>CM055678.1:30724400-31974400 GCA_029448645.1 Andrena camellia | reverse complement strand
GGATGAAAACACCCCTCAACGAAATTGTGAGTTTTCATATTATCGTGAATATCTGCGAAATCGTAAAAGATATAGAAAAAAAGTTCAAGTCAAAGTTTTATGGCTTTTGATACCTTACAATATAGTGATAAAGAATTGTCGAAAAAAAAGGGTGGTGGGGATAAATTTGGAAAAAAAATGTTTTTTGCGATTTTTTTCGCCGCTTTAATTTCTTTTTTTTTTATATATTTTACAGTTTCGTAGATATTTACGATAATTTGAAAACTCACAATTATTTCGAGGGGGTGTTTTCACCCTTAGGACCCTTTTATTGTCAAATTAAAAAATTGTTACATTATTAGCATCACATGAGCTACATTTCTGCAGATTTTCAGATTTTTTGAACTTTCGAATTGCCGAATGTGCCTTGAGAGCATTCCTACCTTCATTCAATCTAATACCTCGATACCACTATTTTTCACCTCCCCACTCGTATTCATGTTAAGATTACTCCACTCCACAGCACCGAACCAAATACATCAAACTAATTAACAAAAATTCAATTTCAAAGGAAAATTGTACACTTCTTTTTATCAAAAACTAAAACGATACCTATAATTAAATTGGTTGAACCGCAGAATTCGAAGCAGGCGGCGCTACTTATTTTCTACACAAAGACTTGAAATTGTTAATTAGGTTTTAACAAAACGTGCCAACTTGGAAATGTAATTAAACATTCTTCTAGTATTCGTCAGCGTGCCAAAACAGGAGAATACGATGCGGAAATGTAAAAAAATGTTGACTCATCGCGTGAGGTTTTGCTGAAATTCGGTCCTGTCTGTTGCCTGAAAAATATTTTCAGTCTTTATTCACACCTTCCGCCGTAGCATGAAAAACTTTTCAAGTTTTCTTCGTTTTGGCACGGAGCAGCCGACCGAGAGAAAAATGTCCTCGCTGAGAGACAAACTGGGGAACATACACCTTGCACTTGCCATTTAAGCGTCTACCGTGTGAATATTCTGACTATTAAAGGTTAAATAATGCTTAAGTTGAACTAGGAGTGCACTCTGCTAGAAACAATGTATGCCATCTTCACAAATTAGGTTTTTATAACATTGAACCAATTTTTTTACGCTTTCGATTTACCCCCTCCCCTGTCCACTGTAAGAATAAAAGTGTCTTAAATAAGACAAACATTTTAATCAAAGATGGTTTTCGATGATACAAGAAAAATTTTTTTTGCTTTTAGGAGGGTGTATAATAATTAAGTTATTTAGCCGAAGAAAGAGATTAAACAATTTCCATCGTAATTTGTGATATCTTTTGCGCAGTTTATTTATAAATTGGCAGGGAATTTTGACGTTAGTTACCACTATCTTTAGAGCAATTTATTATCTGTATATTAATTACTAATTGGAATTACTTTCACTTTAAAAAGCAATGCGATAATTTAACTTAAAAGTGGCTGTGACATATTTTCATAAAGAATTGTAAATGTTCAATTTCTGGTTTGATTATGGATTTATAGATTTTTTTATTATATCATACTTCCATTGAAAATGACAAATTGGTAATGTGATTTGCATAATAATAACAACAAATTGGAACCATTTCCCTTTTTGTTCCACTAATTATGTTTTCTCAATTCATTTTAATTTCAGTCAGCTTAATAGGGGAAATGCAAAATAAAAGCGATAAGTGCATTCTTTATAGCACTATTAGGTGCGTTTATCAGAATTTGGTATCTAAAAGTGTTAATAGAATCTTCTTTGTTCATTAAAATTTACGGCTACTTAAACAGCTGCTTCTGTTGTTGAATAATAGGTACTGTTGTTATTAAAATACGCTTTGATAAAAATTACGCAACTACATTTTGATGAATTAAACGAGTTGATAATGGGAATGGCTTTTAACGATTTTAATAATAATAAATTCTCGTCTAACATTTTTATTTACACTTTTAATGCTATTTCGAATTAATTGAATAACGTTACTCGGATATAGATGGAAGAACAGATTTCAAAAAGTATTTCCTGCTTTTAAAAAAAGTTGCAAATAATCACGTTTGAGACGCAAAAGTTTTACAGTTTTCCAAACACTGGTCTATTCATAAATGTCCTCATAAATAACGTGGTATGTAATATTTTTTATGTGCTACGTTATTTCAATTTTTAATTTTCTTATGCACTGGAGATATTTACAGAAAATGTTTTCTGAAACTGTTGGACACCACATATATATTGTTTCTTCTAAATAATCAATTATTGTATTATTTCCTCCACTCTTCCTTCACACGTACTCTTATTCAAATGAAACAATAATAAATATCAGAGCTGAAGTTCAAGATTTACATTTATTAAATCATCTATGATTCTTTCTATAAGTCCTGTTAACCAGCTAATTTTTCAGTTATCCTTGTGAAGCACCATGTACATTGAAATGAAGAATAAATACAGGGAACATATTTTGTAGAAAATTTACAAAAAGATATTATACAAAGCAAACATCTTTTTTGTTTTCTTACCGTTTAGTTAAGTTACAAACCTAGCTGAACATCTTTTCTGTATTTATTAAAGCACTTTAGATTTTGCAACCCCTTGTACAGTTTTAGCAATAGAACAGAATGAGTATCGATTTTAATACTATTATTTGATTCTAGTAGCTACTATTCTTTAAATTCGTTTTAATGCCATTCTATCAGCAGCCAATCAGCTTCAACACCAATTTTAATTATCATCGCGTCCTCCTTCTCGCAAGCAATAGAATTTCTTCCCGAAAGAAGTAGCAACTTTAACACAACCACAATTAGGGTTTGTCGGTTTTTAAAAACAGAGTTAAATTTGTAAAAGTTAAAAACCGGTTTGTAAATTTAAAAAATCGGTTTTATATACTAGACTCAATATGTAAAAATGAATTAATTATTTAATTGAAAACGTTAACATTTTTACTTGAAATCGCCTCGGACACAAGCATATTGTAGTAGGTAAAAGTTTACTGTAAAATTAATCCTCATGCAGTCATATTTTCAGAAGAAAAATACTAAATGAAATAAAGATTTATAATTTATATTTTGTACGGATTTTAGTTATTTTAGTTTTTTTTTTTCATTTGGTTTTGTATGCAGTGTATTGTGTTATATTTTTGTAGATCCACAAATATTAAATGAACGCAAAAATGGTAAGGATTCGTACGGATTTTAGTTATTTGGTTTTGTATAGATAGAGTATATTTTATTTTGTTATATTTTTATAATTCCACAAATATTAAGAAAACTAAAAATTTCTAAAATAAGTACGGATACTTATTTTCTATTTTAATTATATTTTTTGTGAAAATTCGAAAACCGGTTTAACCTGGTTTTTGAGAATAGTGGAATTCGAAAACCGTTTTTTTCAAAAGTCGGTTTTTGTATAAACCCTAACCACAATATCTTCGCCCAACGCGACAAATTTAATATGAAAAACACGCCGGGGAACAATTATCCAATAACATCCAGCAGATTTCCGCCACGTTAATTAACTTCCTACGCAGGCGTTTGTGTAATCCGCGCAAAAAGCTGGCTAATTATCCGCATTCAGCAGATAGCGATCCACTTTCAGCAGGCGAAGTTTATCTAAACGCGCGTATACTTTCTCCGCCCATTATTCTCGCGGATTTACATTTCTTTGATCCTCGTGGAACAGCCATGACTAAGGGGGCTCTAGCGTTCGCTGATACTTGTCCTTGATTCGATTGTTTGGCCAGTGCCCTACGACGAAACACGGGAAGAGTTTTAGTAATCCCCCGGCTCGTGTTTCAATGGTCAGGAATTTCCTTGACGTTATCTGCCAGGCAAATGTTCGTGCAACGTCCTGGTCTTTCCACCGGGCCTTGGTGATTCACGCTGATCCGGGAATTTCATTCGGAAGGCGCCTCCAACGAAAGAGGAATAGACTGATACACAAACTGAGGACCGAACTGTTGTGAAACTATGATCGTTCACACGCTAAGTGGTCGTACAGAGTTTTTCTACAAGGTGTGCTAGGAAAAAGTATGGTACTGTGTTGTGGGTTCGTAATTAGAGGTGTAGGGGGAGAATGGGATTAACCCTTATGCGGAATTTGTAAAGTTACGCGGATAAGTGAATTTCGATGAAATTGAACCAATATCAATAAATAGCATATTTACAAGAAACGAGCATACAAAAATAAAGCTCGGGTTAATATTTGAAGAATTTATTAAATTTTTACTACAAAGAAAATTAAAAAAAATTATTATTATTTATAATTGGCGGTTATTAGTTACGTAGAAATATGAAATAGTAGAGGAGGAATGAGGATTTGTGGCTCAATTTTAGGTAAAAATGACCCAATTTCAGCACGAGGGTTAAACAGGTTTTCTTTTTAAAAAAGAAAAGAGAAATTTTATTTTGCACTTATTTTACCGTATTCTTATAGAATATTATTTTATACTATTCTTACATTCTTATAGGTTATAATGTGTAGAATGGATATGAGGGAGGATGGGAAGGAAAATAAAAGAGCTAGAAGAAACTTTATATGAGTGGAACAAAATATAAAGAAATACATAAGCAGAAATGTGAAACAAGAATTGAATGCAATTAGGTAATTAGGAATAGGCATTAGAATAACATGTGAAGGATGCAAAGCTGTAAAATAGGTTCGGCAGTTATAACCTGCACGAGGATACAATAAGAAGTTACTATTTATACAGAATATTGATAGACACTACAGAACTCTGAAAGGGTTGATTTCTCAACCCCTGTTCATTCAACACTTTTTACTCAGTTTAGTAAGTAGGGGAGAGTGAGGCAAAATCAAAACGGAACATCAATATTTTTCTTAGATAAGAGCTACGAATGAATTGCTATCATGTGACATTAGGGTGGCCCTTATTTATACGTGTCGAATTTTTTTTTTATTTTTTTATTTCCACCCCCTAGAACGGTGCCATTTGATAAAAAAATAGTCCCTGAAAAAGTTTATTGCAGTTGGACAACAGAAAATTGAATGCTCTTTTAATATTATTTCGACAAAATTTCGATAGGGCTTACCATTTTTGAGAACTTCTTCAAATTCAAACCATTGATGAACTTTAAACTTTAAGGCCCGGTCGGCACCCTTTCCTGTTGTCCGATTGCAATAATCTTTTTCAAGGACTATTTTTTTATGAAATGGAACCGTATTAGGGAGGTGAGAGCAAAAGAAATCGCAGGTTGAAAATAAGGGCCACCCTAATGTGACATGGGACGAAATGGTCCTTACAACAGTTTGTGATCGACCATAGATCCGTGCACACGTTATTTTTTTATTTACAGAGTAGGAAAAATTTTCGGTGTTAAAATTTCGATATTGTGTTGGCGTTTCAATCATTTTTTTTTAAATTTGTATTTAGAAAATTTATAACGGTAAGTGCAGCAATGGGTTCTATAGTCCTTACACTGTATTTAGACGTTTTACTCGGTTCTTTATCTCACGCTGAAGTGGAAATATTAAATATTTACTAAAGTACCTCATGTGGAGCAAAGCGGAACACTTTAGCGAGGCCTAAAACGGAACACCTATTATGTACGGGGAAGAATGGAAATGTCTCTTAGTACGTATTTATTTTTTCTTGCAATGTATTAATTTATACCTTTTTTGCAGTTTTATATTTATATTTTGGTATCTTGAATAATTTTCATGTTATCATATAATATTTTCTTGTTATTTGTTATATGTTATCTGTAATAATTTATTTATGGTTTTTTACATAAATTATCTAATACTTTTTAAATCACAAAAATAAAAATTCTGTTCTTTTACGTGGCTTTAAATGGGTGTTCCGTTTTACCCCACCACTTGAGCGAGACGAATACTTCAATTCCTCCGGAAAATTTTCTTTTCCTCCGTTGCCAAATATTTTTCTTAACAAAGTCTTTGATTTTCTTATAGTCTAAGGTTACTTTAAGACTCCTAACGAAGTCCCATGCCTTTTTCCCTTCGGATTTTTTGTTAACAAACTCCATCATTAGGATCTCTTATTACCTAATCTCTAAGTCCAGAATATGTTTTCAACGCCCTATACCTACTAGCTTCTAGCTGTGAAACGATGCAACAGCAGCTCAGGGAGGTTCCAATTTCTCTGAGCTCAAGGACGTGGCGCACGTCACTGAACGTGAAAGTGTTGAGTATTTCAAGTGACCAATTATACGTTTATAGTCACCGTTATATCCTGGTAAATGAAACAATTCGGTGCATGCTCGTTACAGAGAGATTTCACAGAGATTGCTTAGATCGTTGCGTAGTAGTTTAAAAGCGTGTAGAATAAAGACACACAAGTGAGTTTCTTTACGCCAAATGGTATCATTCTCAGGAAGAATAAGTTGAGGGCTGTCTACCAAGGGCGGCCGCAGACTTTTTCCAGGGGAAGGGGGGGAGGCAAGTTTGAGAAACAGTCAAGCTGACAAGTGACGATTGGTTGCTCGTTTAAACCTATTTTGTAGCGCCACTTTATGTAAAAATTTAAAATTGGAAGTTAACCCTTCGTTGACACTCTGGGTGTGAGCCACCCATAAGCTGATTCTGACGCTCCTGCACCTTCTATATACAAAATAAATACTTTTTTGCAAAGCCAACTTACAAACTATTTTTTCTCTGAAAATATTATATCTGAACAACTACTCTGTAGATTTTTAGCTTGTTATATTGAAATTTGTAAAAGTCACAATTTTTTAAAGATTTTCTTCGTTTTTTCTCGGCATGTGGTAATCTAGACTTTTTTTTAAAAAACTGTGATAAAATTTCCATAAAAAAACTATTGGAATACATTCTAGAGACCTTGAAATTGACCCATGATTTTTTTCACAATAATTGGATCCTTTAGATGAGAATGGCAGTCGTTCAAAAATTGTTCTGGGTGTGAGCCACCCAGGTATGTCAAAGTTGATCGAAAAAGGAGTTAAAAATAAGAAGGGTTAAAAATAATCACTTTTTTTTAGTATAAATTTAATAAAGACTAGTTTTTAAAGGCAAGCGAGTTTTTTTCAAGCCAGGAGGGGCAACTGACCCCCCTCCCTAGACGCCCATGCTCTCTACATTTGAATTTTTAGGATCTGACAAACCATCAAGTTGATACTGATGTGCATTACTAGGGTTTATACAAAAACCGACTTTTGAAAAAACCGATTTTCGAATTCCACTATTCCCAAAAACCAGGTTAAAACGGTTTTCGAATTTTCACAAAAAAATATATTTAAAATAGAAAATAAATATCTGTACTTATTTTAAAAAAATTAGTTTTTTTTAATATTTATGGAATTACAAAAATATAACAAAATAAAATATACTCTAGGTATCTATACAAAACCAAATAAATAAAAAAATTAAAATAACTAAAATCCGTACAATTGTTTAGTTTATTTAATATTTATGGATCTACTAAAATATAACACAATAAAATACACTGCATATAAAACCAAACGAAAAAAAAACTAAAATCCGTACAAAATATAAATCTTTATTTCATTTAGTATATTTCTTTAGTATTTTTCTTCCGAAAATATGACCGCATGAAGATTAGTTTTACAGTAAACTGTAATCTACAACAAATATGTTTGTGTCCGAGGCGACTTCAAGTCAAAATGTTAACATTTTTAATTAAATAGTTAATTCATTCTTACATATTAATTCTAGTATATAAACCCGGTTTTTTAAATTTAAAAACCGGTTTTCGAATTTTACAAATTTATAAAAAAAAGCGGTTTTTAACACCGGTTTTTAAAAACCGACAAACCCTATGCATTACTATTATTTCTCTACCAACGAAATACCATCTATCGACTTCTTTATATCCCCTGTATCAAAAGTTCTCGGACTCCGAATTTAATAATTTACTGTGGTGGAGTGAATGTGCAGTACCTACGTCAAATGAAACAATGACGCTACTGCAAAAGTTCCGCGACGAAGTTACCGCATCGTCTTAAAGAATCTTTGACCTCCTCGCTCTCCGTGAATTATTAAATCCAAGAGTCCAGGGACTTCTGATCAGATATAGGCAACATTTTTATTTAAGGAAAAATTTCAAAGAACGAATTAAAGTTAAAAAAATTCTTCGTCATGTGTCGAATAAAGATGAGCTAGGTTGTAAAACAGTCTTTACACTGAATCTCGCCTTTGCGATAGTCTTGTTCTTCTTTTCTTTTCTCTTACTTATTTTGTTTGTGTAATAAAGATGCTTAATAATAATAATAATAAGCCGAGTTAGATAAATAAGTTAACCCAGATTATTTAAGCCTCGAATCCTCCTTCCTACTAATATAATAAATGCGAAAGTGTGTTTGGATGTTTGTTACTCAATCACGTCGCAACTACGCAACGGATCTTTCTGAAATTTTGCATACCTGAATAACATATAGAATACTTTTTGTCCCGATTTTTTAACCGATCTGGACCAAATTTTGCATAATTACTCTCTAGAACCCTGCGGAAAATATAGGCTATCATGAAATCTGGCCATCCCATCCCTTCCCCCTTATTTCACCCTCTTGACACTCCGTGATAATCAAAGTTTTACCCGGGCAACGCCGGGTACTTTAACCCTTCGTTGCGTACTCTTGCAAATAGGCAACATATTTTTTCTGTTTAATTTTTGTTGTTGTAACTAGCATGTAGTGTGATGCAGCTAACTACTTTATCGTGAATGGCACCTATCCTAGTGTCTAAACATTTACAATGGATCGCGTTGAACGTTGTAATTCCGCGGTTTTTAAGTAATTATAATCGTAATGGCGGAAAAAGTGGAAATTTTTTTATTATTTTTCCCTTATTACTGTCACTTGTACGAGTCTAAAAATGTACATTTTTTCCAAAATCGGAGAAGTTATGCAACGAAGGGTTAAGCTAGTAACGAATAAAGTTAAAGTAACTTTTATTCGATCCGTTATTTAAATAATCTTCCATTTAGTTAATGCCCAACTCTGCTTCTAATACATCCTGCATTTCTCTAATCCCATCCACCAAAATTGAGAACAGTGAAAATCGTTGCAATGTAAAAAATTCGTGTAGAAATTACGCGACGCTCGTGTACGAATTACGCGGAGCCTCGTCACAGTTGGAGGAAAGTCATTCTCATTTCCGAGCACAGAAAATTCGTCAACCGATTTCTCAATCCGATGCCTGCCGCCAATTACAGCGACTTACGGAACAAGGCTAGTTTTTGTCGTCACGACCCGTTTATAACAGTCAAAACCTATCGCCACATCCGGGCCAAAAAACAACGCGTCGAATCACGTCGTCTCGTAATATCGTTCCGTTGTCTCGTACCCTAGAACGTAGCGGGGCAGCAGTCCCTTGGGCTTGACGTCGAGCAGGTTCTTGTTCTGCGTTCCAGGAGACACCTTTTTCCTGTTCCTGCACTCTCGATTGAATCTAATGAATGATATTTCTTTGGCGTTTCGTGGCTCGTTCCTGTTTCACTGCGATCGATCACGGATTCAGTCATTGACTGTGCTCGGGCAGCCGGATGAACGAAACTGACAACTCTGCGTGGCAACGAAACGTGCCCGTTTGTCGAGGGATAGATGCGATTAATTAGCGAACCTTGCGGGTTTCTTAATTCACTGGTGAAACAAGGCGGCCTGTAATTGGGCCAAGTTGTGCGGAAAGCTACCTACCAGAGTTGGGCATTAAATAAATAAACAATTATTTAAATAACGGGTGAAATAAAAGTTACTTTAAGTTTATATTATTTGACGAATAAAGATAATTCTTTTGTTCGACAAACGTTTCAACTTCAGAGACGAATATATTATTCAACTTTAAGTTTAACTGAAATTTCAGCTTCAACTATTCGTCGAATAATGTTAACCCCGGTCAACTTTATTCGACACATGACGAAGAATTTTTTTAATTTTTATTCGTTATTCGAAATTTATTTAAAGAAAAATTTGTCCATCTCTGCTAGCAAAATTTTTATTTATTTATTTATTAGGGGTAATAACCCTTTGGTACATTATAATGACATGGAGAGACATGAATAGAGAATGGACAAATAAGGTGAAATTAAAACTAAGATTAAAATAACAAATACCAAAGAAAATGACAGATCAATTATTAAAGAAAGGTAGCTTTATTTCTATTGGGTATATTTTATTGCTTGTTATTGTTTTGCAATGTTTTTTAATGGGTTATTTAATTGTGAGTAGTATAATTATTGTTATTTTAAATTTTCTGTAGTTTTTGTTTTTAAGCCTAAAATGGAACCTTGGGTAGGTAGTTTTAATAATTGTATAATGTAAGAGTTGTTCTATGGTTTGGTAGTTTTTTTGCAAAATAATGATCACAAAAATATGGAATCCGTGCTTTGTTTAATTAATTCTCTTTCATTTTGAGAGTTAGTAGGTTTTTGCAGAACTTGGCCCAATTAGTCATCGAATCGTTAAGTATTCTGGGCAGGAACGAGTTGTCTATTGTTTTTATCGAAATAAACGGGAACTCAATTACAGTAAACTTGCCGAAGGAATGTAATTAGAATTTGTAGTAGCAAATAAATTACTGCTTTCTGTTTTTTTTTTTTTAAGGAAACGCACGTAACGTGAGATTCAATCACTTGGGCCTGGCTGCACTGATTTGACAGTAGTAGATGGTAGATAATGATTCATCGGGAGATTATGATTTTCGTGTATGAGACTTTGAGTCTCAGCTTTGTTATAAACACATTTTGGTATAAACACTTCAATGCAGACGTTAATTGCAAGTTGAGTTATGGCTTGGATGACAGCGATAAATGGACCCTGTAGTTAACACATTAAAAATTGAGATTGATGAGTAAACATTCTTAAAAAATTATACATGAGATTGCCCATTTTTTGTACATTTACTTGTATTTTTATTGTATTTTTATTCTGATACATTTATACATGAGATTTTGTTCATTTAGAGTGTAGAGTAAATTTAGTTAAGTAAAATTCACAAAGAATCATAGGTAAAATCGCACTGTAAGACATTAGATAAAACGGAAAAAGTAGGAATAAGCTAAAAAGGAAGGAACTAAAATAAGAGGCTTTTCAGAGAATAGTAAATGTGTTCATAACTTTCAAGCTCAAATGGAAATTAAAATGTAACGCGATTTATAACACCGGTCCGGACATACTCGGAAATATTAAAAGAAAGAATTTATGAAACGGGAAACGCGTTGTTACTCCCCAAGAACTTGACACCAACTCATTGTTGTTAATCATCTACAATTACATTCTGTATAATAACGGGACACAATAACAAATCAATAATTTCCATAAAAATGTTTTACTAAATTCTAAATTTATCTTTTGTCACAGAAACTACAATTTTTCTGGAGATTTTCTTGAAACATCTCATCATCCCACACCCATATACCATAGTTTGGGGTTGATGAATTAGGTTCTTTATAATTTAAAGTGTATTATGAATGAAAGTTTAAGCTACATTTTATTCTGATGACAACAAACGAAAATTAATTCTGTTATTAACGCTCCTTACAATTAGTAGCTATCTAGTCAGTAACAATTTCCTGATGTATTCCCATCCACAATTAATTTATTTTTTAAAAAGAGAGAGAAGAGATGGAATTACAGTTTTCCTTCGTTAAATTAGAGATTAAGTAATTTGTTACTATTAAAAGAATTGGTATCACATTTGCCTTTGGGAACATTTATAAATGTAAAAAAAATTTTAATCATTTGGTTCGGGAAGAAAATTTTGTTCATGTTATTTCTTAATTTTTAATTTGTATTGCCAAAACTATCTTTTTTGCTAAAAAAAAAGTGTGTTTCATTTACAAAGGCGTATATTTTATTTGTACGACGTGTATTAAGCAGTTTATTCAATTTTCAAAGTTTATGTAATAACTTTAGTTTCTTTCTAAAATTATGCGAAATTCAGTTTAACTCTACGAATATAATAAGTTCAAATACCTTTGTATTTTTTTAATAGAAAAATACGAAATTAGATTGGCAAAAACACAAGTAACTCAAAAGTTCTTTTGCTTTAATGTTAAAGTGATTCGATAGTTTTTCCACCATGGGGAAAATTTGCATCGTAAAGCGGTGTGTGTGCAGAGGTTCGAGGGATCGCTGGAAATTTCAATTTTGCAATTCCTTTTAAGCAAAAAGTTAAGAAACAACGTTGCCTCAACGCTCCTAATGCTAATTTATTCACCGCGGACTCATTGCAAAGTTCATCCTTTAGAACAAAATCCTTGCATCCATTCATTACTTTATTCACTTTACCATTTCTGGTCTTAAAGATAAGAAAATTATGTAATCTTAGAGATAACATTTTTTTTAGACATGTAGTAAAGTCTTAAGTATTACGGCAGATTTATGAAACAAATCAGCATTATTAGAACGCTGACAGCTTTATACAGGTTGTCCCATTAACTCCGTTACAAGAATTTCTCATTAAAGCATTTATGATACCGATGTAACTGCATTAAAATCGTACAGAGTCCTTTTGTTTCATATGGTAGAATAAATTTCAAGTCCTTCATAGAGGATAAACGGTGCGGTCATTTTAAATCCTTAAGTGGAATTGTTAATTAGTTTCTAATTTTTATGAAACTCTGCTTAATAAAATTTTTCGTATAATGCACATATTAGAAGTCGAATTGAAAACTAGGCAGGATCCATACGATCCAAGTTGCGAAGGAGAAATAGAACGCGAAAGAGTAAGGAGAGGGTGACCGTCTATGGTCAGACGCACTTTCTGAACCAAAATGACTGGAACTGTATGCGCCTGTACTTTTTCACATACGCACCTTGTTTTAGAAATTGTTTCGAGTGAAAGTTAATCTAACTGATAGGAGCTATAAAATTATTCCGTCTTACGGGACGAAAGCGGGCTCATTCGGTCGCCGTTTACGACCGGCAATTGCTAGTTTTATGAAGCGTTCGTGGAAAAAAAATTCGAAAAGCCACTCAGAAACGTGCCATTCTTCACTCTGACAAAGGAAGATTCCCAAGCCGGAAATTTAAAAAATTGTGAAACTTTATGGGAGGGGGGGGGGGGGGAATTGACTGGTGAATTTTCCGATTTTGTGTTATAACTCGAGAACACTACGACACGTCCAAAAGTCATGTGAAAAATTGTAAATATTGTCTAGATGAATTATTTGACATTGTTTCGAGCAGAAAATATTATCCGAATGCAACAAGCTTCTTTTTACAAGACACCTTCACTATAGGTATTTCAACACAAAAGATTTTCATGCCAATTTGTTTTTATCTGTGTGATAGTGCCTATATCAAATATGATCGTATATCGAACACTTTGATTTCTAGCTATGCACTGCCTCCTTCAAACTCTAATAACTTTGTCAATTCCTCGAATCTCGACTTAATATTTTACTAGGATGTTTTTAAGACACTATAAGAAAATACAAAAAAATTGATTTTGTGGTCCCGGCAAGACAGCTATTTATTCACACCAATACGCTGAGTTTCTCAAAGCACTGACCCCCAAAGTCAATTTTTTTTATTTTGTTTTTATTAAGTATTTTGAACCCAGACAAGTCCTTGACAATAGAACTACCAATAATAAAATTAATGTATACCTGTTTCTACCAGACCAGTCAAAACGACTGGTTATTTATAAAAATACATTATGCGAGGAAAATAAACCTTAATTCATATTTTCTTAATTTTTATATTGTTACAAAATATATACATAATATTATACTACATATTTATACTACTTAGAAATACACTTTTTTCATACTTAAAAATGGTAAATTTATTAACAGATATAAAACTAAGTAGTAATTTTGACTGGTTTGGTAGTTCTAGTGTTAAGCAAACTTTTCAAAATTAGCATACAGAGTTAATATGTTGGTTTCTACTTATAAACTAGCTATTTACATGAGAAAGTATAAAAGTAAAAATGGCAGTTCTTGGTTTTAACAATAAAATATTTTATACATCTTAGACAAATTAAACATATCGATGGCTCAGTGCACACATACTGTATGTCCACATTTTGTAAAATTTGCGTTTTTATATGCAAAAAGTAGTTCTTGATTGTTTCTTTACACTGTATAAAAATCACATATATATATATCTACTTCATAAATTTCTCGAAAATAATATTTTTGTTCATTGTATGCCCCTGAATCTTATGTACCATTGCATGGTTAAACTTGCTTTTCTCGAAAACTCTAAAAGTGGACATACAATATTTATGCACTAAGCCATCGATCTATCGTATAAGAACACCATCATCTTCGTTCCCTGTTGCTTATACGTGCTCTCTATGTTTGCTCCACCAAAAATGATAGGTTTTAATCGTGTAACCTTGAAAAGTGTGGTAGCAGCTTGTGCAACTGCATGGTTGTAGAAAATGCGCCTGGCACAACTGTTGCGTTTCTAATTAGCGCGTGAAAACACGCGCCAAACTTCCTCGCGAGACAACGACTGAAGAAAGTGCTAGGGAAAATTTCCCTCGTTCTTGCGCGAATTGTTAAACTGATTACGCCACTTTCCGGTATTCACAGCCACTGTGGAATTATAAATCGATGTGTATCGATAGTTTATTGGCTCATAAAGAAAGTTCGATTACACAGGGTGTTTCTGAATTGTAGCTGTAAGAAACTCGGAAACAGAATTAAAAAAAAATTAATTCTGCACATATTAACATTAGGGTGGCCCTTATTTTCAACCTGCGATTTCTTTTGCTCTCACCCCCTAATATAGTTCCATTTCATAAAAAAATAGTTCCTGAAAAAGATTATTGCAATCGGACAACAGGAAAGTTTAAAGTTTAGGCCTTAAAGTTTAGAATTCATCAATGGTTTGAATTTGAAGAATTTCTCAAAAATGGTAAGCCCTATCGAAATTTTGCTCAAATAATATTAAAAGAGCATTCAATTTTCTACAATTACTGTATATATAAGTTTTCCGTGCTTCTAACCATTTTTTAGATAAAAGCGTTTGAATATAGAGAGGTCCGCACTTCGCACGTCCCACCTTTACAGCGTGACATATTGTCTATACGCGCGTAGTGCGGACCTCTCTATATTCCAACGCTATTATCTAAAAAATGGTTGGAAGCATGAAAAAATGATATATACAGTAATTGTAGAAAATTGAATGCCCTTTTAATATTATTTGAACAAAATTTCGATAGGGCTTACCATTTCTGAGAAATTCTTCAAATTTAAACCATTGATGAATTCTAAACATTAAGACATGGTCGGCACCCTTTCCTGTTGTCCGATTTCAATAAACATTTTCAGGGACTATTTTTTTTATCAAATGGCACCGTTCTAGGGAGGTGAGAGCAAAGAAATACAAAAAAAAATTCGACACGTATAAATAAGGGCCACCGTAGTGAATATGTCTGAAATATCAGTTGTAAGCAGGAGAAGTGTCTTGTGTGAGTAACTTTTAACAAATAGTATAAATATGTAATTTAATTGTGCTTGAAGTGTTGAAACTTTTAGCACAAAATTATTTTAGAATCAAAAATTAATACCAGAACTACAACTACAGATACTAGAGATACAATAAGAGATATGACTGCATGATTTGTTTAAATTTTTAAAACATCTATGATTATTTCAATGGGATCTCTGATTACTAAAAATCTAAATAAAACTAATTCGTAACAGGGTACATTCCTATCGTTTCCCTAATTATCCACACATTGAATTTTGTAAAAAGCAATTAGTTTGCAACCCAAATTACCAAATGTCTGTCACATAATTAGTTCGCATATCTATATTTACAGAACTATTTTTGCTTTTTTCATAAGTTCTATTAAACAATTGAATTCGCACGGACCTTTTTAAAACACCCAGTATAGAATTCTGAAGATGCACTCTGAATTATGTGGGAGGATCCAGACAAAAGCACGATTTCCTTGCTAGCTAATTGTTTAAGTGAAGACACGATGATGAAGCATCGACAATGGCTTCATTTTAAACGCTTATCAAGATATGGACGTCTTAATATCCGTATCATAAGGAATCTTATCCACTGGGAAAATCTATTCATTCAATTGTTTAGTCACCGTTACACTCTTTCGTACCTACAGTAGTAATACGTGTACTTAAAGCAACTTTGTGGGTTTATAGAGTGGCTCATGACAAGAACAACGGTATGTTTCATTCGTGCTCAATCGCCCTTTAAGGGTATGAAACCTAACCTCAAAATCAAATAGGCCCTCCAACTTTTTCGCGTGTAACTCCTAAAGTACAAGAGATAGAATAAAATGTTTCAAACAAATGTTTAAGGGTACAATAAGCACTGCAAACTTGCGCTAATGAAATTTTGAAAACAGTTTAAAGAAAAAAAATAACTGAGCGAAATTTTTTTTTTCAAAATTTTGTTAACGCAAGTTTTCAGCGCTAATTACACCATTAAACTTTTGTTTAACACATTTTTTTCTGTCTTGTGTACTTTAGGATCTACACGCGAAAAAGTGGGATTGCCTATTTGACTTTGAGGTTAGCTTTCACACCCTTAAAGAGTGATTGGGCACATATGAAATATACTATTATTCTTGTCTATAGGCACTCTATAAATCCACAAAGTAGATATGGTATTTGTTGTTTACGGATAAAATGTCAATTTTTACACCAACAATTTATATTATTGTTCTATTGGAAAATTTGTTGCTTTTACAAATAGATTAAATGTCATTTAAATCTCTTAGATTTCTGAATTTGCAGTGTATGATAATAGCTAAATGAAATACCAGTGGAAAATTGATAGTACGTAATTTTATGGTATTAGAAAATACAGAATTCGGTGGACCCATGATTGGAAATATTCATTTACATCGTTTCCTACAATCCTCCCAAATAAATAAAACTACAGTCATAAATGGCAATATCAGTTCGTCCAGCTTTAATTTTAATTTTAAACCGCCTCAAGTTTATTAATTAATTTTACATAAAAGACTTTTGCATTCCACGCCAAATCGATCAGTTTTTGCACTTTGATGGCCAGGATTTCGATGAAATTCAAATATAATGTAGCTCACGTAAAACTAGAGGAAGTTTAAATCATGTTTCCGAAATTCTAGGTTTTTTCTTCAATTGAAAAATTAAACATAATCCTTCATCAAATAATTCCCAGATATTCAGGCTCATTAATTTTTCTAGATTCAGGTGAAAATGTGGCAATAATGTGGTATGTAAAAGAGATTCAGAAAGCTCGACCATAATTTTAAAATTCATTACGTCATACAATATCTTCATACATTCATTAAAGCTTTACAACTCATTATATGGTTTTAAAGACTTAGGTGTTTTTCTATATTCCATGGTTTGTTTTGTTCGCCTTACAATCCCTTCAACCAACAATCCAAGTGATGAAAAATCACTAACTGTGACCAGAAATTGCAAAAACAATCATAAATCAGTTCCTGTAACTGATGTAATCATTGGGAAAAAGTAGGTATCATGATTCGCTGAAACTTTGAGTTACGTTTCGGATGATCCAAGTGAACATATGCGATAATTCGGTCATAAATCAAACAAGCATTACCATTTCTTGCCATCATCATGACCAGTTTAATATTTCCCGCCGCGTTTGGTCATTTTTAAGCGTGACTCATATTTTACTTTCGCTCTGATGATAGCTTCCTTCCCATTTAACCTTATCACTGCGCTCTTGTTAGCATCCTTTCTTATTGAATTAGAATTATGCCACGCGCCAGGAAAAAGTCTACAAAACGATTCGCATGATCGAATGATTTTTTGCCAAATTCGTCGAAATGAATGTGAGGATAAGGCAGATCGTGATACAAATCTCTTTGCTACGATTTGCTAGGTCGATTTAGCTTCGGCTATACATCAATCAAAAGAGAAATTCTTTAAAATAGAGTATAAAAAATTAATCGAATTCATTGTGAACGCGAAACACGTTTTGCTGTAGGCTAATATTGCTAAAACTATCTAGGGGTGAAATTACTCTGGAAAGTTGCATACTAAATAGTCTGCACGAACTGCCTGAGGCTACTTTCGTCTTTTTCGGAGATGTCGGGGTTATTCGAGCTGCAGAAAAATTGCTCGCAACAGATCCTTTCTTTCATAGCCACATGTAATCTCCTTCAAGTGTATCGAATTATTTAAGAGATGTTCGATTAGTCGCGGGTAAGCGTATTTCGCTCTTCGCGAAATAATCCACGACAAGAGATCTTATCGCTTTCTTCGAGAGTTTCGAAATGATTTAATATGCCATGTGTCAGAATAGTAGAACGTTTGTTTTCGGAGGGAAAGTGATCTTATGAAAGTAATTTGGAAAAATCGTTGGTTCACAATTTGCACAATGATGTAAACAAAATTATTGTAATATAATTGAATGTAACAGTTAAAAGTTTTGCATTCAAATTTTGTATTCTATAATTTAGAATTTTGTAATTCAAAATTTGATAATTTAGAATTTCGTAATTCAAAATTTGATAATTTAGAATTTCGTAATTCAAAATTTGGCAAATTAAAATTTTTTAATTAAAATTTTCATAATTTAGGATTTTGTAATTTAGAATTTGATAATTTAGAATTTTTAATTAAAAATTTCATAATTTAAAATTTTCTAATCAGAAATTTCATAATTTAGAATTTCGTGATTTAAAAATTTTGTAATTAGAAATTTCCTAATTTGAAAATTTTTAATTAATAATTTCCTAATTTAGTATTTTGTAATTCAAAATTTAGAATTTAGAATTTTGTAATTAAAATTTTTATGATTTACAATTTTTTAATTAACAATTTCACGATTTAGAATTTTGTAATTAAAAATTTCATGATTTAGAATTTTGTAATTAAAAATTTCACTATTTAGAGTTTTGCGTTCAAAAGTTTTATGACCTATAATTTAATGATTAAGAATTTTTTATGTTTTTACATTTTAACATTGTAATTAATCATTTTGCAATGTAGAAAATTGAGAATTATTTATTCACCGATCCATAGATTTCAGCGTTCAATAATATTGTGAGTTTTGGGTTTCGAAAGTGAGTGGATTAAATAATTTCTTGTGTCGCGTTACAACATACACTTTAGTTTGAAGCCGCGTAGGTGCATGCAATTTTGTTAGATCTGCAGCTGATTATTTACGTCTGTGTGCACGCGAGGGTTATCGAAAGAAGGTTGTGGCACGCAACCGGAAGGCGATCGCGGGCTGTTGCACGTTGCACACGAATTTCTCGTGCATCGTTAGTGTAAAATCGCCGCGCACGTAATTCCGTGCTGGTGAAATATGTATCTATTGCGAAAAAGAGAGCACAATGTCAACCTAAGCTTTCGATTTATGGGACTGTGTGCGCTTAAGAGGCACTTACTCGCAACCCCTTGACTTAAATCCACGCGACAGCTAATCTTACAGCTAAAGGTGTTGAACATTCTAGGAACTCATGTTTAATTTAATGTTTTACTCTTTTAACCCTGGTAATCAGTTACATCAATTCAAGAATAGTGAATGTGTTTTGAATTTTAATACTCCATGGAATTCTAGGTATAAAAAGTTTCTTGCTCGATTACGTAACGCTGAGGATGGTAATTTCGATGAGAAGTAAACAGTTTTAAGTTTCAAGGAAATTTTATATACCTTTGAATGAACTTTCTATAAAGATTGTTAATCAGTTTAAACAATTGTTCGTCTTTAGTAGAAATTTTGCTTATCCTGATTGTTTATGAAGAACCTAATTATGCGTCAGTGATTGTGAAATTTTATTTTTCTAACTAAAGAATTGTGTATATATTTAGTGAAGCTGCATAATTGACAATTTTTTTGCCAAGTAAATAATTCAATTCTCGAATTGGGATGCAGATAACTTCTATTTTGAAGTCCCATCAATTATTGAAAATATTTGCAGAATGATTACAGGTTTCTTTTAATTTGTTAAAACAAATTTTTTCGCATATAGTCCCTATTTATATTCTGCAGTCATTAAACTCTCATCAAATTCGTTAATCACTCACGTTACATACACTAAGTTTTTAGAAAACTTTGAATATATTAATAACAAACATATATCTTCTAAACTTTTTATTTTATATTTTTTAAACATGAAGCACACTGTGTATGCATGCTTTACTTTCTTATCTCCCGAGTTATTATCTTAGGCCATTCTTTT
Organism: Andrena camellia; assembly: GCA_029448645.1. Classification (NCBI taxonomy): domain Eukaryota; kingdom Metazoa; phylum Arthropoda; class Insecta; order Hymenoptera; family Andrenidae; genus Andrena; species Andrena camellia. The sequence goes on along the minus strand of CM055678.1, from coordinate 31,954,328 downwards.
TTGCCATGCAATAATTCAAAAGGCTTCAAGTTCTCTACTAAATTAAATATTTAATAAAGCATAGTATCGTACACGTTAGCACTTCAGTCTTTAAATGACTGTTGTCTTCAAAACTGCTTAATTAGCGTTACGCAAACGAGGAACATTGTAAAAATAATGATACCAATTTTCCACTGTTATTCAGCTACTTGAAAATTATTCCTAAATGATGCAATTGATACTTAAACTTGACATATTAGACGGTTTACACCTTGAATCTACTTCATATTACGTCTAGCAACGTTCTCACGTTAAAAACTTTCACGTAATTAACTCGATTATCGCGTTTCTGAACCAACATTGTTTCACCAGACAATTAAAGAATAAAACAAAACTCTGTCATTCCTAATTGAATCCAACAAATTAATAAGAATAAAATATCAATTTTATGAAATTTTAAAAGTCTAGATGAAATGAAACATGAATTGAAACATGAAATGAAACACGAAATGAAACACGAAATGAAATACGAAATGAAACACGAAATGAAACACGAAATGAAACACGAAATGAAACACGAAATGAAACACGAAATGAAACATGAAATGAAACATGAAATGAAACATGAAATGAACCATGAAATAATACATGAAATGAAACATGAATATTTACAGTTAAATTAGAATTTAAAATTTTGATGAGGATTTTGTACTCTGTAACAGACGCAATTTTGAATTAAAGGTGCAGATTGTGCGTTTCAGTTTGCAAATTTTTGTATCTCTTTTCGATGTTTCCGCGAAACAGATTTATAACCCATTATTTCGCAGACACCTTATACATAAACTTTACGTGAGTTCTTACGCATTTTGATTCAATTTTGCAGACCGAAACTATAGTGTAAAGTTATGTGATATAACCATTTAGTAGTACATACTCGGAAACGTAAAACAACATGCAAAATTCATCATTAATAGCCACGTACCCCTAAGGTACTTTTGTCTTAAATCTAGGTTGTAAAAAAAGAAAACCATGCGTTACTACATTGTACCTATATTCCGAATAAAATCGATTGACAGATTACTCAGCGAGAAAAGAAGGTTTTATGGAGAAACATGAAAAAAGGAACCTTTTTAATTTCAAAGCGGTGAAAACGCCGGAGAAATAGGGGTGGGGCCATTTTGCGTTTATCTTGTAATTTTAATTGCTACATTTCACGGTTTACAGTGACTTGCACAATTCCCAGGATTGCAACTCGTGGGTTGGAAAGGAGGCAGATGTAAAAGAACGCGAAACCTTGAATTTTTCGCAACTATTTAAAAAAATTGCTTAGAAATATAAAGAATACATTACGTGCTCCTTCGAAGCTTATGTTTTTATTTATTGCACTGAGAAAAAACTTCAGATTTGGCGTTGGAATCTGTTGAAACTCTGTCAGCACGATTGTCTGTTGTATTCAATCTATATAATTTGCTTTTTAATCGCGAATGTTGAAAAACGTAATGAACTCAATTTCTATTCAGTACTTTATGCAATTATTTCCACAAGCACTGTCGAGCTATGATCCACATTCAATGCAATTTGCTTTAGGTATTTTAAATTGGCTATTAAATTGCATCAAGGAAAAATAAGGGAATATGTAAACAAAATTGTAAAATATTCTGTTGCAATATTGATTATACAGGTTCGTAATTAAATTATGTCAAATATATTGTCACAAAAATGCACTAAACAAAGAGTTTTATTGTACACTAGTTGACCCGTCACCCGGTTTCACCCGGGAATTATTTATGATGTTTTCAAAATAAAAAAACCTAAAAAATAGCCTATAATCTAATTTAAGATGTATGTAATATATATTCAAAATTTCATAGAAATCCGTTCAGGCGTTAAGGCATGAAAGAAGGACAAACAAACAAACAGACAATATTTCACTTTTATATATTAGTACCTAGGGATGAATTATTACCATTTACTCAATATTTTATTAAACATAAACGATTATGCTCTATACATATTAAAATATGCTATGAAGCCACTTGTTAAAAATACGCGATATAATCGGAAATTCCGTTGCATAGCGTTTCCGTAAGTAGCAAAATTTAATTATACAAAAACGCGAAAAATTATTTTGTAGCTGCGGTTAATTTTACCATAAATTGCCCTCTTACATACCTTAGCGAACGATTAACAAGAGGGAGAGAAAGTGAAGGATCGCTATTGTTAGCCTGGCGAATTTTATTTTATTTTTCCTAATATTTTTTTCACATCAAGTGAAGACAGCAGTAATGAATTTAATGATCATATGACCCGTTGTTTTTAAGATATTTAAGGGTTAGCGTTTGAATCAATTTAAAAATATTCGCATATGTTAATCAATTCGGGTAATGTTTTTAAAACTCTAAACGTGTTAAATTTTATTATGCAATAATAATCATTAAAAATGTTAAAGAAAATAAACGATTTTTTAGCTACAAATGGACTTATACCACTTTCAATAATAACATATTATGAAAAATATAACCAATAGCAATTTTAAATTTATATTTTAATTGAAGTTGGCTTTCGTGAAATGTATTTTTTAATGTCAAAAATAATAATTAAAATGAAGACATACATATCTTCATTACTTACTTACTTCGGTATATTATAATGAATTTATAAATAAACAAGTATGAAAAGTACATTACTTCGTTAAGATAACTAATAATAACAAACTTATTCATATTTCAATCTTATTTCTCCTTTACACTTAGCATAGTGAAGTATTTTTTCCAAAAAATGAACTTATACCACTTTGAAAAAAAAACATTTCTGTGATAACATTTTACAGTACAACTTTTTTTGATTAATTTATGAGGATATTGTACACCATTGACTGTGTAAAAAGAGGATATCTATATCTGACTAAAACTACCATTAACTCATTTTTTCCAAAAAATGGACTTATACCACTTTCAAAAACAACGGCTCATATATAAAAAAAAAAGGGGGGAAAGTAGCTTGAAATAGAAAACATTTCGGTATATTTTTTCGCATTTTTACAGAACAGTATTACGTAAATGGTGCACGAGTGAAATATTAAGTTTCAAAATTAATATTTCAATAATAATAATAATAATAATAAGACGTCTTTATTACAACAACTTATACGTACAATACGAAGATTCAAAAACTGCTTCTAATGTCGTGTGATTGATATACACATTGGTATTTGAAGATTCTTTTACGTTTTTGCAATTATTGTGATAAGAAATCCTAAAAGTTCTAAGAAAATCGTTATTTGTGTTTTCAGAAACATGAAGGGGCAAACAAGGTGTTGGATTTTAACAATATTTCTTGCGGCAATGGTGCTCAAGAGAACTTTAGTGACTGCGACAGAAAGTATAGGTAAGACCAATTTATTTGAATTATTGTTACCAGCATTGTTAAATATGACAGTTCAAGGAAATAAAACACGAAATATTAGATATATTAGCCGTCGCTAATTTTAAAAGATTTGAAACAACTTGATAAGCGGAAGTTACAGTTTTAAACTGTCATGCAGTTAGGTCAAATACAAATTTTTAAATAGTTTCAAAAATCAAGTGATGCGACTGCAATTTCTCAAGAAAAATAAAAATTAAATTACTCTTTACCCTTTCATTGATATTGTTCTTTAATATTAGGTGCAATTAATAAATTACATCAGTCATTCATCAATGTCACATAGTTGACAGTGCAAAATGTGTGAATTACTAAAAAGTCACGCGCTTTCTGACATTCCTTACAAAATACTTTCAACTATAAAATATGGACCCAGGAAGAAATGAGTATTCATAAGAGATCAATTTTGATGTGCCTTAATATAATTTAAATTAATTTTACGTTAACATTTTTATATAGCAACTTTTGCTTCAGTAAATTTTTAGCACCCTTATGTTTCCTTCATTTTTTAAAGTTGAAAAAAAATCGTAGCAATCCAGATCAGTGTAGATTTAAGAATAAATATATACAAATTGTTATTTAAGTTATGAAACAGACTAACGATGACAACTATTGTGACCATCGATTTTGATGAAACTGGGCACAAAGGTGGGGCATGTAAAAATACATAGTTTTTTGTTTCAACCAAATTCGTGCTAAGGGGTTGAAACTACCCTTCAAAGTCCGGGGTTAAAAAGTTAATTAGCTAAATAGCTAGAAAAAATATTATACAGAAAAGTATCTTCGTTTCATATGATAAAAAATGTGCCGTAAACAGAATCTCGAAAAAATCAGACATGACGTCACCGTGGCTTATTTTGAGGCATTTTACAATAAATATTTTCACTCTCATAAACATGAATATGGTCCGCTATCAAAACCTACGTGTCGAATACTTTCACCATTATGTGTATATGCATACTTCTACTTCTTTTAAAATGTCACAAAGTTTTATTTTCCTTCATTTGTTGAACGTTGTTTTCAGAAATAGAGATGTTATCTGTAGACTCTAGTATGACACATAATTAACTAGAGATAAATATTTATCTTACAATTTTATGCAATAATTTTTTTGACCAATGTTACTAAATAGGTTCATTATTTTTCATTTTTACACAACTGCTGTACAGTCTCATAAGATTTCACGTGTCACGCGTTTGGTGATAATATTCTGTGAAAAACATTTTTGGCTTTCATTCACGTTGTAGGTACGCCATGATATATAAACGTGCCTACATTCCATCAGGTGTAAAAGAGGTGTAATTTACGATCGTAAACCAATGGATCCGCTATAAACTTTTTACGTGTCTACCATTTTATCGCCACTTTCAAATGTTTACAACGGAGTTTATTTGTGCTTGCGTAAAACGATGGGTATCTTCATTGGTTGGGAAGAAACGATAGTTCATTCGCCACGAAAATTAGACCTAGTATCTTCTGACTTTGATTAATTGCACTAGCTTTACAATGGATTAAAAAGTTCGTATATTTCCAAGTATGATCTTCATTGTACTGTACATTTTATTTTACAGTCATATAATAAACGATAACTTTTATCATTCAAGAAACTGTTGCATAGAACATTTTGGAAAGATTGAACTACTAGTGAAGACTTTTGCATTGCAGTATGTGTATCTTTTACAGCAGTTGCATAAAAATGAAAGATAATGAACCCAGTAATGAATTTGTAATATTGATAAAAAATGCTGCATAAAACTGTAGAATAAATATTTATATAGTTAATTCTGTGTCATACTAGAGTTTACAGATAACATCTGTATTTCCGAAAGCAACGTTTGACAATTATTAAAGGAAAATAAAGCTTCGTGACATTTTAAAACAAGTAGAACTATACACAGAATAGTACTTCATATACATAGTCAAAGTTTAACACAAAATTAACATTCCTTTTTTTCTACTAAATGCATAAAATTTCTTACTTTCGACGTGACAATTTTTTAAGTACCAAATACATAAAATTAAAAACTGAGAGAACCAACTCGATTCCATGGAATAAATTGTAAATCTTACCATCAAGATCGCCTTGTCAACACTTGTCCACACAGTCGAAAGTTGATTACTAATCAAAACGAAAGGCGATTTCTTCGTTTTGTTTCCTTCTTAATATTTCCAAATTCTTGAATCACGTGCACACTCACGAGTTCGTATATATATTCATATATGTCAGACTGTTTACTACTTCCTTTATCACGCACAGCTTTCACTTCGAATGGCAATTAATTAGCTAACCGAGGCAAAGGATAAGTACACGTGGTAAAAGAAATTCGATTCCTTGCTACGATACAAACATTTAAACGGCCTTTTTTCATTCGCGCATCGTTCTTGTCCTCTCAGATATCAATTAAACTGTTAATAGTCAAGGCAAGGGGCAGAAAGTCAGAGCGAAAGAAACTGGGGCAACGGGTTCCTTGTGCAACAAGTGGAAGTTAATAACAGGGGACATTTCACGGTGTAGGAAACGGATTCCAATTTCATTCACGGGGCAGATTTAGTTCAGATTTAGTTCAACTGCTCAAAGAAGCATGTACAATACACATACAGGTTTATCGACTTAACTCAGAACGCGCGCGCGAGAAGAGACGCCTTGCGTGGCCTTTTTTCAGACAATCGCCTCGGCATTTATCCTCAGGTTCAGAGGAAAACGACGCAAAAACCCTGAGGAAGGCGTTGGTACATCCAGAATCCAATTTCTTATTTAGGACAGGGACTGAATACTTGGTCAATTCATCTGTTCTCGCGCGCGCGTTCTGAGTTATGTGGATAACCCTGTAAATATATTGAACAATAGTGAAGTCACTAATGTTCTTGTGGACTGCACTACACTTATTGTTACACTCCAATAGAATTGGGAATCGAAAAGTGAACGTGTCAAAAAGATTTGCACTGAATCTCAAGGACATTAGATCATGTACACTCTGTCTGGCTGATACAGGGTCCATTTAGACCCATCCTGCATAGAAAGCTAGTCATATTACTGATTACATAAGTCTTACAAGTCTTAATTCAATCAATAAGCCTATACCTTCAATCCGAGTAGCTTCGGTGATAGGAGTGTAATCCCTGAGGATTCTGTGACAGGCGTGCAAGCACTTAACCCTCGATTAGTACTAACAGGATCTTAAGAAACTTTAAATCTGCAGGACTTTTTGGTAGTGCCGTCTAACAATAAGTAGTGCCTTAGAATCTCTATGACTTCACTATTTTAATTGAAAAGAAATACCTTGAAGCTGCTCAATTGTATTTCAGAGGTGAAAAGGATAAGTTGTATTTTTTCTCTATCGAAATTCCGAGAGTAGACCAGGGGTCGGCGACATATGGCTCTTTGGGTATCTAAATATGGCTCTTTTGATACTTTAAAGAATGGAAAAATCGGCAAAGTTTTCGCCACCTAATATGAATTAATATACTGTAAATTTGTAATCACAATGGGTTTGGCGTACCGCATACTTGCTGTGCACTTGGTGCATCTGCGCTGGCTGTCTTTATCCTCACCGAAGAGTATGTATTTTTGTGTTATTAAATTTCTATTGCTCTTCTAAAAGTAAAGAATTTTGTGTTGTACGACTTTTTGGCCCTTCTTAAGTCTCGAATTTTGCTTAAGACTCTTGGATTAAACACTTTTCCAGTTGGAATCCCAAGAAGTTTCATGATACTAGCAACATACAACATATTCATGTTAATAATGCAGGGTTAATAGTTAACGTGGACTAGAATGAGAGTTTCCCCGTGTGTATTCAAAGTTCGAGAATTCCCTTTCGCCTCTCAAACTAGGGTGAAGTTCGGTAAACCCAGTTGACAGTCATCAGCCGCGACTCAGTTGCTCAACAATTAAATTTGAACAGTCACGACTAGTGGTTATGCCTTAACCTTTAGAGGGCCGGGCTGGCCACTATAGTGGCCATTGAAAATTTAAAAATTTGAACTTTAATGTTTCTAGGGGTTTTTGATATCTCTAATCACGATTCTAAGGTCAGAGTATCGAAATTTTACACAGATACAGTGTTGGCAACCTAAACAAGTCTAACTGAATAACAGCAGTTACATTTATATATAAATCTTTCCTTTGGCGTTACCCAGAGCTAATGATGTGGACGTAGAAAGTTTTGTAGCTCTGTTTTTGTTTTGTGTGTTATTTTTGGTTTTTTTGTATTTTCTGATTTTACTGCTGTTATTCATTTAAGCTTGTTTAGGTTGGCAACAGTGTTACTGTGTAAGATTTCGATACTCTGACCTTAGAATCGTGATTAGCGATATCAAAAATCCTTTGAACAATTAAAGTTCGAATTTTAAAAATTTCAGTATATGCTACACTGTCGCGGTAGAGCTGGCTACTATAGTGGCCACGTAAAAATTTGGATACTTTGCCAAACATGTTGGTGGTATATATGCATAAATTTTAAGTAAATAAAATTTACAATTTCAATGAAAAAATTCCAGCCCTCTAAAGGTTAAATATAGATACCTATACAGGTGCAGTTCATCGAACCTGCTTAACCCTTATACAGAATTTGTAAAGTTACACGGATAAGAACCTAAATTTGGGTCAAATGGATCCAATATCATATACTTACAAGAAACGAGCATACAAAAATAAAACTCAGTTCATCTAATTACTACAGATTAATATGTGAAGAACTTATTAAATTTCTACAATAAAAAAATATAAAAAAATTATTATTATTTATTATTATTGACGGTTATTAGTTATTTAAAGAAATGAAGGAATTTCAGTTCAATGAATACATTAGGGGGAGTTCCCTTAACGCCGGACGGCACCTAATACCGGACATTAGCTATATCTGTGACATTTCAAACGCGACTGGACCATGTCGAGACATGATCGTTGTTTGCTTTATCCCCTCTACGGTTTACGCTAAAGAACAGCTCGATAGCGTTTGAAATGTCACAGATATAGCTAATGTCCGGTATTAGGTGCCGTCCGGCGCTAAGGGAACTCCCCCTAGTAAAGGAGGAATGAAGATTTGTGACTGGATTTTGGGTCAAAATGACCCAATTTTCGTACAAGGGTAAAACACTACTCGCCTGAGTCTCTAAAGCCAATGGTCAGGACAACCGAGTCGCAACTGGTGCCTCCCATCTGCGTTCACCGAACATTGCTCTAATTTGGGAGGTAAACGGAAATTCAGAACTTTGCACACCTCTACGAGGCATACAGAGGAAATCCCCAGACCTAACCCCGATTTTCGATGGTCTTGCTCCCCATTAATCCTGAATGGAACCTCCTCCATAATCTCAACACTGGTCAGCCAGCTCAAGTAATAGCTAATTCCTGTCTTTAAGACTTTCTTCCAGAGAACAGTCACCTGTGAAATAATCTCCATGCTCTGGAGAGATTTTAGATCATAACAAGGCCAAAATGATCAGAATCTAATGTAAAAAGATATTATAGAGTGTCCATAATATTGACCCTGCATCCGCCATACGACTTATTAACAACTCATCCGCTATCTAATGGTTAACCCCTTGAATTCGGAGAATTTCAAAACAGAAATTTTCAAAAACAATTTTTCCGCATCAATATCGAATTGATATGTTCAGAAGAGAGAGCAGAAAACAGAATAAACTGGACTTTTGGTAACTCTAATCTTGCAGGATAAATAGTAGTTTGAATAATTTGGATATGCTCCAAGCGAGACTTTGAAACTGGTTGAAATTGAAATCCGCCCAAGAGTTCACTAAACGGCGTAACCAACGAGCACGCAGTCACCCGTTCATTTATCGAGCTACCCACTCGCATCGATAAGATCTGTCGTTGCTGTAACATTTATCGTTCCGGCTGAAAGCAGTGAAAGGCATTGGCGCGCATGAACGAGGCTGTTTCACGATCTATTACGTCGACATTGGATCCCCCGACGATCGTCCGCGGTATAGTGAACGCGCATGATCCGATGCGATAAACATAGAAAAAGGCCGCTGGCAGAATGTATCGGCACAAGATCCACCGCAGGTAGACACCTTTCACGAACAAACTGTTTACTTGCTTGTAGCCCTCCGTCGTGGGAACAATCTAGCGTCCTTCTGCCAACAGGGGAACAATGCCGGTACAATGGGAGCAGTGTACCATTAAACGGTACCTTCTATTGCGATTAGAGCGAATCGCGTTACGCATTGGCTACCGTGGTTCCAGGTGAACGTGGTGAGAAACGCAAGCGGTAATGGGTAAACGGGCTGAGAGGCAGGATTAAATTAGAGCACGTTGCTATATAAGTAGGTCGAGACGTAAGCGACGCTTATGAGTATAATTATTATTCTAGGAATAGGTTTTTTTGAGTGTTGGGAGTCACGGAAAAAGTCCCATCGGGCAATGGGATTCGAACCCACGATCTTCGGATCCTGTGCACACTGGTGCAAATCCACGATGAGATAAAAATATCGTGTCTCACATGAAACTTTAACCCCATGAGATAAATAATTCATTATTTTATTATTTTTTTAATTAGTTTATCATTAGTTTCATAAAAGTAAACTCGAATGAGACAAGGTTCATGATATAGGTAATTTAAAAAATCTCATCTCTCGCGACTATGTTCATTATTTACATTTAGTTGTTGCTGAGATTTTTGTCGCGTCATAGAAAAGTCTCATGTAAAATCTCATTGTGGATTCACACCTTTATGGGGGTTCCTGATCCTACAATAAGGGGCTGTTCCGGTCTAGAGCCCATAAAAGTAGGTGATCTTTAGGAATTAATTAAAGGAAAACTACTATATATAATTTAATAGGACTTTTTGCATTGTATTATGCATGTCTGAAACTATAGAAATAAATTTTTTACTTTATAATTAATCATTGCAGACGGCATTGGGGAGTTGTGAAAGGCGAGGCGTAAAAAAATTCATCCAAAACGGTGGAACCGGTAGCACCTAAACCATTGGTCTGAAATAAAAAAACAATGCCAGTTTATTAAAGGGTATGAAACTCGCTTGTGGACTTAGTAGTAAAACTTAGAAAAAATGGCATTCTTTGTGAAAATAACGACACTTGAAGTTTGAAATCACTTTTTCCCTATATTTTTCGTCCTTTCAACACTTCTAAAAATTACAAATTTTATTTTTTGTTTAAATTTTACTGGTTTCTCCACGAGCCAGAAGTATATTCTTCAAACTAAAAAAGTTTCAGTCGAATCGGATAATAACTTTTCGAGATATAGGTTCCACCGATTTTAAGAACACTGTTTCGAGAAAATCGCGTTGAAAGTTTTACGTGAGCGCCGAGTGGCCGGATGTTACCAATGCATTTGCCGCTACTCAAATTCCTATAAATTGGGGAGTTTTACGAATTTCAAAAGATTCTTTTAAACACGTATTCTTAAAGGGTTGAACATTCAAAAAATGAAATAAAAAAAATCGATTTTTAGACCGGGACCTCCTCTTAACGAGTGATGTCTCCGCGTAAGAAGTCTCGGTACCAAAGAGGAGATATAATAAGAGGCGTCACTCCGGGCGGAACCGTTGAAGTCCTTACTTGACCTTGGCATTTAAATTGGTTCTCTATTCGAGCGGGATATTCAAATCGACTAAATGTACCTTACCGCAGTTTGCTGATTATGGCCGAAATTTACCGATCATTGCCGAATGGGCATTTAAATTGGTTGTCTGCTGATTTCCCTAGTTATTTCTGTCCTTGTCGAGTGACGCCTCTTATTATATCTCCTCTTTGTCGGTACGCAGAGACGTCCAAACTTGTTCAAGATGTATCGCGTTGCTTCCTTTGGAGCCGGTCACTTTCCGGACAATTCGTCGGAACAGCCGATCCAAGTAACGAGTAACAGTGCCTATGCAGTAACAAAACATCGTTTACACTTGTGTACGTATTGCAAGCTAGAATGTCGTTACCTTGCCAGTTTGAAGTCGTCGTTAAGCTGAATGTAACCCTCGGCTGACAGATGCTGGGTCAATTTAAACGCAACTGTTACTTGTGTTCCTAATTAGACATTAATACCTCTGTTATAGGAAAATAAGAATTTTAAATAGCAACGAGAGTTAGGTCGTATACAAAAATTTATTTTGAGACTTTTATGAGCCAATTTGTATTATGAGTAAGGGTGTGCGGGTAGCCGAAATTACGGGACCCGATTTGAGATTCCGGAGCCGACTTTCTTTCCGAAAAATTCTTACATCTAATCACACTGCAAAATCACAACTTAAAAGTTTTCGGGTCTCGGGTATCCGATAACTTTCAAGTTGTGATTTTGCAGTGTGATTAGATGTAAGAATTTTTCAAAAAGAAAGTCAGCTCCCGAATCTCAAATCGGGTCCCGTAATTTCGGGTACCTGCACACCCCTAATTATGAGTGAAAATGGTCCCTGCATCCGCCATCGACTATCAGGCTATCCACCGTCTAAGAGTGAACACTGTAAACAGGGAAAAAAATCATAATATATAAAGCAGAAAGTGTTTGTGTGTTTGTCTGTCGACTAAAAACTTTCGAACGGTAAACTCTGGGGTCATGAAATGTGTCTCAGTTCATTATGACTACTTAGCTAATCCAAATAAATGTGACTATTTTCACAAAAAAAATTTTTTTTTATAATATCAGAATCTAAATTTCGGGCGAAGCCGACTAGTAAAGCTAAGGTCGGTATCAAATATATTGGCCGGTAAGTTCGTATTTGCGAGCAGCGTTCGAGGAGAAATCAACCACCACCATCTGACGATCGTGGATTTGTCAATTGGAGTTGCGTGGTCCTCGCAGGGTATGGTGGGGTAACGGGAACGCTGCTCGGCTCCGCCTGAACCTAGCCGTTTGGCTGTTATTTATTCTTAGCGTAATAGTTGTGTGCGTTACGAAGCTATGCGTAGACTAATACGAGATGAAGCTATCGAGAAAGATTCAATGTTCTGACCAATAGGTAAAGCTCCAGAATTTTTCCGGAACTAACGCACACCTATTCTGATGTTTGTATTTCTACGCTGACAGCTCGGTTTGGCCTACACGCGAGAAGCTTGGCACCATCCCCACCACTTCTGACTCGCTCTTGTTCTGCGAAGGCGAGAGCGAGATGGAACGAGAGCGAGTCAGAAAACGTTGAGGAAAGGAGCACCGAGGCAGGCAAACTGTGTGGTGGGTGAATACCCCTCACGAAACTCACCGGCCAATATATCTGATACCGACCTTAGTATACACATATATGTACAATTTGGTTACTAATGTATGGGATGATATTAAAAATTCTACCCTACAATAGGAGATGAAATAGATGGCTATCAGACATTGAAGTTAATCAAGATCATGATAAGGTGACTGGAGCAAGCGATGCAATGAAATTCTAATATGTTTGGAGAATATAGGAGGCTATAAAAGTTATGCTGAGAATGATGTAATGGAATGGCTTGAGAATGGTAAAGTGAACGATATAGGTCACGATGAAATCATTGAAAGAATTAAAGAGACTAGTGTAACGTAATCCAGATCAGCGATATTTCTGCAAACAATAATCCCACGCATTCTGAAATATTCATATCGTCAGAAACAGTCGTACGATGGTGTGAAGCACAAACCGAAAGTAATCTCACGGAAGTGGTAATTTTAATGAAAATATGTAATTTAATAGTTCAGACTGAGAGAGTAGATTGAAAGACGAAGCATGTATTGTAACGTAATTTCTGTTGCTAAATGTAATAATACGTAATAAATCACCTTTCGTGTGAAAGTAGTCGTTCGATTATCAGGTCATCGTATCACTAATTACTTCACATAATGTTAGCTCTACCGTATTTTATCAAATAACGAATCAAAGTTTGGAGCATTGTCTTAAATCAGGTTCAAGATAATGCGTTACAGAAACCCACAAGTTGTCAGATTTGGTTAATTTCATTGGTTTGGTGATAAATTTCCTTCCAAATGACTTTTCTTCATCTGCGATTTATCTGGCATAGTCTTCATTTTTAAATAATTGAATTTTCAAGCATATTTTTATCTCCATTAAGTTTTTATTGTACTCAGAGTGGCTTACGTTTTTAATGAAAGCAGATTTGCACATTGCATAATGGAAGGAGAAAGGAGAAAAATTTTACTTTGAAATGTAACGAAAACATTCCTCGCTTCCCCATAAGTCATAAGAACAATAATGGAAAAATTCTAGCTCATTTTCTAATGAATTTGATATTTAAGTGTTTGGTTCTGCCTTAAATTAGTTTAACCAGTTCGAATGTAAAGGTGAGACTAGACTGTGCGATAAATAATAGAGAAAGTTCATTCATGTGCATAAATTTTGATCAGTTGCAAAGTGTAACACCTTTCGTAGACATTTCCAGCGATATTATTTTACAGTAAGGGGATTTATTATAAATCTCTTGCTGTGAGGAATTCTAATATTTGAATCATAACATACCTAGCAAGAATTTACTGTGACGAAATAATGTTTCAAATATTTCAGTGTTGACTGTGTGCTTTACGGTATAATGAGCGTGCTAGCAATATGCACTGCAGTTTTAGAGTTTGACCATAAAATCGCTTACGCAACGCAGAAACTAATTAAGCTCAGGATGCAAGCGGATTGTATTAATTAATGCGAAATAGCGAAGAAGGTTGGAATTTGGAAGTCTAATCACACGCTGTGTTGGCTAAGTAGTATAGCATACATTATTGCATTCTTTTTTTTCAGAAACCGAGGAAGAACTGTCTGATTTGGAGGGGTCGGAGAGCACTTATGGTTTACCTTTTACGAGTACCTTTGGGAAGACGTACAGGCCTTTTATTTACCCGATTCGAACAACCCCTGGTTTTACTTCAACTTTCCAAAATGGAGGGTATGTATACAAATATTAAACTCTACATAATTAAATTCTAGAAAACAGTCATTACAGTACTTTGTATGCCACAAATTGTTTTTCAATTTTATGAAATTATTTACACGTCTGTTCTTTTATAAATGTACATATTTAGTGTGTCACCCAAGGGTGTAGCACTGACATCTCTGAGCAGATTACTCTACTGTATAAACAGTTAGATATTACTCAAACATTCGATTTACATTCACAAAAATATATTCAACTCATGTTTATCAATGGATTTAATATACTCCGTTTTTCTATGGACTAATTTCTGGTTCTGCAAGTGCATTGCATCGAAACTTTTAACGTTTAAAGATCGCAGAATAAGGTCGAAAATCGCTGATTTCGGGAATTTCCGCGATACTATTTTTTTTTGTTATTTCCGACCAATTGCATTTTTTTTTCAAAACGACGAAACACGACGCTTAGCAAACTAATCCTTCTAGCTTCTCAAAAAAACTCAAGTCGTTTGGATTAATTTTAAAAAAGTTATGCGATTCTACTCGCTGTATGTAGGTAAATTGTATTTTTATCAGATTTGACTTGTATAAGTGATATTTACGCCAATTACTTTATAAATGACGTGTTCGTAATTAACGAAAGTTTGTTACCAGACGAATTAATAATGCAAGTTACTATATGTATAACAGGAAACAATTAAATTGTGTCTCTGACTGTGCATTAAATATTATTCAAGGTTCTCCTTTGGTTTCGGCCAAAATATGACCAGCAACATCCATCAACAAATCATGTGTGGCGATACCTTCCCGCGAGCTTGTGAAAATTCGCGACATCGCTCCTACGACGGTTCCTGCAACAATCTTCGCAATCCCACGTGGGGAATGGCGAACACGAGATACGGCCGCCTTCTGCCTGCAAACTATGCAGACGGTAAGATTGCACGTTTTTGAGGAAATAATTTTAAAAGTTTAAATATAGAAAAGCTATCTTAAAGCTCTGAATACAAAAAGTGAGCAGTTGTCTAATAAAAAAGTTTTTGATAATAAGAATACAATGGAGATTCGATAAACCGAATTTCGCTTAATCCAACTTCACGATAATAAAATTCAAGACGCCTGAAGTCTCGTTAATCTTGGATTATTTATCAAGGCTCCACTGTACATTTTTAAAAGAAAAATGAAATCAGAAACAATTACAACAAATTGGAGAAGAAAATAAGTGCAATTTTACATAAATTTTTTTAGGATCCAGTATTAAGTGAAAAAAGAACCATATTATGCAGAAAATATGATAGTTAGTTTGTATTTTTGATAAATTTCAGTACATACGTTTTTCATTTGTCCCTAATCTTTTATTAAGAACTAGAGCATCTACAAATGAAATTACAAAATTACTAAATTACTATTGTAAGAACTTTGTGACACGGTTTAGCACGAATATCCATGGAACATCGTTCTCTGCGTGAACTGTTTCGATTACTAGACTTCAATTTTTGAACAATGCCAATAAAATAATAAAAATATATTAATTTCTATTTCTTCTCAATTTACATTGACACTTTAGAATAAAACAAATCTCTTCAATTCATTTAAATGCAGTTGTTACTCGTGTAACAGCTCACCATCACAAATCTCTGGAGAAGTGTATTTATCAACAACACATTCAAGATATAGGAACACTATACAAACCTAAGTACATACAGGGTGTCCCAGTAATTATAGCACAACCGAGTAGAAAATGTAGACTAAAATTTTATTATTGTAGTAGGCATACTGGCATTTAGGCAACGGCCTAGTGTGTGACTTTAGCACATAGGTGGCGTGCATTTATGAGGAGTTCGGGGGATCCCTATCCGCGGAGAGTCGGCGTAGCCGTGGTGGCAAACGCGACTGATCAGCACGCACGCGGGCGGCTCGGGTTCGATTCCCGGCGCCCGTGGCTCTCTTTTTCCGGCTCCTATAATCTCAGAAGTGGGATTCTGACCCTTAGGCGTGCGTCTCGGATTATGGCCGAGAGCGGCGCATATGTCAGGTATGGCCGAACTGTAGTAGGCATACTGGCATTTAGGCAACGGGCCTAGTAGTGTGTGACTTTAGCCCATAGGTGGCGTGCGTGCATTTATGAGGAGTTCGGGGGACAGGGACCCGCGGAGAGTCTCGGCGTAACCGTGGTGGCAAACGCCGCGACTGGATCAGAGAGCATGCGGGCGGCTCGGGTTCGATTCCCAGCGCCGTGGCTCTCTTTTTCCGGCTCCTATATTATATAACCTTCCGTTATCAAGAAGAGTAATTTTGAAAAATTTTCGCATCTGAGTACACTTACAATTAGTCAATTATAAGGCTTTAAACCGTATTTCATTACGATAATTTAGTATTATAAATAAGGACAAAAACAGCTACGTTCTGAGCTAAATATTATTAAAAACTTTGCTTAATGCAAATTTATGCAATCTGCAATGTAGTACTATTATACGTCTTTAATAACTCGAGTGTGGCAACAATCTTTGCCGTTGGTTTCTCAATGCTTGTTATTCACAGAACAAGTTTTTGTTATTACACGACTCGATAAAAAAATCAAATGCATAACACACGGATTTTTAAAGTTATTTTTCGCAATCACAGAAAGTCGTAAAATCATTTTATTGTATATTCTTGATTTCTTCTTGCATGAAGGATCAGCCTATTCTCGGTTGTACCAATGTTACTGGAACACCCTATAAATATATACCTAATAATGACTGTCTAATGTCTAATGCCTCGGTAATATAACACTCAATAAAACTAGGGAACAAGCTGGTAAAGAAACGTTTGAAATAATTTCAAACGGAAACACGTTGCACCTTTCTCCAGTACATAATCCATTAAATGTACGTTATCCAATCACTTTTGTCACAGGTTTTCCCTATTCACAATACAAACGTTACTTCCGTAACCAATATAAAATTGACAGAACGTGGACTTTCACTGTCTTCGACTTGATTCCATTCATTCCGACGAGCACTTCCTAGTTAAGGTTTTGTCCCACAGGTATAAACAATTATGCAGGGCGATCGATATTGGTTGCGCTATAACGAACTTTTTCAATGTTCGTTATGGTACAAAATAACAAAAACTTCATATAGCAGGCTGTTTAGATAGTAAAGCATCCGAATAATAGAGGCTCTACCGAATAACAGTTCCAAGAATGCGCATCGAAGTGTCATAATATGCACTCATTTTTTTACGATCGCTGGATACTTTTTCCAAATCGTCACGCTCCGCTTCGCTTCAACACAATAGAATCGATCAGAGTTGCCTGCTGCAGGCACGTTAGAAGGATTACGATGCAAAATATGTGGTCACCTTAGGCTACGGAAATATTACAAGACTGTTAGTCACTTGTCCTGTGTAGGTGAAGGTCGAAATAAAGGTACCACGTGTTATTAAATTGTGACGTGATTTTAAACGAAGATGGAATATGTGATGTTTGCGACATTATTGCACTTCAGATTTGCTGTAATTGAACTACAGATTTAAGGGGGGAGGCCTACCTAGAAATTTTCGAAAAACCGATTTTTCGATTTTTATATTTTCTTGAAGTACCTACACCATCTTGAAAATATTCCCTGATAGTGTCAAGTTAATCCGACCAAAATTGACAGAGTTATACGCATGTATGTAGGTTGGCGTTCCTCGGTGTAGCGCTCAGACCCAAAACTTTAAACGCGTTTTCCTCAAAATCATGTTTTCAAAGTCGGTGACACACATAACTAAAAAATTAATGAACCGATTTACTCGAGGCTTTGCAGGCCTATTTTAGGGTTAAAAATCTAAGCGCTACCGGGAGCTTTTCCTTTCTTTTGACTAGATTTTTTTTTACACTTGAAAAACGAGCGATTTTTTGCCAAATATCGATGCTTCAAATTTGCACAGCCGCCATTTTGCCTCAAACTAATTTGTCCAAAAACGGACCCGCTAGCGTCTAGATAATTTTATACCTATATTGTTTAAAAAAAATCGAATTTTCAATTTTGGATGGTCCTGCACCGAGCTGTGGTTGTCACCGCAAAGCGCCTAAAAAAAGGGCGTCTCGGGCATCGCCTATAACTCACAAACCTTTCAATACTTTTTACCACAAAAAATACTGAAATATCCGTAAGATGTACTCTTTCCAATAGACTAATGTTTAATAATAAAAGTTTATCGGTTTTTCTAGAAAATATTCCCATAGAAGCATGTTGTTTTGACCGTTCTAGGCAGGCCTCTCCCTTAACGAAGAAATGTAGATTTATGAGCAAATTATTCATTTTATATAGAGAGTGAACCAGAAAGATAAATCATCTTAATTACTATGTAGATACTGCAGTTAGTAGAGAGTTTGAAATTTTCTTCATCATGGACACTTTTACTCAAAGAGACCAAAAACTTTCTGACAGTACACTTTTTTGAAATTATTTTCTTCCAAATTTTCAATGTCACCCCTAGATTTCTTAATAGAATCATACGTTTCCATTATCGTCGTTCTATTTATATAGGACACTTTGACCTTCAGATGATGCCTGATAAGGTAAAATTTCTAATTCAATTGGTTGCAGCACCAACTAGAATTGCCATCTATAAAATTCTACAATTTTTACAAATATTTTTATTCTATGGCATCACCAAAGTTTCAATTTGCGAATTTAAACTTTAAACTTCTGAATGGGACTTAAAACAATGTTTTAAGATTTATATAAAATAATTTCATACTTTCTTTCTATTCCCGCCACTTCTGCTTTTACAGAGAGAATTTTTTCTATAATGAAGTGGCGGGAAGAGAGAAACAGAGCCAGTCTATCTCTCATCAAAAATGAGCTCCTCATGTGTTAATTCGACCATTCAGTGCAATCAAACCTTTGACATATTTGCTAAAGACAATAAATTAATAATGCAAAATTTAAAAAATAAGATGTTTGAATGTAGTTTTACTTTCTACCACTATCTTCTGAAAAGTACTATACTTTTTCCCAACGTACTATATTTTTGATCACATTTGGTCGTAAAGTATTATATTTTTCTTAAAAAAAAATTGGCAACCCTAGCACCAACACAAAAACGATAGGAAATACCTTTAGGGTATAAACGTTTCTATCACCATAAAACGCAAGATCTCAGATACGTAGCACTTTTCGTGCCACTTAAAAAAGGTAACGTAAAACGATGGAGAACGTACAACAATAAATCGCACAAGGTAATCCAAATTTTTGCAACACATTGCTGCAGCTGTAGGATTGCTGTGCCCTGCAAGAGCAGAGATAATATCGCGTATAATGTATTCATTATTCGTTCTATACCTTTGCTCCTGACTCGGTTGCATACTATTGCTTGAAATGAAAAATTTTGCAAAAACTCCTCCGTTGTCTACTCCCTTTGCGCTCGCTCCTAATAGAGTTGCTGCATATGTAGAAAGGAAAAAACTAATATGGCTTCACTCGTGCTCCTAGCTTTCCAGTCAGTTAGGCCGAGTGAAAACATTGTTTAATATCTGTCTTTAGTAACTCCCTACGACACCGTCGAAGATAGAGATAAGAAGAAATGAAGGAAAAATTATAGTGCCCACTTGGCACTATCTTACAGATATAAAAAAATAATAAATAAAAGTAACCGGTTCGGCTATGATTTTTTTTACAAAATCAAGCTTCAATAACGGTTTATCGATTACGTGAATATCCGTGTGCCTTTTACTTTTTTTTTTTTTAGAATTCTATTTATAACGCATTACTACAGATAACGTTCAATAATGCAAGACTTCGTAGGTGAAAAAAGGTTCATAAAATTTTACCGAAAAAACCGGCGTGCTTCCTTAATGCACGTTACGTGATTCTTTTGTGGGTAAGTGTTCTATAATTTTCTGCGCGAAGGTGTGAGTACTAATCGGTTGGTAGAGATGAAAAAGAAACAATGTTCCCAATCACAACGAAAGGAGGAAATTCTATAACGGTTTGTGAAAGTAGAGTATTAGACACCGTTTAAGTGATTGCAGAAGTTTTATTCAACGGTGTTTGAGAATGCCACAGGCAATTTGAAACTTTTTTTTAACCACCACTGTAGATAATTTGCGACACTTTGAATTCAAATTTTTTCAATATTTTACTCTCATAAATCGCGCCAAGTTTTAACGATATTTTGGTTCATCTGGTTATTTAACAGCCTCCGTTTTTAATATTTTTACTCGAGTCTATAATGGGGAAACTAAAAGTATTGTATTATCGTATTTAATGCTCTGCGCCACTTTCATAGTATTCTATAGGTATGTGTATATTTTAGATAAATATTTGACCTCAGAAAATCTGGTTATTTTCCGATTTTGTGTTATAACTCGTGAACTGTAAAATAATTCTTTTTACCAAATGATAGATCTAATTAAAAAAAGTAACTTTTGCCTTGAAACTTTTTCCACAAAATCGGAAAATAGTCGAATTTTCAGGGGTTAACTTCACCCCCTTCGAGTGAATTCGGGCAGCAAACAAAAATTGCGTTGTAATCAGGAGGAAATCCCCTGCATATTCACAAAGTTTCAGAACTTTTTGAATTCCCGGATTCGGGATTTTCCCTTGTAAGTAGGCTGCAGCTTAAAGCGACAAATTTTGGGCGAAGCAAATTGAAAAAGGTTTAAACACAAAGGCTTGAGACACTTTAAAAAACAATTCACTTTGTTCTTTCATGTAGCATATTAGCAATAACTCATATGTGAATTGTCATATTGAATTAATTTTAAAATTGTCTCGACTCTTCGAAATTAAAATATTTCATGATATTTCACTGAAAGGGCGGCAGTGCTTGTTAGCTTAACGGAGCCATATCTCCAAATTCGCCCCTGAGAATTAATGCAAATAAATGAAGTTACATGAATATTCCTACTACAAATATGTAGCGGAGATGTTTCAATAATAATAAAAAAATAGATCTAAAAGTTGAGGTCAAGTAACAGTTCAGAAGTGGTTGCTCCCAAATGTGCGACTCTCAAAGTATTAATAACAATTTTGCATTATACGATATCTACACTTGAAACGCTTATACAAGTACATATGTATTTTCTTCTATTTAAGTTTCTTTCTCTGGGATGGTTACGAGGTCATAAAACTTTGTTGTTGCTGCAGTAAACGTCTCCTAAGACAAATAACCACTTTCATAGAAAACTTGCTTCGATCTGAGCAGGGTAAATACAACCGAACGTGATTTATGCGCTCGTATTGGAACTAGTTTGCCTCCTATGTTATAAACTTTACGATGTCACGTTAATGCTTGCGAACACGTGGAACCACTTTGCAGGCATTCCTGCAGCCTTACTACCTTCTAATCCTTGCTTTCCTCCTGCAAGGAAACCGAGCATTGGCAGATACAGCAGAACGTGGGTTATATGAAATCATAGGGAGGCAAAACGTTTCTAACAACAGAATTTTTTGATTGCCTATTTTATTGATTTTGTTGTTAGTAACCCTACAATTGATTTTTAAGCTTGATTATATTACTCATAGATTCTTTATTTGTTATAATTCACCATGAAATCGTATTGTTGCCTTAACTATTAGGTAATAGTTAAAATTATATTTTAACATTGTATGGAATTTTATACAGAATACAATATTCAGAGAAAAATCTTAGAAATTGGGAAAAGTAGAATTTTGCATTTCTCTATAATGCAATCACCTCTAATTAACTTATTAATAAACATTAGTAAGTGCATGATTTCATATTTGGTAACGATATCCGTGTTTATGCTGAAATAGTCAACGTTCCTAGTCTGTACGTGGGAAAGTATCTAGGTAAGGAAACGTCGAATCGTGATGAAGAGAAATACCAATGGCAGAGTGATGAATGAACCTGTCATGTATTATTATACAATCGCGTCTATTTCGTTAGGGACAAGTTTCGTAATCGTTGAGATTTTTAGAAATGCAGTAGAATGTATGGGGTTCGTGTTATTTACAGAAACAGTGCCGAATGTAATTAAATATACTTCGTGTAGAAGGAAAAGAACTCGCAATGTATCGATATCACTACTGAAGTATTATGAAACTTAAGATTTAGCATCATCAATCACCCTCTTGTTTTTTAATATGTGGAAAGAAAAGTTTATTTTATAAGTTTCTGAAACAAAGTCTATACCTTGCTTTCCTTTTTAATGATGTAACAATTCAGTAACGTCAAACACGTGTCATTATTTTATCCTTTGTATGCTTGAAGATTCGAATATTCAGAAAAATTTGTATTAGTAATTCCATGGTATAATATTATAATTCAACTTAATGTATTACAGTTTTGAACAGTTATTATATTTATAATTATTATTAAAGAGAATGGTAGTTCATAATCTACGAACTTCGTTCGCTTTGTCGAATCAAAGTCTTTATTAAAAATAAAAATATATTACATGTTTTTTAATCAAAATATTTTCCTTGACTACCTATGACCTTTAACCACTTTTCTAGTAAAAGTACAAGTCAAATACATTTCTGTACACCTAACATCATTTAACAGTGAACGAACAAATTATTGCACTGACTTAAGGGGACCTTCCGGTCTAAAAGCCGATTTTTTATTTTATTTAATTTTTTGAATGTTCAACCTTTTAGGAATAAGTGTTTAAAAGGATTTTGTTGAAATTCGTAAAATTTCCGAAGTTACAGGCATTTGAGTAGCGGCAAATGCATGGGCAACAACCGGCAACTCGGCGCCCACGTAAAACTTTCAACGCGATTTTCTCGAAACAGTGTTCTCAAAACGGTGGGACCTGTATCTCCAAAAGTTATTATCCGAATCGACGGAAACTTCTTTTATTATGAAGAATATACTTCCGGCTAGGGGGGATACTAGAAAAAATTACAAAAAATTGAAAATTTATAATTTTCAAAGGCGTTGAAAGGATGAAAAATATAAGGAAAAAGTGATTTCAAACTTAAAGTGTCGTTATTTTCTAAAAAAATGTCATTTTTGTAATTTTTTCTGGTTTCCCCCCAAGCCAGAAGTATATTCTTCAAAATAAAAAAAGTTTCAGTCGAATCGGATATTAACTTTTGGAGATACAGTTCCTACCGATTTAGATCAATTTTTTGACGCCTTGACTTTAACGACTCCCCAGTGCCGTCTGCAATGATTAATTATAAAACAAAAAATATATTTCTATAATCTAAGACATCCTTAATACAATGCAAAAAGTCCCATTAAATTATATATAGTAGTTTTCCTTTAATTAATTCCTAAAGATCACCTATTTTTATGGGCTCTAGACCGGAAGGTCCCCTTGATGTATTAAGTATAGAGATCGTAATTCAAATGTTACACTAGACATTACAGTAAGAGACTAACATTGCTGCATGTAACCAGCAATAATATTTTAGGGGCAATGAATGCTCTCTCCAATTTGTCGTACAATTAAACTTTTCATTTATTTTCTGTTGTCTCTTAATTTGCCAGTATATATTGAATATGATTTATGCAGGATTTCGAGCGCATACGAGATCAATCACTGGAGCAGAGTTACCACTTTCTCGATTGGTCAGCTACACACTGTTTCCCAACGTCGACGTGGACGACCCCGTATGGACACTGGCAGCGATGCAATGGGGACAAATTATTACCCACGACATGGCTATGATTGACGGAACAACTCAATCAAGTAAATATGCCTTCTTAGGATGGTCGTTCATTACATGCAGTACGATTTGTGTATGGTACCGTAACTGTTCATTACTTCCATTCCCCTATTCAACGTTCCTTGAAGTTCTGACATGAATGCACACATTAGCCGACACTAATCAATCCAAGGCTGATCCTTCCTGACCATTTACCGCGTAATGTACTTTCTCTACTTTACATAAGTTAGACAGAAAGTGTAATTTGTTTGTTACAAAATTCCTTAATTACATCATATTTCAGTGCTGAATTTACCCTATACTTTTGATAGCAAATCAACAATAATATAAACTTACAAACCGTATTCATAAACAGTGGCGGACTGGCCAGTGTGTCAGCTTGCCCGATGGCAAGTGGACCCCCTTAAAAATATAATAGAAGTTCCAATATTATTACTGTGTGCAACTAAAATTTACATTGTATTACTATTTTAAAATATTTAAAAATATCCAGCGTTTATTTAAAAGTAAAGAAAACAAAATTTAAAAATTCAATTATAACAATCTATATTTACATTTAGTATCAACCGTACACTGCCAGTAATATGTACAATATATGTACACTGTAATTACTCAAAAATATACATAAAAATTTTAATTGTACTTTTTTGCCACTTATGTATTTTTTGAAAATTTTATTTACTTCTTATAAAAATTAAATGACAGCCTTAGGCTCTTATATTTTTAGACCCAGTCCATCAGTGTTCATAATCTAATAAACAAACTCTAACATTTACAAACTTCGGAACATCACTTCTGTTATTAAAAATAATGCAGAATATTAACCCTTTGCACTTGCAAGTCGGTTCTTAAAATGGCAACTGATTGTGAGTGGTGCCAAAAACGGTTACCTACCTACATCATTTTAAATTTAGCCTCACTGCGGATGTCATAATTGATAGTAAAAAAAAAACTTTCGGTACAAAAGGTTAAATCCACCATTAAAATATAAAATATTCTTATTTCTGACAACGCACGTTCGAGTCAAGGGCGTCCGTAGACTTTTTTCGAGGAGGGGGCAACTTTGGGGTGACGGTGATGAAAAATATAGTAATGAAAAAACGAGTAGCCTGCTTGCTTTTTTGAACGCATTTTGTAGTGCCAATTTAATTAAAAATTTAAATCCGAAAGTTAGAAATATTCACGTTTTTAGTGTAAACTTAAGAAAGATCAGTTTTTAAAAATAAGCGATTTTTTATCAAAAGCCAGGGGGGGAGGCAACTGCCCCTTTTGCACCCCCTCTAGACGCCCATGTTTCGAATCGACGTGAGTGATGAGGAAACGAAGGTCGGAAGTGAGCCGACGTGGTTAATAGTATTTTGAACGTTGTAGAACCGCATACAACAAAGTGCTGCACGGATGACGGACAACTGATCGACCCATCGTTGCTTCACGGCCAGTGTTACCCCATCCTTATTCCTTACGACGACCCCGTATACACGAAGGCCCACATAAGATGTCACAACTTCGTTCGTAGTACAACCGACCTTGACCGTGGTTGTTCGTCGCAGTACAAACCCGCAGAACAGGTTCGCTACTCCTCACACCTGATGACCTTATTCATTTGTTACATCATCATCCGCAAACGCCGCGAATGGACAGAACCAGATCAGAACCGCTGCCTCAGGTCTCATGAGTGTCGATTCCACGACACAAGTTCGTCTCAATATCAAACTGGAAGGCTATAATTATTTACAGTCGACCGGATGTGTCAATTACCCCTATCGGTCGTTAACGTTAACAGAAATGTTAATTAAAAATCTTAGTAACAGAGCATTGCATAGTCGATGGAATTTACATAAGTTGGCTTATGGACATTTTTGCTGTTCATTTTTCGTAGTAGAACAGTGATTCCCAACCGGTGGGTCGCGAAGTGTTTTCTGGGGGTGGGGGGCCCACGGTTTTTTGAGTTTTTTTTTAATATTATTAAGCTAGAATTATATTCTGAAATACCTATTTTTAACGTGTTTTCGTTACCTTATTAAATTCACCTTACCTTATAAGAGCTGGGAGGGGGATTTGAATTTTATAAAAGGGAATCGCGACTCAAAAAAGGTTGGGAAACACTGTAGTCAAAGCTAGTAAGATAGTAAAGAAGATAGTAAATTTTAGGAATAGTAAGATATTGGAATGTAATTTTATTTTTCTGATTTGATATAGATGTCCTTTTGATTCAGTAACGCATTAAAAGTGACACCTTTTTTTTTGCAAAAAATGTTTTGTATACCCTTACATCATAATTTTGATGACAATTTAAGTAATTACTGCAATTACTGGTTAGTGTAATTTAGATGGAGCACAGGAAAGAAAATGGAACACTAAAATACTGCAAATATTTAAATACATTGAAAAACCGATATGTATTTATTAACATATTACTGATAAAACAATCATCCAAACTATTATAACTACCTATTACTCAGAACGCAAATATTAGCGAATCTTCCCCGAGCTTCTTTTAAAATTCTCTTTCAATTACTTTTTCCGTATACATATACTCTCATTCTCTTTCCACAAGTACAAACGTACGAGCCATTCCACGTCAAAACGAATAGGTGAAAAATTTAGTTTCACCGATTCTCTTCAAAATTACAGCATTTGTCGGTAACCTTGCACAAACGAAGTATACTGAATTTTAAAGGCCTATGTCAAATAGTTTTCGAAATATTTAATGTTAAAGTTTTAAAAATTGAAACAAAATCGGCTGACGCGTCATCACTTAAACTATAATATCTCTGTCATTTTTGAAGATAATGCCTCCGTCTTGGGTTCATTTTAAAGCTGAAGGAATGCTTTCTCAACCCGCACATAGAATATTTTGTTTATTATTAATAAACTTGACAGTAATCGATGTCAAAATTTCAAATCGCGATTTGACGTCGTTCCCACCCACGGTCCGGCTTGAAAAAAGTACCATCCGATTCCTTGAGCCTTCAGTTATTAAATGCGTTTTTCAAAAAAGTGGAGAGATTTTGGAAACAGTCAACAAAAAAATAAAACTTACGATAGTGCACACCGCCTGGAACTGCACGGATCCCATGGTTAGTCGGTACGCACGCGTTTTCAAAACAATCGCCTAGCGTAGGAAAGTATTTATATACATTGCGACAAAACAAACTTTTCGTTCAGTGTTTTCGGTATTCTCGAGAAAAATAATAGGAATATCTGCTCACCATATTGCTAATCTTTTATATGGTCAGCAGATTTTTCTATTATTATCATTAGCATTATCATTAGCATTAGCATTATCTTTAAAAATGACCGAGATATTACAGTTTAAGTGATGACGCGTCAGCCGATTTTGTTTCAATTTTTAAAACTTTGACATTAAATATTTCGAAAACTATTTGACATAGGCCTTTAAAATTCAGTATACTTCGTTTGTGCAAGGTTACCGACAAATGCTGCAATTTTGAAGAGAATCGGTGAAACTAAATTTTTCACCTATTCGTTTTGACGTGGAATAGCTCGTACACAAGTATACATTAGGGTGGCCCTTATTTTCAACCTGCGAGTTCTTTTGCTCTCACCCCCTAATATAGTTCCATTTCATAAAAAAATTGTCGTTGAAAAAGTTTATTACAATCGGACAACAGGAAAGGGTGCCGATCAGGCCTTAAAATTTAATATTCATCAATGATTCGAATTTGAAGAATTTCTCAAAAATGATAAGAAATTTTATCGAAATTTTGTTCAAATAATATTAAAAGAGCATTCAATTTTCTACAATTACTGTATACATAAGTTTTTCGTGCTTCCAATCATTTTTTAGATAACAACGTTTGAATATAGAGGTCCGCACGTCCCACCTTTACAGCGTGACGTATTGTCTATAAGCGCGTAGTGCGGACCTCTCTATATTCCAATGGTATTATCTAAAAAATGGTTGAAAGCACAAAAAAATTATATATACAGTAATTGTAGAAAATTGAATGCTCTTTTAATATTATTTGAACAAAATTTCGATAAGGCTTACCATTTTTGAGAAATTCTTTAAAACCAAGCTATTGATGAATTCTAAACTTTAAGGCCTGGTTGACACCCTTTTCTGTTGTCCGATTGCAATAAACTTTTTCAACGACAATTTTTTTATGAAATGGACCTATATTAGGGGGTGAGAGCAAAGAAATACAAAAAAAATTTCGACACGTAGGTATAAATAAGGGCCACCCTAGTATACAAAGCTGTCAAAACTACGGCTGTCCTCAAATTTTGAAGAAAACGATGACTGAACTTATTGAACTTAAAATAGTTGAAATTTCGAAGTGTACTAATAACCACGAACTCACACTTTTTTAAGAATTTCTATATAGTTATTTAGGTGTACATTTTAACACAGTAGTCTTGTGATACCTATTCTATTAATTCAGTTATATTTTAAACAGAAATTTATCAACTAATATATAAGTATAGTTATATGGGGTTCTACCCCTTTTAAATGGAATTGATTTTCACTTGGAGAAATATCATAAAAATACATGTATAACATACCGACAAAAGATCGGAAGTGTTTAACCCTAATTAACTTTTCCGGGACAAATATGTCCCAATTTTTAAAACTGACATACAATTTTCATATTTGATCTGTGCGTATCCATAGCTTAGTACAATCGATTTTTACAAGAAAATATAATAAAATTCAAATAGAAAAAAGTCGGGTCGAAAGGGTTAAATTCTCCCCAGCTGATGTTTCAGATTATCTAGCACGAAATTTCGTGATACTAAGAGAGTGATCTTTCAGTTGACCGTCGTTACACATTTCTTGGATCTCTCTCTGGTATACGGATCCAGCGATCAAATGGCAAGAGGCTTGAGGGCTGGAGTTGGTGGCCGATTGAACGTGGACATTCGACATAACAGAGAATGGCCCCCCGCGGCAGCTAATAAGAGCGAAGCTTGTGACGTCACGAATCCTAACGAAATTTGCTATGAAACTGGTACTTTTTAGTAAAGTTCTTTAATAAAACTAGCCGGAATCGATAAATACCACGTGCCTTGTTCAATTATTAATTAAATAGAGCCCACAGGTACATAATGCACTCTCATTCCAGGTGACAGCCGAGCTAATCAGAATCCCCAGCTGACCGTTTTGCAAATAATACTACTTAGAGAGCATAATCGCATTGCCGATGCATTAGCTCGTTTAAATTCACACTGGACTGATGAGACCATCTTCCAAGAGGCCCGAAGAATCGCCATTGCACAACATCAACACATTTCATATTACGAATGGCTGCCAATATTTTTAGGTGAAAGTTCATTACCTTATAATTAAATTTATCACAGAATAATGCAATAATGCCTTCTATATGAATTATTACGAGCTAAATACTGAAAAACTTCTGGCACTATTACTACCAAATCGAAAATGAAGTAAACTACTTAGGGAAATAATTTTTTCATTTATTTCTTCTAAAGGGACATAAATGAAACAAAATACTGTATCATTTTTATTACCACGTATTATATAGGTACTTCAGTTTTCGAGATTTGTTAACTTGCAAAAATTGTCAAAATGCGCAAAAAAAATTTAAACACGTGGAAAATGATGGCGATGGCAAAATAGTGGAAAATTCCTTTTAAATGTCAATTGTGATTCTTACATTAAAATATATGATACGGTGTCCCTGCGACATCCGAACTAAAATAATTGAAACGACAAAGAAAGTTAATATCGCTTTTAGTATAACTGTTGCTCTTTCAGGCGTTCAGGGCACATATGGCAACAAGATTCTGTATAGTACAAAGGACTTCGTGAACGACTACGATCCAACAGTGAATCCAAGTGTTCTGAATGAACATTCCAACGCAGCTTTCAGATATTTCCATTCTCTCATCGCTGGTTATCTCAAGTAAGTTCAATCGATGTTCAACGAAAAGTCACAGACTGTAAATATAATAATTATTTGCATTGAAATTGCAATCGAAATATTAGTTGTCACTGTGCAAGAACTTACTCATGATTATCCTTTCTCATTATTAACCAACGTTTATATGCTTGTGTAATCATAAATTATATGTACTATTTCAATGTTCAAGCAAGTCCTGCATATATTTTCTGAACTTAATATCATCGCGCCCTAAAACTATTCGAGTGTAGTTTCGCTCCTTAATCACGAACGAATTAAGTTCATAATTCACTCACTCAGCTTTCCACCTGTGGTAACACAATTTTGCAGACACATAATTACGCAATTGGACTTCTGAATCCCACTTTCTCAGAGTTACACAGTGTTCGGGACTAATTGGGAGGTTTGCAACTGAAGCAGATCCATCTTTCTTAACCTTTATTGTAAAATGAAAGTTTGCTCTGTTACTTTTTATCCTTAAATTTATTCACGTTCTGTCTCGTTTGCCCCTTCATACGATTCTGTATAATGGTTACGAGTTTATAAAAGAGATATACATACATAATTCATATAAATTATCAATCCTTAATTATAGTCGAAATATTGCATCAAACAACTTTTTGTGATCAAAGCACGACATTATATTACTGTAAATATAATACAAAACTAAATTGATAAGAGATTTTGTCTAAATAAGATGAATCAGATTTTTCTAAATTATCTAAAATAAACTTATAATTTTAAAAATCGGATTTCTTGGATAAATTCTCCATTAGAAGGATTTTATTACTATTTAGATCGTTCACTAATTCTATTTCAAAATATTAGTGACACGCCATCAAATCATCTAATTATAAACCTTAATGCAACAATTCCAAACTGGACTACTTGCCACAAACATGTTACACAGAAAATGTCTCGGCACAGATTGGTATATTTCACGATTTTCATTGAATTTTCTAGCCTAGTAAATGAACATAGATTTACGAACGGCGCCCTGAGGCTCAGCGATCACTTCAACAAACCAGGAATTATCGAAGAATGCAACAACATGGCCGACCTGACGAGAGGCATGTCCTATCAACCAGAAAAGGCCAGCGATCAGTACTTCGACGCAGAGGTACGCGAAGCATTCGAATATATTCTAATCACGGGGTATAAGAAAAGTCGCTGAACTTTCCATCTGCTCCAGATCACGGCATTCTTATTCAGAATGGGGAGACCACTTGGAGGTGACCTTCGAGCGACAGACATCCACAGGAATCGCGATCATGGTCTCGCGTCCTACAACAGCTTCCGCGAATACTGCGGTTTGCCCCGAGCGAAAGTCTTCACCGATTTCACAGATTACATCTCTCTCTCGGTAAGTAGAACTGGGCTTTGTAAATCAGTGGTTTAAAATTGCAAATGGGTGTTATTTGAAATCATTACTAAGAAAAGTGTACTTTTTAAACGCAGTTTAAAATCATGGGCCTGTGATGTTTCATTTTTGACTCAGTCCACGATATCTTTTACGTTCACAGGTCTACATCCAGTTGACATCAGGGCTATTATGAATACTCGAATATTCTATGTATTCGAATATCCGAACATTCGATTACCAGAGAATTTGAATTTAAAACACGAATTATCGAAATTATTCGAATTATTAGAAGTATTCGTATTCGAATTATTTGAAGTATTCTAAATTATTCGTATTCGAATTATTAGACTTATTAGAAATTATTCATATTCGAATTATTAGAAGTATTCGTATTCGAATTATTTGAAGCATTCGAAATTATTCGTATTCGAATTATTAGAAGTATTCGAAATTATTCAAATTATTAGAAGTGTTCGAAATTACTCGAATTATTATAATTATTAGAAGTATTCGAAATTATTCGTATTCGAATTATTAGAAGTATTCGAAATTATTCGTATTCGAATTATTAGAATTATTCGAAATTATTCGTATTCGAATTATTGGAATTATTCGCAATTATTCGAATTATTAGAAGTATTCGAAATTATTCGAATTATTAGAAGTATTCGAAATTATTCGTATTCGAATTATTAGAATTATTCGAAATTATTCGTATTCGAATTATTGGAATTATTGGAATTATTAGAAGTATTCGAAATTATTCGAATTATTAGAAGTATTCGAAATTATTCGAATTATTAAACGTATTCGTAATTACTCGAATTACTAGAAGTATTCATAATTATTCAAATATTTACAGCTCTAGCTGAAATCATCGTCTAACATCTCAAAAGTTTTTTATGTTCATATCATCATTTGATTATCCGGATTTGTGATAGGGTAATAAAAAAATTGATTCAACGTCTTCTTATGATAGTTTTCAGCGACTACTAGATTTCTTCGAATGGTGCCATTGGTATCTATTTATTGCATGCCAATTTAATTTAAATGCCAACGACATGTAGAACTACAAAACGAAACCAAAAATCATTTATCTTCTACATTTCACCGTTCGAAAATCCTGTTTCTATGAATATTCATTAGGTAACAGGTTTATGACGCTGCACAAATAGTAGGCATAGCTGTATGGTACGTTGATAAAATGGCCATCCACGAAAACTTGTTCGAGTACAGTCTAAATAAATTGGACAAGTTTACAAGATTCGAAGATTTGTGAATTACATTTTAATTCAACAGAAATCATGATTAATAGTGAAGATTATTTCAGAAAGCTACATGGCATTAAGTCGAATTCATTTTTTTTTTTACCATAATTACGTTTCTTATTTCGTTCACAGAATGTGGAAAAGCTGTCTCAGCTGTATAGTAGTCCCGATGACGTCGATTTGACTGTTGGTGGATCATTAGAGCAACATGTGCCAGGAACACTTTCTGGCCCAACGTTCTTATGTATTCTTACTAGGCAATTTTATCGAACACGTGTAGGTGATCGATTCTGGTACGAAAGAGGCAACTATCAATCAGCATTTACTATAGGTGGGTAGCCCTTCCTATCCTTCATTTTGTTACATCGCATTCGAAATGAATGGAATTAAAAGTTCAAATTTTTAGACGATTATTGTATATTTGTCTTAAAATATGAAAAGACGCAATTATTTCACGTAAACTCTTATTCACAAATATTTTGAGCCTTGCAAAACTTATATCCTTCAATTTCACTGCGACAAAAAAATTTACTTCGCAAATTAATATTTTGAATTTATCGATTAACTAAAATGTGTTTTATAGAATCAAAAATTCTATGCAACAACGAAAAGATATAAACATTATTTGTCTAATCATTCTACTAATTTTTTAAATATCGCCAAAAGTACTATAATTTAAAAAAAATTATGCCATTTTATTAGCAAATGGAATTATTTAAAGAGAGAAAGGATTACTGAATTGTCTTGGCAAAAAAATTAAAAAAATACAAAAATAATCAAAATTGTTAAATACAACGCCGCTCGAATTATCTCGAGTGTGCACAGTTTGGCCTGTTTAGCGCGCTCGAATTAACTCGGGCGTACAAGTTAAGCGGTTAATGTAATCACACATGGATTTCTCGTATCAGACTAATTTTGAATTTTCACGTTATTAAATACTCTATAAATAGTTCAATGTTCATTAAGATAGCTGTCAAAGATAACTGAAAAATTGCAGTACAGGGAAAATTAACCAATCCATATGTACCATTTCAATGCCACAATAAAAAATCTCAAATAAAATTCATAATTAAATAATAATTATTATTTCAGAACAATTGAATGAAATACGAAAATCCAGTATATCCAGGCTATTCTGCGATAATGGTGATCAGATTACACACATGCAACTAAGAGGATTCCAACAAGTATCCCCATCGTAAGTTTCCTCTTATTATCTCACCTAATGACGTCGTTGTCCCGTTCAATTAAGTGTGTCTGTTAATTTCAGTAATCCCGTTATGAGCTGCAACGACATTCCATCGATAGACCTTTCATTGTGGAAAGACTTCGCGCCGGAAATAGGGGATGACGACGATATAGAATTTCCAGATTTTAAGAAATGAAAATAATTAATCGTTTCTAAGAAATTTTGTTATCACGTTACTAAATTCCATATCTCCTTGGGCTTAATTGTAACAACACGTGAAGTATTACCGATAATTGTTGTAAGTTTAGGGTACAAAGTGTGTTTTCCGTGCGGTATGGCTAATAAAATGCATTATTTGTTTTGGTAAAATTTACCTTCCATTTTCACGTTACCCCCTCTTCGAATATTCATACGCACAATCATATTTTCACGTTTTTACGACTCTGTATTCTTATTGTTAGTTTAAATCATTATTGGACAGTTTGGAGGTGTAGCAAGTAAGGCTGAAAGTAAAACTACTGTTACAATTAAATTCATTTCAATTATTTATATATCCTTTTACTAACAAAGTATAGTATATTGTATATGTATAATTTATCATTAGTTTATTATTTTACTGTCGTTTAAGTATCTCCAGATGCAAAAAAAATATTAGTTTACAGTTTTGAGGTGAAAATTCAAATCAATTTGTTGATAGATTTTTTAATGCAGTACAAATGTGGAAAAAAATAGAAGATGAATCAGTCAAATGTGTAATTTACATTATAACGTAGCGCTCAATTTTAGGATTTAAAATTAAATGATATCAAGGTATAAAATGTGTATTTCAGGTAGTGTATAGTTTAAGGGTTGAATTATCTAATACTACAATCAAATAACAAAGCAATCTAAATGAGAAAATATATAACAAAAATGTTACCTGCTCGGAATCCTCGTGTAGACCGTACCTACTCATTTTCCAAGAGCGATCGCAAATAATGAATTGGGACATCGTACAAAACGAGTGTTTCCGATTTGTAATCACTGAAACGGTAAACGCTATCGTGTAAGTATCGATACCCGTGCGACACAACCATAGATAAGATTAAACTTAAGATGAAAATAGCTCAGGAAAAGTCTTGACATAG
This sequence comes from Andrena camellia, assembly GCA_029448645.1. Taxonomy (NCBI): domain Eukaryota; kingdom Metazoa; phylum Arthropoda; class Insecta; order Hymenoptera; family Andrenidae; genus Andrena; species Andrena camellia. Next base: position 31,919,660 of record CM055678.1, on the reverse strand, counting down.
TTGAACATTACTTTAAACTTTATGCCTAACGCGACTGAAACTGACTTCTCGTTAATACATCGAATTTTTCGAGTGATAGGAAAGGTACTTCCTAAATGGAAGAAATATTATGCAAGTTTCTTCTTCTATTATTATCATAGCTGGGGTATTAAGTTTATTGAGTTATTTTTTTTTGTCAAATCTGGATTCTATGCAATAATATGCTGATATTAATAATAATATTCACTGAAAAGAACATCTTCGAACTCGTTTAGAGTTCGAAGGTGCTTATATTAATTGCCAGATTGATTATATTGAAACAAACATGAGGTAATTATCATTCAATTCTGTAAAATATTATAAAAATAATTTTAGTGCTACAAGATGGATTAATTCTCCTTGAAGATTCTTGAACTTTTTTGAATCGATTTAATGCTGGAAAAGTTGGAAAAAGTTGTGTTAACTATTCAACAAAATTGTATTGAATTGTGCGTGTCAATATTTTTATAATTAGAAAATATATACTAATGCAACTATTTTAAATCAATATACTAAACAAAAAAGAATACGAAAATAAAATTTTGCCGAGTGTGAACTATGAAACAAAACAAATCGTACGATCGATGATTTATCGAAGTCACAAGTCGCAATGCGTTAATTTGCCACGTGATATTTCAGCGCGGCTTATCAAGTGACAGTTCATTTAAAATTTATTCTACTGTAAAATGGAATTCATGACTTATCCTAACCCGTTCAATAAACTTTCTTATCTTGCATATGTTTACGGCCTTCCCAGAAGAGTTGCCTATTAAGGAACGAACATCGAATCAATCTTGAGACGATTAGTCTCAAAGGGTTCGCAATCACAAAATCGAAAATGGTATTCTTATCGAGACACATTCTTTCAAGTACGGAGGAATGTCTTGTACGATCGTGAAAAACAGATATAAAATTTCCTGTCTAAAAAGCCTTCAATAAAAAGACTAAGTATTATGCTACCTTTGTACAGTCAATACACTGCAGCCATTTAAAAATTAATTTATTGGACAGAATAGACCTTAAATTATAATCAAAAGGACAGGTTTCTGATAAACAGGTGAATATTATATTAATTTTCCGAATTCCCTTAATTTATTTTTATTATATTAATATATTTACTAATCTAACTACTAATTGTATCATTATATCTATATATAAATTATTTATATATCGCTCATTTGCTGCAACAATGACATAACTCAAAACTCATGATTTTTTGGGAAACGGGTTCAAAAGTTTTGTTAGACAATAACCACTTTTTCTATACTAATAACTAAAAAACTGCGAATTTTGAGTTGTGTAGTTGTTGCAGCAAATGAGCGATATGGTTTATTTTAAAAATTTCCTATATTATTAATTTTAAATTAATAATCTCTTGAAAGAGTAACCACTGTATATTCATCTACCTCAGTTTTTCCCAACCTTTTTTGAGTCGCAATCCCTTTTATAATATTCAAATAACCTGCGACCCCCCACCCAAATATAAGATAAGATAAATTAAATAAGGTAAAAAACACATTACAAATAGATATTTCAGATTATAATTCTAACTTAATAATATTAAAAAAAAAAGCCATAAACCGTTGTGACCTCCCAGAAAACACTTCGCGACCCACCGGTTGGGAATCACTGATCTACCTTATCTCCTTGCTCTCCAAAACCTAGGGGAATCGAAATTAATACGAACCATGCGGCTTTTAATACAAATGTTTATTATCATCTTTAATATAAAATATTGCAGAGTGAATACATACACGCGTATGTATTGCAATAACAAGTATACAGTGTGCATTAGTTATAAAAAATTATTGCGAAACAACTGAAATCGAGTACTTGAACCTTGAGCAACATTAACTAAAACAGAATCGCATATAATTATATATACACGTCTTCCTTGAGTTCATGTTTCTTGCATAACCTGTACTTAAACTATTCTGTACGAATGAATAAATTACATTGCTTTGACTGAAGTATAACAAAGATTAATATAATCATGTACTTCAGTACACATTAAAAAATATTTGTTAGTTTGTTACTGCCCCATGTGATCGCTTCCACGTGCCGTTCTCTTCAGTGCAAGATAAAAACATGTGTATTTTTCCATAAATCTTATTCTAACTTACAAAAATACATAAAGTTCTAGCACAAACCATATTAATAACTGGGTAAGCTTTTCCTCTGGGAAACCTGTTTCTTCACCGCAAATTTATATTGGTCGAAAACACGTATCAAATAGCATGCAAAAATATTATTTTTCAGTTTAGGAATTTATCGGTTGCAAAGTTATGTTAAAAAGACATCAAAATTTAGACCAACCTATACTAATACTCAGAACAAGTTGAAAAGTGAAATGCGTTGTATCGTCGAACCAGTTGTGAAAACTATAGAACCCATTTTTAGCTAAGTTTACGTTATGCCCGAACTCACATCGGTCCGCTACCATGCTTTACGCGTCCGCTCGCACTAACCTAGCCCCAATCTATACTAATACTCAGAACAAGTTGGAAAGTGGAATGTTTTGTATCGTCGAACCAGTTGTGAAAACTATAGAACCCATTTTTAGCTAATTTTACGTTATGCCCAAACTCACAACGGTCCGCTACCATGCTTTACGCGCCCGCTCGCAGTAACTTAGCCCCAACCTATACTAATACCCAGAACCAGTTGGAAAGTGGGATGCGTTGTATCGTCGAACCAGTTGTGAAAACCATAGAACCCATTTTCAGCTAAATACTTTGTTGTTAGACAATCACCGTGACTGTCACAATATCGGCTAGAAAATGTCAAAATTTCGCAACCTTTTTCGCCTTGTAACTTTTCAATGAAAACATTCCAAAACTCCAAATTGGTATCATTAAACTCTATACACCAAGTGCTTTCCACAAATATAAGTTTTGACCCCACAAAAAGGTTTCTCACAGGAAAATTCCACATTAATAACTTAATACTGTATTAAATAATAAAATTTGTTCCCTGTATTTTCGATTTGTAAGGCAGTGTCGGTTTAGAAAATATATTCGCAATCTTATTGTGAAGATGCTTAATGCATTCTGGTAGGGGAGCATGCTCGGTCAGATTCTCTAGGAACGGTCGCTTAAACAGCCTTTTCGCTTCCTGGCGTTGTTCTGGTGTCACAAGTCTGTCATCCAGATGTACCAAATGAGGGAACCAAGATATGACGTACAACCTTTTTTCAAAAAACATTTATCTCAGCAAAATATGAAATATGCGTACGCAGGATAAAAACACTTAGATATTCCTCATTCTGTGTGTACGCTTCATGTTGCCCTCTTCTTTCTATCCGTACCTGTATTGCAGATAGTCATAAAAGGTTCCACCGTTTAAATAACTCGGCGCTGCCTTGTTCCCCATGAGGCATAAGTATCGGAGGTTGGGTAGTCTCTCATAGAGATTCTTAATAAACGGATACAACTCTTCTACGTTATTATGATTCAACCATAGAAGTTGAAGCTTCGGCATATGTGGAAATACAGTGTGGTCATCTATGTTATTATGGTCTAAGTTGAGGGAAGTTAAATTTTCAAATTCTGCCAAAAATTGTAAGTTTCTAAAAAGGCAATGGACAAAAAACAAACAAGTCTTACTGACGCTCCTCCAGTTAGGCGTGGTACAAACATTTTCTTGATACGTACGTACCTACTGAATTTATTGTGACTGATATCCAGGGTACGCACAGTGTTACCATAATTCTCGATAATGTCAAATGGCATATAAAACAGGTTCTCGAAAGCGAGCGATAAAGAATCGGCAATATCTATAGATGGCTTATCAGTGGATAAAGACTTCGGGTGTCTACAATGTATATCTACAAATATTAGTTTCCCTAAGGAAGTCATGGCGAATTGTTCAACTTCGTCTGCTTCTTTTTGTAATTCTAACTCATCACTGTAATCCAACCTGTAAGAACGTATTTCTATGTACTGTATTAATGCACTTATCCATATTTTCAGGTTAAAGATTTCAATTTCTCAAACATTTAATATCCAACAGCGATTTAGCGATCGATGTTTGAAAAATATATTCTAGAGTAAATAGACTTTGAAATTTATTTAGATTCGGAAAGCGAGTCTAATGTAATGTGATTAAAAATGATGACGAGCAGGTGCTATAGAAGCAATGATCGTTAATGCTTGTTAATACAGATTTAAGCACACCTTCCAATTAACTCCAGAAATTCTGCTGCTAAATTCTAGCGATATTACTTCGAACGATAAAATTTTCTGCAAACTGCATATGCTTTGTAATACTAGCAATTTGAATAATTTGCGCGTTTCGTGAAACTCAAGAAACATATCATATTTTATCGGAAGAAGCAAAGTTGAAACGAAACACTTGATTACTGAAAATTCACGGAAAAATGGACCACGGAGGTAATTAATAATTGCAATACTTACATTATGCCTCGACTCGTATCACCTTACAGGGCAGTAACTTCAACCAACAATTAACGCGTTGCAATCATGCAATATACTTTTCACTCACTACATTTATCAATACCGTTCACCCTAACATCGGCTAAGGCTACAGCTTGCATTGACAGATAATATTGTGTAAATAGAAGTGCTTGTAAGGCTTCGGTGTAATATGCAATGCTGCACATAGAGATTGGGTCAACCATAGTGAGTCTTCCTGCGGTTAGATTGATACTGAGCTCCGATCCGCGAAGGTGGCAAGTAAAGTTTATCGTTTATCTGATGGCCGTTGGAGATAAGATACCAGCGGAACGAAATCGCACCGAAAGCACTATCTATATCACGGCGGATTCGAATAGAGACGGAGAAGTTTGAGGTTAGAACTTCGGCGTTATATAACGTTAGAAATGTTAGGTAATCCGTGAGCAGCGTAGGTAGACTGTCAGCGACGTTAGCCAATAGAGAAGAATGAGGATGAATTAATGCGGAACGGGGCACTCACCGAATTTTCCTGCATATCTCGTTTTCAAATCTTCCCACCCATCGGATTAACGCACGACCAGTACTGTATTGCTTTAGTGAGATGGTGCTGCCAGTTCGGACAGTTCTCAACTGTCACTGACGGCACTGTTAGCGGCACAATCGAACTGCGATATCGATTAATCGTTCTGCGGTTCTCTATTCTTTAATTTGGCAGCAAACTGCACGTAGTGTGCATTATTCTATCGAATATTTTATGATGGGACGAAGATATTGGCATCGCGTGGTCGGAACGAAAGAAGGTAGCAATTAAATGATGAATTTTAATTGAAATGTCGAGCTGCGGACCTATTAAAAAATGAGCTATATTTTACAGCTTGGTTGTGATTTCTGCCAAAAATGTTTGGTTCAAGAGACAATCATTGAGGACATGACTTCTGGATGTAATTCTGCGTGGGTTATTTGATGAGGGGTAAGGACTTGGTTTCTTCATTTTCAAATTTGTTACGAAAAACGTTAGAAAATGCATTTAACGTAAGTACTATGTCTCGTAATTTTTTGGTTAAGGGGAGGTTCCGGTCTGAAAATTGATTTTTTTAAATTTCATTTTTCGAATGTTCAACCTTTTAGGATTACGTGTTTAAAAGGATTTGTTGAAATTCGTAAAATTCCCGAAGTTATAGGCGTTTGAGTAGTGGCAAATGAATGGGTAACAACCGGCCACTCGGCACTCACGTAAAACTTTAAACGCGTTTTTCTCGAAACAGTGTTCTCAAAATCGGTGGGATCTGTATCTCCAAAAGTTATTATCCGATTCGATTGAAACTTTTTTTATTTTGAAGAATATACTTCTGGCTGGGGGGGGGGCAGAAAAAATAACAAAAAAATTTAAATTTATAATTTTTAAAGGCGTTGAAAGGACGAAAAATATAGGGAAAAAGTGATTTCAAACTTCAAGTGTCGTTATTTTCTAAAAAAATGTAATTTTTGCAATTTTTTCTACCCCTCCCCCTAGCCAGAAGTATATTCTTCAAAATAAAAAATGTTTCAGTCGAATCGGATAATAACTTTTGGAGATACAGATCCCACCGATTTGGATACATTTTTTGACGCCTCGACTTTAACGACTCCCCAGTGCCATTTGCAATGATTAATTATAAAACAAAAAATATATTTCTATAATCTAAGACATCCTTAATACAATGCAAAAAGTTCCATTAAATTATATATAGTAGTTTTCCTTTAATTAATTCCTAAAGGTCACTTATTTTTATGGGCTCTAAACCGGAACCTCCCTTTGAGGGTTAATGCCACTGTTGAGCCCGGAAAAGCAGCCTGATTTTGAGAATTTTTTATGCGAGTATAGTGAATGGAATACAAAATCTGTTTGATGGCCTTTATTGTACATACCGTGAAGTATGATCACAACTCTTTTTAAAATTTTTTTAATACAAAATGGCGGCGCCACAGCTCAACAAAAGAAGCTTCTTCTGAAAAGCAATGTTCCGCGGCTGGAAAGATGTCTGCTTCAATTTTTGACCTAGAACAAAAAACCAACAATTTTTTAGTTCTATATAAGATTATCTCGAGAAGTGCACGAGGAAATTAAAAAATACTGTTTTTTTGTAAGAATGGTACGTGATTTAATAAAACGTTCAACAATTTTTCACGTCACTTTTTGTTCAAATACGCACCATTCTTACAAAAAACAGTATTTTTTAATTTCCTCGTGTACTTCCGGAGATAATCTTATATAGAACTCAAAAATTTTTGGTTTCTTGTTCTAGGTCAAAAATTGAAGAAGAAATCATTCCAGCCACGGAACACTGTTTCTCAGAAGAAGCTTCTTTTGTTGAGCTGTAGCGACGCCATTTTGTATTAAAAAATTAAAAAAATTTGTGATCATACTTCAAGGTATGTACAATAAAGGCCTTCAAACAGATTTTGTATTCCATTCACTACAGGTACCCGCATAAAAAATTCTCAAAATCAGGCAACCTTTTTGGGCTCTACAGTGGCATTACCCCTTATGAGTTATTTTGAATTTTGCAATACTTAACGAAGACTAGTAGCTTACACAAAAACTAAAATTAGCTTTCGTAATAGTTTTGAATGATATGATTGTGTATTCTACTTTTATTTTAGTAACGAGAATATTTATTATAATGACAAATTTTACATTTACCAATTACATATGTAATTCTTAAACGAATAATTCAAGTGTTTAATATAGAAATTACATAGTTTCGAATGAATAATCGTAATTACAATAATATGGATGTAATACAATAATGTGAACTCAATATTACAGTATAAAAATGTTCCCTGCTTATATAGTATTCTATTTTCAAGATTGAATTCTCTAATTTAAAATAGCGTTCTCGAAATTGAAAAATTTATATATCACACGGCAGAATAAGATGCCAGATAATATATTCCTATTGTCCGTTAGATACCTTTATTAAGAAAGTAATATGAATTTCATATTCACACTTTCATATTATGCTTTCTTTACTAAACAATGAACAGTAAGTTTCGATATTAATAAGATGCATCAATTGTATGAATGAAAATTTAAACAAAAAGGTATCAAAATAGCTGTAATATTCATATTGTACATTATATATCACAATGAAAAGGTATGAATTATGATAAATTAAAAAAAAATTACTGCCGATATTTAATCTATGTACTTTTATTTAATTACAATATGTATCTTATTTTCAACATAGTCGCAGAACTATTACATGCATATTTTTTAGGGTATTAATTTCTTTATCGACATTGACAATTTTTGAATTGTCCACAGGTAGATTGGTTTTGCTAGAATCGTCTAATTGTAAGAATTAAAAATATGATTTCTCAAACTGTAAAATATAGTGAAACATATAATAGATAAAATAAAAATCTATAGGAAAGGTGGTAAAATTCATCATTTTGTAGTTTTATTTAGTTATTTCTATTGGGCTTCTTTCAAAAACAAGTAATTATAAAAGACTGTTTATCTATGCTTTTTCAATAGAAAATAAATGTTATAATCCTGTGATCGCATCTTCTGTCTTTTGAAAATTTCATTACCAGTTTTTAAATTTCATGCACCTCCATCTTTATTTAACAAATATTGTAATTATTTACCTAATGCAGGCATTTTGTGTAACTGAATGTTTTGTACACGGAACGTGTTACACTAACTCTGCTACAAATACAGTTTTCACGAAAGCGTTCACGGTCCTTGGATTGATTTTTCATTATACGTTTTTGTATCAAAGTCTCACTTGCTATAAGCAGCAGAAAAAAGTACAAACTCTTCTTCACAGGGTACACAACGTAACTTGAGGATATTACATGAAGTTGCTTATAAATTTGCATTTTCACGAAGTTTTATACTAAGAAGTTTTTATTAATTGAAGCAATTTATATAGTGTTCAAAATAATACGTGCAGTCAATGTTGTGGCAAAATATGGGAAGAAACGATTGCAAACTGTAAGAAGGCGAGGGAAAACGGGTTTATATTTTTTCTAAAGAATTGTTTTTAGCCAAAATTATTCAGATTAATAAGAACTTTAGAGAAACCCACAAAAGTAGCAATGCCATTTTAGATCTCTAAATTACACTTTTGTTCGTCACTTTAGAAGACCTACAAATTTTCTCTTTCATATACGAAAGATTTTTCCATTCTATGAATTTTAACCATACCTTTTTTTTTCGGGTGGCTCACAGCCTGAGCAATTTTTGAACGACTGTCATTCTCATCTAAAGAATCCAATCGTTACGAAAAAAATCATGGGTCAATTTCAAGGTCTCTAGAATGTATTCCAATAGTCTTTTTATTGAAATTTTATCACAGTTTTTGTAAAAAAAATTCCAGATTACCATATATCGCGAAAAAACGAAGAAACTCTTCAAAAAATTGTAACTGCTACAAATTTCAATATTAGAAGCTACAAATCTACGGAGTTGTTGTTCAGATATAATATTTTGAGAAAAAAATAGTTTGCAAGTCGACTTTTGAAAAAAGGTATTTATTTCGCAGATAGAAGGCGCAGAAAATTATGCCAATATTTAATAGTAATTCAATCTTCTCAGTAATCCAGTGAAGAATTTTTTGTAAGCGACTTGTGAAACAAGAAGTTGAGTGTAAGTGAAACACTCTGTACGTGTCACATCTCGTAACAGCAAAACTCGCAATTACCATCTATCTCTATCAAACGTGTCTTCCATCTCCAAACTTTAGATAGTCACCGTCTCTTTCATCCCTCGTTTCAGAATTTTCTGGTTTATCACATTTTCCCTGTCAGAACAGAGCGTGGAGCGCATTAGGATACTTTCTGCGGCCATCCTTCTTCACCCATTCTCATTAGACGTCGCAACCATTTTAAACCTCTTCTGATACGCTCTGTAACTGTTTCTTCTGCTTCCATTCCTCGTCCTACCTTTTTATTTCCACCTCTTGTCACCATCGAAATTTCTCCACTTCTTCGTGGGCAATCCATTTCCATAGTTGCCAGGTTCCTCCTCGGCATTGCATGACCATTTCACTCGTCAGTTTTATTATATAGGACAAATTCCGACATCGATTTTTCAAAGAGTTTTCTACTTTTTATTGAAATGTCCCTGTTCCATCACAGTCAATTTAAAAACAGATTAATAGTTTACAATCACTACATACTGTTGATCTTATATCTGTATAGATTAGCAGCTTCTTTCTTTACACACAAAAGTAGATACTTGAATTTATTTATTCATTTATTTATTTATCAGCCAGTTAAAATCTTTCCATTTGTTTCAACTTCTCATCATCTGAGTGCTGTACTCGATATTTAACAGTCGAATTTCTAACTGAATATTTTGTTTTTGATCATTTTTTTTCACCCAAAAATCTCTGTAGGTACTGTTGTTTCAGTCTTTTGTAGCACAAGATTTGTGCTTTGTGCATTCTGAGTAAAGTTAACTTCATCATCGGCGAAACCAGAATCAACTATTGTATTCTTTAAACGAAAGTAGTTTTTTGGGATCATATATCATATTAATTTACACACTTACAGGAGTGTTATGGAATTGCAAAAACAAACTAAGTAGTTAGTTTAACTGACTGACTATAGCTACTTTTAGATATCGTATTTCACTAATAGTGAAAGAACAACGATTGCATTTCACCGTGTCGATTGCTGTAAAAAGACGATGAACAAAAAGTAAGAAGAACATGATCGCCACGAGGCTCCTATAGATAAGTATCGACCGCTGACCACTTTGCATTCACAAGCGAAACGATTAAAACTCATTAAATTCAACCATTAATCACTTCCTCCTTCACACTGTTTGATAATAGCTTTATAGAGTGCGATTCGATTACAGTAACTATTAGACGAAAGTAGAGCTAGATAAAATTTAATTATTCTTAACAAAATAGAGGATGAATGAATATAAAGGTTTTAATTCTACCAGAGTTAAAATGATTTTCTTCGTTTTATCGCACGCAGTTTAAGCAAATAATTGGCTTACCATATTCTGACTTCAATGTTTGCAAAAAGGGTTAATGGTTCTTACATTCCCGTTTTCATACCACGAAATAGCATACTCTTTTAAAAATTTCCATTGACCAATGCAAGAAACAATTGTCCAAACGCTAAGAAATATTAGAAAATTAAATGTTGTTAAACTGTATTTTAAAAAATATAGTGTTCTAAAGCTCGTCACGACACACATTTTTTCTATTTACAATTTGTTTATCGCATCATTACTATTCGAGCTAAAAATTATAAACAAAAAAAATTTCATCGTCGAAAATCATTATTTCTTTAAACATAAATTGCGATAACTTGAGTAAATATTAAGGGATCGTTATGAGACTTAAAACATAACTTCAGAGTTTCCAGCACGCTGTATAATGAAACAAAATCTAAAAGTCTATTAGAAAAATCATAATTCTCCCAAGATACATGTGTTAAGCAACATGTGTGAAATATAGTGACAATTAAAATTGGGATAATGAGAAAAATTCTCCGTCATTAGTGGATCTCTACCGAAATTGAGAATGCAGAATATTGTATACATCACAGGTAAAGTGTTCCTATACAAATTTTCTTCATTTACATTAACGTTAGCCCTTTGTACTCCAACTTATTCGCTCGTCAATCGAGCAGAGATGGAGCAGAACTTTGGCATACAAAAAATTATAGCACAGTGATTTCAACCTGAATAAGTTTTATTTATTTACTGAATAAATTCAATAATATCAGTATATAACAACTTAAATTTTGGTCTGTCTGAGGGAAATACTTTGACTGCAAAACTTTACGATTCTATCTTCTTCTATATACAAGACCTATTACTCTCAATATCCCTTAAAAATTAAGAAAAACCATGAAAGGAAAGATGAGAAGAAGGGAAATGATTAAACATCGCGAAGCTTAATCCACAGACACTTTTATTTCAAGAGTAACGTACACCTTTATTCGAAGAGTAATGCAATATACACATTGCAAACATCCACTACACCGTTAATATCTACTCCGAACTCGGGAACAACAATGTCACGTGTGTTTGTGACAACGTTCAAGGACAGTTATCTTTCCCCGAATAAAATTTGCCATCGAGAGCATTTACGCTGCTGCTCCGAACTGACCTTCTTGTCATCTCGGGTCGATATTCGTTTCTTTGCAAAAATCGCTATAATAAACGACGGGTCATGATTTATCATCCCTCACCGTCTGGCCGCTTCGAACAGATCGTGCTCGACACTACTTAGTTTACACGTTTTATTGTTCTGGCGCACGCATTCGGACGCGTATCTTCAGCGGCAGTGATTGATGGCGAAACTATCGAAGCGAATTTTATAGCACTTCGTGCCTCCTGACGGAAATATTCGTGTCGTCTCGGAGAACTGCTGAAGTCTATACAACGTACAAATTGATTCGTGCATGAACCATCTTGCTGACTTGATGTTGTGGTTAATTTTTAAAATTATGGTCACTTTGTACAGTAGAATATCGACGGAGGAAGTTCTTAGCAATAGGAGAATTATTTCTTAAGAAAATCTAAGTTGTATTTTTGTGGATAAACAATTTTGGAACAGAAAGATTTTCTAGGAAAATGCACAGGGTTCGGTTTGATTCAGACTTTAAAACTTCGTAATTTAAGGTCACCAGTTTGTCTCAAATTTTGTATACAGTTAGTGGAGACTATGTGTCAGGAGCGTGGCCAGGATTTCAGTCAGGGAGTGGCAATAAATAGCGAAATCGAATTTTGAATTTATGTACAGGGCGTATAAAATGTGGTGGACACCGTTTTCAGGGGGTGAATCTGCACCTCTGGATCAGTGGACATTTGTAAAAAAAATTACCGCAAAATTGTTTATAACATTGAAAATTATTGATAAAGTTTCTTTTCACATCTGTAAAATGTTATCATCATGTGAAAAAAGTTTTAACATTAATTTCACAATGTTATAAACAATTTTGAGGCAAGATTTTAGGCAAGAGGTATAGATTCACCCATGAAAGCGGTGGCCACCACATTTTATACACCCTGTACATAAATTCAAAAATCGATTTCGCTATTTATTGCCACTCCCTGAATGAATATAACCGTGGTTGTGTAATGCGGAATTAGATACTTCACAACTTAATTTATTTTTATTTTGTAATACATTAATTGAATTTTAGAAGAACGACTAAATTATCTTTTTCCAGTGTTAGGGGGTGGGGGCGGAGGTTAAGCTCACCCCAAATTTATTAAACGCATGTCGCGTTACTCGAAATTTCGTCGGAAAATTGTGTTCAAAATTTTGTGCTTTCTAGATTCTGTATATGGATCAATATATTACTAAAATGAAATTGTTTCAGATAAATATTTGTGGAAATTGCTAAAACTTAGGAAAGTATTTTATTGTACTTAAGAGAAAATTTGAAAATAATTTTCCAAAGGTTACACTTAATTAATTAATTAATTAATAAATTATCGTAAGGAAGGAAAATATGTATTAGGATCCAGCAACTTTTAATCAGTTTACGTGGAATAGGTTTGTCGTTCGTTGTACTTCCTCTCGTGTTCGAATGGTACTGAACTTACGGTATTGAAAATCGAAGAAATCAATTCCCCGTTGATGTTTTCAATTTCCCTTTATTATACATTCAGAATTACATGACAGACTATGTTAGATCGCGAAACAACGTTACGGTTCGACACCTCGAAGCGGAAGAAAGCTTCGATTGGTACAACTAAACGCAAATAATCCCTCAGTCGTATTCGTACAAATGGTTCCTCGAATTTTCAAGATTCTTCTTGGACGAAGGTTGCATACCAGAAACGATTATTTCATAATTGCAAGGAATTTGAAATTGTGAATCATTAATTATTTAAACAGCAAAAGATGGAATTGAAAAGCGGAGCTCTTAAAAATATAATATTAAAATAATCTTTTCGACGTTTTTTTAATATGTCCTGTACGAATACGAATGTGAGTCTAGATGTATCCTGTCTTTATATCTTTATTTTTTTTGAGTTTGATAAACCTCTATTGCCCACAAACTCGCCGAAATTTCTCCACTTTCTAAAAAATGTTCATTTCCACAAAAATGGAAGTATCACAACAAACCAAAATGCAGAATAATTTTAGCAATCCTTGGAACCGTATATTTCGCAAAATTGAGTTCTACGATTAACCTTTCGTTGACACACCTCTTTTTTCGATCAACTTTGACATACCTGGGTGGCTCACACCCAGAGCAATTTTTGAACGACTGCCATTCTCATATAAAGAATCCAATCGTAACGAAAAAAATCATGGGTCAATTTCAAGGTCTCTAGAATGTATTCCACTAGTTTTTTTTATTGAAATTTTATCACAATTTTTGTAAAAAAATTCTAGATCACCATATGTCGAAAAAAAACGAAGAAAATCTTAAAAAAATGTACCTTTTACAAATTTCAATATTAGAAGCTAAAAATCTACAGAGTTGTTGTTCGGATATAATATTTCAAGAAACAAAAATTGTTCGTAAGTCGACTTTGGAAGAAAGGTATTTATTTGCACGTAAAAGGTACAGAGCGTGAAAATCAGCTTATGGGTGGCTCACACCCAGAGTGTCAACGAAGGGTTAAAGTACCTAATACGCACAGAAATTCCATGGAAAATGGGACAATAGAAGGTTAAATAATTGAAGATTTAGATACGTACCAGCGTTCAGTTCGTCGACTGTCCTTTCAACACCGATTAAAATTTGAAAATCTCTTTAATTACAATTTATTGAAAACTCTGTCGTTCAAATATATATTATGTATATCTATATATTCATATATCTTTGTAGGTATACGTTTCTTTTATTTCTCAATATAACAGCATATATAATGTCTATTCACGACACATTTAGGGCGATACCAACAACTCGTTTAAAGTGTAACGCTTCATCTGTGATGCACCTTAGATGGTAATTAAGCCAACACGTGATACGTCCTATTGTTTTCCAATCATCGTGCGAAAGACTATACGAGATTGTTCTGTTTTCTCCACACTATCACCGCGTCCATCTCTCCCTGAACTTACGTAATAACGCTGAAACTATACTTGGGTAGCCTTCGTCTCGAGCAGGTTCATTCAAAACTCTGAAAATACCGTCCGCTGATCCGCAGACTGGAGGGAAATGTTGCTCGTTAATCGAAATCGTCGCCTGATACACCTCTTCGAAAGCTCAACAATGTTCCTCGTTTAATCAGTTTCTTTTTCTTTTCTTTTTTTTTTTTTTTGCCACTGGGCGAAGGAGGCTCGCACAGGTCACGGCGATTACAGTTCGTTTCTCTCACATTTAAATATGCTACGGATACAAACATACAGTGAGATATACTTTTGTTAGCTTCGGAAACGATGTTGTTTGTCGAACGCATCGTCCATCGTGGATCCACGCGGACAATTATTTACACGCCAAGGGGGGAAATCAGCTTATGCGTACATGATAGCAGACGTTTCGCTCCGATCGAAATTAAAGTGGTTGCGCTTTTCCTTTCGTTGTGAAACAAGAAGAATGTCTGATCGGCGAGTCATGAGCGGGGGCATGGCGGCTAAGGGGGAACCAAACGAATTGTGGGCGACGCGTGGCGGCGCGGGGGAACGTAAACACGCGACTCTTCTGCACCGCGGCGGGGTAAACGAGTTAGAAGGTAGTCTTCCCGAAAATAAAGTTTCCGGCTGCAGACGGCTCGTCCGACGAGAAATACTGCTTCCAGAGGTTGCTGAATTTCTCCCAGGTTATTTCCTGACCCTACGCAAATGGAACGGCCGCGATTAAATTAGTGGGCCGTGCCGACGCGTGTGCGACTGTGATTTTCACTTACCACTCCTAATTTTTTGAAAGCCTCGCAGGCCTCGGCCTCCGGGACCCCGTGGTATCTGCAGACGTTGCAGAACTCGGTCTCGTCGATGGTTTTGTCACCTGATTAACATCAATGCGATAGATCTTTTTAGGTGGTCTTTTGTTTTTGCATTAGGTCTGGGTTAGGGAAAATAATGTCGCTCTGTTCCAAGATTTATCTGTGCTTTCGAGCTTATCTGTTTGCTTAACTCTTTCGCTGCGCATTTACATTTTCGGACGATTCTTGAAAAGTGTCAATTTTACATCAATACAAAAAGATTTTAATTTTCAACTTTTTTTAGAAAACAAAAAAGGTTTTTTCCAAGAGAATACATTCTTTTAATGCGTGGACTATAGTCGAAATCTGCAGCGAAAGGGTTAAGGGTTAAGGCTACATCCTCGCGTAATGCCTTCAAAAATTTGGGATTTTTTTTAAGGAAAACTGTAACACATAGGGTGAAACTTCTTTTTGGTATTGATTTTAACATATTTTAAGATGACAAGAATTTTTTTTTATTGTTTTTCCTGCGATGTAATCGTGAATAAATAGCTATAACTCTGACGGTGATAAAAACACGGTGTACGTTAGGGTTTATACAACAACCGACTTTTGGAAAAACCGGTTTTCGAATTCCATTATTCCCAAAAAACCGGTTACACCGGTTTTCGAATTTTCACAAAAAATATATTGTACAAATAAATATTTGTATTTATTTTAAAAATGTTCAGTTTCCTTAATATTTATGGAATTACAAAAATATAACAAAATAAAATATACTGTATCTATACAAAACCAAATAAATAAATAAAAATTAAATTAACTAAAATCCGTACAAATCCGTACAATTTTTGAGTTCATTTAATACTGATGGATCTGCAAAAATATAACACAATAAAATAGACTTCATGGAAAACCAAATGAAAGAAAAAACTAAAATAACTAAAATCCGCAGAAAATATAAATCTTTTACAGTGGTACCAAATTATAAATCTTTATTCCATGTAGTATTTTTCTTCAGAAAATATGAACTCATGAAGATAAGTTTTACAGTAATGAGTGAACTGTTACCTACTACAATATGCTTGTGTCCGAGGCGATTTCAAGTCAAACGGTTAACGTTTTTAATTAAATAATTAATTAATTTCTGCATATTAATTCTAGTATATAAAACCGGGTTTTTAAGTCATTAGTAGAGACTAATTATTCTTTCTTTACAATCGCCCGATGCACATAAACGATTTCGATAAAATTAAAGAGGTTCTGCCATTTTTTTCTCTTAACACCCGACAATAGTAAAATTATTATTTTTCACTCTTTATTTTATTTCTGCAAATAGGCAATTGAAACTTTTAATGGAAATAGTGTCGTTGCAATTGCAACTGCTCGGAATGTTTTCCAACAGACTCAAACAGACTAAAAAATTAACATTTATTAAGGCACAGTTACAAATTCTTCCAGTCACAATAAAGAAATTGGAATTTGTCGGTCTACCCTTAACAAATTCGATAACAATAGACAGGGCATATTTTACGTGCATATTTACATATGCGTTTTGCATATATTACGTGCATAAGCAGTCTAATTATGATTATCATACCTACCTATTACCAATCATTACAGCAAAATAATGAAAATTCGATGATTGGTGCATGTTTTAATAAAAGTGCCTCGAAATGCGGTAACTTTTTCTTAAAAAATGCTGAATAAAATCGAATTGAGTGGACCAAAACTTATGAAAGTTGGTATTGCGATAGCGAGATCATTTATGAAAAAAATCCCGAAAGAATTTTTGAAATCCGTTCGTTGTTTTTATGTACACCGTGTTTTTATCACCGTCGGAATTATAGCCATTTATTCAAGACTAGCAAAATACCCCGCGCTTCGCTTCGGGCCTAAGAGATATTAAGGACTTCATGAAAACACAGTTTACCCCTTTTTACCCTCTTAGGGGTTGATTAGGGCAAAATCCTGAAATTTATTTTTAGGGATTTGTGTGGGTAACCTTTGTGTGCGAAAACCGAGTTGATATTTAATGGGGCCTAAGATATATTGAGAAGTCCGTAAAAATACAGTTTACACCTTTCCACACCCTTAGGGGTTGATTAGGGCAAAATCCTGAAATTGTTTTTTAGGCATTTCTGTGGGCATTTTTGTGAGTAAGAACCAAGTTAATATCTAATCAGGCCTAAGAGATATTAAGGAATCCGAGAAAATACATTTTACCCCTTTTCACCCCCTTGGGGACGTAATTTCCAAAAATCATTCCTTAGTGGGCGTCTACGTCATGAAAATAATGTACGTTCCAAATTTCACGTTCCCAGGTTAAACGATTTGAGCTGGGCGTTGATGAGTCAGTCAGTCTGTCAGTTAGTCAGTCAGGACTTCTTCTTTTATATATATATAAATTACAGCGCGAAAAAACAATAATATTTTTTTGTACTCTTAAAATATGTATAAGTTCATACCAAAAACACTTTTTACCCTATGTGTTACAGTTTTCTTTGAAAAAAATCCTAAATTTTTTAAGGGATTACACGAGAATGTATCCTTAATGTGTATAGGTTTTTATTTATTTGATTAAGTTGGGTTTGGATAGTTTATGCGGAAACGAAACGTTGCAGTTTAAAGTAAACCTCAGACGTTTACGCTTGCATTGCTAGTGTTTACTATTTTGCTACTTCGTGCTTGAGTTTGTGCTTGCTCTCACATCTTTGCGCAAACTTTTAGCGTTCGTTGTTATTTGAGCAGGTCAATCTTTCTTGATTAAAGTAAAGCAAGGGTGAATTTCAGGCGAGTAACAGTTTCATAGATAAAAATTCTTTAATGAAGATTGCTTTCGCCAAGGTAGGCAAAAGTTGAATACTTCGACAGCCTGTGCTTTATAAACAAATACAAAACCAGTAGAATGATGACTTAAACCGCCTCAAATTTCATGTGTACTACATTATATTGGAATTTTATTCACGTCCATGACATCAAATGCAAAAGTTCTGTATTTTCCGCGATGTCAAAAGAGGATTGCAAAGTCAAGTGCTTATATTTTATAAACAAATTTGAATGCAGCAAAATGATAACTCAACCCTCTCCTCCCAATTTCACGTAGGTTACGTGAATCCATATTTTGGTACATCATATTTTAATATCATTAAAATAATTTGAAATGACTCGCCCTTCAAAATTATCGTTTTTTTAAACTATGGAAACTACTGTATTTTTTATAATATTTCATCGGGTATACGTAGATTTTTATGACTGACTGTATAATTTGGACCGATTTCTAAAGTCATTTTAGATGGTAATTTTAAACCAAGGAAGCGAATGATATTATACATAACATAATACAGATATTGCATTAATAATTAAATGTAAATACTGCTTCACACTATTTTTTACCGATCGGTCACGTGAAAGGTTAAAAAAATTGTGTAAAATAAATAGTGTATCATCAGATACATAGATGGTATTGTTGTCAATTATCAATTATTTATTAGTTAGAAGAAGATGGCGTATTGTTTCAAATTTAAAAATCAGTAAATAAGTGACTATTCAAAGCAATAACCTTTATCGTCAAGAAAATGTGTCGCAATAAATAAGCCCTCGTTATAAATTTTCTAATGTTGTATGGAAATTCCGTGTGTTCAAATTGTGTTCTCTGTCTTATTTACTTCTTACATGACTTTTAAGAAGGTCATACTATGTGCTTTTTCCTGGGCATTTATTTCTCAATTAATGTATACATAATTATACCTTCGACAAAAAATAGTGTCGAGCAGTATATGTTGCATATATTACAAGTAAAATAATGTAGATTGTTATTTGGCGTGAAAACACCCTGAAGTCTTCACTTATATCGATGCAATATCTATCCATATTTCGTTCATCATTTTAGAAAATTAAGGGCTTCATCAACTTACCAGACGCGTCGAATAACTGGAACGATAGATTCATGTACGTATCTTGCCAGTCGGATGGGTTCGATGGATTTTTCGCGTATTCTTCCCACAGTGAGTACCATTCCTCTCGACTAATCTGAAAAGCATAAATAAAAAATGTGATACTGGATCGTGAATATGACTGTTCTATATCAAGCAGGATATAATTTCTTACCTGGCCATCTTGATCTGCATCAGCCCTCTGTCTCAAGCCATCCCACATTTTCAGCAAATTGTCCCTCGTGCTTTTAACCTTGGGATTGTCAGCAGTCCAGCCTCTGCACTCGCTGATTCGCTAGTATCGTAAAAGTAAAAATCGTGTAACTACAACGGACAAAGAATAAACACCATCAGGGTTTCAATACAGCTATTAACAAAACTACTCGTTATTTCATTTTCAATCTTGCTTAATGCCTTTAATATAAATAGTACACTCATAATAAGTCCTCGCTATCCGATTCAATCGAAACAAAACTGTACTGCAACTTACTTAGGAACAAGAGGTTGAATGCTTACTTGCACAGCAAGGTCAAGATCCTTCTTATCGATCGCGCCACTTTGATTGCAATCTAAAATCATTAAAAGAACGTTATAACTATTTACATAAAGGCTCGATGGATATTCACTGCTAGTAGCCTTAAGATTCTATCGCGCCCTTTTAAAATCTAGTTCTAATTCAATTTTACGTAACTGAATATTAATACAGAATTTTAATGAGAAGAAAAAAGCTGTTTTCTGGTTTTAAAAATTGGGGCAGTTAGCATCTCCCTGTTAATTTCTAATTAATAAGGCTTTTAACATTGTCGTTGAATCTTTGCAAAGGATTTAACAGCTTTAGTGGTTGGAATGCTTGAAGGATAATTAGGAAAGTGGCTGTTTGTGTGCGTGCAGGAATGAGTTCTTTGAGAGTTAAAGCGGATAATATTTTTATTGTTAGTCTTCAAGCATGTTAGTAGAATCGTCGAATAGTTTATATACAGGGTGTTTCCGGGGTTTCCCAAAAAACTGCAGCATAATCTACCAGCAAAAATAAGAAGAAAATGTTATATGAAATTTGGCTGTAAACGTTTTATTAAAAAAGTTATAAGCAAATATTGAATTAAGCATGAAATATGATATTAGACAGCAACGGCTTAGTGTCTCATCTAAAAATTCGTGTTTGTACCTAAGTTGGTACAAGCTTGACATCGATTTAGTATGGAATTTATTACATTGCAAATATCCTGGGAATGTTGCTTTTTGCACGCTTTGTAACAAAACGTTTACTTCATATAACATTTTTTTCTTATTTTCACTTGTAGATTATGTTCCTGCAGTTTTTTCGGAAAAGCCGGAAACACCCTGTACCGCCATTTCTATCAATTTCTGTGAATTAAGGGGAGGTTCCGGTCTAAAAATCGATTTTTTTTTATTTCATTTTTCGAATGTTCAACCTTTTATGAATACGCGTTAAAAAGAATTTTTTGAAATTCTTAAAATTCCTGAAGTTATAGGCGTTTGAGTAGCGGCAAATGCATGGGTAACACCTGGCCACTCGGCACTCACGTAAAATTTTAAACGCGTTTTTCTCGAAACAGTGCTCTCAATATCGGTGGAATATGTATCTCCAAAAGTTAATATCTGATTCGACTGAAACTTTTTTATTTTGAAGAATATACTTCTGGCTCGTGGACAGATCAGTAAAATTTAAAAAAAAAATTGAAAATTTGTAATTTTTAAAGGCGTTAAAAGGACGAAAAATATAGGGAAAATGTGATTTAAAACTTCAAGTGTCTTTATTTTCTCAAAAAATATGATTTTTTGTAATTTTTCCTGGCCAGTCCACGAGCGAGTTTCATGTCCTTTAATGATCTCGTATTGTTTTTTATTTCAGACCAATGGTTTAGGTGTTATAGGTTCCACCGATTTGTGTGAATTTTTTTACGCCTCGACTTTAATAGCTCCCCAGTGCCGTCTGCAATGATTAATTATTAAAAAAAAATTTATTTCTATAGCTTAAGACGTCCTTACAACAATGCAAGAAATCCCATTAAATTATATGAGGTAGTTTTCCTTTAATTAATTCCTAAAGACCACCTATTTTTATGGGCTCTAGACCGGAACAGCCCCTTAACATCGTTACACGTAGGGATGAAAAAAAGTACCTTCTATAGTAATTTCTATTAAAGCAACAACTATTATAACTATCAAAAAAAAAATAATAAAAATAATTATATGTCCCTATTACACAAAATCACAAAGAAAAAAACAGAAGAATTTAACAAAAACAGTTGTAGAAGGGGCAAAATTCATTGCAAGCTTTGCTATTAGTCCTCGGTTGTCACACCTATTTCTTCGAATATAGTTGTCACACTGGGTCGATTCGACCCTAACCGATTTTCAATCAGCTGCTGTTTAAAAGCTATCTCTTAAATTAAGTCACAGAAATTCTGAGATAAAGTTTGAACATTCTAGAATATATGTTTATTGTCAAAACTTAACATATTTAAAGAATAGTACCATTTTCACCTCAAAGTCAAATTCTGGGTCACTCTGACCCAGTGTGACAACCGAGGGCTAAGTACAAACCCGCTATTAAACCCAACCCTGACATCGCGTTTATTTCTTCACCAGTCTCACGACGGAAACCATATTCAATCAAGCGAAAAAACGTTTCAAGGTCCAATTAAGCGCCGAACAAATTACAATCTCGCCATTTATATTCAGAAATGCCAGAAGCATCAATCACATCGTCCTTCAACCAACAAGAATGTAAGCCACGAAGCAGCTTCGTTCTCGTCAATCTCATACAGTCAACACAGCGAAACGATCTCGGCTGCGCACCCACCCCCACCCAGAAATCGAAACGCCAGGGGTGGGGAGGTAGGTGAGAAAGAAGTGGGACGAAGTTTGGCACGGCACCGAAGGAAAAACCCGTGAGGCCAGAGATGAAGGGGAAAACGTCTGCCATTATGTCTGGCTGGTGTCAACGCCATCACGGCGTTATAATCCGCGAGGGCCACGTTAACATTAATATCTCGTTTCCCAGCCGCCATTAGCCTCGTCAGCTTATAGCTCCTCGCGACTTGATGGTCGAAACAAAACCCACCCTCTCTGACGTAGGAGCGTTTCGCCGGGACCTGCTTTCAGAGGAAAGCGGGCTCGATCACGTAGGCAAAACACGTGACAAGGAATCGATGTAATGAAATATGGGCGTAAGTGAGGGGACGGGCGGCCAAGGGGATGGCGTTTTGGCCTGCATCCAGAGAGGAACCTCCGCGCGAGGTTTCACGGCAGGCCCGTGGAAAAGACCGGCCCCTCGTCGATCGTCCCATTCATCGTTCCCGGCAAGGTCGTCGCCGTCGACGTCGCCTGAATCGGACGTCATTAGTTTTCCCTAGTTGTCCCAATTTCGTGTCCCCTGGCGCGACTCTTCTTGCTTCTTTCAGGTGTCGTCTGCCCTTAAACCCTCCAGGAGCCTTCCCGTTTATTAATTCTAGCTCCCACTGGCGGACCTTTCCTTTCCCATCATCGTTTCGTTTTCTTTGTCGTACCACCAGTTCTGGATCACCGAGCCACGCTGTGCCAAACAGCGCTCGCGACTCAATAAGACAGAATTACCAATTCTATCGCCGGGCGACGGGCAATTTTTATCGACGAGGCGGTCTGGTGAAATAATTCATCCCTCTGAACGATTCGCGGCACGCCAGGCGCCGGAGTATCATGCCAGGCGAAATGCGGGGGATGTATGTCGTATCGCGAAATGATAAGGTGACACGCGCCAGTGTAACGGGCTTTCTATTGTTTCGACATTGTTAAAATAGTACGAGGTGCGGTAATGGAGTGATACTCACTGAGTGGTAATCAGAACTTCGTTGCATATTTATGGAGTTAATCAGTGGATAATTTTAACGTTTGGGGGCGTAAGATGTGTGGTATTATATGAGGCATGAAATGGTGATTATTTTTTGGGGATTGTTTCAAACTTTTATTTTGGGTCATGTGTTCCCCATAGTGGCGCACCCAGAGGGGGCCAAGGGGTCCTGGCATCTCCCAAAGAAGGAAATATAACTGGATTTTATTCTATAAATAAATTTTTATAATCACCTAATGAATTTTATTGAATTTGCATTAAAAATATTTTTGTTCGTTGAACTTGGCTTCCTCCAAGATTAAATCCTGAGTGCGCCACTGCCCCATACAGAATGTGTTCTTTATTTGATTTATGTTATACTTTTGTGCTAATAGCTTCTACTTTTCTGGTTATTTTAAACATCTAAGATAATGTTCCACAATACTTATAAAGAAATATGTGTATGTATGGTGTTCAGGTTATTATAGGTTAATATCTTTAAAATGGTAGAGGAAATTTTTTGTTGTTTTGGGGATTATTTGGTTTCGAGGGGGACATTATATGGTAAAATTCACTTCTTCTGGGCAGATACGTTCAAATTATACCGAAATGAACTTTACTTTTTTAAATGGAAGCAGGTGTTTTCAACTATTTACATGTCTAACCCATTTCTAGGCGAATAAAATGAATCCACACACTTATGATTGTAGGTTACTAGCTTTGCTACTCGGCTTCGCCCGAAATTTAGATTCTGATTTTATAAAAAAAAAAAATTTTCTTAGTTTTTCACATTCATCTGGATTAGTCAGGCATAATGAGCTGAGGCACATTTCGTGATCCCAGAGTTTACCGTTCGAAAGTTTTTAGGCGATAGAAAAACACACAAACATATAGAAGCTTTCTGCTTTA
Organism: Andrena camellia; assembly: GCA_029448645.1. Lineage (NCBI taxonomy): Eukaryota > Metazoa > Arthropoda > Insecta > Hymenoptera > Andrenidae > Andrena > Andrena camellia. Next base: position 31,895,708 of record CM055678.1, on the reverse strand, counting down.
CATACCTATTAAGATAATAACAAAATAGTGATCTGGACGTTGACTACCGTGCTGTGTTGGTTAGATGGTCTATCAGCTTGTCCGTAGTGATTTTAGTTTTAAATGAGCCTGATTCTGATAATTTTTTTAATTAATTTCACGGTGCTTTGCGTATTCCAATAAGATCTATGAAAAATTTGTATTACTTTCATTCATAACCGCGTAAATTAATGTTAGTCGTGACTATACAATAAATAGGTAGCACTGTCACTCGTATATGAATCACGCGACAATCAAAGTGTTACAAAGCGAAAAAAAAATTATTTTTCGATTCTTTATCAACTGTCGACTTAACAGAGTCGCAAACAAGTAGAATCGCCCAGTATGTGATCAGACGCGTAATAATATTCTGTTCACGGTGTGGACGTGTCTAATGTTACAGTTGAAATTCAATTACAAATGCACCACATATTATTATGAGAATTGAATATAGTACTTGACATTTTTTATTTCGAAAATTCGGAGATTTTTTTAATAGGAATTGTTCTGAATGTCACCAGACCGTTTTACATATTAAAAATCGAGCAGACACGTAGATATTAAATAATCCATGACGTGATTTAAAAAAGGCAAGATGCTCCATAAATAATTAATTTCACACCTTGTTTTTCAAATTACTTCCCCCTTGAGCTCTTGTTTCCAGTTGCTTGAGTTTTATAAAATTCCAAAAAACGTAGTTTCATTAAGAGGTCTCCCTACCTCGACGGTCCGAAAAGAATGCAATACTTGGGATTTTTTTTTAAGAGAAACCCTAAAATTATATTAATTAAAAACTTAATGCCTATATTTGTACATATTTAGACAAGATTTTTAAAAAAATCAATTAAAAAATACACTATCTAAAACTTTAAACGTTTTTCTCAAAACGATGTTTTTCGAATTGGTTAGCATGATATCTCAAAAACCAATCACCCGCTTTACTTCAAACTTGGTATATATATTTAGTACAAGTCCTATTCTCGTTGGTACTAAAACTAAGTCGGTTTTTGCAAAATTAGACTTTTGCGACTTAAAAAACCAGCGACTTTTTTGCAGAAATCGATGCCTGTTTTTGACGCTGCCATTTTTTTTTAATTTTCAGTATTTCTCATTTAATCTAAGTAGTTCAGGTGATAGCCACACTCATACAGATTACACAAATTTTTAAATTTTCTATTTCAGACAACTACAACGGCTGATTTTATGCTAAAAATGCGCATATGATTTTTGTAAGGCGCTCTTTCTGTATTTGAAACACTATAACTCCGGATATAATCACTATTTTTGCGTACAATTTTTTTTTCATATTCTCTAAAGATTGCCAAATGAAGCCACAAAGCTGGAAGTAAATATATTTAATGGTTTCGTTTTAAAAAATTCCCAAATTTCGCATCATTTTTCGTCCGTCCAGGTAGGGATGCTCCTTAACTCACCACAACTGCAAATAAAACGCCACCCCCTTTAACAAAATCTTTGCTGTTCCCCTGAATATATTACTTTCAATCACCCTCACTTTAAAGTATTCCAACTAAATATATCTATCACATCAAAGTCGCCTCAGATAAATCAAGATTGTGCTCCCTACAAAAGCATTCGTTTCAACACCTCACTTCAACTTACAACTGACATAAAACTTCCAACCAAAAGTGTACCAAATACATCCTCAGAAGATACAAATCTCTCCATAAAAATTTCACGATAAACTCCAATTGGTCCCCCTCAACGTTCTACCATAAACCCCCAGTTCCGAAATCCCCCAGAAAGATGATTCTACCAAGTATCTACTTCCAAACATAACATCCCATTCTACTTTATAAAATACAACCTCTTCCTTCCAGCATATCGCTTAAAGCCGCCTTTGAAAGCGCTTCACGAAGCAGCAAGGGTGGCTCCCCGGGGCCGAGGGAATTGCAAGGAATTCGGCGGCTTATTTCCTAAAAATCGCCCTGACGTGTCGCGTAATCGAACGTCGGAACTGTATCAAAGTCACGTCGAGTCTCCGCGAGCTTTCGCAGCCCATAGGTGGCGCGCAACGATTGGCAGCGTCGCCCGTGGGCTTCTCTGGGTCACGGTGAAATGCCGTATCGGCGGCGAAGAACACAGCCTCGTAGGATATGTTTAGCAGCCTATCGCCGGTCAAAGAAGGGAAGAAAGTAAGGGTCTAATCGGGCCGCGAAGCGTGTGCACGCCTGTGACCTCCACGCTCCGCACGAGCGGGCTCCGCCGCCTGGCACACTCTGAGAGCGCGAGTTCCCCGTGCACACGTGTTCGCCGTCGAACTGCACTCGCAAGTTCCGCCTGTTAATTGCGCGCGATATTTACGCCAGGCTATTATACATGATGGCGATACTTTGCCGCGTCACGCGCCTCCGCGTACTTTCCAAACTGCAGCCCACGAGGATGGCGCGCGGATGCTGTCTGTGTGCATTCCTTTCGGAAATCGAGAAAGGCGCGCACACGCGTGTCCAAGTTGTATGAATGATTGCTTCAGCGCACCCACACGGCCTCGCTATTCCCTCGTACGCGACCGACTAGATACGCACACACGCGGGGCGGGAGGGGGACGTGTAATTTGAACGCGGCCAGGCGTCCCCTTAACCGCGTCCATTGTTTATCTCCTCCTGTTCGTACCATAAATAGGTGCCCAGGCTGGCTCACTTTTGCCCGACCGGCCAACACATAGGTGCCATACAGAGACCGAACAAAATGTCCCTGCACAGCCTCGATTCCGATTCCACACCCTCCCCCTCGCCGCCCTTCACCCCAAATACCCTCGGGAGGGCGATGGGAGCACCCTTTACCCCGGGCCGTATTTCATTTTCCTCGGATCTGTATGGCACTCCTCTGCCAGCCGCGATAGCCACTGAAAGGGACGAGTGGAATAAGATCGGGGGCTGGGGTCCTCTCGATTTTGGCAAGGCCTGCGGAACGTGCTAAGATCGGGAGGGTTGCTGGTTTTGCTGTTTCGTTACTGCGCGGTTAGATCTATGCTTCTGAGGGAGGATGAGGGAGAGGGATATTAGCCAATGGCTGGCCCTCGTTTATCAGCTTGTGACCGACGGGCAAGAGTGTAGTTAGGTGTCTGTATAATTTCCTTGGGACAGTTACGGGCAGTTAAGGATAGGAGATAATTGGCAGGGAATCGGATTACCTTCGAGGGAGAACTGTTCCGCTGGTCGTTCGGGGAAGGAACGTTTTACGCGCGTGCAGACGCTGCTGACCTTGAAATTAGTTGGGAGTGGGTATAGGAATGGCTGACGTGGTTGGGATATTGTTGGAGGGATTTTTCTTTTTTTCTGGGTGGAAGGTTTGATTGAAGGTTTTGTTTGAATTATTTCTTTGGCTAAGGGGAAAGAAATGCATGGACGGAGGATTGAATGAGAGAAGGTTGGTACGAAGAGGAATTTTAATGGTAGTGTTCACATTTTTATGGGGGGTAGTTTTAACCCTTCGTTGACACACCTCTTTTTTCGATCAACTTTGACAGGTATGGGTGGCTCACACCCAGAACAATTTTTTAACGATTGCCATTCTCATCTGAAGAATCCAATCGTTATGAAAAAAATCATGGGCCAATTTCAAGGTCTGTAGAATGTATTACAATAGTTTTTTATTGAAATTTTATCACAGTTTTTGTAAAAAAAATCTAGATTACCATATGTCGAGAAAATACGAAGAAAATCTTCAAAAAATTGTAACTGTTACAAATTTCAATATGAGAAGCTGTAAATCTACACAGTTATTGTGCAGATATAATATATTGAGAGAAAAAGTAGTTTGTAAGTTGACTTTGGAAAAAAGGTATTTATTTTGCATATAGAAGGTACAGAGCGTCAAGGAAGGGTTAAAATAGAATTGGTCTTATTTTGGTGGATTCCGGTTAATTTTCGTAGAATTTCTAAATTATAATGGGTGACTAAGATTCATTTTATTTTATTATTTGTGTTGAAAGTACCTATGTTTATGTGATAATTTTTTACGCAAGATATTGTGAGAATTTTTGTTAAGCTTTTGAATGTAACACTTGGTAATTGCATATCTTGACTTGTTTATGAATAACTAGAATCTTATAATTCATGGTTTCAAAAATATGAAATGACTAGCTTTAACACTCGGCTTCGCCCGAAATTTACATTCTGATTTTATAAAAAAAAAATTCTTTTTGTGTAAATAGTTACATTCATCTGGATTAGCATAATGAGCTGAGGCACATTTCGTGATCGCAGAGTTTATCGTTCGAAAGTTTTTAGGCGACAGACAAACACATAAACATATTAGAAACTTTCTGCTTTATACCTATATTAAGATGATACATGTATATAGAGGGTTCAGAAGCAAATTAGAGTAAGTCCTTTAGCATTAAAATCGGAACTTACACTGTTTGCCCTCTGAATAATTTTGCCTAGTAATTCCATGATCAATATAAGTACCGCCAGTTATTGCTTTCTTATGAAAGTAGTGACTTAATTGATTTATAAACTGAATGTTTTAACAATGAAGAGGTTTTTAAACTACATAACTCATTTTCTGGAATTTCAGGAAAAGTTGGACTTACACTGATTGGCTTCTGAACTCTCCATGCATATATATAATTCTATGAATTTTATTGGAATTGCAGAAGAATTGAAAAGAGAAATATGTTCGTGAAAAATATTTTTTAATATTTCATGGTGTCCTTTGGAATTACTATAATATAATGATTATAAAAGGTTGATATAGATGAAAACTATGGAAGCCATTAAAAAAGAACAATGCTATAACCCTTATTTCTCTTATTAGAATTACAATTTTGAAAACAGATTTTTTCATTGAACATCTACTGTCGTAATCAAAATTAATTTAATAGAATAATTCATTTTAGAACAGAAGGAAAAATTACCAAATTTTCACAGACAATGTAATTCACGAAAACCATACTAAATTTTAGCAACGTGAACGTATGTTGAATTTTCCTAACAATACTTCATCAAACATCCATTACATTTCTATCCCAATCACCATTCTACACTGAATTACCATAATACAATATTTCAGCAACATTTAAAAAGTCAATCATAAAGTCACATTTCCCAGTTGTGAATTTCCTATAATATTATTTTAAAATAAATAATAAATACTCATTGAAATATCCACCTGAGCAGTCTTCATATTTCTTTAGTTCGAATTTGAAGGAAAATTTTTGTCAAATCATATAAGAAATTCTACGAAAACTAATTAGACACAGGATATTAGGAGTGTTTAAACTTTAAATCGTTCACTCACCGAAGAAGGTGTTGAAAACGTAGAGTAACTTCTTCTTACGGAACTCTGACAGTGGCATCTTGTCGATCTGCAACAAAGAGAAACGAGGGGGTTGTTGAATGTGCTCCTACATACACGTGCGTTGTGTTAATATTCATTCTCGATCGAATGGCGATCAGGGTCGATTGTCTCGAGCGACCGACCCTTATTTTATCTCGCTAGTAAAAAGTAATCGTGGCTTGCTTTTATCGAGCTGCTTTGTACGTCACCTCGATATTTACAAGGCCGTCGTGAAGACACAAAGTTGGCTTAATTCTGCTACGTCGACAGGTGTTCAATGTTAAATGATCATCTTTTCTCCTATATCTAACCGACGACTAAAAAATTTCGCTGACCCTCTTTTACAAAATATTTCACACTTTCACGTGGAACTGTATTTACTCAAAGCTAGGAAAGTTGTCAGCCAATACAGAAATATTAAAGTTATTTAAGGCACTTAAGGGTGCTCGTATAATTTAGAAGAATGAACCAAGTTTCAGAGCTGAAATAATTGCTCGATGAATGTAGCTTGAATATTATATTGAAGCTTCTGAAGACTAAGAACACAGTTTCATTATATCTAGTAGTACAGCTAAAGCGGAGTTGGGCATTAACTAAATAAAAAATTGTTTAAATAAAGGATCAAACAAAAGTTACTTTAACTTTAGATGTTTTTAGGAATAAAGTTAATTTTTTTATTTGACGAGAATTTATTCGCTGAATAAAGTTAACCCTGGTTAACATGACGAATAATTTGTTTAACTTTTATTCGTTATTCGAAATTTTTATTTAAATAACAATTTTGCCTATCTCTGAGCGAAGGTTTATGACCCCTTCATTGTCTTCAACAATACATAAAAGAAGGATTGAACCCCCATATAATATGTAGGCTTACGTTTTCTGGATGGGAAAATGTTCGAATGGCTAATATATAGTGATCTTTGCTTTCGCTTCGAATCCAAACGACTGACATAACAGACAAAGGTAACCCTTTATATAATAAGATTTAAATGCCTTTTCTCACTCGAGATAACGTGCATATTTGAGAATTCAATGACGCACATTTCACTGTGAATCCAATCAGTAGTACTGTAGATTAATTAAGAATGTGACGTAAATCTGCAAATGACTCTTGGGAAATCAAAAGTACGTTTAAACATCCCGCTGTATCATCGTAGTATCCGCAATAATAAACTTGACATTCACAGTGGGATGGGGACTGTGTAATAATTTCCAAGAAATTTCTTAATTTCTGTGAAATATTGCAGTAGCCATTGTTAATTACGATACATCGTTACGATATAGTACTTGCAGGGTGGGATGTACGTTGTTAAATAACGTCTAGATTGGCTAGAATGCTAGCTCCACAAAATGTGTCAACGAAGGAAATTGTTTCATTTCTCATTTTGAGTTCGACTGGGTAAAGAGGGCACATTCATTATTTCCCCTTTTCGGCGGCAATTCGAGGGGGAAAAAGTATTCCAAAAATGGAACTCTTCATATCGAAACTCGGTGAATGGAAATACACGAGGCAGGAATAAGTTGCTCCATATCGATACTCGATTGTATGATTCTGAATTACATTAATGCCACATTATAGGAAGCTCTTTTTTAAATAACAGAATAACATGAAAAACGTACAGTGCTCTACTGAAAAAGTTACGTGGGTTAGCTCTTCAATATGGAAATGTCTAACCTTTATTTCGTCAAAAGTGGAAAAATTTTCTCTACATAGTTATTTGAAAAATCAGTAGTTTAGTCGTTATTTCATCGACATCTAGTATGTCAGGACACTGTATAAGTTTGTGCAATGCTAACTTTATGAAGCTTCTTGTTATTCTTGAAGTATATAGTATATTCTGAATGAAATTCGTACTAAGCTAAATTAACGTTTAATGGCAATTAATGAGTAGAAGACTTAATAATCAAGCTACCAACGATGATCGTTATGACGCAAATCTTTTCTACGTTTATCGTCTGCTTATATTTTCTGCCACATTATTCTGGCCAATAGCGAAGACCGTTGCTACTCGAGGCGATTCTGCGAGCTACAATAAGAGTCAGAAAAAGTATTTGATCGAAACTGAGTATTGTGCTCTTCGGTAAATGTATTTACTGCCAATTGATAGTTTCAGCTCACCCTCGAAGAATATAAAAGTTTTCATAACAGGGTTAGGACAGGGTTTTTTTTTAAGACAGGAAATTAAAGCTGCAACTTTTACTATATCTTCAATAACGGATTATTAGCTGGAGATTAATTAGTAGAATGATGAAGGTATATTTTGAAAATAGCACGAATTCTTGCTTCTGCGTAACGTAATTGAGGTGTCTAATTCAACATCTTTATTAATGATTTTTTAATGCAAATAAATTTTCAATTGTACTTATTATTATTAGTTGGCAAAATGATGAACTCTGAAATATTTCTAATTTAAGTTGGGAAAGTCGTTGTCAAATTGTGTTCAAAGTGTTGTCATCTAACACAAAACAACTAAGCTTGTTAAATGAGAGATAATGAAGTAATAGAAGTGTATATAACATGATTAACAAATTGTAGTCAGTGTTTTTTGTGCACAATTTAATCTCACATGTTTAATGTTAGTTATTGCACTCGAATGTTTCTATTAAATTCTTATCTATTGTTCAACGCGTAGGGGGTAATAAATGTGACCACATAATGGTCACATCTATCCTCATCTTAAGCCAGAAAAAGCTGAATAACAGTCGTAATGCACAATGTAGCGCCACTAACCGTTCCTTAATCTACAATAAATAAGAAATAATAACACATAATCGCTACTGATAACAATCGATTCGTGGGAGCTACTCTGGAGGAAGCCAACTGCTAACAGTGTAATCGTCCATGTCTATAGTGTAGAGTGTAGACTCTATAGTATCATTAAACGTCAAGGTTAATATTTACGTCAATCTTCAGAACGATTCATATTGTGCAGCAATCATTTTTATTTTTCGAACGTGACGCTCAATAACATCAACAAGAAGAGGCATGCGTTAAAAAGTCTTAAATCTAAAAAGAATTTAGTAGTTGGAAAATATTTCTAGAACTTTCAGCAATGAAAATTGATTGATTGAAAAATATGTTTAACCAGTGATTGCGAATATTATCGATTATTGAGGAAACATTAATATGCTGCTTCAAGTAATAAATGTTGGGAATGAAATACTCAGTGTACATTTAATATGAATATCCAATTTCTATACTATGTTGAACTTTTCGAAATTTTTGAAAAGTGAACAGAAATTTTAATGAAAGTAATGAGAAGAAAGCTAGAAATTTCTGTAGTTCTTCTAGAAAATTAGATTCGAAATTTTTAGTGATGTCAGAAAGAAGATTTATTAAAATATATTGAACTCATGATTTCCAAAAATGATGATAAATGGAAAAATATTAAGAGCTACTGCACATAATTAATCACGTTTTTGGACAAGAAGATTGTTATGCAGCTAATATTATTATGTAATATTTGTTGTTTTGAGTGGCCAAATTTCTCGATTAATGAAGAGATATTAATATACTGATGGCAGCAATTAAGGGAGTCATGTTTTTACATAGTTCAGGGGAATAAATCAATCTTTAGAAACGAAAAATTTGTTCGATGAATCCAACGTGTACATTATGTTCGAATCTTTAAAACTTCCCAAAGGAGTTTTACAATACCAAGTGAGTTAAGTACATGATCTCTCAATTGTTTTCAACAGCACACAGAAAAGAGACGCTTTGCCGAGAGTTGTTGAACCCTTACAAGTCTTATCTCATAGATTACAGGCTTACGTTTTCTTGACGAGGAATGTTTCGAAAAGCTAACAGAGATCTTGGCGATGTTAAACAAGAAGGGACTTAGGCGAAGAAAGTCGATGTCTGGAAGAATCTTCTTGTTACTTTTTTCGTTCGCGAACTGCCAGATCGAGTCATTAAATTGATACGATTATGTTCCTCCCCATTGCCTCGTGATCACACACGATGCATTGTGGTGTAAATCGATAATAAGTAAGTCAATTACAAAGCCTGTCAGAGTGAACGACTATCGTGGAATGTCTACTGTTCACTCGAGCAGTTTAGTTGCAACTTTTGCTTGCATTATGGGTGGCAAGAGTTAGCGAGTGATACATGATCCATTTGAACCATTTGCAGCGAATTTGAGGGAGAATTACCTTTCTTAGTTTAGGTTTGCTCTTATCATAATAAAATTACTATTATACTACTTTATTGTAATAATAGGTAGTGTGCCCATTAGTCGATGTGTTATAATCCGTAAAAAATTGAACGTACGTTCTAGATAGGGTTATATTTTAGCCAGAGGTTTAAATAGTGAATTTAATATAACAGTAACAGCTTTAGAAAGAAACTATAAAATAGTAAAAATCTTTTATTCTCCTATTGGTTCAGAGTTATCAATATTTAAAATGTATCCTTTCGGTTCAATTACTTTCTTTTTTATTAGTATATTTATTAGTGAGAGTAATGGATAGTGTATTTGTTATTTCGATAACACGATCTTCTCAGCTTACTTTGACCAAGAAACTATAAAGGTGGAATCAGACGGCACGTGAATCGGCGAGCTTGCTCGGCTCGCCCGGGTTCGGCGATTCGGCTTGGCGAGCACGACTCGGCCCGCCCAGGTTCGGCGATTCGGCTTGGCGAGCACGACTCGGCCCGCCCAGGTTCGGCGATTCGGCTTGGCGAGCACGACTCGGCCCGCCCAGGTTCGGCGATTCGGCTTGGCGAGCACGACTCGGCGATCTATGACCGTTCGGACGGCACGTGGGTTCGGCGATTCACGCGCAAAGATCGCCACTTGATTCCACCTTTATAATAATAATTGTGTCGATGCTTTTCGAATTTTCTGTTTAGGGTAATTCCGGGAGACGCGGCCGGGCTGGAGAGTTGGTCGAAACAGTTGATTTCTAGAGAATTAATTGTTCTGAACCTTAACACATTTTTACATATACACAGATGTAGAGTCTGAATATAGCAACTCGACCAACTCTCCAGCCCGGCCGCGTCTCCCGGAATTACCCTACAGTTACGTACAAAAGTAATAAAATATGAACCTTCGACTACATTTCATAATTGTTATTACCCGACTGCGTAATGTGTTTGACTGTCATGTTTGTATCCTTCAGATTTCTCTATGTTCCCTGCTAGAGCTTCAACGGCTGGACCGATTTTGACAAATGAGGTAGCATTAGATTCGTCTTAACACTATGAGTGACAAGCTCTATAGAATTAAAATCGAGCTCCACCCACGTGTGCAACTACATAAAATGTACGCACGTGAACGACGAAGCGAGACAAAGTATCATCTTTTCTCTCTTTCGTAGCAGACGGCAACTTTGTGTCGACTCTTTCGTTCCCTCTCACTCGCTCTTGGGTTTTCTTACTCGCGGCATTGACGGCTCGAGTCGGAGTCGACACGAAGTTGCCTTCGGCTCTTTCGTTCCCTCTCGCTCGTTCTCGGGTTCTCTCACTCTTGTCCGAAGGATTCCAAGAAATGGTGGGGATAGTCGACGGGCGTACAACGCATGGTAGAATCGAGCTTATAACTAGTGCGTACTGTGTTTGTCGGTCGGTCGGACGACAACGATTTTGGCGCTGTGCAATTTTACTATAGCTTATTCAAATATTGATACACCTCTAGAATAGCATGGGAATAAAAATAAATATTTGTTACCACCAGAAAGAAAACAAAAAGGATGGAAATAAAAAAATTATATATTTAAAAACCGACTGCGAGTATGTTTTAAAATAATAAATAATTAAAAAAAAATAAAATTATGAAAACAAGTCCATACTGTAGGGAAGTTAGAATCAGAATTGATATTCATACATGGTAATCCAATAGTTACAATTTTCAAAGGGAGGTTTATTAGAAAAAATATGTATTTTGTTTGCAGTCGGGTGCCAAATTTACAATATAGCTCAGAATAGTGGACGCAATTCGTTGCATGTTAACCGCCAGCCTCGAACATGCAACCAATAACGAGAATTTACTTTATAAAGCCGGGTCCACATTTGTTACCGCACCGCGTTCTGTTACCGCGACCTGTTACCTATCTAACCGGTCGTGGTAACAAGTGTGGACCCGGCTTTATATAGAAATATTTGGACAGTTCATTTGGCACCCGACTGCAATCAAAATACATATTTTTTCTAATAAACCTCCCTTTTAAAATTGTAACTATTGGATTACCATGTATGAAGATCAATTCTGATTCTAACTTCCCGACAGTATGGACTTGTTTTTATCATTTTAGTTTTTTTTTAATTATTTATTACTTTAAAACATACTCGCAGTCGGCTTTTTTAAAAATAAATAATTTTTTTTATTTCCATCTTTTTTGTTTTCTTTCTGGTTTATAATATTTTGTAACCTACCCCAGGTGTTTGGAGGCAATAATATTTTACTTGTACCTTTTCTAGTCAAAAATAGCATATTACTACTCATATTTCAATTCATTTTTCCACTAGGCAATTCTATAAATAGCCATTTCTACTATTTAATTTTATTTGTTCGAAAAGTGTTATATTGTTTAAAAACTCTAAACTTTAATTTGGGCGCTCCACAACTTAACAAATATTCTCGGAACAAAAATAGTGTTTGTGTAGAAATAATATCATCCATATCACATATAATGTGTGCCCACAGTGTTGCGAAAAATAATAAGAATTCATTGTAACTAGGCTTATGTAAAATCTTCATTTTATGCAGGTGGCTCTAATATAATTTGACCACCCACTGCTTCTTCCATTTCATTATCTTGTCAATATAACACCGACATCATTGGAAAATTAAATTTATTATCGACCAATTTCGTATCGATTTTACTTCACCTCAGTAAATGCAACACTAATACTCTCTATCAGTTCATGCCTTCTACTGACTCAGACTCGATAAACTTTTTCCTGTAAAGTTCCTCGGAGGTAAAAATTAGTGACATTTTAAGTGGAAGTGTATTTCAGTAAAACATTTCTCAATTTACGTTTATACAGCAGCTTCTTCTTTATTTCAACATGATTTATAATTTAAAATGCTTTTCAGTCTCTTTTTTCCTTTTTATTTTAAGATCGAGGATTTTAAGGGTGTCAATATTTTCTAATTATTCTGTGATCATTTACAACAATATGAAGTTAATAATTTTTAATCTGAACTTTTCGTAGAAATATTCTACTTCCTTCTTTGCGTTCCGAGGTCAGGAAAATGAAGAAAAATAGCTACCTGTCGTTTTTGTTTCATAGCTGACAATTTTACACCGCAGGAAGAAAGTTTTTTCATCAAGCTTTTTTATACTTGAGTTTCTTTGTTCGAAAAATAAAGCATAACTTCAGAGAACTTGGAACTAGGCTCTAAATTCTAATTTCTCAAATTAGAGAGTTCTCTGCAAGGAATGGCGCGAGGAGGATAAGAAAAACTTTACTGTCCTACAAAATTTATCATAAGTTTATCAGTCTCGTTTGTTCGTTTGTCATTTTTTTCTTATGCAAATATGATTGGGAACTTCTTTCGTTCACTGTTGTGAAGTTACACAAAATGTTTTTAAGTTCTTTCATCAGTTGATAAAATATGTTTTTACATTTTCGCTATGAATCTTGGAAAATCATGTTTGCTGCATTTTCCTTGTTACCCAGTTCCAACAAGTAATATTTTTTATTCATTCACTTAGAATTTTCTACGGTTTAAAATCAAAATTTATTTACCACGCTCATGTATTTAATTTTAAGTATTTGTGAAATTATAGTTAGTATTAATATAAAGTAAATAATGGAGTATTTAAAAAAAACTATGTAAACTGTTTGTATAGTGTCAAATACAGATGGCAATTAAAATATTTGCAAATCATCTGCAACTGTGTTTTATCGAAATAAATACCACTAAATACCTTGTCTATTGAAAAATAGTTTGTATAATAACTATGCGCTGTAGTTTGTGGAATAACTGCTGTAAATTTACAAGAAACTGAATTCAAGTAATCTTTCTGTGGGCATTTTGTTATTCTTTAGATTTTGAAATGTACAGAGAACGAAATATGAATATAACGTTTTTTGTTGCCAAATGCATAAATGCCAATGTAAAAGCCTTTCAAATGGCATAATACCACACCCATAAAATGAACACGTTACAGCTTTTACGCAAGTAACGGCCATTTTCGTATAAATAATTTTGTATGTGATGTTCGACATCTGAAAGCGTCCACCTACATTTCACAAAAATATAAACCAGTAAAATTATCGCTGCTTGTATTTTATATTTAAAGAATGAATTCAAGAAAATTTGATTTTCTTTTAATAATCCAAATATTATATTAAAAAATACAAGGAGTATTTAACCATCACAGTTTTAATGAATTTCTTGCTTTGTGTGTACAAAAAATTACACAGATTAATCTTTTTCTATTATACCGAGTCAGTAGTCATACAAAACTTTTCTCTAATCACAGTCCTCTATTTCAAAACTAATTTCAAAGAAAATGATTTACTACAGTTTCCGTATTAAAACAATTTCGATGTCTTGCAGTTACTTGGGTTATTATAAATCTTTCCTAAATTTCTAGTTGCCATTTTCAAACATCCTTTAAAACATTTGACAATAATATTTCAATATAAATATAAATTATAACATAAATATCGCAAATTCATATTTCTAACACCAATATTTGTGAGTAAAATATTAATTCAGAAAAAAATGGTGGAAGACGGTGGTATAGCTTTATAAAATACGATAAAGGAGTCTAAACAGTACAATTAATCTACTACAAATTAATCATGAATCTATATACGTACATCTACCATTAATCTACTGTTATCATTTATAATACTTCAATCTACACGAAATTTAGAATTAATACACAAACAATAAATTCGCAACCACTGCAGTGACCCGATATGAATAGAAACAACTGCTTATAAGTCCCCCTAGAAACTTTACTCGGGTGACCTATTACTCCCCGTAGATCTGCAAGTCTATTTTGATCAATAACGTGCACGCTCCCGATCGGATAAAATAAAATTCCAAACGAGCAACGCTGCGAATACCCTTGAAAAGCTCAGTGACGGCGCGAAATATAAAATTTTTTCCTAAAAACTTTTAACGGTTATCGCAAACCGATAAAAGCTTTCAGGTGTGGTAGGGAGGGTTGGAGGAGGAGTGGTTGCAGGCAAGAATGAAGCATGAGGACACGGGGGAGGCGGAAGTGAGCGGGGAAAAAATAGAACGATAAATTATTGTGCTCGAAATTCGGCAGGGTTTGGGAGAGATAAGCGGCGGCCTCACAATATGGCGGTGCGACGCAGAGACCTATTTAGAGTAAGCTTTAAGTCCCATTGTCTCGCCTTAACACCATGAACGACCTCGATTCCACTTGCCACGGTTCGCATATGCCGCCAGACGCGACACCTACCATATAGCCTCGTTATCTCCTACTGCCAATATATCAAACTGTCAATACGCTAAATATCGCCAAGGTTCGATGGGACGCGTACGACATTCAGCGAAGAAACGAGACGCTCGCAACAAGTGTCGCGAGAACGCCGTGTTGTAAGTCAGCAACTTTATCGATTCGACCGCGAGGGTTGTTTTATATCGTGATTCTTTTTTCTGGGACACTGATTTTGCTGAAATCTTGCACAGAGTTAATGCACGCCATGCACAGTAATGTTAGTGCAGTACAGAGGGTGGCCAAATTATTATACTCAAAATATTTTCGTCAATTTTTAATACGATTAAAAAAAAATCTTAAATTGGCAACTAATTGGCAAAAAAAAAATTTCCGGTAAATCCAACGAAGCGCTCTTATAGAGCAAACATTTCTCTTTAATTTCGTTTTTTTTTTTTTGGTTTTTATGTGTGATTTTTATTGACCGAGTTATTCGTGATCAAAGCAAAAAGGGTAGTTTTCACTTTGAACACCTATAACTTGCGAACTCATGATCGTAGACAAATTTTCATGAGTGTTTCGGAAAACTACGAAAGTTTCCTTTCAGAACCTTTAGATTTTTTTTAGTCGTATTAAATCCATTTTAAAATGATCCCAAAAATTGATGAAAATGTTTTGAGTATAATAATTTGGCCACCCTCTGTACATTATCTTTTGTGAGAATATCAACCCTCCGTAGCCACGCCTTCTTATAATCACAAATTGGTCACATGGGGTTCATTGCACCCCAGCGTCATTTTTGAGTTACCATGTTTGTATTTTTGAATCTTTTAGGTTTTCAGTGATAATTGTACATTTGTAATACTTATACAATCATGATCTAATAGTTTTTTTTCTAGAAATGTAAATTTTGAAACATTGAAATTTGTATTTGAAAAAATACTAAAATTTTTTCCCTTAAAATGCACCAAATTTTAGAATTTTATTATTAAGGGTTAACGAAGCTAAGGGACCACGAAGGGTTAAATTTTGTGCTTTCCAAATTTGATATACAGATCTGTATGCAAGATCAAGGTTTATTTGGATATTTAATTGTAGAAATAATTATACATATGTATAGATATGTCAGGGATTAATTTACAGACTACGGTTGAGTTGCCACTGCAACTGATTTATGGACAAGTGCATATATAGTGGGCCTGGAAAAGGTGAAACTTTGAATTCTATTTTCGCGACTTTTGAGCGGCGAGTTCTGTACGTTTGATATATTATTCTACATGTTGTGCTCTAATGCTATGCAAAATAAGAACCAAGTCGGTGATCTGAAGATTTTGCACCCCCTTAGTGTTTTATGATATTATTTTAAGATATGCGTTACATTATTGGTCATAATTATATGTAGTGTTGATTCTGTATAAAAAAAGCAAACCGAAAGTGTCTAATAACATTTTTTGACTTTGGGGGGTTCGTTTTCGAAAAATAGATAGACAATTTTAACGACGTTATTGCACAAATGTCGTAAATTTTTATGATTTCCCAAATATGAACACAAACATTATTTAAATCACATAAATTTTTGAAATGTTGCTTATAAACGCCAGCATAAAAAATAATTTATTAATTAATACAGAATACATTTTGGGATGCAACTGTTAATAATGTTCAAATAAAATAAAATTTCTATTTTCACTTCTGAGGAATTTAATTCTTTCGTTTTTAATAAATAGAATGATAAAATTCCACTATTCGTAAGATTTATTGGACACTAAGTATTGTATCGTACATCAAACAATTTTATTATAATAGAAAATGATTACCTAATTTGCAGTAGATGCATCTATTTTTAGAAATGATAACTATCTCCGCCTTTTTCATGGCTTTCTTTCAATAAAACTTAGCACGTATCAAGAGTAGGTCAACAAAACCGTAATTCAGTACAACGCAGTGAAGTTTGCAATCGCTGACATGTTCTCCTTCGCAGCATGACGCTCATGAAAGTCACACTGACACACAAACTTCATGACGACCCTATTTACTCGCCACCACCCTAACTTCGGGCCTTTTACTCGCACAGACCACTCAAATTGTACCATAATCAAAACAGACTGACACCCATAGTCGCCGTAAATACTAGATTGTCCACCAACAGACACGGTTCATAAATTTTCATTGCTTAATTAGATTTGCCAGGTTCTCACATGGAAATATTTGTTTCTCAAGTTATTTTAATATTAGTAGTTTACTACAAATCATTCAATTCCAGTAAATATATCTACTTAAGGGGGGAATCCTATTTTATGAGCTAAAAACATAATATCTAAAATTTAGGAATTTCTTTTTAAGAAACAAGCATTTCGATTCATCTGAAATTTGGACCATGTTTTTCTTGTAGTTTTTTAAATTCATTTTTAATAATAAATATAGGAATCTGAAACAGAAAAATGAAACGGCGTTTTACTTTGTACATATGTAGCTTCAATTTGATGAACCAGAATACCCCTAAGTTCTATACTTCTTTTGTTACATAAGAAAATTGGCGCAAAATTGGATTGTAAATATTAAAGGTTCAGACCTTTCAGTTTGAAAACTCTCCACAGTGCTCAATAATTTTTCTTGTTTTTTGCTGGTTCCTCAATTTCAAGCTACATATGTATAAAATAAAACGCCGTTTCATTTTTCTGTTTCACATTACCCGATAGATAAATATCATGCACACCAACGCCCGGCGAATTTTACGCGGCGTGATGGTCGATCATGCATAACTACTATATTTACGGTTAAAAATTAATAATATAAAAACTGCAGCTTCCTCAAAGATGCATCAAAAGATGGTTCAAATTTCAGATGAATCGTATCGCTGGTTTCTTAAAAAAAAAATCCCATATTTTGCTATGTTTTTAGTCCAAAGAATAGGATTTCCCCCTTAAGTAGTATTTTATATTTGTCGTATTTACCAGTCTTTTAGATTTGAGTTACTTATCCAAAAGTTCTTTTAATCCTCTAAGTTGCTGCATTCTTGTAGAGAGCTAAATACTGTGTATCAGCATCGTTCTAAAACTCTAATTATTTATTTAGATAACCCATAAACCCATTAAGAGGTCCTATATTGTCATAGTGAATTAATGTCCCTCAAGTCAAAATTAAAATTAATGTCAATGGTTTAACATCAATAAATTATTTAATTCAAATAATTATGGAAATGTCTGTTCAGTGCTTAACGTTAGATTCTAACTGCAGTACCTATTTACACCTCATTCAAATTCGTCATCCAAGATTCGCGATATTATCACGGTAAATCCACATGCTTTAAACTTCGCACTTTCAAAATATACATCTCAACAAGAATAATTGATCTTACGCAAGAAGTCGTAACGCAGACGTCTATTCGTTAAATGGAGAACGACATCGTGATCAGGAAATGGTACAATAGAGTTCTGTCACAAAGTATTCCAATAGTACTCTGTGACAGAGTTCGAAAATTAATGACTTTACAAGATGAAGAGTATCCTTGCAGCATTGCCTCGTGCTGTACAGATCGTTACCTGGTCTCCTTGGCTTGCTCAGAACTGCTACGTCCTCAGACCAGTCTTAAAACTTTTGATTGTTCCTTAAAATCACCAGTCGACAGACAGTTTTCTCCAAAACTGGTTAACTGGTTCGCACGTGTAGTCTTATATACATATGGTATCTCTATTGAAGAAGAATGATGAAGTCATTATCGCGATGAGAACCAGGGGAACGTATAAAGTTCATTATCTACATCTACAATAATCTATATGGTTCCTACCGTTGTCATGTACTGTGTGAACTAAAACCGAGCAACTAAGAAAAATAAGTAAATTACTATAGATACTATAAAACAGAAATGATCTCCTTTATGAAATAAATTCGGATGAAATGTGAATAAATTTTAATTCCACGTTAGTTAAATGAAGCTGTGACTGTGAAAGGTTCGGGGGATGCCATTTATTATTATCTCACCGAGTATGGAATTTTATTAGCGGGTATATTAGATGATACCCCGTAATAAAGAAACGTGTTATATCACTGATTGGAGAAAAAAAATACAAAAGATAAGTAACGTGGATTGCGATAACGATGAGTGTAGATAATTCTGTATGCTAAGTAGAACTATATCTAAGTAGAGCAATTATACTTTCATCTATCGAGGGGCGTTGATTGAGTAAGGATTTGTTATACTATTAAAGGAAGAAGAATAGTGATTGAATTTTCAGAGATGAAAAACTTTTTATGCTGTTCTTTAAATGATTTTGAAGTTGCAGTTTTCAGTTGTGATAAAAACGGTTCGTGTGTCTTGTGTTTTATTTATAAATAAAACACAAAACACATGAACTTTTTTATTTATAAATAAAACACAAGACACATGAACTATTTTATATGCTTATGAAAATTATGATTTTGGCAAAACAGATTGGAAAAGTTAGAAAAGTTGATGACATTTATTTTTCAACTTGTAAGGATGTATTTCTTTTTCTAGTATTTTACTAATTGTAAGTGGGAAAGATGTATCAGATTTTTAGTTTCTAAAGAGTGTATAGTGTGTTTGTGTGTACAAATGTAGTCAAATACATAAAACCTTGGAAAATGCAATTGAGAAATACTATAATAGAAGATATAAATATTGTTTACTCATTCTTTTAGGTATTGCCATTTTCAATTCAATTTTTTCGTATTAGTAGTTAGAAGCTTTCATTTTGTCATCATTTTCGAAAAGCATCTGAAAAAGAAAGTGTAAGTACCAGGTGTATCGTGTTTGTTTAAACAAAAATGCTTTAGTAGTTGATTTATCAGCAAAGGTTTTTGAAAATTTGAAGGCCACGTGGAATTTTATTATCTTATTCTTTCGTCCTTAATATATTAATTTAACTTAACTATTATTTTTCCAGCAGTATCAAAGAGAAATAATAACATTTTTGTTTAGTATCCTGTTATTTCAAATAAATTGATATCCCTTTATTCCCAAATAATATTAATGCAAATAAATAATATCTAAAATATTACTTCAAATCGCAATTGTTGATTTTGATTTGAAACAAAATTTTCCTAGTTTTCAACTTCATTCGCTTCAGACACGTTGTAGGCACTGTTATACTATAGTTGCTTTTCTGAACACAACTTCTCGTCAGGTGTAATTTCGCGTAGATAACTTTCGCATACACGCCTTATCGCTTTGTGTACATTTGCAACACAGTTTCGTTTTGTCGTTACAAAATTCAGCCGAAACGTTCATCATCGCACTTTGCATAATTTAGTTTCAGACGATGAATTGTAATGCGAAAAGTCAAGCTGTTAATTTTCCCCTTTGGTTAGAGTAGTCCGTTGAGTACCTTTGAATTACATTAACGACCAAAACTTTTGGTACATCCATTAGTGCCAAAACTGTTTTTGAATTTTGCACTTACAGTATAATATGAACAATTATATTAACTTTCGTTTTGAAAACACATTTTGATAGATAAGTATAAGCAATAGGAAATATAATAATGTTACAATATATAACAAATTTATGAAATGTTTTATCAAATTATATACTTTCTTTTTATTACTGTATCACGTAGTTCTGACATTTGCATTACTAGCTTTTGTAAATTTTTATTTACAGTTTTTATAAAAAAATAAATCCCCAATTCTGAATTATTCCTTCAAGAAACTGAACAACTTTATAGGTGCACCTGAATGTCCATTATTGCAGACTTTACCGTGACAGGAAAATAAAACAGCTTGACGTTCGTCTTGCGAGTTAAAATTCCATTCAAAATTACACTACGCCGTGACATGGCGATTGGTATAAATTACATCTCCAACAGAAATTTCTGACTACTGCAATTCAATTTCAAAGTTTCACACTCTTAAGTTTGCTGTAAGAACAGATCGCATAAAAATTCTACTTTAAATTAACTTTACGACTTGGTACTGAAATTTCTACGTTATGATAGTCCACTGAGGTGTAGTGTAAGTAATCTCGCATTAATTATGAGTTCAAGTTGGCGCGGACTCGTAGTTGTAAAATATAGATTCATGATGTCGTTAGTTTCTGTATCATGTCTGACGTGAAGGTAAACTTACCAGCTTCATATTTTCAATTAACAAACGCGACAGACTTGATTTATCATAAATTGATATTCATTAAGGGACATTAAAAGAGTAAAGGCTGTGAAACACAAGGTGTTTTTATTTTAATTTAAACGCGCGAATGTCTTTAAAATCGGTAAATCTTAAGAAAATCACGTGTCAGGTTGAAATTACTTCGTTCTGAACGAGACTTTGTAATTAGAGCAAGTTAATTCTACGTGGAATCGCTTTCAAAATAATTTTTTATGCAGCCTGTTTAAAAATATAATAGAATAAACTATTAATGCTGAGTAAAAAATTCTCAATTTTGTTATTTTGCTTTCTATCTAAAAGAAATACATAAATCAATTAGATTCTGCTTTTAAATCAATTTTGATAATTGTAGGCACTTTACTGAGGAAAATGCAAAGTAGCTGATAGTTTCGGTATTTTATTATAAATGAGACGTTTATTCATGTAGTTCCAGTTATTTACATTAAGCTACTTTTAGTCTATTAGATGATCTATTGACTTACTTGTTGCATCATCCACTTTTAATTGAATATTATTTTGCAAAAACATTCTATCGTGTAGGTTGTATATGTGTACATGGGAAAGATTGTAGAATATGGTTAATTAATGGGAACATTTAAATACAGTGAGTAACGAAGATGTGCGGACATTCTTTAAAATCGCATAACTTTTTTAAAATTAATCCAAACGACTTGAGTTTTTTTGACAAGCTAAAAGGATTAGTTTTCTAAGTGACGTGATTCATCGTTTTGAAAAAAAATTGCAACTGGTCGGAATAGCGAAAGAAATAGTAAAGGTCGTTTTTTCAACTTTTTTATCTGATCCTGTAATGAAAATTTAAAAATCCCGTTTGTAGATTTAAGTAAGTTGTATACATGCCTAAAATTTCATCAAAATCGGTTAACGTTGCTCTGAGCTATAAACGCTTAAAGATCGTAGAATAAGGTTGAAAATTGAGAAATTCCCGAAATTATCGATTTTCGATCTTATTCCGACCAATTGCATTTTTTTCAAAACGACGAAACACATCACTCAGGAAAGTAATCCTTCTAGCTTCTCATGTCGTTTGGAACAATTCTAAAAAAGTTATGCGACTTTAAAAAGTGTCCGAATATTTTCGTTACCCACTGTAGTTAGAAATTTTAATATATAACTGATTAATATTTGACCGAGTACTTTAATGAAAACATTGATCTTTTATCAATAATCGCTCCATATTGCAAGTCGGATAAAGCAACGTACCTACATATTTCATGCACTACAGGATACCGTAGTTCATATGGTTACAAGTAGCTAGTAGATTGGTAATATTAAATTTATTTCAAGGAATAATTAATTATTCAAAAATATATAATTGTTTGTATGATATTTTGTCAATAAGAGATGCAATTTTTTCTCAATACAACGAACCGTTTTATTCAACTTATATAAGTTTTTGAGTTTGCCTTGTAAGAAAATTATGAAGGTAAAATACCAAATTCTTATTTTTACAAATACTGTTATTATAATTTTTAGGAATAAATATAAAAATTACCACCATAAATACACCATGCTCGATATGCTGGTTATTTTACTATCTATTTGTAAGATCAATTTAAATTGATGAATCCCCTTAATAAGGGGGATAAGTAATAATCTATTATTAATTTTACAACCTCTGATGTTTCATACATTTACAATACCACTCCTAGCCAATAATTACTTAAATTCACGTTCCAACGTGTGCCTCGTTAGGGGTATTAACGGATTATCAAACTTGATTGACCGCTTGTCCAGGTTAATTACTCGACACTGGCGTTCTTTATTCCACGAATTTTAATGTTTTGGACAAAGTAATCACAGCAAACGAAGCAGCTTGGCTCGTGCTTAAAATTTTATGTTCTACTTCAACGCCTAGTGGATTTTACTTCTGAAGAATACTTCCTCGAAAAGATGCGGAAAGCTGTGCGCGAGTCCACCCCTCCTTCGTGCCCCCTCCCCTGCTTTTAATTATAATGCTGGGCAAAGAGTTAATATCAGTTTTTATGACGTTCCATTGTTATAAAACAATGTGTACTGCCACGTCCTTTACTCCGACCAAGGAGAAATGTTGCGCCGTACCAATGAAAAAAGAGACAACAAAGATTTCATCTTCAACCGCGAGCATCCCACGGTTTTTTCCTTCATCGTATAGAGTTTAAACATTTAAATTGCCCTGTTTAACGACTCTCGGAAAAGTAAACAGTCCTGAGTTTTCTCGCCAGTAATCCGTGATTTTCTTTTCCTCTTACCTAATCTATAAACTGCGTACTTACACAATTATTGCACTGGGATTGTTCTTAATATTCTTTAATTTATTCTTCTTCTTTGGATTAGAAAGTAGAATTTTATGGAACATTGATGTTTTAATTGCGGTCTGATGGTTGTTTCAAATGAGCACATAATAAAGAAATTACGAATTAAAAGTAATAGATAGGTACTAATAGTGATAATGAAGGCTAAATGATAGGCATCTGTATATTCATTTAAATTGAATTGTAATGGGAGATACTTTTGAAATAATAGCATAATAATTATGTTTAATACGTTTGGTGTTGGGTTTTACCTTGATAATTTTATTGCAAGAAAATGTCTAACTCGATGGTTAATGAAATCTAAATATAAAAAAAGAATTGCATATTTTATTTAAGAAATATCATGAAGAGTTTTGTGATATTTTAAATATAAGAATAATTTATAGTATGATTATATTTAAAAAAGAAAAAATTCTCTTTTGCGTGGTTATTGAGATCAGATCATATACAAGAATGAAAATTAATATATACGTTGTAATAATGTCGTTTTGAAAGCACCGGTCTTTTTAAATTTCATATTAACTTTCATTTTATTTAAAATTTCTGAAATGAATAAATACTAAATGTCGCTGTATAATAAAAGAATTCACTTCTACCAGTTACAATATTCTACAATTTGAACTATGTGTGTTAACAAATTCAGTGTCCTAGGTTTTAAAGTTACGATCAAGTGAAATTTGAAATTTAAAATAACGCAAAGCACGCCGTGAAAAATTCGGAAGAAGAACATCCCATGCATATTCATCAGAAATCGACTTTCAGTTTTTCCTTCAGTCCCACCTTAAAAATAAGTCAATAAACTTTGAAAAAGAAATTGAAATAGCAAGGCCTGCAGACGTACATTCCCTCGAAAATTAAGATATATTTGGTCGATTATGACAGACGAACACAACCTGCGTAGCTAAACTGTAAATAAAATACAGCTGTGAGAAACAGAAGTAATATCATCGTGGATACTACAACATCTGCACGTCAAAAATATTTCTTCTGACTTGCCACCACATATAACGTTTTATCCGTGGAAATATCAAATTCCTGAATCGCACCTAAGGGATATACAGGCTGATTTAAAAATGCAGCTTCGAGATCATATCTGTAGTGCTGCGGAAAAAATATTTGCACAGTGGGACTATAACTGACCTCATAAACCAATATGAACTATATTTTCTCGCGAACTAAAAAACAACCTTCTCTAGAGTGCGTGAATTGGAGCTTATTGTCACAACAATCATCCATGCTTTAAAAGAAAATTAAAAACACAAAGTTCAGAAAAATTGGTCTGGGTAATTAATTTTTGTTTTCACTACAATGGTAAATCGCAATGTTCACAAATAGTTTATAAATCACTAAATTCACTTTTCATTCAATTTATACAAATTGGATATTGTTGACAAAATTGAAATAAAGAAAAACTTTCGATCTTCTTTTCCACATAAATAGATCCGCATTTTCTAAATCTATTCATATGGAGTAATATGATTCATTTGAGAATATAATATATCTACACATGAAGGTGAATAGGAAAAATTTAAAAAAAATTCCGCGGAGATTTTTTATTACATAAAAGCATTTAATGAAAAGCATTTGTTTCTTCGTCCCTTCTACGTTATATTCTATATTATTCTATTACGGCTATATCCATTGCGCATAATTTTTAAAGCTCCCTAATTTTTCTTTCCATCTACTTACATATTCTGAACTAGCAATTAACTATAATATTTTTAGTAATATTGACAGAAGGCTTAATTGTAATTGCAACCCGCCGAATTACTTCCCAAGAGATATCATCATCCAAGTTTCCAACAGTAAAATTTCATTACCACGCTTCTATAAAATAAGGCATCGCGCAGTCTACTCATATTTGCGACAGCAGGCGCACTTGGATCACCATATCTCTCGATCCGTCACTCGCTACGTTCAAATTTGCACCAACTAATCCTGAAACGCAATTCTCTGTGCCTAGAGGCACGTATCAACTAAACTTCGTAGGAACATAAACTGTGAGGCTAGGTCTAATGCAAAGCCAAGACTAGCAATAGCAGTGATCAATACTCCAGGAGCAGTATAAGAATCTTCTCTGTCTGAATTTTTAAGTTACATAATTTTTTATGTATTAATCTAAAATTCTTAAGCACCAAGTGTATACGTATAGCGAGCAGTAGTAAGGATTCCAACTGCGCATGCGCAAGCAGAAGGACGCGCCACAGCGCGCCTCTGTGGGGATATGGATAACTAGATTCGAAGCTTGGCGATCTAGTATCGGGGCTTTATTATTAGGTAGCGGCCAGTCACGGCCGAATTAAGGCCTTTAAAGGCTACAACCACTTAAAATATTTTGAGGTCCCCGTATACAGGGTGATCACTTCAACACAGTGTACGATTTTTTAGGCATTTTTGATAATTTGACTAAAAAGTGTTTCTAACAAAAGTTGGATTTTAAAATTCAGAAAATTTCTATGGTCCCCCATTTCTCCTGAAGCCTCAAGCATGTGCTTATTTTTCTTATTAAGGGGGGAGGCCTACCTAGAAATTTTTCAAAAATCGATTTTTCGCTTTTTATATTTTCTTGAAGCACATCTTGAAAATATTCCTTGAAAGTGTCAAGTTAATCCGACCAAAACTGACAAACTTATACGCGTGTAAGTAGGTTGGCGTTCCTCGGTGTAGCGCTCAGATCCAAAACTTTAAACGCGTTTTCCTCAAAATCATGTTTTCAAAGTCGGTGACGCACAAAACTCAAAAATTAATGAACCGATTTACTCGCGGCTTTGCAGGATTGTTTTAGGGTTAAAAATCTAAGCGCTATCGAGAGCTTTTCCTTTTTTTTGCCTAGATTTTTTTTTACACTCGAAAAACGAACGATTTTTTGCCAAATATCGATGCTTCAACTTTGCCCAGCTACCATTTTGTCTCAAAATCATTTTCCAGAATCGGGCCCGATAGCGCCTAGATAATTTCATATATTATTTAAAAAAAAAAATCGATTTTTCAATTTTGGATTATCCTGCACCGAGCTACGGTTGTCACCGCATAGCGCCTAAAAAAGGGACGTTTCGGGCATCGCCTATAACTCACAAACCTTTCAATACATTTTACTTAAAAAAATACTGAAATCTCCGTAAGATGTACTCTTTCCAATAGACTAATGTTTAATAATAAAAGTTTATCGGTTTTTCTAGAAAATATTCCCAAAGAAGCATGTTGTTTTGACCGTTCTAGGTAGGCCTCCCCCTTTAATAGCACTGCAGTCAGTCAACGATATTCTACAATTTCCTATCTTTCTGAACCCACTTTTTTCACTCTTCCTATTACATCTCACTAATAACAAATACACCTATGCACGTGTTTAATAAATACCTTAATTATTAAATAAAGTAAAAAAGCAGTGAATTGTTGAACCATTTTTCTAACCCGTCCTGTATACGAGACGAAGTAGAAATACATCCAAACGCAAGTGTTCAGTGCCTCGTAACGCGGCTTGCATAGCTGCAGAAAATAAAACCTCACGGGTCAAAAGGTACAAGATGATTCGCTGGCAGGGTGTACTTTGCACGCGTATCGGGCAAATAAAGTACGATGACGGCGATGTGAAAAGAGGAAACTGTGGATCGTCCACGAAAGGGTGACGAGATGAAAAAAAACCGCTAATGCGTGTGCCCTGTAACGTCAATCAAAGCTACCGCTTTGGCGAATGGAACGTATGGGGCCGAAGGAAATGAAAAGTGATTCGAGGGCATTGCAGCTGCTCGCAACTTTGTAATTACTTGCTGAAGACAGATTTGAATATACGAAACAGAAATTATTACATGATAATGTAATTCCTTGCTGTTAGAATTTATTTAACTTAACTTCTCCTTATGGGGTATCTCTTCTTGTTCACATACTTAAAAACAGGTAAAGTATAAAAATAAATAGAGTGACGGGAAGAGTTTGCATATAATGTAAAGTCAAAGTAAAAATTTAAATTAGTGTCACTTGCTAATTTTATTACACCTCGTAACAAAATGTAAATGTAACACATAATCTATTAGACTCTAATAATTAGATTTACTAATCAATCGACGCATGCACCAGTCAAAACAGAACGGGCTAATTCAAAATTAACTTTCCTGCAGGCGAAAGAATTTAATTGAAATTAAAACGACAATTTTACTGTAGCAGAAAATTTGTTGTGTCGTCACTTCATTACACGCATATTGTTGCAATTTTATTTTTATGCTCATAAAGTTAAATAGAAGAAACTATATAAATGAATTCAAAGGTATGATGGTTCAATTAAAATTCTCTATTGCCAACTCTTAGCGTTTCATGGATTTTCGTGTCAATCTCAATTTCATGGAGAAATTGAGAAATAAAATTGATTCAACAAATTTCACAGAATGAAAAAAAGGAACTAAAGGTCGAACTGGCTGGAAAATATTGGAAACACATTTTCTAATTTATTTCGCAATCGCGTATAGCAAGACATCCATAACGCATGATCTACTTCTTTCGCAGGACGCTTTCAGTATTTAATTAAAACCGTATTGAATACGGAATGGGATGCATCGCTGTTATCATCAGAACGATCGTATTGTCTCTTCAGGGTTGTCGCGCGGAAAATGCGAAGAAACGTGCGGTACCATTAAAAAAATGATACAGTTTGGCACGTAAAATAGAATCCGTCCACTTTTTTCCCAACATTTGCAGTAGGTTTTATGCGCGTTTTCTCATATTCGAATCGTGTTTTCGTCTTTAATTAGGAATCGGTTTTTCCACCCATTGCACACTGAATTTTAATTATGCCAACTTGGAACCACTAATTTATGCGATCGATGCATATCCCGAGTTTTAAATTTGAAAATACTGCTGGCATTAAATTTCATTTTAACTTTTAGAAGAATATTTATTTTTTAATCAGTGACATATTAAAATTTGTAACTTAAACATTTCAAACACTATAGCATCGAATGATTAAAATTGAGTTTTTAATATTGCAGGAAAAAGGATTTCTAAAATTATTGTATTTTGGAAGAACTTTAATTTTTAGATTTGTGGCATTTTAAATTAACTTCAACTTTATGCACTTTCAATATCCCCGAGGATGGGTATGTTTTAAGCGACGCGGTTATATTCCACTGAATTTTCAGATAATTAAATGCCCCATAACGTTTGGCATTACAGGCATCGCGATCGTCCCCCGTTCGGGTGGCAAATTTAAAATTACAAACTCGGAAGCCTCTTATTCGCGTTATCGCGTGCAAAAGAATGAAAGTGCAAATTAAATTGGGTCCCTGGCAGGCAATAAAAAATACAGGGACACCCTGGCAAGCCGCGATTCTCTCATGTCCTTTGATTATTCCGATGCTTCTCCAAGCATAGGACCCGTTATATTCTTCGAAGGAACGTTGTCGCTAATGAAATAGTTCCCTTTGCGTCTTAGTTTCTTTCTCTCAAACGATATCTTATAAACTGCTCTCGCCGAGGAGATGCAAGACGCCTTAGAGGAACTGGATCCATAAAATGCTGGATAAATCACGAGCTGGTAATGCCACAGAAAGAAATAAGCTAAATATTCCGAGCAATTTCATCTTCAGATCGGAATGTATTAGGGAACACCTTGTGATTCTTCTTTTCAAATAAACTGCAGCAATTTATAGCCAATTTTTCCACTTCTCGGAAAGCATATCGTACGTATCACTCTCATGTGGAAGATGTTTAAGAAAACTTACTGAATTGGCCTTATGGATTATTTAAAGTTAAAGCATTCAGGGAAAGGTTTGATCACGCACCTAAAGCAAATTTAATAAGAATTGTGAATCTATAAGTGGATTGAACTGTAAAAAAGGTAGGTATATTTAAAATCGAGATAGATATTGAAAATTAAAACCCCAGCAAAGTCTCTAACGCAGAAATTTCAAATTAAATAGGAACCTTTTTAGGAGGCTGTAAGTTTCATTAACTCAGAATTTCAGTATTCCAGCTTCCACGTATAGCAATTAGGGAGAATCTTCAGTTTGGGAAACTTAGAGTTAGATATCTCTGTACATAGAGACAAAAAATAGTAGTTTTAGTTATTAAAAATAAATATTCTTCTAAAAGTTAAAATGAAATTTAATGCCAGCAGTATTTTCAAATTTAAAACTCGGGATATGCATCGATCGCATAAATTAGTGATTCCAAGTTGGCATAATTAAAATTCAGTGTGCAATGGGTGGAAAAACCGATTCCTAATTAAAATATTGATACGTGTTTAATAGAACCTCGTTCTTACATTACAGATTCTTTTGTACTTCAATAAGTTTAGCAACAGGTATGTTTACACACCTCCCATCTTTTTCTACCCTTTTAAGCCCAGAGTTACTGCTGCTAACAAAATTTTCAAGAAATATAGTGGCAAAAAAGTACAGTTACAATTTTTGTGAAAGAAATGTATCCTCGATAAATGAGTAATACTACGTAAATTTTAATTGCATACAGTAATAATATTGGAACTTCTATTATATTTTCAAGCTACTTAAATTTGTAACATATTCTCCGATGTTTAAGGGAGTCCACTTCATCAGGGGCTCACAGGGTCTACTTGCCATCGGGCAAGCTGACACCCTGGCCAGTATCTGAAATACCAGCGATGAGCCACAAAAGTATAAAACTATAAACAAATAGAGTTTGTACAGCCCCACAAATAATAATCGAGTGGTTTCAAATCGGAAGAACGAGAGGGCCTGAAAATAGAATCTACATAATAATAATAAGCGCTGGCACATAAAGTATTACAAAAGATTACAATATGTTGCAAAAAGAAAAATACAAATTGTGGTGCAAAAAGAGAAGTACAATAGCCTGCTGCTACTGACCTAATCTGATATCCAACAGAAAATCGTTTATGTAAATATAGGCGTACTGAACAATAATGAGATTTGTAGGAGGAGTTAGCAAGGGTGAGAGAACAGAGGAGCCTGTGAGAAGTCTTTCGTTGCCAGCCACTCAATATGTAGTAGTGCTTCAATGCTAGATCGCCTGCCAAACGTGAAATCTACTTATCCACATAGCGATGAATATTAATCGAAAATTTTTCTCTACAGCTACTCTCCTTTTATGAGCTCTGGCAGTATTAGACGCGCAGGGGTTGCTGAATTTTGATAGCATAAACAATGAACGTAAACAGTAGGGTGGCTTTTATTTTCGACTTTTGAATTTTCTTCGCGGCACCCCTCAGAAGAGTTCCAGATAATAAATAAAAATCTGTGTAAAGTTTGAGCCCGATCGGATAACGGGAAAAGGTACCCCTGGGCCCTTGAACATTTTAATAATTATTTAACAGCTCACGAAGTCGATTTTATATAATATCCTCCAAGTTATTGATTACATAAAAAAATATGTCAAATAAAAGTTGTATAAAAGGAGCATCTTTTATGGTGTATCACTTTTTCTCGTACCACAAACGACTTTCGAAAAAGTCGGAAAACTGCAAAAAAAGTTTTTTTTTCAAATTTTGAATGTTTAAATCCTTCTCGAACACTTTTTATTAATGAAGTCGAAAAAATTGTAAATTTTATTTTCGAGGACTATTTTTTAAACATTTAAGCCAGGGGGGCATATATCGAGACATACAAAAAATATAAAAAAAATTCTCCATATTTTCAGTGTTTGATATGTCATAAATGTTTCCTGAAAATTTGGGACCATAATTCGCAAAAATATCGAAGATATAGACATCAGAAGTGAGGTAGATATTCAAATGCATTTTTCTCGAAATGATGTCTATATCCTCGATATTTTTGTAAATTTTGATCCCAAATTTTCAGGAAACATTCATGACATATCAAACACTGAAAATATGGAGATTTTTTTTTATCTATTTGGCGTGTCTCGATATATCCGCCCCTCCCTTAAATGTTTAAAAAATAGTCCTCGAAAATAAAAATTACAATTTTTTTTCGCCTTCATTAATAATTTTTTTTGCAGTTTTTCGGTCTTTTTTCGAAAACCGTTTATCGTACGAGAAAAAGTAATAGAATACAAAAGATGCTCCTTGTCTGGATCTACAACTTTTGTTTGACATATTTTTTAATGTAATCAATAACTTGGAGGATATAATATAAAACTGACTTTGTGAATTGTTAAATAATTATTCAAATGTTCAAGGGCTCAGGGGCACCTTTTCCCGTTATCCGATCGGGCTCAAACTTTACACAGATTTTTTTTATTATTATTTGGAACTATTCTGGGAGGTGCTGCGAAGAAAATCTTGAAAAAAATTTCACCAAGAGTAAATAAGAGCCACCTTAGTAAACAGTGTACGATATTCATGCTATTCTGTGTTATTCATTCATTAATCAGTGCTTACTTATAGGGACATAATGTCTATTAAACAGTTCATGGAGTTGCACTATCACAAAAATAAGCGTAGCAGTTATTGTTTTTATTGTTTATTAAAAAGCTATGTCGCCCCGTTTACCCTAACCGAGTAAATAAAGAATTATATCGTGACTGGTTTCACTGGAATCCTTTCACCCAGAAAGAATTGGAAATTGTTTAGACAAGGCGCTCGTCGTATTGGCAACTGACAGTTACGAAGTGAGAAAATCGCAAAACTTAGCAATTACTAGCTTCCGGGGAAACTGAATTGCACTAATGATGCGATCATTTCTATATAGTGGAAAATAGTAGGTTGGAGGAAACCCTTTTTCTTAATATTTGTGCGAAGATAAATAAATAGGAGCAATGTTTTTGTTTCATATTCCATAGAGTGGTGACCGAGGCATGTCAAAGTGAATTTGCAATTTGTCTAATTTGTCAGAAGTGGGTGGTAATTAATTATTATTAGCGACATTTTTAAGTTGAAAGAAGGATTACCTATATCTTCCTAAGTTCAACCTATATTATTTTGTTCTTATTAATTTAGTAATTTCTGATACATTCGTGGTATAGAAGAATATACGTTATAGTATATAATGCATTAAACTGTAGAAGTTTTATTTCTAAACAATTCAAATGGAGATTCAAATTTGAAATCATTTTTTTGATGATTTGAATAAATGATATTAAAATTCTTCAACATCATAATTCAGAATTTCAATTTGATAATTATACATACATAAAATAATGAAAAATTCAATACTAAATTAAATGACAAATAGTAAATAAGAAATATCTAAAAAGGGAAATAAAAATAATTCTTTAAACAAAGGTTTCACTAAATAAGAGCAGACTCTATTTAGCAGAAAATGTTGGTACCCTTTTTCTATCTTTGACACAGAACTTAACGAATGTTAAACTTCCTCTATGCTTCCGTCGAAAGGTGCAAAATGTAGTTCTTTTATGATTAAAATAAGAAAACACCACGAGTGAAACTCAAAAATGCAAATTCATAACCATGTAGACAGCAGCATTTCCTTCACCTAACAATGTAGAATTTTTCATGCTCCTTTTCCCATTTAAATTTGCATTTATGTGCGATGTACAGGGTGTGAAGGAACAATTTGTTCAATGTTGAATAAAAATTTTCGTGACTCTTTCTGAATATTACTGATCGATGTCGTTATTATACTTTCGGGATGGATGTAGTCTGTGAATTAAAAAAATTATTTAAGTAACGGATTAAATAAAAGTTACTTTTACTTTAGATTATATTTTGACGAATAAAGTTAATTTTTTATTCGTCTAGTGTTTCAACTTGAAGCGTCGAATCAATTTTTCAACTTTAACTTCAACTTTATACTGCAACATTTATTCGTTATTTAATTTCGTATTTAAATAGAATTTTTGCCCATCTCTGGGTGTCAAAACTTATTTCGATACTCACTATGAGAATCGAAGAACTGTTTAAGATTTTATTACTGGAAAACAACATTTTCCAAAATACTTACTTTTTAATTTCTAAATCAGTAGTTCAAAATACAATTAAACACATTGTAAACTATAAAATACGTTTTCCATAAAAACTTATAGGAATTTAGCATAAAAATGCTTCAGTATCATAATCAACCATGGTCGAAATAATGGCTTCATATTTGTATGCGGATGTACACAACAAATGCTAATTATTCCTCAATTTTCTATGCTACTTTTTTGTTAATAAACTTGATTTGTAAACACTGGAAATTGCTCACTGTATCTATTTAATTCCTCCCAAAGTACACTATATACACTACTGGAAATACTTACCATTACATATTATTGTTGGAAGAATGTTGCTTGATTTTTTACGAATCGTACGTATTCAGTGTTTATATCTTACAATTAGCCAAAATAACTTAAAAAGAAACAAACTACTTTAGCTATACAAATTGTACACACTATGTGGATTTGTGAATGATGCAATTAATATTTCTTGTAGGTGGTGTATATAATAAAAAAAATAATAATAGTAAGCGTCTTTATTACACCATAATTACAAAAACCAACATGTAAAAGAGGCTCACAAAGTTTAGCTACTTTTAATCCTGAAGTGAAATAGCGTCTTGCACCAAAACATATATATTCATTGAACAAAAAAAAAATTGTATGACGTTTATAAGATGTAATATGAAAATTCATGAATGGATCTAGTATTATACAGGGTGAGGCACCTAACTCGGCAACTTCAAATTACTCGTAAATTACTTGCTGTATGAAAAAATGTTTCAAACAAAAGTTGCCTGGTATCAAGGGGGATTATTGACCTATCTATGTCCCCCTTGATACCGTAAAACTTTTGTTTGAAACATATTTTCATACAGCAAGTAATTTGCGAGTAACCTGAAGTTGTCAAGTTAGGTGCCCCACCCTGTATATGATTGGTTAAGCTGTACTAGGATGGTTGAGAAGAAAAGCTTTGGCGTATTTAGAGGATGATAGAGTTGGGATGTCATTTTTTAAACTATTATAGAAATAAAGTGCAACACAGCAAAAAGTAACGAAGAATGTATTTTATGGTGGCCTGAGTAAATGTGGTTGGCGATGTTCAATGTGGGCAACCAAGTGCGAAATAATTAGGGGAAGATTTAGAATAAAGTAGGGCAGAGAATTGAGGGATAATTAGGGGACCGTGAAGTTATAATTGCAACTCTTCGTCACTGCTGAAGAAATTGCTTAACTACCTGGACCAACTGGAGTTTCGTTGTGCCCATGAAGTTACGAATTGTGTCTTATTTAATTATCTCACTCGATTGCGTTTCGCCTTCGCTGCTGTTGCAGCCGATACACTTTCAATTCGGAACTTGCAATCTAACTTTTTGCGGATGCATGAAGTCACTGTGATAGAAAATCGCCGATACATATAGACCTTAATTACTCATTCGCGACGACTCGAAAGAAGAAAAGATTTCTGCGCAATCGCCTCGTTAATTTATCAATAGATTTGTGGATGTAAAGCTCTATTAATATGTAAGAAAGGTTATTGGAAAAGTGACGTGAAAGTATTGATCACGCTAATTTAGAATCAAACGAATTTTATTTCATGTTA
The DNA here is from genome assembly GCA_029448645.1 of Andrena camellia. Taxonomy (NCBI): domain Eukaryota; kingdom Metazoa; phylum Arthropoda; class Insecta; order Hymenoptera; family Andrenidae; genus Andrena; species Andrena camellia. Next base: position 31,861,151 of record CM055678.1, on the reverse strand, counting down.
AATGAATAATCATTAATATTTCTTTTAATGGGAATTTAAGGTCACATCAACCGTTCATAGTGGTGGTGAAATTCTTATTTCATTAAATTTGAACTTAGATAAAATATTGATTCTCTTAAAACAATAGGAAATTTACATAACGAAAACTTTTCTTTATTTACTTCTTTCAAATGTTCATGAAGAAGTATCGGTAGAAATTATTCTTTGGGACATTTTTTATTCAAATTATTACCTCAATGATAAATGAAATAATATAATTGCTTGGGCGGACGTACGAATACCAAAGCAGAAAATGAATATGAAAATTATAAATAATGAATTATGCTATACAGTGGCTCACACGCATAACATTTTGAAAATTGCTCCAAACGACTTGAGTTTTTTTTTTGAGAAGCTAGGATTAGTTTAATCAGCGTAATCAGCGATTTTCGACCTAATTCTGTGATCTTTGAACGTTTGTAGCTCAGAGCAACGTTAATCGATTTTGATTAAATTTCCAGCATGTATACAACTTACTTAAATTTACAAACGGGTTTTTTGAATTTTCATTACAGGCGCAGAAAAAAAGTTGAAAAAACGACCATTACTTTTTTTTTGCTATTCCGACCAATTGCAATTTTTTTCAAAACAACATAACACGTCACTTAGCAAACTAATCCTTCTAGCTTCTCAAAAAAAACTCAAGTCGTTTGGACCAATTTTCAAAATGTTATGCGATTTTAAAGAGTGTACTTAATAAAGACTTAATCATCTATACATAAAAAAGATGTTGTATTACTAGCATTTATCACAAATGTAAAATTATTAAGTAAATATTTATATTTTGAAAAGCATAACACCCAAGTCTTAGTAAATTAAATAATCATAGACAAAAATGGCGTGTTACTTGAAGTAGTCACACAAATAATTTTATTTTACGTTCCATACTCTCTAATTTTCCTATGCTTCATTTCGTACAAACCAAAAAGAAGGAATAATCTATCCACCTTGAAAAGAGACGTTTGTTTTATAACAAAAGACTAAGAGATAAAAATGCAACGTAGAGTAATATATTTTTCATTATACTTTCAAGTAGCTTGACCCGACGTTTCATGTTCCTCCTTGAAAAGAAAAACCAGGATCACCGTCTAAGAAAAGAGCAATTTGACGCAAAACGTGTCAGAGTTGAATTTAATTCAATTCAACTTTCTTAAATTACATTCAACACTTCCCATAAGTTTGTTCTCTCAAGGAGACGCGGGTCCCCTGCGTCATTTTTAATTTTCTAATTTTCTCAGGCTCCCCAGCCATCTCTGATCGATATTAGTATTATTACTTCCAGAGTGCAGGCCTTAGAAAATATTAAAAAGTCCAAGTTTCATCTACATAGTTAATGAAGCACATCTGTGCATCCGGTCCTATTACTCCGACCTTATCTTTCCCTGCGTACTCAGTTGTTCGATCAGGTGCCCTGCAAGGAATAGGTACGCAGATATCGACATCTTACCGAGGCACCGTTGGAGATTCATCAATCTATGTTATATTTAATGAAGGAATTCCATAACGGTGGTACAGCAAGATGGCAGAAATAAATGTTTCAGCTGTTTAATGAGTTCTTTTGATGACCATATTTTTTTCAAAAGATGCATCAACACGTGTAATGTTCAATTACACTTTTTATTTAGAGAGAATCATAGGTTTTCTTATTTTAAACTAGCTTTTGTACTCGGCTTCGCCTGAAATTTAGATTCTGATATTATACAAATTTGTTTTTTTGTTTTTTTTTTTGTGGAAATAGTTACATTCATCTGAATTAGTCAGGTATAATGAGTTGAGGCATATTTCGTGATCCCAGAGTTTATCGTTCGAAAGTTTTTAGGCGATAGACAAACACACAAACATATAGAAGCTTTCTGCTTTATATATTAAGATTAGCAAAATACCCCCGCCCTTCGCTTCGGGCCTAAGAGATATTAGGTAATCCATGAAAACACATTTCACCCCTTTTCACCCACTTAGGGGTTGGTTAGGGAAAAATCCTGAAATTGGTTTCTAGACATTTGTGTGGGTAATGTTTCGAAGTGAAAACCAGGTTGATATCTAATCGGGCCTCAGAGATTTTGAGGAATTCGTGAAAATACATTTCACCCCTTTTCACCCACTTAGGGGTTGGTCAGGGAAAAATCCTGAAATTGGTTTCTAGGCATTTGTGTGGGTAATGTTTCGAAGTAAAAACCAGGTTGATATCTAATCGGGCCTCAGAGATTTTGAGGAATTCGTGAAAATACATTTCACCCCTTTTCACCCACTTAGGGGTTGGTTAGGGAAAAATCCTGAAATTGGTTTCTAGGCATTTGTGTGGGTAATGTTTCGAAGTAAAAACCAGGTTGATATCTAATCGGGCCTCAGAGATTTTGAGGAATTCGTGAAAATACATTTCACCCCTTTTCACCCACTTAGGGGTTGGTTAGGGAAAAATCCTGAAATTGGTTTCTAGGCATTTGTGTGGGTAATGTTTCGAAGTAAAAACCAGGTTGATATCTAATCGGGCCTCAGAGATTTTGAGGAATTCGTGAAAATACATTTCACCCCTTTTCACCCACTTAGGGGTTGGTTAGGGAAAAATCCTGAAATTGGTTTCTAGGCATTTGTGTGGGTAATGTTTCGAAGTAAAAACCAGGTTGATATCTAATCGGGCCTCAGAGATTTTGAGGAATTCGTGAAAATACATTTCACCCCTTTTCACCCACTTAGGGGTTGGTTGGGAAAAAATCCCGAAATTGGTTTTTAGGCATTTGGGTGGGTAATCTTTTTGAGTGAGAACCAAGTTAATATCAAATCGGGCCTAAGAGTTATTAAGGAATCCGAGAAAATACATTTTACTCCTTTTCACCCCCTTGGGGATGGAATTTCCAAAAATCCTTCCTTAATGGGTGCCTACGTCATGGAAAGAATGCAGCTTCCAAATTTCACGTTCCTAGGTTAAACGGTTTGAGCTGGGCGTTGATGAGTCAGTTAGTCAGTCAAGTCAGGACTTCTTATTTTATATATATAGTTAGATTGAAAGAGTATATTTGTGGAAAAATCGTTGTATTACCTATAGTTAGACAGCAAAGTCTACATATACTAATCTTCTGTTGAATTTACCTATGTATCGTTTGCAGTTCGACGGTGTGCATTTTTTAAACAAACTCGAAGCCAGCAAATTGATGAATTATTAAACCCCTTTTAATTTCACATCGCCTATATAATACCTACTTCAATTATATCAAAATCTATTACATCAAATGCAGAATCCAGTATTTTAAGGAAAAGAGGCAAAAACTGTAAATTGCAAAGGCTCGAATTTTCTAAACAAATTTGAAATCAGCAAAATGGTGACTTAAACCTACTCTAATTTCACGTGGACTGTATTATATTTCAATTTCATCAAAAGCTGACTCACTCATAGAAAGCACCAATATTACTGTACTAATTTTTATAATACCTATTTTAAATTTAAGGATATAATATAGACTTCTGTAACTGTCAGCATACCCTGACCTAAATTCTAAAATCATTTAGGATGTGATGATTGTCGATAATATAGTATACGACAAATATCATTAATTAGATTACATTATCAGATTATTATTTGACACTTCAAGTCGTGTAGTCATATTTAAATTATTGACTGTTTATACATATATAGTTTTATCAGATTTTAAAGAATGATAAATCGCTGAGATTAATTGTAATTGTGAAGTGATCACTATCATCCATAAACATGGAAAAATTTGACTGTACCAAGCAGACGAAAAAATTTGTAAATGGGCTTGTCCTGTTTAAAGTTGGAAAGGATGGAGTTTTAAGAATACTTATGCAGATTTCAATGAAGATTCTAAAGAATACAGACGTTCTTAGGGGTGGGAAATTCATCACAAAACGTAATCCACGCGTTCCCTTTTGACTATTAATTCCTCCGCAATTTATTGAACGCCACGTTTACCAACTGACAATTTTATTCACGTTTCTTTTAAAGACCTATATCAAACATCATAAAATGTACATCAACAAAATAAAACGCATGTTTGTAGCTAAAATTTGGCATGCATATAAGTACCTACCATAATTGAATACAAATTGAAATGTTTTAATAAAAAAATTAAATTAATTTGAGCAACAAATATGAAAGTACTGTGATGCCAAAATATTAACAATAATTCCCTGCACATCTGAGAGTCTAAAACAATTTTATGAAACAATGTATTTACGAGTAACATTGAAAAATTGTTACAATTAAGCAAGTGGACGTAAATGTCAAGGTTGCCAGTGTATTTACATGAGTGTGGAAGAATATTCTAATAAACGAGAAGCCGCGAAGCAGCTGTTCAACACAGTGACTCAAACATAACTCAAACAAAGTACCACTTCAAAGAAGCTATCTTTGAAAATCAGTGTACTCTCCCCTTTTTTTAGCTTTAGTACCTCTGCCCGATGGAAATATTTAAAATTTCGACGACTTAACGGCATTTTTGTTCCCAGTATCGCGATGCTTAGTTGAACGAAGGTTTATTTGCGTTCCTGTTTTCGCTGTTAGGACAGGAGCCGAGTCTTTCCTTTGATAATTATTTCAACAATTTCCACCAGCTCTTGAACCTAATTATAACGTGCCGCCTCAAATGTTGGGTGAACGTAATTGTGTTGAAACTGAAAATAATAGTTGTATAAATTTTGGATAATGAGAACATTAAATGTTTGTATAATTATTGTACAGAATGTTAACAGATGTAGGTGTTATAAATTATCGTTATTAATATCTCAGACTATATTTATTATTTGTGACGTTAATAATAAAGCTGGGATCATAGTTAAACGAACATCACATAATTGTTTCACAGACTTATAAATGGAACATGGTTTAATTAATTGGCCGATGATATACAATATATTAATGTTTAATACAGCTCGTCACATAATCAAGTAGTTAGAACAAAATCCGAATAGGATGGGAACGATTGATTGACGTACTTTGTCGATCAGATTTACATCCAAACGTAACGCATGAACATCCTGCCGTGCCGATAATTATGCTAATCACGATTATGGAGATAAAGCAGTCAACGCCGTTAATTACCATTCACGGAACTGCGATATAGGCAAATTGATTGGCGTTTCATTGAAAGTAATGGCTGAAAACGGCGAAAATATTCGCGAGATTTTCCGTAATTTCACAAGTTTGAGTTTGGTGTTTTCAGTAACGTCATGATAAATATTTGTCGACTAAAATTTTTATCAAATTCGTGAGTGTAAATTGTTGAGGAAGAGACTGCTAGATAATCTCGGAGTCACGTTTGGAAATTTTGCGTTGTTTCCATCCTATATTGTTTTTGAAAACTTTGAAATTCGAAGTTTTCATGGAGCAAATTTTTAAGTATGAGGTACCCACGAAGTCCTCAGAACTTTGAATTAGTTTTTTATTGGACAAAATAATAAATCAGATTTTTTTAAGGCTAATATAAGATTCTTATTCTCATCCCATTCTCACACAGTTCGATTTCCAAAATTGTATAAATAATACATATTTTATACAGGGTGGCAGGGAAGAGATGGTACGATCTGGCAGTAAGATGAACATAAGAAAAATTGTTTCGTACAAATTTGGTGTTGCTTTCTTAAGGAATTTTTAAACTTAATTCTCTAAAAAGAAGAAGCTTGAGAAAAAAAAATTGTTACATTTGTACGAATTATTTTTACGTAAAGAACCATCCCCTGTCACCCTGTGTAACAACAGATTTACTAACATCACCGATATATTTATGCCCACATCATTGTAGCAAAATGTACTCCAATTTTGCAGGCGCATCAAAATTTGTAATATTCTAGAACGACTTCTGGAGTCTCTACTGGCCTCACACATTACAATATTGCTAATAACCTATTTCGCTTTCTTCAATTAACTGCCTTGTAAATTTTTATATTTCGTTAAAAACTATGAAAATCACAAATGGAAATACTATTACATTCAGCCTAATGAAACAGTAGATACATTTGAATAATAATCCCTCAATAAACACTACTCTCAAACATCGCGACGTAAGAACACATACATTAATTTTATTGCTTTCGGGTAGTTCTGCAGAAATACTCTTCACTTCACGGATACAGCATTAGATAAGTAAAATCGATGAATAATTTTCAAAAATTCACGGTTCTCCTTTATTGTTTATTATCAATATTTTCGACAATTTAGCACAACTTCCCTCTCTACTTTTCATACATATTATAAACCCTTTTAATTCGAACCGAATAAAACCTACCTTCCCAATGTGTCTAACATAAACTGCTGTAAATTGCTATTCAATCCTTAATTAAGGGTACATTCATGTATAACCCTTAAAAAATGTAGGATTTTTTTAAAAAGAAAACTGTAACAGATAAGGTAAAAAGTCTTTTTGGTATTGATTTATACATATTTTAGAATGATAACATTTTTTTTATAATTTTGAATAAATAGCTATAACTCTGACGGTGATAAAAACACGTTGTACATGATATTTCAAGATAGACTCATCTGAAATAAAAAATCGAACGTTCTTCTTAAAATTTATGAATACAGTTATCATATTACAAATCGTTACTGCAGAATAATGAAAATTCAATGATTACTAGGTACAGGTTTCAGTAAAAGTGCCCCGAAACCGGTAATTTTCTTTGCTGAATAAAATCACATTGAGTGTACCAAAACTTATGAAAGTTGGTAATACGATAGCGAGTTCATTTAGGAAAACAATCCGGAAAGAATTTTTGAAATCCGTCCATTAGTTCCTTTATTTTTATGTGCACCGTTTCTCTATCACCGTCAGAGTAATAGCTATTTAATCAAGATTACATTTTTGAAAAAACCATAAAAAAATTTATCATCTTAAAATATACATAAAGCAAACCAAAAAGACTTTTTACCCTATGTATTACAGTTTTCTTTCAAATAACTCCTAAATTTATGAAGGCATTACACGAGAATGTACCCTTAACAAGCTCTGCAGTGAATGTCACTTTAAACCTCAAATAAAAAGAGAAAGTAAAGTACATTGATAAAGTACGCGTGACCGGCCGCGTAGACAGATGAACGATACAGTTGCCCGCGTCGCATCAAAAGTTCGTCGACGCGGGGAAAGTGTCATTGTTCCAGCCCCCGAAATTAATTATTGACCCCGCCATGGCGCGCTATTCCTCGCGAGCTCGCCACCCGGCGAAAATAACTTTCTAAGCTTCTGTCGAGCATTGAAGTCCCACCGGGGATTTCTAAGCAATTGAAACTGCGCTGACCGTGTCTGGTCCCGGCCACCAACACCCAGGACGCTCGTTCGCGTTTGTACATTGTTGTACAAACCAGCCACGGCACTCGCGACAACCAGCGGTTCCCTGCACCTAATGATCGATCGAGGTGTACCTCGCCATGGCTCGGCCGTTAAATTAGTCGGCAACCTTCAAAGACTAACTGCCTTGTCCTTTGTACCCTCATTGACCCGGACCCTGTCTCTGACACAATGCGGGGCAGACGTTTTTTTAGGCGGCGTACGGGTGCTCGAGAATAAAAATAGGATCTTCTTTGTTATAAAACGACATGGAGTAAAATCTGTCCCTCCTTCGTTAAGCACTGGGCTATCTTCTCCAATAAGTTTTGCATCAATACTTTAGGCGGTAAGGTATTAGGGCTGAGGCGAGTAAAGGCGGGTTCACGCGTATCCGTTCCGTGACGAATATATGAAAAAAAACACTTGTCACACTTGTCAGTTCCGTGACGGTTCAATGCCGGCAGTGTCAATGGTTTCTTTGTGTCAGTGTCAGTAACTGGTACGGACAAGTGTGAACTGCTCCTTTCCAAAAGAGGGAAATTATATTCTTTTACCACTGACACTGACGGCACTGAACCGTCACGGAACTGACAGGTCTGACTCCGCTTTAATTCTGCCTCGTGCTGATACTATTAAACAATTTTTTATATATTTTTTTTTAAAATTCGTGAGAATACTACCAATGAGTGAACGAGGTTTTTCCGATGGAAACGAGTCCAAATACATAGGACTTTATTTGGACTAGTTTTAATTATACATAATTTAAATAATTGCTTCTGTATTATGTAGCTCATTAAAATTATATTTATATCAGATGTAATTAAAAATAGTCCGAGTGAGGTCGAGTTGGGTCTTATTTTCAGCAAGATAATTTGGCCAATCTTTTGGTAATATACTTCCATGACGATTTAACAGAAAATATAGAAATTCTAATTTCCATTAGTAGATGATTCATTGGAAGCTTGACTGCTGTGCGAGTAGAGGGTCACTCAGGCAATGAGGTACGGCCAGCATTCACTGGCGCGATGCGTAAGGGAGATATAGGGAGCGCCTAAGAGCCTTACGAGGGTGTCAGCTCCTAGCTTGTGTGTGTGTGGTCCGTCTGAGGGATTCACATTCACTGTCTGTACAAAGCGAAATCCAAGCTCTGTCAGTCATCAAAGCAAACGTTCAGAAGCCTTCGAACAGTACTTCCAATGATTTCTAGAAAATATTGACGTAAAATCGCGCTAAAATAGGGTTGCCAGCAATGCCATTTTCGACTTGAGACTCCAGGTTTGGTGACACTTTTCCGGTCTACAGTTTTGCTAGTAATTTCTCCAGGAATATGGTAAATAGTACCCTTTAATCTTAAAAAGTAGTTAATTACTCTGCAGCATGAAATTACGTGTAATAAAGCTTTCATTTTTCGAACGCACCCTACAATGTACATTGTACATCACTGAATGGATTAAATAGCCATTCACATTATGTTGATATGGTCTGCGAAAGTTTTTAGTTTCATTTAGCTAAACCCAATCAGAAAAAATTATTGGACATAGCAATGGGATAAAAAATTAAATTTTGGAATATTAGCATTTTATTTTTTGGTAAATATGCTATGTATAATATGCATTGTAATAAATAGTATACCTACATACATACATGTACATAATTCTCATTATGAAATTAAGAAGGTATGAGAAAACATATTTTATTTTTGTTATTTTATTTTGTTAAATCAAATTCGGTTATTTATGTTGAAGAGATATTTGTTGTGTATTTGATGCCTTAAATTATTCGACCATTTTTTAGATCACATAGTAGTAAGGTTCAAAATTTGAGTAAAAAATCATCAAAATAAAAAAATCATTTCGTTAATCAATATTGCTCATTTACTGCAACAACGACATAACTTAAAATTCACGATTTTTGGGGAAACAGGTTCAAAAGTTTTGTTAGACAACAACCGCCTTTTCTATACTAATAACTCAAAAACTGCAATTTTTTAGTTGTGTCGTTGTTGCAGCAAATGAGCGATATATGTTCATATTATAATAGTTTATAAATAGCTATAGCTAAGAGTACCTATATTTCTATAGAAGCCTTGTGTATTTATAGCCCTTTGTAGGAAATCCTTACTCTGTTAAGCTTCTTAGCATCAACGTTTCAATCAACATTAGTTGTATTCTGAATCTAACGTATCCGGTTTCAGGAGGAACAGAGTGCTGTTGTTTGAACGTTTGAACGATTTCCACGCTAAATTTCTAAATGCTCGTGATTCTGATATAATTAGCTATAAATACGAAGATTTCGAACATTTAGAATTAGTTCCAGTAGTTCAAAATTCGAATAGTTCAGTGAATTTATTGAAATCAAATTTGGGATTTTAATGAATACGAGCGTTCAGATGAGTTTTATACTTTCAACTGTTGAACAATTCGTTTTGGAACTTGAAGAAGAAGTTCAAAATACAAGTGTTGAAAATTTAGTGTACAATATATCAACGTTAATTTTCAGGATCAGGAGAGAAGTTTGGATTTTGGAAATTTTTACTAGAATTTCTATTAGAATTTGAAATTCCACAAATAAATGTTTGAAAATGAACGTTTCAAGGGACGAACTATATACCTAAATACTTAATTTCACATATATTGAAAAATTCACGCCCACATAAACTCAGTTATTATTTTTTTAACGCCTATATCGAAGAAGAGCGCCTTTGAAATACCTCAGTTTATTTTATCATTTCAATTAATAATCAGTCGGATTAATTTGTTTCTATTATTTGGGAATTTACTTCGTCAGTATTCAATTTTCTCCTTAAAAGCACACACGTTAATTGCGTCAAAGCAAATAGCTGTTATTAATTTGATAAAGTCACCTTAAAAGCGTGGTATACCTCATAATAATCTTCTGCAATTTTTTTCCCGAACATCAAAATTCCAAAAAATGTTACCTATCGTAATCGTATCGTTCAGTAAAAGTACAAGTACAGCCTAAACTTTTTTTAACGCTGTGACGTTTACTTTTTTTTAATTAAAATGCTAAAAGTGACCTATTCTTGATGTACCCTTAAACAACTATAAAACACCTCAATAGGTTATTATATACAATAGTTACAAGACCTTCCCAATTATACACCACACAAAATAATATTCATGATTAACGAATCAAAATTGCAGAAAAATGCACCTGTTTTCAAACCATATCATATCGATTCTCTGTTCAAATTTCACTTCCATTTCTTTCAACAGTTGGCGGACCTCTTCTACAGTCCACAGTTGGCAATGTGCATCGATTGGCCCGATTGTTTCCATTTGAAGGATGCTTTCCCAAATTCCGCGGGACAGAGACAAGGATGGAGTCGCCAGGCCGTCATTGACATCGCTTAAAAGTGGACACCAGTACATATTGCTACAAACAGCACGCAACAGGTAAGCTTTACCAGTTTCCGTTTTTTAGAGGACCATGTAACAACTGTATCTTTCGCATTACAAAGCTTTTGAAAGGTATTTTGAAAAACCGTGCGTTCCAGATTCCCAAGGAAAAGTTTTGTGTACACGTTGCTATCTTTTTAACGATGATTAGAAATGTGAGAAAATAATGTATTCAACATATTGGAAAATTTATTGAAATTCATTATTCACGTATCTATGTGTAATTTCACATACTGGAATTATGAATGGAAATGTATATATTTTGAAACTTTTTCCTTTCGAATTTGCTTCGTTGTAAAATATGACATTTTAGCGATGGAAATGTATTATAGAGTAATAAAAAGTCGATGATTTTAGGATCTTGAAAAATATAACTTCTAGGAGGGAAGTTAGATAAATTTGGTCGAAATTTTAAATTAAATAATTGTAATATTCATCCTTTCTAAATAGAACACTTCACCCTTACATTATTTTTCTTGTACTTTCAAAGAAGGGTTAAACGCAGTTTCCATTTAAAATTAATTCGTATCTGATGGGATTAAAACAACATTTTCATTTTTGTAGTGCAAACATTTTCCATTACATGCGAATCTGAGGCTATTTTTTAAAGGGAATGTAAATCTCTAAAGAGTCTAAAGGAGTCCAAGTGTATCTCCTTTGAAATGAGATAGATTTCTTTTGATCTACAATTTATTTCAACATATACAAAATTGATTTGATCGAAAATCATTTAAAGCCACGAAAGACGTAAAAAATAATACTTATCAGTTCATCGATACTGAATGGGAAAGCACTTACACTGATAAGGCATGTAAATTGTATAAATGATCGCGAAAATTTATATACAACAAAATTACGTTTACACCATTGATTAGATAAGATTTTTAAAAAGTAATACCTATATATCAATATACATATTTTTCAGTGTCATTTACAATTTAATTATAATATATTTTCGTAAAAGGAAATTCTTTAAGAAGTTGTTACTTAATTCCCCAATTTAAATCATTTACCACTCCCTCCTTAAATTTTAATTATTTATTAAGGGTTACTGTAAATTTAACATCAACAATAACTATTTATCATCGTGAACTTTATACTCGATTGTTCGTGAGGTTCCAATTCAAAGGGTGCACTGAATGCAAATTGAAATTGGATAATTAAGCAAGATCAATTGCTTTCAACTACGAGCTTCAGTGATTGTTCGACCCACGTTTCCCATTGTGGACAGAAAGCGCGATAAAAATGCTCGAGGCACGTTACGCCATCCCTCGATTGCTTTTAATCTAATATTAGACAGGCTTAAGAGCTTATTATCAATTCAATGTTCGTGATCGTCTGACATAGGGCTTAGATAGATTGGATTAAAACTGTGTAGCATCTAACGAAATTAATGCTGTATCCTATACATCTGCTGTAACAACCAATTGCATTTAATCTTGTCGAACAGAGTGCTTCGAGAAATATAATCTGACGTTTTTCTCATTTTTTATCACGATATAAGTACTACCTTTTTATAGCAATACAAGTTACTTGTAAACTACTATCCAAAAGTTTGGAGTCACTTGATGATTTTCAGTAAACACATAGTGTGACTAAAATTTTCCTAATTCGATGTCAATTTTCAGCGATAATTGCAATGTTACTGATTCAAATAAATTTGAATTTTTTATTATAAGAAAAAGTTAATTAAATTTGTTTGTTCAAAATTTCGATTGGTAGTGTAAGTTAGTGCAAAACAGTTAAAGTATAGTGTCATTGTACGGGGTGTTCTGTAACTGGATGGTGTGATACCAAAGATAACGATTTTACATGTAAAATAAATTGAAAATGAAGAATAACATTTTTTCTGTCTAAGAAAATTGATTTCGAAAATCCGTCGAATTTACTTGTGTATATCTACTTATATGTACTTAAATCTTTAGAACCGATTTTCATTACTCTTTCGAGGGAGAAAGTCGCAACATTTTCTATGTTTCATTCCTAATAAATTAAATAAGAAAATTTCATTATTAGTAAATGCAAAAATGTTGCAACAGCACCACATTGCAAATTTCGATTAGCAAATGTGCATTGAATTTTCAGCAATATAACCTCAGTTCTTCAGAGGACATAAAGTTTACAAACTAATTTTTATAAAAATTTAATATTTTTTTCGAAAAGATAGTATCTCTATAGTAACTCACAAGTATCTACACAATATTAGAGCGTCACATTCAATTATACAAATTAGGTCTTCCATATCAACATTTCTTAAATATCGAACATAATTTAAAAGTTTATATCACCCACGATTACAATTCAGTTATTTATTAGTTCAACACCCTAAAAAACTGTAAAGTTTAAACGGGGCGTCGATCTATTTTAGCAGGAATTTAGTTTGAATTAGTTACCCCAGGAAAACTTTGGAAGCGGCAAAAACGTCCAAGAAATTTAAAGTAGTCTCGGAATTCTGGTTTCCGTTTCCCCCGGCCATTATTTTACCATAAAATCCAATATGCAACATGAAAGCGTGTTTTGTTGAGCGTTAATAAAGTAAATTCTTCTGTCTTTAAATATCTCTACTTTGTTCCCAAGATTTTAATCGAATATTCAGGCCACTGGAATATCAAACTGGTGAAGTTGGTAGTGATAGATTAAACTTGTTTACTGATGAAAACTTATAAGAGACGTTATGGAAATTTTTACCAGATCATCGAGCCCCACGTGGCCTTTATTTAATAAGCTACAATAAACATTTCTTACACTTTTATCATCCAATAAATTTTTCGAAACACCTACTATCAATAATTGATAATTATATATTACTATGCTAACTATTATAGAAATACTAATGAATTTTTTTTTGACGAAGTATATTAACTGAAGTTATTTTCAAAATTTTTTATTATGAAATCAATTCAGGCTTCAAGCTCTCAATCCTGGAATTTATTTAATTATTATATGAGCCATTTATTTCTTAATTTTTCACGTGAACTTTTCCCTAGTATTTATTATTATGTAGTAGGTACTGAACACTTCTATGAATTCAGGAAAACGTAAAAATGAGGTATAAAGTGTAATGGATTAGAAAGTTAGAAAAATTATTGAAGCATGTAAATAGCGTCGTGTTGCAGAATCGAAAACGAAAGGGTCTCTGAAAATCCTAGCCCGAAGCATTCGTGTCGTAATAGCTTCGAATTTTGCAGAGAGGTGAAATTATCTCATGCATAACCGCGTGTAGGTACATGCAACTCGAAAACTGAGAGAATTGCGCGGGATATCAGTTTTTAATTTGAATGCATATAAAGTACAGGACGTTCGTCAAACTGTAATGCCTTTTTAAATAAATCACAATTCGCTGTCTGAGTTCGCATCTGCGTAATAATTTTTGTACTTTTTTTGCGGCACCACTCTCATCGGAGAACTGAAAAGCTGTATTTAATAATAAAATGCTTTTTACTCGACAGAACGTACTTCAGTAGCATCTGTACATTTCTGTGGATGAATCAGGATTTTTTCTAATTTCCAATATAAAAAAATTATTCACTTCCTCGAGCAATGAAATCCTTCCATATTTTTTTTTTTGATTAATTAATTCAGATAAAAAGTAACGCATGGCAAAGAATTCCTTTGAGAATTTCGTAATTAAATTAATGCAATTTTTAAAAGTCCGTTCTGCCGCATGTGGTCTTGCATTATTATAAAGTAGAAGTAGCTCTTTATGACTCGCTGCAATAAATTGCTTTAATTCCAGTCTTTGATACGAAGCTCACTGCAATATTTTAATTATAACGTAATACTGAGATTAAAATTTAAAAAAAAAATTCACGACTTATCCCATGGACACCAAACAAATTTATCAATTAAAAGGTTTCTACAATTATTGTCGTCGTGTGTGAATTCATTTTACTGCTGAAATAGTGGCACATGTCATTCATCGCAATGGCTGCTTTAGACAGTCTTTAATTGGTTTTCAGACGTTTTTTTTTTAATATTCAGAATATTGCACAGTGTCAAAAGAAACTTATTTTTGCTCTATAATTTCGAGGTACATAAGCTTATGAGTTTATGTTAAATAACAAATGCTATCGCGAATATTATTTCATCGTATTGGGAAATATCGAAACGGCATTTTCTACCTGCGTAAACTACTGGAGGGAAAATGGTGACCAATTGGAGGGTTAATTTCAACGGTCAGCTGACGTGACATCTTGACAAAATTTTAGCTTTTCTGTATATGTATACAGGGTGTCTTAGCAATGGGTGGTCAGACTTTAATTAATTTCAGTTACTATTAACAATGTTCTTTTCTTGGGAGTAAGTAATAATAGTACTTCTGATTAGGCGAAATTTGCAAATTATCTATTGATTTAAATTCTCTGAATTTTTATTTGTAGAAGTCACAAAACTTTCGATCATGATTTTCACATTACTATCGCAAACGTACTTGAAAATCGTATTGTTGGTTCTTGTAATAACATTTGAAATATTTCAAGAATCAACTAACATCTTCAAGAGTTTCCAAGGCATCATTACTAGCATGAATTTCATATTCAAGAAGATACGACAATCAACAGGTTCAGCTTTCTCATTAAAATATTCCACCATCTATTTTCCTCATTTTGACGATGGAAAAGTTCGTAATACGCCTTGTTTTTCATAACATCTCAAAATGCTGTCGTTCCTACTACTAAATATTTCGAATTCACTCAAAATGAAATCTGGGAATATCAAAGTACGAAGAATATTTATAGATTACACTGAGAGAGCGCTTAAACTCTGTACAGCTAATAATTCATACAAACTGGTGGCTCGAGTATTTTTCGGCCTTTCCAAAAAGCAGGCCGTAAAGTAGAATAAATATTGGCGAGGGTGAATTTGACATTCAAAGAGGCACAGTATAAACGCGTTTGGATCACGATCCAGCGACAGCAAGTTGCTGAAAATCTGTTTATACTTGTTTGCTCGTATACGCCAGTTTATACAGCGTGTCCTACTTTTTTCAATAAACTTTGATACTATATTAAACAACCACAAATATAAAATGGAATGGCGGATTTAATACCTATAAAATATCCTAGCAAACTTGCGTAGATAATATATTGTAATAAAAATGAAAGTGTATGAGAGATACTTTTGAAAAGTTTTTTTACACGGAGACTTTATGAATTGCAAGGATTTTTATGGACAGTTTGCATGAGTGCTTTGATGGTCTCTGTCACGGAAGCGTGATTTCACGATTTCGATCTACTTTTTGTGATCCTAAAAGTTCACTTTATTTCATATTTATCATCGACCAACCTGTATCGTTTATATGCAGCCGTCAAAGTATTAACCCTTTGACTGTCTAAAAAAAATTTCACATTCCGGTTCAAAATCTGTATATATTTTTATGTTGTAAAATATTTCCCTTTATGATAAAAAGTGTAAAAAAGCATGCTTTACAACTTTTTTTATTCTTTGTCTGTTTTCTTCTTCTTCTGCCCGTGCCTTGCATGAGATAAACTGTCAAAGGATTAAACAATATAGGTCCTAAGAACAGTCCTTTCAGTATGAAACACAAAAGTTTATTGTCAAATTCATTTAGAATCTATGTTAATTAAGTATTCTTTAATTCTTTTAGTAGGTACTACATTCTGTTATCGTATTGTACTTTATATTTGATTGTAATAGAGACGTATTATTAGTAAGTATTATTGCGATATAATATTGCCAATTATGTTTACGTGCAAAAAGTTAATAAACGAAGTATCTACAGGGAATCAATGTGGATACCTGTTGATACGATCATGCAAATCTCGTTATCCTCTGTTCATATTGCATAGCACTATTGAAACTTTCATTTTGTTTGGGGAAACGATAAGCGTAATTACGTTTAATAGTATAAACGCGGTGGAGCCACGGTCGCTGCTTTCTGCCCGAAGCATTCACACTCTTACTTTATGTGATAATAGTGTAATTGGTATTTGATTAAGCGGTTCAATTTAAATGCAGCTATTTAAGGTGTTCTGGTTTTAAATATTCTCCCATTTTGTTTAGAATTTTAAGGGCGAACGACGTTGCATGACCTGCACGGATTCATAAATTTTATTAAGGTGTTTAGTCAGTATATTCTCACAGTTAAGGGGTAAAATTCATATTGGAAACTTCTCCTATCACTGAGAATGATTATTTATTAATCAATACTAATAATCACGTCAGAATACCAAAGCAGAATTGGTGTAATTTTATTGACTGAAATTGAAATCATTAAATCGTGTCTTGTCTTGTGTATTTCGTTTCCTCAAAACTTTTTATTTATTTATTATATAAATTATTATGTTTGCAATATCTTTTGATATGATAAAACGTTAGTCAGCCTTTAATAACAATGGAAATAATAAATGAGTCAGCAAATATATGTGAAAATGCAAATTTCTCTATAATCTACGTAGAGCAGTAGAAGTTAGAGAAGAATTTATTTTGTCTATAATGAATTATTAGCATATATTCTGTTTTGTATATCTTGCATATTCTGAATATGTTTTACATATTTTTCGCGAATATCATATGCACAAACATCGTACGTTTCACGTTACACGCGTAATACTGATAATTATTCTGCAAAATCAATTTCCTTTCGATTTTCATTGGATCCAAAACCATTTAATACAATCTGTAATAAATCTTTCTATATAATAAAATAACCACACGATTACTATTTTATGCATACACATACATCACACATTTTAAATACTACTTGGATTGTTTTACAAATATTTTGCACACGCTTTACATAATGCTTAACACTTTGAGCCGGGCAAGGTTTTAAGCAATATCCTTTGAAGTTGGCCAGGCCTTTCTAACCGACCGTTTCTAGCGAGGAAGAACATTCTTTTTCAATTAAACCTCGAAAATTTGAAATATATCATTTGCCTTATAATTCGCTTATTCTTACAGCCGTTACTCATTTTTAGCTTCATAACTGAACAAACAATCTGCGACGATTTAATAGTTGAAATTATTTTACTGCTGTATTTTCATTATTTTCATTTTTATTATAAATTATTCCAATTTTGATTTTCATTATTCCTCCGCGTATGTTACATTTTCCAGAAAATATCGACGTGAAATCGCGCCAGAAGCGTGCACAGGGTGCAAATACCTCGGCGTGAAAACACGTCGACGCCGCCCAGAGTGCTAATACAGAATCAGAGATTGAAAATCCATACGTTCTTCCAAGAACTCATCTCATTTCACTTGAGAATCCGCACTATAGAAGTATCTCGCTGTTTCTCGATAATTGAAAGTGTTCTTAAGCTTAATCATGTTAAAACGAGATTGCCTGGGTTATATGGCCAATAGAAATTAATCAGCTTGAACATGGAATATTAGCGAAATCAAGCGTGTCCGATATATCGGGAGCTACAAAAAGCTTAAGCCTCGACACTGCCCTTGGTGCTTTAAAACAGGTCCAAGAATTTTGATGATCGTCCGTGCATTTAATACACCGTTCGCTTGCATTATCGACCAGAGCGCGTTTAATTATTTTTAAACCACGATGTGCACCGAGTCATTAATGCAGTGTAAACTTTTTGCCGCCGCTGGCTACGTGGAGCCAAGTGTGAATATCGATGATGGTCAGATCGCGCTCAAATGACAAGAAAATTTAGCGCTCGTTCGTTGAAAAGTATTAAGAAATGGTCATGCTGCTCTACTTTCCGTATTATATGTTGATAGTGTTGTGGTAGAAACTCAGTTGAGGATTAAAAAAGATGTTTGATTTTGTCGAGAGAACCTTGAATTAGGGCTGTTACGAATAATGGAATATTCTAAGTGTTCGAATATTCAAATAATCGAACTTTCGGATTTGTCGGAATTCGAATTTGAGATTTGAATAATTCGAATTTTCGAATATTCTAATACCCGAGAATTCGAATCTTCGAATATTCTAATACCAGAGAACTCGGGTTTTCGAATATTCTAATACCAGAGAATTCGAATCTTCGAATATTCTAATACCAGAGAATTCGAATCTTCGAATATTCTAATACCAAAGAATTCGAATTTTCGAATATTCTAATACCCGAGAATTCGAATCTTCGAATATTCTAATACCAGAGAACTCGGGTTTTCGAATATTCTAATACCAGAGAATTCGAATCTTCGAATATTCTAATACCAGGGAATTCGAATCTTCGAATATTCTAATACCAGAGAATTCGAGTTTTCGAATATTCTAATACCAAAGAATTCGAGTCTTCGAATATTCTAATACCAGAGAATTCGAGTCTTCGAATATTCTAATACCAGAGAATTCGAGTTTTCGAATATTCTAATACCAGAGAATTCGAGTCTTCGAATATTCTAATATCAGAGAATTCGAGTTTTCGAATATTCTAATACCAGGGAATTCGAATCTTCGAATATTCTAATACCAGGGAATTCGAATCTTCGAATATTCTAATACCAGAGAATTCGAGTTTTCGAATATTCTAATACCAAAGAATTCGAGTCTTCGAATATTCTAATACCAGAGAATTCGAGTCTTCGAATATTCTAATACCAGAGAATTCGAGTTTTCGAATATTCTAATACCAGAGAATTCGAGTCTTCGAATATTCTAATATCAGAGAATTCGAGTTTTCGAATATTCTAATACCAGGGAATTCGAATCTTCGAATATTCTAATACCAGAGAATTCGAGTTTTCGAATATTCTAATACCAGAGAATTCGAGTTTTCGAATATTCTAATACCAGAGAATTCGAGTCTTCGAATATTCTAATATCAGAGAATTCGAGTTTTCGAATATTCTAATACCAGGGAATTCGAATCTTCGAATATTCTAATACCAGAGAATTCGAGTTTTCGAATATTCTAATACCAGAGAATTCGAGTCTTCGAATATTCTAATATCAGAGAATTCGAGTTTTCGAATATTCTAATACCAGGGAATTCGAATCTTCGAATATTCTAATACCAGAGAATTCGAGTTTTCGAATATTCTAATAGCAGAGAACTCGGATTTTCGAATATTCTAATACCAGAGAATTCGAGTCTTCGAATATTCTAATACCAGAGAATTCGAGTTTTCGAATATTCTATTATCAGAGAATTCGAGTTTTCGAATATTTTAATATCAGAGAATTCGAATCTTCGAATATTCTAATACTAGAGAATTCGAATCTTCGAATATTCTAATACCAGAGAATTCGAGTCTTCGAATATTCTAATATCAGAGAATTCGAGTTTTCGAATATTCTAATACCAAAGAATTCGAATCTTCGAATATTTTAATACCAGAGAATTCGAGTCTTCGAATATTCTAATACCAGAGAATTCCAGTTTTCGAATATTCTAATACCAGAGAATTCGAGTTTTCGAATATTCTAATACCAGAAAATTCGAATTTTCGAATATTCTAATACCAGAGATTTTGAATTTGAGATTATTCGAATATTCGAATAATTAGGAGTTTTCAAATAATTCGAATAATTGGAAATATTCGAATATTCGAATATTTACAGCTCTACCTTAAACTTTGAGTTATTTCTGTTCTTCTGTAGATATTCTAATATAGGTATAAGATTGTGTTTTTGATCTAGTATTTCTTTATTAATTTATTTATTTATTCATTTAACACATAAACGGTGAGAAATCATTTCGAAATGCAAGTACATTAGGAAAAGACAATATAGTAGAGACAACAAAAGCAGAAAGAGAAAACAAAGAGAAAGAACAAGTGTCAACTAGGATCGTCCAACAGAGCGTTGTACTCGTTGGTTATAAAAGTGCGAATTGAGCCAGAGAAAAAATCAAGACACTTAAAATAGGACAGAGCCAAGTCGCAAATTCTGTGTATAGGATAAAACTTCGGTTTACTTTTATGTAGTTCTTTTTAAGTAATAAGTGTGTAGTGATTGCTATCCAAAATGAAGGGTTGAAGTGTAAATGTCCTTTACATAATTGACAGATTGATTAGTCGTAGGTACTCTACTTAATTCTTTGCATAAGAAAGTACAGGAATTCAGTGAAATGTTAATGTCTGAACTTGGTTTGATTGTACCTACTTTCAATTTTTTTTAAAGTATATGTTTATCACATTATATTAAAAACTGAATTATGCTTTTTATTGAATGTGATTGTACTGAAGGGATTCATGTATTTCCAATCACCATTCCATATTCGTATCACAAAATGGCACACCACTTTAAACCTTCTACATCTGTACTTTCTAAGCATTTTCTAAATGGAAATATTGATCTCTGTTGACCAAGTGCACATTTTATTTGTACCTATTTGTTTTAGGACATACTTATTCCCGAAGAAGCAAATAAGTCATTGATATTACGAAAATCGGAAATTGCTTCTAATTTTAAACATATTTAAATTCATATACATTTCTTATTCAGTTTGATGGCTGCTAAGTATTCACCAAACTTTGAGTCCTTTTTTTCAAACATCTTGCATGCTTATTGAAACATGTTTTAATGTTGTGCTTTTCTTTTCAAATCTGTAAATATCTAGAAATTCTTCAAGTCAATTACTCTGAAATTAATTTTTCTACGTATACATTTTTACGTTTCAGTGCAAACCCATCGAGCTGTGTATTAAAACATTTTATCGAAGACCAAGCAAACAGAACGAATTAATATCGTGGATAAATAACGAAATGAAATTGTTCATTCTATTGTTTGCTTCCGTCTGTGCTGGTACATTATTACTTTCATGGGAAATCCAACAACTTCATCCGTTGCATACTAACCTGGGCATAATTAACTGGAGTAGTACGCGGATATTTAATTTCAACGTATTTATTAAACGGTTGTTTTTTCCAAACGAACGAGTCCCAATTCGACCCAGCAAATTACAGCGAAATGTTGAGACACGGACGCTTTAATTTGTTTAAAGAGATGCTTTCATCGCTAAACGCTTTTGAGAAAGAGTTACTTCATCGAAGTGCCTCGAATCTCTTGCTTTCCTTGAAACAGAATGTTTATTAAACAGCTGTGAGGAACTTCAGGCGCTAGTGAACATTAAAATTCAGAGAAATCAGAAGGAAGTGGAGGAATACAGCATTGCTTTGTACACAGTATATTCATTACAATTCAATGCAACAAAATGAATATTAGGGCGGAGCGAAACTATATAGGCGAAAATTTAAATTTGAATTTTCAGTTTGTCTGGGTGCGGGATTGTTGTCTTTTGATTAACCAAACACAACTGTAAAAAAATTTTGGAAAAATATTCATGTCTGCAGGTTCCTGTTTCTCTTAAAAATGTAAAAAATCACATTGTGAATATTATTTTTTACATTTTTAAGAGAAAAAGGAACCTGCAGACATGAATATTTTTCCAAAATTTTTTTACAGCTGTGTTTGGTTAATCAAAAGACAACTATCCCGCACCCAGGCCAACTGAAAATTCAAATTTAAATTTTCGCCTATATAGTTTCGCTTCACTCTAGTGAATATAGTCACCAGAAAAATTCAATTTCAATATTTTCATTTGCATATTCAATTATTCTTCTTCAAATATCAGTAGTAATGATCCTGATTTGATCAGCCAAATTCCTTTTTAAACACTGATCCCATTTCTTAATTATTCTGAATCCCAATTTCACAATAGTGTCTAATAATTAACAATTTCTCCAATTTTTCATCAGGAAAAATATGTATTAAAAAATCGTCTAATGTTAACGTCAAATGAAAGAACATTTTGCACCATATTCATAAAAAGTGACGATATGTATACGTCAAACGACGAATTACACAATTCACGCAGTACCGATGTGACCTGCAATCCCGCAGCTTAAGTTCTCTAAACGCTCCTCAACCAAGCAATTGCGGAGTTTGATTAGTTCAGATCGCGTAGCTTAAACGTCACTAGCTATTAGCCTTCCTTTTTCATTCATATCAATGGATTACCGCGATGTACAGTATGTACCGTGCAAAGGTCTTGAACCACTTGCAACTCGCAACAGCGTAATTTCATTCTCTCGAAATTTATTCCCTTTCGTTTAACTTTGTCGTCCTTATAGGTGAATTTACCAACTTAGCATTCTTAATATTTTTCTAAATAATAATAATAATAAAATTTGGTGAATATTTTCAGACCATAGTAATAATAAAATTCGTTGAATATTTTACCCTTATTAGTATTAATAAAAATTTGTAAATATTTTTCCTAATAAAAATATAAAAGATTTGTGAATATTTTAAGCCTATAGTAATAATAAAAATTCGTGAATATTTCAACCTTATTAGTAATAATAAAATGTAAATATTTTTCCTAATAAAAATATAAAAATTTTCTCAATATTTTAAATTGAGAATATAGTAATAATAAATTGGTAATAAAAAATTACTATGGTAATAATAAAAATTGGTGAATATTTTAACCTTATTAGTAATAATAAAAATTCCAAATATTTTTCCTAATAAAAATATAAAAAATTTGTGAATACTTTTCTAAATCAAAATATCAAGAATTTGTGCTAACTTTAATCTAATAATAGATTCCACTAAATTTAGGGCCTATCAGGTCCAGCTTGAGTCATTTGTGATATAAAAACTATTATTACCGTATTTGAAAAACACATAAAGCATTCCAATGTTTTGATCCTGCCATCTAACTTTGGAAAAGTGAATGTTGTGAAGTGTAGTCTTTCAATGTTGTGAAAGTAAGGACAACTCTTCATTGGTCGTGATAATTTTTTAGTACCAACCATACATATAGTTGGAGGAACCCAGCATTTGAGTCCAAGCACGCATTAATAGTGTAGTCAGCAAACAGGACAAGTTCAAGTTTCGATGATAGTGAAACTATTAATGAAACCTCATGCAATTTCTAGCAATGAAATGTGACCACCCCTTCGGTTGGAATGTGTTGCAGCAAGGAGATTAAAATAGCTTCGAAAAATTTGTGTTAAATCTAAATTTAGCAACCTATTGCAAAACTAAAGTCAATAAAAGGATTTCTCCACTCTTCTCGCTTCACGAAATATTTATTCCCATTTCGTGGAATGCCAGTATTCTATGGAACGCAGTTTGGGAACGTAGTTTGCTGCAAACCAAACATTCCACAGCATTTTCTCAACAAATCCATGTGAAACGAACTTTTCAGAATGCCTGATAAATTATATGCGTGATATAATAATGGATAATATTGCTCTTATTTCAATTACGACTAACTTTATTTAAAGGGGATTAAAGTTTTTACGATTAACCCCTCGAAATTAATACAAATTATTAATAAAATATTTCTTATAGTAGGTATCAATGATAAAAAATACAAGGAGAATTAAAATAAAAGTGATTTATATTATTTCTGTTAAAAGATTTCGATAAAAAAATTATTTCAATCTTTTCACGAAAGAAACCAAAATTTAAAAAATGGGAAACCAATATCGCTAAAAATAACATATCATTAATTAAATTACATGGTAATATATCATAATTAAGCGAGTTTCCTAAAAACAAATGTTCCGTGAAAATATAATTAATCAGAAATTGATTCCGCTGAAAATAATTTCTGCCGGCGAGATTTTCTGTCGTCGAAAATTCGTCAATTTTTCATAAAGCGAGCGACGCGTGTAAATCACGCCAGGATTCAGCAACGCGTGAAACGAAAATTCGCAGGGCTCCCATCAGCAAGTATAGAAAACTGCTGCTGAAGGAAATTATTGTGAATGCTTACTGGACCAATCATAGATAACTCTCCATAAACGCGACCTGGGAAAATCCCAGACGCCGTTTCCTGTAATTCCAGATAAGCCAGTACCAGGCATTTTCAAATAAGCGGCATTTCTCCGTCTGCTCAAGGAGCAGTTTGTCGGCGTGAAGCAGTGAAACTGAACGTAACGTTTCTATATCTGATACATTTTGCAATGCATTGCTATTTGCGAGTTTTAAAATTGACTACAATTTTTCAACCCCCAACAACTGTGTCATCTGTAGAAATTCTTATTGATTAAAGTCAGCGACGAAGGGAGTATGGGTGCTTGCGATGAAAATAATTTTAAAAGCTATTAATACTGTGCTTATGGTTAAAAATCTGTAATAGAAATACTTAAAATAAAATTGATAGTTTATATAGCAGAAGAATTGCGTCTGATACATTCTTGAATATAAATGGTAATGGATAAATTGGGCGTTATTATTATGAATTAAATCTGGTTGACGCATTTTCGTTAAATAAATCTATGTTTTTGCCATTTCTGCTATTTCAATACTTTATGAGTTTTGAAATGGTGGTGGGTATGCTTAATGAAATTATTTTTATGATTAATATTGGTACTTTTCTTTAAAATGCAGACATTTCAAGCATTTTCAATATCTTGTTTTTATAATTTTAACGACAGCTCTAGTCATACTAAACACAAATCTCTGAGAATATTATTTATCAGGTCAACCTAACTTAAAGAAGCAAGGAATTACTATTTCCTATATACTCTTTATATATTTATATATTATCTATATTTTGTTGCCCCGACAATATTTTCAAATTTGACAGAAATTTTTGAAAATTCGTTTGTAGCACTTCAACTTGATAAAACTAAAATTTTCAAGCGTTAAAGTGTTTTTGTGGCCATTTTTTGCGCGAGACAGTCATTTGAAAATGACCAAAATTTTGAGAAATTTTAATCATCCTTTAATTTTGGCCAGCAGTGTATATATCCTCGAAACATATACAAATAAGTATGAAAAGTCTGAAGAACCTATCACGAAGAATATTTTACAAAAATATTTGCTTAGTATTTCAGTCTAGAAGACACCCTGAAATGCGTGCACACATTTCTATAATTTTCTGTCAAGTAAAATTTCAAGAATAACCCATTGAAAAGAAGAAGGCACCACAATTCATTTCAGGCATAATTAAATACTACACAATGAAGCCCTGAACGTTGATTCTGAAAAGAAGAGACGCAACTGTGTGTCCAACTTCAAAACAATTAACTTCATTTAACTTCGGACTAACGGTCCTCGAAGTAGTTTCCAATGGGGCAAAGCGATCGCAGTAACAATATTCTCTCGCTCGAAGAGGGGTAGCTCACGCGAGGAGGGCGTTCTCCTTAAAGGCGTCGTCCGTTCTCCTCGCAACGGGGAAAAAGGGGGCCGTCGTGGAAGGGCAAAGAAAATAACACAATTATGCTTTTTCCCCCGGGTGTCGCTTGGAATCGCGTCGTTTCGCTAATCACAGGTGAACGCGCGCGCCCTCTGCGACTGGAGTCCCACTCTTTGTACACGTAGCGCGTTTTAACGATACTCTGGAGCGCCACTGTATGCATTTTGTGCCTCGCAAACCTACATATACAGGGTGATTCTTAAGTCCGAGTCAATACTTGGTAATACACTTAATTTTATCAATACACTAAATCAAGTTTAAGGTACCTCTCAACCAGATCCACCCTGTAGCTCTGTTCAGTTCTTCCGTTTTTCAGATTTTTAGATTTTCAGTTTTTCAGTTTTTTAAGTTTTCAGTTCTTCAGTTTTTCAGTTTTTCAGTTTTTCAGTTTTTCAGTTTTTCAGTTTTTCAGTTTTTCAGTTTTTCAGTTTTTCAGTTTTTCAGTTTTTCAGTTCTCAGCTTATCATTATCACACGAACGCTAGTATTGTATTTATTTCTGGTCCAGGGGCGCTATTCACAGTCGCTACTTATTCTTAAGATCACCTTAAGCATTAGGCATCCCCTACTAGTCTACTAGAGAGTAGAGGATGCCTAATGCTTAAGGCAATCTTAAGAATAAGTAGCGACTGTGAATAGCGACCTTAGTTTTAAGTATTTAAGGTTAGGTTGCAAAACAGTCTTACGGCCGAATCTCGCCTTTGCGCGATTTTTTTTCTATTTCTTTCTTTCTTTTTCGCAGAGCCGCCCTTAGACTTTACGGGGCCCGGGGCAAAAGTCAATATTATTGAAAACAACTAATTGAAAACAAATGACCTTACGTCTCTACTTCGTGCGTCACTTAGACTTGCCGAAAATCTATTCTAGAAAAATTGATACCTTGACAATTATACTTAATTCATTTAATTTACAAAATGAAGTCCTCAAGCGCGGGGCCCCGCCTACCCGGTGCTAAGGGCGGCTCTGCTCTTTCCTTCTAATTTTTCATCAAAAATGAGAGGAAATTATATCTGATCACAGGTTGTCTGAGCTTCATTTTTCGAGTTATAATAAATGGAAAGAAATGTTTGAAGTAGCTATCCTCCATTGTAACACACGCCGAGGCAAGTCACTCCTGTCAAATTTTTAGATAGTAGTATCGTGGCAGACTTCAAAATCTGTATCTGAGAATGGTTTACTGGATCGATAACAGAAGGAAAAAATTTTGAACGCTACAAATGTCAAATTAGGTCAGGAGCTAGGAACTTATATTTCAGATGCTAGAAAATAGTGAGAGTGCCCCAAAATTAGGGAGAATGAGGTTATCTATGATAGTACCTATATTCGTATTACTTTTCATTTTTGGTATTGTTACTTGTATGAAATCTATATATATAAAATCCAAATAACACTGACTCACTCAGTGACTCATCACGATTTCTCTGGAACCACTAATCCTCTGACCATGAAATTTGGTGGGTAGGTTCGTCTTACCCCTAGGTGCTCGCTAAGAAATCTTTAAAAAGATTACCTCTCCTTCATCGAAAATATATATATATATATATATATATATATATATATATATATATATATATGTAACCCAGGCAACGCCGGGAACTTTAAGCTAGTATAGAATAATTGCCATGAGGAAACTGACAAGGGAATACCCCCGACCTCGTAAATTAAAAAAATTCTAAAACATTGTGAACATGTAGGGAATTTCCTCCTGATTATAACGCAATTTTTTTGCTGCCCAAATTTACTGTAAGGGAGTGTAATTGACCTCTGCAAATCCGGTTAATTTTCGATTTTGTGTTAGAACTCGTGAATTGCAAAATAATTTTTCGCCAAATGATAGATCTAATTAAAAGAAGTAACTTTTGTCTTAAAGCTTTTTTTCTATCTCTTACAGTTCGTGAGTTATAACACAAAATCGGAAAATGGCCGATTTTTCAGGGGTTAATTTCACCCTCTTCGAGTGAATTTGGGCAGCAAACAAAAATTGCGTTGTAATCAGGAGGATATCCCCTACATATTCACAAAGTTTCAGAATTTTTTGAAGTTTCGGGTTCGGGATCTTGCCTTGTGAGTGTTTTACTGTATTTCCATATATGATAGTGGAAAGCACAAACAGGTAATAGATATTACTGACACTATTGCCTATTTCTGAGCCACAGATATGTAGTTCGATGATTTCCTCCATTTACAGTAAATTACGGGAGTGTCGTAAAATATTTTATGTCATATTCCAGCGCAAAGTGGCTTTTCAGCGCGATAGAGCAGGAGGGCGGAAAAGCTCAGGATGTTTATATCTTATAGGGACAAGGGGAAGTGCGCGCATAACGAAAGGAATATTAAATGAAGCGTGAATTATTTAGTCTGCTTTTATGCCATACTACAATATGTCGCCATGGGATTTTTCCCTTTTCACGCAATTCGATATTGGCTTACTTTCGTGCTATTGTGTTTCCAACACTTTTAAACATTGTATCGACGCTGTTGATTGACCGGATGTAGTTGTTCATCAGTTGCACTTCTATAGATGCAATAGATGTAATCAATGATTATCATGTTCTGATCTCCGATCCAAATAAATAATATTCAGATTTTTAAACGAATTTCCCATATTGTTTTTAGGCAACGAAAAGGTATAAAATATTTACATAAAAAATCTTTACAGTAGAACCTCGATTATCCGAACTGGTTGACGTTTTGATGCAATAATGACTATTTTGGTAGGTACTTACTGTATAATATTTGTGCTGGTGATTTTGAATGTGGTGTAAGTTATGTATTTTTTGTTTCGAGATATTTAGACTGTTATTTGGGCGTATCACAAAATATTTTTCCATTATTGAACAAAATTTTTCACAACACATATGCTCTCCTAATATCAAACTTATCTATCATCGTAAAATTTTCTGAGTAACTTGTACGAAAATGTGAATGACTTGCACCATTTTTAAAATTAATAGTGTATCCTAATTGGTGACTTACGATAATAAAAAATAATAATTTTATGAACAAAACAAGTTGGAAACAAACATATTTATTTATGTATGTTATAATTGTAATTTTGGTTAATTAATTTCTATTAATATTCTGTTTCAACAACAAAATTCTCAGTTTCTGATATTTTAATGGTTCTAAAATATTCGTGATAAATTCGAGGAATGTAACTTCATTATGTCTTTATATTTTTGCTTTGTCACTGGCCTTGTAGTTGCTCTAATTGAATTAGTAGCAGACAAATAATATTTATAGCTACATTTTTTCTCCCCTCTTTGATAAGTTTTAAATCTCCTTTGTCTTAAATAAATAAATTAATAAATTTTATGTACAGGCGATTAACAAAAATTTAATTATTTCATTGAGTTTCTACTGTGCATCTCTGCATTCCTCATTTTGTTGAGCCACTTAGCACGCTTTTTAACCGACTTCAAAAAGGAGGAGGTTATATATTAGACCCTTATGTATTTTTTTTATATATTTTTTTATGTTTGTCCCCGCATAACTTCTCAGCATATGGGCCGATTTTAATAATCTTTTTTTATTCGAAAGAGGGCGATGCCCCGGTGGTCTCATCCTACACTGCTTTAATATTGGCCCAATATTTTGCCAGTTCTGGTTAATAATAAAGACTATTGTCACCTGGTTATTATTATTTTATCTACGTACACGCATATCTCCCGAGCATGATGTGTCAATAAATATAAAACTAAAGAGTCAAAAATAAAAAAATTTACAAAAAACAAAAACCGACTTCAGAAAATAAAAAATAATTTTTCCCCTTATTTAATCTACATCTCTCACATTTTTTAAGTCGGTGCCTCGTCATTTGCACTGTGTAAATCTGGCACCGACTTAAAAAATGTGAGAGTCGTAGATTAAATGAGGGAAAAAATTAATTTTTACTTTTTAGTGCATTTTTATTTTTTTGAAGTCGGTTCTAATTTCTTTTTAAATTTTTCTTAACACCATGATTTCAGTGGAGTTACCTTTTTGTTACAAAATTACATGCCATTAATTTTGAGTGTTTCAAAATCAGCCGGAAAGTTACTTATTTTTACATATTTTTCAGTTTGTCCCATAATTTTGGACACCCTGTATAAGATACCCCCAGGGCCCACCTAAAATGTTTTATTCTTTAACAATTTCTTTCAAATTTTAACTTGAGTCACCCTCAGTTGAATATACGGCGAAAATAATTAACCCCTTAAGACCCACCTCCGTAGATAATATTACGTTTCTCGTGAACAGTCTGAAAATTCCACCCCCCTAATATTCCATTCCATAGAATCGTAACCGCTTTTTAAAAATAAAGTGTTTCATCCCAGTTTATAAACATTTATATAGTAAAATAAAAACACAAAAACGATTATAATTTTTTAACGTTTTCCTTAAAGTTAGTGTATCGTTAAGGGGTTAAAGAGCCCCGAAGGATTGTGAAAACAAAAGAAACTTTTATCCAAGTGCCATTTCCCTACCCTCAGTCTGGAAAAAAAATCATTACGCGAACATACGCGGGCTATTAATACAGAACAGGAGAGATTTCCGTGTTTCGAACATTAACAGTGCCAGAAGTCGTAAGGTGTATGTACGCAGAACCAGCTGCTGGTCCCAGTGAAGAACGGCACGAAGATTTCTCAAGTAGCTTGCATCTGTTGGAAAGCCTCGAGAGCAAACCGCCGGTAATTTATGGAGGCTACAGGGGGTTCGATCTCTCGTTGGCTTACCAATATATCACACAGAATGGACGGAAGGAAGGCACGGGGTGTCAGGTGTGGCGGATTTCTCCTCCCTTATAGAATGTTAGTTATAATGTTTGCTGTTTGTCCTCCAACACATGAGAAACGAGCCTCACGTTTCGATAACTTCTTTCTTTTCTCTCAAGCCAACGCTTTCCAAGCTTCTTGAAGCTGATTTACTTCAACTTTTTATCGTGGCAACTCGAATGCCACACGTAGACTCTAACTCCAAATTTGACAAAAAGTAAAAGTTTCATGGGGATGTGGATACCTGTTCGATATTTTCTGGATATTGTTTTCTTCTTCTTGAGAATTGTTGATTTGCGGAATGGGTTGCTTGAAAAAGTATATCTATGTATGTACTACTTTTGTTATTTTTTTGAGCTAACGCTGCAGTGCACACATAAATTAAAATTGCACCATTACATATGTTGGGCCTAACAGGCCCATATCTACAAATCTAGGAATGCGTGGATATTTTGGGAAAAAATATTTTTAAGTTGCACGAAATCTTTGTTAAGAAAAATGTTTATAACAAAATGGAATACTGAACGAATATCTTTTAATCACAAGGGGTGATCATTATCTGAATCTTTTTCAATATCATGAGAAGGATTACAGAAAGCTACACAAGATATGGTACAATTTATTTAAATTTATAAGGGGTAATTTTTCTTGTCAATATGTTTTCAATCGTTTCAGTTAAATTATTTTATTTGCAGACACTGTAGACAACGTAGAATTTTTGTAGAGCATCTATTTAATTACTTATTAGATGCAATGGGCAGAATATGTAAGGGGGACTCACAAAATTTTTGTGTCGTATAGAAAATTTCAAATTTGAATCAAAATACATCTTTCTAGGGATTAACTTATTATTGGTATTTCTGTTAAGGTCTTACTTGACTGCTGCAGTTAATCGAAACAATCAAGATGATTTAATATTAATTGTTTCTAAATTTGCTAAATTTTAGGAAAGGATATTATTAGTAAAACGTGATTGTTTAAATTCTCTGGTTCAAAATTTTAGTTGGTTATTTTTTCCAGTCTCTATCGTTAGACATTATGCAAGGATGCTATACAAATTTGGAAACTAACATATAGCTGCGAACTTTATAAATACACATTTCATATTTTTTCATGGACAGGGTGGACAACGTAACTTTATCACCTTAATTATTTCCCTTACTGTTAGACAAATTCAAATTATGTTTTTTAAATACCTTATATAAAAGGAGCCTATAGGCTGATTATGGTATTTTTTTTCAAAGTATTCAAAGTCACCCTTAGTTTTTTTAAATGAAACCTTACACTTTTTCCCACCTGTCTTTTTTCCTTCTAACTATAACTGAAGATATTGGGCACTATTTAATAAAAATAAGCGACGGTATTTAACGAACAAAACAGGATATTTAATAAAAATAATTTGAATTTGTGCAGCAGTAACCGAGATAATAAAGGTGATCAAATTACCTTGTCCACTCCGCATAACAATTTTAGATTAACAAAGGTATTAATCATAAAAGATAATTTAAATTTTGAAAGCCAACTTGATTTATTAATAACATTCTTTCAAACCACATATTCAATTGCTCAAACAATTCGCAAAAATTGGCTCACTTTTCAC
Organism: Andrena camellia; assembly: GCA_029448645.1. Lineage (NCBI taxonomy): Eukaryota > Metazoa > Arthropoda > Insecta > Hymenoptera > Andrenidae > Andrena > Andrena camellia. Next base: position 31,828,974 of record CM055678.1, on the reverse strand, counting down.
GACATTTCGGATGAAAATAAATATTAATTTGATGCAGTCCATGTATGAAATTACAATTGTTTCAAAACCAGAACCCCATTTTCTTACCACTCGTAAAAAAAGATACATTTGCCGATTCACTCGTTTTATTTATTTTAAAGTTTGAAATGGAATGTCTGTCCTTTAATTTTTTTGTAAATGTTTTAGTATCCTTTAAATTTTTCGTCAAAATACCTAATATTTATTACGTATCATTAGAATATTTCCTTACGACATAAAAAAACATCCTCTCAACAGAAACATAAATCGAAATAATTCCCGAAATATTTGCAACAGTTTATTGTAACAAAAGCGTACAATCACGGTGAACAGGTAAAAATGTGGCACATATAGGTACTTGTTTGAAGTAGAAGGAACCACTCCATAGGAATCTGTACTTGAGAATTGCAGGCTGCAGATTTAGGAGGGAAACTTCGCGAAGTTCTGCAACAAGATTTATGATACTTGGCGGCTTGCTGCAAAAAACTTTGGACCGTGGAAGCGTCCCGAAATCACTCACGCGTTACGATTCATCTAACACATCTGTGGTGAGATAATACTCTAAATCGTTTGTATTCCAACTCTCCAGTCAAAATTCACCTATATTCTATTTCTTTATAGACTGTTTATAAACTGTTAAAAACTAAAGTACCGAATCTCTATAATCGTGCAAGTCTAATATGGCTAGATTGTTAAAATTTGGTATAATAATTTCAGTAACCACCAAACAATTAATAAAGTGGTTAGTAATTAAATCACAGGGAAAAATAAATTGTAATTTCGTCCATTGAGACGCCAAAAGCCTTGCTTAGAATAGCAAACAATCGTTCGATCATCGAAAATGGAAGTCAACTGTTCGATGAAGTATTTGAGAAAGCTGAAATTACTATTATCTACTATTTTTATAATTACATTTTACTAGAATTAGACAATAATAGTAATAGTAAGTAAATTACTATTTTGTCACGATCAGTATTATATTAATGAGTCTTTCTTCTCAAAGTCATATTTCTGAGATTTGATGCATGTACAATAAAATATCGCTACGATCTAGTAACATACAATAACTTTTTGCCCATTAAGAATTTGAAAATAATTTATATATTGTACCCCAGTAAATTTACAAATATTAAAATAAATTTAACAGCCGAAGGATATTCATAACAGTGACATATCACCACTTTCTATTCTTCATATTTAATATTACTGAGTCTCGCACAATCGTCTCTCCTAAGACAGAATGGAATCTCCACTAGAAACGGAAAGCGTCTAATCAGATCGACACTGGGGAGGAAAAATGAGATTTATATTGCCAGGGATTTATTTGCATTATAAACCAAGCGGTCCTTTACTGTAATCCAATACCGATAGCGATTGAGCCATCCGTCTTATCACGATATTTCTTTTAGCAGAGACATCCCATTCCCAGGGAAAAAATATTCCTAGAGGCATCGAGAGGTCCATCTCACTGTGGTAACTGACAAGGGAGACATGGAGACATTTTGAATTGTCGTATTACGAAATCAAATTTATTATAAAAGACAATCTAAAGAAGAAAATAGACAATAAATATACAGGCAATTTATTTTACTCGCGGAAGCCAATTGCAGACAAACTACAATACTTCATAGCGTCGAGATGGGGTTGTAATATTTACCTGTGGATATTATTGTTTCCTACATATTATTATATATTTCTTTGCTTGGGGATGTTTGAAAAGATCGATTTATTCCTCGTGAATTAATAATATAGGGAATTCATAACTGTAAGCAGATTATATATATGAAATAATTGGATATAAATTGGATATTTTATCAATTTTTCGTAATTCTCTGTTACGAAAATTTGATACGTGTATTAAAATGATAGGTTGGCCGTGAAATAGGTCTTGTAAAAACAGAGTGCAGCAAAATTGTCCATTTCAATGTCCATGCAATTTCATATTATATGAAAATATTCTCGTTGAGAATAACTTTACACGTATTTTTAGGCTGTTTAATTTATTTTAAAATGTTATATTATCGTAATTGTATAAGGTAGGAATGGAAAATCAAAAATTTCAGATTCTTATTCTGTGGAAAGTTACTAGATTTTAGTCGATTTTTATTATATGTTCATACAATTTTAAAAATATTACTTTGAGACGAAAGACTTAATATTATATTTATCTTCTCAAAAGAAATATCTACCTCTTCGCACAGTTTTCGTATCCTTAAAAACAATGGGGATATTAAGGTGATTAAGATAAATGGAACGTTTTGTACACGTACTGTGCTATCTGTGATTTAAACAGCGCGCGCCGGAAGTCAAGCACCGAAACTTTTATCTCCCGTGTCTCTAAAACGAAGCTCTACATTGCAAAATTCCAAAGGACTTTCTTATTTATTTTAATGCCAAGAATTTACATTTTTCGATTCGAGAGATAATCGTGAGACCCCACGTACGTCCATAGTGTGCAAAAGGAACACAGGGCAGTATAAAATTGTCCAATTTGGTTGAGTATTTGTAACAAAATATTATCCAGCCTATTACGAAAGTTGCTTGTTGCCATTATTTTTCTCCTTAAAAAAAAAAAATAGCAAAACTACAACCACTAAATAACCTTGAAAAATATAACAAAACCTAGATATGTATATATACAAAATACTTTAACAAAATAAATAAATCGAATATCTTCCATTAAAAATTAACAATAATTTCAACACAGCCCTTCGTGCACTATTACAAATTTTGGAATATAATACATAACTCAATTTCTTATATCAATGTAACATAATATAAAAAAAGAGTCAAATATAAAACAAGCCTGTCGTTTAAAAAATGTCTTAATACATAAAGCAAATATGGCACATCCACGATATCCGAGTATTATTAATAAGAGCTACTCTAATTTAATATCCAGCCCTTGAAATCGAATTCACGTGGGCTGGCCGCTTGCCGAGGCAACTTTTTCTCGGGCTTTACCCGTTTCACCCCTCGTTCTGCCGAGCCCCAATAGTCAATTAACAAAATGTTCACTAGAATCTCTCAGCCTGTGCCTCGCAAATGAACCCTTAATTGTATATTTGTACGTGTAATTAGTGTGTAGTTCAACTGATCGCAGCAGCTAAACGACACTCCGCCACGCTTTAATCGCCGTTTCGGCAAATTGAAGGAAACTTTAGCCGTCCCCTGGCCCGCCCTTCGCTTGTTGAACCCGATTCGCAGACAGAACACAAAAAAAAAGGGAATCGAGGTTAGTGGAAACGGTAGGCCTGCGATGGAATTAGTCCAATTTCGACCTACAGAAGACACCGCTCTCTCTCTCTATTCACCAGGAATTTTTCTGTTCGTTAAAGTTAAACACTGATTTTTTAATTTCTTTTTTATAATAGTTTAGTGTTTCGACCAACTATTTATGGACATTTTTTCGTCATATTTCAGACTTGGTTCATAAAAACTATTCCTCACACTTGTACAATACCTTTTAATAGATATATCTGTGTTCTTCTCTGTTCTTTTTCTTTGTCTTTTTTGTTATGATATTTTGTTACTTAAGGAGGGAACCTCAATCGGCGAGCGCAAATTCATATAAAAATTTGTGAGTGTTTTTTCGGAAACGGAGGATGCATTTCAAATTTTGAGCGTATTTTTTTATATTTATAAGCAAAAGAAAAAATCATTAGCTACTAAAAAAATATTAATTCAAAGAATTATTTGTACAATTTCCAAGCACTCCGTTTCTGTGCGATGTGTAGCATAGCGGCTGATCTATTTATCTGAAACAGAAAAACCGAAAAGATTTTTTTTCAGGAAATTGCGCAAGTAATTCAACAAAATCGATATTGTTCTTCAAAATGCCGCCATTTTGTAAATTTTACAGTTTGTCCTGCGAATCGAGGTTCACTACCTGCGCAATTTCATAAGAAAAGAAAGCACATTAGGTTTTTTTGTTTCAGATAAATAGAACAGCCGCTATGCTGCACGCCGCACAACAACTTTCGAAACGCAGCGCCTGACAATTGTATGAATAATTCTTTGAATTAATATTTTTTTTCATCACCAAATGGTATTTTCTTTTGTTCATAAGTACTTATAAAAAATGCCCTTGCAATCTGAAATGAATCCTCTGCTATGTTTTCAAAAAAACACTTACAAATTTTTATATTAATTTGTGCACGTCGCTTGGGGTTCCTCCTTCACACTTTGACGGGTACATTTTTGGGGCGAACTGACGTTCATTGCAAAGAGTTTATCACTTGCAAATTTCCCAACTATTCATTGGTTTTTAAAAACCATCCAAACAGTATATTATAAGTAGGACATTAATTTTTGGATGCTATAGCTTTGTCGGTGGCAAATCAGAAATAGAATTGATAACCTAGGCTCACGGGAAGTAATCAATCAAAATTGTAAAATCACACATTCGTGACAGCGGCTGTCAAAGTGTTAACGTTGCATGTGGCAGTGTTAAAACAAGGACCTGTTACTATTATTTTTAGGCAGGATGAGTTTTATGGTTACATTTTACAGTGATTTGTCGGGTACATTCGTTTCAGAGGCTCGGTTTATTTTATTCGTGGTGTCTTTGTTGGTGATTTAATTACCTGTGATCGAGTGGCTGAAGGAAAGAGGATTGGTATCGATTCCTCTGGCGTCTCTCTATCCTGCGTATTACTTGTATAGAATTTGCATTGGTAATATGAATGCAACGCGAGAATAGAAATAAAATAGTCACTTCTTTTTCTGTACGCTTTTCTATTTCGGCTCTGTTAAATTCAGGTACAATTGAAACACGAGACTAGCGACGCAGTTGTTGATTATTTAGAGTATTCTTTATTACTCGCTGTGTTATTGTGTAACACATAGTGCGTCAAGAAAGTAACAAACACTGAATATGTACCTAATAGCTAAAATGGTATTTTAAAAACGGTAACCAATATTTCTGGAGTTATATCTGGTAAGTTATCACTTCGCTGATTTCGAATTTGTTTAAAAAAACACAGGCAACTGAAATGTGCAGTTTCAATATATTTCAATTTTTAAAAAATCTCTGACATCAAGCGCGACGGTGATCAATTTGGCGTGAATTGGCCCTATTACAATTAATTTGGTAAAGTTTTGAGACAAATAAATACATTGCATTAAATACTGCAAATGTATTTAAAAAGCAAGGCAAACAAGTTTACAATTACCTTCCTCTCCATGAAATGGAGACTTAATTTTGGTCGGGGTAAATGATGGTTCTTTTATGGAGAATAATGCCATTCTTTCGCCATAAATAACGTACAAAAACATACAAACACAAATAAAGATAAAAGAGAACTAATTGGATCGCAAATGAATCAAATATTCGATCTGAGAGACCTCCACGAGCAAACGTAAAACTTTTGACATTCCCAACTAGTTAACACGTAATATAACTCGATTGATTTTGCACTGATATAAACTTCATTAACCCTGTGCGTCCAATTTATCGCCCCATGTGCTACTCGGAAATATTTCCTTAATTGATAGCAAAATAGATCTGTTTCTGTGTTCAAAGTTATATTCACATTACAACTGTGATATATTCACAACTCAGCCATAAAGTATAAACACATTTTAATATTCTCGTAGGGTCATTCTTTTTGTTTACAAATTCGATCAGTCCTATCACTTAACTAACGTCAGGGATTTTGATAAAATTGAAATATGGTGTATTCCGCGTGAAATTAGAATGGATTTAAGTTATCATCATTACTCGATCAAAATGAAAGTGGAACGAATATTATATATAAGAAAATATTCAAGAAAATTGACAAAAATTGCAAACTTTGATGTCGTCTAGTTTTTAAATAAATTCGAAACCAGCAAAATGATGTCTAAAACCCCTCATAATTTGACGTGGGTTACATCATACTCCAATTTTATCAAAATCCCTCACATTGGGTGCAAAAAATCCAATATTTTTCGCAAAAACCGAGAAACAAATTTAAAAATAGTAAAATGTTGACCAATTATCCTTAATTTTAACGTGGACTACATCATATTTTAATTTTATCAGAAGTCCCGACATCGGGTGGAAAAACTAATCGATTTATAGTTATTATCTGAGTCAGGTCTCAATATTTTACCAAACTAAATAAAATATTATTTTCAGTCGTTTGTTCCCATTTTTATTTCAAATAAAATTCGCCCCACTCTGTATGCACGATCACGTTTTAAAAAAAAAAAAAAAAACAGATTTCTCATTACCAATAACCGTAACAAACAATATTCTACGGTAGTTAATGGAACAGAGTAAACGTTATTTTCAACTATGCAATCCACAGATTTTAACAACTTACACATCTTTAAACGTTATAAAATTCAAACCTACAAGCTGAGTAGGTGAATGTTTACTCTCAATTCAAATAGGTAACATTTGTTTATTAGGTATTATTAAAACCAGTGATTGTCACGTCCTCTAAATGCTAAATTAATTATTAAATCATAATAGAAACGAAAGCAGTTATCCAAGCTACATGTGAACTATCTTTAAAGTCCTTTTCACATGAGACACTTTTGTGTAGTATTTTAAACTTATTCAAACATTGTTTAACTTCCTCCATCTTTTTGAAAACCAGTGCTACATTTACCAAGTAAATATACCTGAAATACGAGTCGCGAGCTAGAAAAGTGTCGCATGTAAAATGGCTGTAAACAGGGCACAGTCAAATTTGCAAATAAATACATATTGTCTACAGTAAACTTATTGGAATTTGCCATACGTGCTGAAAATATTCAAATATTCTGTCATCAGAAACGTGACGTTACATTTTGGAAAGAGGATTACTACCAAAATTCACATCACAATGCACCAAAATACTGTACGTGTATTTCCCACAATTTTCGTTTAGTTATATGAAATTTAAAATCATAAAAAATTAATGAATAAAAAGGTGTTAACTAATAAATTTCAAGAGTGCGAAATAGTAATGGACAAATTTAAATATCGGAAGCTCAATCTTCAAATAATTTAAGTAACTTAAATTTTGAATACGTTAATTTGTAATACGTTCGAATCAAATTATCATTAAACTACCAATTCGTTTGGAGATAGCGCAAAATCGATAACTTCACTAACTATAAGACACGATTCTTACTGTTGTCGGCATTCTTTTCGAAGTTCAGAAAAGGCCTAGCTCTCGGGGGAAGTTCTGGCTGCTGTTCAAATGGAGGAATGTTGAAAAGCTTCGGCGTGGGTTTTGTTGGCTACCCCTGGGTCCAGACTTGCGTGTCTGAGACAGCATTGTTTCACCCTTTGTGCAGAGTACATCTTGGAACTTGCAGGAGTAATATTTTAAATACACGTCGCACGTAACCACAGCCTTTGAGTTTCACTTCCGTGATTAATCTATTCCGTGTTCACCGCGCCTGTATTAATTTGTTCAGGTCGTCCCATATGGATGAACAATTTAATTTTCAACCATTCTGCGCGTATGTTCCAAATATGGATTTATATATTCTTTAGTTGGCCATCCATCTGCAAAGTTCTGTGATCCCTCACTAAATAGCAGTTGAAACTGCGGACGAAACTGTGACATTCTCCTTCCTTCAAATACCAGAGATTAACCGTAATTCAATTGGATTGAATAGCAAACTAATTCCTAGAGTAGTGGTCAGAACGTCAGTAGAAACGTGTCCACGGAATGAGAGGTAGCTTTTGGCAAATAGAATGTTTATATTCTACTCGTATTATTTTAACATAAAGTTGCACTATCATTTAATATTTTAATGGAATAAGTGAAAAATGAAAGGAGATGAATTTAACGAAATTGGAAATGGGCGGAAGCTATTGAAGAATTTATAACACAAAACGATAAACAATAAGTAAAATAATTGGTAAAGATTTTAAGTGGAAGATACTAAATAATGTAGTGTAGTAATTTATTTAAGACGTCAACTGTAGTCAGTGTATAAATATAGTAGTGGACAAAAGAAAGTTTTAGAATTTGACACTTTAAAAATAATTTTGATACTGGAATTTATATATTCCTTTGGTACCAGTCATTTATTTCTAGGAACCCCTCGTGGTGTGTGATACAGACAGTAGGATATAGATTCCTCTACTTTGACTATAATATTTTTGTTATTCACATTTTAAAATTTTTTACCATCAGTATAGATGCACTTTAGAATTCCTTTAGTCTTGAATGTCTCTACCATCTATATATAATTTTATAAAAATGAGAGTATTTGTGATAGATGTGTTAAGGATTTCTGATAGGTTTCTGTTTTGAAATAATGGCAAAAAAATCATAAGAAATGGCCTTACATCAATTATAAAAATCGCGGAAAAGGGGAAGAAAACTGCACATCATACTTCGTTTCACTTCTTTTAAATACATACTTGAAGAGTCCTTGTAGAAAACACTATAAGTGCCAAAACTCAAATTTTTCAGGAGAGAGAAAAATCTTCTCCGACTTTAAATTATTTACGGAATTTGATTTGTTGTGGTTGCTAAATATGCTTGTGTATACACTAACTCAAATGATTCACAAATTTTTCTATTTTTTGCATTAATATAGTTCAAATTCATGAAAAACAGAATTGTATTTGTAGAAAAGCCAGTTTGTCCCTCGCTAATTGGCATTGTTCTCTACAGAAGTGGCGTTGGACGTACCAGCGGTAACATCTTTCAGCACTATTGGTAACTTATTTACAAAGGGAAATTGCATTAAAATTCTATACTATAGTATTACCATTGGCACGCAGAACATTTCCCGTTGAAAACTTTTTTTTTTAATTTTGACGCTTGTGTTTTCTACAAGGACTCTTCACTTATATTTTTGTTAAATCACAGTTCCCTGATTTCCTTGAAAATATCAATATTAACAATTTCCATTTTCCATTTTCCACTTTCCGTTTTCCATTTTCCATTTTCCATTTTCCATTTTCCATTTACCATTTACCATTTTCCACTTTCCACTTTCCATTTTCCATTTTCCATTTTTCACTTTCCATTTTCCACTTTCCATTTACCATTTACCATTTTCCATTTTCCATTTTCCATTTACCATTTTCCATTTTCCACTTACCATTTTCCATTTTCCATTTTCCATTTTTCATTTACCATTTTCCACTTTCCATTTCCCATTTCCCCAACCCTCCCTCCCGAATTCTGTTCAGTCTTATCAAGAAATTTGGTAATACCCCCCTGGCTCGATTAAAACAGAACACCCCGTACATAGATCGTTTCAGGAGAAAATACAAATGTACATATTGCTGGCCAGTGAAATGTTGAGCCAATTTTCAGCGGACAATGTCGCATCAACGCAAGCTTGATTCTCAATGGTTGTCGAGAAACGAGCGTCTGAATATTGCCGTCATATGGCCGCCTCTCCTTCCTCACTTAAATCCTTTGGATTCCATCGCCTGAAGTTAATTGAACGACACTGTGTATCGTTTAGCTAAGCCAGACACAAGGGAACAATTGACGGTAATACCGTACAGAGGAGGCATTCCACTTGAAATCTTCCATGGTTTTCATAGCGAAAACCAATGGATCCGAATCTTCAACTATGAAATTGACTGGAAGCATCACTGAATATATTTATCATACAAGGTGTCTCTGAACTGGTGGTACAAAACGAAAGGGGGTGACTCTACATGACGTAACTAGTAGAAAATATAAAATAACATCTTTTCTTCTGACACATCGTTTTTGAAAATCAATTTCGAAAACTCTATGGTACGTGTTCATATAAGAAATTAGAAATTGGCTGACTACAGCAGTGAATATTGTGCAAATTGCAAAGACAAAACGAATCCTGGTATGAAAATAAGTCGAAATTGTATCAAATTTGAAAATCTATTGAGAATGAGTGCATCTGACTAACACAGTGATTGCCAACCTGTGGGTCACTAAGTGTTTTCTGGGTAGTCGCCATGTTTTTTTTGTTTTTTTTTTAATGTTAATAAGTTTGAATTATCTTCTGAAATACCCATTTTTAATGTGTTTTCTTTACCTTATTAAATTTACTTTACCTGATATTGGGAGGGGGGGGGGGGGTGCAGGTTATTTGAGTATTGCAACTGAAAAAAGGTTGAGAAACACGGGACCAACAAGACAATTGAGATTGATTTTCTCGAAAACAATGCCTCGATCGATAAAAACCTATTTTACAATTTCTACTTATTTTCGCACAACATATTTGGTGTTACATTCTATCAATTCATAGTCAGAGATATGCGTACTTAGCAAACATTTTTTCTACCAGGTCATTTGCGTGCATTACGTGCGAGGGGGTTATATTTGAATTTATTTTTGATGCATATATGTAGAATTGTCTGAAAAAAATTCTGACTAACTCAAAATGTCCGGGAAATGTTGCAGTTGCTCTTAGAAAGTCTTACTGATTTTTCATTTTCAACTGTATCCTCCCCTTTAAACGAATCTGCCGAATTTGTCCTTCGTTTTTTTGTGATACAGAAACAAAGCATTTCTTTTAGAAAAATACGCAGCACTTTGAGGTGCATTTGAACAGCCGATAAAGAAAGTGTTCTGCGATACTATCGGATTCTATAAAAAGTTTAACGAAGGAAAGTTTGCTCGTGTTTCTTCGTTGCCCCTACCACTTAGCAAGTATTTCAGGCTTATCTAGGAACACCCTTTACCTTACATGTAATCGTAAAAGCGATTAGCAATAATACGTTTATTACATATTAACACGAAAAGAGTTTGCGAATTCAGTTCACGTACGAGCAAAATTCTAGGTCAGAAAATTACTCCTTCTAAAAAACGTATTCCAGGAGCAACTGATTTTTACACGTTTCCAATTTTAATTTTAACATGAAACGTAAGTAACAGAAATTAATCACTTAGTTTTGGGTTTCAAGTAATAGCAGGTTATAATAGTAGAGCTGACCAGGAGAGGTTTTCAGATGTCCGCCTCCGATTGCTTTGATTTTCGGCTATGTTTTAGAGGACCAAAAAATAACAAATGCGTGTTTTATTATTTTGCCCTGTTTCCATATTTGGGAGGGTAAAACTACCCCTCAGAGGTACAAAAATTCGTATTGTTAGTTTAAAGAATATTATAACATTGTATTGATTAAAATATTCTTTAAACTAACAATAGGAACTTTTGTACCTCTTCTTAACATATTTTATATTTTTCGGTCCTCTAAAACATATCCGAAAATCAAAGCATTCGGCGACAGACAACTGAAATCCTCTTTCTGTGAGTCAAATGTCATTTGAAATTAGAATAAAATTAGAGGATTATTTCTAATCATTCACTAACATATTAGTTGAACTAAATATCGATTTATTTTACCGATCTGCATTCAGATGATCAAAAAAGACAATTATTTCGAATCGAAAATATTCAAGAATACGCCACTTTTTTATCCTGCCTATACAATTATTATTTTCAAGATGCTTTCTTAACATAAAATAAGAAATTAAAAAGAGTTCGCATCGTCAAGTAATAACGTAGATTATTTCTAACATTGAATACCTAAAAAAAAACACTTTTGGCAAAACTTTATATCACTCCCAACAAATATATTATACCCAGTAATTTTAAGGGGGAATCCTATTTTTTGGGCTAAAAACACAGCAAAATTTGGGATTTTTTTTTAAGAAATCAGCGCTTCGATTCATCTGAAATTTGGACCATGTTTTGATGCATCGTTGGAGAAGCTGTAGTTTTTTTTTATTAATTTTTTAACCATAAACATAGTAGTTATGCATGATCGACCATCACGCCGCGTAAAATTCGCCGGCCGTTGGTGTGCATGATATTTATCTATCGGCTAATGTGAAACAGAAAAATGAAACGGCGTTTTATTTTATACATATGTAGCTTGAAATTGAGGAACCAGCAAAAAACAAAAAAATTTATTGAGCAGTGTGGAGAGCTTTCAAACTGAAGGGTCTGAACCTTTCATTTTTGGTATCCAATTTTGCGCCAATTTTCTTACGTAACAAAAGAAGTACAGAACTTAGCGGTATTCTGGTTCTTGAAATTCAAGCTACATATGTGGGAAGTAAGACGCTGTTTCATTTTTCTGTTTCAGATTACCTGGAAGGTAAATATCATGCACACTAGCGGACGACGAGTTTTGCGCGGCGTGGGGCATAACTCCTATATTTATTATTAAATATGAATAAACAAAAACTGCAGCTTCTTCAAGGATGCATAAAAACATGGTCCACATTTCAGATGAATCGAAATGCTAGATTCTAAAAAAAAAATCCTAAATTGTGCTATGTTTTTAGCCCATAAAATAGTATTCCCCCCTTAATAATCGTCCTTAGAATAACTACACTGGCAAAATTTCGAGAAAGGCCAGGTTAGGGTTAGGGTTAGGATTAGATCTCGTCCCCTAGAGATTAGGGGAAGGTAAATATCATGCACACCAGCGGATGACGAGTTTTGCGCGGCGTGGCGCATAACTCCTATATTTATCATTAAAAATGGTTAAAAAAAAAAACTGCAACTTCTTCAAGGATGCATAGAAACATGGTCCAAATTTCAGATGAATCGAAATGCTAGGTTCTTAAAAAAAATTTTCTAAATTTTGCTATGTTTTTAGCCCATAAAATAGGATTCCCCCTTAATAATCGTCCTTAGAATAACTACACTGGCAAAGTTTCGAGAAGGGCCAGGTCCAGTCTGAATTGCTCCAACTTCAGATCTGATTCGAAGTGTCGTAGAAAATTCTGCGGCAGGACGAGCCCGTTTAAAAGGCAGCTCGCATCGAACGCCAGGCGTGGCGGCCGCATAGAAAGTATGCTATTTAAAAGTTACCCATTTATGTATCCAAAGTCTTACTTAGCCAGCGTTTGACATTGATCATCGGCGAGCAGAAATGATTGCATGAGAACGGAAGAAGTTGCTCATGGAGGAGCCACTCCATCCTTTCTCTTCGCGCGCTGACATTGGAACGACAGACAGACACTTAGGACGGGGAACCGAGAGTGGAGGCTTTTGTTTCTCAAAGAGCTGCCGGTGTAGGTACATGGCTTCGTGTACGACGATTCTGGTCTGATCGTTCTTAACTGAAGGGAGTATTAGACCCCTGTGACAAGGAATCTTGAGAATTTGCTTGGGGAGAAGGGAAAGAAAATTGACCCGTTTCGCAGAACAGCTGAGGATCTTTGATATTCGTACTGACGAAGAGCTTCGACATGACTCAAATCACTTTCAATTAATTCGAATAACGACGACGTAAGATTCGAGCGTTGAAGGGCTTGGTGAGATATTTTTTGTCTCCAATGAAGTAATGAAAGTTGCTACAATATTTAGGAGGAAATTACAGAGAAATTTCAAGTTGTATTAAAAATTGCACTGACTTTCGTGGGACCTATTTTTGAAAATGTTTTTTGCAGTAAGGACGATGCTTTTCTTTCGACTGTTACCCTTTCTTGTTTACTTCTTTCTACCACAGAATTAAAAGATATTGGCAAGAAATGGGGGAAATGATTGAAGGTCGTATAAAGAAAAATTCTAATAATTCTATTTTGGATGTTACCATTAATCGAAGCCAGTTCACGGAGTTGTGCAGAATCGAAAAAAAATCAGAGACTCCTCCATCATTAGATCTAGAATTGCTGAAGAGAGGTGTTGTACCATTATTTAAAGGTCCACTGCACAAAGAATTCGATTATTTGGTCATTCTTCAATCTTCTTGGTCAAATTAATAAAGTGAGCAAGCATAATGTTACTTTTAACTATTTCAGAAACCCCATTCTGACCATACATTGAACAAATTTTGAGAAAAATTTATTATGGAGGAATTGCAGGGAGTAAAATAATTTTATTTTTCATTTCATTTCATATCAGTAGATGAGGAAGAAAAAGAGAAGATAAAGCATTACGTTTGGTGTCTTCAAAGATTTCTTATCTGTATTAATGTTTGAGCTGTTTAATTATAACTCAACTAAACTCAAAATTAATTAGGAGAGTGAAAGAACAATATTACACAGGTCCACAGAAAAAGACAGCAATTACACGACTCATATAATAAAAATTGACCACTCTAAAACACCTTCATTTTTAATAAAAAATTATTTACCATGCTGTCATCTTTGCAATATTATCATGACTATTAAGCGCATCATCATCGACCGTATTAAATGTTTGACCGTCCCACCAGATTAATGAAGCAATATTAAATTTGTTTGACGAATTCTATAACATCGGTGAAATTCTGTTAAAATATTGAACAGTTTATTAAATTTTCGTACCATTATTTCCATATTGAAAATCTGTCCTTTCGATTACCATTCTTCAGCTCACTCCACACAATCCGACTTCCATCTTCATTTTCGACTTCCATTTTCATCAAAAATAAAAACACACAGAGTTTCAAAATTCGTCAAAACCCTTTCACGTTTAACCTGGAAGACTCAAAACTCTAAACACAAAATTTCACCTTGAAAAGAAACAAAAATTTCTCATATATAAAATTAATATCACAGCTATCTCGATCAAACCGATGCTAATAAATGCAAAAACGGAACTGCAGCTGCAATATCGCCCAGATTCTACCACCGCGAGCCATTACTTATCCCTTCCCAAGCAAATGTAAACCATTACGATAAATTGCCAAGGATCTGCGGCAGGTATTTCACGCCAAAATTCTCGAAATTCCGCCGCCTCTCCAGAATGAAAATTCTGTTTCACGCTAATGTATTTGTTTTTTTTTTATTCGACGGAGGGAATTGCCACGGGGTGCTCGGTCAAAACTGATTTACAGCGTCCAAACTTTCGCCAACTCTGAATGTTGCTCGGGGCACAGAGCAATTCCCTTTCTTTTGCCCATGGGAGGCCGCGATGGAATTTGACTTTTTACTCGGGGGCAGACACACGAACGCCATCGGGAGTTAAATTATTATTTTGCAGTCGGGGCTGCAACCGCGCGACAAATGGCGAGCGCCTCTTAAAGTACGCGGTCAATGGCGACTTTGAAACTGGGAAACACGGGGAAAAGCTGGCGCGTGACATTCAACCATCGACTATTTATAGTCTTTACGATACTGCTGTGTACCGTGGCGATAAAAAAAGGAAGCGAGATTAAATTGATAAGACACATAAGGGACACCGTCGCACAGTGGTACATAATGACATTTTTTGTTCAAATCACCCTACAGGTCGTAATTTTTCAGTAAACTTGACGACTTTTTGCTAACTTTTGTCCGACCGAAATTTTGAATTTCGTTGCTGATTTTTTTATATTTAGCGAATTATACAGCACTTTTCGAAGATCAGTATCTGTGGGCTTTTTTGGCCGCCGGTTCCGAATTTGAAGTCAGATTTTCGAAACTGAAGGTGGTGAATCCAATATGCCGAATATAGTTGAATTTTCTGACTCAATATTGACGAGCAGGATTTTTAATGTTTGATATTTTTAAACGCGTACGTAAACAAAAAATCAGAGATTTGCTTTCAGAAGCACAAATCCTGCTCCTCAAACAAGATTGCACATAATAAAATCGGGTTTCTAAAGGCAACTGGGATAAAACGTTAAGTGAGTCAGGCCTTCTAAAAATATCAAACATTAAAAATCTTGCTCATCAATATTGAATCCGAAAAGTCAACTATAAGAACGCGTATGAACACAGACGAATAGGCTGAAATATGCAAAATCACGTACACATTTATGAGATGCCTAAAAATTTATAAAAATACGAATGTCGATGTGCCATTTTAAATTTTACAATTTGATCTACAGTATTAAATTTATGGTAAAAATAAAAAATTTGAAAATCCCCGAAAATCTAAACGCACTATGTTTCTTCCGAATAAGCCCATTTTCTGAAATTTTCCTTCAACATATTGGATTCGCCATCTTCAATTTCGGAAATCTTACTTTAAATTCGGAACCGGCGGCCAAAAGAGCTCACAGATACTGATCTTCTAAAAGTGCTGTATAATTCGCTAAATATAAAAAAATCAGCAACGAAATTCAAAATTTCGGCCAGACAGATCGATAGAGAATTTAATTCCGAAGAATTTAAAACAAAAATGGTCAAGTTTTCTGAAAAATTACGACCTGTAGGGTGATTTTAACAAAAAATGTCATTATGTACCACTGTGCGTCGGGAAAACGTGCCTTTATTCAATCTTCCTGTCCTTTAAGCTTGAGGAAAAGGACGATCATATAACTGTAGTTTTTGTGGGATTGGAAGTTGAGCCACTTGGTTAATTGCTTTTTATTTTGATGCCTAGTGCTCATTAAAGTGGAACTGGAAAATCAAAATCGTGATTGTTTTCTAATAGTGAAAAAAAGCTAAATTCTGTCCAAAAAAATTTGTGGTACCACAAGAACCTTGGAGTATTAGGTAACTTTTTGTTCTTTTTTAAACATGTTTTTAAAGTTTTGTATGTGCTAATTTTTTTTTATTGTCTTAACTCGTTCACTGTTGAGACCACTACTTAGTGTACCTACTCGTCTCTCATGGGTCCAACAAAGCAACAGAACGCTTAGATTAAACATTTGCGTTTTTATTTGCATACATGTATGTATATTATATCGTCACTCCTTCATCGTAGCAGCTTTCTTCAGTTGTTGGATAGCAATCAGATAGTATACAGATATACACGGCTAGGAAATAAGTATAATAAAATAAAATTCATAAGATCAATAAAAATAATAATTTTCAAGTGACTTGCGGCACCGTAAAACATTTATCGATGAAGTTCAGATTTTGACAGCTTAAATAGCATTATAAAAGACAACTTTTGCCAACTATTATAAGTCATGAATAATAAAAAAAATTGTGCCCCTTGTATTTCGTTCCACCCTAGTACTCATTATGCCCAGAGTTGGTGAAAATGTAATCAAATTACAAATTACAAATTACGAATAAAATGTAATTGTGTAATTGATTACACATTATTTACTGTAATCGTTAATAATTTAGGTAGTTGACAAAATTGTGGTCAATTACCTAAGTTAACGATTACAGAAAAATTGTGACAAAATTGTGGTCAACTACCTAAGTTAACAATTACAGAAAATAATGTGTAATCAATTACACCAGTACATTTTAATCGTAATTTGTGATTTGTAATTAGATTACATTTTGCCCAACTCTGATTGTGCCCCTAGTACTCTAGTGAGTGCAAAATGGGTACTTGATATAAGCAACAGAAATTAACTTCCTTGGATTGAAAAGGTTTTTGTGGTCTGAATTTGAAGATGAACTTTGAAATTTTTAATGAAAATAAAATGGGACGTTAAGGGTGGTAAAATGACGGAGAAATGTTAATCGCAGAATATTACGAGTTTATAAGTTTTGTGACGACACATTAATTTTAACCACGTAATATCAACAGCCGTGCCTTTCATTAGACCTAGGAATCTGTCCTTTTATATCAGTATCGCGTCATAATGAGATAATGGGGACTTCATAACGGAATATCAGCGTTTGATATTTATTGACAATCAACGTCTAATAACTACGATTGTAACCAGAGGTACTTCATTGTTCTCCTCTCGTTATTGTCTGCGTGTGGAACGATATTCTGATACTAAATGTATAATAGAAACATCCTTTGTCTGCGTAAGAAAAGTTTGTGGAAGTGCATTATGTGGTAGAAATGATGTACATGAAAATGGAAGATTTAATTTTGCAAAAATTAAAGCAATGCAGCATATATTATTTTCTAAGACTCTTTTCGGATTTCTTTAAATATTTTCAGATTTTATATTTCTATATTATGTCCGCACGATGTGGCTAAAACAATTTACCGAATGTTCTTACAGGACAAATTGTAAAGTTTCTTGGAGACTTGAAAAAATAATATTATGTCATTAAATAATAATACTGAACAAGGTTTATTGTACCTGATTAAATAACTTTCACTATAGTTTAGAAAAATTTTCGCTTACATAGTTTCTTCAGTTACTGTCGAAACTGTATTTCTATTAAATAATTCCAATTTTATATTGGTTTAAAAAATTTTACAACGATTTACAACTGGCTTCCTTACACTTGAAATTGTTATTATTCACTATAAATACAGTCATGTAAATTACATGAATTTAAATTTAATGAAAAACAAATTGCAGAGAAGCTTACGTTTTAAAAAATATTGAATTAAAAGTGTGTTGCAAATACACAAAAGCTGTTTTTCTCAAAATTTAAATTGTAACGCTGAAAGATCATTAAAAAATCTTAGGTATTAGAATATTCATTTCCTTTTTTAACTGAAATGTACTCAAAATTACATATTTCTGGTTTCTTAATCTTTTAAATTCTCTGTTGTTAATTTATCGTGCGAGTAATTTATCCTTAATTAATATTTCAAATTACCACATCTCACGTCACAAAAATATTCCACTGCATTTTACATCTTTGGTTTGAGATAAAATTTAATAAGCATGTATTATAAACTATATCAAGTTTCGATATAGTGCACGACACTTGATGCTTTAAAACAGAGGCCATTATACCATTTAATTCCGAAAATGAATAAACTTTTCACTTACGTTAGAAACCATTAAACTGCTAATTATTATCTCAATTTCCAATATGAATTATAAATCTGTGGATTAAACAGCCCCCATATGAACACTGCAAAGATCAATCTGTAACCTGAAAATTTCTGTAGCAAATGTCAAAGGTGTCCAATTATAATTGAACGTGAAAAAGAAAAGGTCATTCTTTGATAATAAACTTCTCCCCATGATTCACGTAATTTCTCGGTTCAAGAAGCTGTGCCAAGATGACTAGGCTGCAGAGTAACTCCTAAGTTTTGGTCATCAAAAAAATTCTACCCAAAAGTCGAACGTAAGTGGTCAATTCGAGAAATAAGAACAAAGTTAATAGGCTGCTGGATTGTTGGAAAGTTTCAGAAATTTAATCGGAAAATCGGAAGATTAACGCTTCGTTTGCTTCGAGATTCACGATGGATGGGGCTTCCCATTGGCTGGATAAAAATCACCAGATGGGATCGGTTCTTCTACGCGGTGGAATTCGGGGGGAGGAGAGAAAGTTCCTGTTACACCAAAGTATGCGGAATTTTCAAACCCGTTCAGCTTCCTCGATACTGCACCACCTTAAGAAAATCCTCGAACACGAGTAATAATTTAAGCCTGGAGAAACAGACGCTAGTAATTTTTGCCCTTTGCACCCTGTCATACGCCAAATGAATTTTAGAAGAAAATGGTACCATTAGTTTCATTTTCAGCATTTTTTTTGCTAATTTGTGTGTAGCTAATGTAGTTTATTATTCACAGAAAGTAAAAGGAAGTTGAAGAATGATATTCTTATCTGTGTATATGTATAAGTGATTTTAATAGAAATCATTGCTTATAATGTTGGTATTACTGTTCTATCAATAGAATACCCTGAGCTATAAAGGTAAATATAAACAGGGTGATTTATAGATATTTTGTTTAAAAATTGTCAGGGGTTTCCTGCAGCTTAAAATTGAAAAAAAAAGTTTGACTAAACGTGGGCCTTACAACCATTTGTTTTTGAAGTACAACAGTTTTAACGTAGAGCTAGAGTTACGATAAATTTTAAAATGCAGGGTAAAGACCAATTTTATAATGTTTTATAAAAGAAAAGGTAATACCTCCAACCAAAAATGACTGTATCACAAGAATAAATGGTTTCAAGGCTCACATTTGTTGGAACTATTTTTCAGTTTTGATGTGTAGAGTATGCCTATTAATTATTGTACAAACATTTATGAATTAGTCTATATATTTATATGCTGTATAGAGTCAGGAGATTCCCAACAATAGTTCAATGATACCAACAGTATAAATAAAGAATTATGTTACAGTTATTTATATGCACACAAAAGATTATTATTTTTAAACTTTCGTTTGACCACTACATATGTTGAGGGACTACAAAATTACTACCCTCGTTTACTTTAATATGAAATAGATCAATCAGAGACAGTAAAGAGTAATCAAGTTAGATCAAATCGAAATTTTTCTAGATAAAAGCACTTCTAAGATTGGAAACTAATTTCTTTTTCTTTGAAAATATATTTTGCATTGCAGAATTGTAGTGTACATTCTCTTGAATGCAGCCCTCGTAGGATTCTGTACTCGAGTTCTCGTGATTGTTTGCAGAAAGAATAAAATTGTAAGAAGAAGGAAGCACCACTCTTTTGGTAATAGTGGCTCCATCTAAGAAGATTTCCTTTGAGTCAACTAATGTCGAATTTATATTAAAGTATGTATTCGATCTCTTCTTTATAAAATTATTTATTACCATGGCATTTAGTAAATCTCTCAATAAAAATTGTAATCTTGTTGGCCATTTAATTGTCAAATATATCTCTCATTAATTTGAATAAGATACTCGATGGCCTGATAGAGATCTGATGTTGAAGGAAAAGATGATAGAGTGGCTAAGCATTTTTCAATCTGTCGTATGAAAATTCGTTTTCGTATTAATGAATAATCTCACACGTTTATATTAATGAAAATCATTAATGAATTTTATGTCAAATTAATAATGAATAAGGGGTTTTTAATATCAGCTGTTTAATATTTCGTTCGATATACATATTAATAATTCTTAATGAAGAAACGCGTATAATTATTGGATAAAAGTTTTAATTAGCAGATGCTTTTGCAGCACATCGAATAATTTGGCAAATAATATTCATCCATATTTTATTATTTTCATCTACTCACGCAAGTTTCGTAAAAAAACTAGCGTTTAGTTTAAACAATTTATTCATCAATATCATATCTCGTATTTAAGTATTTAATAAACAATTTCTTGGATTTTAATTTTTATTTCACTATAGATCTTTTCGTTTCACTATTATTCCAAGCATGTCTCTTCGTTATCCATTTCCAGTCCCTTTCTTATCTCCAAAAGAGCCACCATTTGAGGAATATAATTTCATTTATCGAACGAGTGGAGTGTAAAATAAGAAATACACAGAAACAGATGAAAAGTGACCTCATAATTTTTCTCTACAAATAAAAAATACCTTTGCATTCGATTTTCTTCTGTCTTTGCTCATGCATTACTTTAAACAAAATAATTTACATTTTATTTAAGATTTTATATTAATTAAGTTACAGTAATTATGTTCTTCAACGTCATTACACGCGAACTATGACTTTTGCAAAATGATCGAGTCACCTAAGCAAGGAACATTGAGTGTTCGAGCCTTGAATGGAATTAATTTCTACAGGCAACGATTGTTGTACCGCGAACACGATTTCTTAACTTAATAAAGCAAACTGCAATTAACCAATTGCACACTTAAATTGATTGGAATGTGCTTGCACACGACGGGGTCGTCAAATCTTCTTTGGAATGCAGCACTTTAAAAACCCGCTCAAACACTTCATTTATAATTCTTTTCTTATATTACAGCACAAATACAATTTATAAAAATGTTAATTTTCAAAGAAAAATAGTATCATCTGCTGTAATATATTTTACAATGTCACTGCTCACTAATTCAGACTCGATCGATGTAAAATGAATAATGATGTGAGTAACTACAGAAATAAAGATAATAAAAATTCCCTTTTAATCTCGTCGAACGTGTGAAATAATAATTTTAAAAAATTTTGTTCACTAAAAATGATTAATAATCATTTTATTTGAAGTAGATAGACAAGAATTAAAATATGTAAAATGGTAATTCTCAATTGGAAATGAATTCGCCTGGTATTCACGTTTCATAATTAACAATATTATTTACTTTATTTTCCAGTAGCAAAATAGAAAAACCATTATAACGTTAAAATCACACAAATTCCTACACTACCAATAAAATTCTCATCTCCATGAGCATTGCCTGCATCGCCCGAGAACAATTTAAAAACCCTCCCATTAATCATGGACCTCACCTTTCGAAACACACTGCACCACAATGAAAACAAGAAAACGAAACCAATCTCCTGCAGTTAATTCTCGCCGCCAGTTCCGTTATTCAGATCACACTTTCACGAGTCCCTTGAAAAGTAAACCTCAGACTCAACTTAAAACTCCTGCGCACGAAAGAAAACCGCTCCTAAACTTCACTACCTCCGCAGAAACATGGAACCGACTGTCCTCGCACGAAAACAAAACACGGGAGAATTTTTTTTTTAAATATACTTCTCGCTTACCTGATCCTGGGTCGAGGGCGTCTAGGTTGATCTTCCAAGTGGATGGAGTACCCGAAAACACAAGGGTGTCCGACCAGGTTGTTTATTAATGGTGACGGAACGTCGACGGAAAGAAAAAAACGAGCGAGTCACCGCGAAAACAGCGATCGTGCGACGTGAATGACGGACAGATGAAGCACAAAGTGCGCGCAGCGAGCTCGGGCTTCTCCTCTTTATACCCTCGAACTTGCACCTGTGCTTGCGCAGATCGGCCTCTTAAGCTTCGTCCACTCGGCTCCTTGGTCCGCTCGCCGCGGACCGCCACGTGCTTCAATCGCGTGTCATATCGATGGCTCGCTCATATTTCGAATCCTTGAGCAGTCCTTCGGCCCGCGCCTCAAGGTTAGAGCCCCGCGGCAATCCGATTCGGCAGCTTTCCCATTTTTCGCCTTTTTTCCTTTTTCTTTTCCTTCGTGGGGAGAACTAGGTTCGACCGTCGACGGATGGAATCGTGACTCCATGCTTGCGTGTTAAGGGGTCTTCTTGGAACATTTAAATATCAATAATTTTTTTATATTTTGGACGGAGAGAATGTGTGTGGGAAATTGTGGGTGGTCGATGTCGAGGGTCAACGACACGTGGTTTCCTTAAGGGGTTACGCCACCCTGAAAGTTTTGAAAAATCGATTTTTTTTGTTTTGCATTTTCTTATTACGTGAAGTTTTAAGAATAATTTAAGTCATGGTAGATGCAAAAATTCTCCAAAATAGCCGAGTTATAGACTTTAAACGAGGCGCGGATGTCGATATTCCACAGCAGGTAAAGCTTTTTTCGCAGCGTTTTTCTCGAAACTACATTTTCAAAGGTGATATATCAAATATCTCCAAAACTATTTGTCCGATTGATTTCAAACTTGGTACGCATATTCTTAATAGTATTATCTACAATGTAGCATATCATTTTTTTCATGCGATAACCCATTCGTACATAATAAATGTTTTAAGTTCGTTTTGTCAGGTGAAAAACGAATAATTTTCTTCACCTTGCTCTCATTTGTGCAATAAATTTTTTTTGTGCTTTTCATTTCAGATGAACCTGGGCGTTATAATTTGTTATATCAGTTACGCGTGTAACGGCGGACGAGCTTCGCGGGACAAGAAATAACTCGGTCATTTTTTAATATTTTTATATAGTATTTATACAATATAGGCACTAATACATTCTCTACACATAAGAAAAAAAGAAATAATTTTCAACCTCATAGTATCAGTAAAAAAAAATTCGTCTAATTTAGTGCTGTTTCGAGCGCCTCAGGGTGGCGTAACCCCTTAAGGGGGAATTCCACTGTGAACGGTCGAAAAATTAAGATATTTTTAAAGATTTTTTTCTCAGTAAATTCAGCATATAATGAAATAAATCTTTTTGGAGTTTATTAAGCTACTCTTATATTATTCCAAAAAAATTGAAAAGAATATTTTTAATTTGTGTTACCTGTTTTTTTACAGCGTCAATATGGCACCTAAACAAAAACGGTATGTTCGTGGTGCAGGTGATTTCCTGGCTTAGGCTTATCTAAAACAAAAAGTTCGAAAAGATTCTTAATCTGTATGAGTGTCGCTATCTCCCGTAGCTCAATTAAAAATTTTTGTCGAAAAATAACCGAGATTTTTCTGAGGGAACATTCGAGAAAGCACCATTTTGGAGAACATTTCTTTCAAACCGGCGTCATTTTGTTATTTCTTAACAAAAATTGTTAATTGAGCTACGGACGATAGCGACACTCATACAGATTAAGAAACTTTTCGGAGTTTTTATTTCAGATAAGCCTAAGCCGGGGAATCACTTGCACCACGAACATACTATTTTTGTTTAGATGCCATATTGACGCTGTAAAAAAACAGGTAAAACAAATAAAGAATATTCTTTTTAATTTTTTTGGTATTAATATAAGAGTAGCTTAATAAATACCAAAAAGATTTATTTCATTATATGTTGTATTTACTGAGAAATTTTTTTTTAAAACTAGCTTAATTTTTCGACCGTTCACAGTGGAATACCCCCTTAAAATTTTGTTTTATAATACCTACAAGAATTATTACAATGCTTTGTTTTTCATTATGTATGTCTGGAGTTGTGAGAATTTGATTTGACACCAGGATATAAAATAAGGATTTGAAATAATATTTCAGTCGTCTGTTTGTGATAATGTCAGCTGAGATCGAAGAAAATATTGATTCACAAGAAAATCCATTTTAATATTTTTCATTTCAC
This sequence comes from Andrena camellia, assembly GCA_029448645.1. NCBI lineage: Eukaryota > Metazoa > Arthropoda > Insecta > Hymenoptera > Andrenidae > Andrena > Andrena camellia. The sequence goes on along the minus strand of CM055678.1, from coordinate 31,804,644 downwards.
ATACTAATAAAAGGACAATGGTTAAGATAATGACCGGTGGGATAAAGGAAAAAGAATTTTCTTTTTGTATCTACGTATGTATATTCTGGATATTTGGATATGTGGGAAATTTGCAGGGCTGGGGAAAATAGATTTTTGTAATAGATAAATAGAAATATATATATTTATTTCTTCGAGTGATACAGGGTTTGATAAATAAACTTTTCTTTGAAATAGTAGTTACATAAATAAATAGTATTTCAAATATATATTTTACTACTAACTCATACAAATACTATTGTGTAAGAAGTATTTTATTGAAGTATAAGAAAATAGCATTTCAAATAATAATATTTCAAACCTAGTATTTCAAACCTAGTATTTCAAATAATAACTGACTGACTGTGAATACAAAAAATGTGTGTAAACATGCATACCTGCGGTCAGAAATGCTAGAAATACTTGCAAGAAATATTTACCCGAATAAATGTAATCTTAAGAAGGTAACGAGCGACATTTAGGAGATCTGTTTGGTTTGGAAATTTGTATCTCCCATTTCCGATCCCCTATTTCCTATATTCAAATCCGAGTGTAAATAGTAAATATTTGAACTGTTTATAGTATTTGATTTAAGCATTAAATGAAACAGTATTTTCAAACAGTATTTGCTTATGAAAATATATTAGTTTTTAATATTTTGTCTCAATCTATTTCACATTTTCCTCAGCCCAGGCGATTTGTAATATTGATAGATTTATGAGATATTGAATGAGAACATTTGGCGGATTCCTTATGAAAATCAAAAGCTTTTGATTGTGTTAGCTTCAAGTTTTAATTAGGGGAACTATGTCAGCAATTATGGAAATGCGAATGCTTTAATAGTGAGACGTACATAGGTTGGTACATGGGAAAATTCAGGTGCTCGCATCTGCTCATTATTTATAGTACGAGGAATGAGAAAAGGATCGGTAATAATTAATATCGAATACAAAGGTCTCTCCATTTTTCTGGGCACAATTATTGCAACAATCCAAAAAAAGAAGAAGTTTTTGTTAAGAATTCTCTCCGATACGAAATTTTCCACAAAATCGTTGGTTTATTCGACAATTAGCGAATGATTATAATTATTTCGGACATGTGAGTGGCGAGGTTAACAGGTGATACTTAAAATCCAATCTCCCATTTTAATTGACAAGTGACACGATTAGTACTTTTTTTGCACACTTTACAAGACAAGGTGTTTGCATACAATATTTGAAATGGGAAAAGGAAAATGCCATTTGCCAATGTTTTTCTTATTATAAATACCAATGACAATATTTTTTTAATTGGTACAATTTAACGAAGTAGCGTTTGAATGGAATGGAAACCACATTTCCTATCATAGTCTAACAATCACTGGCACGTTACAAACTCCGAATTTTCTAATTTACTAGCTAAAATTTACGAACTGAATTGTACTCATTTTGCCCAAGTATCCAATTTGAACATTCTTCATTTTATATTTCCTCGTTTTACGCTCCTCTAAAAATTATCCTAATAGAAAATTTACGATTGCATCGTAAATTTAAAAAATCTTACCGTCCTTATCGTACATTCATTAATTTTTTGGCTAAAGGAAGGTCGAAATTAAAAAGAAATCATAAAAGCAGGTTCTGTTTTATTCGAAATGTCTCTTAAAATAAAATATTTTAATTAGACGATACAATATGATTTTATGAACTGGAATAAACGGCGATAATATAAAAGAATTAATATAACTTTCCCACAACTCGTTAATGTATAATATTAATAATAGCAACCACAGACGCCCAGTTGCTGTGTTAATTAATTTCACAAAATACGGGAGATAAGAAAAGGGACAGATCGATGGTCGTCGCGTAAAAGCGTCCGCCTCGTAAAATATGCCCGCGGCAAAAACCAGCTCGGAATTTCAGATTGCCGGGAGCTTCGTAAAAGAAGAAATAAAAAATTGTCTGCGGAGTTAAAACAACACTTCGTTAATAAGTCAGAAAGTCATCGTGGAAACGTTTGCTAAGATCGATCTGCGGGCCAGGGATTCGTGTATCGAGAACAATGGAAGCAGATGGAGGATCAATCAGTTGCGCATTGCCATGATTGATACTCTGACAGACGTACAATGGAACGTCAATTAAACGAACTAATTGGTATCACAACGACATCCAGGACGAATGGCCAAAAATTTTTTGCCACTTCAGAAACATTTTTGCGCTGCACCATGGGGCACTCGAAATAACTCAGCACTTTCGAGATCGATCATGTGATATCGTGTTGTGAAGGATCTTTAACGCGTTCATTGCTGCGATGGAACTTAAGGGGTTACATACGTTCTCGGCGCCTAATAATTGATCACTTTTGGGATTTTTTCCCTCGAGAGGTGTGAAATAAATCGTAAATTTTATAATTGTATCTTGTTCTTGGGACCTTTATTCATATAAAAAAATTTATTTGACACACTTTTGTCATATATTGCCGTTTGTTTTCTGCGGTTGCAGCAACCTCTGCACAGAGGGCCACCTTATCAGCAGCATAACTTCGCCAATTTACAACCTTTTTCCACGAACATTGCGCTTATCTATGCAGAATAGCATTCTCAGAGGGCCATCGGGCCATTTTTTAAATTTTTAATATTTTTTTACCATTTAAAGATCGAAATTGTAGGCGACAAATCGACTGCTTTCTTCAAAATGGCATAATTTACTTGTTTTCTAAAAATTCAAAAATTTGGCCCGATGTCCTTAGAGCATCAGATTTTTATTACATTCGTCCCTTCCAACCACCACAATTTACTTTTGAGTAATTGTTCAAAATGAATAAAAAGGTAAAAAATGTTTTTACACACTTTTCTACAACTTTAAATTTAAGAGAAATATTCGATTATTTGTTCTCTGAGAAGGCACTCAGTGCACAGTTTTCTGTTCACGTAAACAATTGCAAAAAATCATTTGTCCATACGACCCCGAAGGAATGACAGAATTAATTGCATTAGTCGATTCCGGGGGAATGTGCTCGGTCATTCTAAAACTATCTACTTTAAGGCGAGGAAAAACGAAAGTTCGGAATTGCTTGCACACCTGTGGCTATGTCGCGGGGCCAGGATCTTCAAGATTGATGCTCTAATACCGATTTTATAGGAGCTTCTCGATCAAATTCTGGCGAAAATTTTTTATCGTGTGCGAGTAACCGTACACCAAATCTGCGGTTTAATTTTATCGCCGGTGGTCAAGGGTTCTTCATCCTCCAAGACGGTCCATTTTCCAGAGGGCAGAGGGGGAGGGCGTGAAAGCTGATTTTATGGCACGGTTTAAGAGGTCTGGGGCGCTTTCGTTATCGCGGATCGTGGATGAGGCCTCGGTCGACGAGGGTTTCGAGACCTCTGTATGACGTCTCGGCGAACCGATGCTCTCATTTACTGGCTTCCGTCAATCAAACAGCAACTTACCTACCACCTTCGACGAGGATTTCATGGGATTCGTGCACGTCGTATAACTTGATTTATAAGAGGCATAAATTGCGATCGGCTAGATACGCGTGTGTGACGCCCGATGTGTTAATTCGGAGCTTCCTTGCTTAAACTCGCTACGATAGCCGACGGAATTAATGCACGTAAATCGTGGGGGAAATTAATTTTGGGACAGATTTTAAACCAATTCGTGGGATTTAAATATAGAAAGATTTTAAGTGTATTCTTGGGAATTAACTGTAGAAAGATTTTAAGTTAATTCTTGGGAACTAAATACAGAGAGATTTTAAGTGAATTCTTGGAAATTAATTTTGGGAAAGATTTTAAGTGGATTCTTGGGAATTAACTATAAAAAGATTTTAAGTGGATTCTTGGGAATTAATTGTAAAAAAAAATTAGGTGAATTCCTTAAAGTTAATTGTAGAAAAATGTTAAATAAATTTTTAGATACTCACTGTAGAAAGATTTAATCTGAATTCCTAGAAATAAATACTTTGAAAACTCAGTTCTTTCGTGTTGGTGATAGGAAATTAATTTTCGTGAAAGATTTAAAATGAATTCCTGGAAGTTATCAGCAGAAAGGTTTCAGACGAATGCTCATAGATCCTCACAATGAATTACTCAAATTCAACACTAAGTTATGCTCATAAATTAACCAGAAATAATTAACAAACATCACAACTAGCAATTTCAGTCGCTATAAAACAATTAATCTTTTATGTCAAACATTTTTCTCGCACGTTTCTTCGCGGTGCACACAGTTGCTTGGTCTTCAGTTGCCTCAAGGTCATTTATACAAAATTATTAAATTTATATCTTACTCATGCATCGAAACATCATCAAAAAAGTATATTCCGTTTAAAAAGAATGAAGCTGGCCTTGTAATCATCTTAAAAGCGAAACAATAATAAAAATATCTTTATTGGTCAATTCGATACTCCCACACTATTATTTCATACAATAATTATTTTTAAAAGAAGAGTGCACAATGTTCGTGTCGCCGATTTACTTCAAACTATGCATATAGTTCAAACCCACAGAGTTCACCACCCCAAATTTTCTAAGAAATTCAACTTCATATTTTCGATTTATCCAAAATCAGTACCTACATAGATCTATATACAAGAACAACGCCGATTTAAGTAACTAATGACAAAAATAATTTTTAGCATTCGTGGTTCGTGTTTTACAGAACATAAAAATGCTTATAACTGCAACACTAAGCATTATCGAACACACGCGTATACCAACTTTTTTTATTATCTTGGTGAGTAGAACCGATCCTAAAAAAATGTTCGACCAGTGGCGGATTTAACCGGGCGGCCGATGAGTAGTTGCCACCTGGGCCCCTACCCAGAAGCCCCCCCCCCCCCCACCCCTCCAGGGCCCCATCCTTAAAATAAAATTATGATTTTATCCAAAGTATATTCTTTTCTTTATTATTACATTGACCCCGGTTTCAGTAAACTACCGCTTTATTATCCCGAAAAATGTGCCCCTGCTCAGAAGGTCCCCCTAGGGCCCTGTCTTCAAAAATACATTATGATTTTATCCAAGCACTATATTTTTTTTCTATACTTTTCTTACCCCGTTTTAGTAAAATAGCTCTTCATTTTCCCGAAAAAATGGGCCCCTCAGAACCTTTACCACCTGGCCTTTTTTTCTTAAATCCGCCACTGGGTCCCACATTTTAATAAACACCCTGTATATGAGAGACTGTAAACCGCCAAGCTTTGAATTCGATTTGCTGGAAAACTTTTGAGAAGTGCGCCCCGCGTATTTAATGTATTATTGCACACAGCGTGCGCTAACCGTTTGTGAAATTCGAACCAAATCGGTAAACCGAGCCTCGCACTCCACTCGTTAGCTCCCGTTCCCAAATAACTCTTTCCTTTGGACACCCTGTGTGTTCGGTGCATCTTCCCAATCGTTCATATTCGCCTCGTAGCGATAAGTTTTTGGCAACACTCGCCGGATAATCTTTCATTCGACTTGGAGTGGCCGCGAAGGGTGTGACAGATCAGCAGCGAGCAGAGCGGGAAATGGGGAATCATCGGTCTCGATCGAAGGTGACCCGTTCCGGAGCTGTGCTACGCGACACCTCGAGAGGACACCTCTACGTTTCGTCGGCCTCGCAACGTCGACTCAGCAGTCGCACACGTCGACGATTTTTCGAAACTGAAGAATTCCGCCTGGCCACCTACCACCCTGGCGGACAGCCGATCATATCTTGGCTGTCGACAAGCTGATAGAGACATACTTTGCGACCCTTCAGCTTAAATAACGTAAGCAACTTTTCCTCCCCTTTTTTTTCTACGACAGGCTTTTGTCACAGTGCTTTCCTTCCCCCTTTCGCGCTACTGGCGGTGGTGTGCGTTCCGATCGCGGGTAGATCGACATTTTGCGTGTCGGTAGTTTGGAAAGTGGAGCACTGAACCTTCAGGGGAGGAATTTATATCTGATAAACGCGTGAATAAATGATTGATTGGCTTGATGAACAGAGGGATGAATTCAGCTATGTTGATTATGTGGTTTGAAAATATAGCGATTTGTTAAGAAATATATTTATACCGTGCTTCGATGAGCTAGATTTCATTTGTATTCTTGAGAAAGTTGATACAGAGTAGCAAGGAATGCGTAGCACAACTAAAAAGAAAGTGATTCTATGCGTAAAAAAATTTAAAAAAAATTAAAACCTCTTTCTTTTTGATATCGGTTAAAAATATATAAACAAAAATTTTTAAGTGAAACGGTTTTATTTAACTTGGTCAATAATGCACTAAAAAGTAAAAACGAAGTCTTTTCTTGTACTCCAATTTCGATTGTGATATGTGACTTTAAATAAAATCATAGGGCAGGATATTTCATAACAGGGTATGAATCAATTTAATACAGAATTAGGCGATAATTGGTTGAAAGCTAAAAAAAAATATTAATTGAATTAATTAATTTATGGGCGTCCCAAGTTAAATGAAATCGTATAATAAAGGGAAAATGTGGATTAAAATTCTTTCATATGAGACTTTGTGTTCCAGAAAATTGATTTTGAAAATTTCTTATATAGTCAAGTACATGTGTATTCTCTCTAATGGTCTGTACAGAAAGAAATGGACAAGAATATATTTTAGTTTTGAAGTAACCCCACAAATTCAAAGTCTCTTGCAAAGCACATTACCCTAAAACTTTCATATTCAAAATATCTAGGTTGAATTTGTGTAAAGGAACATCTTGCATCTAACTCCATCGAACTGATCTTGATGCTAATATTACTGTCGATCAAAGGTACTTTACGATATATTGTTGAAAACTCAATACAACACGCACTCGCTATAAGCCCGTTTCTCCATGCGTTGTACGCCCGACGACTATCCCCGCCATTTCTTAGAATCCTTCGGACGAGGGCGAGAGAATCCGAGAACGGGCAAGAGGGAACGAAAGAGTCGACACGAAGTTGCCGTCGACTGTTTCTTTCCCTCTCGCTCGTTCTTTGTGTCCACAATGCGCCGTACGCCCGCCGCTAGCCCCGTTAGTCGGGCTTATAACGAGTGCCTTTTGTATACGCATTATAACCTGTGACTTCCTATCATTAAAACTACTTTTAGGGAGTGCTTGCTATTCCAACCAATCTAGATTAGCATTAAATAATTTATTGATCCCGAATGTTTTGCTTATAGTGTCCCTTATTACTAGTATTCCTTCTCGAGGAAAAAAAGAATTTTAGATCATAACAGAATCAGAATCTAATATAGACTCTTATTCTGAGCTACATGAATGCAATTATGGGTCAAAATGGACATGAGTCAAGCCATCTGCCAGCCAAGTTTTAAATTTGTAACACCTTCAAAGATTTTAATTTCTTCCCTATCCTGTATTTACGTAAAAATGTAGGTATTTTAATCCAAAAACTCCTTCGTATCATCGCCTAAATAATTTGTCAACCTTGCCAAATATGGTTGCTTGCTCCATCCTCGATGTGTGTTTGACTAATTGCTCTAAACAGTGTACACTGCTTCGTTCAGTTTGCTCTTACAGAAAGTTTGAGACAGAAGCGTATATAGTGCGCACTTCGTCACGTATCATAACTGATAATAATCTCTAAGTAGGTTCACGGAGTAAAGTAGGCAGGGGTAGCTGGATAAAGATTTATTCAGCCCTGTAATACAGCCTCCTAAGAACAAAATTGCTTGGCTCACAACTTTCCGTCATAACGACACCCCCTTATATTGTCGCCCCCGGATATAACGGGCTTCATGCCTTTTTTATATCGATATTTCACGACCCCGTGCGTGGACAGCGCGATATTTCTCCTCCCCCTATTCTGGATCACCGCTGGAATGATTACTGTCCCATATTTAGCCACTGCAACGGAAAGATTTCGTCTTTAACCCTGAATTACTATACTGTGCTGTGGACAGGGCTGTTTGTGGGGTTACCTTGAAACGCCCCTCATAAGGGCTGACCTCTATGAACGGATCGAATCTTGAATACACAGGAGTGTCCCCCATACAGTGTTAATATTTATTGTTATTTCAGCTTGAATCAGTCGAATAGTTTGAAATACACGTGTCCCAAAGCTTCGTTCAGATTAGTCAAGTTGCTTGAATTCAAGTAACTTGAAACTACTTAAGCAATGTGAACCTGTTATTCACTTGACTTGAAATATCCTTTCAAGTTTCTTTCAAGTTTCAAGCGATGTAGGGAGTCTTTTAACTTTTACTTGCCTTGAAAATTTGAAATACAGCTTGAGTAGTGTGAACGTACGTACAAGTGTCATTTGAAGTAAGCTAGCTGCCTATTGTTTTTGAAAAGTGAGGTTATAATCATAAAACAATGATTAAGAATAGGTGGAGTAGTGACAAGATTTTTAAATTCTTAGAAATGTATGATAAATATGATATTTTATGAAATAACGACGGAGACCAACTTCTTTGACACTATTTTAGATATCTACTTGCTTCAAGTAATCCTAAAAGTAACTGAAGGGCAACTGGCACTACTGAACACAAATTTGAAGTGAAGTAACTTGACTAATGAGAACGAGGCTTAAGAAACTATTCTTTAGATTATTTTTCTGTATGATTTTAGTGTTTAACCCTCGCCCAGCCGATGCCGCGTCACTTATGTATGTTTATGCAGAGCAACAATATGTTTTAAAACACATACTTGCAAAATTCATGCAACAAAAGCATATAATAATTTTTGTGTAAATTATTGCGAATAAAGAAAAATTATTCATTCTTTGTAAATTTATTTTCCTTTCTTCCAAGTAGGTATTCCGTATTTGTGTCATTTTGAAAAATCCATTACAAACTTGGACAAACTAGTTCCAACGTACATATTACAAAAACTTTAGCTTGGTTCATAAATGACCCGACGTCAGCTAGGTGGGAGAGGGCTGTTCGAGGGTTAAAGAAGTGGGTCAATAGAGAATGTAATTACGTTAAATTATATTTATATTTGTTAAGTAAGCAATTCAGTTTAACTTGATTGTATTGAAAAATAAATAGCAGGGAACCTGAATTATTCTTTCCTCTTCGTTGATAAGAGTAACGTGGTTTCTTTATGTCACACCACTTTGCAGTAAGGAACGAAAAGATCAGGTGTGGATTGTAAATTATAATGTTGTACAGTGTGTAAATGGGATTGATGAACGCGTTGTTGCAAAATAGTTGGAAAGTTTAGAAAATGTGATTGAAGTTTGGAAGGCAAAGAAGGAAGTGGATAGTTAATCGAGATTAATGATGTCTGGAACTTTGTCCTGGGAGATGGCGGAAAATTATAGGAGACTTAATACAGTAGAGGTTTACTTTTTGCAGAAAAATTCATATAGAGCTATTATTATTGAACATAATAAAAGCATTCAATGTTGAAAATATGAGCATATGTATTGGGAAAATGGTAAAAGGAAACATAAAAGTAATCATTATTTATAGCAATGCAAAACGTAAACGAAAGTCCTAAAATCAGTGTTTGTGAACTGAACCAAATGCTAAAGCGTTTCTTTTTGTAAAAAAAACTTGTTTTTGATGAAATAATATAAACGAGAGTGAGTTAGCTCTAGGTAAATGGGAAAAGCGATTAAAATATGTTAAAATGTGCGTAACAAAGCTTATCAATTTTTATAATCACATATAATATTTGGTTTATAATTTAGGAGCTTATATGTTTATAAATTTTATATGTCGTTCAATATCATTTTTATGTAAAATAGCTAAGAAAATAGCTAGATTTGGCTGAGAAAGTAAATTTAAAAATTGGGGACGCACACTTACGTAAAATTATTGACGAAAATCGAAAAACATTTCATTTCGATAGTTCTGTCTTCACCATTGCCTGTCCCATTCTAGGAATTAAATACTATGAAGGCAGATGAATTTTAAGGCTTTCGATATCTGGCAGCAATCGTCTGAATAATTCGTCACCGAATTACACAGTTACCATTCTTTTAAATTTGTGGAATTCTATAAATCTGCTATAACGAGTGGTTGCGAGAAAAAAACGAGCTTCAAGGGTGTGCGAAAGTGCGTGCGTGCATGTGAGGTCCGTGATAGATGAACGTGCATTTGGGAGAAGCCAATCGAGTGTAAATCGCGTAAGAGAAACTTGGAGAAAATTGACCAGCGGGATTGTGCGCGGGTGTAGAAAAGGAGACATTGACAAATGTTGTATAACCATTCCGTTATTTTATTTCTAACTTGTTGACAATATATTTAGGTACTTTTATAATTACATATTGTTGAATATTTCGCAGATTGCTGCGCATATTTTATATTCTCAACTTTTTCTATCAAAAAGAATTTCGAAAAAAAAAACGTTAGCTGCATCGAATTTGTAAATCACACAATAGGTACTTGTAGTGATAGAAAAGTGGAAGGGAAGAAATGCTAGTTGCGATTACAGTTTGGAATAATAGAATAAAAAGTTATAATAGTTTAGAATTTGCAGATGCAAAACCTATGTATCGTGCCTTCATAATTGTGCTGAAATTAATATTACTTTCCGTGTATATAAAAGCCAACTTTGTGCAGTTTTGTGTGAAGCAATAATTAACTGTAACTTTAACCCCTTGCCCTACGATTTAAATTCCGACGACTGGCACATAATCAACACCAGAGGTTGGTCACGCTTCGAGCCATTTCACGAGTTGTTTACGTTGAGCCCTATCTACAAACCACGAGCCTGACACGTGTTGTTTACGTTTGGCCCGATCAACGTACCACGCCTCTCACCCGTGATTTTCATGATTGGCCCGAACGACGTACCAAGGCTCTCACACGATATTGTAGGCGAAGGGGTTAAGCAAGAAATTCAGCAATATATCTTTTATATTAGTTCTGCACCGCAGCAATTATTAAACTATATGGAGAATAATTGAAGCAGCAGATATGCATTGGCAACATTGTAAAGCATAAACAAATGTTTGCCATACTGTAAGACATAAACTAACGTTGGCCACACTGTAATACGTAAAATAAAGTTGGTTGTACTGTAAGAAACCACTGAATGTTGGTAACATAATATTTCAAAAGATGTACCTTCAGAAGATAATAATGAATACATTAAGAATACACCTTCCCACCAAATAATAATAGTGAAAATTAATTTTTTATTTCGTATAAACTAATATTTCCGTCTTTTTATCGCTCTTTACCGTGAATAACTTTCTTTACCGTGTGTCGATAATTTATTATCAGTTGTAATAAAACAGTAATGTGTTACTACAGACGAGATATAGGCACAGACCAGGTGTAGGATAGACTTAACACGCAATGTAATTTTGTGTCACACGCTCTGGGAGGCTCGCTAGCCCCCTTACCATTTTCGTGTCACACCCAACGTTATCTATTCAGTCTAAAATAAGATTACAATGCTACGAGTGGTAGCACAGACGAGGTATAGGATAGACCTATCACCTTATAGATGATCGTGTCGCCACCCAAACTATGTTACCGACCCATAATTTGAGGACTGAATGTAGTGGCATCTGCTCATGAACAGCGTCCAACTCAGCAACTACTTTGAAATGTGTTGAAATGCTGAAAGATGGGGGCGCGTGCTTCTATACGTGTGACTTGTTTAGAGTGGGAGAGTTTGACATAGAAGGCAGGCTTTTGTTACGCTATACTTTATCTCGGTTTGTCAACGCCTCACGCGGATGTCTCTCCGAAAATCCATTTCGGGGATCAAGATACTATGGCGCTTAAAAATGATATTTCTTCAAAGCTCGTGCGAGCTATAAATTGCACGATGACATTGTTTATTAGCACTTTGCGTGTAGTAGAACCCTTTCACGTATCATACCCCGTAAAGTATTAAAAATTGAAGCTGTTACTGACATTCCCGTAAGTTTCTAATGCACTGTTTAATCAGTCTAGTGAAGTAATAATAATTGGATTCTATTTGTAATTCTTAAAAGCCTCGCAGAAAGTTGCATAATGCACGAGTGTCGTGGGGTGCTTAGATGCAACTGCAAATCGAGTTACTTTTCAAACACGCATTGTGAAATAAAATTTTGTCTAGCAATGGACATTGCTATATAATATTATTTCTGGCTTTGACGAATTTCAAGTTAGCTGGGAATCGGCCGAGCGCGACAAAAACATCAACAACCTCTACCAAAGTCACTACATCGCCGAACGGTGTGCCCTAACAGTTCGACGTTGTCCGCGACGGTGATCGGATCATTGAATATCTGTGCAGTTACAGTGGATATTATTTCATCATTTCACGATTCCTGCATCAATTCCATCGATTACTGGACTATGTGGAAAGCCCTTTAACAAGATTCTACTGTATTACACTCAGTATCTAGAGGACTATTTTGGAAACACTTTATTCGAGTCCGAACACATCTTTCCACTGTTGAGAGATGTTTAAAAGCGTGAAGTGCTTTTGTAATCGTGTGCAATGCGATTGTAGAGTCAGTGCTTATTTCGCGATAAAGTATTTCGTAGTGCACAGTGGTCCTGCGTGTTAGTAACGTGAACGCGACTGTAGAATCAGTGTTTTAACGCATTTAGAACTCATTCAGAGCACCGGTGCTCTTATTGCTTCTTCATCGCGAAATTAATACGACATATTTGTGACACGTTCTATTCGGTACTGACCCTGCAGCTGCGGGACATTGGGCTGCAGATCGAATAGCTACTGTTGAAGGGGGATGCTTGTCTGCATGGATAGCAGTGAGACTGTTTGCAAGGAACGGTGAGTGATAACTATTTTTTCATACTTTCAAACTTTCTGCATGCCATCGAACAAAATGATTGCTGTAGCGAGCATAGTGACCACGAATACATACTTAGTACTCGTGAATAGTAACATTAATGCGTGTGCTTCCAGATGTTTAATACGCGTAGAAACATACAATAAATAAATTTTAAATTCGCAATAGAAGTTTTAATATCGCGTTTCAAACATTCTAAACTAGATTTCTTAATTTCTCAATCATTTGGGATGCTTAATGTATCGAATACGAGTTAAATTTCTGAAGTTGAACTCTTCCGTGTGAGATCTTTCAAATCTTCTCTCTTAACAGTAATTACATTCGAATCATTAGAAATTGAGAAATTTCAACTTGCATGGGAAACCGTTGAGGTCGACCGCAACCTTTACCAATGTGACAAAATTGACGAAAGGTGTGAGCTATCAGTTCGACTTTATCCGTGATAGTGATCGGATCGGTGAATATCTGTGAATGTCACAGTGCATATTATTTCCTGATTTCTCGATTCCTACATCAATTTGTTCGACTACTGAACTAAATAGAAGACCGTTTAACAAGATTTCACTAGAATATACCTATCATCTAGTAGACTTTTTGACAGAGTTGCCTAGTGTTTGATTACATCTCGCAGTGATAAAAATACGTGTATAAGGTGCGGGGTACACGACTGTAGTTGTGAAAAGTGAAAATTTTGCAATGGACATTGCTATATAATATTATTTCTGGCCTTGACGAATTTCAAGTTAGCTGGGAGTCGGCCGAGCGCGACAAAAACATCAACAACCTCTACCAAAGTCACTACATCGCCGAACGGTGTGTCCTAACAGTTCGACGTTGTCCGCGACGGTGATCGGATCACTGAATATCTGTGCAGTCACAGTGGATATCATTTCGTCATTTCACGATTCCTGCATCAATTCCATCGATTACTAGACTATGTGGAAGGCCCATTAACAAAATTGTACTACATTACACTCGGTATCTAGAGGATTATTTTGGAAACACTTTACTCGAGTCCGAATACATCTTCCCACTGTTGCGAGATGTTTAAAAGCGTGAAGTGCTTTTGTAATCGTGTGCAATGCGATTGTAGAGTCAGTGCTTATTTCGCGATAAAGTATTTCGTAGTGCACAGTGGCCCTGCGTGTTAGTAACGTGAACGCGACCGTAGAATCAGTGTTTTAACGCATTTGGAACTCATTCAGAGCACCGGTGCTCTTATTGCTTCTTCATCGCGAAATTAATACGACATATTTGTGACACGTTCTATTCGGTACTGACCCTGCAGCTGCGGGACATTGGCCTGCAGATCGAATAGCTACTGCTGAAGGGGGATGCTTGTCTGCATGGATAGTAGTGAGACTGTTGCAACGAACGGTGAGTGATACCTACTTTTTCATTCTTTCAATCTTTCTGCATGCCATCGAACAAAATTATTGCTGTAGCGAGCGTAGTGATCACGAATACATACTTAACCCTTATGTACGCAACCGGATATCCGGGTACTGATTTCTATGTTTCCTTTAACAATTTTTAATGTTCTTGTAAAAATATCGACAAACCGCTTCGGCTCCCCATTCTGTAGACATTTTTACGTCGATTTACGTTTTGAAAATAAAAATGTATTCATAAAATTTTAAATAGTAAAACTTCAAACTTATATACACGCTTGTTGGATAACCGGGGTACCCGGGTACCCATATAAGACAAGCTTGGAGCTAGCTGAATTGAGGGCTCGGATGCAATAAGGGGACTAGCGCTCGAAAATGCGAAAAAGAATTGTTCAAACGCGAAGAAATATTGGAAAATTAAATGTTATTAAACTGTATTTAAAAAAATATAGTGTTGTAAAGCACGTCACGACACACATTTTTTCTACAAGTTACACTTCTCAAGTTTAATTACATTTGAGTCATTAGATTCTCTTAATAAAACGTGAATGGAAAGCATTAATTTATTACGGATTTTCAATTATATAAGTTAAAGTTCTTTCTCATACAAATAATAATAACTAAGATTGACAGTTGATATTTGTACTACTTGGTCACTATGCTCGCTACTTCTACTTTTCTCTCTCCGTACAATATTAAAATCATAATGCACCGACATTAAAAACACTAGTGGCAATGTTACGAGAAATAAAAAATGACACTATTACCTCCTCGTATCTGTACCTCACATAGTGCCTTTATAAAATAATAGTATAATAATAAATGACAGCTGCCAAAGTGGCTGGTGTTTAAACTTAACTTTCTTTCTCCCAAACATTAAAATGACTTTATGTTACTACACCTAAAGTTTTATACATCGCGGAAGAACATGTCCGCGTGCTAGGTTCAACTAGCCATGGTTCTAGCAATAAGTCTTAGCTTAAGAACTTTAGTCGTAAGACTTTTTCCAAATTTTCAAAAATGCGCAAATCAGTGGTCGAACATGGACCAGAAATATATTTCGTAGAAATGGGTCACTTTCGTAGGTACCTCCATGTTGGTGTGCTCGGACAATTGGTAACGTTTCCCAAGCATTGCGACTTGCGAAACGGAATCAAAGACCGAAGCCTACGATCTACGTTAAGTGCCCAGATCGAGCTAAACTTACGTTCAGTGACTTTGGTTCGGTCTCGGTAGCTAATCAAAATTTTATTCTGTTTTGGGTAGGTATTTCTTCGATGGTTTTGTATGACTCGGTGCCCTTGTCATGCATCTCATCAATCTGTTTCCATTTTCAGCTCTCAGTAGTTGACTGTTTCAGCTTTTCAGGTTTACCGTTTCGCGGGGAAGGGAGTTGATGAAATAATATATTTAAACCGAAACGAGTAACAAGTGATGGTGAAAAGTGGTAGTGGTAGAAGACATTTAAGGAAACGTAGGTTAATTTATTATACCATAAAGTATTTAAGGCCCCATGTAAAATCGCCCAGTAGTCACTGAATTTTATTAGCTTTGTTGCTCGTTTGCTGGTTCCTTATCTCTGATGAGGAAGTCACCGCTGCTTCCGTTTGCGGAAGCAAGTGACTGAGCATGGAATTGGTATGGGTAGATCAGTTTCATCCCCCGGTGTTCTTGCCGAAAGGGAAAAGTTTCGGGCGTAGGGGGTGTACCTTTTGATACACTGCCTGCGTAAGTCACCCGGGCCGATTACCCAATCTCCGCGTAAAACGGCTTGAGTCAGGTCAAGTGTTTGCTCCTGTCGAGACGCATCGGAGCAAGAGGAATCGTATGGGAGACGCCAAGCGCTTTTCCGTGAGTAGTGTAATTATTGTCACAGACGAGGTATAGATAAATAAACCGGAATAGGACAGAAAGGTTAAAAGGCGAATGTGACATCGTTTTATTTTCATCCTCTTTTGTCTTCCGTTGAACGGAATATGTTCATAAGACGATCTTTAAATTGTTACTCTAACAGAAACATTTGTAAATCTGGGCTCTGACTCTCAAATTACCTACTTTTACCTGCGCTGAATTCTAGTTCCTACCACGCGTAGCGTTACAATCTATTTCGAGACTTGACCGGTAACGTTGCATGCGACACTAAACTGGTAAGGGGGTCTTAGGAACCCCCAAACCGGTGACAGAAAAGTACATTGGTTGATAGGTCTATCCTATACCTCGTCTGTAATTTTACCCGTGTTGAATTCTAATTCCTACCACGCGTAGCGTTACAATCTTATTTTAGACTCAATCGATAACGTTGGGTGTGACATGAAAATGGTAAAGGGGCTCGCGAGCCCCCCGAGCATGTGACATAAAATTACATTGCGTGATGGGTCTATCCTATACCTGGTCTGTGGTGGTAGGAATTAAAATTAAATGTTATCGTAAACATTTAAAATCCATCTTCATTCTTTCCACATTTAATTATGTGTCCTGCTTGTAACGTCCGTTTGCCTTCTATGAAATTTCAATCATAAATGCTTTGCCTAGAAATTAACATATTTTATAAAAAAAAACCGTAACCTTCGTAACCTTATCGGCGCCATCTTGATTAGGCCCCGCCCCACTTCACATCCGAATACCTGGTCTGGTCTATACTTGGTAGATGTCACGGGTCTCAAATGACTTAATTTTACCCCGTGTGGAATTCCGATTCCTGCCACGCGTAACGTTACAATCTGTTTCGAGACTTTCCCGGTAACGTTGCATGTGACACTAAAATGGTAAAGGGGGCCCGCACAAACCTGGGATACAAAAATGCATGAAATGTTCCGTCTGCTCTATACCTCATCTGTGTAGAACGTTACGAAAATTATAAACATTTTGTGCAAGCATTTATATTTTGAAATTTAATGTATTTATACCCTCTAATATTCACAGTTTTGAAGCACGTTAAATTACTAGCACTGAAATTTTCTTAGCCTTTACTAGTTAAGGGTTCTGTGAGGCTGACAACAGAATATGATAAAAAATTTGAGAACTTAAAATAAAAAAATACAAAGAATTATATTATTTATTGATGGAACATAAAGTAAAACAGAGTTGGATTTAATGCAATGGATTCTGAAGTAGTGGTGGTATCTGCGTCGTGGCGCTGATATCGTTGAGCTACACTACTACGATCGCGTGAAAATCTATAAGTGATATAAGTCAATGATACGTGCTCCGTCAGCATGGCACCAATACACGACTATTTTTGTTAATTTTTTCAACTCTGTTCTTATTCATTATGTATATAATGTTTAACAGTGCACGTATTGAATAGTCTCAGATATTGATTTTTTTTCATATGCAGAATGCGTTTTAAAGTTAGTCTTTAATGTCTGCCACTTTTTATTCTATTTTAATTTTGTAAAATTATGCTCAGTGAGATCTCCACATTGCGATGTGTCACGGAGACATTCCTCATTCGGAAAAAGAAATAAATAAAATAAATTTTAAAATATTTTATTTGACAATCTATTTATTACGAAAAACTTACTCGCATTCCAAAATCTTCTTTGCCAGGAATTGTATTGCGAGTTAGGAAAAAATAAATAAAAGTACATATTTCTTATTTCTTAGAACACTAGTAAAGTTTTGAATGTTACATTCACTGTGTTTAATGAAAATGTTTTTCCAAACGTATAAAAACAAGTTCAATTAAACCCTATAAATTCAAAAAGCAAATTCTTCAAAATATATTTATGTAAAATCTATTCAATATGATGAAAAATGAATTTTTCCGATTTTTTATCGTATATTTACCTCTTATATATCTTACAATCATTTTAAGAATAATACAAAAAAATTTCCTGATGTTATGATTTGCAAAGCTTTAAATGTCACGTTCAATTGAAAATGGATTTATATTTATATCAACACGAATCGTTCCCGTTATTGGCCCCATTTCATGGCGTACTTATTCAATCAGTGAAATGAAGTACACTTTCCATCAGGCGTGTACTCAAAATGCGAAACGTTAAAATTATGACTCATTGAAGAAAAGGCTTTTCATCTTTTATTTCCTCCTTGAAAAAGCAATGGATTTAAGTGCTTGCATGCACACGAGACGTTCGTGGCTCATAAAACAATCGACGTTAGTCGCCAGTCATGGAGTGTCTCGCCTGGACGAGCCTTTAATGCAATTTAAATCAACAGAGTCTCATATAACTTCCTCCTTAATCCGTGCTTTCAACCACCAACTTCTTTCTTCGAACCATCAGCTCCACCCCTTTAATTCAAGATGAAGTGTGTAATTACTACTACAGAATCAATCCATAAATGTGCTTCACTAAACAGTTCAGCAAAACCTGCATTGTGGATAAATGAAATAAGAATTCTAATATGAGCGTATTAAATTTTTTACAGCAAATTTGAGTGACAAGTGTTTGGGACAGCGAA
The DNA here is from genome assembly GCA_029448645.1 of Andrena camellia. Taxonomy (NCBI): domain Eukaryota; kingdom Metazoa; phylum Arthropoda; class Insecta; order Hymenoptera; family Andrenidae; genus Andrena; species Andrena camellia. The sequence goes on along the minus strand of CM055678.1, from coordinate 31,786,142 downwards.
AAGATCGAATAACTGCTCAGGTTTGAAGATCGTTTGCCAGTGGAATACGTGGTTAAATTTTTAAATACCCCCTGAGAGGTGTACATAGATACTAGTAATATTATAAGTATAAGTAACAAGGAAAGATCCCGAACCTGAAAATTCAAAAAATTCTGAGACTTTCTGAATATGTAGGGGATTTTCTCCTGATTACAAAGCAATTTTTGTTTACTGCCGAAATTCACTCTAAAGGGGTGAAATTGACCCCTTAAATTCCGGCTATTTTCCGATTTTGTGTTATAACTCGTGAACTGTAAGAACTGTAAGTTACCAAATGATAGTCCTAATTAAAAGAAGTAACTTTTAAAATCGGAAAATAGCCGAATTTTCAGGGGTTAATTTTAAAGGAAGTTACCAAATGACAGTCCTAATTAAAAGAAGTAACTTTTAAAATCGGAAAATAGCCGAATTTTCAGGGGTTAATTTTACCCCGTAGAGTGAATTTGGGCAACAAACAAAAATTACGTTGTAATCAGGAGGAAATCCCCTACATATTCACAAAGTTTCAAATTTTTTTAATTTCCGTGTTCGGTATTTTCCCTTGTAAGGAAGACACTGTAACTATAAGAAGTACCTATCACTTTGTTTATTAATGTAATGAGTAAAATAACCTTCATTTTAATTAATTGTCTCTGTACTTTAGAAGCACCCAGTATGTTACTCAATATCATGTACCACCATAAAAGAAACTTCATTCTGTATAACTATTTTTTTATTAAAATTTAAACATCAGCGATTGAAATTCAACGATAAAAAGTACATACCAGAGATATTTTCGAATCTGAAGTTAGCCATATTAAATAGAATCGCGAAATATGTTAATAAAATTTAATACAGTAAAGCTTGCAAATTTGTATTATTTGCAAGTCTATGTGAAATGTGCGGGTCTTGTGAATTTTTGTGGCTAATAATTTTCTTTCATTTATAAGACACGACAGTGTCTTATCGTGTCTTATAAATGAATGAAAATTTTGCCACTACAAATATAACCTGATAATATACCCTGTTGAGTAATGAGAAAAAAGTAACGAGGAAGGCGTAAACACATTGTTTAAGGGCGTATGCGTAACAGGAGATTAAAGCTACCACCGTAACTTCCTCAATAATTAAAGTTTATATGTACTTATCGCCCACGACACTTCTTCTTTCTGCATTTACTTCCCTACGTCTAACTTTGCTAGTGTGTTACGACAACGTACATTTACTTCGATCGAAACGTGGGCCACATTTTATGCTTCGAGCAGAGTATTGTGGATAATGAACGGAAAGAAAAATTAACTGATCGTCGACTTGGAAATCAGAAGAAACGAATATTCTAGGAGAAAAGTTTAGCCGTAGACGGGGTTGATCAGTGACAGAATTGGTTGGAAGTTATTTTGAATTTGTTAAAGTGAGTAGCAGTGAATAATAATTAGAGTGAAGAATAAAGAGTGAGAGGATCAAGTACGAATTTATACTGATAACTGAGGAAACTAGATAAGACGAGTTAACTCGTCATTAAAAAATTCCACCACGTTTGTGGGACGAGTTAACTCGTCATTGAAAAATTCTACCGCGTTTGTTGAGACGAGTTAACTCGTCATTGAAAAATTCCACCGCGTTTGTTGAGACGAGTTAACTCGTCATTGAAAAATTCCACCGCGTTTGTTGAGACGAGTTAACTCGTCATTGAAAAATTCTTCTACGTTTAGTGAGACGAGTTAACTCGTCATTGAAAAATTCTTCCACGTTTAGTGAGACGAGTTAACTCGTCATTTGAGTCGTCCTCTATATTGGGTAGAACGAGTTGATTCGTCACGGAATTACAAAATTTCTTTCACACAGAAAGAGCAAATAATGTTGTTCATTTCACTTACTGTGTATAAATTGATTAATTTGCATGTCACTAATTTTTGTAGTCGAGAAATGGTCGGTTAACAGGTTAAAAAAATTGTAGACGTTTATAGGACTTATATTTCACCATAGATATGTTCAATAGACATACACCATAGACTGTTCAATGCTTCTATAGTAAAAGGTATAAAGAAAATTTAGTTACTCGATGGTGTAGATTCCCTTTTGATATGGAATTAAAAAAATAGTTTAGCCAACAAACTTATTTAGTTTCACAAGTTTCCCATACCCCTACAGCACACTTTATTGCATGAATGTCCCAGTTACGTTGCGCTGCAACATTTGAAACATTACACAGAATGTCCCCGAAACGTTTCAAGAAAATTCCTATGTCCGCCTTGTGGAACATTGCAGGAGATATCTCTGGAACTTTGTTTCGGAATTTTACAGCAATTTTTTGTGGAACGTTTCGGAGATCTTACAGGAATTTTTCGTGGAACGTTTTGGAGATCTTAGAGGAATTTTTTGTGGAACGTTTCGGAGATTTTACAGGAATTTTTTCGTGGAACGTTTCGGAGATCTTAGAAGAATTTTTCGTGGAACGTTTCGGAGATCTTAGAGGAATTTTTGTGGAACGTTTCGGAGATTTTACAGGAATTTTTCGTGGAACGTTTCGGGAAAAATTGCAAGAATTATTCGTTCACCGTTTCGGGGATACTGCAGGAATTATTCCAGTTTCGGTAATATTACTAGGATCTTCCAAAAAAGTTAAAGAAATGTAAGGGAAATTAATTAAATTATAACATATTTTAATTTATTAAACATATTTTATTCATTCGTGAAAAAGCATAATAATAACAACAATAATATCAATAACAATAATTATAGTAGTGCGTTCGCACGGGAGGGCTGCAGTGCGTTCGCAGGGGAGGGCTCCAGTGCGTTGGCAGGGAGGGCTGCAGTGTGTTGGCAGGGGAGGGCTGCAGTGTGTTCCCAGGAAGGGACTCGCCCCGCTGCAAGACGGCTCACTTAGGTGTGCATGGTGGTTAGAGCCCCTATTCATGCGTAACTCTGCACGTGTGATCCGTGTTTTAGTCTGGGCCAACCATTTAGAGGCCCCGAGTACTATACTCACATCGGTACATCTATATTCACTTTCGCTGCATATAGCGTGTACAGATCCTGGGAAAATACATACATTTATTTTACAATTTTAAGTGCTAAAATGAGACAAAATAATATAATTACATACCCAGTATTAAGTTCACAATGTTTGGGAAAATTGTGAATGATTTTTTTTTTTTCCTGCCATACCAGCTGTACTGTTCAGCCACAGAATTATCAATCAATTTGCTCATGACTGTGGCTGTGGTAATTGGCACGTTGCCTCCGCCGATCTTCTTCAGAAAATGAATCTACAAAATATCATTCATAAATTATTTAAATCCTGAAAATTAGTTCATATAATGTTACTCACAAGATGCATTGAATCAATGAAAAATAGCAATCACCATTACCATTACTTTAAATAATTGAACATTCCTCATTATAATATATATATAAATGTTTCATGCTCTCCAAAATAAAGTCAAAGTTATACAGTATATGCATTATTACAACGAAACTGTATGAAAAGCTTTTGCTTGTAGCGCAGAAAACAAAAAAGGGTGTCTCAAAATTGTGGGACAATCTCAAACATGCAATATCCCGATGCAAAAAGACATCGAAAAGTGTCGTGGTGGGGAGTGTTCGTGAGTGAAGTGTGCCGCTGACAAATGGCGGCGGTTATACCGATCACTTCCTGGAGGATCACTACCGCAGCCTGGCTGTGCAGGCCTGCGGCGTAAAGGACTTTTCGATGTTTTTTAACATCGGGATATTTATGTTCCAGATTGCCTCGCAATTTTCACCTGTATGTGCAAGAAAATCCCATCGCCGTACAATAGTATAAGTGCAGAACAAAGCATTTTACAAATTACAGGAATGTTGCTATTGTTTACAATACTCAAATACTTCTCTTTACTTAATCCATATCTTCACATGACTGTAATGCAGTAAGACAAACTAACTGCTCAAAATAAAAATAATTAATGTAAATTTAAATTTTTCACTTCATGATACAACTAGAACATTTATTATTCTTACGTGACCGGAAAACGTACCATATTATTTAAAGTCTTCGGGTCATGTAATTTAAGATTTAAATTCCAGAGATCCAGTTCGGTTTTTACTGGAAGGGAGAATTCGCTTATATCGAATAACCGGTCACAATCATTGACATTATCGGTCCTGTTTGATATTTTTTCCTCAATTCGTTGCAATCTTTTTGTAATATCTTTCATGCCCTCGGATGCCCTCATGGTATGTCCAATCATAAATTCCTGAAATCTGAATAAAAATAAAAGAGGTTAATTAACATATATGATTTGTTAAGAATAATCAGATTTAGTAAATATTTTACCAAATGTTGGGTGGGTCTGTTCATTCGGCTGCGACGACACCGGCGATGCTGTTAATAGCTGCCGTACGGGGTCCAGTGAAATTTGCGTGGAATTTTCCTCTATAACTGATGGTAAAGTAGGAAATTTATCTAAAATGGTGGATCGTTTTTTCATTGTCCTTGACGGCGTTGACGAACATGCAAGCGCTGGATTGGAACCCGCAATTCATCATACAATTATCACCATGCTCAGACCAATGTTCATGCGGGTGGGTTGGTTCATCCCAGCGTGCGGAGCAATTAAGCTCTACAATGGAGGGGGGAAAAACACCTTCAGAGTGGTGGTAATGGTGTGCGACTGAACAGTAGGGTGGACCTTATTTTTCGACTTTCAAATTTTTTCGGGACACCCCCTGGATTGTGCCATTGGGTGACAAAATAATGTGTGTAAAATTTGAAATCGATCGGATAACGGAAGACATGCCTCATCGCAGTTTAAGTTTTTTTATTTTTGGAACTCGTTTTTCTCCATTATAGTATATTGTTAATATACATTTTTATATATCGTTATAAATCGTTATACTAAGGTCCACCCTACTGAACAGTGTCAGTTCACGCACACCATTACCACCACTCTGAAGGTGTTTTTCCCCCCTCCATTGTAGAGCTTAATTGCTCCGCACGCTGGTTCATCCCAAAATTGCGTGACTTGTCGGAACATGCAATGACACATCGAAAAGTTCTTTAACGTTTTCTGATCTGGGCCTTCGTTCTCCACATATTAAAAGTTGAATATTAGCGGTACTTATAACTGGCGGGTCGCGCGAGCCAGCTGAACGCGCGGCACGTACGGTAAAGGACTTTGCGCTACCTGTTTGCATCAGGATATAGCATGTTGAGTGAAGTCCCGCAATTTTGGGATGCCCTGAATATTATTTCATTTTTGTTTACATAATAAATAATGAATGAATAAGATAAAAATACCGTTTTCCACATTCACTTCTGAGACACCACAATGTTTGCCTTTTTTTTTTCCTTTTTTTGGGCAATTCGGCGGTCGGCATGTCTACACCGTGATCACGTTTCCTTTTCTGCTCTTTGTTTTTGGTTCTTCGATCTTCTTCCTCAACCACGTCTGAGTCTAGAATGGTGGAGGTGTCCATCGCCTTGTCACGCTGTTCGGTGGCCCGGCTATATGTATCTGACACAAATAATTCATTAATACGTAACACATTAAGTTATGCATATTGAGGTTCAATTAATAGAAATAATACTTCAATGAAAAAGATTTACCTGCTGATCCAAACCACTTAATAATTGGCCATTTATCCCACCGATGGTGGGCATCATCCATTGCAGGTAGATCAGCTTTAATTATCAGTTTGTTGAGTTTGCACAAATTCTTTATATAGCCCGGCCAAGCACTTTCACTTTTATCTGGATTCATCCAACAGGATGGAATCACCTGGACACCATCGGCGAATTCGACAATCGAATATTTTTTCACCATTTTTGTAACTAAAAAGTAATTGAGAATTTATTAAATAAATTGCCCTGCACTTAATACTGAATATTGCAGTATGACAGGTTTGTCTTTACCCTGATGTTACTCGTACTTACCGCTAATGGAAGTGATTCCCAAGGTATACGAAGATCACTGTTGATATACCACACTAACCCGCGAAAAAACTAATAATAAAAAAATACAAAAAAAAATACGAACTATAAAAAGTATAAAACAAAATGGAATATATTCTAGAAAACACACTAACTATAAAATATTAAAAAGTTAAAAAAAATGAAATATATATATATTTTAAACACAAACTATTACACTACCTATAAAAAGAATAATAAAAATGGAATATATGTATATTTAAAAACACAAACTAACACACTAACTATAAAAAGACTAAGAAAAACGGAATGTATATATGTAAAAACACGAACTAATACACTAACTATAAAATATTGAAAAGTATAAAAAAAATAAATATATATGTTAAAATGGAAAAACGTGGTGGAAAGCTAAAGTGGTTATGATTCGACAGTTTACTTCGATCTGAGGAGCGATGGATCGCCCTTTCGAACACGGTACGAGGGAGGGCGGAAGTCGAGTGACGTAGGAAGGAGTAGTAGAGGGGGAACAGTTTATATAGAAATAAGGTGATATGAATTAATTAAACGAAAACTACCACACATAATTTAATGGGACTTTTAACATGCAACATGTTATTAGGTTCGACTCCACAGCTTCTTGTAACGCTAAAAAAAGTCACAGAAAGTTGTAACGGAAGTGACGCAGGGTCGACGATTCCGAGACGCCAATGATGCGCGAGTGAGTGAACCAAAGAGGGAGCGAGAGGGGACGAAAGAGGCGACACGAGCAGGGTTGCCAGACAACATTTTGCAGGACGGCGCTGACACACCCATGACCACAACGCCTATAGGTGTTCGCCCTCTCGTAAATCGGTGCTCCTATACATAACGTTGACTGACAACCCTGTACACGAAGTCACCGTCGGTTACGAAAGCCAGATTTTCAGTACCAGATTACACTGTCCAACAAAATTTAACTTTTTTTCTGATTTGTAAGATTCAATAGCCGTTACTTATAGATTTTTGTGCGCTGACTACGAATCCGCACATCGTTGATCGCCATCACTCTCAGTTTTTAAGAAATTCTATTTAAAAAAAAAACAATTTTCAACTTTTGAGCATCAAATGTGTTCAAACAGCAATAGTTATTCGTTTGCTTGTTTCGTCAAATTATGCTACTTAGGAACCCTTGCGAATACAATGATATAAGTTATTATTGAATTAACCATTAACAGAATTGGTATAAAAAAAACCCTTTTGTTTTCAATACAGAAATGATAGAGTTGGGCAAAACGTGCGGCGCCGACAGTGGTAGTCAATGCCGGTGGGCGCCATCGTTCCCGCTGTTACCCCCGAGACTACCACTGTTTATATAGAGAAAAACTATTTTCAAGTTTTACGTAAAGGAGTTTTATCCACGCATTCGCCGCTACTTAAATGCCTATAACTAAGTACAATATAGGTTGAACATTTTGGCAAATATATTTTCTTGTATGCGTGTTGTGTGTCACTGGGCGAGTTAGGGTCGTTGGTAAAACACGATGCATCACCGCGGGGCCCAGCGACGCGCTCAGGAACTGTAAAGGCCATTTTTAGAATTAAGGTCCGTTTATACAGCGACCGAGCCGAGGCTTCCGAGCTGTCCGGGCCGTGAAAAACCTCTATAGTATGCTTATGGACTCGCCGGCTCCTCGTTGCCTGCTGGGCCCGGGCTCGGTGGCCGCTCGTTGAGACGACGGCTCGTCCGGGCCGAGTCCGTGCCCTATCAAAGTGCAACGCTGCTGGATTTTTTTATGCTCCCAACACGTAGGGTAAATCCGAGAACCGCGGTCGACCTAATATAAAATGGCTATTAAAACTAATAAAGTAAGAGATTGGATAACAATGTCGGTGCATACGTTCCAGCTAGACACAAAGTTTTGAAACTTCGTTTCCTGCGCTTCATCTTGATAAAACAGTCTTATAATGGATGAAAAAAATGAGTCCTTGATTAAAAAATCAGAAACTTCAAGCATTAAAATGCTTTTTTAAAATATTTTTGCGAACATTTTTCGCGAAGATACAGTCATTTTAAAGTAAAGAAGAAGAGGTTTTAAACTTTTTGTCGATTTCTTCAGATCCAGTAATAAATAGTTTTCTATCTTTGCTAAAGTGAAACCAAAATCAGTTTTTTTTTTTTAAATTAGGTTATAAGATTCGACATTTTGATTGCCAAAAATGGTATGTTTAATTTTTCTCTATTTCTTGGGATTGAGACCCGCTGCGCTCGGGACAATAGCGGACTCAGAGTAGGTACTATCCAACATCAATACGCCTCGCGGAGAGGCAAAGGAAGCCTAATATTCCATAGGCAGGTCATTGCAGATGTTACTGCGTACACTTTATGATAGACCATCGCAGTCCGTTAAGATTTCGCGCCGTGCTGCGAGTGTTCGAGCATAAATTACTTTACGATCTCTTCCAAATGTGGCAGTAGGTCACCAACTTTATAACTCACCTTTTTTTGTTCAATTTTAAAATCGAACGACCGGAATTCCCATCGTGAGTCACGCCAAAGGGATTCCGCAAAGGTGCCTCTAGTTCAACATACAAATATGTACACCGCTTTGGGAACATTGGCGAGTATATAATAGTAGTAATTATACCTGTACAAAATATTAAGCCATTTCGTTAATGTTAATGAGGCAACATTTTCACGTGAATTAAAAACAAAACTATGTATTTGCACACACATGTTGTGTCTTTTTTGGTAACAAATATATATAACTTTATTAACTACTCACACGATTATACAATTTAACTGATACACGTTCTATCACTCGACTTATGTTCTCTCTGCTGTCTGATTGTTTTCGTTCTCTTCCCACCACTCACCCAAGCACATTCTACACACAGAACATTCATTAGGTTTCATGGTGTATAAAATTCTTATGTTTTCGTTGCTTTTACGATAAGTATGAAACGACTTTATAGATTAATTGTAACGAAAGTATTAATGAAACGGAACATTCGTCCTTGATTCAAAAGTCAGAAACTTCAAGCGTTAAAATGCTTTTTTTAAATATTTTTTGCGAACATTTTTCGCGAAGATACAGTCATTTCAAAATGACCAATATTTCGGGGATAATGTCTGGATTAATGGTTGGGATATAAAGATAGTAGAGATATTGAGGGACAATGCAGTGAAAGTATTTTGCCATATTAACTCTTCCTCTGAAAGCTAACAAGAAGACCATCTCTCGCTGCAGAAAGGTGAGATGGTCGAGTTATGATTTTTTTTATTATTTTTTATTTTTTATTATTATTGTTTATTTAGTTTATTTATTCACTTTTGTATTCATTTGCCTTACTAATCGCCAGTAGGTATTTCATTTTTTCTTTGATGTGTTCTTTACTGGTTTAGCGTAAACAAATTAAATATCAATGAATCTGTAGTTGTATTCACTCATAAATAATTTTACTTTATTAGTTTTAATAGCCATTTTATATTAGGTCGACCGCGGCTCTCGGATTTACCCTATGTGTTGGGAGCATAAAAAAATCCAGCAGCGTTGCACTTTGACAGGGCACGGACTCGGCCCGGACGAGCCGTCGTCTCAACGAGCGGCCACCGAGCCCGGGCCCAGCAGGCAACGAGGAGCCGGCGAGTCCATAAGCATACTATAGAGGTTTTTCACGGCCCGGACGGCTCGGAAGGCTCGGCTCGGTCGCTGTATAAACGGACCTTTATACGACTCTTGGAAAACCCCACGTTTCCCGACCGTGAAAGTCAGGGGCGTCTTAAGCGGGGGTGCAATAGCTGCACGGCACCTGGGCGGCTGTGCCTAGGCGATCCCTACTCACACAGGCTCGTCCCTGTATGCAAAATTATGCACTTGCATAGGGCGTACAGGTGACAAGAGGCGGAAAATGGTGCTTTCATTGTTGCTATTTTTTAAAATAATGTTTTACATGAAATATTACAAGTTGTATTATAAATGTTTTAAGGTACAAATAAAAATTCAAAGTAACGAGATAAAAAACGTGAAATTAATATAATATTATAATAATATTGTAAAAATGAAGTGCGGAAGTTGGGAAGTTCGCCTATGGCGCAAGAAAGGCTCGAGCCGGGCCTTCCGCCCACGCTCGTGCGGCGTGCGATCCATCGGCCATCGCTCCTTCGATCGAAGTAAACTGTCGAGCTACAACCATCTTCACCACGTTTTTTTCTGTTTTCAAATATATATTTCATCTTTTTATACTTTTTAATATTTTATAGTTAGTGTGTTAGTTTGTGTTTTTAAATATATATATTCCATTTTTATCATTCTTTTTATAGTTAGTGTGTGTTTTTAAATATATATACTTCATTTTTTTCATTGTTCTTTTAAGTTTCGCGTGTTAGAAACAATCTGTTGTATGAAACAGCGCATTTCGAACACCGTCGAAATCACTTTCATCATCGGTAAGTGCTAGTTCCATCAGGATATATGTATTTATATGAATAAGCCGAACATGAAGACTCGTAGAAGTGAATAAGGAAAGTGTTTTCATGTAACTAGCATATAAGGGAAGTTCGGAAACCGGAAATTCATAAAATAACGCACTTTGTGTGTGCATAGAGTACTTATGTATAGAGTACTTTCACAAAGTGCATTATTTACTGAATTTCCGTGGCGAACTTCCCTTATGCTAGACACTGGCAGTATTTGGGACATCTAATATTTCTTTTTCACAAATATCTTGTGTCGCTGTTTACAGTTTAACACTTTCCTTGAACGGTATAGTTATATAATTAAGCAATGTTATTAATTATTTATATCACATACTTTCCGTGTTCGCCTATGTTCCCCCCGAAGGTTTCCTGTGGTCTTTAAGACTGTATTCCGTGTGTTTGCATTTCAGGAACGCTCCGCGTGAATCCGTATTATATACGAATGTTGCCTGAACGGCACACGGTGCCGTTCCTGCAGCGTCCGCCAATAATACGGACTTCTAAACTTACACTCGACATCGCGGGACGTTTTTGTTATGAACAATAGATTAAATGGCAATAGTAGAGACACTGGCAGTACTTGGGACATCTAATATTTCTTTTTCACAAATATCTTGTGTCGCTGTTTACAGTTTAACACTTTCCTTGAACGGTATAGTTATATAATTAAGCAATGTTATTAATTATTTATATCACATACTTTCCGTGTTCGCCTATGTTCCCCCCGAAGGTTTCCTGTGGTCTTTCAGACTGTATTCCGTGTGTTTGCATTTCAGGAACGCTCCGCGTGAATCCGTATTATATACGAATGTTGCCTGAACGGCACACGGTGCCGTTCCTGCAGCGTCCGCCAATAATACGGACTTCTAAACTTACACTCGACATCGCGGGACGTTTTTGTTATGAACAATAGATTAAATGGCAATAGTAGAGACACTGGCAGTACTTGGGACATCTAATATTTCTTTTTCACAAATATCTTTTGGCGCTGTTTACAGTTTAACACTTTCCTTGAACGGTATAGTTATAATTAAGTAATCTTATTAATTATTGATATCACATACTTTCCGTGTTCGCCTATGTTCCCCCCGAAAGTTTCCTGTGGTCTTTCAGACTGTATTCCGTGTATTTGCATTTCAGGAACGCTCCGCGTGAATCCGTATTATATACGAATGTTGCCTGAACGGCACACGGTGCCGTTCCTGCAGCGTCCGCCAATAATACGGACTTCTAAACTTACACTCGACATCGCGGGACGCTTTTGTTATGAACAATAGATTAAATGGCAATAGTAGAGATACTGGCAGTACTTGGGACATCTAATACTTCTTTTTCACAAATATCTTGTGTCGCTGTTTACAGTTTAACACTTTCCTTGAACGGTATAGTTATATAATTAAGTAATGTTATTAATTATTTATATCACATACTTTCCGTGTTCGCCTATGTTCCCCCCGAAGGTTTCCTGTGGTCTTTCAGACTGTATTCCGTGTGTTTGCATTTCAGGAACGCTTTGCGTAGGTGAGGAGTGAAAATATGTAAGTCCATATTCCACGGCAATGTGTGCGCAATATTCCGGGAGTATTGTACCGCAGTATGTGCGCAATATTCCACGGCAATGTGTGCGCAATATTCAGGAGTATTGTACGGCAGTATGTGCGGAATATTCCACGGCAATGTGTGCGTAATATTCCGGGAGTATTGTACCGCAGTATGTGCGCAATATTCCACGGCAATGTGTGCCCAATATTCCGGGAGTATTGTACGGCAGTATGTGCGGAATATTCCACGGCAATGTGTGCGCAATATTCCAGAAACATTGCACAAACGTGGCCATTGCAATATTCCACGGCAATGTGTGCGCAATATTTCTGGATTATTGTACCGCAGTATGTGCGCAATATTCCACGGCAATGTGTGCGCAATATTCCAGAAACATTGCACACACGTGTCCATTGCAATATTCCACGGCAATACTTCTACAATGTTGCAGTAATATGTCAATGCAACCTGCAACCAATCGGTAACATTGCAATGTCTAGCAACGTTTCTGCAACGTTCCTGCAACTAAGTGTGCTGTAGGGGTATTTACGGTAATGCACTGTAGCTGATATTATTTTACAAAACCCAGCAGTGAATGAAACATTTCCCCTTCACGATTGTTAAAAATTGAAAACATTTGCCGTCCGCAAATGAATAGAATCGTTTCAATTTTGACATTTGTCAATTTTGTAATTTCTGAATAAATATAATTACTTTATACTATTTTAATAAATTATCTCATAATTACGTATGGAACTATTATTTCTAAAAATTAATGCGCGATATTAACGACAACCGTTGCATTTTCCTATGAAATTCTCGTTTCAAGGCAGATTTGGCATTCGAGATGCATACGCGAAATCGAGAAAAAGGCTTTTGACAACGCTTTTCACTCACCTCGCTCGATTCCACATTCTGCGTGTCTGTACGATTTGAATAAGCACATGCGACTTTACTACTTTGTTGTCAGCAACAATGTTTAAAAGATGCAACACATCGACAATAATACACAATATTTAAATAAGACTATTTCATGGAAGATACTTCCAATAATACATCGCCTTAATTAATCTCGTACGCTGCAATAATATTTTCAGTGAATTTATTCTACACTTCCTAAAGCGTAAAACTTAAGCTGAACCCATTAGGACTCCTATTTATTATGTATAGTGAATTTATTCTGCATTTCCTGAACTTTAAAACACACATTACATTCGGTTTTCTACGTGAACGTTCAAATACGTCAAAAAACTGTTCGATTGTTTTTACATTTTCAATTTTTCCTGCTCCTCATCCCATAACTTTGGGACACCACTTATAAAACAAACAATATGACTAAGTAATACTTTGATACGTGAGGATTACTGAAAGTAATTATAAGTTACTTCAAAAGCCCCAAATCTGGATTCCATTTTCTTTGACAAAAATGAACTTTGCTTTTTCAAAATTAATTTCGTGGCCAAATGGCTCACTGTTCGAATTCCCTATTCCGAATAATCCATGTCTAGATTCAACATAAATAATTGCGAGCGAAGTTAGGTCAACGCGAAGGTAATGGCAAACTTTTCTCCAATGCAAAATATTGCATTCGAAAGAGACAGTTTCCATTCAAATAATAATTTGCTATGTTGATGCGCAATCGCTGGATTTCCTTTGAAACAGGAGATGGTCTGGAAGCAGAGACAAAGCAGCAGTGTATTTGCTCCGTTGTTTAAAGTTTCGTAGTATTTTAATGAGAGTATAAAAAAGACCACAAGGAGAATATCTAAAAATTCTACTTTTAGAGGAGTTCATTTGTTAACGTTTTTATTACACACCCTGTTCTACTAATTCTGTTACACGCGTCGTTTCTTGAGAAGCTATTGAAAACATCAATATGAAATGAAAATCCATGCAATGTTCAGATTATTCAAAATTGATTACAAAAAGTTTCGTCAGTTTCAGGTAATACACAAAATTTTCAACTTACTAAGGTTATAGCAAGAGTAAATTCTTAGTTTGAACGTAGAAAGTGTCAATGAATTGAACAAACTGTCAATAGCTTTCATTTATTTTTGCATCTTCAATAGGAATAAATTCTATTGCAACGCACTATTTTCATGTAGAGGATAATTTCTAATTTGTGAGGTACAGTAACACAGTATCACATCGCCAAATGATGAGAGGAATGTTACAATATGAAACACAATAATATTTCTCAAATTTATTATACGTTGTTCTTTTATAATAATAGCTGTTCACCTTGACATTACTTGTGAATAAAATACAATTATACATATATTATGATGTAAAATGATATGCAAATGTCAGTGAATGAATTATACAACGTTTACTATCGAGATCATTGTGATTGATCATCGAGTCTTCGATCATTATTGGTAAAGAGTTGCAATCACTTGTCAGATTAATTAAATAATCTGATGTGCAAAAGTGCAGAATAGAAGTAGGTAAATATGTTTCGATCAAGTTAAACAAAAATATTGTTTCGCGTGAACCATTAAAAACCTTAAAAAATGTATTATAAATTAGAATAAAGAATGATACAATAGATATATTTCGATTTGAAAGTGATAGGGTATCATAGTAATCTTGTTCCAAATTTTTCAAAATTAAAATTGTAACGAAATAGCAAATTTTATACTGTTTATGAATAATCTATAACATTGTAAGTGTTTTTCATTTCTTTGATACTAATCTGAAAATTAGTGGAAACACTAAAACAGTTTTGAGATAAATTTGACAGATGCACTTTTTGGACAAGATTTAAAGAAGTCTTGTGGACTTTGACGGAAAATAATTTACTGAATTATAAATTATTACAAAAGTGTAACCAGAAATTCGAAAAATTATTTTCATCAGCTATATTTTCAAAATTCTCCACATCATCACTGGACTCCAATATGACGCTTTAAGTGCGACCTCAAAAAACTACTTAACAAAATAGGATCCTATTAGTGGAAAACGGAATATACCACTTCAAATACTGAACACGAATTTGAAACGTTCACAAAAACTCATTCAACTAATTACAAAACACATACACTCCAAAAGAAATGAGAAACAAATCCTGAGTCCTTATAGAAAGCACTGTAAGTGCCAAAATTAAAAAGCAATAATTTTATTGGAAAATGTTCTCTACAAGGGCTCTTCAAATATCCATCAAATCTTCACCACCGATAACAGAATAAAAAAAAATTCAAGCTACCAATAAACCGAACATAACTCCACCCATTCATTAAATCCCTTACATTTTACATGTTAAACGATATTTCTCGATTAGAGACGCTTTGATGGCGATTCCATGATAAATAAGGCATTGTGAAAGAAACATATAGACGTAAATAAAAATGTCACTCGCCATAAAGCCCATAGGCCCGTCGCGTTAAATGGAACGTGGTGACTTGAATATTCATATCCCATAGGGTAACCGGCAGGTTTCGAGTGTTTTTGACGGAATGTTTATGCTAAACGAGCATTCGTGACGCGTTACGTCACGGACCCGTGTTCGATGGACGCACGAAGAAGCCCATTTAATCCTGTACATCTGTAAAAATAAAGGGCCAACGGCGCGAAACACCGCCCACGAGGGAGACTGACGCGCAACGACATTTCACGCACATCGTTTGTCCCCCTTTTTTATTGCAAATGCATATCGAACGTTACAGTGCAATGGCGCGTAGCGCGCGACTGCGGCGCTCAGTGCTCACTTCCCCAGAATGCTTCACGTCCTTTTAGATAGTGATTTCTACGATCGGAAACGAGACAGATCGAAGGAAAATCGAGCTAATGGAAACAGGAATTGACACAAAGGGGATTATTTATGTTTATCCTCGCATTAACTACTTATGTAGAGGTTAGGAGCGACGGGTCCAATATCTCGAAATTAAGAGCATTATATAGTCGATTAATTTTAAAAATTTGAGAAAGTTAGGGGTCTATATCTTTGAAATTTTTTATTGATTTAGATTTGAATCTGCATTGGGCTCATGTGCAAATCTATTACAGCTCATACACCACACTTCGTTGCCGCAACGTTGCTCCAACGTTGCAGTGCAAGATTGCAATATTGCACGCAACGTTGCAGCAATATTTCTATGTCCGCCCCGTGCAATATTGCACGGCAACGTTGCAGCAATATTGCGCCGCAGCCATGCAACTTCGCAACGTTCCTGCAACGTTCCTGCAACGTCCCTGCAACGAAGTTGTGCTGTATGGGAGTCTGCGTAGCATGTTATGTTTCATGTGTAATTGTGTCTTGGTTGAAGACTAAGGCTGGATCAAAAAGGGTGGTCCAACCGAGTGTAGGATGGTTCCTTGTGCAAAAAAAAACCAACCGATAATGTAGAATAAAATGTTTTGATATGATCCGTCGTTTTCGAGAAATCTGAGTTTGGATATTTGTTTGAGGCCGGCGGACTTGACTAAAAATCAGCAACATTTATCACTAAGATTAGTATCTACCAGAGATGGGCAAAATTTTTATTTAAATAAAATTTCGAAAACGAATAAAAGCTAGAAAAATTATTCGTCGTTCGTTCGTTAACCCGAGTTAACTTCATTCGACACATGACGAATAATTTCTTTAACTTTTATTCGTTATTCGAAATTTGATTTAAATTAATACGTTGCCCACACTCTGGTATCTACAACTGAGAATAAAGTGAATTCTCATCTATTGATAAGTTGAAATTGTAAAGTTTCTTCAAATGGAGCTTTGTTCTCTAGAAAATTGATTTAGAAATAGAACCGACTTTTAGTCTGGTATACTCGAAGAATTTTCAAGTTTGATTTTCATGAAAACAAAACCTGATGAAGCGAAAAAATTATTCTACAATTTCGACTAATTTCTGAAGGTGTACGATATTTACTGACGCTGCTATTTAATATCTGCTGACTTTCAGTCGGGTCGCGTTTTTCGACAGATTTTTAAAAACAATTTTCTCAAAAACGAAGACTCATATTGATTTTATATTTCTAATTTGTTTTTGTACAGGAAATCACTCTATGCTCGATGAATTTTTAACATCATTTTTTTGGAAACGAAGGCCATCATCAAAAAATATGTTGTTGTACATTTTCGATTTATTTTAGCACACAGGCTATGTCTGGTTTTACCATCTATCTTGATCCACCCTGTACATGGAATATGTGGCCATCTCGTGTCTTATGAAGGTTCTGAATTTCTGATTAATGCTAGCTGTTCTTTCTTGAAAGGTTTGTTGCTTACCCTTTCTTAGAAAACTCTGTAAATATTATCTGGCTGAATTTCGAAAATAATCTTTTTCAATTTTCATTCAAATTTGCTTTCGAACGATTGCACATTTTGTTACTGCATTTTTAATTTTGATGTTATGTATTATTCAGATCAGCTGTTTATTTATTATATGTACTCGGTGCGTTATTTTAAGTAGGAGTCGCTTCGAGAATCAATTTTACAATGAGATAAAATAAAATACCGTCCATTTTATGGAATTTTGCGTAGCCTGCTTTGACTATCTTGTATATGTCTTGCGTATATTACACATATCTTGCCTGTATTTTGTATGTTTTGGATACAATTTCTACGTATTTTGCATATTCTACGAATGTTCCTGAAAGTGACAATACGCTGCTCAACATATTTATTGCATTTAGAAATATAAATCAAATCTTATGAATAAAAGAAATATGTATAATTCAACTATGTACATCTATATTTAAAATTTGTATATCTGGAATTATATTTTGTACCCATCTCTAACTTTCAAAATTTAAACTTCTTTAATAATTATTGCCAGCGCTGTAACTATCCTCTTACGTAATAAACACTTACACTAAAACTTCTTTGCGATTTACATAGGTACTTTCCCTTGCAGTCTTAACCAAATACATTAAATTTCAGATACACGAGTGAAATGAACTATTCTCGATATGAATCATAAATTTGTTCCACGTATTGAAGAGGATCGACCAGTATTTTTATTATTCTTAGACTAAAGCGATAAAGAATCATTTATATGACTCCATTTCCTGAATACGAGTTGAATTTCCAATTATTATTTTGCAATCTCCGGGCGAAACGACTGGCTTTCGTTATCACTATTCCATCGCCATTCGTTATCCTCAGGAATGGGAGAGAAATATGGAATAGAGCGACGTGTCTCGGATAATTGAAACACTTCCTACCTCTGAAACGACTTACATATTGCACTCACCTCTCAGGAAGCTCCTGCTTCTCGTCGAGCATCGGAAAATTATCAGCAGGGCAGCAGCCATGAAAATTAAGGAGAGATAAACAACTGGGGTTTTTTCGAAAAGGTCAACTTTGTAACTGGTTTTTGAATTCAGTAATGTTTCTTTTGTTGCAACTTATTTATATTCTAAAAATACACTCTTCGAAATGTAAAAGAAAAGAAAAATCATTGCACAATAGGTATTTTAATATTACGCAAAATTATTTTTCGGCCAAATTGATCTTGAAAAAATATTAATTTGTGATTGTCAATATTTCTTCAAATCTAACGGACAGATTGAGTCTCATTTCTTACAGTAATACTCAGTTTAGGGTTCAATTAGTGCTTTTTATAAAATAATAATTTGCAACAACATGGCTGCCATATAAAGTTGAATGTTCCATTTTTGGCATGGAAGATTTCAATTTTCTTATTAAAAAATGGTAAGAAATAAGAATTTATCAATTTTGAGTCAACTCGTTCATCAGATTTTGAGAAATCCGAGCACACATAGATACAGGTATGTGAAATTAATACTTTTCAGTGATTTTTGTTTTATTTTGCTCTCTGAACAATATATTTTCAACATATATTAATAAATTGCAGTACACGGAAGATTACTAAACTCAATAATAAATAATTTGTGAAGTTGACCCCATTTTCGAAAATGCACAATGCTGGTCCCCCTTAACACATTTCATACATGACCCGCTTATATTTTTTATTAGCCCCTGCCCGAACGAAATGTACATAAATGACGATGCTGTTAGAATATCTTAAATACTTCCAATGTTTCCAACAGGCCTGCCAGAATATTACAGAAGAATTGTAATTGTAGCCATTCGTCCGTTAATGCTAAAAGCTTTTTATTCGCGGTTCTGCTTTAATAAAGCCTTTACTGCGTACATTCTAACTAAAACTGTTTTCTAATTTAATTTTTGATTTGCTTTTATAGTTACTTTCACCTCGAAGGAAACTCCCCGCTAAGAAGCAAAATAAAATTACTACCATTCAGTTAAACTAAATTACAAAGTTACACTCTGCGCGAGAATGAAGGCGTATCCTCCTGGGAATTCACGACTAAAAGTGAGACACTACTGCTCCTAAAATTTTTAAGTTCTCACCTTGAACCATGGTATTTTATTTCACCTTTCAACTTGTTCCTTTTGTCAAAGAAATTCGAGTGTATACTCGGATTTTCTTCATTTCCCTTCTTTTGTGACGATAAAGAGAGTTTTGTCTAGGTACCACTGTATTAAATTCGTTTCTTTCTGACAAGAAAAATTCGGTTACACGAACATTCTGATTTTTTTAAAACTGTGCAGGTTTGTAGAGCACCTCAATAGGAGTATCGGGCAATTTTTTGTTTGTGTCCATTTTCGGTTCTTCAAGGTAAAAACACCCTTCCTACTTTCCTGTATATCCTGAAAACTATAGTAGATATAAAAAAAATCTTATACTGAAAACCTAATCGAATTGTTTAAGATGTGTAATAAGGAACAATTTTTTATTTAAACTACAAATTTTAAACAATTCTATTGCATAGTTTTATAGAGCATAAAAAACCGTTAACTTTTCATTGTAATAATTTTTTGTATCTACTATAGTTTTCAAGATATATTGGAAATAGGAAAACACCCATTATCCTTTAGGGGGTGTTTCACCCTGAAGAGCCAGAAATGGGTACAAACGAAAAATTGCCTAATTATTCTATTAAGACCCTCTACAAGCTTGCGCAGTTTTCAAACAATCGGAATGTTCGGGTGACCGAACTTCCCTAGTAAGTATGGCGCATAGGTCACTAAGGTGGCCCTTATTTTGAACCTGCGATTTCTTTTGCTCTCACCCCCTAATATGGTTCCATTTCACAAACAAATATTCCCTGAAAAAGATTATTGCAATCGGACAACAGGAAAGGCTGCCGACCAGGCCTTAAAGTTTAGAATTCATCAACGGTTTGAATTTGAAGAATTTCTCAAAAATGGTAAGCCCTATCGAAATTTTGTTCAAATAATATTAAAAGAGCATTCAATTTTCTACAATTACTGTATATATAATTTTCTCGTGGTTCCAACCATTATTTAGATAATAGCGTTTAAATATAGAGAAGTGCGCACTTCGCGCGTCCCACCTGTATGGCGTGACGTATTGTCTATACGCGCGTAGTGCGGACCTCGCTATATTCAAACGCTATTATCTAAAAAATGATTGGAAACACGAAAAAATTATATATACAGTAATTGTAGAAAATTGAATGCTCTTTTAATATTATTTGAACAAAATTTCGATAGGGCTTATCATTTTTGAGAAATTCTTTAAAACCAAACTATTGATGAATTCTCAACTTTAAGGCCTGGTCGGCACTCTTTTCTGTTGTCCGATTGCAATAATCTTTTTCAGGGACTATTTTTTTATGAATTGGAACCATATTAGGGGGTGAGAGCAAAGAAATAAAAAAAAATTGATACGTATAAATAAGAGCCACCCTAAGGTGACACACGTTTTTAGCGTACTTAATAGAGAGCTGTGGGACAGATTATGGTAATAATCGAACTGCGTCAATATCTAAAGTGCCATCTCCAGAAGGTTAAACTAGACTGTCAGAGAACCACGTCGTTATTGCGTTGTTCACGCGCTGCGAAGTAATTGAGGACAAAAGCCATAGCTGCCTCTCTTCCTCCTTCTGATGACTTAGGTTTTACGACCATCATGAATCTCTCGTGGGCCTTCGTGGGTGCACAGAAATAAAACCTTGTTGACAGCGTTTTTCGCCTGATGAGAGTTCACTTAAGGGGTTTCCGCTTATTCCGAATGTTTCCGCGAAATTTTCTGCTCGCGAAACGAGAAAACGGCCATTCGTAAAGTGGAGTGCGTTTTTTTTTTGCGGTTCGCGGGACGAATAAAGTGCATCAAAATTTTATGTTATTTATGTGGAACGGAATGTATGGGAGATAAATGAAAATGACATGTGTATGATACAAAAATAAGTAAAGACTAAAGAAATGTTTCATGTTGAAGAAAAATTGAAAACTTCCAAGAGGGATGTGGATGCAAAATATAACTTTTTTTAAATTAAAAGCAGTGAATTCATTTTAAATGGAATGATGTAAATTTAGAACGAACAAGAAACAACTTGTGTTCTACATTTTTTTAATCAGATTACACTATATTGATTCAATGAATTCGTCTCTTTTTTACGTAACAAAGTACAAATAGAAAGGTGCAGTATTACGTTTAAAAAATTCAGATGACCTTGAAGTCACCTAAAAAAATAAATTAATACAGGGCGAGGCAAAAGTAACTGATGGACATGCTTTAAAATTATTCACCACAGATTGAATAGTGTTCGCAGTTGGGGCAGTTTTTACGTCATAACATCTCCTAAAACCACGTTGTGTTTTAATAATCGATCGATTAGTTTCAATGCAAAAAATAACAATCTTGGTTCGTTCAGCAATAGTGTACCTTTCCTTAATTAAATTTCTCAAGTTTTCAAAAAATATTGACAAAGAAACAGATTATAATTATTTTTAATTCATCAGTTACTTTTGCGCCACCGTGTACAAACACAAGGAAAGTGTTTCCATACTACTTTTCATAAAACTATTAATTTAAGTGTTGTGATACACTGAGGCACTTGCATGTTGTTCGAATACGTAGTTCAAATGCTTACATGTACACTTTGCACACCTTTCCCACACAGTTGTACTTAATATTAACATGTTTTGCAAAATGATTAGAAGTATGAGCTGCTTTAAGAATAACAAAATTTGTATCTCCAGGTAAGAAGAAAATTTTGAAAAAATTAAGTTAATAATTGCAATTTATTTTTTATAAACATTCCTGAAAATTGATTAAGGTGCAAATCTTTATTAATTAATTCATTTGATTATTTATTAGCTTTTCCAAGAAGCTTGAAAACCACTACTTGTTGCATGGACTGAGGTTTCTGGTACGAAGCAATGACCCGATTCCAAATAAAGGAGGAAGGTTGAAATATTAATTTTTATTGTCGTCCTTGTTGTAACGAAATTAAAATATTTTTAATACTTTTTAAAAATATAGACAAGTATATCTGGAAATATAGACTAGTTTTATTTACACTTTTGCAGTATATTGCAGCTTCGTTTCATTTTCAAATTAACCAATGTAAAGAAAGTAGGGCACTTATTAAACATTTTATATTACATGTACATAGTACACAAAATTTGTATACTGATGTAGATTCTTGAGTATATTTAATATACTGAGAAATAAATTTGAGTATATTCAATATACTCAGAAATAAACTTAACGAAGAAATATGCAACAAAAAAAATAAAAAATCTACACAAATAAGCTAAGGTTAAAGTTAATCAGAAGTAAAGTTAAAGTGTAGGGTGAAATAAAGTAAGGTTTATTTGTTCGTTACATTGGGAATGCCAGCGCGCGACTGACTGATCGGCTCTCCTCCGCGTGAAATCCGCGGGCCGACGGAGGACCCTCCGCGGGGCCCTGGCGGGCCACCGAGGGCACCGCCGCAACGCAGCGCCCGGGCACACCTGCCTTCAAAGGGCGCCGCCGCTACGCAGTTCTCTGCCTATAAAAGTTAAATCAAATTACTCCCGATTTTAAAGAAATTGACGATCACTTCAATTTTCTTTAACTTCTACCATAATTCTTCAGTCCTACATAATTTGCATTTTACATTTTCTACTATTAGGTATAATCATCTATTTATTTATGATACAAAATTCCATCCAATTGTTATTACCAAATATAGACGTATGTAATTTGTCTGTCGGCTCCACACATGTCTCGACTACGAAACTCCCACGAAACAGTTCCCACGGAACTGTTTAATTCTCCGAAATTACTATGAACCCGAGATAAAGTGAAGCACACAATTAAAACCGGATGAAATATTAACACGTAGGATTTATGGTCTGTATATAATGATATTGGCTTAAAATAACAGGATCCAGGTGCGCGAATTCGCGGCCTTGTCATGCGGTCGGACTGTGAATCGTCGTAAGTACTTCACAGCCACATGGCTGACTGAAACAAAACCTCTACCACTGACGTTCTCTGAATAAAGTGCTTTCCAACTGACGAGAACGATATTTTTGAAAGTCAATAGACGCTCGTTGGTCCTATTACAATTATAGTTATTCGCAAATTTAATTATCAAAATTGTTATATTACATAATAATTTATGTAATGTATGTATATGGTATATCGCAGAAAAGTGTTGTTGCAAATAATGAATAAAGGAATAATTTTGTAAAATAAATGTGGAGGAAAGATTTGTTTAATTTTTCAATATAAATAGTATAATTGAATGAAAATAATACGTGTTTGTTTGTCTCTAAACTAGTTTGAGGATAATTATATGGATGTTCTTATTGGTGTTTGGATAATGCAGTTATTCAACGTTCATTACTTCGCGCAATTAGTAAGTAAATTCATATATACAGGATTTTAACTCTAAAAAGTTGATTAGAGTGAAAAGGTTTTTTTTTATAAATTAAAGCAATCTTGATGTTTAGTGTTTTTTTTCTTGGAAGCAAATTTTTCCTTAGTAAGTACTTTGATTAGAGGACTTTATTTCAAAGTACATTGCAAACAAAATTTGATATAATTTACATACTGAGGAACATAATATATGGAAAATTAAATGAAGTAATACGAAGCAGGAAGACTGTCATACAACATATTAAAATTATATTTACTTTAAGGAAAATGTGAAAAATGTAATTTTCGTAAAATCAAATTATTTCGTGATTGAATGTTACCTACGTATATACATATATGTTCTATTTTTGTCCGAACCATGAAACATTACCTCACTCTGTGTTTAAATTACTGCAATATTTAATACTAAGACTCAGGTGTACGTGATTTCTCCAAACTACAGGGAATAATTTAATATAACATTATTTCAATCATTTTGAATCTATGTATAAAAATAATGTAATAAGTAGTCCGAAGTTTGACTTTTACTGACAATAACTCTGTGTACACTATCTCCAGCTTCTGAAATAACTTCAAACAAAATTACGTTCTCTGTTCAGTAATTTTATAATTATTTCATTTTAATTCTTCAAGTTAATTAACTAATTTAATATTAACTCGTTAAATCAGAACACGTCATTTTTAGTGACGAAAATAAATAGTTTATGATTATTAATAAGCACGAACAATTGGACTTCAATAGTAATTCTATTCTATATTTTCAAAATATATGTCTAATCAGACTGATTAACTTAGATCTTATAGATTAATTTATCTCAATATTTATTTAGATTAGGATCAATAAGAAAGTAGGGGAAATATAATATTGTGAAGATTTGACTTAATTCTTTGTAGGGGTATTCAATATGTTTACCTCCCGATCAAGTTAATAAAATAAATAACGAAGCAAATCTGATAAACCTATTAACAAATTATTCCAATTGCATTAATTGCAACAATAATTATAGTTATACATGATAATAATAAAAATTATGCTCTTGTGGTAGCAATATTTAGGTACAGATTAATATAAATATTTGCGTACGTTTTAACGTCTGGGAAACGTAACCGTGCAGTAAATTATAACGCCAACTAACAGCACTGCTTAATCCCTGAGCAAGGAATTACAATTAGCGACTAAATATTAAACCACCATCGTTTGAAATATGAAAATAACAAATCTTTATAACGTGCTACACCTTTTATTTCGATAAGAGGAAACTGTTATCATTTAAGATCGATCACGTTAATAATAAATTGAAATAGACTGTTAAGAGCAGAAGCATCAAAACATTCACTATTCTCTAAACTGAACAAAAAGTGCCTAATGATGATAAATTGTTAATTTTCCTTTTCCTATGTATTTCACACAAACTATGACAATAAACTGTATGAACAAATCATTATCTTCTTATATTATAAGTTACTTATTATTACATCTTATATTATGTCTTCCTGTATAATAAAAACAATTTAAAATCCTCTAATGACGAGGTAAATTCTATGTATTTCTCACTTATTTTCTAATTTCTTATAAAATTAAGCATTTGCATGAACATACGCCGTCTAATTATAACTTAAATATTTATAAAAGGTATTTTAAATATTTCCTTTGTTTCCTCATACGTTTCCACTAATTTTGATATCAGAGACTTCATTATTTCTAAAAAAAATTCACGATTCAAAACATTGTCAGTTTTTTCGGCTCACTGAAATGAGAAATGTTAGTCGCAAAGAGTTAGTAGAATACTTTAGAATCTAGAAGAAAAGTTTTAGAACTTTAAAAGAGCCAATTGCAATATTCATTAATATTAATTAAATATAACAGTTGATTATATGTATTTGTTTCATAATATTGCAATATTGACGCAACTCGTTATTCCCTAAAGCAAACGACAAAGAGGAACCTAATATCCATGTTAAGGAAAATTGACTTACAAAGTTATTAGGGAAGGTAGCAAGTAAATTTTCTAACGCCTCATAACAAAGTTTCAAACAAGGAATTTGCTTAACAAACATACAGCCAGTCATCAAAGTCTGCATACATTCCAGAAATTTGAAAGAATTTGAAAGAATACAGTAGGTAGTTTCTATAATTTTGATGAAGATGGGTGTGCAAAGACTTTTGTAACTAAATGTAGATTTGCAAATGGTTACTTTTCCTGGCACCTTCAAGTGATCACTCGAATCAACTTTGCATTATTGTCAGATCCCAGTTCCCTACATTCTTGTTAATATGTATTTAATCATTATTTATTTATTTATTTATTACGAGAACAACACTTTGGCACATTAAAATGACAAGAAACGACATTAGTAGAAAACACACAATTAAGATAACACTAAGACATAAATTAAAGTACACAAATAGCAAAGAAAACAACAGAAAAAGATGAAATAACAAGTATAAATATTGCAACTTAATCATCCAGTAGGTATACGCAGAACTGAATTTCTGAAAGTAGATTAGGTTAGCGATAAAGTCAACATTATAACACCCTTAAAGGACGATCCAGCACGAATGAAAGATACCATTATTCTTGTCTTGAATCGGTGAATAAGGGTTCCGGTGCTCCCTTGTCAGAAGGTAATTCAGGAAAATTCTGGTTCTCATGTCTCGCAACGGAAGCATTGAGGGCACATACTTTAAATCTCTAACGTCGTGCACAACGATTTAATTCGGTGCCATGGGGGGTGACTGTCTCGCAGTTTCATCAAGCCTGACACACGTCATAGAGATTTTCATATATTACGCGTAGTTTAAGAGCGACGACGGGCCTACCTTACCCGCGTAATTGAATTTCGTCCCGCCTATGTTTCAGTTTCGCCGGAACCACAGCACGTCTTAATTCCTCAGAGCATATGTGAACAGATTTCGCTGAGGATTCGCGAAAGTTCACGCTCAAAGGATTTTCGGCGCCTACGACTCTCTAGAAGCATATAATAACGTCAACTTTATCTACGATGAACGTCCTCAAGGTTTTGTCTTTGGAAGAGAGGACTAGGAGAGGTTGCAGAAAATACGTGCATTTGACTACGAGTTTTTTTGTTTATTAGAGGGCTGTATTTGAAGCTCAATAAATAACGTACGAAGTCAATCAACTACTTAGGATTCGATGATAGAAAATAATTGTAGAAATAAATTTTTCTCTGGGGTAACAAAAATGATGTGGAAGAAATTTTAGTTAAGAAAATAATTAATTAGGATATAAAGTAAACAATGGTAAACACAAATAGGTTGATGAAACGGACAAGAGATGGATACAGTTTTCATATAATTTTATTAGAAAAATTCAACACTTGAGTCACTTTGGGACTCGTATTTTTTTTATATATTCATACATTTCCTATCGATTTTTATTTTCTTTAAATTAGCGTCCGTTTTTTGTCAAGTGTATATTCATGGAATTGTGAGCCATAAATGTGATCTTCTATGAGAAAGTCCTTAGAATTCATTCTGTTTGGAACCCAAAATGGCCACCGTTTTCGATAATTTATTGATGGTCTACTTTTCCACCAATTCAGCAAAAAAGAAAATTCACACGAGAAAAATTCAGTATTGGTGGTTTTAAGTTTTACCAGCATGATTTGAGCAAAACACACGACATTGCCATGAGTAGAAATTTTAGTGCAACACTGCAAAAAGTCCGGTGTTTTGGATAGCAACAATAACTTTTAGAGGATGTTTTAATTCCATTTATGGAACGACCGGATTGTGAAAACGATATATCTTTCAAGAAGACAATGCGCCCATTGATAATTCGAGGTTGAGTGAAGAATGGTTTCGATGCAAAAATATTCAGTTAATGCAGTAGCCCGCATGCTTCCCTGATTTCAACGCAATTGAAAAACTGTGGGGAATATTATCCCGTAAATTGTACGCGAATGTAACACAGTATGCTACAATTTCAGAAATTAAAGATGGAATAAGACAAACGGAGGTTAGCATAGAAATTTTGACCCTACAAAAATTAATCGACAGTATGAAGCAAAGAATTTTTGAAGTTACCCATAAAAAGTGGGGTAAGCACGCATTATTAACATGTAATTCATAAACAAAACATTTTGTTTCATAGAATAAATAAGACAGTATATTAATTAAGTGGAACTATGGAAATTTCTCCCCATCCTCTTACAAAAACTACATACTTTTCAATAATTTTATTTTCCCCAAAAAGACATATATTTACCGTAGAATTGTGTGTATGGTTGACCTTCTTATCAACCTAATATTAAGTCTATAATAAGAATTCATTCAATTCTTATAAATTATCTGATGTTACAAGTAAATATTACGTGGAGCTATGGAAAAGGTTCTATAGATGTTTCATAAAAAAATACCAAATGTTGTGTAAGAAAAAGCGCGTCTTACCCTAGAATACCCCCTTAAGGGGACCTCCGGTCTAAAAGCCGATTTTTTTTTATTTCATTTTTCGAACGTTCAACCTTTTAGGAATACGCGTTTAAAAGAATTTTGAAATTTGTAAAATTCCCGAAGTTATAGGCATTTGAGTAGCGTCAAATGCATGGGAAACAACCGGCCACTCGGCGCCCACGTAAAACTTTAAACGCGTTTTTCTCGAAACAGAGTTCTCAAAACGGTGGGACCTGTATCTCCAAAAGTTATTATCCGAATCGACTGAAACTTTTTTTATTTTGAAGAATATACTTCTGGCTAGGGGGGATACCAGAAAAAATTACAAAAAATTGAAAATTTATCATTTTCAAAGGCGTTGAAAGGGTGAAAAACATAGGGGAAAAGTGATTTCAAACTTTAAGTGTCGTTATTTTCTAAAAAAAAATGTCATTTTTGTAATTTTTTCTGGTTTCTCCCCTAGCCAGAAGTATATTCTTCAAAATGAAAAAGTTTCAGTCGAATTGGATAATAACTTTTGGAGATACAGTTTCCACCAATTTGGATCAATTTTTTGACGCCTTGACTTTAACGACACCTGAGTGCCGTCTGCAATGATTAATTATAAAACAAAAAATATATTTCTATAATTTAAGATATCCTTAATACAATGCAAGGAATCTCATTAAATTATATATAGTAGTTTTCCTTTAATTAATTCCTAAAGATCACCTATTTTTTAGGGCTCTAGACCGGAAGGTCCCCTTAAACTGATTTAAAAAATGAAACATATTCGTAAATCAAATTTGAAACTGAATATTAAAGGAATTTATTCATCCTCTACTTTCATCCTATAAAGGTGGGTATCCACTTGTTACGTATTACCCAGTGATACGATACGGTGCAACGGTGTGTGACTTTTTCCCCTAGCATCACTGATGCTGTTGCGTACCATTGAATCAAATTTTGATACGCGTCGTTGCAACGCTGCCCGTCCACACTGATATGCAACGGCCATACGATACGAGGATTCGTAACAAGTGGATACCCACCTTAAGTGGGTATAGAACTTAAAATTATAAGTTAAAATAATTTCATTAATAAATTTACAATTTACTCCTTTTATCAGGCATAGAACTAAAAATTTTAAGTTTAAAAGCTTTTAATCTTCAAAATTAATAATATATTATACAATATAAATTTCAATATATTATAAAACATGACTATATTCAACTAACCATAAAAACATTGGAATATTATATTTCATCTTTGTAATATGAGCAGAAATAATTATTCTATGCCTGATAAAAGGAGTAAATTGTAAATTTATTAATGAAATTATTTTTGGACCGCAAAAAAAACATGGATTGCTAGATTCACTGCGCACACATACGCAGTCTATCAACTATTTTGGCGCACCGCGGGAATCATAAAACATAACAAATAATCGAATGTTTCTAGAACTGGTGCGGTGACTTTCTGTTTCAAGAGGAATGAAGATTGATAAAAATGTCTTTCTCAAAATTTGATCGCGTACGGAAGTTTCCAGAATTTCCCTGCGTTTTAGTAGATAGCATAGTTTTGAGACAAATATAATTTCAATGTTCAGGCTTATCAACAGAATTGCCACTGCGGCCTTTACTCTAGTTATTTATTTTCATTTTTGCTGATCTCATATGTATTATTTAATTATTTATTTACTATGAGTAATAAATACGTAATAATAATCATAACAATAATAATTCAAAATTCATACGAATTATAAGGAAATATTAAACGTGATTTCAGTTTGTAAATGATAAATTTGCTTTAAAATGATTGAACTTCACCAATTTAATCACTCTTCCACGCGAAGCACTACGGTATTACCTCCGTCTGTTTCAGGAAAAGCTGGGAATAATTTTATGTGTCTCATTTTTATGGAAAGAATTCATAATCATTTTTACAAATTTTTTCCTCTTAATTTTCGCTAAGTCTTTTCTTTCTGTTTCTTCGTTGCTCATTATCTTGTGGTTTACTTTCATACAAATATCCTAGATACCTAAGGAAGACATTACAAAAAGATTGTTCATGTGTAATCAGATTCACATGTCGAAGTCCAGAGAAAAGTAACAAATCTAAAATCCTGAAGAAACGAAGCAAATACTTTAGAACGTGCAGTATGAAAATGTATGAAATGAAACTGTTATTAATTCTGTACAATATAGAGGAAATGTAAATTGTAAGTTAGCAAAAAACCTTCAATGTTCTTTTCGTTAAGAGATCCACCCCGATTCGAGATAATCACTCAAAGTAATCGTAGCATTCTATTGATTTACCTATGTTTGTAGTGTTTCGAAACTAATTTCATTCCAGTCTTCTTGTAATCTCCCTCACAAGTTCTCCTTTAACACGTTCGTGCCTTTTTATTCAGTTCATCTAACAATTTATTTA
Organism: Andrena camellia; assembly: GCA_029448645.1. Classification (NCBI taxonomy): domain Eukaryota; kingdom Metazoa; phylum Arthropoda; class Insecta; order Hymenoptera; family Andrenidae; genus Andrena; species Andrena camellia. Next base: position 31,755,720 of record CM055678.1, on the reverse strand, counting down.
GATGATATCTATACATTAATAGTTTTACGTTAAAATAATAAATTAAGTAAATGTAATAAGATATAAAATACTAATACTATAAAATACCGTAGAATTTTCCATTTATTGAAAATTAAACCGATCCTTACCCTAAACAACAGTGTGCATTGTGCAAGTACTATTAAAAAATGTGCATGTACCACACTTTACATATTCTGTTTCCTTCTTTTCGACATAGTGTAATAATGGCGCTATTAATTGAGGGCTCAGTGGAGAAGTGGTACAAGTGGCAAAATCTTTAATTCGAGAAATCTGTGGGTGAAGTTGAACTTTAATAGAAAAATGTGTGTGCTTCCAAACATTAAAACACATAACTATTCGTAGGTACTCATCAAGGCTTGGAAATTCGTAATAAAAAATTATTTTCTTAATGCTTCCCTCCATTTATGCTTCCCACTGGATTTTCAAACATGTGCCATGTTTATAAGTAAGGTTGCTCGGAGGAAAACTGGTACGAGTATATTTCAAATATTACTTTATTAAAAATGTTTAGAAATAATGCATTGGTAATAAATTTTACAACAATTTTAATACACTTCAAACTTGTTTTGTGTTATGAGATATTCCTTCTAAATTAGCCATATTGAAGAAGTCCTCTGTTTCCATCTCCTCAACGGTTAATCTCTTGCATATCTCTTTAATAGCTTTCGTCCACTCACATTGTGACACATTCATTACATTCCATATAAGTGTGACCAGGTTCTAAAAATTCGTGTCCAACTGTTTCTATTTTCGTTGCGTTCACAACATGCATCTAAAAATTTTATTTTGTTCGCCACATGAATCGCTAAATGCTATTACTATTTTCGTGTATTCAGATAGCTTCCGAACTCCACAAACATGGAACCACTTTATTTTTATCCACAGGTGATAGGTACCTTTTATAAACAAAACTGCAGCGTGATATAAGTAACAGAACCTACCGTTTAACATCAAACCAATCGAAAATGCAGAAAATTTGTACATTTTTCATATTTTAATATTCAATAATTGAGGGGCTCATGAACTTTGAGGGGTGGTTTCAACACTTAAATATGCAAATGGGTCAGAATAAAAAAAACACATATTTGTTATTTTTAGGTCCTCTAAAACATTTGCTGCAAATGTTGCTAAATAGTGCAACATTTTTCCTCTTTCAAATAGAGTTTCTTTTTAGAGTTCAAAATTTGGCTTACTAGATATCGCTGCTATCATTGAAAAAGCACTTGTAACATTATTTCTATAGATAAATACAGATCTTATCTATAGCTTCTTGTACCTATCTCGTTTTTGGCAAAAAGATTCACTTGTACCATTTTTCCACTGAGAAGAAGAAATTATTATGTATCCACCTCCGATTGCTTTGGTTTTTCGATATATTTTAGAGGAGGCAAAAATAACAAATACGTGTTTTTTTATTCTGACCCATTTGCATATTTAAATGTTGAAACCACCCCTCAAAGTTCACGAGCTCCTCAATTGAACAATAAAATACAAAAAATTTCCCACGCGTCAAAAATCAAAAACATCCCCGAAACAGTACCAATTGTCACTTCCACCTTCCACCCCCCCCCCCCCCCCTCCATTTCGAACGAAATAACGCGATCGCGTGAAGGCAAACGCGACGCAAAACGACGTGGAAACCTTCCCGAGTATATTTTATTCCCCATTAGAATAACAGCGGCGCCGCGCAAATTAGGAAATGTGAATCCATAATTCCTAAGAAAATACCCGCCACTTCGGCCTACCACCCCTCTTACAGAAGATTCTCTTACAGAAGAACATACCTCCTATCCGCCGACGCAGGTGCGCGTTCGAAAGGCGCGTAGGTAGAGGATCAGCAGCCCCACCACGCTCCACTATCACTACCCCCGGCATGTAGCGGGCACATCTATAAAAGCCCTGATCGCGCGACTTGCTGGCTTCGAGTTTACTCGCCGACCCCCTCGATCGGGATCCTCCGCAGGTCGAGAGCGTGCAATTTCGATTATATCGGTGAAACCTGTGCGAGCAGAATCGGACCGGCTCCTTCGTCCGAAACAATCGTCGAACCTTCTGGCTTCGCGCGACGTTTTCTCATTTTCAAGTCGAAGGTGAACAAAGAGTACCTCGAGAGGTGAACGAAGAAGGATGTTTGGATGTTCGAAGAGAAGTGTGCAAACATGTTTCCCTGAGTTTTCTCAAGTTCGTCGCGTTTCAGCCTGTTAACTGGGGTGACGAGTTCACTCGTCACTCGAAGGTCCCTTCGTTTTGAGTAATAAATATTCAATTGTTTGAGCGAAATTGGTGAACCTAACAGTGACAATTTTAGTAATTACAGTTTTACAAAAGAAGGATATATATTGTTGAGGATTTGCTGTAGTCGAAACGGGTTAATTTGATTGTAATTTTAAAATACATTAAGCATGTTTCTGGACGAGAAATGGCACGGTTAACAGGTTGAGGTACTTTATTGTTTGAGCATTATTGGGGGAGTTTGTACGAGTATTTTTTCTGGTACAGGAAGCGTGGTCCCGTACGCGCTACTTTGACGTATGTAGTTTGTTTTACTCTTGCTTTTTGAACCGAAAGTGAAGGGATCGATGAAATGAAGTAATTCGATTGGAGAAGTGTGAAGAAGTTTTTCGCCAGGGTTTCCGCTGTTTCTTCGAGTTTAATTTATTCTTTTCTAACATCCTGTGCGAGTGTTTTGATACTGTTTTTTTCTTTCTATTTCTTTGTGGTGTGGAAGTTGATGTATCATTCGCTTGAATTTGATACCTGTATCTTACTTTCTTCCTGTTTAAATCAAAGAGTGAGTGATCGAGAGGAAGGGGCGTGAGGAGTTAGTTGAGATCTGATTCGAAGAGGGATGTGCAAAGGCTTGTTACAGTAATTGAATGTTTTTCTTTGTTTGAGTAGTTTCCAGATTATATACACAAGTATGCGATATGGAGGCTGACTTCTTTTGCAGAAATCTTTCGAGAAGAATTATATAACATAATTTTAAAATCATGTTGCGTGATTTGTTTATGATTTGGAATATTAATGAAATCAGGTTAGAGACAAGTATGTTAATTATGAAAAGTAGTCAAATATTTACTAATCTGAACTAATATTTTATGTTGATTTTATGTAGTGTTCCTCGGTGAAATTTATTTAAAAATTACTGTTACATGTTACAGCGACTCTCGTCGCTTTTAATAAGTTGTAAACAAGTGTAAGATGTTATTACGCGCAATATATTTTTCATTAACGCGAGCTGAGAGATTAATCTACATACGAGAATTATTTAAAGAGAACAGGGAGAATATGAGGTCGGTGAACGTAACGAGCAATCTTAATTTAAAACACTTTTCCATCTTCTCTATATTAAAAATTTCATATTTCACACACCTTTGAAAACTTTAATATTCAGCTGCATTAGAATATTAACCCACAGTGAACTTGTATATTTTTTTTTTTTCAAAATTGTTTTGTGTCACAAAGTAGGTACTTGTACCATTAATGCAATTTTTCAATATTACATCGTTTAATGTTTATTAATGATTATTACCATCATAATATTCCTGAGATTGAAGAGGTTAGAACATTCGATACAAAAATTTGTATAACGTTAAAATTTCACGGTGACAAGTGTTTTTCAGCAAATGCTTTTAGGATGTAAAAATCATTGTTACCTTCTTAGTGGAACATCTTTTTTTAACGTGGTGTGGAGTATCCTATCTAACTTAAAACTTCCCCTACAAATTTTCAACTGGCTTACATAGTTTCGTAAATACCGAGATTGCAATATTTACTATATACACTATATTTCACTAACTCCGTTACAAGTTCTCCCGAACGAGCACACAAGCTTGAATTGCTTTTCCTTTTTACACTTTACTATACCAAGGGCCCGTCTGTTTTATGTAGAGAAGAAAATTTCGAACTCCATCTGACAAATAAACCATAGTAAACTTTATAAATATGCGAAATTACTAGAAAAATATAATATAAGTAACTTTTGCTAGGAGCAATATTTAAAATAATGCAGACAGTTACTCACAAAAGTAATCGTCCACCTTATATGTAACATATTTTACATATTAAATCGACTGTAAAGTAAGAATTAGCAATTCTAATTCACAGTAATATGAACCTTGAATAATATACTTGCGTTTTGAATGCATTCGATTGGAAAATTGTGCACAATTTAGTTAAAAAAGTATTAATATTCGTGGAAGTAGCAAAGATCGTGCAAAGAAATATTCGTCCACATTCAATATTCCATATGTACAAACGTAACTCCAATAAGTTAATATTCTTCTTGTAATATTCCTGCGATTTTATTATAAGCTTTAATCTGTTATGCATAATTTCAACTAATTTTTGGGGAAATTCGGTCTTATTGCTAACTAAAAATAGTACTACTGTAAATTATAATGGGTAATTCTGAATTGAACATTATTTAAATAAGTAAAATGTGGATACTTTTGTGGGTAATTGTATATTAAACGATGCAGCGTGTAAGCAAGCAAGTGGAAGTGGTCTATCTATGGTCAGACATGCACTCCAGGCAATTAGACAGAGATTACATCCCCGTGTAACTTTTCATGCATACATTATCTTACAAATTGTTTTTAGTAAGAGTTAATTAAATACCGAGTTTTCGAAGCAGCCAAAAATTAAGTAACAATTCCATTTTGGACTCTTAAATACACCTCTGTTCTTTATTTCACGAGAATCGTAATGCTTCCTGTTGCATATAGTACAAAAGGAATGTTCACATTACGAAATATGAGACCCTCGTTCTCTTTGAGTCTATCTGATTTGACACGATTTTCAATTATTTATAAACATAGGAATACAAAATATTCAGAAGAAATCGTGAAAGCGAACATGAGAATCTAATGAGTGGGTGTAATCAGAAAATATGAGGAAGTGACTTTATTAATTTTCTATTTATAGCCAGATAAACATTACTTGGATTTATATGACTAGAATTAAGTAGAAAACTATGATGGAATGGATAATATTACCTCAAGAAAATTATTTCAACTGAGTCAGTGAAATACCCTGTAGAGTGTAGATTTTACTTCCCCTTAATTTCATTATGATTTCACAATTTATTCTTGTATTCACCTTTCTATCTCTAATATGTAAAACAAACACTGCACATTCGTTTTTTCTCAAAACGGCAAGCTCTCGTTGTAAAAATATTATGTTCACCACCTGGTCGTACTTTTCGCAGCTAATTAATTAACGTAAATTTCGGTCAATAAGTAATATTATATCCGACATGAAAGCTACACTGAACTTTTCTTTGAATACCATTGAGGGAATTCAATTTCTTCCTAATATAAAGTTACCAAATTTTTAATTATATGTCTATCCATTATTGACAGAACACCATTCAGGTCACATGGCGATCACTTCGAATACCTCCAGGACGATATTTGTACGCACTTGGACTGCTATGATTATCTTCTGCTTTGCTGGCTGTGCAGTAGGTACGTACAAATTTTAACATTTATTAATTTCACTCTTTGTTCGAACATTCGATTAGTGACTTTTACTGCTCCATAGTACAAAATGTACTATTAATTTCCTTTGATTAATATACATGAAGTGCTTGACGTTAAAATTCAGACATCATAGTGCATAGTTGGAAAACCATAATTACTATACCATCAATAATTTCAATATTATTTAGTGACTTGTCCCTGCAACAAAAAGTGTAAATTCTTGTAATTAAATTCGTACACTTTTGTATGCTCTAAATAATGAAAGTACTCAGATATTTTACAAAATATTATTCTTACAGTTGATTTACAAATAACAGTAATTTTATTTAAATTTTGTAAAATAGTAATATTTCGATACACGACTAGTCAGTTTATGTCAATCGATTATGTTTTTTATGTCCAACTTCTTTAGAGTGGCTTTGATGTATTTAAAAAATGAAGTTTGGGGACTATTTTTGGAAGTAATGATTATTTAAGAAAATCGCACGGAGTGTGCTGAAATATTGTTGTAATGCCAAAATTACGTGGGGTCTTTTATGTAATAAACATTTTTTTTTAATTCTTTTGGATACCTTCTTTAACAAGAAATAATATTTACTTTCAACGTGTTTTCATATTTAACACAATTAAAGAAATACAAAAAGTACTACCTTTCATTACGTAAAACTAAAACACGTTAATATTAGTGCGTTTGAAGTGAAATGTCATTTTATTAAATGTTCAAAATGGCGTGCATTCACTTGCAAACACCAATTCCTTTAATGTTATTAATTGAAATACTCGACACTATCGTTTCTGTTATTAATGAGTAAGTTCGACGAATTTTTCTTTTCTTTTATCTTCTTGTATCGAGCGAACAATAATCACTACTTTGACGTTTTACGTAACCCCATAAAAAATCTAGTTTTAAATCTGATATCCGTAAATAAAATATGAAAGGATTACACATACATACATCTCATTTGGGTATTTTTGTATGTATGTTTGTGTATGGAAAATTATTAAAAACGATATTGACAATATTAATGCAAGTTAAGTTTATATATAATTGCACATACAAGTAACGTACCTGGTAGTTGCGAAAAATACAGTTTTACTATGTTTCCGGTATGTAGAAGTGAACTACGATGAAGAATGTTGAACTTACTCGAAGAATCGTACCATACGTATTTCTAAACTTCGATAAGATTGAACGGTGGAAGTTTTTCATGAATGTAAGCAAACGGGGAAGTGTTATCCTTTACGATTCTGGAACAGAATCAATCGTTTGCAAAACATCACTGAGATTTTTATTTCTTACGTTCCACTCTCAATTATTTGTTATTAAACTTTGTAAAGAGAAACATAAATGTCAATTTTAATTTTAATTCATTTCCCCTTAACAATAATTTTTTTTAAATTAGTAGAAACTTTCGTTGGATGCATTACTTACACTCGACAGATACATACACAATTTGTAATAATAATTTTATAGCCCCACCTCGAGTGTTTAAAAAACGCAGAACTCCAGTTTAATGAAACATCTACTGGTTATTCTTAATGATAGTAATATAATTTCTAATATTCTTGAAACCTTACTTAAATTTGCTGCTTGAAAAATTGTCAGTAAAGTAAATATACACTAATTATTATTGTAAGATCAAAAATCAAAAATTGAAAACATCAGTATTTTATATTTTAAACCACAGTCTACATATATAAATTTGATTAACATTTTGCAAGAAAAATCGAAAAAAAATATATTGTTTAAACAAAATAAATTTTCTAAAGACTGAGCAGAGGCTGGATTTGTCTTTGAAAAACGCACACTTTAAAAAAAAATTGTTGATCTACGCCGAATAGTTCTAGAGATATTCCAGAAAATATGTTTTCTACCCCAAATTCAGGGGCTGTTTTCCCCCCTTTAACATGGACGATTACCGATAACAAAAATGCGGGTTCGGTATGTTCACTTCTCAGCATAAATACAAGCTTCACCACTTTTTTAAATTCTGTATATTGCAAATATTATCTTATTTAACTTTATATTTTAGAATTTACTGCAAAATTTTTCACAATATTGTTAAAAATTCTTTCCCATTTCAATAGTAATACTTTGCTTTTATTACTAATTCAACTACTAGAGCAAACACACAACTCAAAAATTACACTTTAATTACTTTACCCAACCCTTAAAAAGTACCTATTATACAACTCTGACTGCACAGACATCACGAATGGATACTATGCAATTTAACGTGAAGTTGGTTTTTTAATTGCACAATAAAGGTGCTTAAAGTCGTAACAATAAAAAGTAGGCACCTACATGTGCAGCTTCAGTACGTGAAATGGTGTTAGTGGAAGTGAAAATATGCATTAAAAACTGAAAACTGTATTGCACATGCAACTACGCGTATTTCGCACTCAGCCACCTGGGATTCAAATTGCGCGCGGCGGGAGTTAGACTGACTTTAGTTCCTTATATCTCGGAAACGAAGCTCCGAATGTCAAAATGATGAAGAACTTTTCGATTCGTTTTGATGTACGAGATTTGCATATTTCAGGTTGTCCTATAATTTTGAGGCACACTAAATAAAGCAACAAATGCAAAATGGCTACAATTTCTAAATAATTAATATATTCAATGCTGTCGTGGCATTTTAAGTTTCTAATAAATCCTTCAAATTGATCAAGAAGTTGTATTACGATATTCAATTAGTTTCTTCTTCCTCTGTTTTGCGTTAGTAATTAACCCTTCGTTGACACTCTGCGTGTGAGCCACCCATAAACTGATTTAGAAGCTCTGTACCTTCCATATGCAAAATAAATACCTTTTTCCCACAGCCGACTTACAAACTATTTTTTTCCTAAAAATATTATATCTGAACAACAACTCTGCAGATTTTTAGCTTCTAATATTAAAGTTTGTAAAAGTTACAATTTTTTGAAGATTTTCTTCGTGTCTTCTCGGCATATGGTAATTTAGATTTTTTTTTACAAAAACTGTGATTAAATGTCAATCAAAATTGGAATACATTCTAGAGACCTTGAAATTGACCCATGATTTTTTTCATAATAATGGGATTCTTTAGATGAGAATGGCAGTCGTTCAAAAATTGTTCTGCGTGTGAGCCACCCAGGTATGTCAAAGTTGATAGAAAAAGTAGGTGCGTCAACGATGGATTAAATCGAACACACGATTATCGAGTTTATGAAGATTTTAGGATCCATATACCACCAAACGTGTTAATAAAAACAACTGATTCCACATTAAATTTTTTCATGCACCTCAGAAGGATCAAAGAAAGATTTTTTAAAGAAACTGCTTCATTACTTCTAATAAATAATTTTTAGAACATCAACGCCAAAAACTTCACACACTCCTGTTTGAACATTAATTCAAAATTCTATTATCAACTAACAATATTTATTACCAATTTATTTATCGTTACCAATTAATACCAACTTGCATTAATTACCAAGAAAAAAATCTGGCAAGTAACTCATAAACGAAAACAAATGAAATTAAAATCCTTACACATCTTCAGCGATCACGTTAATGCTCGAGACTTTTCATTTCAACGACGATTTATTTTCGTAAACGCGTGTTGGGATGAAAATTTCTCTCAATTTCGTGTTGACGCTGCGCGCGGGAGAAGAAAGTCGTGACGGCTGACATTGCCTCGGAATGGAAAGAAACTGGAAAATAATTCCCGCAATTAATCCTGTTTCCAGGCAGGAAGTAATTACGAGTAATAAAGGTGCACTAGCATCACCTTTCCCGGGTTTAAACTTATTAACTGTGTCACAGATCGCTCAAGTTCTTGTGAAATCCAGCGAAAACTCAGATCGCAATGCGGGGAGGGAAAAATTCGTGCGATCCACAGAAACCTGCGCTAGCTTCGAAGTCTATCTGATTTCACTCAAACTTTAATTACGTAATTAAGGAGACCAACCGCTGATCACGTTTGAAAACAGCTGTTAACGGTTGTTGTTTGTGCACAGATCGTCTCTTAATTTGAATAATTAGCTAATGGTAATTACAAATGGCAGACGCACAGGCTTCCGTTTGTGGTCTATGGAAATTTGACTTTTCTCTGCTTTTACAATGGAATGTTTGGTTTGTACGTAGAATCAGTAGCTTTGAAATATAAGGTAATTGTTTCGAGTAATAAAGGGTGTGCCAGTATTCATGGTTCAACTGAGGAGGGGATGATTCTACATGAAAAAGTGAGTCGATAATATAGAATAATTTTTTTTTCATTTGAGGCTTTGTTTTTGAGAGAATCGAGTTTGAATATTTTTCGAGTATGTGTGTACTTACAAACCTGGTGTAATCGGCAGAAATCAACGTTCTCTTTGGGAATTTTTTATAAGGAAACTACATGCAATCTGTCTAAAACTTTCAGGCTATATTATTATGTATTTCAAGAAGTGGACAAACATTTTTTTATATAAAAATAACGCGGTAATTCCAAATGGCGCAAGTGTTTATGAATCACCCCCTCCTCGGTTGTGCCATCAATACTGGGGCACCCTGTAAATTAAAATTCGATCATAGTGCGTTTTTTATTAAAGATAAAATGCTCTTTCAAATGTCAGAATACAATTTAATATTCTATCCATTTATTTTATTGAATTAACAGGCGAGTAATTGGTAAAACAATTTTCGAAGGTTGTCGTTCGATCTATTTATTTGATTAAATTAACGGATTAATAATTACTAAAAAACGTTTGAAGTTTAATTCGTGGTTTTCCACCTTCCACCAAAAAGCGCGGTGAATGCTTTGATACCGGAATCCTCCGTTAGAAGGTGTCGAAAAATCTCACGGCTTTTGGGTTACCAAGGCTTGAAGAATCACAGCTGAAACTGCAAATATTTTTAATTGTTATTAGTCTGTTAATACAGTTGAATTCGATTAGGCAACAGAGCTCGTACAACGTCGACAGATAATTTTATTTCCCCAGGCTTCATAATTAAAGTTATTGTGCTGCAAACATTGCGTTCTTTAATATAATTTCTTGACAGTTCATCTTTTTACACAATGCAAGTTATAAGTCATGTCTTGTGTACTTTAATTTAAAGTCTAAATGGGGAAATGTTTGTAATCAGCAACGATGACAAAAGTATCTTCGACCTTTGTTCCATGTCCAAGTTAATAAAGTTTCCTTTTCATTTTGCCACATAATCTATATTAACGGCAAAAAACATGTAATTATAAAACTGTTGGCAGTGCTCGAATCATTGGCTCCAAGTAATTCTATATTCTAGGGGATTTCCATTTGTTCCAAAAAGTAAATTTTAAAAAGTCTGTTACTGAAGTTATGCTTTAAATTAAGCACAATGTGAAATTAAAAGTGAAAAATATATATCTACATATAAAGAAACAATTAGAATACACTGAATGTGTAAAGTCATACTTAATTATACTTGCAATTTGGTTTTAATGATTCGATTTAATATCAAGTGTAATAAACAAGTTTTATTTAAAAGCGAAAGATGAAAATTAGGGAGAAAATATTTAAATGACCTATACTTGGGCTTTGACATAGTATCGCCATTTAATTATAGTTTTCATTAATGAAGCATAAAAAGGAACTTGTTTTTAAATTCAAAAGCGAATACAGTGAAAATTTGTACTTCTTTTATCCAAAGTTTGTGGAAGCATCTCCAATTTAGTATCATTAAAATTTCATTATTTTACTTTATTGTTACATATTTCAGTATTAGTAGTACCTATCACTATTATGCATTATTAATTTTTACCAATAAAAGATCGATATTATTAAAATTTCAATGTTATGTGGACCATAGGAAACTTATTTCAAAGAGTACGAATTTTGTCTAAAATTTGTAAAAATATTTTCAACTTAATATACCTATCGCGTAATACTGCTTTTATTCCAAATACATTAAATAATTTATATTGAAATGTGATTAGTGACATCAAATGAAATGAAATGAATATTCAAAATGTCATAGACTTTACGTAATTTTTAAATGTAATACTCGTTAGTATGACAGTTTTCGTCGAGAGACGGAATTAAATGCTAAATGTGTACGTAATATAAAGGGTGGTTTAAGAAGGACTAACGTGGACAATAATAACGAAGTTCGTGCAACTTCATTAATAAGATTATCCATGGACTAGTGATCCCCGTTTCCATCGGGGGGGTTAAATTTTAATTGTATAAATATAGAGAAACCCCGTTCACGCGGTATAAGATTAACAACTTCACGCGTTCCACGAGCTCGGTGGTAGTAACCTGTTGCAGCTAATCCTCGAGCACCCAGATTCCGTTGCCCTATCAGTTCGTGTTCCCAGTGGTAGCTACTTAAACACGGGGTGTAGGAGAAACTTTCTGCAAATATTAAACACTTAAAGAAAAAAACGACACTTTGAAGCTGATAAATATTATAATGCTTTGGAGAATTAGAATTTAACGCGCACGCAGTGGCTTGAAGTTTTATTATTTAGAAATAAATACAACTGGTGAAATAAATACAGCTAGGCTTGTACAAAGTCGTGGATGTACAGGACGGATTGTCAAAATATATAAAAAACAAATTTTAAGTGAAACGATTTTATTTAATTTAATCAATAATACACTAAAAAGTCAAAAATAATTCTTTTCTTGTACCTACTACAATTTCGATGGCGATATGATTTTAAATAAAATCATACAAATTCTGTGATTATCCTGTAAAATTATTCAAATCAACTGTAAAAAGGTTAATCATATTATGTCTATTGGGCCACGCCAAATCGATCATCTTTTGAAACATAATGTAGCCCACGTGAAATTGGAAAGTAATCGTTTTGCTGTTTTTTTAGTTCGTGTGAGATATATAGCATGTTGGGTTTTGAAATTTCCGTGTAATTTGGCGAAAAAAAAACAGGATTTTTGTGGTCGATATTGAGAATTTTTATGAAATTGCATGTAGTTCACGTGGAATGTATGTCCTTTCCTGTCAGGGTTTTATGTCCTCATTGTGCTGATTTTGAATTTATTTAAAAAACGTAGAACGTTGGAGTTTGGTATTTATGTTTACTTAGGCTTAAACAGACTTTGTGAATGAATTTTTGCAACACAATTTAAATGGTTTCAAAGACCAAATCTGATAAATATATTATTTTTCTGTTAAGACTAAGTTATTTTGTAGTTGACAATGTCATCCATTTTTTTTATTCAACCTATATACTTTCTCGTTTTACAGGTTGTATCTAATGCAAGCCTATTTGAACCATAAACTTTAAATTTAAGATTCACAATAATTAGTCATCGACAAACACGAGGTTAAAAAAATTCCACAATTCAACGAAGATAAAGCTCAATATTACACTTACTCCCACAAGCACAATAATAAAAACGATACTTTTAAGGAAACTATTCTCAATACCCTTTTCAATTCAGGTAAAGTTTATTATTTTCAAACATTAAAATTTAAAGAATGGAATTAATTAGAATTCCCAGAAGTTGGGGTTGGAAATATGTTCGCATAAACTCATAAAATTATTTTCAAACATTGAATCCATTCCTAAAATATAAAATCGTAAAACGAGTAATCTAGTAAGAAATTGTAAGAACTGTAGAATGGTGATATTAAGTTACTTGCTTGAAATTTATTTTTCCCATTTCACCAAAAAACCCAGCGACTTTAGAAACACCCCCTCTGCAATTCAGCCCTCATGTTTAGCTAGTAAAGCAGATTAAACACAAATACCATCTGCGTGAAAATTGTTTTTGGTTTATTCATATTGTTATGTCGACATCGTAAGATGCACCCTGCACATTCGAACGTTTCACGTTTCTCCAAGGCACAGGCTCGCCGTATATACATACATACTACGTGCATACGTTCAGTGGACACCGATGACAGGATAAAAAGAAGCTCTTTATGTCCCCGACGCGCATCTGTGCAAAGACAGCGAGAAACAGAGCGAAAGGGGAAGGAGGCCGCGGTGATTCGTCGAAGATACAGAAATGAGAAATTGAATTTTTGTCATTGTCACCTGGTCGATGCAACTATTGCAGAAATGGAAATGGATGTTTCTTCTCGTGTCTGTTTCACGCGTACCTACCTATACATTTGAATAACGGAAGTGCCAGCTGAACGTAGTTTTAATATTTCATTCGATCGACTTTCACATGCCGTGAAATAAATATTGAGATACTACGGTAAGAAAAGTGGAGATTGCAATTCTTATTCTCTAAGCTGCAATTGTGCGTGAAGTATTAGGCGAGTGTATAAATTCGTTTGCTCACTGTTAGGTGTACAGTAATGGCCTTTTTTAAAGTGTTACGTATCTACCTTTAGAATTTTGGAAATTTTTTTAGGGGTCTTATTAAAGAAAATACAACAAACATTTATTTACAATAATTTTTGTATTAAATTATTTATGATTTTTTAGGTTCTTTACGTCACTGCAGAAAAATGCCACTTTACGGTCGTCGTGATATCTTCTTTAAACATCGATGGATCTGAAAAATAAAATGAGATTCTTGTAAAATAATGTTGCTATTATAGTCTGTCGAGCCAAATTTTTTTATTTAAATAAAATAACCGATTACAGAGCCAAATTTTGCACGAGAAAAATTTCTTTGACTTTAAAATATCATAAATTGTTTAAGTTTTTGAAATTCAAAAATTTGGCTCGATAGACATAATGGCAACATGAAGAGGTTTTTGAATATTGCACTCATCATGTAACATTGGGATATAGAAGTTGTAAAAAGGCGTTGATAAATTGTTGATCCGAATTTTAAGAGTAGGCGACAGTGAATTAGATGTGGCGTTCGAAACAATTAGATTAGTAAAATTTTCAAAATTTCAATAGGTATGCTTTATGGAATCAGGTCCAAACTCGAATCTTAATTCAAGAGTTTAATCGACTTAATTCGAAAACAAATTCATCGATACTTATATATTTATGTATGCTTCACTTTTATAGACATTTAATATGATATTTAATATGAAAGATGATCGATGATCTTATACGTTCTATTTGGTTGGTTTCGATTGCAAACACGTTTCGGTGAAATTACACTATTTGGCTTCAAAAAGTCCACAGGGAATCTCGTACAAGTGACTATATTATAGTATAGACACTTACATGTGGGAGAACGTGTGCTCTTAAAATTTTATGATGCTGTTCACATTCATAGTTACTATGATATTGAGTAGATTGCAACCTGCAATACAAAAATGTTGACATCCTTTGACTGAACAACAATTAATGTGAAATGTTTGGCATTGATTTTTATCAGAGCATGAAAGCTTATGCCATTGTTATTACGTTTTAATTTAAGGGTACTTCAGTTTAGTTGATATTGTTTAAAATCATTTGAAATTAATCAGAAACATATATGAAACTCTGGAATGTTTTTAAAAATTTTATTTAGCATAAAAGTATGTATTTAAATTGACAGTATTTAATACGTCTTCAATATCTGTCATACATGATCACCATTATTGCTTTCACGTGTCAATCTAAGGAGGAGTAAATATATTCTGGAAAATTGATAGCAATTAATTAATTAATCAAATCGGTCAATTGGATCAATGCGACATAAAACAATATCGAATGCAAAATTCTGAGCAAATGTCAGTTATATTTCTTTGGTGCAATATTTATCATATTAAAATCTACCAAAGGATTTTAGTTTATTTCTAAAATCAAATTACGCATTTTCAAATTTATCACCCTTGCCCTCTTTACGAGATCACTTAATTTACGATAGAGTTATATCGATTATATCAAGAGATAGTGTAATACAATTTCAAAATTAGTACCTCTACTTAAATTGCCACCTTCCTGTTTTTCTAAATTTCATTTATCTTCATAAAATATGGGAACTTGAAATTATTATTACTAAAACTTGGTTCTTCTATTTTAACACCATATCAGTAAATCTCAATTTAAAAAAATGTGTTCTAATATAACTTTTACAAAGTTAATTTTACAATCTGTGCTGACTAACAATAAACATTGTCTACAGAATATAATAAGTGTTAAAACTTTGCAAATATTAAACTGTTTTATTCAACACCCTGTGTATAGCAATACATACCACCTTCTTCCTGACTACATGCATTTAGATGTAGAGTCATCAGAATTCAGTGTACGTCGTCAGGAGTGTTGTAAACGCCCCAGAATTGTTATCGCATATGAGATGCTTGGAACATCACCTTTTGTCCTTCTTGAAAATTGGCGTTAGGAAGAAGAAAAGCGTTAAAAACATAAATGTAGAGAATATTCTTTGATAATGTATTCTTTCTTTTTCCTACTCTTATTACTCTTTTTCTGCAATATGCTCGAATTGACCAACGAAACTGTTGACTGTACTTGGCAGAATATAATTATAAAAAGCGCGAGATTACACGTTCTAAAACACCGTTTAAATTTCAGATCTACGGAAAATCAATTTTCTTTTCTAAACTATTCTAATATAAGCTATCAAACGCATTTTCTCCCGTGCTATAGGTATGATGCCTTTCCGCTTGATTATTAAGAATTTTAATTAAAAATACTACAAATAAAATTACTTGAATTCTTTTAAAATTCCTCTTTCTTCTAACACATTTATTCAAAAGAGCAAAGTAACGAAAACATAATTATTGTACTTACTTACATTCTGCTACAGCAAAATTAATTTGATAAATACTAAAAATCAATATGTTACAAAAACACGAGAGAGCAAACCGTCATCCATGTTATTCACGCTGAATTCTTTAATTAAATTTAAACCTTCCATTTCTCTGGTTAGTCAGAATATATTGCAATTACGTTTCAAACAAAACATACAATGTTTACAAACGTCGGTAAACACCAATCAGATGTTCATATTTACTAAAAAAAATTCATACTCGATCGAAACGTAATGAAAGCGGATATGAAAGTTTAATCTTTCTAATATATAACACTCAAGTGGTGGGAAAAAAGCATATGTGCATTTTGTGCAGAATCGAATGAAATCCACGAGGCACATAGGCACGCTGTTGAATTTTTAATTAAGCCAATTCACTATGAAAGCACCCACACGTTTATTGTTTTAACTGCCCTAATTTAAAAAAATCCTAACGAGACTAACTCGCCCACGTAAGATGTTCATTCAGAATGTAATTCAAAAGATAAAATAACGTGTGAGCACGTAGCTCACTCTGAAAAGAACGTTGCAGGTTCGTATGCAAATTGCATTTCCCGGTTTCAATGTACATATCTATTTTTATCCTTCTTATTCCATGTTCCTGACCTCCTATCCTGTTTATTTAGTACGCTTATTATGTCGGTTTGATTTACATTTCATAATAAATAGCAAAATTTGTTATTCTATTTTCCCAAATTATTGCCCCCTATATTTATTATTATTATTATTCTCTATATTTTATCTACGTTCTGTTGCGCTATAGTGTATAATGTATAAAGTGCAAAGCTGAAATTATTAGAGAAAAAACAAAAGAGTAAGTAATGAAGGAAAAAGGGAGGAATAGGAAGTAATTATTAAGGAAGACCTTCTGGGCACTTTGTTCTGTAAGGAAACTTCATGTGATCGAATTAATTATTTTCTAAATATATTAACAGCATACTAATGACGATTAAGTATTCACCATAAAACATATTTGTTTCAGGTTCATGCCTCAGCTATGGACATTCGTGTTGGGGAGGTACGTTACCAATTCTCTTTTTTTCGTTAGTAACGAAAAAGTTACAAATGAAGGTTACAATGAAAGTCGTGCTTGTTAGTACTAACAAATCAGAATAAAATTTTTTAATCGACTATATCCAAAATTGAATTGCATATTTTCTAACGTTACTTATCACTTCTCATGAAATCTTTATAGAAATAAACCTATAACAATACCAGAATATTGAATATTAATCGAAAATTGCAATATCAAGTCACGCTGCTTTAATTTCACATGAAATTTTAATGCAATTATGCGAAAATATATTTAAATAAATTAAATCTTTTTAAATAAAGGATTCAAATTAAATAACACCTGAATTTCTTTCGTTTCACTTGTCATCAAAATTATAAATTCAAACTGTAACCTTTTTGAGAACTGATTATTATAAAACAACAAATATAATAGACAATGCGATTGTGCAAGTAACATATAATATAAGTGAAAAAATGTTCCGTCTTGAAATATTTTAGTTTTGGGTAATGTAGTAAAAAATACAATAAAATTGTTAATAACCTAATCCTTTTCATAATTGCTGGTATATATCTGACGTCATCAAAAAAGTGGCCTTGAACGGCCATTTAATTTTTTCCCGACTATAAAAGTAGAAGCAAACCCTTTCCATACAGGGTGTCTCATTTAACACAGCCACCCCCAAATATTTCCATGTTTCTGATGACACAAAGAAAGTGTTTCAAAAAGAACATGCTAAGCAGTAAATGTTACCTACAATTGGCACAAAATTTTTCCAAGATCATAGTTTTTAAGATTTCACAACTGTGTCTGTATTTTTTAAAGAGACGTACTCGAGCACGAAAATATCGAAAATATTCGTTTGAACGAATCTCAACGATAAAGATTTTGAAATCAAACTTTCTAAAGTTGAACGAATTTTCTTCCCAGAGGCACACATTTCCTGATATTACAGTATTTGTTGCATAACGATTACAGCTCACGGTAAACGTAGCGGAGGGCAAAATAACAATGCGTACATCGTCCCATCAAGAACTTCAAACGACGTGCAAGAGGTACCATCGTTCACGAAGGAACAATGGATACTATCTCGTTTGATTGGACGGCCATCGGTGCCTAACAACTACAGGGAAAGATGGGACAGACCTTTCAAGATAAAAATGCAGTTGCCACAGCATTCGGACAGTGGTGACCTTAACGCACATATGATCAGTGATGTGCCTATTAGGTGAGTTCTATTATGCTGGGTGTTCCACTACGATGGTCACCCTTTTAGGATGAGGAAAGGGAACCTCCTACGGAAAGCACGATGCAAAAAATATTTGGTATTATTACGTATTGGTCACGATAGAATAATAAATAAATTATGAATGCCTAAATACAAATTTGCCTTCTAAGCTGTGCATCACGTTTCAATCTTCTTGTGCAACTAACTTCGTGCCATGTTAAATAAATCATTGTTTTCTCAGGTGTTGAAGTATATTGTTAAATATTATTAACAGTTACTATTAGGTAGTATGTTCAGTCTTAGGCGTTCCAAGGGGACTAAATGAATACAATGGGGGTAAAGTAGTGGAATCGAGAAAGGGCGATTTTTTGTATAAAAATAAATCGAAAACGAGATTTAAATTTTTTTTAAAAAATTGGAATTGGGATCTAGGGACTGGGGTACACGCATTTGCAAGTTGCTATGTGGAGGATGGAAATTGAAAGCTTTCTAGTTGCAGTAGAATTTCGAGAAAGTTTTAAATTAGTTCTTAAATAATAATGCAGCAAATTATAATGATGTATAATTTTCACTAATACTAATTTGTATTGTTGGTCACTATTTAATAAATATGTGTTATCGCTTTTATAGAGATAAGAATAATAATGAAGACGGTGACGATGGTAAAAGGAGAAATATCAACGATATTCGAGACATAGTGGGGGATGTTATTGATGAACGACAAGAAATTCCAGAAATATTGTTAATGTCGAGTAATGAGAACAATGAGCGTGGCAGCAAACCACAACACGTACAGCTATTCAAATTTCTGGTAAATTGGAGTCCCGTTGAATTACAGGATTCCACGTGTCACTTGTGATTAACGTGTTATTTTCATTTTCAGGATGACTCCAACGATAACTTCGAATGAAAAGATTAAGAACTATCGTGAAACATAATGTACAATAGAAATTGTCATAAGCGTATTGTAACTGATCTAATAAGGATATTATTTAACCTATTCGACTAGTGATTCTGTTTCTCGAATAAAAATTGAATGACTGTCTTATCAACATTTCACTGTACATCCCCAATTCCATTTTTCTAAGTACATATATCCTTCATATCTTACATTAGCATTCTGTCATTATTCCACCATAAAAATGGATACCCTTTTAGTTTGCGTTACGACCTTTTGTAACACAATTTTTCTATGTATAACTGACTAATAATTTCAATCTTCCGTCATATAATAAATACAAGATACATATAATTTTCATTTCTTATAAAAAAATGCGCTTTTGAATAAATTGTTAGTTTTACGATGTGAAATATACATTAATTATTGATTGAAAGATAGAAATTAATTTTAATGGTTTTTTATGAGTCCTTAAATACACATCAGTTAAAAAATTATAAGGTGTTGAATAATATAAAATCTACAATCTATTAATAGTATAAAATGTTAACTAAATATCTGACGCTGACATTTCTACTAATCACTGCACAGGTGTTAGTCACATTCATTTATCATTAACTTTGTTCTAGAATAATCTAACATCTTGTTAGATGATTAATATATCCCAGTGTTAAAACCAATCCATCAAAATTAATAGCTAAATAATTTATCGTTTCGTAAATTCAGCATTAAAACTTTCACTAAATTAATTGTACATTTCAAAATCTTCTCATTTTCAAACTTAGCTTTACTGTCATAAATAATTTATTCATTGTGCTGACTGTAATTATAAAATGGGGAAAGGATTAGAGATCTGCCAGTAAAACTACTTAGCAAATACTGCTTTAAATTTCAGAACTTTTGTTAATAGAACGCAAACTTAATATTGAGAATTACAAGTTGAGTACCTAAGCTTCGATATCGTATTAATTATGCAAATAAGGAATGCGATACCCATCACTGTAAACGTACTGTAAGGAAATAATTAATGTTATGGTTTTTCAATTATTTCTAAATAAAATTCGAAGTAAGCATATCACTTCATCAGTGTTTTTAGTAATTTCATGTCTCTCCGCCATAAATTGTTACTACTATTCATATATAATTGTCGATATAGCGGATGAAAAATAATTGAAGTCAATTTTCAAATCACAATAATAAAATTATAATTCATCCTGGAAAGTATTTTAAACCATCTTATAAATAAGTTAAAAATGAGAATCTCTTCTAATCTCATAGTGATGAAAACAATATCGTTCTTCATTAAGTAGGTGGACATGAAATGAAAAGAAGGATTGAAGTATTTTCTAAAACTTGATATATTTGACTAAAATAGCTTCCATGGGACTTTTAACAATTTCCTCATCAATTAGCAAGTATAGACTCAAATTGTAAAAATAGCTCTACTTGGAGGGATTCCCCATAGGAATTGCACACGAACGCCACCATAGTCGCAAGAAGTTACCATACAATAGTAAAAACAGTGCTGCTTCTTCCACCTGTTAGTAGCTGACTATGAATAAGACAACCCTACCATAATTACATCTTCATATCCCTTGAACGGAATAACACGTAATGAGTATATTACATAATGACTATAACTTATGAATTCAACCCTCCTTTTTACACTTCTTAACAATCAAAAAATATAATTCTTACATCAGCAATGAATTAATATGTAATGAATGCAACTGTTCGTCAACTTTTTCCAAACATATTTGTATTATCAGGTCAATATTGTTGAACGCAGCACAAAATAGCAGACAAATGTATAAACTGTTAAATTTGTAGGTTAAACACGCTTTTCGTTTTCAGTCTCGCCTCTTTTCATTGTTCCTTTTAGCGGGTTCTGAATTATCTACACCGGGCGCGAAATCGACAATTAGTATCGATTTTATCGACACATCATGTTTAGCTATCGATCCACACGCGTGCGCGCCCCGCGCGTCATAGTTACTTCCTCTTCTTTTTTTTAACCGACTTAAAAAAGAAAGAGGTTCTCAGTTCGATGTGTTTGTGTGTAAGTATGTATGTATGATAGTATGTATTATGTTTGTCCGCGAATTTCTCCGTAACTACTGGACCGATGTTCGTGAAACTTATTGCATTTAGTTTAGCTTCAATCAACTTAGGTCATGGAGAAAGAATTATCGAAATCGGTTCAGTAGTTTTGAAGTTACACCAAAAATAAGAAATCTGTTTCATTATACAAAACTGGATTCTTCCGTTTCTAGCAAACGGTTCTTTTTTTACGAGCAGCTTCTTTTGTAGGCCTGCCCATATTTTTTAAAATAAATATTGTTATACAACTTAAATAACTAAAAAAAAGTGAAAGACAAGAAAATTTAGAGAAAAATTAAAACCGACTTCAAAAAAATAAAAATGCACTGAAAAGTGAAAAATAAGTTCTTTCCTTATTTAATCTATGAAACCGACATAAAAAAATGCAGAGTCATAGATAAAATAAGGAAAAATCTTATTTTTCACTTTTCAGTGCATGTTTATTTTTTTGAAGTCGGCTTTAATTTTTTTCTAAATTTTTTTGTCTTTTTAGTACTTACAAGTTACAATTAGTCTGTACAGCCACGCGTGTAATGACGAACGAAATTAAAGGTTCAAAAGCATCAAAATCTGTAGCCTCTTACCTAACACATCCTCAGATCCGCCGCTCAGCGCGAAAAT
The DNA here is from genome assembly GCA_029448645.1 of Andrena camellia. NCBI lineage: Eukaryota > Metazoa > Arthropoda > Insecta > Hymenoptera > Andrenidae > Andrena > Andrena camellia. Next base: position 31,733,728 of record CM055678.1, on the reverse strand, counting down.
ATTCAACATAAACAAATATCATAAGGAATAACGTTTTATTGGGTCTACATTATGCTTAAATATGTACATATCGTTCAAGTTAAATAGTAACGATTGTACTTCATGGTCCGAGAAGAAACCTGTAAATACATGCAGAAATGGCAAAACACAATAATTTTTTTCATTGATTTACTTGTCGGTGAACAATATATACACGGTACAAAAAATGACTCAAATAATTTACCCTACCTATAAATTAAAAGAACATATGAGAACGTCACAACATGGCAACCAAAATATTTCATTACAATTTTGCATTCGGTAATTTATATATTTCCTTCTCTAACTTTTAAATGCAAACGGCAACAAAAACTTCTAACCACTTATTTTTTATTAAGTTCCACGTCCGGTTGATGAAGACGACGATGCGACGACAACTGCAATTAATAATTATAATTATTAATAATCCATTTAGCAAATAAATTTCATTTTCTTTTTTAAAAATGATGTAAAAAAACGAATAAACACTCTTCGGTAGATTCGTCGCGTTTATTTTTAATTTTCCTACGTTAACCCATATAGCACACTCCGTTGCATGAAGGTTACAGGAAGGTTACATGGGCGTTGCCGTGCAATGTTCCACCGGGGCGGACATAGGAGGATTTCTGCAACATTCCAGCAATGTTGCGGTGGAACATTGCACGTGGAACCTTCCTGCAACCTTCACGCAATCTTCCGGAGATTTTCTAGCAATGGTTATGCAACCTTCCGGAGATTTTCTAGCAATGGTCTCGCGACCTTCCGGAGATTTTCTATCAATGGTCTCGCAACGTTCCGGAGATTTTCTAGCAATGGTCACGCATCGTTTCGGAAATTTTCTAGCAATGGTCACGCAACTTTTCGAAAATTTTACAACAAAGGTCACGCAGTAAGCAGGGCTCGAAAACCGTTATAATATTTTTATTCTTATTATTATTGTTGCTGCTGCTGTTGTCGACTTGTACAAAAAAATATGTGAATATTTAATTGTCAATATTTATTGTAATATAATCAATTTCCCTTACATTTTCTATCCTTTCTGTAATGTCACATAAATTTTGCCGAAACAACATTGCTGTAAAATCTGCGAACAGTTACGGGACCATTGCTAGAAAATTTCCGGAACGTTGCGTGACCATTGCTTGAAAATTTCCGGAACGTTGCGTGAAGGTTGCAGGAAGGTTCCATGTGCGTTGCCGCGCAATGTTCCACAGGGGCGGTCATAGGAAGACTCCTGCAACCTTCCAACAATGTTCCTGGAACGTTCCGATGCTGCACCGGAACCTTCCTGCAACTTTTCTGCAACCTTCCTGCAATGGACTGTGCTGTATGGGAAGTTTTTATTGAATTTATTCAAACTTCTTCACTTCAATTTTTATTTTTATTGAAGGTCTCGAACTATGAAATCCGAAATTATGAAACTATAAAAATATATAGAAAAATAATTAAATCACTAATAAAAGACCACAACAATTTATTCTCTATAAATTGTTTCTTATTTTTTATCGTTCACAAAGAATGAATTAAAAAACAATTTAATTTTAGAAATCTGGGTTTACTGCTTTAGTGTGATAGTAAAATAAAAAATACTCATAATTTCTTGAATTTTAAAGTTTAATATCGTTATTCGTACTTAAGTAACAATGTTTATTCATTTTTGTCCCTTTTTGAAAGTGATCATAGTATAATCAGAAATTTCTGTACCCATTGTCCGAAGATGAAAGATAACGTGTAGGGGTCAAATCTCGAGGAACCTTGGCGACGAGTCTGGGGAGGAAGTACCTCTCCCTGTCCTTCAAACTTTTGCTCGGGGAACCCAAACCGACTATTTAAACGCATCACTTCTAATTCCTGATTTCTGTCGCTGGTTGTTGCTTGATTCTCTTGAAATTCATTGTCCCGCAATTGTGGATCGAACCTTTTGCCGTGGCCACCAAAACAGGAGTGCCCAAACGCTGAACAGCCACCTATAAAAAAAAGAAATCATTAACTACTACTGCAACAGGACTGCAAAATGTTTCATAATAAGTGGTACATCGAAAAATAATTGTGACAAAAAATTATGGAAAACCAAGTAGAAGATATAAAGTAAAATATTTTCATTAGAGTTCCTGTTTTTTTTTTAAATCGATTCTTGGTCAGCTGCACGTGTATGAGACGAATTTTCAAAGTTGATTTTCTCGTAAAAGATACCTTGTTCTAAAAACAGTTACTCTACAATTTCGATTTCTTTTTGTACTAAGTAGGAATTCAATATTGATTTTCTCAAAATCGAAGCTTATAACGACACAATTTTTTTTACTCGTGGTTGGATTTATGAACATTGAAAAGACCACGATTTTTCCCTCATAATTCCTTCTATTTACACTTTTTATGATATCTCGTAATCTTTCAAACTTGATTTTCTCGAAAATCCACCACGTACAAAAAAGCTTTATTTCACGTATTCAATTATGTTTTCATCGAATTAATGTCGACGGTTTTGAATGAACCAACATGAAATTATTGCTGATAGTTGAAAAGCAGAGTTGGGTATTAACTAAATAAAAAATTTAAATAACAAATCGAATAAAAGTTACTTTAACTTTAGATTATTCGTCGAATAAACTTAACCTGGGGTTAACTTAGCAAAAAATGTGCTTAATTTTTATTCGTTGCTCGAAATTTTTATTTAAATAAAAATGTTGCCCATATCGGTTGAAAAGTATGTGTTAGTTACTCGAAGGAAATTATGTGACTGTTGTGTTTTCGGTTCAAATAAATGCAAGATGGTAAGAACAATGTTATGTGTATACACTTGTGATACGTAACAACCTACTCCATTCAATTACTGTTTAACGCAAAAGTACGCAACCATATTTCACTATTTTGTAACCGATTCAGTGAAACAGTAATTGATTTATGTTCTCTGAAAGGAAGCAGCCCATTCATCCGCAAAAAGCTCTGATTCATTGACACGTTCGATGGAAATATAATACGAATTTCCCGTGTTTTCTTCTCTCGAAATTCACAGAAGTTAAAGGACATTCGAAACATAGATAAAACAATTTAATTTCATGTGCTATTAATTTCAATTTAAAAAATAAACGTGTTAGCGTCCAGTTTAGAATAGAACATTCGTCATTAATACATTTAAAAGATGCATGGCGTCGATTTTGTAGCCAAAGAATTCGAATTCTGTGACCAAAATTTTGAATTGAAAAATATAATAAAATTAATCTTTATTGCAATAAAATAAAAAATAAAATACAAGGTTTTTCGTAACGAAACTAGTGGAGTACTAAGTACATTTACCATTTCAATAAAAACATGATTAAGTAGTCATTTTGCTATTCTATGACTTTAAAGAAAAGATAGTAATGATTTGCAAAATACCTAAAGAACTTTTCACACGAGACACTCCTGTGCCTCACAATAAGTTCATTTGACAGAGACAGTAGTGGTACAAAAAGAAAAGAGAAAACTAGGAGATGTATGAGTACATAAAAAAATCCAATCACGAGCCACAAAAATGTCACACGTGAAAGAGTTCTAAAGCTTTACTTTATCGGCATTAAAACACAATTAAACTAAGTTAAACCTGTACTTTACTTTATCTGATATAACTCGAGAAATAAATCCTTAATACCCCCTGCTCACTTTTTTTCATTTTATACTCTAGATTACTCCCCGAGCTACTGACAAGCATTCATGAATCACCTCACAAAGCAGAAGCAGGAACTCCCATTGCCCTCCACAGCGAAATTATGAATGGATTATTACGAATAAAAGAAAAGCGACCATTGCATTCGCAACTGGTGGAGAAGAAAAGAACACATTCCATATAACAAAGGACTGAAATGCGACTGCTCAAGTGGTGCGTAAATGGGAATGCACGGCACGGATCGAGGTTAGACCTTTCCATAGTTAAATCATAAATCGAACGCCACAGGAAAAGAAGAAAGAAGAACGCGTCAGTCGAAGGAATAAACTGAAAAACTGAGCTGGAATAGCCTGGACGTGGGACGTGATTTGATGCACGTGATCTGCAGGGAAAACGAAAAAGGGAGCAAATCGTCGATGGCGCCGGGCGCGCAAACTTATTCACTCAATTATTATCTTAAACGAAGCTGGGTTTAATCGATCCATCGGTTTCATGCTTCTTCTTCCTCTTATCCCCCCGCATCAGGACGCTCGAGGGAGTTCGTTTGCGCGTTTTAAAAGCTCGCGAAAGCACGTTAGGGCACTTGTTGATTGTAAGTAGTACAACTCCACAAAAGTCATCCATAGATAAATGTCTTCTCCCTTATGACACTTGTTTATTGTAAGTAGTACAACTCCGCGGAAGAGTCTATTATAAGTACATACATATATCTATGAATGATTTTCGTGGATTTGTATCACTTACGGTAGCCAAGTGTCTTGACAGAGAAGACATTTATCCACGGATAATTTTCGTGGTATCATATGTACTATTTATAATAGACTCTTTCGTGGAATTGTACTACTTATAATAGACTCTTTCGTGGAGTTGTACTACTTATAATAGACTCTTTCGTGGAGCTGTACTACTTATAATAGACTCGTTCGTGGAGTTGTACTACAGTAATTCCTCGCAATAAACCCGACGAACGGAGCTGGCGGCGGGCGTACGACGCGATGCGGATACTATTCGGGCGAGCGAGAGGGAACGAAACAGTTGACACGAAGTTGCCGTCGACTCTTTCGTTCTCTCACTTTCGACCGAAGGATTCCAAGAAATGGTGGGGATAGTCACTGGGCGTACTACGCATGGTAAAAACGGGACTATAACGAGGCTTGACTGTACTTAAGTCGAATCCCTCGAAAATTAAGTACTTTTTTGCGAATTAATTGCAAGGAGATGAATACAGATTGTGTCTGGCGCTTTTGGGTAATGTTCATTAATACTATAAACTGTAAAAAAAAATTTTTTTTGGTAATATAGATGGATATATGTATGACGGCTCTATAGTCGTGTGATGTGTAGGTGTTTTTCTGTCGTTTTGCAGTGATTGCAAAAAGGCGGACTTGAAAAAATTACAGGATATGTAAAACATGTGCCATTTTCCACGAAACCTCTGGTATATTCCGTAAAAATTGGAGATTTTTACAAAAAAATTAAAAAGTCAAGGATTTTTATAGCGCACAAACACGACCGAACTTTTCTTGAAATAATCGCCGTTCAATTTTATAAGTTTGTTTTAATGTTACTTTTTATTGTTTCCGCGGCAGACTACGGATGTAACAAATAAGAATCACATCTTGAAATTGAATTACGTCACTTTTTAAGACCAATATTACGGCAAAACTACAGAGGAACGTTAAAATGTTTATCAGTCTATTTCTAAAGCACATGTATATTTCATACTAACTTTTTCGCAATCTATATGATAATAATAAACATTGGGTAAAAGGATACATCTGGATTTTCTTTCATTTTTTTGCAAATACGTTAGGAAGAAAGTGTTTCTTTCACAGGAAACGACTGCCAAGTCCCCTTAAGCTTCACTCTATAGTAAAATTCTTTACAGTCGTCACGAGTCAAGTGTGTCTTCCATTCCCCTCCCTAATGATCTCTTACGAGTGAAGCGTGATCTTTCCATTCTCGACTCCCCTGGTTGTGGCTTCGTTAGTAATAGCCTTAAAAAGAGCTCATTACATCTTGCCAGCCGATTGCTTGTATGGATACTTAACCCGCCGAAAAGCACGCGGCCAAATTGAAGGCTATATGGTTCACACTAGTTGTCTGTATCGTGATAAGCCTCATTAAGGGAGTAGGTTACCCTCAACAGCCAAAAATCAGGCCGTTCTTCAAACGCATATTCTGAAGTAATAAATGAAGATAGAGATAATTTTCGTTTTAATTTTTAAACGTCATTTCGTTGACTTTAATGCGCAAAAAGAAAATTTTAAATATATTTACAGGAAAAAAGTTATAAATATAAATGTGAAAGCGTGTACGCGATGCACCGTCTGATGGTGAACACGATTCCGGACAGGTGAATTACCTAAAGCATTTTTATGATGATGTATATGATTTTATTCCTTTTCTGTAAGAAAAATATTTTTTACCTTTTTAAGAATTTATATTGAAAATGTGCTCCCGACACATTGTGGGGAATAGTTTCCTGCACCTCCCTGTAAATTTTCATTCAAGTCGTTAGAGCGGTTTTCAAGATTTTATGTTCACCGTTTTGGAAAACGTAGTTTCTGAGAAATCGCGTTTAAAGTTGGACATAGAGTTTTGTCGTTATCCGATCTCATGTGCAGGCTCCTACATTTTTGGCTGTAATTCCTTCAATTTTTGGAATTTCAGAGCCCGGTTCCGCTTAAAATACATAGAAAATATGGAGTTAGCGGAATATGCAGAGATACTAAAAACCAATTTTCGAAAATTTTGAGGGTAACCTACCCCCTTACGTGAGGTCAATATTTAGTATACAAGGAGGAGTTGTAGAAAAGGTTTTCTAACTTATTCCCATAAATGACTTTTGTGAATTTGATCATGTAGAAAGTGCCTCGACAGAGAAAACGATCATGAAATGAAGCTCCTTGAAAGAGAAAATGATCATTCACGGATGACTTTCGTAAAGTTATACTACTTAGAAAAGTGCCTCTACAAGGAGGCGATTAGTAGTCTTTTTAAGATCACGAATTATATACCTACATTCGCAACCGAGGAATCCTCACTCAATCACAATACAGACATTCAGAAATCCACATCTTGATAACCACTAATAATCAAACTTCTGCGAACACAATATTTTTCACTCAAAATTAGTTTCACACCGCAGCAATGAAGCATTTACATTTCTCTGTGCATCGCTTTCTGCAACAAAAATGAAAGCCAACCTTGCACCGAGAGAAGCACAGAATTAAACACCTGCCAAAGAACCAGAAAGGGAACAGCTGCTAATTCCGAGTACAAATTTCGCCCCCAGTTTTTCATCACCGCGACAGAGTTAACAGTTTTTATTAACAACGAGAAACGTGGGCACGTATTACCGCAGGTTTTGCAATGACATTAATCGCGGTATTTTTATGGATCGATGGAACTCTGAAAAGACGGGAACGAGGAGACACGGTGACAAAGCTACACTCAAGTTCTGCACAAACAACTCGCGGGCGATGCAGTTTCCCTGTTTGACGTGTTTTGGCAATCCATTTTCCTTGTAAATCGGGTTTCGTCGCTGTGTGTTCCAAGGGAAATAGAAAACATTCCCGGGTCACGCGTTTTCGACAAGCGTTCGGTTGCACTTTGTGCTTATGATTGCCGACGAAATGCACTCGCCCCGGACTGGACCGCCTGTTCAAGCTCCCAATCTCAACGGCAGTCGCGCGTATCGGGATCAAATGGGGGCTGGCAGGTCGCATGATTATTCCACTGTCCGCGGCGTCGATACACAGTGGCACGTTGCAGCGTTACAGTTTCTGTTCTGATTCGTTGTAACAGTTCACTTATGGGAAGATCGTGGGTTAGGTTAAATGTCATTTGCTTTTTACATCTACCTTTTTGTTGATCAATTCTCATCAACGTAGGTGAATACCTTTGTTTTGTTCTGAACATGAGAATTATAGTAACGTGGGCAAAACTTTTTATAGGTAAAAATTTTGAATAACTGAGGACGATTAATCGATATTTAATGGGCATTTATGGCATGATATTTATGGGCATTGGCCATTATCGGGGTCAAAATATAATTTGAATGAGAAGTCGAAAATAGGAGATAATGGTCAAATAATCTGGCTATCTTCATTTGACAAATAGTATCTCCTATTTAGTATTCCAAATTTTTACACAAAAGAGTTTCTAAGTTTTGAATGGGGAATGTTATTCGTTAAATGAAGATGGCCAGATTATTCGCCATTTGAAATGAAAGGTATGTGTCTTTTGTTCTGTTTTTTTTATTTAAATTAGATTTGGCTTAGATAGCGACCATGTCCAATTATAGAATCTTCATGCTGTTGAATATTGTTTGATATTTTTTTTAAGGCGATAGGGACATTTGTTGCGAATAGTTTGGAGAGATTTAATCTTTACGTTTCCTACTACTATAAAGTTGTCCAATTTTATCATAATATTTATTATAATAATTAGTAATCTTCACATCGAATTAATATAAAAAAATATATAAAAAAAAATTTATGTTTAACGGTTTTAACTAAAAATGCATTAAAACTAAGAAATAATTATTTTCTTGTACTACAATTTCGATGGTGATATGTGACTTTAAATAAAATCATACAAACTCTGTGATTATCCTGTAGAATTGTTCAAATCAATGATTGTAAAGAAAAAGGATAATCACAGTTTGCATGATTGAAAATCGTTTAACATAATTTTTTTATATATTTTTTTATTTGTGGATTTTTTTTTATATTTTTTCTAGTTTTTAGTGTGTGTGGATTTTTTTTATATTTTTTTTCTAGTTTCTAGTGTTTGTGGATTTTTTTATATACTTCTTTTTATATTTTTTTATTTTCGACTATTTTCTAAAAAATTGAATTGACATCCAAACTACACACGCCTGCAAAGTTTCAAGACAATTGGAATAGTGGAAGTGGGTGAATATTGAGTTGCCAGATTTGAACCATACACCAAACAAAGAAACACCAAACATACAGAGGATCGAAGCTAAGTAAAATCATTTAAAAACAGAGCTATTTTGTATTCACTGCTTGCGTTCTAGTTTACAGAAGCTGATGCGATAATCTGTTCCACTTTGCTCGTGAAATATTTTAACTACAAATATAAAATATCCACGATGAAGTGTCAACAGTAAAAACATGGCGAAGTTACTTTTATCATTTTTATCGAGTTTTAATGGCAGTACTAAGAATACTGTACTGTACTGGTAACACGTATAAAGAAAAAAAGAAAATATTTGCTGTCGTACAAAAACGTTATTTTATAATCCGATTGGTCTTCAAATGGGATTTCCTAGTAATTTTAAATGTATTTACTATCTGGAGAGTTACAATTTCATTAATACCACTTTCTTCAGTCGTACAACGCTGGGGGGGGGGGGGGGGGATAGAAAAGACAGAGCTTTATTAGCAAGAAATACGAGAGGGGGACTACTTTGACGTGGGCGTCAATTAGAACTCTCAGTTTTCGAAAAGGCAGATACTTCGAGAGCCAAATATTTGGTAAATATACACAGTGCATAAAGAGATTATATACTCTCTTTTCTGGGATAGTTTATTAAAAAATAATTTTAATAGATTTAGTTGAATATTTAAAAAACTAGATCACACGCTATAATTCTTTGATTTATATTAATGTATGTGTCATGCGAGAATTATGATACAATTATGTAGTGCAATAATTTATCAGAAACCATAACATATGCGTCTAATTTTTGCATCAACAGTTTTTAATTCAATAATAAAACTTAATTATCTTATCGCAGTTCACAAATATACATGTCCATTATAAATTTGAATGCCTTATAAATCGTTTTAGACTCAAAAGAAACGAAAAAATAACACGAAAGAACTTTTTTAACCAGATTTAAATGGTACACGAACACTTACAATAATACATAAACAAAAATATAATTCAACGGTAAGTTTCTGTAGAAAGAAAATTTCATTCACATGCATCACTCATAATTGGCCCTGATTAATTCAAACAAATTAAACTGCAACTATAAATTTCTTATGCTGACTAACTGTAACAGCAAAAATATACGAGAATTTAATGAAAACTCTCTGCAGACGAAAAATGTAATTTACACCCATTGCAAAAATCCATAAAAATTGGAGTACAAGTGTAAAGAAAGCAGGAAAAAAGATGACCCGTTGACAATAGCGAAAACATAAGAAGAAGGCTGTGCAGCCAAGAAGCTTCATTCTCATCTCTCACAATGGCCATAACCCCTCATCAATTCGCACAGGTGGGGCGATAAATTCGAAGTATCGCATCAAACCGAAACAGAATATTTATGGTATTCTATTTTCTCAAAACACTGCACTATACGTTTTCATTTTAAACACCCTGTATACGTATTTTATCGCCACAAACAACGATGAATTTTATGCTCGAGGTATCTAACATTCGACATGGCGGGCGAAGCTTCCAAGAGAAATGATACTGCGTTATAAGAATCTGTATACCTCAAGAAAATCGTTTTATTGCTTCCTCCCTCCCATTCATCGCGCGGCGAAGTCGGACATCTACGTTGGGAGATTCATAAATTGTTACGCTCAGACGTTAAATCTGCACTTGATTACAGTTAGCAGAGGTTGTTACGTCAACTGTAAACATTTTCCACTGGAAAATGTAATTACGTTCGACGCAGTGACTGTCGGAACAACTAGGGTGAGTCGATAAATTACAGAATCCTTTCACGACAAAAATGTAGCCCAATTGAGGGGTTGAAATAGAAAATGACCTAAGTGCCGGAAATGAAAATTTTCAGTATTTTCTTTTTTACTTATGACAGCCCTAGAAACTAAAATTAATTATTATAACACTCATAGCGTTCACCACCGTACTCGCCATTGAATTTACATCGTTTTCCACTAAAAGAATAATTTTTTACTTCTTTGACAATTACATTTGACTACAATAAGTTGTAGTCAAATTTGTCTAGCGTTGAACAAATTTAGGAACTCAGTTTAATATTGTTTATTTTAATTGTGTTTAATCTGGATCTTCACTTGACAAATAAAGGCAGAAGTCAGGCAGAATCTGCTTTGTGTTTCCTCTCAATAAAGAAATTCTCGTAACCTTTAGTAAATTAATAAATTCTATGACAGATTTTGTTAATATTATTATAACTCTTTTTCAGAAATTGATTTTACTTTATTTAATATCATTGGCTTCAATTTCATTCTAAATACTTGTAGACCGTCAAATAAAAAGGGAGGAGGAGGGTAGATAGTGTCTCGTTTAGAATTTAATGTTTACAGAAAGAAGCTCTTGTGCTATTATTGAAGTATAATTTCTTGCATCAATTCTCTGTGAAAGGAATTGCTATTTCAGGTAGTTTACGTTAATTTTTTTGATATTTTAATTTTTACCTGAATTATGTGTAAATAAAGTCCATTTTCTTACATACAAAAATGAGCTTTTTGCTTCAGAGTGTAGCTATTTTGTTATTTTTCAACCAATCGCAAAAATTGACTGTCGGACGATAGAGAATACATTTAAGAACATCTGTGCAAAATTGTATAAAAATACATAGAGTTTTACTCAAATTACAGCGTACACAGTTTCGGAAAACGTGGTTTCGAGAAAAACGCATTTAAAGTTTTCGGAATGTTTTGATACTTGAAAAAAATAATTGTATATATTATTCAAAGATGTCTCTATCTTCATTGAAAAAATTTTATCGATAAAAGTGTTTTTGTCACTTAGAAAAAAATCCCAAAGAATAGTCAAACGTGATATCTACAAGTACGATTTTATTTAAAAAAAGCTTCATACTATTTACTAATTTTGATAAATATATAACCTACATGATACACGGAATTTTTTATGTGCAACCTTAATGACAAAGAGGAACGGAGTTACCCGATTTACCTGTATCACCCCCTTAAGGTAGGTTTTCATGATACGTCATGAAATTCAAAGGCGATTTTCTCAGAAATGAAGCGCAATATCAAAAAATTTTACTCCTTTTTCTCGACTTATTTACTTGTTGTACGTCGAAAAGAAACAGTAACTTTTTTTGATATCGCGCTTCAGTTTCGAGAAAATCGACTTTGAATATCTTGACGCTGCGTCCAGACGCGTATAGGATAACATACCTTTACCGCGAATCTTAGCACCCCGCTTAGCTTACGTCCTCTCTATATAAGTCTATGCTCGAAACTTGACAGACGAGTCTGTCAAGCAAGACTGCCTTTATTATAAATCATTCAAATGAACAAACACATACATGCAGGGGATACGAACCACTCCATTTGACTGCTTTGGCAGTTCTCGTGTTAATAACTACCTACTTCCATTCTGTAGTTCCTACTGTGCTCGTGGAATGAAACAAAATCCTCCTGACTAATCAATTCACGCAACCAGCCAGAATGGACACGAGTTTGATCGTGCTCCATGGGCTGAACACTAAATTCTACTAGCGCTTTCAGAAACAATTGCTCGCTCGTTGCGTTAATAGAGCTCGGAACGATAATCCGATGCATCTATGTAACGCGCACACAATTCTGCAAGAATGGTGCACGTCTCGAAGCCGTGGAATCGTAGCGCGCAGATTAAGACGGATGGAAGACCGTTCCTTGGGAGAAGTAAAGGAACGGGCAACTTGGCCGACTTCGTTGTGGATAGAAATGACGTTATTCCAGGGATCGAGTGATTTAATAAAAGCCGTTCGCCCCGGCACAAACCCACGAATGCCGCTTGCATTTAAAGCGCGACATAACGATGAACATTTAGCATTTTATCCAATCGACTCCCTTTCTCGATTTATTGAACAGAAAGTAGAGGAATGGACGCGATATTTCTCACTACTCGCTTATAAATTTTCTTATGATATTTATTACGTATTGTCCACTTTCCTCTTTGGCGGGGCATTATGAAATAATTTCAGTGTTTGAAAGCCCCCTGGGAAATAGGAAAGTATACTCAAACGAAAAGGTTTGAGATTTTGTGAGTTTAAACGATGGATTTCTCTGCGAAAAATGGTCGTAAAAAATATTTAAAAAACGCATTTTAACGCTTGAAGTTTCTAGTTTTTGAATAAAGAACTCATTTTTTTTCATCCATTATAATACTGTTTTATCAAGATGAAGCGCAGGAAACGAAGTTTTAGAAATTTTTGCCTAGTTTGAACGTATGCACGGGCCAAAAAAAATTTTTTCCGGTAAATCCAACGAAGAGCTCTTATAGAGCAAATACTTTTCTTTAATTTCGTTTTTTTTTCGTTTTGTTGTATGATTTTTATTCACCGAGTTATTCACGATCAAAGGAAAAGAGGTACTTTTCACTTGAACACCTATAACTTGCGAACTCATGATCATAGACAAATTTTTATGAGAGTTTTGGAAAGCTAAGAAAGTTTCCTTTCAGAACCATTAGTTGCCAATTTACGATTTTTTTTTTAATCGTATTAAATCCATTTTAAAGTGATCCCAAAAATTGACGAAAATATTTTGTGTATAATAATTTGGCTACCCTCTGTAGAGTTTAGTAGACATTTTGTGGTACCTTCTTTTTAATATTTAAAGGGTGTTTTTTAGAAGGATTCTTAATTTTTCAGAGACTTCTTGGAACTACAAAATGAGCAATTGTCGAGGTTAGGTTGAGGTTTCAGTAGCCCCTTGCTGAAGTTATTTACTATTTAAATGGATTTTTTAAATAACAGTTGCTTTGTTGAAATTCTGATTCGAAATTGAGCAAAAATTCTATTAGGCCTCGTTCACATTAGGCAAGCTGTATTTCAAGGCAAGTAAAGTTGAAAAAATTTCTATTTCGCTTGAAATTTGAAACGATATTTCCAGTCAAGTAAATAACAGGTTTACGTAGGTAAAGTAGTTTCAAGTTACTTGAATTATAATCGACTTGAAAAGGGCTTTAGGTACATATTTTGAGACTGATGTAGAATTCCATTCGAAATTAAAGGTAAATATTATGGAACAACGAAGTGTAAAATTCTTTCAAGGTTGGGCTGACAGAGTGCCAACGATAATTTTAACGTTAATTAATTTTAATAACTCTCGACATAACGATAATTGCCATGTTGTATTCCACATAACGAAACAATACATTACCACAGATATTAAACTTTTAATGAACTTGACGTAACAACATATTAATTTCAGATTTCAGTATCACGATTCCAGAAAAGTTGATAATACGTACAGTTAATGCTTTGTAATTGCATTATATCATAACAATGTCAACAAACGATAACAGATAAACACGTTTTAATTATATGTGAAGCCTTAAAATTGGAATTTTTCTAATGGCTCGAAATCATCCCCACAGACTTTTGAAAACTCTGCGAAATTACATAATTAGATATCTTAATCACGCAAAATTTGTCGAATGTGTGGAATGGGAATGTATTCTTTATGCACCTGAATACATTAATGAAAAAAATAAAATCTCTTTACAAGAAGCCATACATTTCCGAAATCTAAAATATTGCATATGTCTCCAACTTTGTCTATATTTATTGATTATAACAGACTATATTTTATCACGAAAGAAAATATTAATACTATTTCTCGTCACAGAAAGTTACATAATGCAATAAAATTAATGAAAAAAAAATAAAGAAAGTAATAGTAAATTAAAGATCTAGAATTATTGAAATATTTAATTCATTTGAAATAAAATTCTATTAATATCAAACAAAAAATTCAGTTGTTAGTAGAATTAGGACTCATTGTATTATAAAAAATTCTGTATGTAAATTATAATTTTTCATTTTCCACATTTATGAATTCAGATATTCTTTTCTACGATGAAATAAAAATAATTTATATTTTGCCCATAGTCTGAATCCTGTTCACCACTATCTATATTTATTATAAGTAGGTACTACACTTGCATGCTGTAAAACTCGTAGCTTACCTAACATATAATAAGTTATTAGTAATAAGAAATTATATTAATAAAAACATGGATAAAATAAGAATCACTTTAATTGTCATATGTATATGCAACAAGAGAAAGTGACAAATGAAAAATTTTACTGTAGCATATAGAACAAAAAATCTACTAGGCTCGTTATAAGATACACTCGAAAATGAAGTTTACTCTCAAAACTCGAAAGTTTGCATTTACTTTACGCTCCTTTCACTGCTCTTTTGCATTCAAATCGTTTCAACCGTAGATCTGTCGAGGAATGGAACTTCCAAAGCACATTTTGTTGAATGTGATAACATGTCGAAAGCAAACAATTCTTCCACCCCCGTGTGATATTTGTCATGCCGCAATTGACGCATTTCTCGTCCGAGCATTTTTGACAATAAATTGTTGAATAATTCCCACGTCCTAGTTTCACAATTAACTGATCTACATACCAAATTCAAAATCTATGAATTTCCAATGCCATCTAATTAATAATCTACATAACAAATAAGTGCATAATTTGTATAGCTAACAATTCCTGTTTGTAAAACCATCTTTACATCGCATCAAACAGTTTAACACAGACAATAATGTGAACTCTGCTGCGGTCTTCAGTTATTGAAAATACCACCGTTATATTTTTTTCAAAATCAGCAGAGTCCTCAAGAGAGTGAATACATAATTGGGTCAAAAGAGATCCAAGAGCGGTAGCAGACTTAAATAAACAAACCTAATAATCGATAAGGATTAATTTATGAACTTCGTTTCGACCAGGCTGCAAACCCATCTTTATCCTTTAATGACATATAAAAATGTCAATCGACTCGAAGGGCCACGTAACGTTTGTTACGCAACGATGTCGTTCGAAAATGGCGCGGCGATGATCATTAATCGCTCGATGGAACATGTCCACTCTGTAATCACAGTATTAACAACGTGTCGCTAAATAACGACGATAACAAACTCGCGGATGTAAAGTTTTTGCCAGGCAACGGGGGGCGCCTGACGATTATTTTCATTTATTGCGTAACGAGAGTGCACTCCGTTGTTTTCCAATTTGTCGAATTCCTGGACGCGCGCAGCACCGCAAGAACGATTTCCGCCCCATCGCGAGATTACTATTAGACCTATTCGAGGCTGCCCTTAGACTCCTACGGGTTCGTTGTCAAGAAAAGTAATCGTGAAGCCGTTGGGATTTTATGGATTTCGATCAACTACAGTTGTTTGTTTAGTACTTAAAATATCCTATTCCATAAGTGACTATTCTTTGTGTTTCTTCTTCATAGGTGCACTACAGAGTAATCTGTGTATTTTTCGGATTGATATAGGATGGAAAATATGAAATAGGCTTTCTAATCAAATTACAACTTACAAGAAAAGATTCCGAACCCGGAAATTCAAAAAATTCTGAGATTTTGGGAATATGTAGGGGATTTCATTCTGATTACAATGCAATTTTTATTTGCTGGCGAAATTCACTCTAAGGGGGTGAAATTGACCCCTTAAATTCCGGCTGTTTTCCGATTTTGTGTTATAACTCGCGAACTGTAAGAATTGCAAGTTACCAAATGATAGTCCTAATTAAAAGAAGTAACTTTGGTCTTGGAATCTTTTTTCTATCTCTTACAGATTGCGAGTTACAAAATAAAATCGGAAAATAGCCGAATTTTCAGGGGTTAATTTCACCCCGTTAGTGTGAATTTGGGCAGCAAAAAAAATTGCTTTGTAATGAGGAGGAAATCCCCTACATATTCACAAAGTTTCAGATTTTTTTGAATTTTCGGGTTCGGGATCTTCCCTTGTTGGTAAATTTTTAGTGGAATTATTAGAAAAATATTATATGTTTGTGAAGTCTTTGTTAAATAAAATAAGTATCTTGTTAAATCCCCCTTTATACAGAATATTTACTTTAATTCGTCAATGTTTCATATGCCGCAAAAGAAGGGGATGATATTATGTATAAGAATGCGTTGAAGAGACTGCATTTTTTATAGTAAAGAATTTAAGTGAACCACGTGTAGCCTGTTTTGATAACGCTGTTAGGAAATGCTCTGCTAGATTTTATCAGTAATATCTACATAATTGGAGAGTCCTTGTAGAAAACACTGTGAGTGCCAAAATTAAAAAAAAATTATCGGAAAATGTTCTACGTGCCAATGGTAATACTATAGTACATATAGAATTTGATTTTTGACACTTACAGTGTGTTCTACAATGACTCCTCAATTTTGTTATTAAGGACCTTAATTTAAGGGTAAGAAAAATTTTGCAAAGTTTGTATACACTCCCGATGATCTTATCAATTTGAACAACTTTTGCTGGAAATAATTTCTCAAATAATGCAAGCCTGAGAAGTTACAGAAAAAGACACAAGCCGTATATTATAATAGTTCCAGCCATATTGGTCCGCCAAACGCGTCTGACCATAAATGCCGGCTCCCTTGTTTCCCATTAGCCTTTGCAACCCTCTTGTACTTCAGTCGTGCGAATCAATTACACTTTTTAACACGGTTACAAAAATTGTGAAAAGTTTGTTTACCCAATAATATTTACATGAATTTGAATGCTTCCAATATTATTTTAATAATATGCTAATCATGCAAACGATATTCCTTTAATTTCATTGACTAATCGCGGCACCGGCTGCGCGACAATTTTACTAGAAAGCTTCTCTGCAAATTAAATTAATTGGTATCCACGATCAAATAATCGTAAATAATCGTTCATCCAACTAGGGGCGAAAGGTGCATCAATGTCGGATCGAAGTGCGTCTAATTGGAACCGTGGTTACGCTTTAGTTTCTCCGGAAGCTGAGAATCAGTAACGACGATTGTTAACGAGGTAGCCAGTTGTGTAGAAGGTAACAAGTTACGTGAAGGAGTCAGAGAGACATTTGATCTCTTGGCTGAGAGACAAAAGGGCGGCTCCACCTTCCAGAGAGAAAATCGTTTTCCCTCGGTCCGTTTCAAAGATTCGCAAATTATTTTTAGAATCGTATTATTTATTACAGTAGACACATGCGCTCAGAAAAATTTTCTCAAAGCAAAAGCAACCTTAAAAAAAATTCAAACGAAATAGCATAAAGTACCTAAGAGCGTTTCAACGGTATGCAATGCAAAACATATTTTAAATGTTTACATGGCAGCTCAAGCGATGCAAATGAAGCACAATTAATTAAGGGGCTGTTCCAATCTAGAGCCCATAAAAATAGGTGGTCTTTAGGAATTAATTAAAGGAAAACTACCACATATAATTTAATGGGACTTCTTGCATTGTTTTAAGGACGTCTTAAGCTATAGAAATAATTTTTTTGTAATAATTAATCATTGCAGACGGCACTGGGGAGTTATTAAAGTCGAGGCGTAAAAAAATTCACACAAATCGGTGGAACCTATAACACCTAAACCATTGGTCTGAAATAAAAAACAATGCGAGATCATTAAAGGACATGAAACTCTCTCGTGGACTGACCAGAAAAAATTACAAAAAATCATATTTTTGAGAAAATAAAAACACTTGAAGTTTTAAATCACATTTTCCCTATATTTTTCGTCCTTTTAACGCCTTTAAAAATTACAAATTTTCAATTTTTTTAAATTTTACTGGTCTGTCCACTAGCCAGAAGTATATTCTTCAAAATAAAAAAGTTTCAGTCGAATCAGATATTAACTTTTGGAGATACATATTCCACCGATATTGAGAGCACTGTTTCGAGAAAAACGCGTTTAAAATTTTAGGAATTTTAAGAATTTCAAAAAATCCCTTTAAACACGTATTCCTAAAAGGTTGAACGTTCGAAAAATGAAATAAAAAAAATCGATTTTTAG
Source organism: Andrena camellia (assembly GCA_029448645.1). Classification (NCBI taxonomy): domain Eukaryota; kingdom Metazoa; phylum Arthropoda; class Insecta; order Hymenoptera; family Andrenidae; genus Andrena; species Andrena camellia. The sequence continues at coordinate 31,715,347 of CM055678.1, read as the reverse complement.
ACCGGAACCTCCCGTTAAATCGAAACAATAACTTTTCCGATAACCAATTAGAAGTGGAAAAATCTACGTAGGGTGAAGGTACCTAATATCGCCCATGTTCCTAATATCGTCACTCGTTACATCTCTCAAAGCAAGTCCTAAAAATGATCGGTCATGAACTGAATTAGTGGCTAAACATATAGTGGGAGACAAAAGTATGTGGACACCCTTTAAAACAGTTTAACTTGTTTAAAATTGGTCCAAACGACTTGAGTTTTTTTGAGAAGCTAGAAGGATTAGTTTACTAAGTCAACGTAACTCCTTAACTATATTTTACATTATACCTACAATTCTTAAAACTACCAAGCCATAGTTCCATTTTAGGCTTAAAAACCAAAAGCTACAGAAAATTTAAAATAGTATTAATTATACTAATCACTATTAAATAACCTATTAAAACCCCTTGTAAAATAATAACAAAAAATACACTCGATAAAAATAAAGCTACTTTTCATTAACACTTAAAATCTTCAAACTAAATGTTCTGAGTTTCAGATCATTGAGGGTTGGTAGCTTTCTGCATAACTAGGCTCAATTTACATTCCACAATATACATTTTCCAGGGAATATTCATGTTTCGCGTATATATTTTACTTTTGTTGGCTTTTTGCCTTGTTGAATAAAGGCTGTGGAAACATGCGTTGCATTTCTATACCGCCACCGTCTTGTAGCTGATGGTGTAACCAAAATGTTCATGAAATTTCTTTGTACGAGATTTCTTTCTCCAAGAATCTATTTTCGAATGTTTTATTCGTATTAAAATATTTATTTGTATAAAAATATATCTGCTAAATATTATTGAATACATGTTTTTCTTTGTATAAATAGCCATTGTGATAATTGGCTCAATTTTTATATATCATTAGTTTTGTAAGGTTAAATATAGCAGATTAATTAATTTACGACAGTTTTTTTTGTTCGTATTAACTTACGACAATGTGTTTAAATGAGATTCTTTTTGATGGGATTATATACTTGCCGCTCTTTTTTTTATTATTCATAGTGGTATTATTTGTTATTAAAAACGTCGTAAAGATGCGTAGGCGCGTTGAGTTATTCTATGAAGTGTCAGAGTCGATATCGGTTGACCAGCTTGTCAGGGTGTCGGTTGTTGATTTTCCGCTTAGTTTTTTACATAGTCTATGGATTCTGTTTTTTATGCTTCGATCTTTTAGTAGAGGATAAATTGCATTCAGCGTTTGTATTAATCCAGGTATGCCTTCTGTCGAGGGCTATTACAATTGGATTTGGTGATCTGAATGCGTTTTTTAAGAAGCTTTTGATTTGTTGATAGTTGAGGGTGTGTTTGTTTTGGGGGTCGTCAATTTCACCTTTTGCTGGTTCGAGCATTTCTTCTATTTTTTGGGGTAAAGGGGCGGGTGATATGGGTCGTATCAGTCTTTTCTTGTTGTTGGTTCTGTGCTTAATTCTAGTGGCGGTAAGTGGAATTGGTGGTTTGAATTTCGTTTCATTGGAGTATGTTAGCTTGGACGGGGGTCCTCATGACGTTTCTGAAAGTGGTCTTTTGAATCGCGTTGGTTCGATTTCCATTCCAGTTTCTTTACTTGTTGATTCTGTAATTTGGGTAGGCGTGCTTGTAGTTGGGATTGTCTCTACTGGTTCGATTTCCAAGGTGGCTTCTTCATTAGTTGATGGGTACGTGATTTGAATAAGTGTGCTAACCGGTGAGGTTTGGTTTGCGGTTGTCGTGGTGTCACTTATTATTTTGCTACTTTCGTTTGATTCGGGGTTATTGGGACAGTGCTTGGCGATATGTCCCTCCTGTTTGCAAATGCGGTACAGTGTGTCGTCTAAAGTAATAGTAAATGAGTCCAGTATCTTTTTGGCGTCTTCCGGATTGACGTATACCTGCCTTCTAAAACTCAGAATGTGGGAGTACTCGGCTTCTGTCATTCCTGCTTTTAAGGGTGTTATTTTGGAGCAGATTCGTACGTCATTCTCTTTACAGGTGTCTTCAATCGCCTTGTTTGGCATTACCGGTGAAACATTTGATAAGATAATACGTTCCGCTGGTGTTATCATGGGTCTTATGTCTATTTTCGTATTATTAATTGTTATTGATTTGTGATTATCAATGAGGCTAGAAACTATTTCCTTTTTGTCTAGGTAGATGCAAATTCTGCCGTTAGAAATTCTGGCTATGTAGTAGTAAATAGGTTTATTTTTTGCCTGTCGGCCTCAAAATGGGTTATGCGTTATGTGTGTAAGTGTTTTTTTTTTGGGACTGTTAACTCAAGATTTGACTTCTTCCTTCATCTTGTTCTTCTTTTCTTCTCCTTTTTTCCAGAACCATACGCATCCAGAAATTCTGGATATGTATCTTATTGCTTTGCCCTAACCCTAACCTAGCCCTAACCCTAGCCCAAACATTAACCTAGCCTTTGAAAGAATTATTCATATTATAAAAGACGTAAACTTAGGGTGATTAATTCGGTTAATTCATATAAATGGAGCATCTCTATACTTCATTGCCATATACCTTCATGTAGGCCGAGGAATTTATTATCATTCCTTTAAATCAACTCCAGTTTGAATTATAGGAGTAATTATTATATTAATATCTATAGCTACAGCATTCCTTGGTTATGTTTTACCATGAGGTCAAATATCTCTTTGAGGGGCCACAGTAATTACTAACCTATTATCAGCTGTTCCATACATTGGTCAATTAATATCATTCTTCCCACTGCAAATGCATACTCGTTGATAGTGATACCGTCCACTGCTGGGAGGATTACCGCTTTATGGCATTCGCGTATGATTTTGTTGTATCAGTGGAGTTGTTTCAAAAAGTGGATTAAAAAAAACAATTAATTTTTTTTGTATAATAAAAGTGTAGCTTAATAAATTCCAAAAAGATTTATTTCATTATTTGTTGTATTTACTGAGAAATTTTTTTTTAAAAATAGCTTCGTTTTTCGATTGATCGAAGTAGAATGACCCCTTAATAGGGCTGACGAGTCAATCCCTGGAGACGAATTGTTATTAATTCTTCAAATAATGAAAAACAGAGAAAGAAAGACTGAGGAAAGCAGCAGATATTTCCTGCTTCCTCATTTCACATGAAATGTGTACAATTGACTAAAAAGTATCGCGATGACAACCATCAATTACGTAATTGACTGCTAGCTGCTCTTAATGCCCTAATGCTGGGTTAGAACTACAATTAGGAACTCTACGCTTCTAATAAAGTAATATTGATTAACTTTCATATAGGTAGGTATACTTATACATACTTCATGTAATGCGTCGAGTAGGGATGCCAATAATGTTAGCCTATGTTGTGCGATTGTTGCCACGACATTTTCAAATCGATTTTACATACTAGATATTATTTGTGAATGAAGTGAAACATAGAAATATCTTCTTCATTTCCTGGAAAAATGATAGCCACCGAGATAATGTATCGAGCAATTTTCTTATTGTTCCTCGTAATTCTTTCATCCCTTCCAATACCAAAATTCTAGTAGTTTTTCAAATTATCCCCATTTTCCATTTTTTGGGTGAAAAGGGAAAATTTGGGGGCGGTAAAATTGGTAGAAAGAGAAAATTAAAATCAATAAACTCTAATAAAATAGTAAAACTTTTTGAAAAAGCGGTAATAAAGTAGGCGAGACTTTTGTTATTTAACAAATGCCTACAAAAAATTTCCCTCACTGTCAGAGATTATATTTTAAAATTCATAATTAAATATAAGGGGTGGCAAAAAGCATTTTTGCCCAGAGTGGAAGAAGAGCTAGATCGGGCCCTGCTTCCAAAAATAAACAAGCAAATTATTCATCTCAAGTTGATTGAGATCCAGTAATAGTTTTAATTCATAATTTCAAGAACGAAAGTTTATATCAAATCGCAGTAGTAAAATTGTTTGATACTGTAAGTTGATTAGAAACCTTCACGCTGCAACCCGTCACTGCAACGCAACGCCAGTTCCGTAGGAGAGTAAGTGTGCACGTTCTTTATATGGCCCGCTGCATTTATTTGTAACTCTTGCATCATGACTATCGCATTACATAACAACCAGGTAATTTCTTTGTTGGGTATAAACACGGAAAGTTCAAGGTGGAATTCCTCATCGCCCACTGCTACGATATAAGAGTTCGTTTGTTTAAAACATCTATTGCATGACCGTCATTTTTGCCGTGGATACAGAAAAGGGATGAAATATTTCAAAATTTATTTCGATTCTGTTTATGAGCAACTATAAGTACGTATAAAACGTCTTGTAAGACGAGTTCTTGCAACACCTGGCTTTCTTCGGCGCTCGAAATTTTTTCAAATATTAAATCCTTCGCTTCATAATTTACATCTCTCGTAAAATATATTTCACGAGCGTAATATTTGGTTATTTATTTATTATTTGTTTATGAATTTTTGTGTGGCTGTTTCATCCCCTAAATTTGAGATCAGGCGCAAATAAAAAAGGAATATTTTAGATTTTACTGGTTAACAATATATTCAAAGGAGAATGGAATCAGTTTCTGACACATAAATAATATAGTCTAGCTAGTAAATACAAAAGTGATGACTCCTTAACTTGCTTTTACATCATTCTGTAATAACGAATATTATTTATTTCGTCAATCTATCTTTTGAAAGAATATTTTGCCATCTTAAGGAACATATTAAATAAATAAATTACCAAACAAATTACCTATTTATTAAATAAATATAATCCTCTTTGATACTCAAGTGCATATTTGATGTAAGTAAAACAAGTGAGTGTCACATAATAACTATAGGTACTAAGTAAAAGTTTTAATAATTAAAAAACAATTTTTCCTCGTTCTTTCGTTTCCTCTAGAATCATGGCTTTCATTGCTTTAATTTCTAATTATTCGCGCACACAGCAACTTCTTATCGACAAAAATACACGTTATCTACATAATTTACAATATATAAAATCTATAGCGTACCTTTTATGCGTCCTCTTTAGTGTTTTCTAACTAACATTATCCAGAAACTCTGGCTTGCTTAATTTAGAATAAGAGTGAACCATTCTGAAACATCGAGAGGCTGATCATAACACTGGATCGAGCTTTTAAGATTAGGTCATTAGGGGGTAATCTAAAATCCGCGTTGTAATTAAGTCATTAAAATTTACACGCTTATTATATCCATAAATCATAATCGTTACCCTCTACCGAGCGTGTGTAAAGTTCTCTGGAGAGGAAAGTATCACGTTTTACAACTTCTGTAAAAACTTTAATAAAACGTTACTTTATGGTCATTACGAATATGGGTGAGTGTATATTTCAATATTGAAATTTAATGCAAGAGTTACTGTATTTAAAAAAATGTATGCAGGTAAACTTTGTTTTTATTTAATCTTCTAAAAAATTCAAATAAAATATAAACGTGCAAAATGTAAAATTCATTATCTGAATTCGTCAGAAATAAAGTAATAAATTAAAATAAAATTCTATGGTTAAAAATTGTAATACAAAAGATTAATTTATCAATCTACTGGGACTAGTGAAATTGAAATGATGTAAAGACAAAGGAGGAATAAATTTGAGTAAAATTACTTCAATTTATTTATAAGGTAAAATATTAAAAAATTGTCTAATTTCAGGAAATACAATGCAGATCTGCATTTGGAAAGATGAGGATTATGTTATATCTAAAAATACTGCTCGTAATTGCAATCTTATCGTTTTTTTTTTAAAGAAAATTTGTAAATTGTTATGAGACATCACTATCGTCAAGAAAAATAATTTCTATTCCAAAAACATTTATCAAAACTTCTAATTCAGAAATTTAAATGTAAAAGAAATATTTACACACTATCAATTTTATTTACAATATCCATTTCTGTTATGAATACAATTCCAGGTAAAGTTCTCCCCATTAACCTGAAACCAGATTACTTCGCCTGAATGAATGGCTTTCGATTCAATAGCAAAAATGCAGGCTATTATAGGCGCCAGCCTTTAAAATGCCAACTTTTACGCCATTGCATAAATTATTTACCGCCATCACGTGAACGGTATTACGTGGAACGTAGTCCGCAATATTTCATAATTAAAGTTAAACCAATCAGACGATTCGTTCTTCTTATTTTGCATTACCTGTAAACGTTCACTTTTCATTAGTGATAATATGAATCGTTTATTAAATTTTATATAGAAACGCAAACTCTACGACCGTTCAACGAACACCAAATGGTGTTTTCCAAAAACATACTATTTGGATTATATTTACAACATTGGGTCGTTAACACTGGGTTTGTATTAAAATCTTTTTCTTTTCTCTTCTCCCATTTTTTTTTTATTTCATTTAATTTTTACTAAAATTTTTTGTTCATTCATTTTACTTTTTATGAACTGTAATAAAGCCACATTACTATCATTATTATTATTTTCAATATGTATTATCGCTGTCTCATTCTGGTACACTCAAATTTGTTAAAAAGTTGTTCCCTATTTTAACAAGAACAGAAATACGCACTGGTGGCACGAAAGGCAGAAACTGCGTTCGGCGACAGACTTTCCTTTCCTTATTTAAACCAATTCATAGTTGATCAGATATCGATTTTCGCCTATATTTCGAAACGTACGGGTGCACTGAAGGTCTAGATCTATTATAAGTCGATCGACCATCCCCTACGATCGTGTTATAGAGCCGTGGTTACATGGCATCGGATATTTTCGAGCCTTCGATAAGTAAGACCTATTCCCATCGTATTTTCCATACATCGAATGATGGTGGGTAATAAGATTTCGATCGAATGGAACTGACGGCAGCGTGTAAGACGATTATGGGACATTGTGGAATCTCGCGTAGAGGGAAGAAATCTTTTAATGGTTTTCGGTGAACGATCTCGAAAGCCGGTGATATCTGTGCAGGGTGGATCGTGAGAAGCTCAGTTTGAGAACAGGAAAAAAGTGAGAAAGACACAAAATGAATGTAAAGGACACATATTGTCCTTTTGAAAATTATCTGGATTAAGGGTTAATGCCACTGTAGAGCCCGGAAAGGCAGCCGATTTTGAGAAATTTTTATGCAAATATAGTGAATGGAATACAAAATCTGTTTGAAGGCCATTATTGTAAATACCTTGGAGTATGATCCCAATTTTTTTTAATTTTTTTAATACAAAATGGCGGCGCCACAGCTCAACAAAGGAAACTTCTTCTGAAAAACAGTGTTACGCGGCTGGAAAGATTTCTCCTTCAATTTTTGACCTACCTGGAACAAAAAACCGGAAATTTTTTAGTTCTATATAAGATTACCTCGGGAAGTATACGAGGAAATGAAATAATATTGATTTTTGTAAGAATGGTGCGTGATTGAACAAAACACGGAACTGCCACAACCTTGAAATTGTTGAAGCATTTTGTTCAATCACGCACCATTCTTACAAAAAACAGTATTTTTTAATTTTCTCGTATACTTCTCGAAATTATCTTATATAAAACCCCACAATTTTTGGTTTTTTAATCTAGGTCAAAAATTGAAGGAGAAATCTTTCCGAAACTTCTTTTATTGAGCTGTTGCGCCGCCATTTTGTATTTAAAAAAATTAAAAAAAAATGGGATCATACTCCAAGGTATTTACAATAATGACCTTCAAACAAATTTTGTATTCCATTCACTATACTTGCTTAAAAAATTCTCAAAATCAGGCTGCTTTTCCGGGCTCTACAGTGGCATTACCCCTTAATAGATTTTTACATTGTTATTATTTTTTAGTGTACACTTTCATACTTTCGAAATAACTGCTTGCAAACTGATCCCTGGCATATTGTTGTTCTAGTCGAAAATTGTGTATTTTAATCGAAATTCACTCACAATCAGTAAACATCAACACGATGGCGTGTCTCATTGGTGGTCACGTGTCAATTCCCATGAAAGCAACTTTGCAAATGCAATAGATAAGTTAGTCTGCGCAATAGGGGCGTTATTTATTTATGTTTCTATTATCGATTTTCAAAATTCTCAATTTTCTATTCACGTAAACGCGAACGTTTTTTAAAATCATTTCCTTTTGTGTACTTTATTCTTTATCTTTATATTATCTTACTTGTCCGTGCTCTACATATAATGTTTCATTTGATTACAATGTACTAAAGAGTTACTACCCGTAATAATAAATAAATAAAAAATAAAAAATGATTACTTAGGTACCTGCAATTCCCGCGTGACGATACCTTTCAATATCTAATGCACACATACGTACCAAATCCTACCCCTTCAATATTGCACGAGGTAATTAACAATCGAATACAGTTTCGTCTCTGCTATCCTGTCAGAAGAAGGGTATTTCGTGCGCAAGAATCTAATAGATTAACCTTTTGCAATTCGCTATTGGGGTAAACCTGTCATTTTATTTCGACCCAACCAGTCCCACGTCGTACCCAGTTCAATGTTGGGTTTTACGACGATTACTACACGTTCTAAGCTACCAGGTACATTTCCCAACAATATCGCGATTGTGTACATGTTTGCAGAGAAATCTTTTATGCCTGTTGTGTACGGGTTCGATACGATAAGGCTGATCTGAATTTATCTCTTGACGTCGCTTATAGCTAATCACCAACTACGTACAGGTGAAAGATTATACACAACGACTCCGTATCTAAAGCATTCTATGTATATAAAAAAAAATTAAGTTAAACGATTTTATTTAAAATGCACTAAAAACTTAAAAATAATTATTTTCTTGTACTACAATTTCCAATGGTGATATGTCACTTTAAGTAAAATTACTGCAGGATACTTCATAGCCGGATATGAGCCACTTTAATGCAGAAGCAAACGTCGAAATTAATTTGCTGTGAGAGAATTTTCATTGGCATTAATGAAACAAAATATTTTAATTGTGGGATACAGATTGTAATGTGGTAGAAAATTGATAAACTATAATTGATGATTCCACTTGCCAACCGATAATTCAATTTCTGGTTGCACATAGTGCCCAAATCGTTTAAAAACCCAACATTCGCAAAATTTAATTCTGAAGGACTTGTGGGGTATCAGGATTAGTTTGGATTAGAAATTAGTTCCCTCTGTTTTCTTAATAATTATATTGGCAGCGTGTAAACAATGTACATTAAAAATCAGAGGAACAGGGTGTTAAATATTATCGGTTCATTATCAATTAAAACATGTTTGGAATTTATTCCTACTCTGTTTATTCAGTACTGGTTGGATTAAATAATCGGTTAGTTTCATTATACTGTGATAATTATCGTGACTCATCGATCATACATAACGATTATTAATTATTTTATCTCACAGAAATACCTAATTTTATATTTCGATGGCTTAGTGCACAAATATTCAATGAAATTCGAGATTCAAACTCGAAAAGAACAGGTTTAAACATGCAATGGTACGTGCATAAGATTCAGGGGCATACAATGAAGAAAAATATTATTTTTGACAAATGAAACGGTCAAGATTTGTTGTACATTAAAACTCAAATTTCACAAAAGTTGGGCATAAAATATTTGTGCACTAAGCCATCGATTTATTCGTGGACTCGTTTTTCCCCACAGATGCTATAAAATCGCCCAATTCGAACTTGATAAAATTCAAGCTCCAGAGAGGTCTCGAATGGCCCCGGATTTACAAACTCAGTTGAAGTCGACGTTGGGTTAATCGTTAAGTACCAAATAGAAAAAAACGAACATCGAAGAGAAACCCTGAATTGAATATAGAAGTGTGTTTTAAAAAGTATCATGCTCTAAAAAAATCCTGATGTACCCATTCTCGCTAAACTAAACGTTTCCCCTAAAACATCAACACGATGTATATATTTTCCAAAATTTTCGCCACGTTTACCTTCCGAACCTCTGAATCGTTTAAACACTCTACCATCATTAATCTACGTTATTCCAGTCCCCCATCGCCATTCAACGTAAATTCCCGTAAACACAGATTGTACACGCATTTCTGCTACAAATAAAAAACACCTCCACACTCCCCAAGCAGTCTTCAGTTTCATTTCCACTTTACTAGGATAAAATTCCATTCGTCTATTTGTGTTTTGGGATCACTGTGCCGACGAACTAAGGGCTATGCATGGCCATAGCTTTTACGCGATACTCATTGTCAGTCATTACTTAATTCATACGTCACACTCCTGTGCCTTACAATTAGTATTTCTGAATATACAATGCTGGTCATAACTTTGACATGATTCTGTCAATTAAGGAAAACAGAGATTTTCTCGTTATACTTTTATGCATGATAAGATATTAAGGGGTCATCCCGGTTAGACAGGTCGAAAAATCGATTTTTTTTTAAACATTTTTGGAAGTAGATATCCTCAAGAATGTACTGTTAAATTTTCATGGAAAAATTCCGATTATTTTAGCTTCTACAGAGGCATTTTGTAGGGAGTGCAGAGGCTCGGCCTCTATAGATGAAAACTTTGAACACGTTTTTCTCGAAACCTCATTTGTCTACATCGTGAAGATAAAATCTCAAAATCCATCAAACCGATTGCTTTATAAATGTAACTGCTTATTATTAAAACCGCTATCAAAAGCATTTTAAAAGCAATAATTTTATTATTTTTATATCTTTTGTTTACTGCAGAAATGTAGTTTAATAAATAGAAAAAAGTTTTATTCCATTACTGTAATTATTTTCGTCACAATAAATTTCTGAAAATCGCTGAATTTATCGGCGCGCTAACCGGAATGACCCCTTAATATTAATAGGAGTCAGGAAACTTTCAATAATCACTTTTATCTTCAAGTTAAGAGAATAATTGAAATGTGGTTTAATTTTCACATGAATTAGCATATAATTCTCAACTTTTGAATGGTAGAAGATACAAATATTTTCCATCTCTCTCTACTTTTATTAAATGAATCCTAACCCTGCTAAATGAACATATCTATCTGAAATACTAATCATGAGCCACAGAAGTGCCTCGTGCGAAAAGGTTCTAATTGCTAAATATTAAAATATAAGTGAAGCATATAGTGCCAGAGGAAATGGCATTGATAGTGGCATAACTCAAAAAGTGTCAATTTAAACAAATTATATTGATCAGTGTCCAACTCTTAGTCAAATACAAATTTTGAACTGCTTTCCCTGTAAAACATACATTTCTTCAGTTATACCACTATCAGTGCCAAACAGCGATATCTAAATAGTTGGAATTAACCAAAACCGAAGACCACGGATAATTTGGAGTGCAAAAGTTTAAGGCTTATGAAGTAACGCAAGTGTGCCAAAGTGTGTCAGACGACAACTCTGATCCCGTTTAAATTTGGACAGACACGTAACATTAAGAAGGATAATTTCTGTTTGCTGTCACGATGAAACTAATTTAAGTTCAGGCTGCCCTGAACGGCCGAGTATTATTCATTCGATTGCTCCTATGTACTCTGCCCGCCCGTACTCTACGTTCAGTGTCTGTAGAACAGTTTGAGCTTTCCAGAATAAAGTTCCTGTTAAACTTTCCTCCCCGCGCAACAAAAGGGCGAATATCAAAGATTCTCATTCACAACGTCGACACACCTGCTTTCATATTCCTCTCATTCACGTCCCCGTCGAGGAGCAAAGGGACATTTGTCCCTATTTCTCTGGTTATTCGCCAACACGAGCCCCGTGCTTTCTTAAAGATCGTTGAACAATAACAAGCATTGTTGGGTCAAAATTGTGGTTAACCTCTGGAGAGGACATCGCGATGGCTGTGGAATTCTGATAAGCACAATGCGGCGTTGGGATTTCAAATGGGGAATCGAAGAGGAAGGTTAAGGGAAACTGAAGTGATCTGTCAAAATTCTGTTTAATTTTTTCGGACGAAAAATTTCACGATATCCATGGAATTATCATAAACACAGTACAGTGTTGTGATTTAAAATGAGCAATTAGAAGGAAAGATTAAGGGGTAGACACTGAATTGGGTTGTCAAAATTTTGTATAATTTTTGTAGTAGACTAATTGAAATTTAGCCGTGGATAAATTACAAGCATAATTTACTGCTAAGACTGAAAATGGAAAAGGGAAAGCCTGAGGTTCAGGATGGGGAACTTAATTGGTCTGTCAAAATTATGATGAGCCTTTGAGGAAGACTAGTTTCACGATACCTATGGAATTATGATAAGCCTCATGCAAAAATGAAATTTGACATGGAAAATGGAAGATAAAAACGGACACATTGAAAAATTAAAAATTGGAATTTAAAGAGACCATTGAAAATGTAATGATAGCGAAGCTGTACAATGCTGTTGACTCTGATTCCCTCGTAATTGCAAATATTTTTCCAGTGTCTATTTTCACTGTGTAATTATGCTGAAATTTTTTCCACTTTCTATTTTCGTCTTTTCCATTCTACACTCTTTATTAGCTCATATGACGAGCTACGCTATGTGCAGCCAACTTTGCTTTAATTATAACTAAACAGAACTTGTGAATGTAATTATCAATTTCTAAAATTCTATATCTTGAAAATTTTAATAGATCTGTTTACAAAATTGGCATAAACAAAGTGGCAATGTAAGTTCTAATGCTGATCTGTATATTTTGTAGAAATATATGCATGAAGATACATCAATGAACAATGTTTATCACAATGTTTGAAATATTTAGATTAAATTATCTCAAATGATGTAAGAAGTACCTATTTTACCTTGCAAATATATGCACCTTTTTTTATCATTTGCAACTACAAAAAAATGAAAGCTAACTGATCTTAAATAGCAGTCCATTTTCGACTGCAATTTGTAAATAGAAAGAATGATTTCCAATAAAATTATATGTCACACAAGAAACGTCACTACATCTATCTAAAGCTTGAAAAACTCAACATGACTCCTATCAACAATTCAAACGCACAGCAAAATATCATACTCAAATCGATTTCACAGTTCATCCATACTTTCACCCTTACCTACACGATGTTTTGAAAAATCACACCTAAATTTATTGCAAAGTTCAACATTTGAGCTTATTATCCTTCACCTTCAAAAACTTTTAAAATATATTTCACTATACAATCGAAAATTATAAATCACCTACTCCATCATTAGACTTAACACAAAAGACGAGAAACCTAAATATTATTCATCACCCTAAAAAGTTACACAAAAAAAAGGTAAATCAGCGAAATTGAATAAATATTACCCCATTACAAACTTTTAAGGTTAATAAAAAAATTTAAAAACCTACAGAAATGCAATAAAAATAATTGAAAATTCATGATTTACAACTAAGTCCATCAACCAGAAATCTCTTCCTCGTTGCACTTATTAACTACAGAATTTTGAAACGGAAAGAAATCTGGTACATTAATTTAAAAATCAAATTCACTTAATCCTACCAATCAGGAGCTCCACTTTTACAAAGTTTCATCACACCAGTATGCAACTTTACGCAAAGGGTTAAAAAGTTTCCAATGAGACAGGTCAGAGATAAATACAAACCACCCCATTAGCCCCCCCCTGGCCATTAGAAAATTGACTCTAGAACCGTGAAAAATGGGATCAGCGAACGACTACTCACGCTTGGCGTAGGCTGTGCCACTGACAGAAAGCAGGACCACTAGCGCGCAAACGGAAACGCAGACCACCCGAGGGATACCGGAAGTGGTGTTGGCCCTCATCCTGTTCCCCTGTAGGATTGTTCCTGTCGACACGTTCGCCCGCGGCCAGACAGATGAACCCGGAGCACCGATGCTTCCTCAGCGAGCAGGTGGTTGTGAATGAATGAAGGGGATGTCGCGCGTTCCTTCTTTTGCGGGAGCGGAAACCAGAGTGGCGCAGTCGAACACCGCCGTGGAGCATGCTGGCTACGCAGACACTGTGGGTGGTGTTCATGCACGTACAGTACCGGCTGTATACAGGGTGTTGGTAAATTGTAAGCACAGAGGAACAGAAGCTGTTAAGAAAGGTGAAATGTGTGAACAAATTTTAATGTGTACCATTGTGCTGTTTAAGTGATAGTGACAGTTCCCCGATAGTGACTCAGTTTTATAGAGCACTAGCTTTACTACTTGGCTTCGCCCGAAATTTAGATTCTGATTTTATAAAAAGAAATTTTTTATTTATTTATTTTTTTTTGTGAAAATAGTCACATTCATCTGGATTGAGCTGGGACACATTTCGTGATCCCAGAGTTTACCGTTCGAAAGTTTTTACGCGACAGACATACACACAAATACTTTCTGCTTTATAAATTAAGATAAAAAACCAATCGATTTTCATTTTACAAATTTTTTTATACCTACTGTAGTTTTCCGGATATAGGTACAGGAAATTAGGAAAGCGCACGTTAATATTTAAGGGTTATTTTTAATCCTCCAAAGCAATAAACAAGAGGGAAATAAAAATTGCCTGGTAATTCTATTGAGATTCCCAATATAAAAATTCCGAATTTTTGGGTTACCGAAGTTCCCTTGTCAGAATCAAAAGGATATTCGTGAAAGACTATTACATGAATTCATCCATGTCGTGTAGATAATTTTATTTTTTGTAGTAAAATTCAAAAACCTAGAAACAGTTGGGAACAGAAACTTGAGGTGACGCAGGTAAAAACACAGAAGCAGCCTAGCAATTTTCTCAACTATTCTGTTGCCAGAAGTTAATTTTTTGCAAATTTATGAGGTGGTAAATCTTTGTTTTGGAAATCTGAGAATGGTACCCTGCACGATTATTAGGTATTTCGTTAGAATTATTAATGGATTTTTATATTGATGAGGTTTTCGATTTAGATTTGATCGAAAAAACAATAAAAAGATTCCCATAAGTGTATACTTGAAAACTAGTTCTGTGATGAATCACTTCCTAATACTTACTAGTGATCAATTTCCAGTAGTGTAACTCAATGAAAAATAACACTTAAGATTACAAAACTTAAAATAATTAGTGTTCCTTGTGGTGAATGATGTTTAATCAGAGAAGCTGCTACAAAGATTGCACATTTTCGAAGAGGAACATATACAGTACTATCTATTGAGGAACTGCTCCATATGAAAAAAACCGACATCAAGATAAATACTAAAAATAATTACTTTGCATATTGAAACAATACACTAAACAGACTTTTTGTGCAGCAAAAATCGTTGTAAATATTTTCATAGGGAGCAATTGTTTTCACTACAATAGTAGAATACTGCAACGAATATTCTGCTCTGCAAGCGTATAAAATAACGTTATGATGATTAAAAAAGTAATTGATCGCCCAATTTCCCTCTTAATTTGGGCAGTGGATATTTTCCACCTGTTTCATACGATTCTGTAAAGAATCTATAGAAGATTCTATAAATTCGTTTAAACATCTTAGTGAACACATGATAACAAAAAATTGTAATTACTAAGAAATTAAATTAAACACTCACTATTCACAAAACTTATCTTTCGTCCAATCATTAAATTCGAAATTCTGGCCATAGATAAATTTTACAAAAGAAAAAGTCATAAATTTTTGCAGTCAATTTATACATCCGTCATTTATATAGTTAACTTTTCGATGATTTCATTATTGCAAAGCGGCACTCGCAGAAAATTATTGAACAGTACAATTTGAGTGGCAATTTCCTAAAATAAGAAGAAAGATTAACTTTAAATTGAACAGATTGAACGGTAATTATGTATTGTAGATACTTTCATATGATGCATGGAGTTTATAAACATAAAAGAAAGTAAAACTGTGGGAGTCACGAGGAAAAAGGAGCTAAGTAAAAGTTTCTATACACTTTATCAATAATTGCTTTGTCGAGATTGCAAAGGTTAAATAAAGACTTAAATAGACCGAAAACATTCTACCAATTAAAACAGAATGCTAAACATTAATTCTAAAATTCAAATCATCTTCTACTTTGTGCTGCAGTTCGCGCATTCTGGTTTTAGCAACAGGTTCACTAATTAGCGGCATTTTTTTATCAAACAACTTCTCATGGCAAAAAAGAAGAGGAATTAATGGCTGGAAATTTTGTTGAGCTATAAATTCTACGTTAATTATATTCAAAAACTTTTCCTCAAAATCTGTGAAAGTCGTGGCAGTAATTAAAGTGACAATGCATGAATGTTATTATTTTTCATTTATTGATTAGCTACAACATCTGGCAATATTGTATTTTTTCAACATATAAATCTCGTTTGTTTTTAAAAGGGCGGGGATAAAATTATCACCAAATAAGACAGAAATAATAGAGAATATCATCAGAGTATGGCACAACACTTCAAGCCGTCGTAAAAGCTAAAGACAGAGTCACCAAATATTGAAACCTATATAGATGTATTTAATTTGCATTCTTAAATACATATACTAGTATTAAAAAATAATATTATAACATTAAAAGCGAGACATCTATTTTATTCCATCGCTTAAACTTACAAAATATAAACCTCTTTGTTTGAGTATAATAATTTGCCCACCCACTGTGATTAACAAAGTATGTATAACGAAAATTATTAATATCAATTTTGAATAGTCACTCGTCAATTTTTATTATCTACATTTACAGTATCTAAATTTCTAATATTCAGTAGTCACTATTACGAACTGAATGATGTATTAAATTTTAACTAAATTATAAAGTAATGTAATATCAATATATTTGAAAATGTTAAACAAAATACACAAAGCCCTTATTTTTAGAAAATATAAAAGCTCCCTACTTGTGTTATGTACACGAGAAGTACTTTTGAAAGTTATCTAAACAAAGAAGACGCGCATCATTTGTCTGATAATCCATGACATGAAATGTAGTTTTTATAATCGAGCCGTTATCACGATGAAACCACTAACCCTATTTATCATCGGCGAGAAAAAGTGTGGAGTGCACAGCTGATCACTGATACCGGTGTCTATTACATAAATTTTGATCGTCCATTTTGAAGGATAAAACTTTGAAAATAAAAGGAACAAAAAGAATACATATTCTCGAATTGGGTTAATGTGCTTTGTTCTGCTTTTTGAATGCAATTTCCCTTTATCTGTAGGACAATGTGAGGAACAAAACGATATATGTAAAAGACTGCAATTTCTATTCTGTTACTCACTTCTCTCTCTCTGTTTATCAACTACAAATTGCACAGTTTCATGTGTATTTTAACGTGCTTTGAATGTGCATTTTAAATGCATAAACATTTCTCGCGTGACTGTCCAGTAACGAATACGATTTGGGACTATTTTTATTAGTCGTGTTTATTGTAATATTATTCACAATGTAGATATTGTACAATTGTAAGATCGCTTGAATATAATCGATATTGTAAAATGAACATAAATTTCCCTTATTTTGTTACTGCCACTGTCGACTTACATAGTCATGATAGCTCATACGAAGTGTAAGGGGAAAAACAGGGAATGTCACAAAACAGCTTTATCGAGAAAATTAAGTTTTAATATTTTAGTCCACCAGTAACGAAGCAAGGTTCAATGAATTTAATTTTCTTATATATTTTTCTTCTTAAATAATTTCTTGTTTTACTTTAACGACAGAAGTTTGAAGCTTATGCTTAGGCAAAGAATGGAAACGTTCCGGATTTTGTTCCAGTGCAGAGTGAACATTTCCTGTTTTTGAATACCAAATATTTAACGTTATCTTACGGGGGTATTTGAATTTTATAACCCTTTATGATTCAACAGTTCTGTAATCCCAGTTTCCACCAACAAAATAAGCTGTAAAACCGCACAATCAAGAAAAATGGAGATTCCTCGTTTTTCCCCTTACCCTTCATATATTTCACTATGAATAACTAAATTCATTATTCAAAAATTTTAGTGGCCATGACACCCCTATTACAAAACAAATTTTGCTATTCTGGATTTGTACCTTTCTTTACATTTCGAGCTTTGATTGAATATATCAATGATAAAATTAGAACAGATAAGTTGAAGTGTTTAAAATTTAAATTGAGATTTATTTGTTCACTTGGAAATAGGTAAACGCAAATATATCAAATATCTTCCTTTAGTATCCATCAAATTTCCATTCCTATACAGTACAAGATTACTTTACACATACCTACTAACACAATGACCACGAAATAAAATTATAACTACAAACGCGATAAATGCGAAAAAAATTCTTCCTACAAATCCAGCTCAAGCAACACGTACAGTTCGTTTGACGCCCCGAAAATACAGTCGTATAACATCATTAAAAAGTTATGTATATACGGTTAAGCAAGTGCATGAAAGCAAGCAGAGTATAATTAATACGATGAACCCTAACTGAATGCGAAGTAGTCAATAGGAGAATGTTTAAATAACTGCGCGATAGGATCCAGCCAAGTTTCAGCACTATTTTCACCGTTAACTTTGTGGAAAATTTATCGCCGAAGACATACCTACTCGAAACTTTCATACTGATGAGAACTTGCTCGTTAAGCGACTACTTCGTTAAATCGAAAGCCCGAGTATGTATCCGCGGAAAATGATCCGCATTGTCTCCACTGTACGCCATCCAGAATGCAAAATTGTATACTGGTGGAGTCTGGCGACATAATCAGATAAACCTTCGAGGAAATACTCCCTTGTGAAAAGAAGAAACAAATCGAATGTACAAACTATGTTTACGTTTTCAGCATTTTCCAGTACACTTGCAATGCATGTAAAAGTCAGAGAAAGTTTTACTTTGTACCTTCGTTTTTGTTCTAAAAACGCGAGTGATCGTTGCAGATGGAAGAAATATGTACAGTAATTTTTCTTATTGTGTGCTGATGGCTGTAATAAAATTGAGATTTTGTGTGTTCTTTGTTATGTACTTTGCTATTGGGATTTTTCGAGGCGGCGGGGGGGGGGGGGGAAGATTAATGCATAAAGTAAACGATTTGCTTTATAAAATTTATTGATGATTTTGGGCCTTCCAGAAGATATAATAAGGCGAGATGAGATTTTGGAATTTCAGTAACCGAATTTCTGAAATATGAATAATGGAATTTTTAGGATTTCAATAGTGGATTTTTTAAATCTCAATACCTGCGACGTCATCGTGCGATAAAATTGTCTGCTTTTTATAGCGGCCCATTTTCATATTTAGGGGGTGAAACCACCCTTCAATGTTATAAGATTTTCAGGAGTCCGTCCCCGATTGCTTTGGTTTTTGATAGGTATGTTTGAGAGGACCGAAAAATGAGAAATGCCTGTCTTTCTATTTTAGCCCATTTGCATGTTTAGGGGGTGAAACCACCCCTCAAAGTTCATAAGGCTATCTACTCAAATTTGGTAGTTCATAAATGTAAACTACCCAAGGGGAGGTTCACCTCTCATTGTCAGTAGCGATGGGAGGTCATAAAACCACTGATGTGTCATTTTAAAATAATTTCTGTCTAAGATTTTTTAAGAAATTTATGAATTTTTTACACGTTTCAAGTCTCTCAAATGTGCAGTTAAAAGATTACGGGTGGCTTACCCCTTAATAACGGTGACTGACGACAAGAACATCATCGATACAGCAAGTTATGACGTAAATTAAATTTAAATCAATTTTTATTCAATCCAATTTTGTACCTCTTATGAACTTTGAGGGGTGGTTTCACTCCCTAAACATGCAAACAGGCCAAAGTAAAAAGACACATATTTCTTATTTTTCGGTCCTCTAATACATATCCAAAAACCAAAGAAATCGGTGGCCGGCACCACCTATTCTTATGAGCTTTGAGGGGTGGTTTCGCCCCCCAAACATGCAAACGGGTCAAAGTAAAAAGACACGTATTTCTTATTTTTCGGTCCTCTAAAGCATATCCAAGAATCAAAGCAATCGGAGACGTACGCCTGAAAATCTTATAACTTTGAGGGGTGGTTTCACCCCATAAATATGAAAACAGGCCGCAATAAAAAACACGTATATCTTATTTTTCGATCATCTAAAATATATCCGTAAAACCAAATCAATCGAAGGTGGACACCTGGGAACCTCTCCTTGTTAGATGCACATGAATCAACTACAAACGCACTATGTCCTCCCGCTTTGTTATTACTACACCACTAACATTACAACTGCAGGTGTGATCAAATTTTTAAAAATGAGTTTTCCATAGATATAGTAGTTATTTAATAACTTCAGTATAAATTAAGAAAACAGAATTATTATAAATATTTCACACTTGTACGACAGCACTTTTGCTAACTGAGCGATTAACAAATCCGATTGTAACTTTTTAAATGCAAATGAAGCAACCTGTTTCTAATTGTGTTTCTGATTCCATTACAACAAACTATTTATTACACTCAAATATTGAATTCAAAATGCTGCACAAAAATTAACATTCAAATTTCGTTGCAGCCATAACAGTTTCACATACCTACTTCTTCTTATTAGTTAATAAACAAATAAATAATAACTGAACCCACTATTGCTAATAACTATTATAAACGCTATAATTAAAGTGAACGACAAATTAATACGACGTTTTAAAAAAAAGAAACAATATTTTTCAACACCTTCTTGATTAGCAATTAAAATTTGCAAAATGAATACCATATGCATAGAATATAAATAGAATATTAACACAAAATTTTACATCCGACTCTTATTTTCATGAACACTATTGAATTTTGTAATAAAACTCGCTTTTGCTTCTTCCACGATAAATGCAGTTTGAGTATTGCACAAACGTAACACACACATTCTTCTATCGGTTTAAGGATTGCACTAAATGCATATGGAATATTAAAAACCTTTAAGCAAACCAACACAATTGTCGTATTTCCTCTAGCATTATTAGCATGCTGTCAATTCTTATGGATAACGAACATCATTAGTCGAAACGAATCTGTCGCAGGCAGTTTTTACTTGTGAAAATAAATGCCCTTTGATCGTCGGCCTCCGTAATTGTACGTCGCTTCATTATCGATTAAATACTTCTGCTGCAACTAAAACATATTATATTGTAAACAAATTGTGTGGGATGACAAATGGGTATATTTATGTGTGAGTGAGTAAACAATTGTATTTCGATATCGTTATTATTGTTATTGCGAAGTATCGAGATTCAGCGAATTTCAGTCTCTATTGTTGCGATACTGATAATTTTGTAATCACAGCCAAATATGCTTTGCGAGCTTTACATGTAAATCGTGTATTTATGTAAATTTTATTGCAATTAATGTCAATCAATCATGTGTAAAGTAGAATTTGTTGAGCATTTCAACTTGATTACTGGGAAATTATTTGTTTAATATTATATTGATGATGTTTGAATAGCCATATTAAATAGAACAATTTTTTAATATTGGAAATCAGAAAGTAGAATAATCAACCTGAAGTATTTTGAATATTACAGGAAAACATATATTTGTTAATATTCATTTAAATATTTAATATTTTATTATTTAAAATATATAACTTTAATATTTAACAATACTGCATTCGAGGTAATACGTTCACGATGAATCTTAAAAACTTCATCTAAAATACAAATTTAGTGAATTAATATCAAATAGAATTTAAAAAACTTTAAACTCCATTTCACTGACAAGAATATTTTCCCTTTTGAATGATTCGTCTAAATTAATTTTAGCACAAGAGAAAATAAAACTCAAATGAGACTCGACAGTATTCGACTTTTAACAATATTAAAATTCAAAATTAGTTAATACTTTGAAACATATTTTCAATTCTTACCACACAAGTTGTTTATGTTTAATAATGGCTACAGTTATTTTTTCATAAAGCAGACCTAATGCTGGTATCACATAACATTGTTCCACAATGGGAACAATAAAACAGTATATTATAATTATACTACTACATTAAAAAAATCCGTGCAGGAACGGGGCAGTATTTACTTCAAGAGAAAATTTCTTCTTGCGATAGTTACTTTTAAAGCAGAATTTTTCATGAATATCGTAGTCATAACTATGATACGATATAGTAGCAACAAATGCAATCTGCGTGCGCCGTTCATACAAATCGAAACATTATTACGAGGACATATGGTATGTTCACACGTTATATTGGACAGTTCAACAGTTTATCAGTTATGGTCTCATCGACAAATGGAAATTTTTGATAATTCAATTCACCCAGCAACTCCCACATAAAGGTATGCAATAAAAATTTGTTTAGATTATGTTAAACTTTACTATCCTCCGTTAGAATTGATTTAGGAGCTGTTTAAATCATAAACATTGATTCCATTCATTCATTCCAAGTATTATGTTTATTATTCAAACAATTGATTTCAATAATTATGCTCGAACATAATAATTAGTAATTGACTAATTGTAAGTTTAATGTATTTGTGACTTCGTTGAAGCTGATATTTTCAATATAATCAGATTTTTACAGAGTAGAAAGAAATATGAAGTACCTATTACACGATAGTCAGATGGAACTTTCTAAATGTTTAGAATACTATAAAGACATTTTAATAACGCTGTAGTCATTATATAGTTGTTAAATTATAAAAGATACGAGGAAACGTAGGAAGCCTTTCCTTCATCATCTTTTATGTAGAACCTGAAAATATTAAAGGAAACATTTCTTCCTTAGCTCTTCAAAACCTTTTAAAATTACCTTATTCTTTTTTTTAATAACCAGCTGTACTTTTCGCTTAACAAACACATTTAGATAGGTACACATTAAAATCATACAAGATCCAAAAGTTGCGTTATTGATTATTAAACACATGTAATGTGTTGTGAAATGATACATTTCATCAATAGTATTCCATTTGTTCGACAATGATTGCAAATTCAAAATATGTGAAACTAACAAAATGAAAAATAATTCCCTTCAATTCCTACTCTGTCTACGATTACATTCATTTGACACGCGAAATTTATATAAAGACACCTAGTATATATATATAGTGTTTTAACGTAAGTACAATTTGAAATAATATTTACACTTCCAACTTCATGAAACAATAATAAAAAAATATTTTCCCATTTTTAACGTAGAACCACATAAAATACAAAAGACTCGCGAGTTTTTTTTGGAGGGGGGGGGGGAGGCATATTAATTCAAGATCAACCAAATATTGTTTAACGAAATACTAACAGCAACAGAGATCAGACGTGTGAATGGGTTGATTTAATACCTACTAGGCATTTTATGTCGCGATTTCTCGATTCGTGCATTAATTCCATTGATTCCTGGACTATGTGGGAGGTCGTTTATCAAGATTCTACAGCAATACACTCAGTATCTAGGAATTTTTGGGAAACACTTTTCTCGGGTCCGATCACATCTCTCCACTGCTGAGAGATGTTTAAAAAGATGAAGTACCCTTGTAATCACGCGCAATGCAATTGTAGAGTCAGTGCTTGTTTCTGCGATAAAGAGTTTTACAGAGCACTGTGGCCCGACGTGTTAGTAATGTAACCGGAAATTTAGAGTCAGTGTTTTTACGCATCTAAAATTAATTCAGATCACCGGTGCTCTAATTGCTGTTCCATCATGAAATTAAAATGAAATATCTGTGCATGTGCCACATCCTATTCGGTACTGACCCTGCAACTGCGGGACATTGGTCTATAAATTGGGAGCTACTGCTAAAGAGGAATGCCTGTCTGTATAGCAGTGAGACTGTTTTCAACGAACTCTGCGATTATCCTACGCAAATATTTTATCATTTGTACACCACTTATATGTATACAATTCCCATATATTTTCCAAACGCTTCTCACTACTATACAGCTGCAATAGAAGTCGAAATTCCATTCCATATGCAAATTCCAAATTCTAAATGCAACATTGGTTGCATACTCGAGGGGAAGCGAAGATTGAATTGTAAATTTGTTGTATTTCCATGTGTAAGTAAAAATCAATTTTTCATTATTTTAGTTAGAATTCTAACCGCTAGGATTACAATCGAATTTCATTCTGAATGGATAACGTTGCACGGCGACACAAAAATGGTAAGGGATCTCTAGCGTCATCGACGAAGTATAGGATAACACCTTATGGGTGTGTGTCACCACAGCCATAGGATAGAGCTATCACACAATGTAATTTTTTGTCACACGCTCAAGGGGCTCGCGAGCCCCCTTACCATTTTCATGTCACATCCAACGTTATCGATTCAGTCTAAAATAAGATTACAATGCTACGAGTGGTAGGAATTAAAATTAAATGTTATCGAAAGCATGGTCCGAATGTTACGACTAATTTCAAGAAACATGTTACATGCCTATCAATCGTGGACGGCAAAATAGCAGGGCCGATGATTTTGTCTCGAACTATTCTGGCCCAAATATTTGTTGCGAATTGTCTTTGGAAATTTGATGGCGATGTGTCTAACATTGTGATACTTTGGTATCTATGATGACTATTGTCATACATTGTGCTAAAGACTATGTTTTATGTGTACCCTTGGTTGTCGACTTATGACACTGCAATGTCATAATACACT
The DNA here is from genome assembly GCA_029448645.1 of Andrena camellia. Lineage (NCBI taxonomy): Eukaryota > Metazoa > Arthropoda > Insecta > Hymenoptera > Andrenidae > Andrena > Andrena camellia. The sequence continues at coordinate 31,691,019 of CM055678.1, read as the reverse complement.
ACCATGTTCACTACCAGGAACACTACCATGTTCCTGGTCTGCTGCTTTCGCGACATTTACGTGGATATTAACGAAAACAGGGTGAAGGAAGGTTCTTAATCTGCGTATTTCTATTAGACAGTACTGTTCTTAATATATTTTTATTTACACTTCAACTTTGTACGGCGATCCAGGGATATGTTCATCCCCCCATTTAACGATAACAATGTGCTCCCCCCTTTCGCGAACCACGTAGCTCAGGTTGTAATTATTGCGGCCTGTGTGTTTCATGGACATCTCTTCGCATGGTCCTGTAGGCCCATGTACGCCAACAAAGAGGATATTATTACCTGTGTAAACAAAAAATATATAAAAATCACTCAAAGATATTCGAACCATTTAATACAAGGTATTGTTAATCGCTTGTTCAAAATTACTTAAATTTTTATCATTTAATATGTAAGATTGTAATTTTTCCTTATATTAGAATAATATCAGCTTTTTGAATTTGTATTTGAGAGAATGAAAAGTTATGATACACTCGAGGATAAGATCATTTTTGCGCAAAGCGTCAATTGAGTATCGTCATTTTGAACACATTAAAGAAAAATTTTGCCCTCCCCCCTCCCAACCATTAGTGTTTCAATCTTTCTTCGGTAATTCAAAGATCTAAAAACGTCGCTAACGTTGTTTTGTACGGTCTTCATTAAACTATTTCTATTTTTAATAATGATTCTATAAAGAAACATGAAAATAATAAAATTATGTTCCGATTAACTGACTTTGGTAAAAAAATACTCTTATTTCTGTTCCTATTCAATGTATTCAGTAACGAAAGATACGCAAATAAGAAACGTATGCATTAACATTTTACGGATTTTAATGCATTAGTTTAAGAATGGTGTGTTGACCTATTATTCCGCATGCACTACAGTATTGCACTTTTAAGTTTCAGGGGTTTACAGTACCTACTGGAAATATTGATTGGAACACTCTAAAATTTACGTAATACGCACAATTTTCATAGAAATATGATTGATAAAATGATTCGTATCCAACTTATTTTGGCTAAGATAGTGAGCTACACATTTTTGCAATAAATAAAATATAGAAATTTGTATTAATGAAACACTGCAAATTCTTAATTAAATTGAAAATATTTAAGCATGCCCTTAATAATTTTCTATTCATTTTACAAGTACAATTTTCTGTATTAGAAGTAGCCTGTAATTAGTAATATTAAAAATACTCTACCGGCGTCGCTGGCGTCTACAGTAAACTGATTCTGTTTTCCTATGTATGCCTTTTTCAGTCCCATTCCTTCGCTTGTTACTTTGCTAGCGTCTGATTTGAACAATGGTAAAACAGGCCCAGTTTGCTTCGTTTTCGAGTTCTTCTGGACAGTCTCAACCGCAGTCGAAATTGTTCCTTGAGTGTTTCTTTCAGCGAAATCAACCCCTGTACAGAATATGCATACATGGTTAGATGTTAATTACTTATAAACACAAAATAATGAAAACTAAAAAGGAAAAAAGTTTTCGATTCAGAGGTGTCTTAACAGCATTGTAGACCCTAGGGCAAATCAATGGAGTGGAGCCCCTGCCCACCCATGGGAATAAAAATGTTTTGTATTTGGAGGCCCCTACTACATATTATGGGGCCCCTGGCAACTGCCTAGTGTGCCCATGCCTAAAGGCCTGTTAGCCCCGTTACGCACTTGCGACAAGTTGCCGGCAACTTGGTCGACAAGAGACCAGAAACCTTTGTTGTTCGCCATGACCAGCGAGTCGTCGGCAACCACGAAAACGTGAGCGACGCACGGGAGACCAAGTGGTCGCGGCGAACAATGAGGTGCCTTGATTCCAATGCACACGTTCACACGACGAGCGACTTTGTTGGCGACCAGACACCTGCAAGCAGCGAAATGAGTTTCGATACGCAGAAATTTATTTTGCAAATTAAATCTCGGAAGGCAATTTGGGACTTGTCATATAATGAATACTCCAATCGTGACATTAAGAAAACAATAAGAAGAAATATGGTGCATTTATTTGGGAATGAGAAAGCCAGTAATCATTCCTTTCTTGCGGCGTTCTTACAATAAAGAATGCAACGAATGTTGCCTCTTGGGTTACCATACGTAGTGGATAAATGGCGGCCTGCTGGCCCATATGACGTCGTACAGTGTAGGAGAAGGAGAATACTTATATTTGGTTGGTGACGCCGTGACGTCATACCAACGCTAAGCCAACCCAAGCCAAGTGACGTTATATATGCCAGTACGCGTATTGGCTTGTCTGGCAACCCTGTTTTGGACTTCCTTTTTGTACCACCTTCAGCGTCATGCAGCCGCGCGGCGCCCAGGAAAGGTTAAGTTAGGAACAAGTCCCCCCCTTGGGTGTGCGCCCTCCACGCCAGGATTAGTCACCTTGGTGGTTTTAGTAGATTCGAATCCCACATAACCCTTGGCCCTCCCCCGAAGGTTAGGGGTATCCGTGGGGATTTCCACCAAGTCAAAAGAAAAAGGAGAGCGTGGATAGCGGTGAAGTATATTTCTTTATAATATCAGTTCTCTGTTTTATTTGATTTAATAAACTCATTTATTTACGATCCTACATTTATATTTGATATATTCATCCTCGGATCTTTTAAACATATTAAGAATCGCAGCCACTTTCATCTTGCCTGAAGCAAAGCTTCATGCTCTTCGTGAATGGATTGCCACTTGCCAGGCGATCTAGTAAACGTACTGGCATATATGACGTCACTTAGCTTGGATTGGCTTGGCGTTGGCGTGACGTCACGACATCACCAATCAAATATAAGTATTCCCCTTCTCCTACACCGTATGACGTCATATAGGCCAGCGCGCCACCATTTATCCAGTACGCCTGGCAACCCTGTTCGCGATTCGCTTTTGGCACTCGTTTTCATGATTTTCTAGTTCTAGCCAGTCCATATATTCATCGGTACCCCTGCAAGGTTTCCGAAATTTGCAGGCGGCACAATAACTTGATTTAATAATAACATCAACGACTTTTCTGGTATGGTGTTCAATGGCAGATGCGACGCCGTGTAAGCATTGACGAAAACCTTGTTTTCTCCAGACGCCGTCTCCAGAAACTACTAGGCTTTCCGCATTTTCAGATTGACAAATTTCTTATGTTATTGCCGAAGTATTTATACAGTGGCGGATTTAAGAAAAAAAGGCCCAGGTGGCAAACGTTCTAACTGTTGGGGAAAAATGAAGAGGTAGTTTATTAAAAACGGATTAGGTATATTAGTAGAGAAAAAAATATAGTATTTGGTTAAAATCATAATTTTTTTGGAGCTGGGGCCATTCGGGGCAGGGGCCCATTTTTTTCGAGAATATGAAGAGGTAGTTTACTAAAAACGGGCCAAGTGTAGTAGCACGAAAAAAAAATGTAGTGTTTGGATACTTATACCTAATCATAATTTTGGGGGGGGTCATGGGGCCCTGCAGGGCCTTCTGTGCAGGGGCCTAGGCGGCAACTGCTCAATCAGCCGCCCTGTTAAATTCGCCACTGCATTTACATTGCAAATAAATCATATGTACGTCGAGCCAAGGGCGCGGGCAGATTGATAAATCCCCCAAAAAGTCGTAAACCACTGTAACCAATATCTAGATATCTCATAACTGTAATTAGTTTTGAATTAACTTCATAGGTACGCAACATTACTGCCTATAAGTGATAAGGTGGAGTGAATAAATCTGTCGCAGTATTTACTGCACCCCATTTTAATTTGAAAATAAATCCCATGATACAGACACTTTTCAAACTTGACACATTCACCATATTCTCTACACGTAACAAGTGAAGCAATAATATTAAAAACAACAAAAAAGTCTATTAGTTCAAACTCAACATCAGAAGTAACTGCATAAGAAAAACTACTATTACTTTCTATTTTTTGTGCCGACAACGAAGCTTCACCTTTCGGATTTCTGTTTCTGTCAACAAATCGATTGCCGGCAAATCTGCGTTTTCTCGGCCTGCTTGCTCTGTAATTTTTATCAATTTTAGCACTTTTAGATGTACCACCCATTATTAATAAAAAAATATGAAAGTACTATCAAAAATGATATTTTTCTCAACGAACACGACACACTTTTCACGTCGAACGGTCGATCGAAACTGAAGGACGCTGCTTCTACACGTGCTTTGTACACGTAGAGTAACGGTAACCAGGGCCGCATATATACTTCTGGAGGCCCCAGGCACAACATCGTTATGAGGCCTCAAAAGAACAAGTCTATTTCTACGGTTATGTGAAATATGTAGATACGTATAGGGAACAAAATAGCCATTACCCTAATAGCTTTTTGCTCCGTTGCTGGTACGCTCAAGTACACGAATTTTTGCAATATAGCAGTTCCTGTTCGCTTTATATTACAACGAAAGAATAATGTATTTCAATTAATGGAGGCGGAAGAAATGTTTCAGCTGCTTCTAGTTTTCATATCATGAATTTAATATTTAAAAAAGTATTTTATTTTGCAACTATAACTAAGCGGTTTTTTATATGGTTGTTTGTAAGGAGCAAGGTTTTAAGATGTGGCCTCATAGAGAGTGAGACCCCAGCTTGCGCCTAGTGCGCCTTGTAGTAAACACGGCCCTGACGGTAATATTTCAATATATAGTATTAAATACAACATTGAATAAGCTGCGCGGACCTTTCTGTACATTATATATACACTAAAGATTAAAGATATTACAAGCCAGCTGCAAATCCCGTCTTAAAGACGAGGAACCTGTGTCCCGCTCGACGACCCTGTCTACCTGCGCGTGCGCAATACGCTTTATTGCGCTTTATGGAGCGCTCGACCTTTTTGGCTGTCAATTCTTAATTTTACGAATTTGTACATAAACCAAACGGCATTTTACTCGGGAAGAATAGTACTTTTGAAAAATGTAAATTAAACAAGTTTGGTGTCTTTCAATGATAAATAAAGAATTTCACTTTCTGTAAAATTGATAACACATTGCCCGAGCGACCCTGTGTAAGGTCGATTTGCACTAGGGTAAATGTACTATGGGCAGGTGTACCCATTACTGCGGTATTTTTCTCCACTAAGATTAGAATACGTAAAAATAATTTTTTGGCCTCAAAAAACGGCTACAATTCAATAAGAATGTATTCTATTTGAAGAAACAAAAATATTTTCCAATCATTCTCATATTTTTATAATCTTAGGATTTAAACAAACGATCTTCACAAAAAGTACAAAACAGACCACTTTTATTCTGTATCGATTACCAAAATACTGGTGTTTAAATGATTGTACATTCATCATATTGCTTTAGATTGATTTGGAAAAAGTTTTTTTATTATTTAAATACCTTCTTTATTGTAAAAAATATAAAAATAAGAATATTAAGCCCTCAGCATTACGTACATTTAAACTATTGATACTTACATGCCATAATGCCCCTGGATAATGAGAAGGGGATGTTACTCGGTCTATGACTTATACATGTACTGTGCTCCCAGTATTCCTCTGACGCCTGCAACACAATTTTAATAAACTTTCATAGTGAAAAGAAAATATTCAACCGTGAGATAAGAATTTCTCATACACAATTTAGAAAATGACGTAAAGCACAAACACTTAATTTCATAGTAAAAAAAGTACAACAGAAGGAAAATAGGTATTGCTGATAAATCACGATGTGAAAAACGAAAAATTTATTTTATCTGTACCGAAATTAATACCTATTAATGATTACCACTGTGTTGGTACCGACAGACGCGCGAAACTCTTTTGCTCCTTTCGGGGTCCTAAGGCCCGATTAACTTTCGTAGTACGCGTGATGCCGGGAACTTTGTTACTCGCTAAACTAATATAAAGTAACTGTTTATATTGACGCGACGAAAAATGGTACTTGCTGGTCTGTTGATGACCAGACGAGAACAGTGCCTTAGTGACGAATGCTTGAGAAGACGAAGTGCTCTAGTCCGTATGACGAGCAAGAGAACGACCCTTGCTTGAAGAGTGCTAACAGTGTTCTGGTCTTGACCACCTTTTCGACGTCGAAGGTAGACAAGACATCAGAATTTTGGGAGGTGCCAAAATTGCTGATTGGCTAGCTTTTCGGCGGAAAGTAAGCAATTGCCTGGTAGTAAAAATCGAATGAATAAAAATACTAAATTGCCGACTGCAAAAGATGATTGAATTTCCGCCTCGCTCTGAGCCGGCATTTGTCCCGTAAGACGGGACACACTGTCTTTAACAAAGAACTGATAAATTTTATGGAAAAATAACGCCAATGACAAAGGATATCTAAATTAGTTAGAATAACAAAATACATCACTTAAAGTTCACAAAAGAATATATGACACCGTCATTACTTGCTGAGACAAAGTTGTTTCTTAAGTTTACATATGCTGAGTTGATCAATATTTAATACACATTGGCTACTATCCACTACTGCTTAAAAATATTTGATCAGATGTTGCATGCACGTTTGATAAAAGAAGAAATACAACTTTTTTTTCACATTTCATAACAAGGTTTCATTCAGATTTGCCATCTAAAAAGTAGTTGTCAAACTACAATTCCATCATTTAATTTTGCTATTGCCAGCTTTTGTTTGTCTAGTATGTATCTATGTACATCTGACGACGACATACATATATACATACGTCCGTCGTCGTCGAAATTTTTAATTGTTCTTAAAAACGTATATTGGCGAAAAATATTCTAAAGAATGTCATTATATGTCCTCCAGAATCATCCTTTCAAAATTTCATCAAAACCCGAGGGTGGGGGGGGGGGGCATCGAGGGGTCTCATTATGACCTGAATGACATTGTCATTTTATATTTCACAAACAAATTTACACTTCTTATGTTACATTAAAAAATTAGATTTCCAAGTGAAAATTGGATCATGTAAAGTAGCTAACTTTTCAAAAATAAATTTGTAATTAAACTTTTACAATATAACAATTTTTAAAACACACTGCGTAGATGATGAGAATTTATAAAATCGAAAACAAAATAATAAGTGGTAATTGTACTAGAAATAAGGAAGCATAACAACTTACCGTGAACGTGTAACATCCTCCTGGCACTGGTAGACCACCAAATTTAATGCTAAGGGTGTATTCACCAGCATCCGGGACAGTGTAATAAATGTTAACTGTGCCATGTCCATTATCCTCAATGTTAACATCTGCGACCTCGCTAAAAAAATTATGAAAAATATATAAGATGTCACCCTCATTGCGATCACTCTAAATATGTATCTTCTTTATATTATATACATGATAGGACATTAAGTCAGAGAATAAAATTGCTTGTTTCGAAAAACGAGTTATTACGATCGACGGACCTGTCCACCGCCGCTGTAACTTCTAATAATAATAATATTAATACGATCGAGGGAAAATTTTATTAGAGTTCAATTGTATGTACAGTAAGCTCACACTATGGGCTCGCACTCGGGGCTGGCGGCGAACGCTTAACGCATAGTTGAGATGAGCCCATAGCGAGAGTTTACTGTATATGTATAATATGTTCATTAAATTCAAAGTGACTATTGAAATAAATCCCGAGATTGGCCTTGATGATCGGAAATTACCTACGCTTGAAACTATAAACTAGGTACTATACAAAACTATCAACAATTTCCGCATTTCGTGCCCCTATCACTGTACAGAGACTCATTAAAAATTCAGCGTTACACTGCAGGACCTTCCTTGTTAGAAATCATGCACAATGACGAATTTGCTTACCTTCCAGATGTAGAACGTATGCAACAGGTCACTGCGCCGAAGCCTGCATTTTCAGTGTCCACAATAATGTAATACTCCTCACCTTCAGCTAAAGTCTGCTGAATACCTTCTTTGATTTCACAGTTTTCAGCTTTTCCGGTGGAGACGCTTTGAACATTAATCGGACCACTAAGCACGTCTGCACCCCCATATCTCACGCTGACCTTATAAAAGCCACAATCATCCAGCAGATACGTCGCGTTGTATTTTCCATGTCCTAAATCTCTAATTTCAACTTTGCGAGGTACTTGATCAGGACCCTGCAAACAAAAATAATCGGCTAAGCATATGTGCGATCATGGGATGTGTATAGTGTCTATACGAGCTATAGTGACTTAGGTGTGAAGTCACTCAGCGGGGTCTTAACTGACACCCTGCTAAGTACTGGCCGCTAAACGTGCCCCCCTACTACCTCTTGCAGGACTGTAATTAGAGAAGACCAGGACAAAATCGGGGCCGTAAAGATTAATAGAAAATAAAACAGAAATTGAAGATACGGTTTATCATTATTAAAAGACATCAATTAAGCTTTGCTACTGGATATTAAAAATTGTCTCATTATCAGCACATATTAATACAAATCCATTTTAGTAAGGTATATGTACTGCATTAGAACAGTAGTAATATAAATTATTTTATATTAATAACTTATTTTAAGCTAAAATCACTGCATGTCTTGACGTAATTTTAGAGGTTTTACCCTTTACGGCCCCGGTTTTGTCCTCGCCTTCCCTAAATACAGTCCTGCAAGAGGTAGTAGGGGGGCAGGTTTAGTAGCCAGTAGCCAGCAGGGTGTCGGTTAAGACCCCGCTGAATGACGTCACACCTAAGTCACTATAGCTCGTATAGGCTCTATACACTCGTTTATACAGTGGTGGCCGGTTAAATTTGAATGGAACCTGCTCGGGTAAATTTGAACAAAGCATCCCCACCATATTTTCTTGTGGAACCGTCTTGACCTTCATCCTCTCGAGCTCATCAAATCATAACAGATTGACAAGACAAGCGAAGAGATATATAAAAATTTAACTTTCCACAATTCTCATCCCATTTTTATGAAAATGGTACGAATTGATTGATAAGGTTCGCCCGATGAAAATGAGTCCAACACGACATAAATCGGACTATTTTTAGGATTATTGATTGTTAATAGGAATGTACTCTATTGCCGTCCGCAATGCTAAAAATACTCCGATTTATATGATGTTTGGACTCATTTTCATCGGGAAACCCTCATCAACCAATTCCTTCTATTTTCATAAAGATAAGATGAAAATGATGAAAAATGAAATTGTTGTCATTGCGCGATACATTGTAACGCGATGGGCCCTCGTTTCAAATACCAGATCTCGGCCTCGGTCGCTCGACGTTGTACAAAAGAAGTAATGGAGGTTGCGGATTATCACTTATGGAATCACGAAATGTGTTACTTATGGAGACAACACTGTACTAGGACCTTACATGTTTATTAGTTATTTTGTGAGACGTGACAACAAAATAAATATCTCCGAAACGAGCCATCTCTTCATTTACCAGAACTTAATTCATTCACTTACCAGAACTTGAATTTCGAGGTAACCGTAGCCAGCTTTCGAAGTATCCACTATGAAATCGACTGGAAAAGAAGCCCGGCAAACAGATTCTACTCTTGACAAAGCAACTTTACTTGGCTCTACGGTAGGCAAAACCTTCGGCTTGAAAGAACTTCCTGGTATATTTTCTCCGTTATAAGTTACTCCTACTTGCAAGTTACTTCCAGCTGGAGGTGGTTGATAAGTAACTTCGTATAAACCATTTTCACACCGTTCAATGATCGGTTTCTGAACTTCTCCCTTATCGGTTTTTAATATGATGTCCAATTGCCCTGGACCACATTTCAATGTGTCGACAATGAATTTGGCTGGAACATTTACTCGTACGACTTCCAATCCAGGTCCATACGCAGAGACGTTGCTAGCTTCTCTTACGTTCACAACAGAAATTTGGAAAGGAGACCCAGGGATGTGTTGTTTCGCAAATTTTATAGAAACTTGGCAGTCACCTGGCTTAGTTGGAACATATTCAACATCGTAGGAACCATCGTAATTGTCCATACATGTCACCTTTACTTCACCTTCCATAGATAAATCCAAACCTCCGTTACCACCATCTAAACATTTAGAAATGTGACTTCAATGTTTAAAACTTTTGCAATTTTTAATCAACCTGACTTCTTCATTAAGGACATCTTGTCAAAAGTGTTATTTCAAATTCACAGAATATTTACATTTGCTCAGGTGTCGATTCCAAAATATTATTTTCTTCCTAAATTTGCATCATATTACACTCTGGTATCTAACTTATTAAATACTCTACCTTTTGTTTCTACGATGAATTTGTTATGCTTATTCACGTATCCCCGTTCTAACCCTGGCCCATATGCTCTGCATTTAGTAGGGTCACCGATTCGTTCAACACTAACTGCAAATGGTGAACCAGGAATAGGGATATCGTCATAGTGTATGACTATGGTATAACGTCCTTCTTCGCATGGTACATAAATAACATGATAAATTCCATCTTCTCCAGGAACGACGAGCTTCTCGATTTTGCCACCCCTAGGTGTAAAAATTGCGCAGAAGACCTTGTCATCATTATTTTTCGACTTCGCGATTCCTCTGGTGTCTATCGTAAACTCCGTTTCACGATTCACACATACAGCTAAAATTCATAAAATTTCAATATTTAGAAATTACACATGTTTATGGCGTGGAATTCAAGGCTCTACGAAAGTGGCTTCTAAACTTGTATCAATGTTATTTTCCTATAACATCATTGCAAGCTGTAGTTCGATCATAACGCGTTCAGTGGTACGCGACAATCAAGATGAATACTATTATCACAGACGACGTTTAGGGTTGGAATCGGTTTTGAGATTTTACCGATAATGTTGCATGTGACACAAAAATGGTAATGGGTCCTGGGACCCCGCAAACCCGGGACAGAAAAATGTTTTAGGCTGGAGGTGCACAAAGAGCGGCTCGGAGCCGGAGACATCTTTGCGATTCTGGGCGCCGGGTCAGAGCCAAGAGTGGAGCTGAGCAACGTAAAGTGAAATCCCACGGCGCGTGGCTCAACGAGTAGATACTTAAGCCAGGAATCCACCTAAAAGCTAAGCTATGCTAAGCTATGCTATGCTATGCCATGCTACCTTTTCAAAAAAATTAGCTTCAATTCATTCTTATGGAACCGTTTCCACCAAAAGCTAAGCTAAAACATAGCATAGCATAGCTTAGCTTAGCTTCCAGGTGGATTCTCGGCTTTACACGTGGGGGTTTCTTAAAATTAGGTCTTAATACTATTTCCGCTATAAATACTGGTTATGCTACAAAATTAATTTTGTACTTACTTCGGGCAAGGCCGTCAACTTTAATCTCGGAGACATCTACAGATGGTTGAACGTTGACCTGTATAGGGGACTGGGGTACAGTCAATCCGTCGTAGTACAAATTTACCAAGTAAGTTCCTGGCTGAGATGCTAGATAGTTAACGTTATATGTTCCATCTTCGTTATACGTCAGTGAATAGGAGATTTTCCTTCCTTCAGAATTTTCCATACTGACATGCAGGTCACCCGTCCCCGCTTCGGAGCAATCAACGTTAAAATATGTAGGAATATTTGTCTTCACACTTTTTTCAAGACCAGGCCCGTAAGCAAATACCTTCGCAGGATTTAAAGGCGCTTCTACTTTTATCCAGTATGGAGATTCTTTTATAGCTACTCCACCATAATTCACCTAAAGCAGCGAATAATAATTGCATTTGATGGGGTTTGAGGTTGTGAGGGGGGAGGGCGCCAACTTTTGAGAGATTTAAGATAAAAAATATGTGTTATATCTGTGAGGATAAAAAATCATCCATCGTAATAATATTTTGTATCATAGTGTAGGTACCTGTGTAAAAACTTGATACTTTCTGTTTACCTACGTGCTTTATTTTTGTAAATTTAAGCTATAATATTAAATAATTTGATCGATATTCTACTACAGAGGTTCACAAAGAGTCGCTTGGAGTCGGAGACCTCTTGGCGATTCTGGGCGCCGGGTCAGAGCCGAGCGTGGAGCTATTACGTTAAGGTGAAGTTCCACGGCGCGTAGCTAGGCGAGCTTGGCGCAAGGACTTGCCGAGTCCCGCGCCGTGGGAACGCTCAGGCCTCGCCGACTCGCGCCTGCCAAGGCGACTCGCCGAACCTTGACGAGCCTGGGCGAACCGAGCCGACTCGCCGAGCCACGCGCCGTAGAACTTCACCTTTACTCAGCTCCACGTTTGGCTCTGACGGGGCGGCCAGAATCGCAAAGAGGTCTCCGATTTTGAGCTGCTCTTTGTGCCCCTCACTTGTAGTTCATTATCTCACCATAACAACGTGTTGCGATTCAGAGGTTGGAGTATATTGGCATTGCACTTTTCCATCACGATTGTCATCTAATAGGACAGGAACATCGCTTCCGTGAGCATCTTGAATAACGACCTCCAAAGCCGCTTGACCAGCTTTTCTTACATCTACTGTAAACTCTGTTGGTTCATTACTGAGAACAGACTTTGCTTCAACTCCTGGACCATACACTTCAACCTGAAAATCCTATCTAATTATTTCCTTGTGACATTAATGTTGAATTGGTATGACATGCTACTAATCAAGTTAATTATTTATGAGTATGATACATTCCAAATTCTAATTAAATTGGTATTTATAAATGTTCAGTAGCACTTTATTTTTTATATACATCAATAAAAACACGAAAACGTTAAGTAGCTATACAACCTAGGTTGCATATTTACGTCTTCCACACATGTTTTGCTCCAAAAACACATAGACAGGAAGTGGATAAATAGAATGGAAAGCGAACCTTATCAGGGTCGAAGGCGCCTTTTGGCAAAATTTTCACGACATATGGTGACTTTGGAATGTCTTCTTCGTCGTATAACATATGAACAGCATAATGCCCTGGGGCAGTAGGCAAGTAAGACACATTCATTGTTCCATTGTCATTAATATGGCAATTGATTTTCGGTTGTGAAGGACCGTCGATTAAAAACATAAGCCCATCGGTTTCGCAATTTTTCTCTACCGTGAATTTCGCTGGATAATCAACTACTCCACCATAAAGTCCAGAACCAAAAACCCTGATTGCTGACTTTTTGTAAGGGCCAACGTTAACTTCAAAAAGTGACTTATAAATTTCTTTTCCACTATAGGTTATCGTTACTACGTGCCGTCCTTCTCTCATCGGGGTATAATGACACTCATATGTTTTTTGGTCAATTTTGGACATGCTAGAAGCATTACGTTGAATAATTTCAGTTAATACAGTTAGATGCAATTAATTTGTTAGATTTCCAAATCGTTCATAAATTCGTGAGTATCCTTTTAAAATATTGCATTAAATTATACGTTTTTACAGTTAAGAATTTATGTAAATATAAGTTTAATGTTTCACTTCGTTGTATTTTATTGTCGAAAAATTATTTGATCATAGTATTACAAATTAAAGTGATTTACATATTACTTGGGATAAATATATACTTCTCCATTATTATTACAATAATAATATAGTTACCTTAAAACAAAGAGTTACTTACTGCACAAGGGCATTAACTCCATCTGAATCAACCACTTCAACTGCGGGTACATCATCACCGGCACCTTCCGTAATGATAACAAAATCCGCGTCGTCTTGAACGCGAACTCTATTCGGTAATAGTCCTCGTCCATAAGCTATGCATTTTTTAGCATCCGACGGTGATGCTACATTAACGCTATGAGGACTTCCAGGTATCAAATTTCCGGCAAAAGATACATTCACAATGTGCAAACCTGTTGCAGGGGAAGCGTATTTGCACCTCCACACATCTAATAAAGTTCTTCGTAATTTCACAGGTATAGTGGTCCTTGAACCCTATAAATCGGAAACTTACAATATCCACAATCGGACGCTTACGTAGGTCAATGGTTTTGAGAAAAGACATGGTACTCAATTGTTTATAAATAGAAATCTTATCGAGTAAAATAAAACATTGTAAAATTATATCCCTCGCATATTTTAATATAATTTTACATTTTTAGTCCAGTTTACATTTACGCAAGCTGACCGATAATCATGGTCAGGGAGTCGCGACCGTAACAGTAACTTGAATTCATGATCGGTTTACATTTCTTTGACCTGTGACCTTAATGAGAGATGAGAGAAATTCTGATCGAATACATTTTTTTTATTATCAAAAAACTACTTCTAAGAAAACATTTCCGTTACTTCAAAATAAATTTTTAAAGAAGTGGTAGGTACTTCTTGATTTTTCGATTAGTGTCTTGTTTTGTATTTTATTAACAAAAGCAGATGAACACCTGGCCGAAAATCACAAGCTTGATTTTGAGTATCTGCCATTTTTCAGAAAATAATTTTTTCCAAAATCGCCGCCGACAAGCATCAGATTATAGTCTTAATAATATTCGTGCAAAATTTTATTCAAATCGCTCTAGTAACTTCTCAGATATTTTTGATACCGCAAATGCTGTAACTATGAAGGGGCCGTGGGAAAAGGGGCTGCTATGCCACCATTTCTTAAGATATCAAATTTCTTTTTGAAAAGCCTACAGCTCAATTTATACACAACAAGGTGTATATTTTGATTTTCAAGTATGGGGTTTCTTTATATGAAAAGAAATCATAAAAGTGGCCCTATTTTGCGACTTGTCAATGGTATGTAACGCCCTTAAGATATAAAACGTATGAACAAAGATTCATTGTATTATATTATAATACAATAGGTACTCTTGTTACGAAAATATTCTATACTGCTAAAAATCTGTAAACTATTATTCCAGATTATTCTCAAAATTGACGTCCCCATCAGAAGAATAATATTTCAAAAGAAAAAGATAGTGTTTTTTAAAACATATTGTAGATCTAACTATGAGCTACCATATTCCAGCATGCGGCTTAATTGTTTCGACTCTACTTAGAAGAATATCTTACCTGAGGATCCAGTATAACAACTTCTGGTATGCCAAGACCAGCATCTTTTGTAAATATGTCAAAGAAAGTAGGCGTGTTTACTAAAACACCTTCAGGTTGTATTCCTGGTCCACTCACTACAACTTTGTTAGGGTCACCAGCCCATGCCCCAACATTAACCACGTAAGGACTTTTTGGAATCTCTCTTCCAGCAAAAAGTATCTTTATCTTGTGTGGTCCTCGATTTTGTGGAGTATATGATACAGTGTATGTGTGGTTCTTATCCTTGTTAAACACAATGTCCACCTTTAATAAGAAGGAATTGCATGTTTAGAAATATTATTATTTAAACAGATTGTTAAATATTTTCACACCACTTGATTTCTATACGATAATTCATACGATAATTCTATATCATGTACGGAGATTCGCATTAATATTTGGCGGCCATGCTACAGGGGAAGCCATGTATTATGTTGTGTATAGGTACAGAGTGTGTCTACAAAGTTACAGAACTGAGAAGATTACATTTATCAAGCCGATAAGCACACAGCAACAATTAACAAACAATTTTTAGATGGAAGAAAAGTTAATTTATTAAAATGACCGGCACAAAGTCCGGATTTAAATCCCATCGAGATGCTGTGCATTGACGTAGATTGTAGATATTGTACATACAGAAATAATATTAAAGAAAATAAAAATATCAATTAATTGTATAAAGTAATAGAAAATACGGCTCCATATCAATACTACACAATACGATATTACACATGCAATTTAGCGCAAATCAAAATAGGACACAGAATATAGTGCACATACAATTTAGAACACATGCAGTTTAACGCACATTTTTTTTAGTGCACATCAGGATAGCGCACAGCAAGATTTCACGCACAACCATATTCTCGTCGCCGTCGACTGTTTCACAGCCGATGGTATTAGTATTGGTTGGAACTAGAATTAGGGCGGGGGGCGCGCGCCCGCTCGTGAGCGCGTAAAGCATAGTAGCGAACCGATGTGACTTTGGGGATGTTCAAAATGAGACTGCGGTTACAAGTATCGCGCGATGGGGTCAATATCGCTATTGTTGTCAAGGTCATCATTCTGAACATTTCCCTTTAAACTTTTTGGCGGTCGGCTTTGGTTTACGAGATATTCGCAAAAAACTTTACTTAACATTAGAATTACCGAGTTTAACACATACACACATCGGTTCGCTATCATTCTTTACGCGCCCCCCGCCCTAATCTAGCCCCAACCAATACTAATACCATCGGCTGTGAAACAGATTTCAATATATTATGCCGAAAGTTTTTCATATGTTTTTGACAACATATGTCAAGATCATTGAACTCGGTGAGGAGGTAACTTTCGACATATTATGCCGAAAGTTTTTTATTAACACCTCCGAATCTAAAACCGACCGCCAGCAAGTTTAAACGGAAATGTTGTTCAGAATGACGACCTTGACAACATATGTGAAGGTCATAGAAATCGGCGAGGGGCCAGTTCATCGGCAAGTTTACCGTATATCCTGTTGTACACTAAATAAAATTTGTGTTAAGCTGCATGTGTTCTAAATTGTATGTGTACCTACTATCTTCTGTGTACTATCTTGTGTGCGATAAATTGCATGTGTAATATCGTACTGTGCAGTTTTGATATGGAGCCGAAAATACACGGTGTTCTGTCCCCGTTGACCGATGTGTTCGTTTGATAAAATCTATGCGAAGACGTTGTACTGCAGACATTAAAGAAAATAGCAAGGCGAAAAAATAATAACCATAGAATAATTTGAAAAAATGTTTCATCTAATAGTCGCTCTCGAAAGTAGTAGTATAATGCATACATATATTGAAAAGGCGTTGTTCATTAGTTTGTGTCCGTAACAAAAAAAGGTTGAAGCTACTATTATTTTTGCTATCTGTTTTAATGTTTGAATTAATTTAAAATTACTTTGTGTTTTTAAAATATATAAATACCTACACGTTAAAAAAAACTCATCATGTAAATAAATTCATTTCCTTCCTATATAACTTTATAGCTGAAATAAACTTCGTAAGTACCTATATGTCCGCCACTGTATATTGACACGATACACTTACTGGTATTTTGTTTCTATCCGGCTCTTCTACAATGACATCAACATTTCCCTTGCCAGCAGAAAATGTGTTTATGATGAAATTAGCTGGCACTCCTACAATCGGACCGCTCGGTTCAATACCAGGACCATAAGCATGTACTCTATGCAACAAATTAGTATAACAGATTAGAATCTGCAGCATGTTTAAAAAATACTCGGCTCCTTATGATATTAAGCCGTTAAAAATACTTATTCTCCAAACGAAATAAAGAGAACTGTTAGAATTTCTTATTAATGCTAATTAAATACAATCGATATTCAGTTTCCCTACGTGCCAATTACAGTTTCCCAAAGATAATTGAAAAATCCGTATAATCTCATATCTTCTGGTTTCTTGAAACTTTGTACGACAATTGTAATCTTTGTCAGAAAACGCATTGCAGCTACCGAGTGAAGATTTAACTCGCGAATGTAAATAATTTTTATTCAAAACTATAATTAATGTAATGAGGGATTCGTATAAATGGAATATTTCGCAAAAATTGTATCTTCTTTTATAATCCCCCAATGCACCAATGAATTTGTGAAAACAAAAACTACAGTAAATCCTCGTTATAGTCCCGTTTTTACCATGCGTAGTACGCCCGGTGACTGTCCCCACCATTTCTTGAAATCCTTCGGTCGAGAGTGAGAGTACGAAAGAGTCGACGGCAACTTCGTGCCAACTGTTTCGTTCCCTCTCGCTCGCCCGAATAGTGTTAGCATCGCGTCGTACGCCCGCCGCCAGCCCCGTTCGTCGGGTTTATTACGAGGAATTACTGTATTCTATTAATGTAATTACTATAACAATAATAGAGTGATCGATTTTATGAAATTTGCATTCATTCGTAAATCTGTAGAAACTTCAGATTATAATAATTCGCCCGATAACATACAAAATGTACTTTTTTTCATTTCACAGGGTGTTCGGCTGCACGTAGGAGATACTTTAAGGGGTGAGTCTGAATATCAAAATAAGACAAAAATCAAGAATAACGAAACTGTATTTATGCTGAATTATAAGCGTTTAAAGATTTGGTACATTCCACCTGAAACCCGGCAAACCGCCCGACACCGGTGTGCGCGGAAGAAGTCAGGAGAGGGGTTGAGACGAACTCTTGCCTTTGTATGTAATAAAAAAGAAACTATGAATCAAATAAAAAATCCGCTCCGCCAAAAACTGCGCGATAGTGTATCATATATATAGTCATGAAAAATTGGAAGTAAATCGATTGAATAGTTTTTGAGTAATAGTGGGTACCGTGTTTGAAAATCAATCGAGAAAACGAATCGAGAAAATTGCATTTGAAGTTCTTATCAACGTATGGCAACACGTCAGAATAATTCACTTCTAATGTCTATATCTTCGATATTTCTGCGAATGTCGGTCCCAAATCTTGGGAAAACATTCTTCAAACATTCTTCAGACACTTCAAACATTGAAAGTATGTAAAAAAATTGATCTTTTTGGCATATCTAGGTACGCAGAGGCGGACTGGGTCTAAAAATATTGGTTACCAGGAGACAAAGGGGGGCTCACTCCAACTATAAGGCTATCATTTAATTTTTAAATATAAGAAATAAATAAAATTTTCAAAAAATACATAAGTGGCAAAAAATACAATTAAAATTTTTGTGAAATAAATGTATCCTCGACAAATGATTTTATTAA
Organism: Andrena camellia; assembly: GCA_029448645.1. Classification (NCBI taxonomy): domain Eukaryota; kingdom Metazoa; phylum Arthropoda; class Insecta; order Hymenoptera; family Andrenidae; genus Andrena; species Andrena camellia. The sequence goes on along the minus strand of CM055678.1, from coordinate 31,672,453 downwards.
TTTTTTTTATTAAAATAGTAATACAACGTAAATTTTAGTTGCATACAGTAATAATATTGGAACTTCTTTTAAGTATATTTTCAAGCTATTAAAGGGTCATTAATATTTTTAACATATTGCCTGATGTGTAAGGGGGCTCACTTCATCACGGGCCCAAAGGGCTCACTTGCCAGCGGGTAAGCTGACACCCTGCCCAGTCCGCCACTGTAGTTACATTCCCCATAATGTGATACGACCATGTATGCTTTACATGACGTATCTGTAAGACTGATTACCCAGAAACAAAGTAATTTGTTTTATCACCTTACCTATTTCGATTAGTACGTGACCGAAGAGGTGCGCCTGACTGTAGCTCTGCATTATGATACTGAGAGAGGTACGTCATCATTGACAATTCGTCTACGTTCGGGTTAACCATTTCCTCTGGCTTAATAAGCTATAAGAAAATAACAGAAAACCTTTAAAATAAATAGGTTTACTTCGCACTTGAAGTGGATACTGGTAAAGTACACGAGCCTGTGGTACATTAAGCCAATCGTCAGCCAATCCCATTGCTTCAGAAGCGTTTTGTAGTGCATCCTTTGGATTCCAATCTTGCCAATCAGGACAAAGACCTGGTGCAACAGCATCTACAAGTGCGCCAACTGCACGCCCATCATTCCACTGAGAAGTGAAGTTGGTAATCAGTAGATCCGGTAGTTTTGACTGGATCCACTGCATCAATCGGTCTTTCGGCGATGCATATTGTTCGTTATCCTCCCCCTCCCATTTCGGCATCGAAATGGAGTAATGAAGTATCAAGGTCCATATTAAACCAAGGATCAGTTTCAATTTACCATCTACGATGTCCGAGGAATCTGTAAAACATTGTTTAAGTCTTAGAGCAAATAAAAACAGACAGAACATTATAGTACGAAATTGTAAGTGAGTAATAATAATAAAAAATATGCGCGATCATTATTAACCATTTTACCTATGAATCGCAGTTCCACAGTAGACTTGTGTCACATGCTGATATTGATGAATCTTATGTAGGAAGTACCTAATTCTTGAAAAAAATTTTAACACGTATATTTTTCTATTAGCAATGGTCCATATTTAGGTACTGAAACAGCCCTCAAAGTTAGTTGCAAAAAAACACGATTGCCCCAATATCTCGAAATCTGAAAAGTCCGTGTAGAAAACACTGGAAGTGCCAAAATTAAAAAGGTGTTTTTTTGAAAATATTCTAGGTGCCAATGGTAATATTATGGTATAGATTATAGAATTTGATTGACTTGATTTGACTTACAGTGTTTTGCAGTACAAGGACTCTTCAACTATGTATACAGTGTGAAAAAGACTTTTTTAGACACAAATGATTTAGGTACCCTTTAATGGCAAAATCAGATACGTAAGCAGATTCGTAATATCTCAATTTGTTTAAGGAATATATTAACAAATAGTAACTTTACACAGGGTTTTCTTACAAATTGCTCAACAATTTTTGCACAAATTCGCCAATATACACTACAGACTAAAATGAGAAATGAAATTTTTAGTTGCGACTTTTTAATAAAAATTAGGTTTACAGTTTTAAACTCGCAACGTTCTCGAAAAGGGAATCACGGGGATATATGAATTTCGCGGCAATTTGAACACAAAGCAAGTCATGATATTAGCAATGTTTATAAACATACCAAGTACGACAGCGATGCTTTTCCACAGAATTGGAGCGGAGTCTGTGTACATACAGCGAAATCTACTGTCAATCGGTCTAGTCGAGATACAAGCAGGTACACGCGTAGGTACTCTTCAAATATATAAGTTATTTTTCTTTACAATAAAGTCTTGTAAGTATCAAAAAATTTTATTCTTTATTTTAGATCCATTTTCTCATGTAGTATCACCCCCTTTCCGCTTGTACTACGAGTTACATGATAACCTGTATGTAAGTCAATGAGATTATCTACAAAATCAACAGTTACCAACAATTTTCACCTAATTGTATTTTGCAGTTTCCTTCCGATTTCGCATCGATCGTATAAAAAAACGATTTGTACCGCGAACAACGAGGATCAGCGTCGCAGAATTTTTCTACCTATGATGACAATATTTGCCCCAAAATACTCAAAATACATGTAATAAAACTTTACATCTTTTACGATAATATTTCCCCGAAGTTCTCTTTCCGTAAGCATAGTAAGTTCAATATAGGGCACCTAATTTTTATTAAAAATTCGAAACTAAAAATTTCAAAGTACGGCTATTGCTCATTTTGCTCTGCAGTTTTAAGTTGACGAATTTATGCAAAAACTAAGCAAGAAATTTTCAGATAAATGAGTAAAAAATTACTATTTTTTACTGAATTGTTTAAATAAATTCATATATTACGAATCTGCTTACGTGGTTGATTTTGTCATTATAAAGTACATAATGTTGTTCCACTTCGCATGGTTTCCGAGCTATTGGAGCTAACGTGTTTCTTTATCCCAAACTTTTAAGACTGATTTCAACCCCCCCCCCCATTCCCCTTACGGACAATCGCCGTTAAAAGAAATAGGTACGTGTCAAATATTTTTTGAAGAACTACATACTTCCTACTTGAGTTTCATCAAAATCAACGTGTAAGTAAATGATATAATCACCTTCTTCTTTTTAATGAATAAATATGCGATCAACACTCAGCGTGACAATAAAAATGAACAAGAAAGTACTCTTATGGCTATGGTTATAACACTAATCGATTACTACTTTTATGCTACATGCGCACTATTTTAACAGTAATTTTATATACAGTGCTGGACAAAAGTATTAGCACAGCATAATCTTTAAGATGCAATTGCTTAAAGTGAGTAAAAAAATTGAATTAAATAGTTCAGTTTTCGATATATGTATTATGGATATTGTGCGACTTGAAAATCGGTTAACTCCTAAAAACGTTAATCGAATCATTTAAAAATTTAGTTTATGGTACCATTTATTTAAAAAAATAGTTATTAAATAATGGTGAATACCCTCTACAGATTGTTCCCACTCACTGACGTCTACAATTCCAACCCCGTTCGAAAACAACAGTTTAGGCCTATGTTAGGTCAAGGTTTATCAGACTCTGAATTTTAAATCGTAGCAGTAAACACTATTTAAATAAGAAAGAAAGTTTATCACTCACCGATATTAACGAGCCTTATTCCCTCGTCGTCCAGAAACTTCAAAGCTACCGACACATTCTCCAGCTTTTGGGATCTGAAGATGGGTTTCTTATTGTGTTTCGGCAGTTGCTTCTGGGAAAGCACTTCGATCAAATCGATCAATCTAAGGCCATCCGACAAATCGCACGCCAAATCGGCAATGTGTTTGCCGACTGCTTTTAATTTTTCGCTGGCCCACCTAGTGAACGTGTTCTGCTGCAGTAGTTTCCACTGTTGATCCTCGAGCCTATCTTCTCCAAACCCGACGAGCTTCTCCATCGCCTCTTCGCACTCGACTGACTTATCCGTCGCGCACATACATTTTATCGGCCGATTTGTGTACGTTACGTACTTCCTCTGCGCAGTGTCCTTCTCCAACATTATCATACACATACACGAGTGGACACAGATTCACACCTCGCCATTTTGTGATCGAGTACCTATATTAACGTTTTTTTTTTTGTTAATATTAAGATATGTCTCCTTCTTAATAGACGGTATATGATGTAATTATACATAACTCATCCATTAATTTTATAGAGTCCACTGCAGGGCCGCGGTGAGTTGTGTGGAATGTTTGAATTACATATTCCTCGCTTGACATTTTACTGTGTGTGGAGTATCCCACATCCGGGAATTTGGAAGCATTTTACCATTCTTTTATTCTTTGTTTGCGCACTACTGTTTTTTAGGCTGTTGAAATTGGGTCTTTTAATTTGTTACTCCCTCCTCTCCCCCTGGTCCATTGTACGCAATATTGAGTGGCATCGCATTGACAAAGTATTAAATCCTTAATCAGAACGTTTATTACATATTTTTGGATCGGAACAATAGTGTTATTGGTACATATGGGAACCTATGGACATGAAAATTTCAAAATATCGCGTCGTCTTCGAGAACTCAAGGACATTCGCGTTTAATTTTGGAACACCACAGGAGAGCATATGATCGTTTTTAAACATATTTAAGTTATTCCTTATTCAAATGTATTTTAGTCAAACTGTCGTGTAAATTATTTAAAGTTTCGAATAACGATACAAGTAAACATTAAAACCTTATTCAAATATGACGATACAATGTTTCTTGAATAAAAGACGTATTTTTACTCATAGAATAAATTCACTTGGATCAAACTTATTTGTATCTTCGGTTACACTGTCCAACAAAATTGAACTTTTTTTCTGTTCTGTAAGATTCAATAGCCGTTTGGGAGCGAAATAGTTTGGCAAAACGTGTGACGCGGACAGTGGTAGTCACGCGCGTTACGCGATTCTGTGACGCTGAGCAGCCCATGCGCCATTGACTACCACTGTCGGCGCCGCACGTTTTGCCAAACTTTTTCGTTTCTGTATTGTAAACAAAATGTGTTTTACCACTTCTGTTGATGGTTTCCGGAGGAAAAATGTCTGCTGCATCGCGTGGAGTAGTCAGATTTTCTCCTAGACCCTTAATTTTTTAAATATACAGAAAGATATCTGCAAAAATTGGTGCATTTCGGGTGTCCTTTTCCCTTTGATCGTTGCTTAAACATATTTAAATGATTATAATTCATAATAACTTATATCGTTGTATTCGCGAGGGTTCATAGAATAATTTGACGGAACAAGAAACCGAATAACTATTACTGTTTGAACACAAAAGATGTTCAGAATTGAAAATTTGCATTTTTTTCAAAATCGAATTTCTCGGAAACTGATGGTGATGACGACAAACGATTTGCGGATTCGTTTTCAGCGCATAAAAATCTATAAGAAACGGCTATTGAATGTTACAGATCAAAATGTCTGTTGGACAGTGTTATTTAAGGTATATTTCGTAAATACTGAGTACAATTTTCATTGTCTTCTCTTTATTATTCTTTTATTTGGATAAAAACATTATTCGCCTCTGTGTCGAGCAGAATACATATCAATTATAAAGTTATAAAAGAAGACGATTGGGCGATAGCGATCGTGAGAGCGAGCAAAGGATACTCGATCACCAGAGGGCGAGATATGAATGAGTGTGCGCGGGTGTATGTGTATGATAATTGGGGGGAAGGAACTGCGCAGAGTAAGTACGTCACCCAACAGAGTAAATTTCACCATCTTTCTGCTTACCGGTCCAATGTCGCTCCATACAAGTAAACCGGACGATGAAATGTATGTACGGCAGGGCTGGGCAACCCGCGGCCCATAGGCCGCATGCGGCCCGTTCCCCGACTTGCCTGCTCTGCTGGGCCGCAGGAGAACGACCCCCACCCATGGACATAGGAATATAGGGACGGAGCAATACTTACGACTTTAGGCGAGGGGAGTGAAGCAGCTTCGGGGAGCATCTGATGCCACATTGGTGATTGGTTCTGTCTTTCACCCTGGTTCTAATTGGTCCAATTGGTTGGCACTTGCATGATCACAACCAATCGCCAATGCGGCACCAGAGTACATACCACGTGACCATGGTTCCCCGCACCCCCTAAACTGCTTCACTTCCCTCAGCCATTGCCCCGTCCCTATATTCCTATGTCCATGCCCCCACCATACTCTTTTTAACTCCTACACTGTACTGTGCTGGTGGCTCACGAGCCGCATGTAACTGCTGATGGTGGGGGAACCGGCTGACTGATAGTGGGGACTGTGCGGCCCGCGGCGGCGAACAAGTTACTCAGCCCTGTCCTAGGACACTACAAGCCAATGACAGCAAAGTGCTTTGGTTAATAGATCTATACCATGGCTCTCCAAGCTCGCTCCCGCGGGAGCTTCGGGTTCTCCCACTCTCATCCGCGTTGTCAGGGATACCCCACGACGCTAACCGCGAAGACGCTAGCCCGGCTAGCCCGTCATGGCAGCCTTCATAGCGTCGCGCGGTCTTCTTGACAACGGAAGGCACGCTGCGCGAGAGGAAGATTGAAAGGGGTAGCAGGCGCGTGAGGGCCCCTACGCTGGAGAGCCCTGGTCTATACCATACCTCGTCTCTGATGTCACGCCCCGGATCGCAATTTCAATGCGAATGAAGATATCGGCTTTACTTACGATCGGTTTGTGACTTATTTGACGCAATATCGACCACGGTACACGTACGTTACCGTCTGTCGGGGAGTTGGTGCTGCTGCCGTGCTTGTTGACATCAGGAAACCGGTTCTTACCTCGCCCTGTCGTAACATCCCTGGACGTATGCTTCGTCGTGAGGATCCTCCCGTGGGATGGCTGAGGGTGCGATTCTCCTGGGCGCGACGTTGATGGGGATCTGACTTCAAGAGGAAATCTCCTCTGTTGATGGTCGATACGACCTCCGTTTTATCGTCGCGGCACGATTCCGAGAGGGTATCGGTTGAGAGGGTACCATTCGTAGCATTGCATTCTTATTTCAGACTGAATCGATAACGTTCGGTGTGAGACGAAAATGGTAAGAGAGCTTGCGAGGCGAGCCCCCCCGACCCCTGAACATGTGACACAAAATTCTTAAAAGTCTATCCTATATTTGATGGTGATAGGTCTATCCTATGCTTCGTCTGTGATATATGGTTGCCTATGGTGACACGAACTCCCATAAGATGTAAAGTCTGTCCTATTGCCTATAACTTCGTCAGTGTTCTTGTTTGTTCGTATCCTGTATTATAGATGTCACCGCATACACGTTTCCTGTAGCAGTATAAAAATATTGATTTCAATTAGCTATAATAAAGTAATCTTTTAAATATTTGATGCAGAAATTTGTTTCGATGATTTTGGCAAAATAATGAAGCTTTGGAATAACTTTTTGTTTATATACTAACATAAGGTAACTACATCTACGGAGAGTAATGTAGATTCTTCTATTGCCATCAACTATAACAGAGTGTTTACATAAATTATCCTCTTCAGAGTGTGTTCAGCTTCCTACTAGATGGCAGTATTTTACCCATTCTCCAATCGTTTACTTACACATATAAGACGGACTCATAGGCTCTTTTCAGAGCCTAGGCCCTAGGGCCTTTTATTTTCTTTCAATAAACAACAACATCAACACCACATATAAGATTCGTAACTCTTCAAAATTACCTTGCAATTTACTATTCTAACTACATGTAAGTTCTAATATCTTGACGTTCCTGTGAATATTCTTATCAAAACCTCCTTGCTAAATCTCTGAACATCACAAACCTAAAAATTCCATCTCATAATAATAATTTCACCCGGCTCCTACAAATCTAAAAATGATCCTCCCATCAACATCTCCGAGCGACATCTATACCCAAAAATTGATGCGAACACAACAAACATATCAAAATACTTCTATCTATTTAGTCAATCATTATTTTTTTCACATATTCCTGCATATCGCCTGTATCTCCAAATCAGTAACAAAGCATTTCCCACGCGAAGTGCACAGAAATTAATTGCCCATCGAGAATTTATCCCGCTGGAACCGGCTGGAGAAGACGATGGTTTGAGCATTTTCGAAAAACGTCCTCGGCTGATGCGTATACGTGTAATTTCACACGGCGTGGCTCAAGGCTCGTGGCACATTAGCAAGTTGGTAGCCGTCCAGGCACGTTCTTCTGAATGAGTCCTGGCTCCTTTCCAGCAAGCGAGCCTATCCTTTTACGGGATATCACGGCGGCAGGCTGCTGAAAGTTGTCGAAGCGTCCAAGTAAGACCGCTCTCGGCGCTCCTTGTCCGGGGATTATCGGCTGCAATTGCGGCAAGTGCATCGAATTCGCGAACAATTGTCCCCCGAAATTGCAAACGATCGCTAAAGTCGTTTAAACGAGCCAACCAGAGCTTATTCCCACGGCTTTCAAGCGTGTCCTTTGCGCGCTAGTTGCTGTCCAGTTCCTTGATTAGGAGTCTACTTTGTTCAACTTGATTGAGAATGGCTAGGAAATTTTACTCAGTCCGTACATTTACGTTTGATGTTGTTTTATTCGAGGAGGGAGTGGAGAGGGAGAAATATTTTTGGTAATTGTGTCAATAGAAGGTGAAGAAATTTCGTTCGAAGAATGGGTATGTTGTTTGTGGGTAGTGGTGCAGTATGGTAGTCAATAGAAAGTGTGAAAGGTGAATTGCGATGGGAGTGGTTTAGTTTGATGAGAAGGAATAATGCATGGTTCTTTATGTTGTATAAGGCATGGGGATTCTTTAGAACAGAGTAGGGATATCAATCTCAAAGTGATTTATAGATGTGTAGGTGTGTATGTATGTGTAGAAACTAGTAGCAGTTTCAAACTTTTCTTTGACCACAGTTATTTATTTTAATTCATTATCGCCTATCGACTTTCCATCACGTAGGTACTTAAACTAAAAAGTCTGTCTCCCAAGATTAATAATCCGATTCATTGGTAAACAACAAAATTCCGTATCAGGAGCTACAATGAATTCGTATTTTATATGAGTAAAAAACATTCACTGCCTTATAAAGTGAAAAAGAGTTCTAGATTAGTTGTCCCTGTTAACACTATAAAGGGTGACTGAAAAGCCTATAGAAGTTTTTCGCAGATCTAATAGATTCAGAATTTATCGACGCCAATTATTCTGACATGTACCATACATGATACAACATGTGTTTAAGATATCTCTTCAATCCCGTGTATTTAAGAAGTAATCACACGACTACAGTTCCTTAGGCAATATAAGAAATTTCTTGAAACACCATCTTGTGGGATGTATAAGAGGTATATGCAAACCAAAGTAAAAGAATAAATCTAACCTAACCTAAGAAGTAATCTTTCTTAAACACATTAAGCGTGTTTACGTCTTGTTATCCGTGCCTGTAGTTGTGGGAACATGGTTTAGCCCCTCCCTAGTAGATTCTAAAATCAGATGCGAAGTTTACCTCCCACCATTTATCAGACTAGGAACGACACTATTTTGGATTAAGAAATATTCACAGAACCACGTCTCAATCGCAGTACTAAATGTATTTCCATCGAACGTGTCAGAACGTCTTCGAAACAGTCACCTCCGCTTCATCGTTGAATTACGTCGATTATCGGGCGTCTTGGGGGTTGTCCGTCGCAGACCTAGTAGCTGTAACCGCAGAAATTGCATCGTATTCGCGAAACAGCTGCGTCCGGAACATTTGCCTTCGACCGACTATAAACTCGACGCGGGATAATTTTCCTGGGGGGTGGATCGTCGCTACGTGTCGGTGGCTCGGGGGGCCACCTTTTCGCCAAGGCGTCCTCGAGATCCTGAGGGAAAGCATCCCGGGCCCTCGACTACGGCGTAGGCCTCGTTTTTCACGCGCACTTCCTGGCTTCTTGGCCTCCATCCAGGAGCCAGCCCACCCTTTTACGACTGGGTGTCAGCGCATCTGGGTGGTTAAAGCGTGCCACTCGGCCCGGAAGAGTCCACCTTATCTGCGGCTTTCGCCTGGAAGCGGAGGACGCGGCGGTAAAGAAGGCAACGAGAAATTACGCGTTCACGGAGCTTTGGGGAATACTGAAAAGGCTGAATCGGAGGTTCTTATGACGTAGATAGGGATTCGGACGCGGTGGGATGACTGTGGGACTTTTTCATAGTTTCTCATCGAAGAGGTGTGTGCTCGGAAATTGTTCCTATCACCTGCCACGGGTTCCATCTGTGGGAAGGATAAGTTTCTTGAATGGGACCAGAAGCTTTGATTTCCCTCTTGGCTCATTGCTTCAGGTAAATATAATGAAAATGAAAGTGACACTTCTCACAGAGGGCACCTCGAAAACTGAGGACCTGAGACGATGCGAAGCTCGAGTGAAGATTCCTGAGACCTGAAAAGGAGGCCTGGAAGATCCCCAACGAAAGGGACCTCGTCGAAAAAGGGATTACAGGGAACGAGATCTGGGATGAAGGCAGCAAGAGAAGGGGCAGGAAGCCTACGAATGACGGATACATTGGGAGCCGAAGAAACGGACAGTGACGAAGGGGGGGGGGACGTCATGAGACAAAGAAGGACTCGCGATACAGGAATGAAGAGAGAGGGAGTGGCCTCGGACCGTGCAAGAGACCTCAAGAGCGAGGGACTGCAACAAAGGGGATCCAGTGGAGGAGCAGAGGCAGATGACGGAAAGGGGTGGCAAGGGGACAGCGAGAAAGCAATGGAACAGGGTAGCGAGAGAAGTCGAACGCCAGACGGAGACGAAAGCGCAAGGTTGCGAAAGAGGGTGGGGAGGGGGCGGGCTGGGGAGGTGGTGTAAACGTACACCAGGCCTATTGTGTGACGTATGCGTGGCAATAGCGTCTAACCGCGTGTACGTAGGCTGCTTTATTGTCAAGTGCATTCCGCTTACGACTTTGGGGCGACAAAGGGGCGACAAAAGGGCGACGAGGCGAATACGAGACATAGCGCGACTGCCAAAAAGCTGACGACACGCCGATACGTGCACACGTACTGCGTAAACGCGAAGGTTGTGTCAGTTTTCGTCCGCATTTGTTGAAGCAGCGCCTGGACTGGGGTCGGGAAGACTCGCGTCGCAGAAATGTGGGCGAATTTTACTGCTATCGAGTGGCGAAATAAGGGCAAGGAAACGGTTGCATTTCATTTCGGTAGCAGTATTCGAGGTGCCAATGTGTCGTTCGGTGTGACACATATCGCAAGTTGCACTTTAGCAGTTGCGATTTCCGCAGACGCGATGCTGCAGGAATTTGGGGAAACGCCTGTGGGAATGTGGCGCTGGATGGAGGGGCGCGGCGCGTCGATTTGGAAGAATTTTGCGAAGGTAATACGTCGATCGACTATCAACCCCGTTCCCCAAAGATGATGCGGCTGTGCCCTCAGAATTTTACCAAAGCACCAAACCCAGCATGGCGCAATCTTTTTGACACGTTGATGTCGCACCTTCGCCTTTCATACAAAGTGATTTTTTGCGATATTCCTGTGGGAGGACCACTTTCATCTTCAGGCCACGATAGACTTCTCGTCACGCGAGGAGTAAAAAACATGGATTTCCTGTCTGCAATGTTGCCTTTTGAGAATTCGTGTGGCACTCGTATATCCGATTCCGAGGTTACTCCGGGTTTATCAATTCTTCACAACGCTATAGTTTAATGGAGCCCAGGTTTTTGGCAAATTTCCTCCCACCACGTGGTACAAATCAGATTCGATAATTGACTAGGCCTCCAACATCGCCCATGTTGGCGCAAGTGTCAACCGGACATAACTTCTGCACCACGCCCAATGCGTTGGCGTGGGTGCTGCTCGCAGACACCCAAGACACACCAGACAATCTCATATTCCCATCGCGCCGTCTCGTTACGGGGAACGTCTTCTTGCGGCGCCGTGATAAAGGCGCTGCTAACTCATTGTCCATGCCCGGGACAATGGATTCACGGAGTGCCGCGGCCTGATTCCAGAACGAGGAGGAGCCTCGTGTCACGACGTAAAATCGTGGATCCCCCTGGCCCTCTATCGCTGGGACGCGCCGTCGGGATCCTTTCGATCGCGTCTCATCTCCAAGCCGCTGGTTTTCCATCGGTGAAAACGACGCTTTTTATTGGGACACGTTTACGTCCGTCTTTGCGGGACTATGGTCTCTTATACGGCGCGCTGGTCTGTCGGATTGGGGATCGATTTAGTGGATCAAGCCTTTGCTGACGATACCGTGTTGTGGACAGGTCTGCTGAGTCCCTCTGAAGGCCCTCAGTCTGGTCGGGATGTGGAGTTTTTTAATGTTAGAGGTGGATGTGGGTTAGTATGGTGGTTTTCAGGAATTGTCTTTTTGCGCTACGGGGGGGGGGGGGGGTATTGTCTGGTGGTTAACGGAGTTGGACATAGATTTAGATTTAGACAGTCTTCTGGATCGTTGGTTATTCTAGTAGAAGATGGTAAACGCGAGCATCTATTGTAGGCGAAAGAGAGAGCCTCGGGTGATGAGTCTCGAAACCAAAAATCTGCGTACTGGGTCCTCTGCGTACTAGCCTATTATCCTTGGTTGCTTAGCCACGATTAAGGTGCGGTCGTTCGACAATATAGTGAATGGTGTCGTGGAACCTAAAAAAAAGAAATTGTACATTTCGGACATGCCGTTTTATAATAACAATACTGACCATCATTGCCCACTGACCGCGATTGCCCCATTCTCCCCTACCTCATTATATTCCTTCCATCCACGATACTTCGGTTCCTCTTAACTAAGTTTACCGTCATAACTCTATTTACCGTTTCTGTATCCTCTACAAGTAGTTTCATCGAAAGAACGAGTTCAGAACCACAGGGCCTCAAACCCCATATGCTAAATAAACCTGGGTCCCATTCGGGGGCCCTAGCCCGAGACCACCTGTCCCCCGCAACAGCAAGAATGCAACCTACTTTGCCCAAACGGGCCTTACGTAAGCCTCTCCACTTTTCTCCACTCCTTTATCTTTTCCTTCTCTATCTAATCCAGATCTACCCCTTGCTAAGACCCCCCCTCCCACAATCAGCAAGAATGCAACATACTTCGACCAACGAGATCTCACTTTTCTTTACTGCTTTATGTTCTTCTCTCTCTATCCAATCCAGATCTACCCTTTACCAAGACCCCTCTCCCACAATCAGCAAGAATGCAACCCACTTCGCCCAATGGGGCCCCACGGAAGCCACTCCACTTGTCTCTACACATTTACCACTTTTTTCCGTCTCCATTTTCCTGGAAACTCTTACCGCGAGCGCGGGTCCCACAATCTCTCGCCTACGGTCCCAGCAAGCAACGCGCGGCCGCGCGCGCGCGTATCTCCGCCGTGGGCCCCTCGAGCGTGGACGCGTCGCGCAGGCTTTCCATGGTCGGGCGACACTTGACGGGCAGCGAAAACGGCGGCGAAAGGTGGATGAGAGGAGGAGATTCCGCGGGACGTCTGTGTTTGTCCATGGAAATCGGCAAAGGAGGTCAGCGTATGCAAATAACAGGGTCGCGAGGGTTGCCAGAGCCAGGAGGGTCCCGTAGGTCAACGGACAGGAAGGTATAAGGTTGCCTGCCTTTCTCTCCGTCTCTCCTCGACTTGTCTGTCCCGCTCTGCCCCCCCTTTCGCCCTCCCCCTCGCCGAGCCGCCCCGTTGTCTCTCGCCCTCTCGGCCCGCACAACGAGCTCTCTCGCGCGCGGGCGACCGTTACGGCACCATATATTTCTAGAGGCAGCGGCGGTGCGGCGGCAGCGTAGTCACGTCCACAGATATAAAGGTGGTTCTAGTGCGCCTCGCGTGTGCCTGTGCTCTCGCCTACGCTCGTGGAAATATTCGATTTTTACGATACGAGAGGCGAGCGTAGTCGGGGCCAGAGAGAGCATACGTCCCTTGTACCCAGCCACCGTTTTTACGTCCTGCTCCCTTCCTGATTCCGCTCGAATCGCTCTTTTCCTTTTTCTACGGTTCTGCTGCTGCTGCCGCTGCTCGCCCCTCGCCTCCCGCTGCCTCCTTCGTTTCCACGACTTGATCGAGGAATTAAGTTACGAGGATGGGAAGCTAGAAAAATGGCGATACCGGAGCGCGCGATGCCTGCTCCGCTGGCTTCCAGCGTGTGTGTACGCGTCGGTGTCGCGTTCCCCGCGCGAGAAACCGAGTTACCCTAGCCCCGTGTTTGCCCCTGTCCTCGTGAAAATCGTCTAGTTTTGCATTTCCAGCCAGAGCTCTGCCGTCACCCCCGCCTTAAACCTCCCTACGCCCACCTCTTTGTCACTGTTTCTGAAGGGACGTGGAATTAGACGGGATAGAAGAGGGCAGTGGCACGGGCAAATGGCGAGAACGGGAACTTCGTATTTTTTCATCTTGACTCGCGTGTTTTTTGAACCCTCTTTTTCTGTAAAACCTTTGTCGCAGGTTCTGGATTTTTTGGAAATTATTTTGGAAAATGAACGATGCTTGTGTTATGTCGCTCTTGAGAGACGACATTATGGTGAAAGTACATTTCATTTGTGACATGTCAAAGGAGTATGAGATTTAATATGTGGGAAGGCACATTCACTGGATATATTTAAAACAAAATGTGGTGGACATTTTGAGTGTTTAAGACGAGTTTTGGTGGGAAAAGGTTTGAAGGGTGAATTTGTCTTTTAGTTAAATTCATGCATAGTCGACGAAGTTTTAAAATGAATTTTTTCAAAAACGAAGCTTCGAACGAAAAAATTTTATTCCACATTTTCTATTTATCTTTATATGGAGCAATTATCCTTTCTTAACTTGCATTCCACTTAGGTCACGCTCTCTATAATAAAAACCTGCAAATAACTTTTATCCAAAGTTAGTTATCATTTTCTCTCGTACTCATCATTCAAATCACTTCAAAGATATTTCTAACTCCTAAATAAGTTTCTAAGACATCCATTTTTCAAAGACCATTAACACCAAAAACTTGTGTCAACCTGCAAAAATCTAATCCAGAAGAGTAAAAGTCAATCCATAATACATCCACTTTCTTTTCATGTTTTTGACGTGCAGGAGGCTCGTGTTATCGTTTTGGTTCAAATTTTACATATTCCTACTTTCAATTATTTCCACGATTCGATACCTAAATCCACAACATCGATATAACTCGATTTCCCCACACGATCTAGAACAGTACACCTCCCACATTTAACACACAGCTGCGCACGCTGTGCAACCAACTATATTCCAGAATTTCCCCAAATCGGTGACACGAGCCTTGCGCACTCCCCTTATCCCAGCAACCCTTCGACTATATTTCGCTCGACTGTACGAGCGGCACGGACGGGCCAGAGCATTTTCGGTCGACGAGAGCTCGCCCGCCGGCCAGAAAATCTCACCGGAAGCGGTGCGGAGAGAGAACCGGCCGGGAGAGACCAACGAACGCCGCTTTTGCCGTTCCTTTTTTCTCCGGCGTGCCCTGAAGTCGTGGCGAGGCAGAAAGAGCGGTACCGTTTTCTTTCGCGTACACGCCAGGCCGCATTCGAATAAACGTGCCTACGCATTCCTCCCCCTACCCTCCGCCCCCACCGCGCCCCACCCGCCACGGGGCACCGATGTCCCGGCGCGCAGCGTGAATTTTAATTAAAGCAATTAAGCATGCGTCCATAGGTAGTAGTCGGCGTTAACCAGCGGCCGTCGCGTTCGTGCCTTCGCTCAAAAAACGCGACGGTCATGTGTCACGCGACTAGCAACGAAAGCTCTGGACATCTGGTTAGCCATTTCCCGCAGCCTCCCTTTCGACGCGCTGCCCCCTCCGCGCCACCATCCAAGGGGCCCGCGGAAACCTCTGAGACTAATTTATACGCGATAGAGCGGCTTCTCGTTTAATTGACGCTTGGCAGATGAGCGAACTTTTAGGGGAAAAGGTTGCTCCTCCTGGAGTATGTGTTTCACTTTTACTCCTTTGGAGCGGAGCGATGGTTAACGTCGAATGGATGAATTTCTATGGTTGGGGAGTTTTTGCACTGGGAGGAGTTTTTGTTTGTAAATGATGAGCGTTTTTGGTTAAGCGAATATGTTGTGAATATTTGAATCTCTTGGCACCTTGGTTGGTGATCCTGAGGAATCAGGCTTTTGGGTGGACATCCTGGTTTGGGCTTGGTGGCTTGTGGCTTGTTAAGACGAGGGCAGTGACACTGTGGTGGATGTGGGAGATACGTGTGAGACTTTGCACTTTACAGTGACGTAGATATATGTATAATTGGCAAATGAATATGGTGTTCAATAAATTCTGAGCGAGGGGACTCGGGTCGAAAACACCACCAATATCTAAACTAAGTTTCTTACACTTTTTAAATCGACTTACTTGATCAATCTGATTAAAAATCTCTGCTTTATCGCAGATTCCTTAAGTAGACGATACGAGCAAGATACACTTAATGACCCCCCTCCCTCCCCCAAAAATTCAATACCCTTCATCTCCCACAAAAAAAAATAAAAAAAATCCAATACTGTCCCGATAAGTTTCCGCGCCGATTTTCCGGAAGCAGAGGGGGGCGTCTGGGACATGCACGCGATCGAAAAGCGGCAGGCGTGGTGCGTTAAGTTCGAGGGTTTTCTGTGGATCGTTGCTCGGTTTGATGGCTGGGGTTGGGCGGTAGCCACAAGTGTCTGCCGGAGCGCCCTCTCTCATTAATTCTCCACCCTTGTTGCTTGTTAAGGTAGGGGGTGGCCTGCCCCTGCCCTCTGGCACTCACGCCGCCGACCCCCCCGCCGCCCTCCCGCCCCCGCCGCCCCCCCGTACCCCTCCCCGCGCCCGTCTTTGTTTCTCCGGGCCAACTCACTTTACCCCTGTGCCGGCAGGAGGGTGGAAATGCTTCCTCGAGTGCGGCTGGAAGCCGTAGAAGAGGGTGAGGCGCAGCCGGAGAGGATAGAAACGTGCCGAGAGAGATACAGACGTTGGCGGGTGGGCGGACGAGAGAGAAGAGGAAGGCATTAGGGGGGCAGCGGCGGCGAAGAAAACCGTGGCTAGGGGTGGCGGGAGGGGGTGGGAGCGTAGCGAAGCGTGGGACGAGGAGGAAAAGCGAGAAAAATGGTGGGGGAGGGCGAGGTAACGGTGGTTGGCGGAAAGGTGGTGGGGGAGAAGGGGGGAGGGGGGAGGGGGGAGGGGGGGAGGAGGATCGACGAGGGTCCGAGTGGTGAGACATCGGAATTGCGGTCGTCACAGCCGCGATACATATATTATGTACACCCGTTAAGTGGCCGATGCAAATCGAACGTCACAGGCGGACGGTGGGCGTGCACGTGACTGTAAACGAGCCGATTAGCACGTCGTTTCTCTTATTCGACGCCTTTTCCACTGCGCCCGTCAATAGCGGAACCCCGGGCCACCGGCGGATCGCAATTTATGGGGAGTTTTCCTTTGCGCCGGAGGCATGTGACACCTGCTCCGGGCCTCGGCTGCCCGAGCGGTTGCGGGGAAGAGGTTGAGGAATTTTGGGCCTGCCTGTCGGCGAGGGACGCTTTGAGCCGCCAGGCTTGCGCTGGAATTGGTTTGAATGATAGCGGAAGTATGAGGTTTTTGGAAGTGCGTAGATGATTCTTGGAAAATGTAATGGAGGTTTGTTTGGGGACATTTTTATAGGCTTAGGGGGCTTTGAGCTGTCACTGATGAGGTAGAATGCAGTTCGTGTGTATACGCTTGATTTAAGTAACGTTGGAAGTTGTATTAGGGCCATTTCTCGCGTTAGAGAGCAGATGGCTTTTAGTGGCTCTGGATGATCAATGAAAATATCTCTGTTTGTCGAGATTAGTGTAATCGCACGTCTGCGAGAGCTTGGAATGAAACCACGGCGTGGGCTTGATTTTATTTTTGTAATATGATATATATGGAAACTGCAGACCACTGGTGTCATGCTCTCTTCACAGATCAATGGTTTCTATTATTTTGCTGGAAATGCAAAATTCAGAATACTTCATCTATTACTTTAAGTCCATTAATAATATAATCAGATCGAAGATGTAGCTTCGGAGCTATTCATTGTACTGAAATAGAGACTGTGCTACAATATGCATGTATATAAGACATGTAATTCGATAAAGAGGACAAAAAATGGCATACTGAGCTGTTTGATGGTGTAAGTCAATTTTTTGCCAATTGGTTTTAACACCATATCTTGAAAATTTATCCTTCATTCGGTTTTGTACAGGAGTTTTATCCAGTAATCAACTGTTCTCACGTACACCACTTTTGCATTAAACGGCCCAAATATAATTTCGCGAGAAAATTCACGTTACGTTTAAATGTAACTATATTTTAACGACAAAGATGACTCGCGTACTCGATAGTTTATATTTAACGTTAATATTTCGCACTTACCAATAAGAAATAGTTCTTTTCCATATCCAGTAACGGGACGATTCACCAAGTTTCGTGTTCGTTACTTTAATATTTTCACGAGCTTCCAGCCTCGTTTTCTTGCAACTATCTAGCCCCTGCACATTAATTATCTATCTTTAGACAGCATAGAAAAGATCTCCCTTGTAAAACACGTTCCTCTATTCCGAATCAAGGTAGACACGTGTGTACAAGAATAGGGGGCCCCGTTCCCGGGCCTCTCTCAGGATCCATCGTCGGTCCACTTCTTCGCTCCCCAACCCCCCGTACCAGGACGTACGGTATTTCGCCACCGGTGTTCCCCTGGCTTCTCCCTCTATTTCATCCCATTTTTTTGTATCATTCCGCGAGCTGCCAGGATCCCCGGGCGTTCGTCATGCCGCTCTCTCCCTCTCTCTTTTTCCCCGAAGCCCTTCGTGCGGCGAGGGCAAATTTACGAGGGAAGAGAGCGAGCTTGTACGCGCGCGCGTGTGTATGTGTGTGCGCGCGAGAGAGAGCAGAGAAATCGTAGGAAGAGAGAGGTGTGCGTTGAATTAATTCGCGCTTGGCTGAAGGTCTCTCGTTCGAAATTCTCTCTGCCCGTACCTCCCTCCTCCGCCGCCCCCATCGCCGTCTCCCTCGTTTCCCTATCCTCTGTATGCCCAGGTCCTGCCAGTGTATCGCGGCTGAAATCGCTACTCGTTCGGCTAAATACCACGAAAACGCTCCGCTCCGCGAACGAACCGTTCGGGAATCGGGCTCGTATCGTTCGGCCACGAATTAAAGGTACCCTAGGTGGGGAGGCTAGTCCCCTTGCTTCTCTATCCCTTTCACTCTCTGTCTTGTATAAAGCTTCTTGACATGTCTTTTTCTGCTCTTTTCTGTTAGAAGATTTCTCCATGCCACTTTTCAGCCCCCTTTCTGTGATAGCCCTTTCGTGGTACCCTTAGGCTTCTGCTGCTTCTTCTACTTTTGACGTTTTCTTAGGTTCTGTTGGTTTCTGAGATCCTTCTTTCTCACTTTTGCTTTCTCACTTTTCCAGGATCTTCCTATTCCCCCTCTGGCCCAAGGGGAGCTTTCTTTTTGCTCCATCTCAACTCCCTTTGCCGCCTTTCCGTTTCTCCTTCGGTTTACTGTCAGCGTATACTTTCTCGCTCGCTTCTTTACCAGCTTCTCCGGCTGTCTCTGTCGCGTCCAGTTGGGCCCTTCTTTCCAGGCCCCTGCCACCCTCTCTGCGGTGCCCCCATCGGTCGCCAGGCCTCTTCCGTCTTACGTGGTCCTTTTTCACTCTCAGCACTTCTCTCTCTTCTGCGCCTCTGTTTGGCTCTCTTCCTCTATCGCTTCTTCCACGTCTCACTCGAGAATGCCTCGCTCCTCTTCGCCACTGCTTCACCCGTCCTTCTTACTCCCTCCTTGATTCCCTTGGTTCTCCTCGTCTCCCTTCCTTGGCTCTACGCGACCCGTCACTGTTACTCCTCGAGTCTCTCTCTGCCTCCCCTTCTTCCTCTTATCCTCTCCCAGGCCATATAGCTGTCGTTCCCCTCGAAGAATTACCTCGGGGATAGACGTCCGGTCGGGCAGGTTCCAGGAGAGGACTGGTCCCGTCCTGGCGGTCCCTCCGTCTTCCTCGTGGCCCTCACGGAATCCTGTTATCGTCACGGCTATCTTGCCCCAGCTCAGTCACTCGACCCGTCCCGTCCCGCGGAATACCTAGGATTAAGCCTTTTTCGGGACACGCGATGCGTGTTCCTCCGGCCGGGGGATTCGGTAGCGTTGCCCCTCGAAAAAGGAGAAGTGGATGATGGGTGGGAGGGGGTTTAATCGCGACGCGGATCGGTGGTATCGAACTCTCAACGACGCCTGGTTACAATCGCGGTGGCGTTTAGCCACTCCCCAGCTTGTTTGTACCTTTTTCGATGACGTCCTGGGGAGACCCGATGAGGCAATGCTTTTTGGCTATCATTTCTCTGTCGAGGCTCTGCTGGATGACCAGCTTTGTCCATAGGTTTATGAAGGGTTCGATTGCTGGTAGTTATCGTGTAACCGTTTCGAAGTTTAAATTAGCGTTTGCTTGTTTAGAATATTTTAGCACATGTATGATGTTGAGAACGTGACGCCGAGGCTCAGGGAAGATTTAGTCCAAGTTCAGATTCAGTGAAAATGCAGATCATTGTCAAATTCAGATCAGGGTACTTGACTCATTTTCGAAAACTATTCAGTGCAGGTTATGTTGATACATTTTAACCAATTTCAATTTACATACAGTCACAAAAAGGGCTCACTTGTTTAGAAAAAAACTCACAGAAAGGAATTCTCAGAATGCAAGGTAATTGGGCTGTCAATAAAAAGTGCCAAGCGTATCAAAAATACGGAAGAAAATCATGCCTACGCTACACCGCTACGAAAATGTGAACCAAAACGGACCACCAATTTTTTATCCAAAGTACTGAGAAGTGTTTGACCAAACAATTGAACGTCAATGTCTAAGTGCTTAAGAATGGAAATTGATTAAAATAGCAGGAGTCGATCTGGATGACGATCAGTGATGATTAGCAAGTTGGGAGAAAGCACGATGTGAACGTAAAAGGGCTCATTTCACGTGGAATGAATATTAATTTCTCGCGTGAAAAGGATAAAAGCGACAACACCGGTATCTTGGTGTAGATGCGTTCGCGCCCATTGAAAACTTCCCAATACGGATTATCGAGTTCCTGGCCACCCGCATTGAAGGCCTCTTAACGCTCTCGACGGAGCTCCAGGGAGAATGACAAAAATTCCATTAACGCTTATCAAAGCCATTGAAAGCTGATAAGCCGTCGTGTCCAGCCGACTTCCGAATACCGGCGCTCGGTGTGTGCCCTTCCGAACGGCGAAAATCGTCCGCCGAGGCAGACACTGCGGTTATTTGCAATATTAATTTCCAACGCTGCGAACGTAGATTTCGATTAAAGGATTGTAGTCGATCTTGTCCATGAACAAGTTGCAAAGCAGGTTTTGGTGGATTAATTCTAGGTTATGTTATACTTTTGTTGGATATACTGTAGTACCTACTACTGGTTGTCTAGTTATACTTTTGGTTCTGACAATGTGAAGTTTGGCGAGATATTTCAAGTTACTTTCACGGCCACACTTTTTGGATCAAATTTGCACCCTCTTTTAAATTTCTCAAATATTCATTGACTTTTGAAAACCATTAAAACAGTATATTGCACATAAAATAAGAAGCTTTGAATGGTATGGTTTTAACGGTGATAAATATGAAACACAGTTGAATTCTTATGAATAGTATAAATGGCGAAATTCCGAACACCAGACACCAGCCATCAAAGTGTTAAGAGGAATAATATTGTATTCAACGAGAGATGTCAAATAATTAACACTTTACCTCACGAGTTTCCATTTTCAGAATCGTCTGCCATGGATTACGTAATTTAATTTCCTGCAGCGTACCAGTGCAGACAAAGAATGTAATAAAGAGGTCAAACTGATGTTTAAAACGTCCCCTGGACTATCTAGTTTCAATATTTCCAAAAAGTGCACGTCACTCCTTCCATCGACCCAAAATACAAAACCATCATCCTCACATATGTACATGAAGACAGTCTGCCCCGAGAATTCAGAATGTCACCAATATCTGCCAAACGAAGGCGAACGTGTTAAAAAAGGATACTGAACATCAGAGCCGCCTAATGAATGAACACAACGGGAAAATACAAAATGGTAGTGTGGGAGAAGCAGTCAAAACAAAAATGAAGTTAATTTCCCCTAATATTCTCCAAACTGTAGTCAACGATCCAAACAAGTACCTATGCTCTGGCATGTGCCCACCGATTTTCTGTGTCAGCTATCTTAAATCGTACGGTATCGTCGTACTTGTTTCAATAGTTCAGTGTTTCCAATCCCTCCATAATGATATTCCCAGCTGTCCCCCTCGCGCCCTATTATATTGCTCGCGGCAAGGGAAATTATGTAATTCGAGAGGCTAGAGTTTAGCGGGGCCGCTCGCCACGGATATATCGAAAATCGCTGGAAATTATGGACACCTTGCGGGGGGCGAAAGCGTAAACACGCGGACTGCTCCGCGCCCCGGATGAATGGACGGCGTTAAGCCTCTGTTATTAACAGATGGTAGATTACATCGATCTCCTTTTTCTTCACTTTTTTCCCCTCTCCCTTTATCCTCGCCTTGTCGTTCAGCCCCCTTTGTTCGTGTTCCCCCTCGCCGATACACTTGGACAACCCACCCCCAGGGGCATCCCTTCCGCAGTTTATGCCTCCTACGAGGGCGTCGTCGCGCTACCAATTACTCCGCGACCCGGACCGTGTTTCGCTGCTAATTAATTTCTAGCGCGGCAACCGGAAGCTGCAGGCGCGGGTCAGCCACCGTTTCGAGATATAAGTGGCGCTGTCGTGAGGTATCGGGTGTTCGACTTTGTGTCTGGATGTTCCAGAGGCGGGATTTAAAAATTGAAGATTTTTAGGCAGCTGGGGTGTAGGGGTTGGTTTGATGGATTTGGGGGAGCGGAATTGTTCAGAGAATGTGCTGAGGATTTCTAAGATTCGAAAATATTCACGTTTTGGGTTTTGGAAGTATTGTAGTTTTGAGTGTCATAAAAATTGGACAGGATTAATATTTTTTACAGGTAGATTTGATGAAGTTTGGGAGCTGGAACGCTCTCGAAAATGTACCAAAGAGTGTTTGGAATGTTCACAGACTTTGATGTTTTAGAGATTTTGGAAATCCTGTGAAATTTTTAGTAATTTTCAAGTGTGAAGAAAAATCTTCTTAATTTATAGAACTCGAATTCTTTGGAAAATGCGTTCCAAATTTTGAAGATTCGACACCCTGGCGTTTTGTGCCTTGGAAGTTTCAAAAGTCACGAAGGTTTTCAAGGTTTCATGATTTTCAAAATTTCTTGAAATCCCGTGATCAAAGTTTTCAATATCACGAGATGCACAAAAATTTCGAAACTCACTGTGGGGAGCGGAACGCCTCGCAGCAAGTTCCAGGAAACGAGCGCGTCAAAACAAACGGTCGCATATCGCGACCTTTCCTCGCGCTAGCGACAAGCCTTTCGAGACCGAGGAGGAAGGGCCAAGCGTGGCTCAGGCTGTTAGTTTCGCGAGAGCTAGCGACGATACTATAACGTTATTCTGATTAAATATAGTTTTTACCACCCAGCACGCACCATTATTTCTATCGTACCAGAAACCCTACAATCACAAAACGTGAAAAAATTCAGTTAAACAATTACCCATTGCATCTTCTAGTATTAACACTACAATCTCATATTTTCCAAAAAGAAAAAAAGTGTCCCTCCATCTTCACCCCTATTTCAGTCCCCCTCGACGCCTTCCATTTTGCTCCAACTTGCCCCGGGAAAGTCGCAGGAGAACTATGGACGGACACGTTTCGCGACGGAAAAACAGCTCCCCAGCGTGGTTGAGGGGAAAGAGTGACAAAAAGTTTCGAATTCCGATGCGACCTGGAACAGTTTTGCCGGCGATAATTCGCGACGCGGCTAATTGCGCCGCGTCCAGGCGACCCCGTAGATCCTGAGGGTCGGCTGCCGCTAATTTCCGCGGCACGGAATTTTCCCTGGCGATGGAACGATCGCGATTAATTATTAAACGCGTCGGCACTCACTGGCGCGCCACGGTGATTAGCAATCGTAAAAGACAAAACGGCGGACGGCCGGCCGCGCATCGTTCATTGATTTTCGACGGTCGACCGAGGTGCCAGTTTGGCGCGCGTTCAGCCAGGTATGATTATCGATTATCGCGTCTAACCGGGTCGAGCAGCCGTGACGCTTTCGTCCACCGATCACGGCGTATAATTCGAATTGTAAAACCGTATTTCTGTCGCTCGTCGACCACGGATACGGGCGTTTCGGCCCATTGTTACCACGACACGTAACTGTGCCCGAGGCTTCGCTTGATTTCGCTTATTGTTCGCAAAATTTTCAAGCTTTAAGATGCCGCGCTCGGTGCACTTTTAAGGGTAATAAAACTATGGCGGATTACGCGCTTTGTCTTAAAAGGGGGTGCACGAGTTCTGAGCTACCAGTTCGGTTCAAGTTTTGCGTATAGTTAGTTCACAACGTGTATAATTGTGTCTCAAACGCGCAGGGCGGAGTATTTAAAAGTTTACGAGAAAATCGAGTCTAAAGTTTGGTTTCTTTCAGACGTAAAAACGAATTTGTAACTGACAAGGGAACCGCGTGAGGTGTAACGCTCTGATTCTTATGAAACTTCGTAGAAAGGTAGAGAATTGAGAAATATTTCACCCCTGTCTGGCGGTAAATGTAGACACTTAATAGTTTACGAGATATTTAATAATAAAATTGCATGGGCCCGTTGGCGCATTAAATGTCTGAAACTTTCACGACGTAACGAGTCGCGTGGTGGTTTGGTAGTAACGGAAATGCTTCGAATATTTTTGCACTCCCTTTGTTAGATATATCTATCCTGCAGGGAATATTTATTGCGTCACTCGTATATTTCATGTGTTATTACCTACACCTTAGTTAAAAGTAATATTGTGAGAATATTATTGAGTGATTGTTGAGACAGGTATTCACTGTTTGATATCCTGGACAAAGTAAGTTGGATAGCAATATCTTTATCAGTCATATAGATCTGCAAGTTATGCACACTATGTGTACTTGTGGGTAGTGCAATAAATATTTCCATAAGATTTTTTCCAAACGAAGGAAGAAGTCACTGTACCATATTTTTTGTCCAAATGAAATGTGGGTATGACAAACTGTAGACACATAGATCCCATCTCCACGTAAAAGCTACCCCGAATATATCCCAAAGTGTAGGACAAGTGTCACTGACGAGTGAGGTGAGTATCTGATTTCCAAATGTGCCCTGGTTTCTAAAGTGTGAGCGTATTTTTTAATATGAAACTAGGTTTCTCTCTACCCATTACTATTTACGTATTGAAGAGGGGTGTGTTTTCCCAGATGAAGGTCCAGTATACCACTATGCAAGATTCTCTATTCATTTTCTAAGATAGTAATATCAAATCGAATCACATCACATGAACAGAAATAAATTGGGGAACCTTTATTCGTGACTTCCCCTCACAAATGCAATTCAAAGCTCCACTTCATGCCCCTTCAATAATGAAGCGATTTCCTACTTGCTAGAGTGTTGGTAGCCCGGGTGTGTTTAATTAGTGTAACGACAGGCCACGAATTCGAACCGAGTCGCTAATTTTACAAGGATAATTCCGGGAATAATTCGGCTGGAAACGGGGGTGCGTCGAGGAAAATAAGCGTTCCGCCCGCTGGGGTGGCGCTCGACGGCTGCAGCGACGCGTCGCAATTAGGAAAATAAATCATAGTTGAAGCGGAAAAGCGTAAGGCGACTGGGAGTTTTC
The DNA here is from genome assembly GCA_029448645.1 of Andrena camellia. Classification (NCBI taxonomy): domain Eukaryota; kingdom Metazoa; phylum Arthropoda; class Insecta; order Hymenoptera; family Andrenidae; genus Andrena; species Andrena camellia. The sequence continues at coordinate 31,647,247 of CM055678.1, read as the reverse complement.
GCGGGAGTCGCTGGCGAACAGGACACGGAAGGGAAGAGTACGAAGTGGCGATAGTTGATGGGGCGAATACATCCTGACTCGGGGATGAAGAGAGCGGGGGGGGGGGGGGGGCTGTGGGTGTCGATGCCGATGGTGACTGCAGCAGCCTCTGGCATCGTTCAAAATTCAAAGGGCGCTCTCCATGGTAATATCTATCTGAAGCACGCATGTGTGATGGACGAAAATTCTCTATCTTTCTTGATAGTCGTCTAGAGTTCTAGAGTTAAGGGTTTAGAGCCTTCGCGTTCCTTCGTGTCCTTCTTCGAGGACAACCGTTTCAGTTGGGTTTGGGTTAAATACAGCGGATGTAGGAGTAGCTGTTAAGTTCTTTTTGTATCTTCTTAATGGGACTTGAGATTTTGTGAAATGTTTTTAGAATTATAGTTTCCCATTGAACTTGGTGGGCTTCAGAGTAATTGCCACCCGTTTGGAAGGGATTTCATTGGTTTTTTGCTAGAACGTTTTGTGACATTTTTTTGAGAATTTGGTACTTTTATCGGATTTTGAGGCACTTTGGGGGTTTTGCAGGAGTTTATTCTTTCTTTCAATTGACAGATGGTGGAATTTTCTGGGTTTCAAGACATTTAAGGTATGGAGTGTTTGATTTTTTTAAACCTTTGTAACAAGCTTACTCGATTTTTCGAAACCCCTAAATTTCAAATACTAATTTCCTTATAGTATTTGGTTGATTGAATTTTTTAGATTTCAATAAATTACGAATATTTTCGATTAAATTATTCTAATCGTGAAACTAATTCGTGAATATTAAACAAAATATGCTTTTTCGTGGCTCTCTGTAGACTGTAAATTCTACTGCCCTCTTTATTGCAAAAGCATTGTAGTTAAAAAATAGTTATACGAGTAAAATATTAATGAATTTGAAATCGTAAGGGAGGCTGAATGTAGTAATAATTATCATAAACATATTTGTACTTCAGCATGACAAGAAACCTCGTGTACAATATGTTAATACTAAATTTGTAGTGTTTTATAACATTTTATAAAAATCCTCATAGATTCGTGACTGCTAAATTTGGTGTCCTGTTTCTAAATTCTATAGAATTTTATCATTTATCTTGACAGACACACCTGCAACGCCGATATATTCAACTCTGCGGCTATTCGACTTGTCAATAACGTCATTGTCTCGAATTGTTTCGGCAGAGTTAATGAGGTCCCTTTGTCTATTTCTGCGAGTACTGAAATTCCCAAACTGGAGAATTTCACCTTTTTTAATATCAGACTGCGATCCGAATAGCAGAGCAGTTTGCAATTAGATTTCCAAAAGTGCAAAAAAATAACTCTAACTAAAACTTTATTTCAGCAAACTAAATTCACTTGAAGGTCAATTCTACACTTGGCAATACATCTTCTATAAATTCCCATCCAAATCTCTAAAGTAATCCCATGAAACGACTAATTCTAATAAAGATATACCCAGGTACAATTTAGCAGCTCAAAATTATTAGAAAAAAGTTGAGACATACACATGTAACGATACACAATAAATTACCTAGGTAGGTATTATTTTTCACGCGAAGCTTTGTTATAACGTGAGTCATTCTATTATCCGATTATCCTGCACCTATATTATTTCGGATAATCGAGTTCCTACCGTATTTCGCTACGTGTGCAGCCCATATAATCATCGACCCATATTAACGACACAATCCTGAGAAATTAAAGTGCTCTTCGCGAAGAAAGGTGGTCGTCTCGAGACCGTTGGACGAAATTCGTTGGCGACCTTGTGACCTTGGGCCAGCGGATCAAGATTCCAGTTGTACCGTGTGCTGGACCACGCAGCATCCCCGAACTGGATGGGGTAGTAGCCGTCATTGGGGTGGCTGGGGCCCGCCCCTTGAATCCAGATACGAGGGACGAAATCTCTGGAGAGTAATGGGAGCCGTTTTCTATTAAAAGTTGAGCAGTTCGGGCAGGGAGCAACGTTTGTTGGGCGCGAAAATCTCCCTGGCACGAACTTTTCAACGGTAGTCGCAGTGAGAAACTAATCGATGCGATTAATCTGATTCAGCCTCCTGAATGTTCTTTTTCATGGTGCAGTATTGTTCATGGTGAGGCTGCTTACTAATGATGTTTAATCCTTTGCACTGCAACTTATTGGCTCGCCACTGGAGCACAGATGTTTTGCTAAATGATGTGCTTATTGAATGCAAGACTGTGGGATAGGAAAGAATATAATACAGTGATTCTGAGATTAATAATCTGTTTAATTCTAATTACTTTTACGAGGTTTATGAGGTGGCCCATGCTAGCTCATGTATTAGGTGTACGAGGATTGAATTGGCGGTTCAGCGTGGGCCACCTCTGGTACACGTGGCATGGTATGTGTTAATGGTAGGAGTAATTTTAATTGAAATTGTGGTGTGGCTAAGAGGCAGACTCGGAGTGCTGAGGATTAATTATATGTCATTATTGGACTTAAAGGGGCGAGGGAAGTGTCTATGGGGTGAGTTTGAAGCGTCGTCACAGAATTTATACGCATATATTATTATAATATTAGGTTGCTGCATATGAAATTGCCTTTTCGCTTTTTTTTTTGCTTTTTAGCTATTTTATTTATTTTATTTCATTGAGTTCCTGTGACGTAAGCTAACCATAGTAATTGTTATTATATCCCCACCAGAAATAAAGGAATTTTTACGCTATCCATAGTAGATTTTAATTTTTAAAGGGATCAGAAAAAGATTCTCATTAGCTATGAGTCTGTGAACCTTCCCTTTTTGAGTCACAGCTACTTGAAGTTCTTGAGAGTGGTATCCAACTTCCAGGAAATTTCTACTTACAGTGGCGGTCAAAAGATAGTGTAACACTTATATTTTTACATTTCTGCAGAAGTAACTTAAAACCAGGCTTTAAGTATTATGTTGGCATCGTTGACCTATTCTGGCAACCCCCCAATCTATGAAATATAAATTTTCAAATATAATTCTTTCTAATCGAACTATCTTATTTTTGTTACCGTTCAGAGTTTAAACTTTCTTTCCACCACCGCTTTTCGACAGAGCAGACTTTTTACTAGAGTAGTAGAATTACACTGTAAGTACTCCCAAAACAGAAAAATTAATTGGATTAATGAACAAAAACGAGGTTCTAGTTCTCATCCTCAAAGATTTTCCACTTTGTTCACTGAAATACAAGATTACGAGAAATATTTTGCTAAAAGCTTAGCAATTCAACCCATTTTTGAAAGGTGTCCAAGGTCAAATCTACTTACAATTCGTCGGGAGCGACCAGCTCTGTGCAGCGAAGGGAGGGGAGTAAAAATGACGAAAAAGATCGTGGAATACTAATTCCGTGGCTTGCACAACCCCTGGCAGGTGGTGAGTGCGTCATTAGAGTTCTCGAAGAGAGTCATCGTGCCAGTATTTTGAGGGGGTGAACGATGCTCGTGCTAGGGACTCTGCGACGCTGAAGAGCTTATAGTGCCTGACCCTTTCGCAGCTTCTTCACACGCCGCTACCCACAGGAACGGTATAAAAAAGCTGATCCGTTAAATCACTTCCATTGTGAAACTGTTGAACAAGGAGCTGAGGAGGGGTGGAACTGTTTAATGACACCCTTGGACTTTTTTCGTTGACTACCTTGCCTCGATGGTCGATTGCCTAAATTCGATTGGTGAGATCGGCTGTGAGAATTTGGAGAATGTGATCCTTGCTATAATATTTGAAAGAGACTTGAGGAACTGGTAGTAGCTGAAGATTTCTGTCGTGGGTGGAGGTGGTGATAGTTGTGGTAAATGGATGGATGAGTAGCTAATACCTGAGGTACTACGTTTGAAATTTTAGCTTTGTTCTCCATTACGGTTTGACTGTTTGCTGTTAACAGTTTCATGGTGGAGAGTTTCAGTGTGAAGGGATAAATAAAATGTCTGCGTAGGGTGATTCTTAATTGTTTATCGATACTTTTGGCATTAAGGGGTAGATCTAAAGCAGAAAAGAAGAGAAACGTGCTCAGAGTTTCTTTTGCAAGTTGTGGCGAATTTAGGAAACTGATTAATAGAGGTGACAAAAGTTGATGCATTCAGTTACAGAATTCTTGACACTAGTAGGTAATAAGTAGGCGATATTCATATTAGGAAATTATTAATATCATTACTATAGAAATATAGAATACTTTTCTGTTCATTATTTTAATCATTTTTGTAATCATTACTGCAGAAAAGTACTGATATTCATCTAGTCCCTAATCTGAATATATAAAGCAGAACGTTTTTATCTGTCGCCTAAAAACTTTCGAACGGTGAACTCTGTGGTCATGAAATGTATTCCAGCTCATTATGCCTAGCTAATCCAGATGAATGTGACTATTTTCACAAACAAAATAAATAAATAAATTTTTTTTAAAATCAGGATCTAAATTTTGGGCGAAGCGGAGTAGCAAAGCTAGTAGTATGTGGATAAGTGTAATCCAGTAAAAAAGTAATAATATTAACCGCCAACACCTTTCTTTGACTCGCCAGAACTCAAAACCAACCACGAAACAAAACTATAATATAGAATCTGTATTGACTCCTCAAAGTCCTAACATGTAATCTAAATTCTCCCTACATATAGGTACATATATTCCTGAAACTTCTTATCTCACTAGACTGTCTAAGAGATTCTAACAGCTCACACCACATATACCCAATCAGTGTACCATTATACACAGTCACGAACGAAATCGCCTAAATTTTTTGCGACAGATACAAAAGAACAAAAAAATATTTACGCCATGCTCCTCTGCAATATTCATTACTCAAGCTCGTTGGATACATGCACAAAGTGGCTGCAGGCATCAGCCTATTAACAAAACAATCCATCCTTCACCCTGAAGAATCGAAGCGATCGCTGGCATGTGCCAAAAGGGATCAAAGGATCAGCGTAATTCCACCACCCGCTCCCCGCGCTGTTCCTCGACGAACGAAACAAAGGGAGCGAAAAGACAGAGGCGTGGAAAGCAACGGCAACGATATCCAAGCCAGTTTAGTATATGTATAATAGCCTAACGCGCTAGGTAACTCAGGTATGCTCTCGATAGCCGAATGACCAGGAGGAAACCCTTATATTAATTAGAGCAGTTAAGGGCAACTATCCCCTTCACGGTGGTTAATGTGCTTTGCCTGATTCGACCCCCTAACGGGATTAGAGGGACGTGCGCGCGAGGTTTTGGCGTTGCCATGCAATCCCGTCGGTACACACCGCGTTCCGGTGTATGTGCGTGGCCACGCTCCCGCGCAACCCCTATCCACGTGCCTCGCAGCCCCGTTTGCGTGGGCACACACGCGCGTGCGGCTGGTATTCGATTGGCTTTCGGACCACCTCCCCTCCTGTGTTGGCGGAGGGCTACAGGCGGCCACCGCCTTGGGGATTGAAGATCTGATTTCAAATTATACCTCGGAATCGACCGGTCGATTTATCTTGGGAGAGTCCCCACAATTATGCACGGCCTGGCAGTTGCGGGAAAATTAACCCTCCTTCGCAGGTAGACGTACTTATGGCCGCCTATGAAGATCCTTGGACGCTCGTTTTTTGGCGGAGCGCATCAAATCAGCGGGTAACGATAGAAAATGAACTTCGGGGTGGCCGAAGGAGGATGGTGGGCCTGTGGGAGTGTGTAGGGTAAACCCGGGGGTGTCAGTTGCTATATGTCAGATTCTATACATAAGAACGCGTTAAGGTGTAGAATAATTGCTTTTGTAGCAGTAGGGAGAGATAATCAGATGTTACGACTTCAGTTTTTAACCCGATTTTCAGTAAATAGTGTCTTAAAGCAAATATCGACCGGTTTGTCTGAATCGGCATCAAATTTTGAACATATTAGGTTTGTTCTGATAAAATAAATAATTTCAGTATTGATTTTAACCTTTAGGGGACCGGCAAAGCCCTTTTTGGGGCTTTGAGTAAACACACTACTTAAAAATGATATCAAGTATAAATACGTATGTATGTGTTAGTGTTCGACTGTGTTTTTATGTATGTGCTACTATATTTTTTTTTAAAAAAAAGCCGGTCCTCTAAAGGTTAATAGCCATTTTATGTTAGATGTACTGACACCCACAGGTTTACCCTGGGGGTGAAAACAATTGATCATATGACCATATTTTTGGAAACGATTCTTCTTCGAATTATAAACACTTGTCTACTATAGGGTTTCTTGGGAAAGGTTGGGCAGACTTTAGAAGCTTGATGGTTAATCATAATATATTTTATTTCAAGGCTTTGGATTAGGTTTCAAGGTTAGGGGCAGCCCTTAAATTACGTAAGGGTAATTTTTGCAATTTCTTACCCCCTCCCTACAGCAGTATAACATTTTTTCAGTTAGTAAAATTCTTTTAAAGGTTCATATCATTTATTTAACTCAGTTTCGTGTGCGCGATGAAACATCGTATTTTATGGCTACTCATATTGAAAATTAGGGTAAAAAATATTACGTAAGATGCTACCTGACTCCCTCTTCCCCGTTTGTAAGAAAACGTAAGAAATTCGCGACCCCCTGCCCTTCAAAAAAGCTTTACGTAATTTTAAAACGACCCCTTAGACTTAACCGGGGATTCTCGTGTAACTCAACGAAAATGAGGCGATCTTTGTAAAAAAATTTCAAAGAAATGCTTCAATGCACCTTTTTGAAATTTTTAGGATATTTAACTGAACATCTAAGGAAGTCGAGAAAAATTTGTTTTCTGTCAAATAGTTCGTTTATTGTCAACTGTGGAGATATATCTCCGCGTCCTCGAAGTAGTGAATCGGCGTGCAGTATAACTCAAGAATTATTCAACCGGATGACTTGTCCTTACGGGAGCACGTGGATTAATACATTCCTTGCCAGATCAACCAAAATATTTAATCATATTTTTAATTTGAATTACTTCTGTGGCATAATAAAGACGAAAGTCTGTCGTGAAAATCGCAACTTTTTCTTGAAAATTGAAGAGGTTGACAGGATTCCACAATAATTAATAAATTATAAGAAGCATCGACATAAAAAAAATAATTCCGCAAGTTTAAAGATGCCTCCTTATATCCCCAAAGAGTTTAATCCAATATTAACATTAGTTTTTTCCCGAAAAATCGTAAATATCAGTTACTTTTGGGGCTGTTACACGAGCATCCCTCCTTAAGAGCAGCAAATTGCTGAATCTCGACCATTACATGCTTCGTGCAAATAGACTCATATTATTTTGACATAGTTTATTTTTTTTAATTGTATGCAGATGAGAATCTAATAAAGACGTATTATTATTATTATCATAGATGAGTATGAAATGTTATGAACACTTAAAAATGTCCCTGAGGATAGGTGGAACTGTAAGGGGGTAATTAACACCTTCACTGGCATCGGCGTGTTTTCACGCCAAGGGATATCTATGTACACGGTGTCTCCGCAGAAGCGATCGCTAGCAATGGCCTACCGACTCGAAGGGTCATTTCTCGAAACCTTGTGTTGCTCAAAGTGTTAAAGACAACCATCTTCGTAGCGTTAATTACTTCGGCCCCAATGATCGTTTCGCTTTCACGGTCTTCCACGTCGAATTTCCGACGTGTATCGGAATGTATAATCGAGTGACAGGCGATGGCTGTGCGGCAGCGCTTAATAAAGCAGCCAATAATGCGACTGATATGTCGCACCCGGAGGCACGATGCCGCTCCCGATACCAAAATCCGTAATTACATCTTCGCCCCGATGATGACAAATGTCCGCCGTGCTCTGTACATCGACGGCCAGGCCTCCACTTTTATGCAAACGGAAATAGCGGGGACGTTCATCACGGCTCTCAGATCGAAAAACCTCGTGTTACGCTCCTAGGCTGATGCGCAGGTGTAAAAATTAAGGTTACAGAGAAGTCGGTGTTGAGTTATCGGGGCTGTCGTGTTTGATGGGTTTGAGATAAGATGCGAGATAGGAAGTAATTAAAGGTGGGTTTGTAATAAATCTTCTTGTTTTAATTTTAACTTTCTCGGTGTGACCATAAAGTAGATGATTCTTTTAGGGCCGGTCGTTTCAGCCCGTGCCAAGTCTTTCAGCTGTTACTGTGGTCGTGATTATATAATAGATTTATTTAGATCTTGATTTTTGGGGATTTAGTACATTACCTTTTCTTCACTGTCCCATGTAACGAGCTCTGAGTTAGGCCGTTCGCCCACCGCCACAACGCAAGTGTAATTTGATAAAAAAAAACGATTGCATGCAAGGGCGTCAATCATTCGCAGGGTTTTGTTTCTCATCGACACAGCTTCTTTTCCGTTAATCTCTTAAGGGGGAATTCTATTTTTTGGGCTAAAATCATAGCAAAAATCACAATTTTTTTTTTTTAAGAAACTAGCGGTCCGATGCTTTAGAAATTAGGACCATGTTTTTATGCATCTTTGAAGAAGTTGCAATTTTTTTTTAATAATTGTTAATAATAAATATAGAAGCTGTGCATGATCGACCATCACGCCGCGCAAAGTTCGTCGTCCGCTGGTGTGCGTGGTAGTTATCTGCCAAGTAATCTAGAACAGAATAATGAAACGGCGTTTTACTTTATAAATATGTAGCTTCAATTTGATGAACCAGAATAAAAAAAAATATTGATGAGAGTGGTAAGTTTTCAAATCAAACTTTTATTTTTGCTATCAAAATTTTCCAATTTTCTTATGTAACAAAAAAATATATAACTTATCGGTATTCTAGTTCATGCACAACTTCTATATTTATTATTAAAAATTAATAAAAAACCTGCAACTTCTTTAAACATGGTCTCAATTTCAAATGAATCAAATCGCAAGTTTCTTAAAAAAATCCCACATTTTGCTGTACTTTTGCTGCTGTTTGGAGGATATGTTGCCAAGCTGCCTGTTTAAAGGACCGATAGGTGTCTAACTGTCGGATAGTAGCAGGAAGAGAGTTATAATAATGTGTAGAGATATAGGAATATATTTTCAAAAATCTTATTTCCCGCAATTGTTTCCATTAATTACATTCAGTTGTTGCTGAGATTTTTGCCACGTGACAGAAAAGTTTCATGTAAAATGTCACCATGGATTCACACCTTTAAAGAAAAATCTGACGAATTTCCTCGAGTTACACCCAGGACATTGCATGTAATCGTTTTTTGCTCAAACTGCAGTTGCTTTCCAGCTTAACTGTAACTCTAACATCCTCTGTATTCGAATTTTCTGCACATACACCATTAGAACTTCTTCCTAAGAACCAATTTCTCCTCAACTTGAAACCACCCAAAGAGTGACCTAAGAAATCGCCTGTTTTTGGTCCCACGATTTTGGAACTGAATTTTGTGCCAAACGATACCTTATGACGAGACATCAATCACACGAAATTTTCAAGTTCAGGTGACAATTAGTTTCTGAGATATAGGAGGTCAAAGAAGTGAAAATTCGTTAACGCGCCAGCCCATACGCTTCGATATTACGGACTTTTATGTCTGTCCGGTAATTTAAACAATTATTTCCAGGGGTTTTGCTGACTAGCCTAGCTTTACAAAATTCACCAACAAAAAAAAAACAAAAACAAGAAATATAAATGTCTGTGTAAATTACTTAGATTTTCAAAATTCACAAAAAAAAAAATAAAAATCAAGAAATATAGATATCTGTGTAGTGGATGCTCTTTTTTAATATATCGTCCACCATATTGAATCGGCCATTGTGAGTTTTGCTGACTGATAATAACAAATTTGAATAAGGATTTTCAAAATTCACAATGGCCGATTCAATATGATGGACGATATATTTAAAAAAGCACCCACTTACACAGACATTTATATTTCTTGATTTTTATTTTTTTTTGTGAATTTTGAAAATCTAAGTTCACATTCGTTGCTAGCAGTCAGCAAAACCCCTGGAAATAGTAGTTTAAATTATTAGACTGACATAAAAGTCCGTACATCGAAACGTATGGGATGACGCGTTAACAAATTTCCATTTCTTTGACCTCCCATATCTTAGAAGCTAATTGAGCCGTTGTTTTTGAAAGTGGTATAAGTCCATTTCTTGGAAAAAAACGAGTTATTGGTAGTTTTAGTCAGATATAGATATCCTCTTTTCATATTTATCATCACAAAGTGAATGGGGTACAATATCCTCATAAATTAATAAAAAAAAGTTGTACTGTAAAATGTTATCGCAGGAATATTTTTTTTGAAAGTGGTATAACTCCATGTTTTGGAAAAAATACTTCACTCTGCTAAGTGTAAAGGAGAAATAAGATTGAAATATGAATATGTTTGTTATTATTAGTTATCTTAACGAAGTAATTTACTTTTCATACTTGTTTACGTATTAATTCATTATAATATAAGGAAGTAAGTAAGTAATAAAGACATATATGTCTTCATTTTACTTATTATTTTTTACATTAAAAAATACATTGCACAAAAGCCAACTTCAATTAAAATATAAATTTAAAATTGCTATTGTTTATATTTTTCATAATATGTTATTATTGAAAGTGGTATAAGTCCATTTGTAGCTAAAAAATCGTTTATTTTCTATAAATTTTTATTGATTATTATTGCATAATAAAATTTAACAAGTTTATAATTTTGAAAAACATTACCCGAATTGATTAACGTATGCCAATATTTTTAAATTGAATCAAACGCAAACCCTTAAATATCTCAATGTATGAATAAATGGACTTATACCACTTTCAAAAACAACGGCTCAATAATTGTCACCTCAACTTGAAAATTTCTTGTGATTGATGTCTCATCATAATGTATCGTTTGGCATAATATTCAGTTCCAAAATCGTGGGACTAAAAACAAGCGACAAAGGGCCTCATTTTTGGGACACTACCTCCTGAACTCGAACGCAACCGCTTCTTAGCTCAACCCAACCCAACTTTCCCAAAATTCCCCCAGATCAACCTAAAACTGTCTCCCCCGATCCCCAATTTCCCGCAATTCTATTTTTCCCAAACCAATCAAAGTATCACAGAACAGTTGCCCGAACATCGCGCTTCTACGAACATCCCCCGGCCGCCACCCCCAAACGGAACTTCTTTCCAACTCCTCCCGCACGTTCGAGCCACCCGAAATTTTCCTCACGGGCACAAACGGAACCGCAGCTTAGGCCGCGCCGCTTAACCCAATTCAAACTTTTCCCAATTTTCCCCGCGCGGACTCGAGCGCGGCGCACGGGGCACGGAGTTGCACGGGGGTGGGGGGGGGGAAGGCTCATCCCGAGGCCGGCCGCTTCACTCAATTTCCCTTACCGCCGCGCGCGATCCTCCTCGCCCTAATCCCGTTCCACCTGCTCTCCCCTTAACCCCCGTCGCCCCCCCCCCCCCGCCACTCTCTCCTCTCGCTGCCCCTGCGGCGTATCGAGCACCTGGCAGAGCAGGTTGCGTGTGTGCGCGGCGCGCCGGTTAATAAGGCAGCCAATAACGCGAGTCGATGTGTCGCGGCGCGGCTCGGCACGGCGCGGTCGCGTCGCTGATTCCGGCGCCGAAACGGCCGTAATTACATCTTCATTAAAATGATGGCGAGCCGTGTTGCAGCGGCGCCAGGTACACAGTCGGGTGGTGGGGGACAGCTGGGGACCGGGGGGGGGGGGGGGGGCGGGTGGTACTTGGTAGGGTAACGGACGGAGTGTGTAACACGCGGGTAGCGTGGACGCGTGTAAACGCGCGCCCACGCCCACGCGTGTCCCGTTCGTCCGTTCATTCGGGCGCGATAGTGGAAGTGGATTTCTGGTATCTGTATCATGGTTAGCCGTCGTACGTAACGCGCGGGCGGTCGAGAGGGTGTAAGGGTGGGTGGGGGCGGCGTGGGGAGGAGGGTGGAGTGGTATAAATGGTCGGTGTGGAGCGCGCGAGGTCGGGATACGGTGGAAAACCGGGCACGGGTGCAGGGCGAGCGAGAGGGTTGTTGGAGTGGTGGAAGCGGTCGGGGGGTGGGTGGCGGGGAACCACCGGAGAGGATATGACGCCCGGGGAGGGTGAGAGATGGAAAGTGGGATCGATGCGTCGCGCCGCGGGCCGATGCCTGCTCGCACTTTCAAACTGACACCGTCCTGGCGCCCGTCACTATGTGCGCGCGCGCGCGCGCGCGCGGAACTCGTTCGCGTGGGCGTGCGGCCGAGTACGCTTGGCTGTGTGCATACGAGCACGTGACTGTTCGCGGGGGTGCTTTCACGTGCTGCGCTGACGGTTCGTGTCCAATGCCTTATGCTTTGAACGGGGACGCTCGGTGGACGTCCGATGGACGCGTACGAGGGTTGTTTATCGCCGTGGAGGGGCCAGGGGCTGCGAAGCACGAGGACGGAGTGGCTGCGTCTTGATGTGGTTCGGGGATGGTGGCGGGGATCGTGTCAGCTTTTTTGGAAGGGTAGTTTAATTGCTTTAAGATACTCGTTCGGAGGTGGGTCGTGGTTTGATTTTGAGGCGTTGTAAATGTTGCCTTTTTTAAAAGGATTTTTCTTTCAACTGTTTTTAAATTCTTCTTGGGGATGGTAGAATGAGAAATTTGGATGTGCTTTTGGTAACCACATTTTGGAGAGTCGGAAATCGTACATAATGTGTTGGCGGCAATATCTCGATTTTTGATGAGATGGTAGTATAACTATTTGGAATGTGTATTTTGTTCTATCTTCATATAATAATGGGATAATTTAATCATTTTTTGGGAACATTCTTAAATTTTTCCTTTCCATTAGGAATTTGTTTAATTCTTTCGGCCATCTTGGGACACATATGTCGTTTTATTCTTTTTTAGTTAATCTGTCTATATAGTACTATCTTTGATTGGCAAGCATGAGAATAAGCAACGTATTAACGTGCTGGATAAGTTTTATTTTGGCAGGGTGTCTGGCTGCAGAGTCGCAATTATAGGAATCTCGTGTTTTACACACGAATTGAATAATTTTCTGAATTTATAGTATGATATAACTGTTTTGCTTAAAAGTTTTTACATTATTATGTTTTTACTTATCTTCTTGAGCATAGAGAAGTGCCTATGCGTTTCCGGGACACATATGTCCCATTAGGTATTTTCATACATTGTTCTTGTTTCTTTATCACAAGCAGTAAGGTGCAATAATATTATAAATACGTTCATAATATGTATGTATAATATGTCTAAGTATACATAATAAAAATACATTATATAACATACCCACAGAAGATTGGAAGTGTTTAACCCTGTTTAACTTTTCCAGGTCACATATGTCCCACTCAAAAAAACTGCTGGGACACGTGTCCCAATTTTTAAAATTGACATACAACCTTCAAATTTGATCAGTACCTATCCGCCACTTAGTACAATCGATTTCTGCAAGAAGATATAATAAAATCCAGATAGAAGAATGTCAGGTCGAAAGGATTAAAGCGCTGACGTAACGTGAAAACATTCGAACAAATTCGAAGGAAGGAATTGTTTACAATTTCAAATAATTCAAGAATCTAAATTTCTGAATTCTTACGGAAGCATCCTTTCCTTTTCATTACAAATTCTTAACAAATTAAACAATCTGAATTTAGTTTTGAATTATTTGTGATATACAAGTCCCTTTTGAACTAGATTCGTCCTAGCGTCATTTTAGTTTCTATACATTTATAACGCACTCGAGTTGCATTCGATCTTAATTCCTTCCTCCCTTCGACACATGAACAATGCAATACCACTTAAAATTTCCCACCAAGAGAAATAAACACGGAATCATTAAATTCGAACGCCATTTGCATCGTGCAAGCCGAATACTCGATAAAAATCCATTTCACACTAAGTCCACAATATTTCTTTGAGTTCTTTCGCTCGGCCCGTTCCTCCGAACTGTCTGTACCATTCGCCGCGCCTAATTATTTTGAGCGACGTATTTTCGCCGCGGAAGAAAGCGCTCGCCATCTCCCAGCGCTTTCGACGCTCCACGATGAAACGCCGCGAGGAGCTCAAAGAAACACCTTCCCTTGACTTCGCAGGCGGCCACGTGAATGCCGTTTCCGCCGCTTAATCCCTGACAGCTACTCCGTCGGCCTTTTTAATCCCGCGACCTCGATTTACGAGCTATCGAACCGGCTGAAAGTCGAAGCTTCTTTGAACTTCGCGACGCGGCAGCCGACTGTGGCGCCCGCCGGAGATGGAATTGACCCGGACGGAGGGAAATGGTCAATTCCAGCGACGATTCCAAGCTTTTAGACTGGCGACGACCGCGTCGAGGGAATCGGCGGAATCGGTGCCAACGCGTCGATGTTCGGGCCACTTGTTGTTGTCGGGACACTTATCGATTAGCAGCGATTGGAGGTTCCGTTCAGCAGAATTTGGAATCGTCGAGGCTTTAGGGGAGGAATAGGGGACGAGATGAGCGTAAGATTTATCTGCGGAACAAATTGATTGCAATACTCCTCACGAATTCATTTATGAAACTTGCTCCAACAAAATGGCCCCTTCCTCCCCAATCCTAATATCGAGATGGATACTTCCTGTAGCACTTTCTCGGACAGGAATTAAGAAGCACTTACTCATGTGTTCTCAATATTCGACGATTCGAAAAAGGTTCCAACTTGAACACTAGGGTGGCTTTTATTTTAAACCTGCGATTTCGTTTACTCTCACCCCCTAATATGGTTCCATTTCATAAAAAAAATAGTCCCTGAAAAAGATTATTGTAATCGAATAACAGGAAAAGGTGCTGACCAGGCCTTAAAATTTAGAATTCATCAATGGTTTGAATTTGAACAATTTCTCAAAAATGGTAAGCCCCATCGAAATATTATTTGAACAAAATTTCGATAGGGCTTACCATTTTTGCGAAGTTCTTTAAATCTGAGGGTGAGAGGAAAGAAATACAAAAATAATTTCGACACGTTTAAATAAGGGCCACCCTTTTGAACACGTAGAATTGTCTTTCAACATCCAGAAACTTTCAAGCTGAAAAACATCCTCGACGTGAAATTATATGTAATCCGTTTTTTTTATTACTTATCATTGTAAACTAAAGGGTAATATACCCGGTCAATAATAATAATTATAATAATAATAAAAATTATTTCCCATGCTCACATTACAAAGTTTCCAATCCAAAATAAAAAATTATTTAAATCGTGGATCGAATAAAATTTACTTTAAATTTATACTGTTCGACGAACGAGGCTAATACAGTTAACTCGACACTAGACGAATAATGTTTTCCACTTTTATTCGTCATTCGAAAATTTTATTTGAATAAAAATTTTGCCCATCTCTGCTCCAGTCCAAAGTAACCAGATCCACAAAATTCCACTTCCACCTCCAAAACCCAGCAAGCAGACTGGAGTCAGCGCCCACGATATTCTAATATCGCGCTCGGCGGGCAGAAAAAGCCACCCCCCGCAGGAAGACCTCGAAACACTTGGAGTGGAAAACCGTCTCTCGAAATCGATCGTCGCTTCCGGCCGCGTTTTTCCCCTCCACGGGACGCGATTTCCTCCGGCCCGCCGGCGGAGCCGTGCCGTTGCCAACCCCCGCGGACACCAGCAGCCCCCACCGAGTTATTCACGACCGGCCGAAAGTGGCTCTCGATTGATAATCCAGCGAGCACGGCTCGATTCCGGCGCGCCCGCTGCCACGGGCTAAGCGGTGCGAGGAAGCGAACCAGCGGGACGGGGCGGTCGGACGGGTGGACGTGGCAAAGGGGGTGGATCGAAGCTGGAGGGTCGAAGGTTCGGTGCAGACACGGGGACATCGAAATAGGGCTAGGGTGGCGGGCACCCTCGGTAATGTGATTGCTCACCCGTTTCACCTCGTCCCAGACTACTTGCAGAGTCGTCGTTCAACTCGTTCCGGATCCAACGAACCCCCCACCCCCTACCCCTTGTCAGCGCCGGGAAAGATTTCCCTCCCCCCGCCCGGCACCCGTCGCCCCCTGAAAACGACCAAGTGGAAGAGGAAGAGGATGACGGGGCTGGGGGGGGGGGGGGAGAAGGGGAGGTTTCTGCTGCCGGACGGAATATAATTCCCTGGCCGCGGAGAAGGAAGTGGTCGACATGCAACCGGTCGGCGACTACCTCGGTTCCACCCTCTGGGAAATACGCGACCATGGGGAATGCAGGGGATGGACAACAAGTGGCCAGCGGGCTTTTCGAGGACTGTCGTCCTGCTCGGCCTTGTTGACGTTCGTGTCTCGTTTTTTTTTTTGACGGGACAGGAGGACCGGGGGTGTTTTCGGGGGACGGCGAGATTAATTTCGTGCACGGGGCGGGGGTGGGTAAGACGCTGAAGGTTGGTGGTTCTGGCTGCTCTATTTCAGCTGGTGTTGCTGGGACAGGGTTTAGATGTTGGATTTCATGGCTGAATCTGGATTTTGGTGTTTTTTTTTGCAAGGGTAGTTTCGGATGCTTTGTGGTGAAAGTGGGGGTGGGTTGATTTCAGGTTGGGAATGTGGGGGATAGTTTTTTAGATGGATTCTTGGTGATTGTTTTACTTTGATACGTCGGATGTATTTTCTTTCAACCCTCGGTTGTCACACTGGACCAAAATGACTCTAAATTTGACTTTAAGGTAAAATATCTTTGAGGCATCATTGAAAATGATACTACTGCCGCCATGTAGTTGTAATTTTGTGTCTCCTCTGCAGGTAGAGACCCTTACCACGATGGGAATTTTATTTGTTTAATTTTTTTATTTCTTTTATTAAAGTAGCATATCTCAAGAGTGTAATCACAAATTTTTAGCTAAAAATATTAAAAATTAAAAAGGTTAGATTTCTTAAGCAAAGACACTTTTTCTGAAGCTCTCTTTCTTTCAACAATTTTTTTAAACATCATACTTTAAATGTTAATTTTCAACGATGAACATGTATTCTACAATGTTTAAACTTTATCTCAGAATTTTTGCGACTTAATTTAACAGATAGATTTTAAGCAGCAGCTGATTAAAAATTGACTCCGGGCGAATGGACCCAGTGTGGCAAGTACGTTCGAAAATAGAAGTGTGACAACTGAGGGTTAATTAACAATCTTAAAGTATTTGTGTGTTTATTAAATAATGTGGGTACAGTTTCGTCCTTTTTTTGGAACTGGGATAGCTTCAGTAAATTGCAATGCTTTTTTCTTCATGACTAAAAGTCACATTTTCCTACCTATCCACGAGTTTTCTTTATTTCACTTGCTCACTTTCATGTGATTCTAAAAGGCACATTTTTCCAAAACCTTTAATTTTCACTGGCTTTCTTGACCTAATTTTTTCACTATCATAGATATCGCTATTCTATTTCTCCCCTTTATAACATTAAAAGACAAAAGTTATTTGAAAATCTTCGATTCTGTACGCTGTTCCTTGAATTACTCTCAGCAGGTCATAATAATTTTTCACAAACATGAAAGAGGGACAGTACCGCACACTCCTGTATTTAACAATGAACAATAATAAATTTCTTTCTAAATTTCCATCTGGCCACTTCCTCGATTACGATACTCTCCGCAAGCTACGCAGAACTTCTCACAGAATTACAAACAACACCATCTTACTTCTCCCTTCATAAATCATCAAAAGCGCCAGAATCCTCAACTCTATACTTCCCTGAAACCCCGATACTCTCAGCAAATTCCCCAATCATTTCTCCATCCGTAACGAACACTGCCTCGTCGTTCCCTTCGAATAATTCCAAACGGTGCAGAATTTCTCCAATATTTTCAACCCTAATCACGCGATATATTTTCCATGTTCTTAGGTGCCCTGAATATTTTGTGGAATAAAAAATTTCCGGCATTATAGGTAACTGCCTAAAAAAGAAATACGTCGGATCGAAAATTGCTGGGAATAAAAAAGGAGCCGAGATTTCGCCGCTGAAAGACGGAACGGCAATCACCGAGAGACGATCAATCTCGTAGCGGCGATTTTCAGCCACTTGCGGTCACCCACAAACTGTAGCCGCAGCAGAGACAGAGGGGTAAGGGTGGCTGCGAAGGTTGAAGGTCAATCGTTGGGCGCTGAAAGGGGAGAAAGCAGAGAGAGATGTGGTCGCAGGTTTCGTCTGATTTCGATCTGAGAGTCCAGATCCCTTGCAGTTTTTAATCAGACCAACCCCAATTAACGTATATACGATTTTTCCCTTCGTTTTCGGTGTCTGACTTTTGCTGCTGTTCCATTCGTATCTTTACAGGATGGAATCCCGCGTGCACACTTTCATCGCAAAGGGCTGCATGTAGAAGCATGAAATGCTAATTACACGTCTTTGGCGATGTACAAAATTCGATTTACAGTAATTAACTGTTTTTTTCCCCTCCGCTTTAATGGGGCTGTCACCAGACATTAAGTAGCTAATTAGGGATTTTTCAGGTGTCGTTTTAAACGAATGTCGTTAAATAATTAATTCGCTGTCCGCGCAAAGCGTATCGTTGCTCGTAATTAAACCGGGGGCCTTTTACGGTCGTTTAAAACGCCGATTACAGAAATTCGCGTACGGCGCGCGATTGTTCGCGAATTTGCGAGCCGAAATGATGCGGTTATTGTCGCGACAAAAGCTAGCGAAATTCATGGCGGCGTTGCGGGTGTTGCTATGACGTGAATTCAACGTTCCAACGGAACTGTTAATTGCATCGCGAAAAGTAATGGGTCAGATAAAAAATTACTGCCTCTCCGCGCGTATCTTGTTAGTAGCACGTGGAACATGTCTGAACTCACGTATAGTAATGATAATTATAACGGCATGGCTTATAAATATGTGAAACACATGGCATAATTTATTATGGTAATAATAATATGAAACATCTATAACGTTTCGTAACGCCTAGTGACATATAAAATTCTGCCTTTAAAAGTTTCCTACACAGTTCGAATATTTCCGGACATGGTTTAACCATTGGTGGAACACATTTTCGTAGAACTTTAAAAGGTTGATGATGGCAAATGAGCTCAGCAGGTTACGCTAACTTTCTCTGTGGTTGTAGATGGTACTGTTTCATATTTACATTCGTGACACTTCAAAATCTACAAATCTGTTCAAGACAGTTCGTTTTGGATGCATTTCCTACGTGTACGATACTCTTAGCAAGTTGTGTGTCACCTTTTTTTTGAGATTTCATATAGACCCGTATCTCTTATCCTTTTTGATAATCACGAAGGAGTATAAGTTCTTTAACAATATTCAACCACATTCGTTTATATTTACGATCCTCCCAGCAAGTAACACTAATCATTTCCTAGATCGCAAGTTAAGTTTATTAAGTTTATTTGTTCCTTCATTGAATATCAAACAATACTCATTTCTCCCAAACTTCGATTTCCAATCCTTCCACGATTGCGATACTCTCAGCAAGTAGCACTAACCTCCTCTGAGAGCTCATATAAGTAACGGTATTCCATTCATTTCTTTGTACAACACCGAACAATTCCCATTTCCCTCAAACATCCATTTCCAATCAGTTCTACAATTGCGATACTCTCAGCAAGTAGCACTAACCTCCTCTGAGACCTCAAATAAGCAACGGTACTCCATACATTTCTTTGTTTAACACCGAACAATTCCCATTTCCCTCAAACTTTCATTTCCAACCACTTCTACAATTCTGATACTCTCAGCAAGTAGCACTAACCTCCTCTGAGACCTCAAATAAGCAACGCTAATTCATTCACTTCCTCGTTTAACACAGAACAATTCCCATTTCCCTCAAACTTCCAGTTTCAATCACTAACATAATTGCGATACTCTCAGCAAGCAGCATTAGCCTCTTCTGAGACCTCAAATAAGCAACGCTATTTCATTCACTTCCTCGTTTAACACAGAACAATTCCCATTTCCTTCAAACTTTCATTTCCAATCACTTCCACAATTGCGATACTCTCAGCAAACCTATTCTAATCTTTCCCAAAACCGCAAAATGCACTGTCCCAGCCGCTTCATCGAACAATGAACGATACTCTCCTCAATCATAGTCCCCATTGTTCCCATCATTCATACCACAACCTACTTCTGTTTCATTCTTCCACCAACACCAAACCATATCTCACACACATTCCCACATTCGCTACCTTCCGCAACCAGTCCTGTCTCTGCCAGGTGAATATATCCCAAATACCATTCGCGCGCCACAGAATGGCCCCCCTTCCACCCTTAAAAGGCCGCCCAATTCTCAGATACCGCGCACCCCGGCGTAATCCCAGACTCGTTAGCTTCGCTCCTTCGTTTCACGCTCCATCCACACCTTCCC
The DNA here is from genome assembly GCA_029448645.1 of Andrena camellia. Lineage (NCBI taxonomy): Eukaryota > Metazoa > Arthropoda > Insecta > Hymenoptera > Andrenidae > Andrena > Andrena camellia. The sequence goes on along the minus strand of CM055678.1, from coordinate 31,627,081 downwards.
ACGAGTCACCCCGATGCTCGCGCAAATTGGCCGCGGGGCCCCACGACTCGATAGCAGTCGATGAAGCATTCGGTCCCAAGCCGCCGACAAACTCGACAAGATAAATATCAGCATGGCACAACGGATTACCGGCGACACGTCGGTGGCGCGTCGCGAGCACGGGGATGGTGGCCTATGATTTCAATCTAGCCGTGGGCTGTGGCGCCGGAGGGGGGTGGGAGGGTAGCTCCCTCCACGGAGGCCATCCAATTTCCGATCGTTCCCGCGGCGTCGATGGCGACTGGGGACTCCGAGGCAGAGGTTTACAATTAAGCCGTCGCTCCTAGGCGCTGGGGGTTGGACTGTCAACGCTCCTCGTAAAAACTTCATCGTCCAATTTGCGCCTGCGGGCGAGGGAGGGGGCAGAGGGGGAACGAGGTCGTGGCCCGACACAGCGGAAAATCGTGCGGCGATCTTAGCCGCTTGGCAAACGAATCTCGTAACGGAGACTGGTAGACGAGCGGCAGACGAAGGGGCTGGCAAGGAGAAGGAGACGGGAGATGGGTGAAAAATGAGCGAAAGCTGGGGGAGGGGGTTCGGGGAGAGCGCAACGGACGCGTGGAGGAAGCGAGGAAGTCGAGGGTGGCTAAACGGGAGGGGGAGCGAGTGGGAGCGAGAGGCGGTGGATGAGGAAGGATCTTGGGCAGATTAAGAGAGGGGTAAATTGGGAGGAAAGAACGTGGGGGATGGAGAAACGAAGGAGGAGGAAGGAGGAAATAAATGGGAGGCAGAGGAGAAGGTAAAAAGAAGTGAAAATATGGAGGCGGAAATATGGAATGAGGGATGGTAGGAGAAGGAAGGAGTAGAGAGGTCGTGGAAAAGCGCGTGGCGAGAGAAATATCGAGGGTGGAACGAAAAGACGAGGGTGTGAGCGCGGCAGAAGGAGAGATTGCAGTTGACTAGCAAGGCTGCCGTAATGAAATCAAGGGTGTAATGGCCCCGTCAGAGCGCACACCCCCCTACGAGCAACCTCGATTCTCTGTAGCCAACCCCCCAACACCTCCCGCCCCACTCCATTTTCACCCCGGACAGTTCCCGTACTCTTGCAGCTTTGACGTACCGTAAAACCATTACGCTTTAAGGTCGGTGGAGCATCGAACGTTTGAATGTCGGGCCGTTGCGCGCTGTATCGCTTTTCGCCTGTTTAAATTTGCATCGTTCCTTCGCCAACGTCTCGCCACTCCTTTTGTTCCGTCCTGGGCAGGATCCTCGTGCCCGTTTCGCGCGAAAGTGAGCGTCGATCCGGGCGACGACGTTAACGAATGGCGGGAGTTAGTAATCGGGGAGCCCCTGATTCGCATCAATTCGAGTTATTCTGAAACTCTGACTGACGTCTGAGGGTATTCGTGGTCCTAGTTGCCACTTTGTTAGAAAGTTCCAGGTCTCGACTCCCTGGCGTCATGACGCGTTCCCATGTACAAGGCAAAGGCCCACTCGTGGTTACGCGAATACAATTTCTGCGAGCACTCTTTTGTCCCCAAAGTCCGCCCCTACTGGCGGAGCGGAGATTCTATTTCAGCAAACGCGTTTTCAAAAACTCGCGTGTTGAAGCGACCACCAAGGGCCACCAGGGCGGCGTCACAGTGGAGAGAGACTTCGTTCGCAATCATGGGGGCGTTTTTCTGTGTTCAAAGACGAGGTCAAAGTACGAGGTACCATCTATGAATGCGCTCCACTTAGACCAGCACACTTTGGCCTCTTCGTTTCATTCATCAAGACCAGCCCAATCTTTCCTCGCGTCTATGTGGGGTGTCCTAGAAATGGCTGATCAAACTTTGGGAGTATACTCTACTTATCCTGGACATAGGACAGTTCCCAGTATGAGTCAGTATTCACGGTTGTGTCTGAAAAGGCTTGCTTTGAGAGTTGCGAACGCTTTTCTTCTGTAATAACGAGTATCCTATACAGATTGACATTACATTAGTAATCTCAGAATTTTATTATGTAATAACGAATTTGTGCGTGGAAGAGTGATAGACCTTGTGTGAAATTCGTAAGCGTTCCCGATAAATTCGTGATCCTTTTTCAGCCCTAAGTCGAGTGGAATAATCTCCCAAAGTCTGGCCACTTATTTCTGGAACACTCCGCGCAAGCACGGCGAAGAAGAGCCCATGTTCGAGCAAGCTTAACGCTATTCCAACCGCGGATTCCTTGCTCATTAGCGGCTCGATAAATGAAGCCCACCGTCCGGATCGTTTGCTCGCACCATTATCACGCGGATAATATTCTGCAATCGGACAGTAATGGCCAGCGAAATCAGTCCAAAATAAATCGATAAATGCATAAACGAAATAAATCCCGTATTGCTGCGTAGGCCGGCCAATAACGGGACGTCCCACCCCATAATGGGCGAGAGCAATAAAACAAAATACATTTTAAAGTGTCTCTTTCGCCAACCATTACAAGCAAGCTCACAATTGCCTACCTCGGTACGCCCATGTCTCTAATAAACTACAGTCGAAAGGCAAAGCAGTATACATTCTTCGATTCTTGATTTTAGCTCCTCAATTTCGGTAGCCTCTTCAACCCCCATTTTTCCTCACCACGAATACACTTCCCCCATGTGCAGTGTCGACAGCGTGTTAGGTGCGCGTGAAGAAGAGCAACGAGGACGATTAGATAGGACATGGAGGCACCAAAGAGAGACACGGTGTCATCGGCGAGGCGTGCAGCTGCTCGCCGAGATCCACGTAACTCATTGATTACGATAGCAGCAAACGAGCGTCTCTCCTTGCCCCGCCTCCTCCCCCTTTCTTCTGTGGCTGCGTGCGTGGGCTATCTCAGCCACCGCGGCTGTCTTTTCCCTTCATTCTCTCACGGGGAGTTTCGCACACCGTGGAGCTTCACGCTGACTCTCATCCAGAGCCGGGTTACGATTTCATCCTCTGTCTCCGTTCGCCAGCTTCTTCCTCCTCCTCCCTCTCCCCCGACTCCCTCTCTGCCTCGACACCCTCTCTCCTTTCCTCTCCGCCGGCCCTACCCCCCTTTCATCTCTCACTCTGCCAACCGTGCTCTCGGGTGCATTGCAAGGAAGTTTTGCACACCACAGAGAGAGCGGGCACCGGCTCTTTCGCATCCAGAGTCAGAATTCCAAGCCCCTCTCCCCTGGCCTCGTTCACCGTCCCTCGTACCCTCGATATATATCCCCGTGCATTTCGTTTCCTCTCGTTTCGTCGGTGCCTCCACCTCCGCCTCCCCCTCCTCCCCCACCCACCGCTCCCTCAACCGGGCCCTGGGCTCCCTCGAGCGTGTTCCAGCTATACGGCCAACCCCCTCTCGCTCTTTCCTCCCTGCCGTCTTGCCTCCCTCCGCCAGCCAGCCAGCTCGTTCTCTCGGCGTTCTTTTTGCCCCGTTCTGTTTCACCACCGGTGGCGCAGCACCCCGTCTCCCCCCCTTACCTCTCTCCCTTATAGCCTCCCCCTTTGGGCCGCGCGCTATCGCTGCCGCCTCCCTGTCCCTTTCGTCCCCGCGCCACCGCGCTCATCCACAGCCGATCCCTCGCGCTCGGTCTCTCCCTCGATTTCTCACCCATCCACCCCTCTCCGCCCTCCCACGAACCCTCCTACGTTGGCCAGACCACATCAGCGCGCTCTCGACCCTCTCGCTCGCTTTTACAAGTGGTTCCAGGCCTCGGACCGGCGCCGGTGTCGTGTTTCACGTAATAGTTCGCCGTCTATGATACCGCCTATGGGGTGGCTCTCTTATTATTATTATAATCATTATCCCCGGCTCGCTCGTCGGGGACGCTGCTGATTTTCTGCTTGATCGCGAGCCACGGACCCGCGCGGCCGGCGGGGTCATCGACTGGACGTGCTCCTGCCCGCTTATGGGGACGAGGTCCTCTGGTGGACTGATTAGCCGGGATTAGCCGAAGGAGATACGGGAGATGTTGATCGGAGAGGTCCTCATGCCACTGTGGCTGCTAGCGTGGCTTTTGTGTTTGCCTGATGAGGTTTAGGGTTTGCTCTGCAGGCTCTGTTAGCGTGCTCCATGTGGCACGTAAATGTTTTATTATAAAGGGTGGACGTTTAACGTAGATTTATGTGGATTTCATGACAGGGTTGGTGTTAAATAGTAAATGTGTATGCAGTTTGTGTGATGGGTACAAGTCGATTGTTGAACGTCTACGAAAGGGAAGGAAAGATCGAACGAAATTGGAGGTAATAAATATCAAGTTTGCCTCGCCGATCTTCAGCCCTTTAGTTCTGATGTGGGTAGACGTGATAATGGCATAGGTAAATGAAAAGTTGATAATTCTAATTGTGAAATATTTGGACATGTCTACTTAGCAAGGTTCTTGCGAACCTTATCATCAGAACGCTTTGCTGCCTTGTAGGAGATATTGATAATAAGCAAATAGCGTCCAAGTGACATAAGTCACTCCACGAGGATGAAATTTATTAGAATGTCCATTATTGTGATTACGTACATCAGTGCTCTCACATGATTGGTTTGCAGGCACACCTGTCCACGTATTAACCTTGTACCTAATCACACAGCGTACGCGTTTCAACCTTGGTTAGCGAAGGTATAAAGAATTTTGTCGTCCTACTGTAATATCGACAATGTCAGAAAAATTGAAAAGCCTTAGCGTTATAGTTTTCAGTGGCTATCTAATGCAGTATTAACGTCACACATGATCAATCCTCCCAAGTAAGAGAGTTTAGAGACTACTCTGCTGCTTAGCCCTTTGAGGTCTTTTACTTAGAGTGTCTGGACGCTAATCCTATTTCAGTGAGCTATGTGGCCAGTCTTTCGACCAATACTTTTGCGCAGGTGAAAATATTTTTTTTTACTATTTCTACTTAAAGAAAGATGTAACACTTCATTGCGAACTTTTTCCAATTAAATTTGTATATACTGCAATACGCTAGGAAAATAATTGAAGACACGAAAGGTTTAGTTGGGCATCTTTCGTTCAATTCCATAAACATTACTTATTTCCGAATTCTTATCCTTCTTACATAGTCCAACTTATGTAATCATTTGGCACAGAAAATGCAAGAAGCTTAGTCGGTTTACAATTCCCAGTTCTCAATTTCCAATTCTCATCTTCTAATTCTCAGCTCCCAATCTCCAATTCTTAACTCTTAATTTCAAATCCCAATTCCTAATTCTTAAGTCTAAAATTTTCAATTCTTAATTCTCATAACTCGAACTCAATTCCCAATTCTCGACTTCTAATTCTCAGGTCCCAATACCCAACTCCCAACTCTTAATCTCAAGTCCCAATTCCCAATTCTCAACTCGTAATATCAAGTCCCAATCCCTGCTTCTCAAGTCCCAATTTTCAATTCCTAATTTTCAAGACCCAATTCTCAGCTCCTAATTCTCAAATTCCAATCCCCAATTCACAACCCCTAATCTCAAATTTCAATTCCTATTTCTCAAGTCCGAATTCTCAATTCCTAATTCTCAACACTCAAAACTCAAAATTAAATTCGAAAATTCTCACTTCCTAATTCTTAAGTCCCACTTCTCACTTCCTAATTTTCAAGTATCAATTCCCAATTCTCACTTCCTAATTCTCAAGTCTCAATCCCCAATTCTCAACTCCTAATTTCAAATTTCAATTTCTAATTCTTAAATCCGAATTCTCAATTCGTAATTCTTGACACTCAAAACTCAAAAATCAATTCCAAATTCTCACTTTCTAATTCTCAAGCCCCACCTCTCGTTCCCTAATTTTCCAGTCCCAACTGTCAGTTCTCACTTCTTAATTCGCACTTCTCAGTTTCCCGCGATTACCCCGTTCGTCCCACCACCTAGACGACGCGCGAGCGTGCGTCGATCGTCGTCGCGTGCCGATTTCGGGCCGCATCGCTCCGCTTTTCGTTCCGCCTTCGGCCGCTTTCTCTTTTTCCGGTTTTCTGAGGTCGGCCACGCCACACCCAGCGGTCGCTGCACGGCAGCCGAATCGATGGAGGACGTAGGGTCGATGTTAATGGCCTTTGCAACAGGTTGAACGAATCGGTCGGGCGTCTTCCGACGCCGCCGTCGCGCGCCTTCCTATCTGGTGTCGCGGTGATAAGCGGATCGCGCGCTGCAAGGGGCGAACGGTAGGGTGGAATGGGGCCGGTGGGGCCGGGGGGGGGGGGGGAAGGAACGCGCGTTTCCGTCGACCCGCGCTCGATCGATAACCGTGAATTATATCGATGCAGAGCCGGGGCTCGCGTTTGCAGGCTCGGCTGCCCGTGTGCTGCATAAATATTTATGGGACGGTTTTTTTCGTGCCGCTACTCGGGGCGATGGGAAGCCCCGAGACCATTTGGAGAACGCTGGCGATGAGGGCACCATCGGGGCTCGTTTCCAACAGGGCGAATTTCCGTCCTACAGGGAAGGGGAGCTTCTGGACGGACAGAGGGCGATTCGTCGAGTGAAGAGGAGTTTGTCATTACAAGGACACCATAGATTTTTTTCATGGGAGGACATCGTTTTTCGGAAAACTGAATTTTCAAAATTTTACAACAATCAACGTTTTGTAATTGCAGAATCGCTGAAAACAATAAGAAAGCTCGAAGAAAGTTACCGGTCATCGTTTTCAAGTTTCACTACAAGTTCCAAATTTGTATTAAGCGACCAGCTTTTTGTGGTACCTGAGCTACTAAGCAATGCATTATATCTTCTAGAAATATAGTGGCTTCAGCGGCGTGTAAACGGTATTTTTAAGAGTACAAGTCGTCAAATATGTTGTTGGTCACTCATTAGAGGGTTGCACGTATTTTGGTCATATACCCGCAGTTCCTTGCGGAGATATATTGATGTGGCAGCAGCAGGGGACAGAGTTAGTGGGACCCTTGAGTGTCTTCGCTCGAACGAAGACTTCAGGGACTCAGCACACTTTTTCGACGTTCGTACCTCAACCTTTAACGACGAATGACTTGCTATGTAGTCGACAGCATAGCGAATACAAAGTTTATTTTGAACCTCAACATAATTTCATTCGTACATATCCCAGAATAAACTTTTATACTCAATGTCGATCCCAGTATCGCCTAAAATTCTTAATTTTGCAAAGACGTGCTACTAACAATAAGTCAAGGCTCCAGAATCTATTAAAATGTGGTAGTAAGTTTTGCACACCATTTGGGTTCCAGGCTCCTCACTATATCTCTCCAAGACCCAACACTACTACCCAATAAACAATCACTTGGAGAACAAGAAATCAGTTTTTGCGAAGTACTTTTTTTCAATATTTTCTGCATCTGTTAACTACGTAGAGTATATACCTACCGTCTTTGGTGGATTCAAAAGGCGTCACTGATGATCCCACGTTCAGTTTCATGAATACATATGAAAGCTCGCAGAAGATCAGGCCGCCGCTGAATGAAACGCAAAACTCCGCGGGCAATATTCTTTTAAGCAGGTCCGACTGAAATTATTGCACGGGGTCGGGCGCAATTCGAGGCTGGACGATTAGCTTCTCGCAATAGCGGCCACCCGATATATCGATCCCCCGGCTGGAAACCACCGAGTCCACGCGTTCCCCTGATCTCTGCGGAGCCGCGGATCGGCACAGAAGCCGCTTAGAAAGCGATAACTAAACCCCTCGTTCCGGTGCTGCCATTCCACGGCCCGTTTTTCGAGGAACGTCCGGCCTTCCCGATAATTTCGGTCGGACCTTTTATGCCCCGGATTGGATTTGGCCGAACGTGGCAGCGACGCGGAAGAATATTGGGTGGGCGGGCTGGTGTGCGTGTGGGTGTATGCAGCATGTGGGCGTGTTCGTGTGCAGTGAGCGAGCGCTCTTGCTAACGAGTGTGTTCTCGGAAAAGGCTGGTGATATATACACGAATTTAACAGCAGTATCGTATTTTGCTATTTATGAATCTGGACCCTGTGAGATCTCTGCCTTTGCTAGAAGGAGCAGGGTGCCGTATTTGCCAAGCTTCATGCAGGAATTAAGTGATTGGTGATTGTTAAATGTCACAGGGTGGCATTTTTGATGTTGTTAGAATTTGTCTTTAATTTCACGCCTCTAACTTTGCTGGTTAGAGTGAAAGTAATGGGAATAGAGGGGGTTCCAGACGTCACAGACTATTTTCGGAAATTGTATAGATCGAACTGAGGTACAATATGTTTTTGGATGACCTCATTATACTTGTATAAAAAGGATACGATTTATACATAGCTGGAAATGCTAATTCCACGTGCTCTGGAGATGTCTTTTTCAAATTTTTAAACGATCAGTTGAAATGGGGAACACATTTGCAAGTATCCTGAGGATTATTTCCTGAATTATTTAATACACACTCAAAGATCTACTTAGTATAACGTTTAGGATACACCTTTGAGTTAATCAAATGCCAGACGCAACTAAATTGTTATAGGGTTAATTACTAGTTTGTTTGGCGTATCCTCAGGGCTTGAGGCGTGTCTCTAAGCACGTTTTTAACCCCAGAAGCAGCATGTTCCTCAAGACGGGAACCGAGCTAGCTCAGCTGTGCTAACTCCTGAGACATACGAGAGGCTCTACTACGAGCTGTCTGAGAATTTGAGAGTTCCACCGTGGTCAAAATGGTGCCGGAAGTAGCAAGATTGGGCTTTGATAAGGGTATCCTCAGTGAATATCGAAGAGGTGTGTAAGGGTAGAGTATTCCTTTTCACCTCCCAAGCTCTCACCGATCAGTGAATGAAGGAACCACTTTTCGTGATCAGTAGCCCTACAATCGGCTTTGACCTCACCCAGGCAGCGGTTATTCCTCGAAAGTACAACGAGGCACAAGTTCCCGGATCTGCTAGAAAATCCCCCTCTGTGAGGGGGTAGGTAACACTGCAAGGTTTCTAGGTTACGTTCCATGAACACCTTTATAGTAGTACTAGTTTAAATTACCCGACGTTACATGAGCTGCTTATATTTAAAACATCAGCACAAACTTATCACAAAGAGTCAAGGGGATGAAATCAAGGGGAGGAGGTGGGATTTCCAGGTTTAATAGTAACCTATATTTTCCGCAGGATCCTAGAGAGTAACTATGCAAAATTTGGTCCAGATTGATCAAAGGGTTTAAGAGTTAATAGGACACACACAGACAGATATTCTATTTTATATATGGAGGGTTCAGAAGCCAATCAGTGTAAGTTCAATTTTCCCTGAAAATGAGTTACGTAGTTCAAAAACCTCTTTAATGTTAACACTTTCAGTTGATAAGTCAATTAAGCCGCTACTTTCATACGTAGATAAGCAATAAATGGCGGTACTTATTTTGACTACAGAATTACTAGGCGAAATTATTCAGAGGACAATCAGTGTAAGTCAGTTTAAAGTTGCGTCAAGTTTATGATTTACTGTTTGTTATTTAAAAAATAATTGTATGGCGCCGTCTTACTTACACCATGGGGTGAAAGGAATTAAAATACGTGTTTTTTGTTCTCAGAACATCTCCCTTTCTTCTGATAGTGAATCCGAATATTTATTTGATGAACAATTGTATCGAACAATGAATGAATAATTTTGAACGATGAATGAACAAAATTTATTTGATTGTGATGATGGTAAATGAAATGAAAACTAAAAAAATTTGTCATATTTTTATACGCATGTTTTTTAACGCCTATTTTGAATATAAATATTAAATTTGTGATAATATTAATATGTATTTTTAAAGTACTTCGGAATTTTCTGTAAATAGTGTAAACAGTCGAGTTAGAAAATAACGAGGACTCAGGTATTTAAATTTTTCAGTGGACATTTGACATGAGTCACAATTTTTTTATTCAATCTAATTTCTTTTAAAAAACCATATGAATTTTCTTTTGTTTCTCTTGCAGTTAAGTTCATTTGTATGACTAGCATTGGCATATTTTACAATCCATTTCTAAAAACCTTATTTTCTCGGTTCGAATGCTGATAGACCTTATCCTCTATATATAGATAAATAGATAGAAGATAGATGATGCTCAAGAAGAAGTACCAGCCGACTTGTGTTCCTTTAATGACTGTCGAAATCATCATCATTCATCATTTCGCCAAAATCGTCTTCCTCAACCTCGAGTTTCCCACCATTTCCTTCATCAGTTGAAATCAAACTACGAACTCTGCCTCCACTCTACTCATTTCCACCCCACCTTCAATATAAAAATTACATCCTTTGATTCCCCTTGACAGCAGCTTTCCAACGCAGTAATCTTTACACGCTCTTCGTCTCCAAATGACTGTACACACATGTACCTCACCCTTTTTACCTTCTTTCAGCCACTACCCGAAGACAATTCGACGCGCTGCTGCACGCCCGTCGCTCGCGCCCTCCTTACGCGCGCGCTGGGGAACAGGATGGTGGAGAGGGGAAGCTTCTCGACCGAAATCGAAATCCTCTGGAGGCTTTTCCTCGGCGTATTTTCTGACTGGAGGAAATCCTGTTAACTCATTAATAACTCGGCCAGCATCCAGGGGAACCAAGGAGGGTTCCACGGTTCCTATCGTCGCCGCCTGCGAAACGGTGCACCGTTTTGCTCGCAGGATTAATGGGTGAATATCCAGGATCCATGGCCGGCGAGCAAGGGGGTGGGATTGCCTCCCCGAGGCCTACGTTTCGCCTTCTTCCCCCGCAATGGAAGTAAATGCCAGTTCTCGATGGTCCCGCCGCGGCCAGCGATACGATTGGGGATTGCGTGGGTGGGGGTGAGCGGGCGTGTAATTAAATACAGTTTATTTTCTGGATATTAGCGCGATCGGGACAGATTTCGTGGCCCACGGAGCGTGCTGTGGCGCCGACGAACGTGTCAAGGTGTTATTATGTCCACGTAACGGAGGTAACGTGCCTTCTGGTATTTGCATACTGGGTGGGGGCGAAAGTAATTGGGCTTTCGAGTGCCGATGGTGTTGCACGGGCTTTAAGAGTGCGTTGAATCGAGATCGGTGTCGAGACGCTGTACAGTGTAGTTGACAGAAGAAGTCAAGAAAAGGGATTCCTTACGAGGGATGTTCGAATAATTCGAAAATTAAAAAAAGCTTGAAACTTTGCGGAAATGTAGTTCAAGTGATGTTAACGTAACCATTTTTTGATTCGGCAATAAAACGGTTCTAGGGGTAAAAACACCCCCTAAATAATATTTTGAGTTTTCAGGTTATGGTAAATATCGGCAAAACGGTAAAAGATATCGAAAACATGTTTGCGTTTACATTTCTGCAGAGTTTTTTTTTTTAATTTTCGATTTGCTGAACATCCCTTGTTAGTTTAGCATGGTGGGTGATTTTCGTGGATCTCTGCTGGGTAGATAAGTGTTTTAATGCAGAAGGCGATTACGGTGGAAAATGAGGTGGATGTGTGTTTACATCAGTTGAGTGAGCAATTTAATTTAGTTTGATCCTATTGGAAAGTAAATGGCAGGGAACTTGCTTAGTGACTTCCCCTCGTATTTGCCCAGTCACGTGTTTTCTCTGCTGTCAAAGGTGTGGCGTGCTTTTTTGCTGAGGAGAAGAAAGTTAGTGTGATTGTTGGAAGTTAGTATTTAGTTCATTAGTAAACTTTTGTTTACATATTAGTTATTTAATTAGATGTTGTATAATGTATATATCATGGGTTCCTTCTTTTTGTGGGGACTTGTGAATTCTTCTTCAATGAGAATGCAAAAGGCAAAAATACGATTATACTATCGAAACATTATTTTCTCGCTATTAAAGGGAAATTTTTATTTCATTTTATGTATGGGTAAAAATTGAATGATTTCGTAAGATAATATATTTCTAAAAATTGAGCTAGAGAATATGTAATTAAAAAAAGTGAAACGAGAATCGTACATTTTCCTTTTTCCATAACATAGACATAGGTATTTTCGAGGTACGTCGAAAAACACAAGATGCATACATTACTAAAAAAAATAAAGGCGGCTCATCTGCATATTTATTATGAATAGTTATTCGAAATTACATGACTCTATTATTCGCAAAGTATTCTCCTTTCTGCCTGCGACAATTTTGTCATATTCCTACACTTCATTACTGGTCGTTGCAATTTTTTGGAATAGATTGCGACACTGATTACCTTCCACCTTTAAAACCCCTTTGAAAAAAGGAGACCCCGTCTAAAAAATCCCAATTACATATTTACACCGGAAGCACCATTAAAAATACACCCTCTCCGTAAACAACTCCCAAACAAACTTATCGCTTCTCTTCTCAAATACCATCCTCCACTACAATCAAAACGATCTCAAACGAAACCAGAAAACGATCCCTGTGGTTTACCATATTTTTCACTCCCGCGCAGCCAGGACGTTAGTAAAAAAAAATTCGCATCGGTGTTGCTCAGCGAGCCATTGAAAAATGCGGAAAAGAGTTGGGAAAACGAAGCATTAATTCATTCGCGATCAACGCGTGCGGGCTGGCTGGCAGTTGGCTGGAAAACCGACGGTGTAACAGAGGGGTGGCGAGCTTGCGAACTGATCGATTACCCTCGCAAATAAATCCAGGTAAGAGCGGGCCAAGAGTTGGGCTCGATTACGAAAACGCTGTTTAATTTCCGACCCGGGGGTGGCATCGGGTTTCACTTTAATTAAGCGAAATAATTAGCCGTCAAAGGTTAGCGCTCTGGCGTCGCGGAAAACGACGCGGATATTTTCCCCCGCAATATCGCTTTTCCATGCCAAAAGAGGGGGAGGGAGGGGGGCGAACGTCGCCCCCGATGCTGCAGATCAGATTTCTCGAAATCGAAATACCAAAGTGCCATTGGGGCTCATTGAAACACAAACCTGACGATGGACGTTTGACTCGCCCTGTTGCGAATTATTGTCGATCGAGCGTCAGACTTTTTGGAAAATTTTTTACTCCCCAAAAGTCTTGGCATCTAAAGTGGGGTAAGGTGGGGACAGAATTTTCAAATGACAAAACCTTCGTTTCTCGAATTAACAGGTAAAGATGAATGATTTCAGATTTATTAACTTCGGCTGGAATTTTGAGTACGATGGAGGCTATCAAAATTATTGGGACAGGTAATTTTCAGAGGGGACACAAAACAAGTTGTGCTTCGAGTAATGTCTCCATGAACCGTAATAATTTAAAATTCTTCCTAATTCTTTAAAACAATTCAGCAAATTATTATTGCCAAGATTCTTTTACAAATTCTCTTACGCTTCCACATATTATAATCAAAGAACACCAATGGCTTCTCAGAAATGAGCCATTGTGAATAAGAACGGACTAATTGACATTTAAAGAAAGTAAATTTCCTATTTTATATGATGAGTACAGCCTATTGGAATACATTACTGCTACTAATCCAATTTCGCAAAGAATGTGGGTCGGTCCGTTTTTGCTCTCAGTGCCTCAAACATAATTAACATTTTTCTCCAATACATTTGAAATTTCGGTAAGAGCCCCGAGTGTCCCCGGGTCACTTTTCCCCGCGTCTCATCAGACCAGTACACTTTCACTTCCCCGCAGCTTCTTGCCGCCATTACCTTCCAATTACGCCTCTCGAAGGGGGCATTTCGAAAGTTCTTTCCTCGCGTCCCGGCGGCGCATCGCGTCGTATTTCAGCGAGCGTTTTTCCCCTCATTCCCGCGGAGCCAGCCACGTATAAATATCTAAGCCTGGATCGTCGGAAAAAAAAAGAAAAAAGTGGGGGCAGCTGAGAAAAAGATGGAAAAAGCAGGAGGGTGCGGAGGGAGGTGGCAGCAACGGATAGGGGCGACAGTACCAGCGAGAACGAACGTCCCTGACGAAGTCGTGTTATTTTAGCTCTCCCTGGAGAGGACCTTCGAGGCATCGAAAATCTCATGGAAGCATCGTCGAGGGGGCAAAAAGGGGAAAAGATGGGTCGAGGGGGGCGCGGGAGGTGATGGCGGCGGGGGCGGAGGAAAGGGGAGGGTATGCAAGCGGCCCGATAAGCCAGAGGAATCGATATTCGAGCGGAGCACGATCCTCGGTGGCCCGTTCCCGACAGGACGCTGATAATCGGCCTGGAAATTCCGACCGTCGGTGTGCGTGAACCTGGGGACCGCCTCCCGAGTCACGGCTATATAGTGCCACTAATTATTACACCGGTGCCGCTCGTTAACGCACGCCCGTGTAAATCTGCGGTCGGAGGAAAAAGTTTCGTACGAGGAGGCGGCCTTCCTGCCTTCCTCTCTGTCCTCCGCTGTTTCGCGGTGGATTAATATAACGGGTGGGGTGAGACGTTCCGACGAGCGAGCTTCTCGATTCATTGCCTGTCGCCTGCGTGGGTTGAAACGGACGCGTGGATGTGCATTTATTTCGTGCGAGTGAAATGGTCCTGATAATTTCGTATTGACTTTGGGGAGGGGCGGGTAGCGGGGCGAGGTTCGAAAGGGTTTGGAGTATTATTTGGGGTTGTTTACTGATGAGAAGGAAATTTTCGCTTGGAGGTATTGGTGGAATATATCTGTTTTATTTTAAACATAGTAGTGGTTGGGTATTGGCTGGGAGTTGGAAAACTTTATTTTAGAGTAAGTGTTTATATAATATGTGTATCTTGCGATAGAAAAATTGGGTTATAGAGTGTTAATTTCGGTGAACTTAGCATACATAAATTCAATACTCTTCAAATGCTCACAGTGGCGTGCAAAAGTATTCGGCCACCCTTTAAAACAGAATAACTTCTTTAAAGTTGGTCCAAACGACTAGAGTTTTTTTTTTTAGAAGCTAGAAGGATTAGTTTACTAAGTGACGTGATTCGTCGTTTTGAAAAAAATTGCAATTGGTCGGAATTGCGAAAAAAATAGTAAATGTGTTTTTCAACTTTTTTGTCTGTGCTCATAATGAAAGCTCGGCAGTTTTCGACCGAAATGTGTGATTTTCACCAACTTTAACTGTTTGTAGCTCATAGCTGCGTTAACCGATTTTGATGAAATTTTCAGCATGTATACAACTTATTTAAATCTACAAAAGGCATTTTTTAAATTTTCATTACGAGCACAGACAAAAAAGTTTAAAAATACGACATTTACTATTTTTAGTACATCTAAAATGTTAGTCATACGATAATATACTTTTATAGGAAACATTTTCTTTTCTAATATTGCGAAAGGAAAGAACGTATTTTGGGAGAACTCAGTGAAACATCGCCATTAATAATTACTTCATCTTAAAGTGACGTCCGTGCATTCGTTTAGTATCAAGGGACCAACAAGATATTACAAAAGACGTCCTTTTAATTACATTCCTGAGCTAGTGAAAACTCACCATATTTCCAAATCAATTTCAATTAATTTCCCCGCTCCTAATTACACTTCGTATTTCGAGACACCCACTAGGTATATATTTATATATATATATATCTGCGATATGGAGCCATTCTCTGCTAAATGAAACCGATGCTGAAGGGTTAACGCGAGTCTAAGCGCTGACATCTCCCTCCCAACCTCCTCCACATCCCCCCCCCCTCTCTCTCGCACTCGTGTTACCAATTTCTCCTTCGCCCATCGTTCGTCGAAGACTCGAAACGGTCGATGATGAAGTTTCAACCGTCTGCCACGCGCTTTTTCCTTTTCTTCTCTCGTTCTCCCCGATCCTTCGTGTTCCTCCCTCGACCCCGGACCCCAAACCCACTTGCTTCTTCTTCTACGCTCTTTCCTTCTCCATCCCCCCGTCAGCTTCGATCCAGGCGCGCTCCAGAACCGGTCCGTCTCTCCCCCTCCAGTGGGGTGGCTGCTGCTGGCTCATTAGCAGGTGATCAATTAAAAATTCGTTTGTTTTCGCGGTCCTGGGTAAGGGCACCGTCCACCCCTAAGCCGGCTCGTGACGCCGAGAGGGTCGAGCAACCCCCGTTGACGCTTGACGCGCCACGGGGAGCCTGGGGGAGGGAATAGTCGGGGAACTTGGCAGTTTAGTGGCGACTGGAATACGGGCTCGCGATATGGGTAATTTATATCGCGGGCTTTGCAATGGTTTTGATGCCGTCTCGGGGAGAATTTTGCGGTCAGGGGACCCGCGTACTCCAATGTGCTTCGTGTCGCGTGGGTCACGCCATTTACTGGAGGTAAGGTCGTTTCTTTTTTTTTTCTCTTTAACGAGGGGTTGGCTGTACCTTTCTCCGTGATGGCACAGCTATGGGGATGAAAGAAAAAGTGTGAATTCGGGGAATGATTTTTCAGTATTAATTACTGAGCTGTGAATCTTGGGGGGTTTAATTTTTGCAATTTCACATTTTATAAGTCTGCTTATTGTTAGCTGATGATGTCTTTAACCCTTAGTATGATAGTGTAACACCCATGTTACACGAATTGAAAAAATCGCGCGCGCCATTTGGGGGCTTTTTCATGAACTTTAAAGCATTACTTTACTATTACCATATGTAATAAGTGTCCTTTGAGCAGAAACACATCCACAGAAATTCTACTGTGATACACGGTCCCGTATTGTTGATTATAACTCTTAGTTTCGCCAGGACCACTGAAAGTACCAGCCACCAGGTACCTAAATGCTAATTTTTTCCTTCGGTATTTCGGTTTTCCTTTTTGAATAAACTTAATGTCGAAGATAATAATATATGCAATAATAGTGTAACATTCTACAAAACCGAGCATTGGCTTGGTGGTGTAACAATGGTATTATATCTATATTTTTCATTTATATAAAAAATTGTTACACTAGTAGTTTTTTGCTTATTTTTACGATGAAATGTGGACAAAAATGCACCGATAAAAAATTTTCTGGGTAAAATAAAAAAAACATGATACTAAGGCTTAAACAGAAATCCTTTTTTTTATATTAAGGTCATTGAAAGTTATGAAATTAGTGTTTCCTTTACCAAACTATCGTAGGAGGCTTTACTATTTTACTAAAAATCAGCAGCCAAAGAAGGTGCCGGAACATTTTCCGGTTATAATTGAGTAGGTCAACACACTGTCAATTAAAATCTCATTTATCAGAATTTCTTCCGCTCTGTGTAACTTCAACTCACAAGGTATACAGAGGAACAGGTTTTGAATTATCTCAGTTAGTACCATGAGCATTACGTAGAACAACGTGACAAAAATCACGGAAAAAGACTGCATACACTTGGATCATGATATTTTCATACTCCTCACTCACTCTTTCAAGTTACACTCCACAACTAAACTGCAAACGACAACGACGTGTAGCTGCGCATATTCATCCACAAACATGAGATCGATTTTTATTAATCACGTTCGCACAATTCCTCGCTAAAGCGTTGTCACTTGAAAAATAAATACCTTCCATCCAGCGGAGCAACGTCATTCCGGTTTCGTGATCGATATCCAGGATTCCCCGTGCCGTCATCGGCTGACGACATTATAAACACTGAATCGGATTAAACCTGTCGCGATTGTCGCGCGTTAAAAAATTGACGGCATTAAAACTTATTACCGTTAACGATCAGGTATAAACCGTGGCGGTTTCGGCCTCCACGCTGACGGCGAGAATACTTTTAGTAAGAGAGGCGCGTGCGACCGATCAATCACGACCCAGAAAAACTTTCGTCGAAAATTTTCAAGTCCCTGATCGCGTGGCGTGCGCTACACTCGCGGGGGTGGGAATTAGCCGGCGATAAAGTGAGCGAAGCGACAGATGGTGAAATTTCAAATAGCGTGACTCGCGGTCACACCAGAACAATGGAAAATATTCTGAACTGGATGTAGTGTGCTGGAATAGTCTCCGGCTATTTCTAATATCGGACTTAAAATTAGAGATCATATTTTTCGTAATATTAAAGTTCCTACAGCAATAAGAGTTATTAGTTGTGTGAATTCTAATTCTCAAGAGGACTTCCATTTGGTCTTAGGCAGTCCAAATATCAAAATTTCGGCCAAAGCAACCATGGTCGATATTGTAGCCTAATTCAGGCGCCAACCGTCAAATTCAATTTTTGAGCGCCAGTTGGTTTGGAAAAGTGGCCCAACTGGTGGAATTCCGCCCAATCTGGCATCCCTGATTCTGCTTGTGTTCCCCATGTGAAATAGTTTTGGTTCAGGTTGATTGATAAGTTTAAATAAAAAGAAGGAAAAACGCGATAACATTAAGGGCTGATTGCACCCCTTCGGAGTGAATTTCTGCGGAAAAGGAAAATTGCTCCTTGCACACTCCAATATGTTCAACATTCGTACGAAGTTTCATTAAAATCAGAATGCTCCGGTTGGGAATGTCCCCTTGTGAGTGCCCCTCTCGCTCATTCGCCGCGGCGACAATAGGAGTGGAGGGGATGGCGCTCACCTTGGTTCGAGGCAGAACCCCCGTTCTTAGTTCGAGACAATACTGTACCTCCGCTGTGACAACAGAACTGCGAAATTGTTCGTAAACAAACGGCTCACGGAGAAGATCAGCCCGTAACCTCCCTCTCGTCCACAGCCCCCAGACGTCCCTTGCCAAATACTCGGCGCGCACCTCGTCGTCGCGACGCCATGTGTCCGCGAACAACGCCTCGCGGGCCGCAGCCTTCATAAAGGGAAAGATTGATTGCGTTCTTCGGAGCAGCATGCTGCCCGTGTTACTGCCAAACGCTTCATCCGCGTTGCGCCGATGCCAAGCGTTGCGTGTTACGCTTCCAGAATGTCCTATTGTTCTGAAGACGTAGTGCGGAGTTTATTGCTCGCTACCCGACCTAGCCTCGCCGCGGCGCAGTGTTTATCGCCCGAGCCGTGCCCCATTGACGTTCTACCATGAAAATCTCCCCGCTTTTCCGTCCGCTTGCCAGCGCCCTGGCAATCGATCGTATCAGCGCCTCGGGATCGGGACCGTCATCCGCGGGAAAACAACGGAATTAGCCAGGATAATTACTCCTAGGGGCGTTCGTGTCGGTTCGCCGACTTGTTTGTGACGTGGGTCGAACTGTGCCTTGCGCCTGGACAGAGTGGGCTAACACCCTTCGTGAGTTTTTAGCAGGTCTTCCTTGGGATTGACGAGAGGGGTACCCCGCCTTGTAGGTCTAAAAAATTGGGTAAATTTAAAATTTGTTTTGTCCGATAATTTTCGAGTGAAATATTGGGATCTTTTTAGGAGATGTTAGGCAACATTTTAAGTTTATTTTCATCAATTATTTATTACATAAAATTTTTAAATGGTGGAGTTTTACAGTACTGTCTACCACCGTGTCTGACAGGACCTAGACAGCTGGTGACCTGCAGCGAAAGCTATTAGAACATACAAAATGGAAAACAATTACGCCAACTTAAAGAAAAATAGATTTTCTTCAATGTGGCATAAGATTTTTGAATAATATTAAAAATTAACGAATGGTGGATTTGTAAAGAATTTTTTTGTACACTGAAACAGGTTGGTTTTGGAGGTTTGTAAAAATTGAACGAATTAAAATATAATAAATCTTGATATTTCACTCAAAAGTTACCAAAGAAAACAAAATTCAAATTTATCAATTTTTTTAGGCCTACAAGGTGGTGTACTCCCACCATCCATGTTCCATTTGATCCCATCCTAAATATCAAATTAAGTATGTTGCTTTTCATTAGTATTAGTATTGCTTCTTGGAAGAGATACAAACTTTAAACCACAATACAATTGAATCTAATATCAAAGCATATTTTGATGTGTGCACGAACGGAATTATGGGTCAAGATTGACCCAACGATGTGTGCTAAACTATCCGCCATGCAATGGTTAATGGCAGAGGAAGGAAAGAATCAGTGGCGGTATTTATTGAGCAATTTAAATCTGAATCGTTCATTTATCGAATGACTGGTTTATTTATCAGGTCACACCGAAAGTCTATGCATTTGTAGATGTGGTATATTATTACACACTGTTCAGGTTAGTCCACCTACATAATATCATATTATGATGGCCGACGATTATTCAAATAGAGAGAAGTTTCGTTGGTAGTTACCCCTTCGTATGCCTGTACTCAGTGGCGGATTTTAGGAAAAAGGCCCACGTGGCAGACGTTCTAGGACACCCTGTATACATAACAGAATTACAAATAAATTTACGTGCGTGTGGTATGAAAATTTTGGGGGAACAAAAAACATTATAGTGTTTGGATAAAATCATAATTTCTTTTTGGAAGATGGGGCCCTAGGGGGCCTTCTGGGCGCGGGCCCAGGCAGCAACTGCTCATCGACCGCCCCCCATTCTACAGTCTCGGTCGAAAATTCGGCCACCTTTCGGCGATAGTTTTTATAACGAAATAAACACTTAACGTTTTCAAACGTTTGGGGGTGAATTCTACCGCTCTCGAAAAACAAGAAAAAATCTTTGTTGTTTCTTTATTTCATTTGTTTAAATAAATATTTCGCACTGAAGTTGGCGTCTTCAGAATTTGACCCCTGCTAAATTTGGAACGACTGAATCATCTGAAATAAAAATGCCTCGAGTATGTTACCATTTTTAATATTTTCCTACTCTTTTATATCGATTACGTATAGAAAGGAAATGTCAGTTTCGGTACTTTCAATTTTTATCGACCGCCATTTTAATAATTTTTGTCCAAGATTGCTCTTTCGCGATATGTTTAGTTGGTCTAGGGCGAAAGGGGTATACAGTGACGGACGAAAGAAAGCTTACAACATTTAAAATCGCATAACTTTTTTAGAATTGGTCCAAAGGACATGAATTTTTTTTGAGAAGCTAGAAGTTTGCTAAGTGGCGTTTTCGTCGTTTTGAAAAAAAGTGTAATTGGTCGGAATAGCAAAAAAAAAAAAATAGTAAATGTCATTTTTTAAACTTTCTTTGTGATCCTGTAATGAGAATTCAAAAAACCCGTTGGTAAATTGGAGTAAGTTGTATACATGCCCAAAATTTCATCAAAATCGGTTAACGTTGCTCTGAGCTATAAATAAAGCTAGAAATATAAAACATTTACTATTTTTTTTGCTATTCCGACCAATTGCATTTTTTGCAAAACGACGAAACATGTCACTTAGCAAACTAATACTTCTAGCTTCTCAAAAAAAAACTCATGTCGTTTGGACCAATTCTAAAAAAGTTATGCGGTTTTAAAGGTTGTAAACTTTCTTTCGTCCGCCAGTGTATGTAGTTCGGGTTGCACGTTTGACAGCAGTCGTCCCTTAAACGCCGAAAACACGGGACGCCGGAATTTTCCGCCGCAGTCGTCTCGAATCACTCGCTCGCGCAGAGACTTTTGTTTATGCGAAATAACCGTGCCGCATAAATATTCGGCTGGGGGTCCAGCCCCGCCCGTTCCCTGTACAAATATGCCGAATTTCTCCGTGATTATTCGCCGTGGCCCGTATACGGGCTCTCGTGCGTCTGTTCGATAATCGATATTCTGTCGCTGCTTTGTGCACGACGCCGCGCCGTCCTGACTACCGCGGCGCTTTCATTCCCGGTGGGCCCAGGGGAAATTTCTGGGTCAGCGAATATGGGAACCGGCCGATTAATAACTGCTCATTAGCGGGCGGAACGTAGTTTTATCAAGCACGCCCCCGCGGCGAGCGTGCCTGCAGTTTTCGGGGAAAGTGGGCGCCGATTTCGACCGAGGAAACTATACGCGCCTGGAAATTTAGGTCCGTTCTGGCGGTCGGGCGGAACTTGCGGGAAGGGGTGAGACGATGCCTCGTGTTGGTGATGGGGTTCGCGGGTTGGATAAATGGTGAATAGAAAAGGTAATACTTTAAGGGGGAAACCTGGTTTAGAACGCTGAAAAAATTGTTTTTTTTTTTAGTTTTTTAAGCGATAGTAATACTTATGGAGAATGTATTACTAAAGTTAGAGACAGAAATTCGAAGTAGCTTTATAGATACAGCCGACGTAACAGATGCGTGTCGCGCAGATATAGGTACGGTCGAAAACTTTAAACGCGTTTTTCTCGAAACCATGTTTTCAAAAATTCTGTACACGATAAAGAAAAATTTATTTGACCGATTGACTTCACCTGGGGCTTTTTAGTTACATACTGCACAACCATAGTAGATGAATGAAAAACATTTATACAGAAATTAAATTAAACTATTTTTTTTTTGCATAAAAACGTCGAAATTTTTCCGTCAAAATCGTAGCTTTTTCGTTAAAATCCCATAACTTTGTCAATTTTAAACTTTTTTCTTATTTCTTCATACATCGATGATATAAATTCATGTCATTTAGGAAAAACTTTGGCTTTTTTATTTCAGGCAAAAATTGGATGCGCTAGGATGTATACACAAGTTGACAACTCCGGCTGCGCGGCGCCACGAAAATATACCAATAAAACAATATTAAATGAATTATTTTTGAATAAAAAAAGTTTTCTTGTTGGCTGAATATACAGTAAAACACCCTTGAAGTTTTGGAAAGATTCGCTTTATATTTGTTGAGAAAATAATTCTTAAAAATTATCGAGTTTTCAGCGTCCTAAACCGGGTACCCCTTAAGGCGAATTTAGACCTTGGATGTGCGTCGCGGATAATTCATTCGCAGTGAAAGGGGTAAAGATTGTTTTCATCTGCATTTCATCCAAAGGGAATATCCAGTGAATAAAGTAGAGTCAGTCTCTACTTTGGATGAATTCACTATTTATTGTGGATGAATCATCGGCAATAAAGTCTAAATTCGCCTTTAGCTGAAGGATAACAGAAATAAAGGTTGGGATAAATTGTTGTGTTTGCTTGTTCCATGACAAATTCTAAGAATAGTACTGATGCTAAAAGTAATTCGGTCAAGTTATGCAGGAACCTATCAAACCTCAAAATGATTAAAAATTAGTTAAACACAGTAGAGATCCTATAATTTTGTGATCTTTATTCTGTAAAAAGTTAACAACCCATAGAACAACTCTTCCATTATACAATAACTATTAAAACTACCAAGCTATACTTCCATTTTAGGCTTAAAAAACAAACACTAGGTACAGAAAATTTAAAATAATATTAATTATGCTACTCGCTATTAAGTAACTCATTAAAAAAAACGTTGTACAACAACAACAAGAAAAAATATATACCCAATAGAAATAAAGCTACTTTTCCTTAACAATTGAAATCTTCAAACTAAATTTACTGAATTTCAAATCATTGGGGGTTGGTAGTTTTCTGCATTACTTGCTGCAATTAGGGTTTATTGCACTAGTGCCATGTAATAATAATAATAATAAAATATCTTTATTCCACCATAAATAACGTATCGTAACAAACAAAAGGGGAATGAATATAAGGGTGGTTATAAATGGGTATTGTGCAAAGGTGGGGCACTGCAATATGTTGATATGAAGCCAATCCAAATTTTAAATGATATTCAGTTAATGGAAAGAATGAGATGGCTTCGTGAGATTTTCGTGGAATACCAGGGATGCTTTGTAATGTGAATTTCTGGCTGAAAATGAGGCAACCTGAAGGTTTTAGGTGAATGATAATTTAAAACTATACGAAATGGAGTCAGTCTGTTACTTAATTCCTTATCAGTCAACTAAACACTCAATCAGTTAATTAATCAACCAGGCATTTATTCAGGCAAATACTAAATCAGGCAGTCGACCAGTTACTCACTACTCAGCCATTTAGGAAGCCACGCAATAATATTCGTCAGTCGATGAATCAGTTAATCAGCTTGACAACTTTCAATCGGTCAACGAATCATGCAAGTCAACCAGTCAACTAGCTAACTCCTCATCCAATCAGTCACTTACCCACTTACCCAACCACTCGCAATATTCGTAAAGAAAGACTACACAATCAAACAGACATGCTTACAATTTTATTCAACAATGACATAAAACTAGGAACAAATACAATTGATTTAACTATCTTCAAACTAACTGAACATCACAAACCAGTCTTACTGAAAACCTGAAATTCTACGATGGCACGGAACCGTTAAGACCCAGCACACTATTTCATCCCTCATTTTGGCCCCGTGTAAAATGTCTTCAGCTTGCGAGTCAGACAGATTGCCAGCGATCCCTTGGCGATTTTCTTTAACGCGCTCGACCTTTTCCCACTGGTTATTAACAGCCGCTCGAACGAATTTCGAGGGGAAATATCTTGGAGCGAAGGCCCTAGCTACGCGCCTCGCTGCGTAGATATTCAAACGTTTGCCACCCTCCGCGCGCTTCCGGCAGTCAGAACAAGGTGGAACGACGCCCAGGCGTCACTAATGACTGCAGATCCGTCGCGGCGCCCGTACGCCGATGATTATAATCGATAACCCGGGCTGCCCTCCTACAGCCACCAGTTCACCCCCCCCCCCGCCCCCCGCGCAACCCCCTCTCCCGTCTCCCGGCACGAGGGAAACCAGCACACGTGGGTCGACCCACCGGCAACCACCCCCCTGCTCTGCGCCACCGACCTTCTACCCCGTCGCTCGTGGAAGCCGATATAAAGGAGCCTCTGGTTATGTTTATCGCCTCTTTATAAGCTCGTAAGCAGCCCGCGAGCTTCCACCCCCTCGGCGCCGTGGCTCGGGCGTTTTTCACGTCCGTTTGATGGCGAAGTCACTTGGCGAGGGTCGAGACTTTTCGGTGGGCAGGTTCTCGAGGTGTGGTTCGCTTGGGTAGCGTGGCTTTTAGCGTTGCCGGAGTGTTTTGTAGTGGAAGGGGGTGGGTGAAACGGAGGGCAGGAAGAAGGGAATTTTGGGGCAGATGGTTATGGGGTTTTGGGGTTTTGTTTTTGCGTTTGTGGTGGTGGTTTTTGGGGACAAGGGGAACTGTGGGCGAGGGGTGGCTGTTGGGAAGGGTGTGTTGGAAGAAAGGCTTTGGTGAAGAATCCAGCACGCAAGTCTTGAATAAGGGATGGTGAACTTGGGTGACAGGAGTGGGAATGTTCGGAATATTGATTTGCAGGTAACAATAATGACCGCAGTTGGTAGAAGGTGATCACGGTTTCTTAAATCGCGGCGCAGTGTTTAAGCCGCAAGCACCGATTTCAGGTAGTTGGCGGCGAAAAAAGTGTTCGTAAAAGTACACCCTTGAGTATATTTGTAAGAGTACTCCGCACGTAGCAGAGCAGGAGCGTTTACTTTCAAGCGCGGGCCTAGTCACACTAGTCCAGCCACCAACGGTACTTTTTCTCCCTCGAAAAGTGTATAATTAAGTTAATTACTAAAAATGCCGGAACGAACAGTGTTGCGCAAAAAATAATTCCCCTTCGCCTGGCACTTGAAGAGTCGTAGCAAAAACTGGTTATGGAAAGTCATTGTGAAAGCTATCATATGGCGAGTGCAGCGAAGAGGGCGCCGTAATATGCTACCTTGACAGTGAATGCAACCGCCAGAACAAAAAGACGTACGGAATAACTCAATTAACAAAGGGTACATTGTACATAACGCATCGCTGTAAGAAACTGTCGACTATCCAGCCATGCTTCGTGATTTTCGAAGAGATGGGCGAAAAAATCCGCCATCTTGGAACTATTTTAAAAATTTAATTTCTCATATTTCTACTGTGTGTTAAATTTCATTCGTCAAATTGGCAACCTTGAAATTTTCAGAAATTAAATATCGTTTGAAAAATTTCAAGTGAAGGTTGTTAAAAAATGGAAATAGGAGAAGAAGGGGTTAATAAAGGGGAAAATTTAGGAATTAGGTAAGGGATAAAAGGAGACCTCTTCTTGAGTGCATACTTTAAATGAAAAATTGGTACATTGTGCCATTTTTCGGTTCCATGAGTGGCATGCAGAAATATTTAGATAATTAGAGTGTGATATATTTTTTGAAATGGCATTATGGGGAAAGGTGCTGTTCTTTCGGTATTCTGGAAAAGTTAAAGGTTTTGAGAGAATTTTGCAAGACAAATGGGAGCATTCACCCAAGCTCTGCAGGCTCGTGGCTTGTTAGAACGCTGAGTGGGCCTTCTGATTCGTCGCCACTTATCAGCGGCGATATAAACGCGGCTTGGATTATGCTTATCGTCCAGACAGAAGCTTAGAAGACTTAACAACGTATATCATTGATCGACGATACCGTTATCTCGGCGTCCAATATTAAAGTGTCCGCGCAGACGTACTTGAAACTTGATTTCGCCCGGCGCTCGGTCTACCCACGTCGACATATGCCCACTTTTTCGTGGTAGAACCAATAATTGGTGCCCTTTTCTATAAAAAAAAAAAACAGAAAGATAGATGAAATAGCAATTTTTCTTATATTATTTTTTATTTAAAAAAACCATTAGAATATTCAACTTGTAATAACCATTTCAACCCGACTACTAATTGGTCCTTTTTTCTATTTCCGTGCGAAGGATTTGATTCATTCCCTTGAAATCATTAAGCGGTCTCCCTACCTTGACAGGCGAAAAATGATGCGAAATTTGGGAATTTTTTAAAACAATACCATTAAATATATTTACTTCCAGCTTTGTGGCTTCATTTGTCAATCTTTAGAGAATATGAAAAAAAATTGTATGCAAAAATAGTGATTCTATCCGGAGTTATAGTGCTTCAAATAGAGCGCCCTACATAAATCACATGCGCATTGTTAGCATAAAATCAGCCGCTGTAGTTGTCTGAAATAAAAAGTTTAAAATTTTGTGTAATCTGTATGAGTGTGACTATCGCCAGAACGAGATTAAATGAGAAATACTGAAAATTAAAAAAATCGATTTCTGCAAAAAACTTCGCTGGTTTTTTACGTCGCAAAAGTCTAATTTTGCATAAACCGACTTAGTTTTAGTACCGGCGAGAATGGGACATCTACTGAAGATATATGCCAAGTTTGAAGTAAATTGGGTGATTGGTTTTTGAGATATCATGCTAACAAATTCGAAAAACATCGTTTTCAGAAAAACGCGTTTAAAGTTTCAAGTACCGTATTATTTAATTAAATTTTTTTAAAATGTTACCTAAATATGTAGGTACAAATATAGGCATAAAGTTTTCAATGAATATAATTTGAGGGTTTCTCTTAAAAAAATCCCCAATATCGCTCTCCTTTTCAGGCCGTCAAAGTAGGGACACCCCTTAATATTCACCTTAGCTCTGGATTTACACCTTTCAATGATCCATTCATCAACCCAATGCATCCATGTGATTCTTTAATTCTCATAAAAGTTATCAGAGAAGAAAGTATGTGTAGCTGTAGAGAATAGAGTAGCCACTATTATCAGCTGCTATAGACAAAAATCTCTATAACCCTCCAGTGGGAATATAATTATAGACACAAAAGAAGTTATACGTCATCTAAAAATTCATGAGGTTATTATAGACCCTTGTAGACTTCCAACATTTCCATAGCTATACCAAGCAATAAAGAATATACCACAAACCGTCAACTTCCAAATCCATAGAATTTAGTAGATACAGAATCCTCCTCATGGAGTGAAGAAGTCCCATAGCTCCACCTCCTTCTCCATCATCCATGTACTCATGCGCAATGGCGCGCTCACGACTCCTCAGTACACCCAGGCTCAAACTCGTGATCGAAACAATCCACTTGATTAAATCCAGCATTCTCATGTTCGGTAGAGAGAAATGATCCTGATCTGGAGTATCACGAGCTTCCGAGGGATTCTTGAGAGTCAGAATCGAGTGGAACAGCGCGCAAAATCAGTTGGCGTGCAGTTTCGCAGGATCCGTGCTTTGTTCCGCCGTGAGCCGCGTTATTGATCGATGATGGCGTCATTTTATCTTGCGGCTAGGCGATGGTTATGCACGCTCAGTCGCGGCCGCGTCATTTCGCGTCAGCCAGGGGCCAACGGCCCGCCAAAAGTCTAGCTCCGCGATCTCGTATCGCGGATAGTGTTTGCGTTTGCGCAATAATGCGTCCACTTTTTACTGGCTCTCTCTTTTTAGAGGGCAGGGAATTATTGGACGGGCACGGCTGACAGTCGGCGGTTGATTAATTTCGTTAGCGGCGCGTTAATTGGGTCCCGCTCCGCGGGATCTGAACCCCGAAACAATGTCGTTGGAACGGTCGCGCCGAATTTCGGATCGAATTGATGCGCAATTGTACGTTATAATCTGCGCCGGTGACGGGACGATGGGGATAAAAATTGGTCCCTCAGTGGACACGGAGTTAGAGTGTTGGAGACGCTTACAGGGGAACATACCCGTACGCACCGATTGGAACGCAACTTTGTGGGTTTATAGAGTGACTCAAGACAAGAACAATCGTATGTTTCAGTCGTGCCCAATTGCCCATTAAGCGTCAATGCGCACGAGCGGTGCGGCGTCGTTGCGATCTCGCAGCGGTACATATATGTATATAGAGATATTTACACGTGACTCAATTTTTGCTATATACTACTATAATACTGCCGCAAAAATTGCGACACGTGTGAATCTCTCTATACATATATATGTACCGGTGCGAAATCGCAACGACGCCGCACCGCTCGTGTGCATTGACCCTAAGGATGTGAAAACTAACCTCAAAGTCAAATAGGCACTCCCACTTTTTCGCGTATAACTCCTAAAGTACAAGAGACAGAGAAAAAAACTTCAAACAAAAGTTAATGGTACAATAAGCGCTGCAAACTTGCGTTGACAAAATTTTGAAAAGAGTTTAAAAAAAAATAACTGACAGAAAAAACTTTTTTCAAAATTTGGTTGACGCAAGTTGGCAGCGCGTAGTGCGCCATTAAACTTTTGTTTGAACCATTTTTTTCTGTCTCTTGCCCTTTAAGAGTTACACGCGAAAAAGTGGGAGTGCCAATTTGATTTTGAGGTTAGTTTCCACAATCTTAAAGGCAATTAGGCACGAATGAAATATACCGTTGTTGTTGTCTTGAGTCACTTTATGAACCCACAACCCTAGTAGGATTTCTGGTTAGCCCACAGTATCCCCAAGTTGGGAATTAGTTGACCATCAAAATGCCAGCAATAAATGCTACTAGGGAAAGTTGCGTTCCAAGCAGTGAGTGGGGGTTCGCGGTATTCTCTTGTTAGCGGGAACTTTTGGAAGGAAATGAGATGTCATTGGAAATGTTTACCATGGGTGATGGATTAGTATAGAATAATTGTTCAATCCGTATAATAATTTCTGATTGATTTACACTATTTACGATTTACACATTTTTTGTTCTGAGAATTGACAGGAAACATTTTCAGAAATGGAGAACAGCATCCTAAAAATTGCAGTGATGATAATAATTATTAGGGTATGCAGTTGGCACGGGTTGATGCAAAAAGAGCGTCAAACACGTGTCTACGTAATTTCGAGAGGATCATTTCCATTTTTCATGGTGATCCATTTGATCTTGAGGTCAGACAGCGGTGAGAAGCATGGCTGGAATATTATCAGTTAATCATGCACGGTGTTGCCTTATGAAACATTAAACGGAGGCATTAAGGTTCGTGCAAAGGGCGTGAATTAAGAATCGAGACGTCTGTCATTAAAGATAGAAATGGCAAAGTGAGTGGCAGGTATTAGGGCGAGTGTGGAACTCGGGACTGATTTCGAATCGATTACATCTGCCGCGTCTGTGATCGGTGTCTCGACAGTTTTAATAAAATATCGCGTCGCCAAAACAGTGGGAAATCCCCCTACACGTCGAAAGACTGTCGCCTCTAAACAAAACGATTTTTCCCTTGAATAATATTCATCAATTTAATCATCGATTCACCGCCTTGATCCGCGTCACCTTTATTCGAGGCTCTGTCAAGTACTTGCGAAGTTTTAACGTAGAAATAGATCAGACCATGTAGATTTGCACACTTGTGAATATATCTGTACCTCGAGTTATAAAAAGATGCGACGGAAATTCATTATCCGCTGACAAGAGAATATTGATAATTCAGAAGTTCAGGGCCTGATGAGCTTTGACTAGCTTGCAGAAGACGTCCGCATACACTCAAAATGATTGATCGTTTCCTCTGAGAGGTCAAAAGAATCGTTAGAAACACAAAACTCTCTGCACTTACAAGGCCAGGTCAAACCAGATACTCCGTCGGCTAAAATTTCGAGTCACTTGTCAATTTTCGATAAAACCACTTCATGCAACAAATTTCTGGTGGACGGGTATAACGAGTATGAGTCAGAATTATTAGTTTTGCAGGTAGACGCTTAAAATACTTAAGATAACATATATGTTAAAAGAAACTTATTTTTACCTCCGATTCACAAAAAAACATAAAAAAATTGTTTAAGCTTCAGGTAAAATTTGGTGGTCGGAATTGATGGTCTAGCGGGACAAAAGTCCAAAATCATGACCATTCAAAATGAATGAATCTTGGTCATACCACAAGCTACTGAGTCAGAGATATTGGAATGATATTGTATGCAACTTTATACGTATTTCATAAAAGTAACGATCGGTGAAACGTACGCGGGTCGGCCGCTTAGTAACCGATTGTTAGAATGCGTCAGTATCAGCTTTATATCAGGAGTGCTCAATTATTGTATCCCGATTTAAATTGTTAGTATTTGGGATAATGGATTGCAGAGGTACAAGTAAGTAGTAAAGCAAGCTTCAGCCATGAGTATTTTAATTTCCAACGAATAGAATTAAAATATAATCATAAACATGATGGAATTTTTCAATAGCTTTCGTTGGAAAAGCTCTAGATATCCAGGAACCTCATGGAACCTGAAAATTTTTGTGGTGTTTTGTTCGATTTGCTTTATGAAGTACATATTCACAAGTTATAGATGCAAATGTTTGCAACTCTACATAATTTTTATACATAATTAAAATAATTCCATCTTCAAAAATAGTGATGTTAGGAGCTAAAGTGTGTAATTCATTCTAAATAACGTGGTGGTAAACAATTTTTCTCTACAAAACACAGTTCATATTCGCCTTCTACATTCTAAGAAACCCCAGAATACGAATTTTGGTTTTAAAAACCCTTGGAGACTGAGGTGAAAGTTTCAAGGGTGGTAAAGTTTTAAGTGGTAAAACAATGTGGATGGTGTTTTTCAAGCAAATAAGAAACATTTCCACCTAACTGGTGATTTCTATTCGACCCCAATTCAAAATGAACACTTCCAGCGACGATAACAATATTCCTGAGTCCTCTCAACTTCAATACCTTACACGTAAAAAAGTTACTCAAATTTGTCTATTTACCAAAAAAATCCGTGTCCCCATAATTCACACACTCATTGTCTTGAAACGCTGGGTCCATTCTTGAAATGTGGCTATCCTGTTAAGTTACAACCCCGTATGACCGAAATCTGTCCGCTGTGGGGCGAAGAGTCTGCTTCCGACGCGAGGAGTGAGTGCGTTAACCATGAAACGACGTTCACGATTGTCGCCAATTAAGGGCACATATATCGGGGCACGGCGAATAAGAGTCAGCCCAGCTTCTGTATCGGTTTCTCGAGTAATTATAGCGGCGATCATGAGGCCCCGTGAGTGTGTAATAGGCGACCCCCACTTCCCCCCGCCCCCCAGCGCCGCGTTCCGGGGATCCGAGGGAGGGTCGGCCGCATCGAAATTAAATTTAATGGGGCGAATCGGGGCGTCGGTGGGAGCCGAGCGTCACGTGGAATAAACGCGGGACAAACGGGCACGCGAACGAGGAGATCTGCCGTGGACGTGCATACACCTCTGAATAACGTAATCGTCAGTCATCCGGTGCGGGTATCGTTGGCTTACGTCGAAACGGTTCCAACCCTGCGCCATCTCGCTTCCACCCGCCCCACTCCCAGCCCTTCCCGAGCCCTTCCGCTCTGCCTGTCATTTTACCGCTTCCCGTGTAGCCCGCGGGGGTGGCAACGCCGGGACACACGCTGAATGGTTGGGGGATGAGACTGCGAACGGCGCGGGGTAAAGGGGTGAATGGGGTGGAATAGGGGGTTGAATACTGTAGGATGGTGACGGAGGAGCGATAGACGGGAGAGCGACGAAGAGGAGCACGAAGAAAGTGGGTGGAGGCACGAAGTGGAAATGGAGAGGAAGAAAATGAGAAAGGCGAGAAAATGAGAGGGGGAGGTGGAATGACGGGGAAGGGGCGAAACGGGACAGGAGAGGCTTGGAATGTTGGAAACGTGGGAAGGAAGAGGAGGAAATGTGTGGTGATGAAGGGGGGTGGAAGAGGCGAGAGGGAAAGGGGGTGGATATATTAGAAACTTGACAGGAGAGTGGAAGTAGGGAGTGGGGGAATAAGTTTTATAAACAGGGGAGAATTAAGAATTATATCAGAGGAGAGAAGATTTTCGAAAGGGAAAAAAAGATTCAGAATATATTGAAATTCAAACTCAGCAAGAAGGATACAAACAAACTACCAGAAGGAAGGACAGAAACAAGGGAACAGGATACATGGAGTAAAAGGCCAATTAAAATTGTAAGAAAGGGAACTCGAAAAAGAAGAAGCAGCAAGTCAAAGATCCGTGAAGAGCAAAAAACAGGAAGAGCTCGAAGCACAGAGAGAGGAAACAAAAATCACCGAAAGAGAAGAGAGATTCCGGATCAGACAAGTAAAGGACTCTAAAAAGGGAAGAAACAGTGTAAAGGGGAGACCTAGAGGGAAGAGCAAGTAAATGTAGAGCCAGTCAGAGAAACGGCGATACAAAGACGGAAAGAGGAATGCACAGGGTGGAGGATGGACATCGAAGGGAGAGGGGGGAAATAGAAAGTGAGGGCACAGGGTGTGCGTGGGGGTTGAATGGAGAGGAGGGAAAAGAGAGGAAGAATCGAGGGTTGCGGGGCCAAGCGTGGTGGTAGATGTTACATGGGCCCTTTAGGTCCACTTCGTGCTCGCTGTCCTCACGTGCTTTTCCCTTCGGCGATTCAGCGGAATCGCCCCGCGCGTGGCAGTCACGTTGTCCCCAAGGTTAAATGACAGCCGTAGGGACAACGTGACCGTCGCCGGCTCGGGCCCGGAACCTTCGGGAACGAGACAATTGCCGATGGGGCAGTTTCCCCCATACGCGCGGATCGTGCGAAGCGCGGCCCGCGATCGAGAGCCGCGGTAGAGGGATTCGACTTTGAGAGCTCGCGCTAGAGAGTTGCGACGAGCCAGCGGGCCGTCTAGATATCGCGACCACACCCCCGCGTCGACACCGCGAAGCGCGTACGGCCGAGGAGGAAACGTAAGGGTAACTCCATCCGACACACCGAGAACGGCCTAGCCGGGAGAGCCCATACGCGCCGATTCGGGCCGATTCGGGCCGCCGTAACACCGCGAAGACGTGGGACGGAACGAGCGAACGCGATAAGACCGGCGCGCGAGTTCACCGACTCCTGAGCGCCAGCTGACTGTACCGACAGGCGACCACGACTTGGTCAGGCGAGATACGAGCGAGCGAAGCGATAGACAGCAAGCGTGCCGGTGCGTTATCAAAGGACGCCCCGACCCACAGCTGGGATGACGCCCGACCTAAGGGTATGTGTACTTGACATACACAGTAGAATATACATTACTTTATTGTTTCTCCTCAAATTCCGAGTCACCAATCATTTAACCCCGATTACCTTCCCGATCCCTGGTAAGTATAGTCAAGGCGTGCGTTAGCACCTTAACCGAGCAAGAACCCCATGAATCACCCTAACCGCTCAGGGTGATTCATCGAAAAGTCCCTTAAGGACGTAACATAGAAGTCGAGGACTCGTATGCCCTGGGGGCTTACAGCTGTCGCGTACCCAACACCTTTTTTTCTACGCGACGGTAACATGCACGTAGGTTGCAGTGCGTGCATAGAAATTGCCTGCATGGAGGTAAATCGCGCATTTCCTGCGGAACCCGTGGAACTGAAACGTAACGGAACATTTCTCTGCCCGCCGCCACGGCTCCTGAAATATTCCAGTTTTATAGGTTACGGTGCTCCCTTCCTGTTTCCCCCCTCTAACAATACAAATCCATTTACTATTATTCAGTAAATTCGCTTACAAATTATAAACATTCTACATTATTAATTTCCGTGAGTGTTAAACAGGACACCATCAAAATTCTGGTAAGGCGAAGTCTTCTATACTTTCACTAGGCAGCTTCAAGAAGAGCATTGCCCTCATTAGTTAGAATGTCCTATCTAGCATTTTGAAACAACCGAGAAAACTGAAGTTTTACCATTTCCTTGTGCCGTCCTTTATTCAAATTAAAACATGGTGTCATTATTTCGTAACAGCCTAATGTAAGTTTTTGTAATAGGTGTACCAGTACGTAATGTATCATTAACATACCAATTAATTAAATGTTTTAGATAGGATATTTTAACCATCTGGAAAGTAGTTAGGTTAAATACATTAGACTGTTTCTAACTTTACTTAAAAGGTAAAAGACGTGTGGAACTTCAAATATTTCAACATATCATGAAAAAATGCTAGATACGACATTTTAACTAAGGAGTGATGAATTACCACTTAATTTTGCCCATTTCGTAATAAATTTTTTAAAGAGGCTTACACCTCGCCCTAACGATAGAAAAGGTTGTAACCATGTACAATGGTGTGGCCCTTATTTTCAACCTGCGATTTCTTCTGCTCTGACCCCCTAATATGGTTCCATTTCATAAAAAAAATAGTCCCTGAAAAAGATTATTGCAATCGAACAACAGGAAAGGGTGCCGACCAGCCCTTAAAGTTTGGAATTCATCAATGGTTTGAATTTGAAGAATTTCTAAAAAATGGTAAGCTCTATTGAAATTTTGTTCAAATAATATTAAAAGAGCATTTAATTTTCTACAATTACTATGTATATAATTTTTTCGTGCTTCCAACCAATTTTTAGATAATAGCGTTTGAATATAGAGAACTCCACACTTCGCGCGTCCCACTTGTACGGCGTGACGTAGTCTATACGCGCGTACAGCGGACTTCTCTATATTCAAACGCAATTATCTAAAAAATGATTGGAAGCACGAAAAACTTATATATACAGTAATTATAGAAAATTTAATGCTCTTTTAATATTATTTGAACAAAATTTCGATAGGGCTTATCATTTTTGAGAAATTCATTAAATCCAAACTATTGATGAATTCTAAACTTTAAGGCCTGGTCGGCACCCTTTCCTGTTATCCGATTGCAAGAAACTTTTTCAGGGACTATTTTTTTATCAAATCTGGGGGGTGAAGGCAAAGAAATACGAAAAGAAATTTCGACACATAGAAATAAGGGCCACCACAATGTACAGGCACGAAAAAACAAATTTTTATCGAGTGTGGAGTTGGGAAGGGGGTACAAATTAAAAGGTCAAACTTTAACAACCTAAAAAACAGTGGTACGCAAACCAAAAATAAAACATGGTAGAATGTCTGTCAAATTTTCGAATGTGGTATTCCACACCCTTCGCACAACTCACGCCGGCCCTGACCAGTGACCATGTACCCCCGAAGACCACGTAGCACTCAGCACTCTCCAAGCTACCCACCAAGAACAAAGAAATCAATTAAATCAATCTCGCCTAGGAACTTCCATCCAAAGACTCCCCAGTGAAGTCTCCGAAGGTACCCCCTCCCTCGTACCCACTCTTCAGTTACGGCACCAGAGGTACCAAATCGTCGGGCAACGGGTCTCGACGACAAATCGTCGCATTAATTCGTCCAGCCTGACGCGTCCCATTCGTTTCCTCGCTTCTCTTTCGTCCATTTCGCGAACGGTGGACGAAGAGGGGAGCGAGGAGGGGAAGGATCGAGCAAACGGCGCGGAGCTACATAAGGGTCAGGGGGCGAGGGGGTGCAATCACGTTGTCTCCGTCCTCGGGATCATAAACCTTGCGGTGGCAAACGGGTCCCGGGACTTTTCAGCCTGCAGGAGCCACCCTCCCGCACTCAATAATCCCATAACGCTATAGCGAGCCCCTATTACGGACCCTCCCCTTCGCCCTCCACCGCTCCACCGACCCCCCCCCCCCACCCTCCTTCCACGTTCCAGGCTGTGCAGCGCAGCGACCCCCATCGAGAGGCAGACCCCAGGGGGGAAGCCACCCCGATTCCACGGGTAGGCCACGCTACCGTAAAACCGCCCTTGTCTCCTTGGCCTCCCCTACTGCCGTCGAATCGATGGGGAAGGCCTGATCGTGTTCGAACGACGAACGAGACGTCCCTCGGCCACTCTGACGCTCCGCTACGACGGAAGAATCGGACGTGGAGTCAATGGACGGCTTAATGGGCCGGCGAGCTGTGAATGAGGAGGCCGCAGGGGCGGGAAGTTTAAATGGCCGGGAGGTGAAGCGGGACGGCGGAGGGGGAGAGACGGGAGGAGTGGAATTCTTATACGCGCGAGGTGGTCGGTGGTTGTTGAATGTGGTCCGAGGATTTCTGCACGGGGGAGGATAATTATTGTCGGCGGGACGATTGTAATGTTATAAATAAGGCTATGTCGCGGGGGAATTATGTAATGGAGATTTATGGGAATTATGGGTGGGGTAGGGCGAGGCCCGGCTATGGCAAGCTTTGTAGGTAGCTCTAAAAAGTGTACAAAAAATCGCACGCACATTTGGTCGTTCTAGTCACATAGTCTCATTGAAAGTAGGGTTACCATATTTCTTCACCAGCAAACCGGGACGGGTAAAAAAGGCAACGAAAATTTTGAAAAAAAGAGTAGGTACCTATCTACCTTTATTGTAGAGATTAAAAAAATGACGTATAATGAAAAAGACAATAGTAATTACAAGTACGGCAACAATCTATTTGGGAGCCAAGTCATATTTTTCCTGTGCGTAAAATTTTCTTCAGAAATATTTCATTATTGTTTACATTATTCAGGATTACTTTATTACTCCTTAGATTACAAAACAGAGTCACATGTGGAGACACGTTACACAAAAGAAAGTCTCAACCGTGCGAGTACCAGCAAGGAAGTGAAAGAAGTCGATAATTCCGCTAAATAGATCGCGCCAGCGATTGCTCGCGGAAATGATTACAATGGTTTACGGCGCCAACATTCAAATGAGGTAATAAGTGAAACCTAATAAGTACCGTTTCTCTTAAGGGTTCTCCCTACCTTGACGGACGAAAAATGATGCGAAATTTGGGAATTTTTTAAAACAAAACCATTAAATATATTTACTTCCAGCTTTGTGGCTTCAATTGTCAATCTTTAGAGAATATGAAAAAAAAATTGTATGCAAAAATAGTGGTTATATCCGGAGTTATAGTGCTTCAAATAGAGCGCCTTACATAAATCATCTGCGCATTGTTAGCATAAAATTAGCCGTTGTAGTTGTCTGAAATAGAAAATTTAAAAATTTGTGTAATCTGTATGAGTGTGACTATCGCCCGAACTAGATTAAATCAGAAATACTGAAAATTAAAAAAAATCGCACCGTGTAAAACAGACATCGATTTTTGCAAAAAAAAATGCGCTGATTTTTTAAGTCGCGGAACTCTAATTTTGCTAAAACCGACTTTGTGTTAGTACCGGCGAGAATGAAACATCTACTGAAGATATATGCCAAGTTTGAAGTAAATCGGGTGATTGGTTTTTGCGATATGCTAACAAATTCGAAAAACATCGTTTTGAGAAAAACGCGTTTAAAGTTCCAGGTACCGTATTTTTTAACTAAATTTTTTTAAAGTGTTGCCTAAATATGTACAAATATAGGCATAAAGTTTTCAATTAATATAATTTGAGGGTTTCTCTTAAAAAAAATCCCGAATATCGCGCTCCTTTTCAGGCCGTCAAAATAGGGAGACCTCTTAACAATTATTCTTAATTTCTTCGTAGAATTGCGTCAATAATGAAGAAAGAAGAAAACCGGGATATATTTGCAAAACGCCCGGGACATCCAGGACAAGGGTTGAAAATCGTTATGACCGGGACGTATGGTAACCCTAAGTAAAAGGAATGTGTTTTTCCCTCAAATGAGACACAATAGCCTTCCACGTCTTCTCACGACTTCTTCGAAGCAACACGTGCACGAGCCGCATTTTCATTAACTGCATCAGTCCCCATAATTTGCATCGCCCCGGTCCGAGTGCTAGTGGCGCGATCGAATCATTTTTCGTTTAACATCGGCGTTAAGCTCGGCTGAAGTAATCGTCGGGGCGGCGCTCTAATCTCGCGTCAATTAATATCGACCGGAGAAGGGACACCGAGGAGGGCGAGATAAACAGCCCCCGCGCCTCCGTCGCAACCCCCACGGGGCTCGAGTAACGCAAACTCGAGAAGAGCTGCTTCCAGTCGCGAGCGATGTTGGAAAAAATTCCTCCTCGTAGGGTAGCCCGGCCGCGGCTTGAAACTGTGCCATGAATCAAAATTAAAGTCGCTTTATCGTAAATTCTCGCCGCCGCCCCCCTCCCCCTCCAGCACCCGACCCCTCGCGGCCCTAAGCGGGGCAATTAGTCATTCCCCGTGGTTATGATAAAACATAAAAGTCGCCCGTCGCTGCTCCTTGGCCCCGTTCCCTTGCGAAACTTTTAAAGAAACGACGCTCGAATTTCCTTGAAGCCCGTTGACACCTCCCGCCAGTGGTTCTCAATCGTTGCTCTGCAAATTGTTTACAAAAATTGCAAAACACCGCTGCGCCACGCGAAAACTTCTGCTGGACTAATTATTCCAAAAGAAATAATGTTTAAAGTCGACCATGTTGAGAACCACTGCGCTGAACTCCCGAGCTCCTGATGCTCCGTTTCTGCTTCTGGTTCATACGTGACCCAGATAATCGAGACACGGCGGGCAGGGGAAGATTAATAATTTGTCGGCAAGTAAACGGAAAAGTCAAACTCGGGCAGAGGGGATCGTAGAATTTATTCTGTTGGCGTCCTTTTAGTGACAGCTTCTGGAAACTCTTCTTCAGCTATGCATCGTAGAAATTCCTTCTTTTGACTGTCATTTAACTCTCAAAAGTGGAGTCAATCTGTGTTCGTCACAAATCTGTATTTTAATGTATGGATCGAAGGGTTTGGTCTTGGAAGCCTAAAGCCGCGTTCCCACGCGCAGAACGCGAGGCGCGCTGAAGATGCGCAGTTGTTAACCTCAACTTTGAGCTGTTAATCACTAGAACAGTCTACTTTGCCCCAAACTGGCCGGAGTCCCATAAAATTCATGGATTATTTCCGACTGTCAGCATTGGGCTATCGGCGGCCGGGCTGGTAATTAATGGACAACGCGTTAAATAATTCATACGTAACGTTCGAATGGGCGCAATAAACGAGCGCGTAAAACTTCGAATTTGTCGCGCAACCATTTTCCTACAGCGAGGAAAATTGGCGGCGATTGCGGTCGCCTCGCTTAAAATCTGATCATTTTCAGTTCACAACACTTTCTTCAACTTTCGTCACACTAGCAAAATCGACAGTTCTACTTGTTTTCTTATTTTTAAAGGAAATAATAAAAATGGCATTTTTAGATTAAGAACACTGTAAAGGGTGTTTGGTTACGAATTGATATATTGAAGGTTAGGTGTTTGCTGGATTTATAGTTAACATATAATTAAAAAAAATTCATTAGTTTCATTGGTGAACTAGGGATTGTTGGGATGAATGGCTCTTCGATGAATGAATGTGGAGGTTCAATTGCTTTCTCAGTCTACTTGATTATTGCTTGAAAGGCTTAATAAGAATGCTATTGCTCGAGGAGCATTTATTGGCAATATGCGCGACAATGATGTCGATAAATTTGGAAAATACCTGTAGGGTTTGAGCGAAGTTTGTATTGGAGTATTGAGTGAGGATGATCGAGTAATTGAAATATATCAAATGAACAAGATGTTGAAATAAATATAATCCTTTATTATAATTTTATACCAATTCTTTTACCAATTTAGGTAGTTTTAAACTGTAGGTACAGTTATAGATAAACCCATGCAATATCAAAATACATCATAATTTTCGAAAAAATTCACATTGTAGAATATACACTAACAGATACACCGAAAATATTCGAGTTTTACTGTGCAACAGAATCTGTTCCACTTTGCTACAACATAGCGCTACTTAAAAAAATTGCAATTGCGAAATATGATTAAATTCCAAATCCCAGAAAACAACACGTTTGCCATCGACTTTTTAACTAATTCGAGCTAGACCAATCAACTGCACATTGGACACACTTTTTTATAACGTAAAAATCAGAAGTCGGATATTTATATTCGTATAAAATTTTCGTTTCACTTTTCGCACGCACACTGTCATTCATAAGTAACTATTAGGAAACCTGCCATATTTCCACAAAATGTAATATATTTAGTATAGATTGAATACTTTTCACTGCTTTTAATTTAACATTCCAAATAAAGTAAAATTTGTTAGACTTCAATAAATTTACCATGCTTTTCACAATTATTCCATACAGAATATTCATAATACTTATGAGCCACAGTGTATGTGCCTTATAGTGCCAAATATCTTTTGTACATTACACAAGATTCAACCCATACCTTTCACCCTATTATCACATATATGTATATAAAAAATTTAAAAAAAAAATTGAAACCGACTTCAGAAAGATAAAAATGCACTGAAAAGTGAAAAATAAGTTTTTTCCTTATTTAATCTACGACTCTCAATGTTTTTATACCGACGCCTCATCATATTTTTTACAGTTTTTAGTTATTTAAGTTATATAACTACATTTATTTTAAAAAATATGGGCAGGCCTACAAAAGGAGCTGCTCGCAAAAAAGAACCGTTTGCAGGAAATGGAAGATTCCAATAATAATGAAACAGATTTCTTATTTTTGATGTAACTTCAAAACTACTGAACCGATTTTGATAATTATTTCTTCATGACCTAAGCTGATTGAAGCTAAATTAAATGCAATAAGTTTCACGAAAATAGGTTCAGTAATTATGGAGAAATTCGCGGACAAACATAATACATACTAACATACATACATACAAACACATCGAACTGAGAAACTCTTTCTTTTTGAAGTCGGTTAAAAAACACATTACTACCAGCTCCCTCGTGTAATTGCATTATTCTCTCCAATTCGCATCGCCAAAATTATATTCCCTCCGTAAGAACAGAAGCCAAAACACTATCGCAACGATGCACCCCACAACGCGCATCGTGGGCGTCTATGGGGGCCCATATCCGGTGACGTCGTCCCTCCTTAACCACGAAACCACGACACCATCGCGTGTACCTCGAAACCGCCGTCCCGTAGTTTCGTTGATCACAGAATCAACACCTCCCCTCCACGAGGGCCACCCTCGTTGTCGACGCCGTCGTGCTCGTCCACCCCCGTGGCACCCCATCTGCGCGACGGACCGAGAGTCGCGTCGCTCCAAAGCGAAACCGTTTCCTCATTAATTCGTGAAATCGTCGAACGACTCCCTTCCGTGCCGATGAGTCGGCGGGGTAGAAGGGGTGCAAGGGTGGGAACCATGTATAAACAAGTACTGCGTATTCGCGGCGGTAGTTGAAAGAAAATTTTAAATTAAAACCTGATGCCTTTGTGGGTATGCGTATGTAAATAACGGCGATGTTAGACTTTCCGTAGAATGTTACTACCGCTGGTATATTTTTGGAAAATAATCACCCAGCGTGAGATGGATTTCTGGTCGGAATATGATAGTTTTGATGATCTTCAGCAAAGTTTAGGTATTTCACAGGTTCTTCTTATTTTTCTATGGGTTTAGGCAGTGGCGGACTGGGTCGAAAAATATTTATTTGCCAGGAGACAAAGGGGTCCCACCCACAACTATAAGGCTATCGTTTAATTTTTATAAGAAATAAATACAATTTTCAAAAATACACAAGTTGCAAAAGAGTACAATTAAAATTTTTGTAAAACAGATGTAGATGTTTTAGTAATTACCCTAGTAGCATTTATTTGCTGGGAGTTTGTTGGGCCAATGACGTGTTATCCGTTGGCCAACGGTTGAAGTGTCGCGCTATTGTTAAATGGGCCAACGATTGTAACCAACGCAGGCCCAACTGAAGGTT
Organism: Andrena camellia; assembly: GCA_029448645.1. Lineage (NCBI taxonomy): Eukaryota > Metazoa > Arthropoda > Insecta > Hymenoptera > Andrenidae > Andrena > Andrena camellia. The sequence continues at coordinate 31,585,526 of CM055678.1, read as the reverse complement.
TCTTTCCATAGGCCCAACTGAAGGTTCTTTTCTATAAGCCCAACAGTTTCTTTCCAAAAGACGTCTTACAGACGTCCAGAAAGCGTCTTGAAGAACTTCAAAAGACGTATTAAACACGTCTTTTTCAGGCCTGGTTTAGGAAAAAAATTCCCGGCGAGAAGAATCGAACCCAAACTTTCCGGTTACGAAGCAACCGCTGTTCGCAATTACCCAACACATTTCCTTATAAACACTTCGAATTTCTCGGTACATAACTAGTATTAATTATTTATAAAAACTGCGCAATGAAGCGAAATATTCTACAAAATATCATCATTCGACCTTTAGACTCATTCCTTAAAATTTCACATTCGTCTCAAGACAGACGTCCTCATTACGTATTTATAAATAAGAAAAGAAAAATCACAACTTGGAATATAATAACAGGTTTTTGGATGTAGTAAATTTTCTGACGTTTGTAAGACGACATTTAATCATCGTTGTAAATTTTTTGTTAATTAACCAACCATAGTAATTGTAGGCCCAACATTGAATATTCGTTGGCAAACTGTCGTAATTTTTTGTTATATAACCAACCATAATAATTGTAGGCCCAACATTGAATATTCGTAGGCAAACTGTCGTAACTTTTTGTTAATTAACCAACCATAATAATTGTAGGCCCAACATTGAATATTCGTTGGCAAACTGTCGTAATTTTTTGTTATATAACCAACCATAATAATTGTAGGCCCAACATTGAATATTCGTTGGCAAACTGTCGTAAGTTTTTTACCATAGGCCCTATGTTGGGAATTTGTAGGCAAAACGCTAACTATATCCCAACTAATTCCCAACTGTTGGCTACCGTTGGCCAACCAAAAATGCTACTAGGGTACAGTGTTTAAGGGGCCCACTTGCCATCGGGCAAGCTAACATACTGGCCAGTCTCCAGCTGGGTTTAGGAACAATGTGTAATAAATGAAACGAATTCGTTTGGAAGATTGCCCTGGAATCTTTGACGCCGTCGCCATGCTGGATGCTACTTTGCACGCGAATTGCGTTTCCAGGAGCGCTTTAATTTCTGGACAATAGGTTGATGTAAATATGACCTGTCCTATGGGATGCCACAAAACGTGTGACTATAAAGCAGAGTGAAATATGGTAGAATGGCATAATAATGAAATCTTCAAGAGTTACCAGAATTTTGGTCAAAAGAAACTTTAGAAGGTGTGCAACAAGAAAAGTACTGCTATTGACATGACTGAGCTACATTCTCATTTATGTGGCCCAGAATTAGAAAATTCCTCAGAACAAACCAATTCAATTTGCTACATATAGTCCACTACCAACTCTCAAAAAGATATAGTCTTCAACCGTTCCTGTGACCATCACGATATTTGCAGACAGAAGTCGGCAATACAAAGCTATCACTGAATAACGCGCATCAAAAACGCAACAGTCTTCATCCCAGCCGAATCTTCCATTTCGGAAGGCACCGAGTGACGTTCCCTTCTCGCATCAGTGAATTCACGCGTATCCGCGCACATGCCGGGCCTATCGAACCGGCCGAAGATGACAAAGCGGATCGAGGGGGTTGACGTGACGCTCGGGGGGTGGTCGGGAGGGCGAGCGAGCAGGTATGGGGATGATGGCAGCGTAAATGGGCGAGGCGCTTAATTAAAATGTTTAACACAGCCGCAAGTACGACGTTGAAACGCGAAACTTAATTAAATTGGTTATGACAATAAAAATAGAGGCTGTCGGAGGTAGAGCGTTCAAGTGAGGGGGGTGAGGGGAGCGGAGGTCGGTGGCAAAGGGAACGGGTGGATGAACCCGGCGAGGGTGGAGGGCAGGGAATCGGTGAAGGGAGGGGAGAGGAACAGGTTGACGGCGAAAAGGAAAACGAAAAAGACTGGAAAAAGGCTGACGGAAGAGAGGGAGGGGAGTGAAGACGAGGAGAAAAAGAGATCAGCAGGGAGGAAATGTGAATAGTGGCCACGGGGCCTGGCTTGGTCGCGCTTGATACATACATGCACATGTGCGCCGCGGATACATACATATGTGTGTCGCGGGGGGGGGGGGGGGAGTGAGGGTACGCGCGTTTAATCTGACCAGCACGCGCGACGTCGCGAGCGTGTGTCTCTGCCGAGGATTTCGGGGTGAACGTTGGTCGACGCGGGGCGAGCGACGACGAGGGAACGGTTCGGAGTTAAATATCGAGGAGAGGGGGAGGGTTGGGGGCACACGTAGTGTCATTCCAGTTTTCCTAGGTCTGGAGGGAGGGAGGCGGCAGGGAGGAGGGAGGGGGGAGGGAGGGAGGTAGGGAAGGGGGACAGAGGCACGGTGGCACAGGATTTGCGAGACGTCACTGCGAAAATACGCGCAATTGAACTTTTCAACCCCGTCGGCCTTCCCCCGGCGACCGATCCCCCCCTCGCCGACCCCTCGCTTCCATTTACCCTGTCGCCGTCGGATCCTCGGCCCGGCTCGTCGTTTCTGTCCCCGTCCCACCCTTTGTCCCTCTTTTTTCCGCTCGATCTGTGTCTTGCTCCTTCTGTCGCGCTTCCGCCGTGCCCCCCCTCCCCACCCCCTCTTTCTCGCTCGTGCACGCGCGCACGAAGCGCTCCTCCGCCGCCTCTGGCTCGCGGGCCCTTCGCTCTTTTGTCACGGCACCCTTGTTCGCGCTGTCCCACTCTATTTACCACCCCGCCCAGCCGCCCCTGCCCCGTCGTTCCATCATCCCTCAAAGCCGTGGAGTCTAACCGGTGGCGCGCGGAGGGTCGACGATGACGATGGCGGTGGTGGTGGTGAGCGACACGGGGCGGCCGTGATGGTAGTGGGAAGGCTGTCGTTGAATTTTTCGCCGTCCTTGTTCCCCTTCGGCGCGCCTCCTCGTCGCCCTCCCACCCCCTGCTCCGCGGGCGACGCGGAATCCCCGACTGGGATTTGCAGGAGCCGGCAAATATGCGCCCGATAAAGACTACCCACACCGCGGCTTGCACCCTCCGCAGGGATTACCCGAAGCCGCCGCGGCGATCATCTCCTTCCGGCGAGGCTTTGCTGCCGCGCTCGCCCACCCCGTGCACGGTTAATGCGCGATGCCTGTAGACGCCGTTACCCACGCCTCGCCCTTCGCTAATTGACAATCTCTGCCCCGTCGACGGCGCGGCGCGCGCCGTGTTTACCAACGCCCGGCGTCGCGACGTGGATTTCGAGTCCGCGAGGAATCCCGAGGCTCTTGATGGAACGCGGGGATCCGGACGGGTTTTCGGAAGAAGACATTCGTCGACGTTCACTTGTTGTTCTCCCACTCCCAAGGGCTTGAGGCTTGTTTCACGGGTGATTATTCCGTAGAAGCATATCCCCAAGACGGGAACTGGCGATCCCGGAGTACCTGAGCTGGCTCCCCAGCGCTGAGACTGTGCTAGAGACTCGGCTGGGAGTGTTCTGCGAGCGCGACGACCCGCCCAGGATTAATGGGGGCGCGGGTGTCGGGAATCGGGGTTAGACCAGGGAAATTCCTCTGCCTACCTGGTGGAGGTGCGCGAGGGCATGGGGACCGTCTTTGCCACACAGGTCAGGCCCAAGATCGCTCAGCCGGCCCGACAATTGGGTTTGCATTCTCGTGGACAGTGATTGAAAATACACCGGGCGCAGGTCTTTGGGTCTGTTAGAGGACCTGGTAGCAGGGGCTGACACCCTCGTCGCTAGACACAATGTCCACTTGTTATGTCCGGAAAGTGTGGGACTTTCGATCGTTCGTGATAAGGAATATTGGGGTTGTTGAAGCTGAAGGGCTTTTGATATGAGACACTTGGGTGACTCACAATTGGTATTTCAAATGTGTTCATTTGACAAAGATAGCTCTAGAAAACGATAGAAAGTACGCGAATGTGTCGAAATACCTGTCGCAGGCCACAAAAGTGTTTCCTGCGAAATGGCCGAAATGGTCTACACGACGACACTTTTATGTCTAGATTAAGTGTATACGACACTCAAAACAATTCCCAGAAGATTGGAAACTGCCTAGAGCAGTCAGTGACACTGAATTCGACCTATCGTCGCGGGAGTTGCAGCTAGAGCTAGACTGAAGACACAGCAACTAGCTCTAGCTAGATACAAAAGACACTTGATCTAGACACAAAAGTGTCGTCGTTTAGACGTTCCTTAACTGGTCATCCCAAAATCTGTCTGTAAAAGTTATGTGTACCAGGTGTAGAATCTTGTGACGATCTTGTCTCATTTTGTAAAAATTAATGCACTGCAGCTATAATAATTTATTACATTCGTAAGATAGACTAGTGAAATTTTCGAAAAATAACAAATTCACAGTTTCATCTACCAAATCCTCATAAGTCACAAGAACCTCTCTAACCCAAACACTTTTTATTATTATTATTTATTTAAGCGGGACTAGCCCTTGGTATACAAGTTGTACAGTTATAATGATTATATGAGGTATCCTCGAGAGCAATTTTCTGCACAGAGCAGTTTAAAAGGGCGCTAGTGACTTATTAAAGAAATCCAATTCAGGACTATATTTGTTCGCTGGGTTGAATATCTATCCTGTTTATAGAATCAGCATGCGCTATCCTTGATGTTAAGAGCATTAACTTGTCAACTTTTTCCATCTTTCAAACAGCGAATTCCATGTTACTAGGATTTCAAGGCCATGTTTTTTTATTTCTTCCTCTCATCAGGCATGCTCCCACCCACAACTGTAAAACAACAAATTATCGAAAAAAAACCCGTTCTCTGAGGAACACCTTCGCCTCTCATTGACGTGGAACACCTTCTCGAAGGATGCGTTAATCTCAGCCAATCCTTGTCAAATCCAGGAACAAGATTGCGTGCGCAAAACTATCGACGGGAACCACGAGAAAGACCAAAGGAAAGGTCCCACCCACTCGTGCAACGGGAAGGATCACGAAGGAAGCGAAGAACGACAGGATCCTGGCGGTCGTATCGCCAGTGAAACATGCCGAGATATCGATCTTTTTATTGTAGGGAGGAACACAGACGCTATCGGCGGAGATTGCTTTCTCTCCTTTCACCAATAATACATCGCGGAGTCGCGCGACTCCGTTTATATTCTGAATTGTTGCCCTCCCCGGTCTGGGATCGGTGCGATACGAATCCAGATAGACGTCGCTCGATAAGCTTCCGGATTTTCGAGGAAACGCAGGAATTTTTTCTGCACCATTGGAACGAGACGACATGCATCGGGTGGGTTTACGGTTGTCAGGGAAGAATGGGGGTTGGTTTGATTTTACTGTATTATGTTGGAGAATAATTATGAATTTTTAATTGATCTTGTAAATATTTCTTTGGAACTTATCGAGTATAACGTAATTTGTATTCAGTGACCGAATAGATTCATGAGGAACTCTGTCTTGAAATAGGAATTTCTCATTCAAGCCCTGTGTGATGTTTCTCGAAATATTTGTATGCACATGTATTCCATGTGAAAAGGTTATGTTTATACAGGCAAAAATCTCCTATGAGAAAATTCTATTTCGAATATGTTGAATATAATGTAACTATAAATTTGCAAAGTTTTCGATAAATGCATTAATATTCTCACACACAAATTTAATCTTTCCACTATCTTAATCTCCTAACAAATCACTTTTTTTACAGTTGCGTTATTGTTGCACTGGAGCAGCGATGTGGTCTATCTTGCAGCAACGAATCACCCCTTTTCTATTCTACTCCTAATTACTGTTCCACACTTTCCTTCCATTTTTTAAGGGGAGAAGACCGTATAAACGGCTTATTTTTTTTATCAATTTTGAGGAATTTTTTGCAAAGATACTAATGCTCTAATCCTTTTGAAACTTTAAGGGTATATTATTTAACATTATAACAAGTAAAAAAAATTTTATGACAGTAAAATTATGATAAATACAGAAGAAATAGAGCAGTATCTTAAATAGGTTTTTTTCGAGGTGGTAGATGGAGGTCTCTGGTAGTTATGTGAAACAGACCAATACAATTATTTTCCAACTTTTTGACAAAAGTAAGAATATGAACCTATTATGGTGAAAAAATTGCATATTTTAAAAAACTTTATTGGTTTAAAAAAAGTGGTAGAAATTAATATGTTTAAATATTTAGGCTCATGTTCTGAGGAATATTATAAACTAAATGTGTGCAAAATTTGAAGTTGATCAGTTAATTAGTTTTTGAGTTATCCCCGGCGCCAATTTTGAAAACGTGATTTCGAGAAAAACGCGTTCAAAAAGCGTTTTAGGTATGCTGGGCGCCCGTAGGCGCGCGAATTCCAGCCTATAACTTTGAGAATATATTTTTGACATGTTTTAGAAGCGATTAATAGAAGAATCTTTGTTTCTTTTTTTCGTTCGATTTATACGGTCTTCCCCCCTTAACGAAGAATCACCCCCCTCCCCTACGGTTGATATGTAGAATTATTATTCCACACGTTCTCCCTACCTTTTAGTACTACCCCATTTCGATTGTACCTCGAGTCTCTATTCCGCACAGTCTCTCCATCCTTTAATGCCGAATCACCCCTCTCCACTTCTACCCTCAGTTACTATTCCGCACGTTCTTTCTAGCCTTTAACCAAAAATTACCCCCGTCGAATTCTAGCACGGATCGCTTTTCCATATCTTCGCTCTGTTAGCAACGAACCACCCCTTAATACAACTAAGTCTCTATCTGCTGCAGAACCTCCCTCCGCGAAGCAAACACTATGCCACAGACGGTCCAGTCGTTAACATAATCCCGTTCACTGTCAGCCGCAATCGAGTCGCCAGAAAATTAGCAACAAGACTATCACGAGCCATTAAGCCGAGTCGCACGCGAGCGCTTTAGCCGGACGGTACGGGTGCGCGTCTTAATTAAAATTAATTGTCCGGGCCGCGGAGCGTCGTAAATCATAATAACCGGGTCCGAAAGTTATGGATGTGCTGTGGCGCTCGAACGGATCTTTCATCTCGATCGGCGATCGATGGTTAACCTAGGGGCGCGCGCACGAGCAACGAGCCGCCTGGAATCAGGACTCCTCGTGGCCGACAGTGATTGATCGTCCGTGTGGAAGCGGAGGATCCTTCGCTCGACTACCGTTTCCTCCCCCGACACGCGAGGAAAACAAGCGGCCGATCGAACACGACGTGACACCCGGCGGGTGTCAAGCGGCCATGCGAGATTCTCCGCTTGTTCCTGTAGTCGATTAACAGGCTCGAGCTGGCATGCTGATTTTCAGGCGACTTCTTACGACCAAGTGGGGTAATTCGTGTATTTGGAATGGATCGTTGTGGCATTCTCGTGTTTTGGTGTTATTTTGGTGTTATTAATTCTGCGAGTTTCAAATAACCCCATTGAAATTACACCACTGCACACGTTGGGCCTCGCAGGCCCATATCTCCAAATCTAGGGATGCATGGATATTTTGAGAAAAAAATATTTTTAGACTGCACGTAATCTATTGCAACCTTTATTGAGAAAAATATTTATAATACAATGAAGTGCTGAACAAATATCTCTTTAACACTACGGGTCATCATTATCTGAATTTTTTTCAATATCATAAGAACAGGCTTACAGAAAGCTACATAAGATATGGTACAATTTATATAAAAGGTTCCTTTTTTGTCACTTGGGCCCGTTAGGCTCCACGTGGGCACTGTAGAGTTAACCCTCTATTAGTAATATTCCTGGGACATTAACCCTTCGTGGTCACACAGGGTGTATCGCACCCCAAGAAATTTTTTTCTGCCAATATTTCTGTAAATTTTTAGACCTTAATATTAACATTTAAAAATTTTGTGAATTTTAATAAATAAAATCGCTTTCTTCCACAACTATTTTTAAACTACAAATTTCATCACATCAAAATTTACATTTCTAGAAAAAGACTATTAAAGCATGATAGTTTGAATATTACAAATGTAGAATTATCACTGAAAAGTTAAAAGATTCAAAAATACGGAAATGGTAATTCAGAAATTACGCTGGGGTGCAGTAAACCCCATGTAACCAATTTGTGAGTATAAGAAGGTGTGACCACGGAAGGTTAATAGACATTAAAGATTGTAGGTATATAAATTAACGAATACACTTCCATTTTATTTCATAAACATTTTATTGTAACATAATTGTTTTAGATTCCTATATCTATTGCAATAGTTAAATAGGGAACCTTTGTTAATTAGCACTTATAATATAAAAATATGTTACCTCAAAGTATTTATTGTTTTTGTCTTTGTCATTTATTTGCATGTTTACGGAAAATATTAATCTACACAGCTATGCTTAATATGAATATAGAAATTTAATGAAGATTCTCGTAATGATCAAAGTACTGTGATATTTTCATGGAAATATTGGTTAGGAGCAGATTTATTTAAAAATGGAATCACTGTACACGTTTCGTACGTATCGAGTTTGGGTTTACAAAAATTGATTCCTTTGGCGTTTTCTTAAAGTTGAGTGCCCTTCTGAAATATTATGTTAATATTCATTTTTAAAAATGTATTGTATGAAAAGACTTAATTACCCACCCAAGGCACTTCCGTGTCTCACGACTAACCCTTCATATTTCGTGATCTAGCAGAAGCATTCCCATTTTAAAAACAGACAAAAAATCGCAAAATATGTGTGCATATGCTTAAAACAGCAGTTACGAGCTACAGAAGCAGCACGCGTGAAAAGGCCTTAAGCCTTCCATCTTGCTAGAAACAGAACACTGCCCCCATCCAAGGCAACGATCTCAAAGACCTGTCTAACCATATCGTGCCCCTAGAAACACGGTTCTTCGTAGCGGACAATTATCAGCGCCGCGTGTGCACGCGTTGGATCGAATCGCATTAGATCCTCCCGGGGGACTTAGGCGGCCGTGTGTCGCGGCGATGGTAAATATTATTCGAATTCCGCGTGCACGCCGCCATTAGGCCGTCGTTCCTCGGCCAGTTAATCTCCCAGGGGCTAACGCAACACGGGACGGCCGTTATTAGTGCCGAACTTAGAATTAAGCGTGGCCACCCCTCGGCTCTCCCTTTTGTTTCGCGCAGGGGTGTGCTCCGTCCCGTGGAACAATGCCCGGGTAATTCTTTCGCTGCGGCAGCGTCGACTTAATTCGCGGGACCACTTTTAATTTCCATCCTTTTCCCCCCTCCCCTACCCTTTCCCTTTTATTCCATAGCGGCGGGTTAATCGTCGAGCGATGAAACGAATTGGGAAATATCGAGGCAGGCAACGGATTTTCGGTCGACCTCTTTTTTTGGCCTTCGACCGTGGCCCTGGATGGGTTTTTAGATACTAATTGCATTGATTACGGTCGAGCGGAGGGAAGAATTCACCGCGGAGATTGACATTCGGGGGTCGAATAAGTTGCGCTCGATGGATGATTTTGGTAAGGGTTGGATTGAGTTCAATGAGTATTCATAAATCTGAGTCGATTCGAGGCTTGGGCTGGATAACGTTGGGAGGTGTTCACTGTTTGTGATTGGATTAATTCATTTGGGGATTTAAGCAGATTTATCTTGGCTTTTAGTGAAATTAAGTAGCTCAGATATTTTGATGCTTCGAAGTTAGTGATATATGTTAATAGATGCAACCATTTTACTACCATTTCTTATGAGTAATATTTAATTTTATTCTATTTGACGGGTGTGAGGAAGTTCAATTTCATTTATCACATTTTTTAGTAGCTTTTAGTAGTTTTTCTAGGAGAACAATAATTAAGGGGTCAAAATTCAAACTGAGAGTGAATGTCCTTTTCTCCAACTTTCTCTCGTTCTCAATGCACAAGAATTCAGCAGAGGAGAGTTAAAGAACCATACTATCCGAAGAAAGTGCTCTTGCCTGATTTAATCAGCTTCCACAGTTATTACTTGAGGCATTTGATGGAAAAAGGGGCACGTACGCCAAAATGCCATTTTAAGAAAATCGATTTCAAAGTTTTCATTATAGTATAAGTTAATAAACAGTAATGCAATTAAATCCAATTCTTTAAAGTTGTAGTACCGTGTCCTTCAAACGTTCTGAAAACAGAAATCATGATTTGAAAATGATGTGTCTTTATTTATAAGTTTCAAGCATGTGGCTTATGTGCCCTTTTTCCGTAAATGTGGTAAATTCGTAAAAAATTGCTTCTTTATTTAGTTACTTAAATATAATTTTGTTTACTTACTTAGTTACACTTTTTGTTATAAATTGCTTAAATAAAAAATACAAAATGAAGCACAAAGATAAACAAAAAATGTAATGTTTTAAGTATATATTAGTTTCTTCGATTCTTTACAGCAAGCTGCCTTATAAATCAATTTTTTCTTTCTTAAATTAGCTTATTTCCTTGTAAATTGCATACTAGCCTCACTTTCCATATTTCCTCGCTTACACAAAAGCCTCTATGAAACAAAAGTACTTATTGCACGACAGGACGGCAGCGCGACCGCTCAGCCACTATGTAGCTGCGTGTCGATCACGCTACGTAACAAAACAGCAGCTAGCTAATCTAAACGTCAGAGAAGTAAAATGTCCTTGGTATATTATATATATATATATATATATATATATATATATATATAACATAAAGAGCACATAAGCCTATGTGCCCTTTTCCATCAAGTGCCTCAATTAGCAGTATGTTTACTGTAATTTCAAGCACGTTGTTCTTACCCCTAATCCACTACCATAATTTCACAAATATTTTTACATTAAAATAATACCTCGAACTAACTAAGTCAACGGGACAAAATGAGGTAATAAGATCGCATCGGAAGCTTGGTCCCCATCTGAATTTACATTTGCCTAGCAACCAAGCGTCCGGGTCCACCGATCCAAGGACGCCAGTCTGCTGGAGACGAGATCCACATACGAATTTCAAGAAAGTGAGTGAAGCAACTGTTCCTCCCAGAGCCTCCCCGCTCCTCGAATCGACCATCCGAGGATCAGAGGAGAGAAGACACAGAGGTCGAATCCAGGGCCCCTTTCTCACGGCGTGCGGGCCACCATCCCGCTGGATCAAACCAGAATCACTCCGTAACCCCTTCCGATCTCGTACAGATTCAACCCCTACGACATCAGCGACTCGCTTGACCGTTGTCCAGTTTCTCAGCATCCCTCTTAGCCGTCCCGTGAGAATCAGCCTTGGAATCGAAAACTGGTCCATAGTTACGCGGATCGTTGGATCCAATAGGGCGACTGGGCGGGGGGAGTACTCGGGCCCCGGGGACCAGTCTGGGGGAAAAATAATGTTCGCCTTCAGTTTCGGCGCGATCGTTGGAACCCTCGAGCCAAGGAAACGCTGCGCTGCGCCTGAAGCGTCCCGGGCCACGAGAAGCAGCCACGGTCCCGTTTCGAGTCTCGCGGGCCGACTGGTGTAATCGGCGAGGTCGAAGATCGCTGAGGGCCGCCGAAAGCAGTCGCGTCGCCGCGATATTACGTTAATTGCCGCTCTAATTGACCCAGATTCGTCGGCGGCGCGCCGTTATCGGGCCTTGGGCGCGCGCTCCGACCTGCCCGCGGAACATCGTGATCCCGCGGAGGAAAGCACGGCGAAGTCGGGTTAATTAGACGGGGAAGATAGCTGAGGAGACTGATTGGATGAGGGAGATATTTGTAGATAATTTCGCGTGCATTAAGAGTTCTGGTGCTTGGGAATGTGCTGTGTAAGTGTGCCGCAACTGGTGATCGTTTTGCTGTGGTCTTCAGTTTCGGAGGCTTTTGGCGACCATCTGTGACCGAAGGAAGTGACGTAGAGTGATTTGGAGTTTCTTCAAATTGATTTCATAGTGGGGAGCTTTTTTGTGGGTGAGGTGAGGAAGGATTTGGAATGGAGACAGGTGAAGGTGTTTGAGTGAGGATTTATTGGGGTACTCTTCGAAAGGCATCCTGCGTCAAAAGGCAAAATGGTAAACTCGTAGGAGCCTCGTGAAGCACATGAACTGCCACTTAATTCCAAACCTAAGGCATTTGAATTCCTCCCGAGTTTGAATTCCTCCTCCAATTTGAGAAACACAACCGTATATTTTTCCCCATTAAAGTCGCAGCTGTGCAAGGTCCGCGGATCCTGAAAAATCAGTAAACTCTCGAGATCCAGGTTCCCCTAGATCCAAATTAATAAACCCACCTACGACCTGCTACATTATTGCAAATAGCCTTCCTCAATTTTTAACGATCGATTTGTATCGCGTATCGCCTCGCGCAGCGTTAATTCGCGGCCTCCTCCCGTTCCCCGGGCCGATGCTCGTATTCCCTAAATGATTCGCTTAATTTACACCCATAAACGGCAAGTTTTATGGTCGGTTCATTCGTTTCTGTCGCTTAACTAATTGCCCCGGCCGCTGTTTGCCGTGCGCTTACGCTTCCGCGGATCATCCCCCGTCTTTTTTCAGCCCCGTAATTAGCCCTTCTTCGTTATTAGCATTAGCAATTTATTAAGCGGCGGTCCCGCTCGCGTACGTCTGCTTTAAAGCGCGCGCCACCGTTCGCCTCGCAGCCAATTCGTTCGACCGAAATATGCTGCCCAAGTAATCCATCTTAACGTAATTAGTCGGTTATACGTTGCGGCAGTTAACGGTGGCTGGCGAAGCTATACGTCACCCGTTCGCGGCTCACTGATTTTTCGCTTTATTCCTCTAACTGCGACGTTCGTTTTTCCCCAACCCCCGCCCCTCTCCCACCTACACTGTACCGAGCCATTTTCCAGCTGAGAAGTAAATGTTTTTTGGGCCAACCATCTGGCGAGAGAAGATCGGTTGCAATATTTCCTCGAGTGTTTTGTGAAGCAAGAAACGAAAATTGGAATTGAGGAAAGGTTTGAAGATACCTAGGTAATTGTTTGGATTTGTTGTGAAAGGTTTCGAGATAATAACTGATTTTCACTCAAATTAGCATCTTCTTCGAATTTCTGATAAGCAACAGTAGACACTTACTCAAATTCCCGAAAATCTACCTCTTTTTAGGCTCTCCTTCATCAATCTCACGCGGAAATTTGAAGAGAAAACCTCGTTTATAGAAATCTAATACTTGGTTCGAACCTCCTAAGTTCCAAAAATATCGATTACCTAAACATTCAAATATCCCAAAAGTCAAAAAAGAGGAAGTCTTCCAACCGTTAATCTTGTCAATCTCGAAAAACTGCATCAGATTCGTGACTACGATTTTATACGTCTCCCCCCGTCCTCTGTCACGTTAGAAATTGTCTTCGAGTTTGCTCGTTCGCTTTAAATCGAGAACTATCCGAGCTCCTTCAAGAATTTTTCTGAAAAACTTCCGGGTACTGGTATTTTCAATGCGCTGCCTGTCTTCCGCGAGATCCAAGATCAACACTGGGGATAACTCGTTTCCGTTTGCTGGATCTACGAGCAAGAAGAATCCCGTTCCCCTGCACAACCCCATCCATCGCTGTACAGAATCTCGCTCCAGGAAGACATTTCACGCGTGCAAAATTTCTCGACGTTCACGTGGTTGCGTTCCTCGGCGCAAACCTCGCTTGGACTATGCACAACGTTTCGCATATTTGTTTCCAAAATTTCGAATAACCGTTCTTGAAAATATCATTGAGAAGTTTTGGAAAAAGAAAGGAAAATGGTTAAATTTTTTGCGAAAATTGCCATTTTTACCATCCCCGAAAAGTAGTTTGAAGACATATGAGAGGAAGTTTTAGAGAACGAATTGCCAACAGGGAAGCAGTTGAAGGCCACTTTTGGAGAAAGAAGGACCCTTCAGAGGGATTTTGAGCTTCAACATAACCTTAGTCCTCCTTTTCAATCACAACCATTTAAAAATTCATATTTAAAGAACAATAACCCCCGATGCAAATCTCCAAAGCGTTCTGTATTCCGGGATATTAAAATACAACTTTTGAAATAATATTCGAACCCATCAACGCTCTTATAACTCCAAAAAAAGCGACACATTCGTGTGTCACGGGGCCATTTCATTTGAAAGAGGACGTTTAGAGGAGAGATTAAAAAATTCCTCTCGCAACGAAAGAGAGATTTCAATGAACATTTGAAGCGATCAAGATCTCAGGTTCCTGTGCTCGAGTCGGGAGGAGTGGAGGTCCTGTCCGAGGATAATCGCCCCTCCACCGCTTTGCATCGCTCCTTGGAAAGTTTCCGATACCGGAAACGGCTCGAGAAGATATCACCGCGGCTCGATATCTGCGCGCAATCGTGCGGATAAACGCGCGACGTTTCCCTGCCCCCGAGTGTTTCGACTTTTACAGATCTCACCCCGTAACGCCGGGGTGTGTTAGACGGGCGTCTGCGTGTATGGATTTTTGCATGCTCGCGTGCACGACGCACTCCGTCGCCTGATAAAATTTTATCGCTTTCAACGGTGCCGGTATTACGGGCTTCCTTCTAATGGACGTCGATGTACGGTCCCCTTTTCATTTGTAGCTATTACACATCGATTCTACGATCGATTATTGCGCTGGTTGGTAAATCCTGCATGAGATTACTCCTAACTTCCGCGTAATTGGGACGCGTATTTGTCGGTTTCACAAGTTGTGACGGTGAGATTAATAATTTTAAAAATGTTGGGGTTAGATGAATAGGGGGTCTGTATTTTTGGATTTTAATAGTAGTTAATAAGGTGGCGATTTACGGTGTTTGTATTACTGGTGATTAGATTTTTGCTTTCTTCTGAAATAGTTTTTTCGATATTGTGGGGTTTTTTGCACGATACCTTGTATTATTATGTGTAGATTTTGGATTAAGAAATTTTAAGTTGGTAAGTTTTATGGTTTGAAAGAGTACAGTTTAAAAACGGATTTAGTATTTATTATAGATTGGGATACGGAAACTTGATTTCGAAATTCAGGGCATTTTTTCATTAGTGAACCTAAGTTTAGAATAGTAACTTGCTGGAATTTATATTGACATCTTACTCAATAGTTTGGAAATCATTATACGTCAAATTTACTCAATTTCTGGAACACATCTCCGAATTATATCTTCAGCCTCTAGAAATCTCCGTTTGAAGGCTGCTCTCTACCAAATATCTTCTTACATCTCCAATTTTAAATACTACACATCGACCAAATTACTTCAGTTTATCCTATAACACGTAGAACACTCTTTTTTCCCAAAATCCCAGTTCATCTATCCTACCAATCGAGTCTTCCTAATTCTGTTCCTCAGCTGAACGCCTCCATAAGTTTCAAAGTTCTTCTTCACAGTGTTCTATAACTGCCTGCTCTATGCTAATGCTGGTTTAAAAGGGTCCTCCCTATTCTAAAACTTCCAACCACCTTTGCTACTAATAGACTTAAATTCGTCTGCAGGTGAAAGCATCACAGATATGAATTCATTTTAATTTGATCCACATCGATCCTTCTCTATAGTCACTGGAAGCACTTTCGGCAGTGTTCTCTAATTTTGTGCTCCCCTTCCAGTGAACCAAAAAATTCCTTCCCCTTCAGAAAGTCGTGGTACATCGCCATTCATCACAAACACCAACCACATTGACTCTATTCGTCCCCGAGCCTCAATAAGCCGCGAGGGCAAGGTATTTCAGGGTGTTTAGGTCTCAATCCACTAGCTCGCGTGTTGCACGCGGGGGATCAAAGGACGGAACAAGTGCCTAGGAGGGACCACAGGAGGGAACATGCATTTAGGAGGGACTTAAGCAGGGAAGGAGGTTCCTAGGAAGGACCCAAGGCGGGAAGGAAGTACCTAGGAAGGACCCAAAACGGGAACAGGCACCTGGGAGGGACCCAAGGTAGGAATAGGCTACTAGGAGGGACCCAAGGAAGCAGCAGGCAACTAGGAGGGGCCGAAGGAGGAAATTGACCACTAAGAAGGGCCCAAGAAGCAACTAGGAGGGGCCCAAGAAGGGAGCAGGCACCTAGGAAGGACCCAAGGAGGGAACAGACAACTAGGACGGACCCAAGGAAGTAATAAGCAACTAAGAGGGACTCACGGAAGGCACCTAGGAAGGACAAAAAGAGGGTACCGTCACCTAGAGAGGACACAAGGAGGAAACAGGCATCCAGGAAGGACCCAAGGGAGGAGCAGACACTTAACCCAGACGCGTGGAGGGAATGATAGGAAACTAGGAGGGAGCCAAAGAGGAAACAGGTAGCCAGGAAGGTCTGCTTCGAGGAACAACGCCAGCGCAAAGTAGGGCTCGACGTTGGCCAAGAAGCTTCTGATCCAGCGGCAGAATTGGACTCGGGCCAGAAAGACGGGACGGGACGGGACGCCTGTAAGTGTACACGCGGCCGTGATTGCGCGAGGAGAATGTAATTAGTGACGGGACGCTGCCGGCAAACCCTCCCCGCAGCTGGCTCGGACGATATCCAGGACAAACTCGGCGGGAACCTGTGGACCTCGGGGCGGAGCTGTTTGCGGAACGTTTCCGTGCGATTATGCGCGCTTGGGCCGCGAGTAAGCTGTTCCTGGCTTCGAGGCGAGAGGGCGGTTGTTAAACTAGGAGGAACGGTAAGGGACTATTCGTGTTTTGCAACCTTTTCCTTTATGGATAATTTCACGGAGCGGGGAAGAACAAGCATCACGAGCGCTCTTTCATTCGAACTTATATCTGCGTTGCCAAACGGTTCAGGGCTGATTATGATTGGACTGAGCGTTCATGTGGGAATTAAATGAGGAGTGGATAGGGTGGGTCTTTCGTAGTATTCTTAAAATATAAATTTGTTCGATTGCAAAATAATGGGGTGATTAATGGAAAGGTTACTGGTAAGAGTTTATCAGACAGCACAGATACGGCAGCGTCTTTTTTCTTCCTCTTGCTACTGTTAACAAATAACTGAGAGCACATGCTGTTAGCCGGAGCATTTATCTTGTCAACGGTTCCAGTCGATTTAGACTGGTAATGATCTTTCTCCTTTGACAGGGGGACAATCTTTCTGCGAAGGCCAGCGAGGACCAGTGGGCTGAGGATTTTACGACCACCAACTGTTATTAGCAAAAGGGAATTTGCGTGAGTGTTGGAACAATTGTATTTCATTTTAAAATACCAGATTAATATTTCCCATAGCCTATACTCTAAGAAATATTTCGTGTAAGCTATAACTTGGCGGATAATCGTAGGGGATAGTTTAAATGGGGCACCTTGCACCTAGAAACCAAAAAAGTTGCCCAAGGCAAGATTCTTTTTTTGGGTCCCAGTTTGGTCATCCTCTAATAGCCACGTTTAGCGTTCTTCCCTCGACAATGGGCCCACCCTAAACAAAGTATTAGGATCCTTAAAGGTCGCAGGTAACTAGTCCCCGAGGGACAGACCGCACGTGCTTTGCGGATTCTTTGTGCTGGTACGCGCAAGGTGTCCAAGGAGCTGCAAGGTGTCGAAAGGTCGTAGGATTCTCTTGCTCCGGTCGTTAAACGGCAAAAAGGGTCGTACATAATCGAGTTTGACCCTCTTGGGTGCTTGTACAGCTCATTGAAGGCAACTTATCTAATGGTCGTGCCGCGGAGTGATAGAAGTTATTAAAAGTTGGCTTCGTACCGTATTGATTTCTCTGCTATCATGATTGGAGTTGGTGCAAGTAGCAACATGCCGGGCTGCAGAGGGTATTCAATTTTTTCGATTACGGTAGAACGCCACATTTGCGGCTTTGGCAAAGAACGGCTAGTAAAAACTGACACGTGAAGTTGAAGATACGAATAGGGATTCGGAAGCTAGATTGCAAGCTCCGCTCCAAAAAGCAAAACTATCTCGTGGAAGTCAGTTTAATCTCTTGGCTGAGGAAAGATGAGTCACAGACACAGTAGCATTTGCTGCGGGCATGACGAGTTAATTCTGATCCTATTATTTTTCACTACAAACGGAGTATAGGATAAGGGTGGGGCAAACAGATGTCTAAATAAGACATTCGTTCAAAACTCGATCCAAACTTAGGGCCTCTTCACACGAGACACTTTTGTGCCACGAGACAGGTACTCCGAACACATTTACATACCCTCATTAAACGACAGCAATTTCTGTCAAGTGTACACTTGCGAAAGCCAAAAACTGAATACCACAAAAGTGTCTCCATCCATAAGCATGCCCCAACGACCCAATTCCACCGATACACAAAAATCTTGCACCTTCCCAAGCATCTCGCAAGACCCAATCGATCAGCCTCGCTCCAAGGGATCTACGCCGAATTAACCCCGGAAATTTTTGTCGCCGCGCGTCAAAGCCTCCCCTGATTGGTGGGCTCGGTGGCGGCGAGTTGATTGGTATCATTGTAAAGGAGGGGGAGGAAGAGAATTTTATGCAGCGGCCCGTGCACCGCGCCTCGAACTTGAATACCGAATCAGCCCGGCTGAAGAGAGAGAGAGAGAGAGAGAGAGAGAGAGAGAGAGAGAGAGAGAGAGAGAGAGAGAGAGAGAGAGAGAGAGAGAGAGAGAGGGATAGGGGGAAAGGAAGAGAGAGGGGGGCTACAGAACGGGAAGGGTGGCTGAGGTGGAGGGGGACGAGGAGGGTTTTACCGGTTTCGTGGCTACGCAGAGGACCGGGGTAACAGTAGAACGCTACCCCACCCCTCTGGCATTTTAATAATCCCCGACCCCCTTCGAAGCAGCCCGGACAAGGATGCAGCGCAGCTGGACCCCTTTTTGCCTCGTGCCCGGTGTTAAGGGGTACCCGCCCTCCCACTGCGTTCATCTCCCGGCTTGTTCTCGTCCCCCGCGACCGTCCGCGGACAGATCGGCCCGCTTTCATAGGCGACAATCACGCCGTAACCCGAAACGAATGCGTTGGGCCCAGGGCGAGTGTGTGTCGAGCGTGAAGGGGGCCCCCGGTCGCCGCGGTACATGCGGGCCCCGGGGTCCCACGTATTCGTCCGTGGACGCTGCGTTTTGCCATTTCGAGCGCGCCTTTGTGCTCAGGTATTCCAGCCTCTCCCTCTCTTTCCCTCCCTTCGCAAAGACGTCGCCTTCTTTCCTCCTCGCCGTTCTTTCTTCACCCGGATTATTCCTATCCCTGTCGGTCGCTCGGATCGTTTCGACGCTTCCCTCTCCCAGCCTTCCCGTCCCTGTCCCTCTTCACGAACGCAAAGTCACCCTCAAAGTCTGTCGTTGCCAGTGACGAAGAGTGAGAGGGAGTGAGCGAGGGAGAGAGAGAAAGAGAGAGGTGGATCGAGATTAAGGCAACTTCGGAGACTCAGCGACTGCGCCCGCGGCTCTGTGTGCGGAATACTTTGTTGGAATAGCTGAGAGCGCCTTGCCCCCGATCGGAAGCGCCGCGACGAAAGCGGACGCAGCTTCCGCGCGGCCCGCGCTGACCGATCCTCACTCTCTGGGACCCTCGGTGTTTCGAACTGCTTTCCAACCTCTGAAACTTGCTCGCCGAATTATTCGTGATCTTGTGGCAACTGGATAACGCAGGCTGACGATTCTATGTAGGATTCTGTTTGCAGGCATCTTGGTCCCGCGATTTGGGAATGGGGATTGTACTACATTGATAATGCTGAAGAAATCAGAGGTGTAAGAAGTAGGTATTAGAGCAAATATCCACGCAGTGGGGATTGATTTCTCTCATTCCGAAAAATGGAAGCTTCGCAAGGTTTCATGTCATTGTTAACCTGTTTAATGCGGAGGACTAGTTTTCTCTTCGTTTGGAGGTTCCTCTGTGCTGAGTGAGATCAGTTAATTCATTCTCAAAGTTTAATTACTTTCTTTCGTACAAAAAGAGTAATTCCTGTATTAAGTTACGCGTAGCATTCATTGTGGACAAAATTGGTTAGTTACTTCGTTAATGATTAACTGTTGGATTTTCATGATTCTAATTAGATTGGAACTTTTGTTCGCACGTTTCTCAGTTTTTGCAGAAATAATTTTAAGAAACTGACAGGCTATTAGTCATTGATAAAATCATCAAGGTTCCCTTGCGTTAATGAGTTCCACGCCCTTCGTCACTTATATTTTAATCATTTTTCTAAGTGTTAATGCACTGTCATTCGCAATGTCAAAAAACTCGACTAGGAATTTTCGTGATAATTCTTTATTTTCAAATAAGGCAATTGTAAAAGTCATTCTCCCTCTTATCAAGCCGCTGCTTTGTGGTCAAGCACTCTTGGTTGAATTAAATCTCGTTTCTGCGTTTAAAATCATTTTGTTTTAATCTTCCTACTGCGTGGACGCGTCTGAAGTATAATTCTCATTTTTAAAACCATACTTTCATTTAGCAATTCAGTGACAATAAGTCTCTCGCTTTACAAAATCATATCTATCATTAGAAAAGAAACCGAGTGCAACTACCAAAGCATATGCTCTTTAAAATCGAACTCCGACCTACAGAGGTAGCACGATTATGTACACTAATCAACCTGTGCTACTATTTCCGTCAGTTCTACATATATACAAAAGCTTAAAGCAAAGGTCTGCAACCGCAGGTCGCATTAATTCTGTTTGCTGTCGCAACTGGCGGCGACTTGCTGCACTTTGAAGGGCCAGCCAATTAGTAGAGATAGAGATGTTACATAAATTTACTCGAGCCCAGGGCATTAAGTTGCAACGAGGATGTTGCGTATGCCAGAAACGGAAGTCGACCCTTAACACTCGACATCAATCCCATCGATATCTCTACCCACCTCCAAAGCTAGCTTCAACGAACCGCGTACGCTCGCGACTTACGTTAATTTCATCGCAACTCGTACACATGGCCGCTGCATTTAATAGCATTAAATCGTCAGGAAAAATCTAATTTTCCAATCGCTGACGGTGGCTCTCGCTGCTCCCCCTGAATTCGAAACGGGAACGGCGGAGTTCACGTACGGGTTCTCGGCGCGTGTATCGAGAAATTTACAGCTGCCGCCCAATACGGGACGAATCGAACGGCGGGAGAGAGCGGGCTCTCTCGTTTCCCGGCGTTTTGGTTTCCTGAAAATCTCTGGAACCGATTCGCGCCATTATCGTGAAATCCAATTTCTCTGGAAGCAATTTCCACCTCGGCTGCCGGCTTCCCCGAAACTCATCCCGGCCGTGGAGCGGCGAAAAATTCGTGAACAAGGCGGCCGGCCGTCGTCGTCGTCGTGCCGGTATACCATCCACACCCGTTACATCCCCGCGGTCACGTCTCTCCCTCCCTCTGTCACCCTTTCTCTCTTTCTTTCGCCACTCCACTCTCGCAGCCCCTTTTTTCCACTCTTTTTTCGTTCTCTCTCGTGCTTTTGGGGGCCTCCGTGCGGCGCTCGTCGGTGTCTGAAAAGTTCCGGTAGGCAGGCGGGACCTACGATATGCTACCGCTCCGGTGTGGGCGCGCGCGCGCTCCCACTGAACAGAGCGCGCCGACAGAGTCGAAGGAGGACAGTGGGAAAACGAAGAGGACGGCGCGGGAGAACGGCGCAACGAGGAGTGTCGGTGGGTCGGACGGAGAGGGTCCGAGGCGAAACGACGAGGACACAGCGACAAAGAGAAGCCGGCGCTCAGGTTCTGGGAGAAAGAGACCGAGGGAACGGAGCACACGGGCCGCGGGTGGGACAGGGAGGCCTGTGGGTACGGTGCTGGGAGACAGGGACGAGACGCGAGAATCCAAGAGAAGGAGAGATGTAGCGTGGAGAAAAAGAGAGAGGCGGGATCGTGCGCGCTTGCGGAAGGGAGCATCGGTTTGAAACGCGCGGGGTGGGGGCAGGGGAGCGTCTAGAGCAAGAGGTGTAGGAGGGGAAAGGGTAGTAGAGGCATGAAACGAAGAGGGAGTGCGAGAGACAGAGTAAGAGAGAAAAAGAGAGAGTGAGAGACAGAGAGAGAGAGAGAGAGAGAGAGAGAGAGAGAGAGAGAGAGGAGCGCGCCGAAAGACGAGTCTGCGGAGGAGGACAAGGACGGAGCATAGAGGGCGACGAAGACGGCAAAGTCAGGCTAACGCGGCCGCCCGAGCGAGACCGAATCGAGCCGAGGGCAGACAGTGCCGTTGGCGTAGTAACGTGCCGTGGCTCGTACACGCTGAGGCTGCCTTGCTCGCTCGCCCGCCTGCCTGTCTGCCTGTCTGCCCTGCCTGACTCATTGTCCGTGTGAGAGCGGCCGCGCGTGTGTGCGCGCCGCTCTCTGCGTGGCTCGTCCGCCGCACCGAGTCCCGCTCGTGGTGAGGGGCGACACGCTTGTGTGCGTTCGTACGTGGATGGGGGTCCCGGCCCGGCTCTCGGCTCTCGGCCCGTCCCGTCCCGTCCCGTCCCGTCGAGTATCGCACCGCTCGCCACCCGCTATCCACAGCAGTTTCAGCCAGCCGCCCGCCTGCCAGTGTCCCACCGCACGCCGAACCGTTTGCACTCAGAAGCGATCAGGGAGCCCTTCTCTCCCTCGACTTCCCCCTACGGCGAGACGCGCGCGCGCGGGCTCCTCCGCGCTCGTTCTTCCACCCTGGCGAGTCGCGCATCGCGTACCCGCCGCTATATACACCGCCTCTATATATCCGTTTCTCCCTTGCTCCTTTGCTCCTTTGCTACTTTGCTTCCTCGTCTCCCGTTACGCACGCCTATATATCTCTTTGTTCTCGGCGACGGGACGCCTAGCCTCGTCTTCGTCCTGCTTTCCGCTCCGTCTGCGCCTTGTCTTCTTTTTCTCCGCCGGTTTCTTCCTCCTCTTCTTCATCGGCTCCTCTTTCTCTCTGTCCGTCAGTCACACTCGGGAACGCACGAGCGCCGGCTATCGTGCCCGTCATCCTTCTCCCACTTCCCGCCCTCTCGCTCTCTCCCTCTGTTCACTCGTCGGCAGCCGTTCGGCGTGTTTAACCTCCCGCCGTCCCACCACGTTCCCCCCCTCCAAAGCCACGGACTCGACCGCTGTCTCCGTTCCGAGCACGAGCGGCCCATTCGTTCCGTCTCGTTCGCCTCGGCTCCTTTCGTTCCCGCAGCGGTCCTGTCCCTCTTGCTCGCTCCCGAGAGTAGCGCCGGTGTGTACTCCCGCTGTCACCTGATCGCGGGACGCTTTTCGCGGGTGAGATACCGCTCGGCCACCGAGTCAACCGAGTCTGCCGCCGCCGCCACCGTCGCTCGGTTTCCCTCCTCCCTCGCGCCCCCGCCCGCCTTCGGGCCGGTCTCTTCCTACGGCATCTGCTCCTCTACAAGCCTCCTTGTTCCTCCTGCTCTCCTTCGGAGCGCGCGCTCTCTCTCCTTTTCCTCCTTTCCGTCTCGCGCGGACACACGTCGCGCGCTCTGCTCTCTTCCCTATACTCGGCTCGTTGCCGCCGCGCGACGTTGAACGTGTGCGCGCGGCTAAGCTGGTGGTTTCCGCGGAGGGAACGGAAAAGAAAAAGGAAAAGTCGAAGGAAATAAAAAAAAAGCAACGACCGACGAAGGAGAAAGATACCGGGCAGCGGCTTGAAAGGAAGAGAGAGACAGGGGGCACCGAGAGAGCGGAGAGAAGTGCGCGCCACCGACATCGTCCAACCGCGACTGGCCTGCCCGATCTCTCGCCTCTTCTTCCTCCTTTCACGGATCTTCGCCGGTGCACGTCTCCGAAGCCGACTGGAGAGGGAGGTGACACTTTCGGAACGTGGACACGCGGCACGCACGGATCGTCACGCTGGATACGTGAGAATCCAAGGAGAACTCCGCTGGCTACCGTGCTCTCGTGCAGGTCGGTGACAGTGTTTGTGCCTAACCACGCTCGGAATCAGTGCTGTTCCGTTGGATTCCTTTTTTCCCCCCTATTTGTCTGCTCTGTGTGCGTCCGGGTTTTTTCACTCTGCTGGTGATCAGCGAACTGTTTTGCCTTTTTGTGACCGCGAAACCTAGTATCTGCCAGTATCCCGGGGAATCATTGCGATCACACGACCACGACTACGAAACCAGTGAGTGTGTGCTTTTTTCTCCTCTCTATATATATATATATATATATATACACACATATCTTTCTCTGTCTCTCTCCCTCTCTCTCCGCCCGTTTGTGCCGCGTGACAGCCGTGCCGCCGATAACTCCGCAGCGATTTGAAAAGGCGGCGGTAATTGTACGTGCGTTACTCGCCGCGACTGCGCTTTTTTTCGCCGCGTTTCACGGCTCGTTAAAGCTCACGGAATCGTCGCGCGCGCCTCGACGTTCCCCCCATGAATATGGTGATAGGGACGGCTGTCGATTCTCCTCTGTTTTTACTCTCTCGCCGCCTTCCTCTTCCCGTGGACGACCCGAAAGAATGTCGCGACGTGATCGAGTTTCTCGTGAGTCTCTTTTTATTCTCGTCCCTTCACGACGGCCAGCTCGACCGTCGCGCGTGTCGTCGCCTCGTAGGTCCGGCGCGAGGAAATACTTTTAAAGCCTCCACGAGTGGCGAATGACGGTACACGGGTGATCCGATCCGGGGATATCGTTCGCGGGGCGAAATTACCACCGGTGAAAAAGTGTCACGGCGCGGCGGGAAAGTGTCCGATCGACGGCGTCGCTGACAGCACGCTGTCGTGAGTGTTACGCTTTCACGAGCCGAAGTGTGCTCCGTCAACGCGAGCCGATTTTGGGCAAAGTGAACTCGCGCACTGCCGACTAACGCAGTTATCGCTCCAAAATTGTGGCTTCCCTTTCGGCTAATTCAGTGACAAGGGTGTCGACGTTTTCGGGCACCGAGCTGTGCTTCGATCAATTTCTCGCGCAACGGTCCCGATCGATCGGCCACTTCATCGAAATCTCCATTACTGCCTCCAATTTCAAACTTCATCTCGTCCCATCTCATACAACTAAAGAGGAAAATACTTATAAATATTCATAATCAAATCGTCCAATTAGAACATCGCTCAGTTTTTAAACACAGAATACCTCTCCCCGAGGTTTCCCCCATGGAAAACACTTTTCCTCCGCTATCTTTCTCTCCGAAACATTCCCGTGGCGATGGTTCCTCGAGCCCGATCGAAAAAGGCCAATCCTCCGAGCATATTTTGCCCGGTGAAAAATCGCGTGCAGTGCGATTTTTTCGCCGCGGGGAAAAAGGAGCGAGAAGAGTGAAGGGGTCGAAAAAGGAATAAGAGGAGTTGGGAATCGGAGCCAGAGAAACGGCGGGAGTTGCTGCGGTGTCGGAGGAGATAGCGGCATCCGTTTCGGTACCCGTTGCGGGGCGGTCGCCACACCCGCCCGTTTGGGAATTCAACTTACTGCCACTCGGGGCCGAAGTCTTCGACGTTTTCTCCTCGGTCTAACGGGCAGCACGAAAGGTGGCTGTTCGCGGCGGATTAGATCCGACCGCCCGCAGAAATTGCCCCGCGTCGCTCTTCCGCGCGCTGTTAGAGATCCGGCGATTTCTCGTGGAATTAACAATTCCAATGCAACGCACACAAAAAAAGGGGCAGGAAAAAGTGAAGCGAAGTGGCCAATCCTTGGGCGAGGTTTCTACGCGAGCAGATTGCATGACTCGGTCATTTATCGAATACTTCCGTTGACACTCGTGTGGGATATCGAAGGATCAAAATTGTCAACGGGTGTCTTTTTGCTTTGCTCAAAATCAACCTCGGATATTGGCCAACGGGTTGATTTGAAAGGTTTTTCGTTTCATGGGTAAAATTTTGATGTGTATGGTTTTGACGTGAAATTTTTGTGCTTTTTAGGAAATTAGCCCGAATAGAGTGTCAATAGGAAGTGTTATTTATATTGAATCTTCTTTGTATGTCCTCAGAGTTGCTTTCTGTAAATGTCTTCCATATGCCTCTCACTGCAGTTACTTCAGGTTCCATATTTTATCACGTTTATTCAAACAGCCCACTCCACCCTCCGAGCAGTTTTATTTCAATATTAGTCAAAGAACTATTGGCGAACTCTGGATAAAACTCTGCTACCTAGAAATGCCCGATATAAAATGAACCACCCCCGGTTTGGTCTTTTTCACACAAGGAATCAATGCATTTAAACAAACATTCCCAATTTGCCCAAAATCAGGTCAGAAAAATCCAGTTTGAGTCTTATAAAAAAGTAGCTGTTGCGCGGTGTCGCGTGAAGAACGAAAGATCTAATAGGAAAATCCGTGTTGGGTGTAAAAATCGAGACAAGCGGAATCCAGTTGGCTAATCAAAATGGTGTTCGGAAACGACGAGTTTTTTCGCTTGGGGGGAGAAACGAATCGAGCCACGCGAGAAATTCAGACGGGGTCGGGAAAATATCGAATCGGATCGTGGAGCGTGTCGTCGAATCGTCGAGTCGAGGTCTCGAAAGTTTCCCCGACACATACGTAACGCCCTACTATCTCTGCTCTCGAATATCCCCGGACCCAGTCGCCCGAAACTCGACAAAAATCCCCGACACCAACCCCGGCCCGAAGTTTTCCGCAGCCCGCACACCTCCGTCAAACAAAGATCTCGCTCCCTTTGATCAATAGTCTAGGTAAACACGTTACTCGTGGCAGGCTGCGTCCCAGCGCGGTTCGAAAACTGCCAAAAGTGCAGCGTCCGCCAACTAGACTGGCCTTTTTCATTCACAACTTTTTCAACCGCCCGCCTGCACATTTCGCAACGATCCGTTTGAGAGAAATATGTAGTTGACCATATCTAATTCATGGGGATATAATTTCTTCGGTTTCATCCTAGGAAGAGTTTAAAAAGTTCAACTGGCTTAATATTTTTTTGTATTCCTTATGATTTGCTTTGCTTTCTTTGTTAGGATAGAAATGAGGGGATGTAAATTTAAAATAGTAATTATGAGGATTGTAAATAGTACAGTCTATTGTCTAACAATTTAGTATTTATGGGTAATAATTTATTTTAGCAAATATTCTGTAATTTTTACATTTACTACTTTCGAGATTTCCAGTGTATTTTTAAACAGTCTTAGGTCAGCTTGATTATTATTGATTAATTTCATTGCATAGATGAAGTTCAACTTGTTTAGAATTCGAATTCAAGGGAACTTAAGCTCGAGAAGGGTGACCCCAGGATGTAACTTAGCTGGAGTTACTTTAGGGTTGACGATAGAATTCATCGATCTTCCAAGGCCTTTGTAACTAGTATATGCGAGACTGAGCTAAAAAACGGGAGAATGATTAAAAGTTCCCCGTTCGGAGCGTGTTCGAAAGAGGCTCGTTCCGCTGGGATCGATGCGTGCGCGGGACGGCGAGACGAATCAAGCAGAAAAGTGGGCGCCGATAGCCTCGGTTGCGAAACCGATCGTGGAAAGGAGGGTCGGGCGTCCTGCGCGGGAAACGGCTGGCTAAAAGCGGCGTGCTGTGTTCTTCTCGGACGAAACACTTGGATGGTCCTCGATTACCATTCAATATAAATCCACGCGGCAGATTAGCGACTGTGTGCGACGTTAAATCGCGAGAAAGGTTTTACAAACTGCATATCTTTCGCACGTTTTAAATTACATACCTCCGCCACTAATAAAGACTTAAGTATCTCAGATTTTGCAAACGGGACATCTAATTTCGAATTCAGATAAAACACAACGTACACATAGAGAATAATAAGAAACACACGCACGAAATAATAAACCCCATTTCTCCGTACAGATATCTCTGATAATCCAATATTCCAAATACATACTCGCACATTCAGCACCTTCCAAAACCTTTCTCAAATTGCCATTATTTTTGCCAAGCGAATATATCCGCAACACCAGTCGTGGGCCATAGAAGTGTCCCCCATGAAAAGGCCCGTACTGAAAGCTGTGTGCGTGCCTCGTCCTATACACCGGCCCCTCCATTCCACGTGACCACGTCCCGAACGGCAGTGCGAAGCCGCCGAAAGTGTCCCGTCTGGAGAGGCCCTCAGCCGCGCGTGTGTGCGGCCCGTGCACGTACGCGTCGGATGGCCGCGGGCCACGGTAGACGGGTACGTGGTAATACAGTGGCCATGCGAGCTTGATTACACATTGCGATCACGAGTGTTCCACGAGCCGGGGCGGGCATAAGGCCTTTTGTCACACCACGGCCTGGCCGCGGGCAGGAAGCACGTAGCGTGACACCGGGCCTCTCGATGTGTGCACCCACATCATACGCCGCGCGTAATGTGCGTACGGGCCTAGCGAGGGGGGCCAAGGAAGGGGAGGAGGGGTAGGGTTGCCAGGGTTGAGGACGCGCCATAATACTCGGTGGTCCCCGTGCCGGTACGTGACTTGTGTGCCGCTCGGAGCCCGTGACGGGGGAGCCCCGTTTCTGCCACCTAAAGGAGCACGGGTTATTGTATCCGGTATCGGCCGCCCGCGAGTTTCGACCGTGGTAATCGATCGCGCGCCCAAAGGGGTGTGCTCGAGTCGCGGCAGAAAATTGACTGCAGTTCTCGCCGGGACGCGGAAAATTGGGGCGCCTTATGCTCTTGGGAAAGTGGGCGGGACTTGCGATTAGGGGAGAATTTGAAAGAGTTTCTGGGGGAGGATGAGTCGGGCCGTTTTCGAGTCGCGATTCTCGGAGAAGATTGCAGAGGATTTCCCGTCGTCGTGGAAATGGAAGAGTTTCTGGGGGCAAATGAGTCTCGTCGTGGTCGGGCAAATGGCGATTCTGTTTGAAAAAAATTCAGAGGGACACAGTCGCAATTTGTCGACGAGAGAATTTGTTAGTTCGTTGTCTAGTTAATTTTTTGACAAACTTAACATCCTATCGATTACACGCTCCGATGCGAAGTGATACGAAAATCTAGGAAATTTGGGAGGTATTGGGAGTTAAGAACAATTTATAAACGTCCTTCAGATAAAACTGTGGAGAGTTGTATTTGTACGTAGATAAGAGTCACTGTCGCTGGGAAAATGGTATGGAGACGGGTACGGAAACTTCTTATAAGTTACGTACCGTGGAAAACTAGAAAGATTCATACTAAGAAAGTCTTGATCCCCTGCGAGGGAATTGTAAGATCGATTTGGCAGAAAATGGAGTCAAGTATCTTCCATTTCCCCAGCCCTGAGGTATCATTAACGTCTTCGCCAGGCTCATCCGACTACTCCAATTTTCCTGCGACCGTGGCTCGCGCCGCTCCATACCGCCTGACATTCCTCCGTTCATGCCAACGCGATATTTGAATTCCTCGCGGCATGCGAGGTAATTTCAAGGATCTAGTTTTTCCCGAGACAAGCCGCTGATTAGAAGTATCTGATTATCTTCGAGGAGCGCACCATACGAAGGCTGTCGCGTCTCTTCCACGGACCGTTCCCTCGGTCCCTCCCACCATTGTCTTCGTTAATTTCGAGGCATTGGTGTCAGTCTGACCCGCCACGACAATGGTAACGATTCCTTGAAAGGATTGCTTAAAGAAATTCGCAGATCCTAAAAAATCAACCGCTGATACTTCTCCCATTGTTACAAAAGTAATTTTAAAACTTCAAATTTTAGAGTAGTAGACTTAGTTTCTTCTATAATCTACAGATCCAGGCGAAGGGGACACAAAAGTCTTACAAAACATCACTCTGGGATCAGTAGTTTTATAAAAAAATTAAATTCTTCACTTTGCAACTTCCCAGCACGTTAGTCTGCAACGTGAAATCTTACCATTCATGAAACCAGTGGGCCCCCTTAAATACTGTAATTACTAAAAAATATGCATTTATTTCACAACAATTTTGATTGCACTTTTTTGTCACTTATGTATTTTTTGAAAATTTGATTTATTTCTTATCAAAATTTGGGCTCAGTCCCCATTGCATGAAACAAATATTATATCCTCTTAAGCTGTCGTTGAGAATGGTAAAATTTGTTAAAAACATCCGACTATTCCAGCTTAGAAATACGTGCCTATAAACTCGTCTGGGTGGAATGAAATTTCTACGACAGTCTTAAGAACACCTGTCTCCCACAAAGAAATTTTCGAATTCGCCCCGTCACGAGGCGTTCCCTTCATTGCACTTACTTGACTATACATTAACTAGACGTCTATATAACCAGTCAAGCTTCACCCTTCCCTGTCTTTTGTAAGTCTCCTACCGTTTCTTCTTCTACCGTTTCCGTCATTTTTTTGTTACCATCTTTACAGTTGTCACAGTTGACAGGTAGTAGAGGCGAGGCAGAGCGAAAACACAATCTGCACCCGCGCGAGATCTACGAAAAGTCGCGGGTAGGAGAGGCCTCGTCGCGCAACGATTTTCCCTCAATTTTCATTCTTCGTCGCGCGCACAATCTTTGATAATGACGCAGGAGATAATTTACAGTAAACTGCGAGCGGCGCCTTAAGCCGCCGCCACGCTAAAGACCTCGTTCCTGCCACCTAAAGGAGCGCGGTTATATTGCGCCGAGGCTGTCGGCCTCGTTCCATCGGTTCCCTTCTTAGGTTTGCTTCGTTATCCCTTGGATTCTAATCCTTCGTAACTGGCGGGACTCGTGGCGACGATCATCGAAAGTCGTCTCTGGTTACGATGCTCGGTATCGCCAGTCGACGCTGGTTTCTTCCTTTCGCCATCGCTCGCGGCCACGAGCGCCTTTGTTCAGCCCGAGTCGCGTTGCGAGAGTGGAAAAATTTGAGCACTCTTAAGAGTGCAGGAATCGACGAGGGGTGTTTGGAGTCCTCGGGGTAGGAATTTTGAATTGAAATAGAATTTCTAGGAGAGAAGGACTGGGGATATCCTCTATTCTTTGTTTATTCAAAAAATGGAAGTTAGACTACTTGATATCTCTGCAGAAAGGGAGACTTAAAATATCCACCACATCTCTTATAATCCTAGTTCTCAGTCATGTACAAGAAATCGGTTCGGCGATCGCAAAACTCAATTTCAAGTACGTGTTGATGATGACTGTGTCCTGCGTTCGCGATCAGAATTTCGGCGAAACTTTTCAACAAGGGCTGATTCGCGTGATCGCGACTTGGGACCCGCAGCGATGTCCCTGGAGCTCCGTTTCTGTTATCTGAAGGAGCACGAGTTCATTATGCAGTCCCAGGCTATCACTGCGGATATTCCGATCGGCCTTATTGAATTAGTATTCGCTCTTGGCTTTGCTTCGCGATTATCTGACACAGGTTATCCGTACACATCCCCGTTCGTTACGGTTGTATCGGCCGCGATAATTATGAGAGCGAGATCTGGTCCAATTATACTGGTCACCCGGCACCGATCCTTCTTTTTTTCGAAATCTAAGCCTCGACCTGGACCTTCGTGTGTTTGCTCATGCTCGATGGCGGGACGGGATTAAAACTGTTCGAGAACCTAGAGACATTCGAATGGAACCGAGCGTTGGAAAGTTTCAAGTAGTTTGCAGCTTGCAGCGGTTCGAATGGTCCGTGAAAATTCCCGCAGCTCGGACAAATTTGAGCTAGCTTTCGTTGGGTTTGATATATTCCAGCAAAGCTGTGGGCCAGTTGAATATTTTTCATTATTCTACTTTAATGAGCACTCCTTGATTCCTTATCCCCGAATTTATTCTAATCCAACTTATATTTATTTTAGATAAAAATATATCCTACATTGCTTCTCCCCGTCCATCACACCTCACATTCACTGAAATGACTGAACTTGCGAAAACTCTACCCAAAAGATCATTAACGACACAACTACTGCTCCCACCGTTGGGAAATTTAACTCCATCGCTAGGAACACGTTCATCGCGTTCACCGATCGAAGGGGGTCTCGGCTCGATCATAACAGGCCGTCGTCGAGGTTAGTTTGATCTCAGATAGGGCTAGAATCATGGGGCGTAACGGCGAAGGGAGTCGTCGTGCAGGGAAAAGCTCTGAGGGGACGTTGAAAGTTCATTTCCCCAGTTTCGTGTTCCAGCGCTTTCGGCTTTTTTCCATGTTCGCCTCTGTCACCCAGGAAAAATGGTTTTAACATAATTAGCGGACACATCGCGCGGCCCCTCCATTCCAAAAAGATTTCCTGCAGATTAGCGATACAGTGGTTCCTTCCGATTAATCACACAATTTCCGCCGCGAGGTAATTGTACCTTGATAGTACGTGACTTGATGATTTTTCATAAAAAAATGCATAAAAAGTGTATTCCAAATTTTTTTGAGAACTTAACCTGCAAAGTCTATTTCTAGGAATGAGTTCCTAAATAATTATATAATAATACCCACATCGTGAATTATTGTACATAAAATGTAAATAATATTGACATCCCTTAAATAAGAGCTGCGATTTAATCACTCACATCCAACTATAATTTTCTCGGAGACGAAGCTGTTTTTGTACAGAAGAGATTGTATGAATTAATTTAAGAACTGTTTCCTGCCGCGGTTATTACATACAATTAGCCAGAAACCGGTGATGGCACGCATCCCTCGATTTCCATCGGCGATACTTCAACATGGCGGACACTTGAGGCGTGAAGGAAGTTCGTGGCTGGTTAAATAACCGGTTTCCTAATTCGCCGCGCCGTCCGAGTCGCGCTCGTGTCTAATTGCATACCATCTATGTCGCGTCGCCGTTCTAACACCTGTCTTACGAAAATCCATTAACGGCGCGCATGCACGGGCCGGGATAGTCGGCTGACGGGGAAATTTGTAGCCTGTGGTCGGGGGGTGAACGCGCGGATCGCGATTACAACCCACCTCCCCTCCGTTTCGCGCCTCGCGATCACCTAACATGCCTGGGACGATCGTGGGTGTTGTTTTTCACGCGACGGGAGCGTGTTCGGATATCATACCGTGGTGCGACTTATTACGGGGGATCGTTCAAACTTTTTCAGCAGAGGAATTGAAAAAGTCCTACTTAGAATCTTGTCCTCGAAAATTGTTTGAATTGGGAAACTTTGGGAATGTGCGAGGGTACCTCGATGAGAAATACGCCAGTTTTGTTTGATACTCGAATTTAGTTTGAGCGATTTTATGTCCTTATGATGAGTGATTTTTTATTTTGCTTTCGTTATAACAGATTTAGGTACTTATAGGTATTATTGTCAAAGTTTCATAATTTCTTGAATTTCTAAGTTTGGGATCTTCTGTGCCTAGCTTAAGAAATCTTTTTCTTGATCATTCCTGAAGATTCATTTACACTTGAAAGTTGGTGTTGCACTGTATACGTGTTTCGATTATAGATAGAAATGCAACTAGCGCTCACGAAGCTCCTTTTCACGCTTCATCGAGGCTTAATTCTGACAGATACCTGTCTCCCGACAGTCTTCTTGTAAGAGATAAGGATTCCTACCTGTCGCGAGGCCTTCGAAACCGTCAGAGCTGATCAAGATGATACTATTGAAGAAATAATAGTTGAGTGGCTAAGGAATAATGTGACGTACTGAAAAAGCATGCTTTGTTGTATCATTTGTACTCAACCTGTAAAACAACGGAGATATTCCAAAGTTCCGTAACCGTAAACTACACAGTTTTCAAAAAGCCAGTATGTTTATTCTTAGGTTAATCATTTGCCAAAAGGTGTTGAAAAAAATCAGCATGTGATTTCATATGCCATCATTTACACACATCGACAAACCCAAATTGGACCGACTCTAAGCATCGCAAGCCTCAGAATCGCGGTCCCTCCGGAGAAACTTATTTCTAAAAAAATTGAAAGAATTTCCCAAGGCAACGAAAAGAGAGCGCGTGCAAGTAGGAGAAACCAATTTCGTAGGTGAATTTCAGCTACGTATTACCTGCCCCCACCCAGCGCCACGGTTTCCACCTACTTGGCCGCTAGTCCATTAGCGGCGCTCTCGTTTAAACGTTTCCGCCGCTTAATCGCGCATAGCTAATCCCACTTTTCACGTCAGCGTTGGTGTCTTTTTCTTTTTGCAGGCTCCTCCGCCAGAGATTTCCCTACCACGGCACGAAGGTGACGACAACAAACCGCCACGGGATCGCGAGCCTCGCGCTAGACTGTGTGTTCAGTGTGCCTGTGCGCGTCTCTGTGCGTATATAGACCCGTATCGGACGATAATGCCGGTGGTTGATGGCCTCCGTGATCGACGATGACGCAGTCGGCGAGCCAGTGACAGTGCGAGAATCGATCGACCGCCAGGGAAACCGGCCCGTCCCGAATCCAGCGAGGAATAATGGCTAGTGCGACAATGGGGCTCCGTCGCAGAGTGCCGGTGAACAATTCGCCGACCCCGGCGGGCCAGGCCACGTCCAGCAAGCGCTCTAGGTCCGAGAACAACAACAGCCCGTCCCATGGCAATCTGAACTCGATGAACGCGTCCCGCGACGAGCCACCTACCAAGAAATCCCGAGGAACCTCAACCAACGCCTCGAAGGCCTCCTCCGCGTCGTCCTCGTCCCCAGAGGTCAGCCCCTCGTCGAAAGGCCGCGGTGGGTCGGTCTCAAGGTCAGCCTCGAAGGCGTCCCCGTCCGCCGTGTCAACAACGGACGCGGCGTCAAGCAACAGCGTATTGTCCACCAACTGGCCCACCGCGCCTAACATGTCCGACATGTCGACGTATGCGTCGGTGCCTGGGCTGAACATGGCGGCCAGTCCCAACGCCGGGCTTTGCGCCGGGGGCCTCAGCATGCCCACCCCCATACCCTACATGTCCACGTCGATGGCGACGTTCGTCGGGAACGCGACTAATCTGGGGAAGAGCTCGTCCGTGTCGTATCTGGACATCTCGAATATGACTGGCGGCTCGTTGAGCTCGAGCGCGTCTGGCGGCTTGAACGCGGGGTACGTAGGTAACGGGAGCACGGGGAATGTGATGGAGACGAAGAACGGCGTGCCCATGCCGTTCCCTGGCATCCCCACCGCCGTGAATGGGACCGCTGATTACGGGCTGAAGAAGGGCCAGCCCGAGGGCGTGGGCATGCCGAAGAAGTTTCAGAACGACGGGATGTTCAACGCGTACCAGCCGTGGGTGATTAAGACGTACGGGGACCTGGCCAAGACCAAGACGATCACGATCAAGAAGTACGCGCGTATATTGAGAACGCTCAGGGGGGAGGAAGTGAACAGTGCGGAGAACAGTAAGTTCCGGTTCTGGGTGAAGAGCAAGGGCTTCCACATTGGCCAGCCGGAAGGGTACGACGCGAAACCAGCGGACAGGATTATCGGCCGTCATGCAGTGACGAGTCCGGGATTGGATCCTCCGCTGTACGTGCCCACGCAGCTGCCCCACAACAAGGTGAGTCTGTCTGAGTGGATTATCGGGATTTTCGTGGTAGCCGCTGTTCCGGGTACGATGGAGGCTCCAGTTTTGCGGGGATGCACGATCGGTTCTCTGGAATTCCGAGCGGTCTATTAAACTAAATGTTGAGGATATTTATTTTTTTTTGCCAAATCGACGAGACACAAAGAGGGCAAATGCACTAATTAAAACAAAAAAATTGGTGATTAAAGAAATAAAATTGTATTGATTGCCAGAGGGGCTTAAACTGGAGCCTCCAAGTCTGATATTTTCAGCTCATGAAGTTTCTAATAAAATTGGAATTCTTAGACACCTCTTTCGAATTGCAAGTTTTGTGCTTATTCGATTGGAGAAATGAAATGTTTTCAAACTTTATGATATTGAATATTTTCTAATGCACGTGAACTTGATCTGAACTATTCGAAAGTCGAACACCTTTGCATCGGATCAAATGCAATACTCTTAAAACCAGTCGCGGCAAAATGTTTGACGGACGTATGAGCAAGTATCTCCATAAAGAAGGAGAATCAAATGCAGTCTACTGTTTCCGAACCGAGGGCAACCGAACCGAATTCCTTGAGCATAGAACATAGTGGAATCGATCGGAACAGGAGGAAATCAAGCAGAAGTGAATAACTGAAAATCGCAGACTCGATGCTCTCTGACCAAATGCTTTCAAACCAAGCCGCGCCGAAAATACTTCATATTGAGTTCGCACATTTGTTCGACGACGCGCCGAATATACTCTGTCCATGTCTAAACACGTTCGGGTACGCTTCGGTTCGGTTTCACTCATAATTCTCGTTTTTTACATTGCTGCCCACGAGGGTACAGACAAATGTGGCTTGGCACCACTTCGTCGTACTTCTCACCGACTATAAACATCGATCAATCAGTAAAGCTATATCGAACGCGGCGCGTTACACAGCCACGCCTAGCGCATGGTTGCTATTTTCGTATACTAAAATATTTACTCCATGAAACTATTGTTGTTGTTATTGCTACTGGAGCACAGAATTTCGTTAGGGCTCGTTGCTATCCTAAGCAACAGCTTCCTGCAAAACAAAAATGATGCTCCGGTGCTATAAAAAACCTTAATGCGAGCTATCACCCGCATTAACACTGCAAACAGCTTCCGCCGTCACCGTCTAAAAGTTACGCTTCATCTTCTTAAGAACGTAAACGCAGCCATGAAATTTCAAACCAAGTCCCAAAATTATTTCGCTACCTCCGTCGAATCTACCCCGTAGTGAAAGAAACCTCGAAACACACCCCGTTCCCTTAACAAAGATCACCTTTACCGCTCGCCAGAGTGCACATTCGTCCGTCCCCACGATCCGCCCGTCGACCACAGACGATTTCTCGCCGGATTCACGCGGCGGCCCGCCGAAACGGCGGGGTCACGGGTGGAGAATTTATCTGGCGGCCGAGTAGAAAAACCGCGAGAAATCTCGGAGCACGGGCCGGCGAGAAAATGGATCGCACGCGCGGCACCCGAGAAACGGGCGGCCAGGAAGGAGGTGGCGGCTGCGGTTGGTACGGGGGGAGGCAAGGAGGAAAAGGCGCTCGGCAGGCGCGGATAAGGTGGCTGCTTAATTACGTTTAATTACACGGATACGTAGGTAGCCGCGGCGAACGGTGGCTGGCGGTCGTCGGCGGCGGGGAAAAAAACGTCGCGCAACGGCGCTCTTCGCTCCACTCGCCCGTTGCTCTTGCTTGGGGGCCTACGAAACCTGCCGGTTGGCGCTTATGGGCCTGCGCACGTAACGCCGCGCGCCGCTTCCGCGATTTCTCACCGCACCAGGCCCAAGTTTCGTCACCACGGCGATTAGGCCCCACTGCTCGCGGCGGGACAACGGCCGTGGAACGATCCCCCTTGGTTGTGGAAAAGGGACGCGGCTCTGGGGACGTTGAGTGCCGATGGAACGCGGGAAAGGAACGTGGCCCAACGAATACGGAGAAATGAGAGAACCCGGGGCTTCCTGGCCTGAGCTGTTCCTGGGTGGAATATTGTGTAGACGTAGACGCTCGGTGGGTGACTTAAGGGGAATCTCTGATGGGCGATGTGGCATGGGTATTTTAAATAGAGAATTATTTGGAGGTTAATGGAGTCCTGATGGAGGTAGCTGCAATGCAGGCGAAACTGGGGAATATTCTTTCAAAAGGTGCTGACTTACGCTTGGAAGCCTGGAATGGTGGCAAGTCGGGTTGCGGAATTCTGGAAGTGTCTCATGGGCAATGATGGATGGAAAAATGTGCGAAACGTGGTACTTCGTGACACACGGTTAACCTGCCATTTTTTTTCGCCTTGTCGATATTCTTGATATCCAGACTTCAGTCCTTTGGGTCTAGCTGTATGGGGTTACATCAAGGGTTCGTGTAAGATATTTGCGCGTGAACGCCAGCAAGTTTCGTATAAGCTAGTGTCCTTTCAAAATGCATGTGTGCTTAATTCGCTGGTGGTTCCTCTAGTGCAATGGATCATTATTTCCTCTTTCTTTCCACGTTTATCTTCGCTTCTAAATTCTTCGACATATAATTTAGAGCCGACACAAGCTATCTCAGTCTTATCGGACATTCTGCAGTCACAAGTCTATCAATAACTCCAACTGACAATACAGTAACACCTCTGTTATCCGAACTAATAAAGCAACTTTCTGATAACAGAACCTCCAGCTTTCTGATGCTGTTCACCCCACATTTTCAGCAAAACAACATAAACAAGACTGTCCCGGAAAAGAATTACGGCTCCACCATTCCCACCAATCATCCAAAATGAAAATTCTGGTGGATGGTTTTTTTCGACCTCTTGGTCGCGTTTTTTCCCCCGACTTCCCGCCCCAGCGTGCTCCACTTCGACCCAGATCTCGGTAGCTTTATCAAGCTCGCAGCAGTTTCTCTGGCCACAGGTCCGACGTAACACGCGCGGCCTTCGATCTCTCTTTCTCTGTGTGCGCGCCGCGGCTCCTCCATTTCTCACGCCGCTCGTGGCTCGGCTCCCGTCACAAGTGGAACGGAGGATCCCGACCGCTTGATACCTCGCGCGAAAAATTTCAGTCACGGGCCGCCTGTGATAAATAACCGATAATAAGTTGTCTGGTAAACCGGGGGGGGGGGGGGGGATCCACGCTCTCGCACCCGTCTACGTATGGTAATCTGCGTGCTCCTCCGAGTCGATCGATCTTCCGTGGAATCGGAGCCGCGGAAAGGAAGGAACGGACCTTTGATTGGAATCGATTTCGAGGCTTTCTTCGGATCCCCAGGAATCGCTCGTTATATCGTTGTCGACTTTCCCCTTTACCAACCCGTTCATTCCTATCGACATGGAATTTCTTGGTACTTTGAGTCTCCTGAGATTTCTGTGTGTTTTATTGGTCGATGGGTCTTGTGGTTTCGATGGAGACGTGATCTTCATTGTTAGATGGACGTACAGTGGCTTCATGCGTTGCTTTTGAAGCCCAAAGTCAATTGGTTCGAGAATGTTTGTGGTTGAAAGGATACTTTCGTTCTAACTCCCACGACGAAGAGGATTCTTTATCTTCGAATACACGGAAGTTTCAGGATCTTCTTTGTCTCGTTTAAGTCCCTTACCCACAATCGTAGCAGAGTCAGTCACACTATGAAATACATACAGCTTCCGAAACTACTTTACTGCATCACATCCCGCTCCAAGTCCATGCGTTTAATCATTATTGTGCAGAGGTATCTCCTTTTAATCGAGCAACGAATGAATCGACCCTGGAAACAAGATCCAATTAATAGTCCCACTAATCCCTCGAATCCCCCTCTTCTCAGTCTCCCTCGATTCGACCGAAAACAGTCAAAATCTGTTTCCCAACGTCTGAAAGAGAGATGGTCCCTGGGCTTCGCCAAGGAAGAAGCACGTCGAGCGTTTCTCAGGCCACCGGGTAGAGAAGGCGCAGAGAGGCAGAAGAGAGGCGGAGAAGCGGCTCGGAGCTATCATTAACGACGCCGCGACGCTTCGCAGCCCAGGAAGCTCTCTCGGATTTACGCCTCTGACGTCCGCGGCGGCGTAAGCGTGGGATT
The DNA here is from genome assembly GCA_029448645.1 of Andrena camellia. NCBI lineage: Eukaryota > Metazoa > Arthropoda > Insecta > Hymenoptera > Andrenidae > Andrena > Andrena camellia. Next base: position 31,546,697 of record CM055678.1, on the reverse strand, counting down.
CCAGGCGCGGAAGTAACGAGGAGAAGGAGCAGAGGAGGCAGCACAGAGGGGGCTAGAGAGAGAGCGACGAAAGGGGTGGAAGGAGAGAGGAGAAGGGGGAAGATTGGCCCTGCTTCCCACGGAAGGAAGAGCAGGCGCATAAAGTTGCCCGGTTCCCTCGTTCATCCGATCCGGATTCAGTTCCGCGTGCTGCTCTCGGGAGATCGATCAGCCCGTCTTCCCATTCGATTCGCGCCGCGCTCTCAATGCTCTCGCCACGGAAACTCACCCTCCCTCTTGCTCTTCTACCCTTCGTCTCTTCCTCTTTCTCTATATATACATATCTCTCTCTCCCTTTTTCTGGTGGCGCGTAACGACTCTGCCCGAACGCGGCGCCCGTAAAATATTTCTTCGTCGCGATAGCCATTTTTCACGGTTGACCGTCGTCGAGGGCCGCGAGATAACAGCGGCTCACCTCTCCGGTATCTGTTCCTGGCCGGCGCGCGCTCCTCGTTCTCTCTCTCGTTGGGTGGTAGAAGAGTAGGTCTGGCCGGCTAGTCATTAGTCACTTTCCGAAGCAGAGGCACAGACAGGCTGCGCCGGTATCCGCTCTGTCTACCTCTGTCTCATTCTCTCCCTCTCTCTCTCCCTCGCCTGCCGCGGTTCTTCTCTGTCTGCCCGACGCCTGGCACCGCGCTCTGTCTGCACAGACTTCTCTCCTGCCCGCCGCGTCGCCTCTCTGTCCCTCAGCGACGCCGCTCCTTCTCTCGGCCGCGCTTTGCCGCGTCTCTATACCGGCCGCCCCCGTAGCGGTGGCTGCGAGCCGCTCTCCAGTTCGATCAAGTTTTTTTTTCGATCGTTAGGGAGGAATGAAAGGGTGATTGGAGCAAGGAGAAATGTGGATCATAGGACTGTAGGCTTTGATGGCTTATAGTTTTGGGTTTGTTTCTTATTTTCGGGTATTTTGGAGGTTGGATGAAGGGAATGAGGGTGCGAATCGTTGTGGAGGGGTAACAGGGTGTAAAGCAGTGGAAATCAATTTCTTGTTTTTTAATTTAATTCGGAATCTCTTGTTTATTTTAGATATTTCGGTTACAGGTAGTTCAGTTGCAGCTATTTTTAGTGATAGAGGCATTTAATTTAGATGTATCTGATTAAGTCGTAGTATTTAGTCGCGGCCCGTCATCGCCTTGGGCAAGGTTTCCGAGATATTTAGTAGCCTGTAGTTCTTCAAATTTTTCGGGGATAGGCGTTAAAAATTTCTATGTTTTTAAACATCTGCGAACTGGACTAACAATTGAATCGAGTACATCTATATACGTAACTAATCAACCCAGATCTAGATAACAAATTTCTCTCGACGCACATGAAAATTCCCCGAAAATACCTAATCATATCAGTCAATGATATAATCAAAAAACCAAGATCATCAAGTTAATCCCACTTCTGGACCATTATCATTGGCGTCTCTTAATGACGTAACTGCCAGTACTCAAAGTACGAAATTCCAACTTTCTCATGTTCCATTTTCATTTGACAAACCAAACGATCACTACTCCAACTGTATCAGTTCAGAGCAGCCACTTTACCCATCCCAATTAACATCTATATTTCATATTTGATTCTTGGGTCTGACATCTCCTCTCAACACACCCCGTCACCCGTTTTCCAACGAAATCACGATGGATCGGGCGAGATCCTTTGAACCCTGAAATTGTTTAGAAACTCGCGATGGGCGCGAGCCATCGCTACCCCGTGCCACCCTGCCCCCCCTTCCCGACCCGGCTGTGACTCGAAGCAGTAAGTCTCCCTTCCCGGTTCCGCCGCCTGTGGCTTCGGCTCGTTCCCTCCTCCCCTCCTCGTCCTGCCCAGCTATATCGTTCCGCGCTCCCTCGAGTCACGGGAGAAATTCTGCCGACGCTCTCGCCTCCTCTGCCGGTGCTAAGCCTCTCGCGCGTCTATCTTGATTGAGAGCGAGGAACGACGCTGGCGGAGCGGTACGGGATGGTGCCTGCGGGAGGGGGCTGGGGGTGGAGGGGGGCAACGACGGCGAGCGAGAGGGAAGGGTGGAACGTTCACCGGGAGAGCCCGTGATCCGGAGCGAGAGAGCGTTTATCGTGCCTTCCGTGAACACGAGGCAGAAGGAGGGGAAGGGGGGCGGCTCGGCGAGGGGGACGGGTTGTCATTGATCGTCCCGACTGCGGCTCACGAGCCGCTAAAGGTCCCGTACAAGTACGGGCCCGTGAGCGAGCGAGCGAGCGTGCTGGCTGGCTCCTCTCCGCGTGTGGGCGTGCGTGTACGTGACGATAGCGCGTACGTGCACGCACGCGTTTCACCGCGCACCGCGCCATCGGCAAGGCACGCTCGGCTGGCCGCCGGAACGAGCCGAGGCAGAAAAACGCAGCGACCGGTTCGGGGAACGAACGGTCGCGCCTGGCGCTTTTTCGGGTGGAAATTGGCGGGGCAAGCTGAGACGCGGCGGCCCACTCCAAACAGAATCGTGGATGGGTTTTGTAATTTTTTTTTCTTCTTTTTTCGGGTGGTACTGAGCACGGTTGGTGAGTGGAAAATTGTGAATCGGGGCAAGGAGCGTAGGTTGAGCCTGGGTTTGCGGGAGAAATGGAGCAGGTCGAGGGAGGATTGAATAATTCAAAGAGCTGAACATAATTGTTTAAAACACTGCAGTTGCGTCCAATCAGGTAGAAACCAATTTCAATTGTTTTATAATTCTGATGCTGGCAGCAACCATCGGTTACTGTAGTCAGTGAAATATTGTGGTGGATAAAAAATCGGGTGGAACCCAGACATTATCAAACGGAGTTTAAAAGTATCGTGGAGTTTACTTCACCACGGGAAGTATTATATGAACCAAAAGGGAACTCAAGAAATGTCTGAAAGCCTCCATTCGAGTAGCTCCAGATTTCTCAGAAAATTTGGGAAGTTCCCCCAAGGAATATAAAATCAAGATGCGAGAGACAGGACTTCACACTCTTTTCTCTTTTAGTCCCCCCGCGCATTTACTAAGGGAAAACGCTTGATCTTGCCCCAGAAGTGTCCACGGTCACGCGAGTGGATTTGCTTTATCGCGAATCGAGGCAATCTTTAAAGGAAAAGCGCCCCTGTGCTCGGGAGGTTCCAGCTTGGGAACAGTGCCGAGCGTTCAATAAGCTCCATTTAACGGAGTTAATTTCGCCCGAAAGGGGGCTTTTGAAGGTGGCGGCGTTCCGTGCACGGAAAACCCGCTCGGAAGGGCGATCATTTTCGCGCGGCTTTCACGCTTCCCGTTGCTGCGGCCTTCTCCCATTGTGTGTAGCTTGGAAAAAGATTGCGGCCGGCTCCCAGCTTCAATGGAAAGCGGTCGATCCCGACACCGCAATCGCGGCATCTGTTACCGTGACGATCGACCGACGATTTTCGCCTCTCCTCTTTCACCCGACGCGCTGGCTAATCGGAGGGACGTCGTTTGCTTTCCCAATAGCGCGCCTCTAGCGCTCCTGTTGTCTCAGCGCTGCGGAGTTTTCGCAGCTTAGGCCCCAAAATGTCGACCGGGGATGCTTAACCCCTTCCACAGGGGGAAAAAATTAAATGAGTTGTCCTCATGATAAAAAAAGGTGACCTTGTTCATTTTTCTCGGATCGAATGTGTAATCGGTTTGATAGTTAGATCGGATATTAATTAGAGGTGGAAATTGTACTTATAAATTCCACAATATTTCGCAAATCAGAGATTTTAGTGTTTGGATGTTTGTCAATTTACTGGTATTATCTTTGGAGTTAGAACTGGTACGCGATCCATTTTGAAGAATGATGGGGTTGGTTTCCAGGAAGGATGGATTTGGTGTTATTACACACGAGGCTGTGGAATTCTGAAATGTAATTCTGCAAACAGCGTCCGATGGGAAAGGAATATTGGGACGATAATGATGACAAGTGTACAGAGAATGGCACTAACGCTGCGACGTGGCGTTTCATTTTCCAACTAATTATAATTCCACGAAATTTCATCACGATCGCAATTCTCGTGCTGGGCGGACCACCCCCCGTTGAATAAATATCGAAAAGAATTTCCCTCGGTTTTCAATCTGCTGTGGTCCAACGATTAATTCTGCAGCTATTTTATTTCCATTCCCCGGACGAAAGTATTATTCAGGAGTTCAGGCTCCTCCATCTCGTTACAGGATCGTAAGACGGGATATCGAGTCTGCGTAGTGAAAAATTGGCAGGGGATTAAGCCTTCACGGTGCCTAAAAAATTCAGAGGAAGGGAAAAGGAAGAATCTCTAACATTCCAATCACGTTGATACCGGTTCACTGGAGTATTTCTTAGGTTCCTGATCTAAAGTAATAAGACGTATCTCACAAAATACATTTTTGTGGATGTGATACTTATTCATAGCTCAATAGAGTGTGTTAAAATTGCAATAGGATCAATTATTCTGATCGCACAATTCAGTCATCTATATTAAAAATTCACGAAGTTCCTATTCTATGTACACTAAAAAACTATAAACTTTCAATATTTAAAAAACGAATATTGTATTCATCTACATTTTTTACACTCTTCTTTTTCTTCACTTCCATTAACTACTAGTCAAGTTTGCGTATCCGAAGTCGTGAAACATATTGCAGATAGGTAAGTTGTATCGAAGAGCAAGAAAGTTTTCAGTCGTGTTGCACTTTTGAGTTCAGGAAGGTAGAGATGATTTCAGGATTTGCGTTTCCAAGGCGTCCCAGGGACGGGAGGTTCGAGCTGCCGCGTCCTTGCGCGCGGTGGAAAAGAGGAAACGGAGCAGAGCGGCTAACTGAACCGATAATTCCCCGCTACGATTTCAGAGGCTTGGCTCAGTTAACCGTAACCGTGGCTCCGAGGCCGCGCACCTCCGACCCCCTCAGTCAATAAAACAGTTGACCTCCTCCAGGAGAGCAGGAAATAATGCCCGGCGCTGCTAGGAATCGCCTAGTGCACTCGTGGATTTTTGGCGTGCGCCCTGAATCCTCCACTAATAGTCCGGGCCCACCAGCGAAATCGACCATTTAATTCGACTTTTTTATTCTACACGCGCACTACAGGATATCATGTAGAGAAAGAGAAAAAAGGAATGCTAAGATATGTTTGTGACTTTGGTGTAAAGCTTCGAGGAAGTTTGAGATCTTGTTTCCTGTCGTTGAAGAAATCCAGGAATCTGTTTAAGAGCACTTAATTTGCAGGAAAATTGACGACGTTTGGTTCGTTTAGTGTGGCTTTATCTTGGACAACGTGAAGAATATGGAATAATTGTGTAAAGAGAGCTATTGTTAAGTTCACGTCTGTGAGGAATATCTGATATCTTCAGAGGTCTGCCGTCTGTAAGGGATTCTAATTCTATTCAAACGAAGAAATGATGCTGAATACTGTCAGGGTGACATGCATAACGGAATTACGCTAATAGTTTCAAGGAAATGAAAAGTGTGTTAGTTTCCAAGAAACTATCAATGATATCGTACATTTCAAATTTAAGAATGTTCCATTTGCAGTTGCCTCGTTTGCTCTGGTGTCCCAAATTACCAAGGAATTCGCTTTGCATTCGTCGCAGTGCCTCCCCAAATACATTTTCTGCAATCACGTTCCCCGAACTCTCCCACATAGTTTCAAAAACCATAATTCTCAACTCCATTCGTCACCAACAGAACCATCTTACTAAACCTTTTCCACTGCCTAGCCCAAGTAACAGTATTTAAGGAGTAATATCAGCCCTCATTGTTCCAGATACTCGTGAATCGTCCCCAAAATTAATGTTCCAATTTGATTGAACGGGATCACACGCGGGGAATCTTTTGCCCCGGCGTGTTTTCGCGCCTGTGTCGCGCTAGAAATAAAAACTGCAGGAAAGCCCCAGATATCTCGCCCCTCGGAGCCGCAGGGGCCGTGGCGCAGAAGACCTCACGCGTTTCTCTTTAGTGCGTGACTCAGCGGAGCCGAAACAGCGCACCGCTCGGAGCCACCCTCATTGTGTCCCCACCCCTCTGCCCCGCGTCCTCTCGAGTCCTGTCCGGGCGGGCCTGAATGCAACCAGGCGGCGAACCCTGCTGCTCTCTCGGCACTAATACCAGCACGTGCGTGTACTTTCATTATCGGGGCAGGGTCGGTGATAATAATCGTGCGCCGTTGGCCCGCGGTGAAAGAGAGAGAGAGAGAGAGAGAGAGAGAGAGAGAGAGAGAGAGAGAGAGAGAGAGAGAGAGAGAGAGAGAGAGAAATAGGGAGAGGGGGTGAGAGACCGAAAGGGGTGCGGTGCGCGTGCTCTGCCGAGGATCCGGAATACGGGATATATTAGGGCAAGGGGTTGGAAACCATTACGACCGGCGGAGCGTCGATATTTTTTTCCCGTCCTCTTCGTTCTCTCCAGTGCTCGTTCCGGTGTCGTCATTTCGATTTTTCCAAGGCTGCGGACTCTCGAATTTTTCTTTTTTTTTAGTCAAGCTCCTTGTGATCTGTGGAGAGTTGGGGAAGAGATGGGGGTAGATTCTTGGTTTTAGTTTAAGAGTGAACAGTGATCGGTTTTGGTGAAGAAATTTTAGTTTGTAGTTTAAATATCGTTAAATTCGTAGGCGGAGTTCAGAAAAGCCTTGGGCATGCGCGTTGGAGGCCTCACTATTGCTAGACGTAATCATGTGTGCATAAATAGGACGAAGTCTGTAGTGTATAGAACTGTATGAAACTGTCAGGGCTCTTCCATAGAAGACAAGCTTGAAGCTGATATTTGCAACATGTTCACTCACAATCAGTATATACAGCATTGGCTTAGAAAACAAAGAATGGTGTGAAATGGAGAGCATATGAATGTGTTCGGGTTAGTCGATGAAGACGTACCTGCGATTCCGTCAAATTTTAGTTGCGTTTTGGTAGCAAGGCGCTAGACTTTCCTCCTCGAAAAAGTTCGCTGCCGCGCGGAGGAGCACCGCTGGAAGTTTACGAGCTGATATCTGTACAGCGCTCGGATAAAACTCGTTATCGTTACCGTTAGTTCTGCCGTTTCGAAGCGCTATCGTTACACGCCTCCGATGCCCGGCCGCGTTTCAACGGGAAAGGACACCACGAGGGGGTGGTTTCGCGCGTTACACTGAATCACGCGCTCACCCTTCGACAACTGGAGGGAGAGGCTCGCGGAGTGTCCAGTTTTTGACGTATCAGTTTGAGTAATTCGTTTTCTCGCCATGAAATTCTGTAGATCTTAGTGGGATTAAGAAAATGTGCAGGTGTTGTGTAAGGTATCGTTTCATTTGAACTACTGGATCCTGTAAAAGTAGTTACGTAAAAGATTTCTTGAAGAATGTTGCCTGGAAGGTGGATTCAAAGTTTACAGAATCTATTTAACACTAAACAGCTCGTCTTGGATCTTTCTCACACTTCCGAGTTCTTCCCGGGTTCCCCAAAACCTTCGCAACTACGTCTGATAAACAGAATAGAAATCTTTCAGTTTAGTCGATGACAAATACGAAATAAGATTGGGATCTTAGGTTCACGTGCGATAATTGATTGAAATGGTAAAGTCGTCTCGCCCAATAGTCAGACTTTTAAGAATATGTTAAAGAAATCAACTTGGAACAGAATTTAGAGTTCAGACTTCGAACGACAATTCTGGCAGCACGGAAGGGTAAGCTCATATTTCCACGTCAAATTCGAAATTCTGACGCGAATTAACGCGAGGATCGTGCAGCTTGACGCATCACTTATCGCTGAACCTCTGTTAACTTGCAGTCGTCAGTGTGGCTAATTAGCGGGGGGCCACGTTTCCTGATTACCGTGCCGGAAACTGGGATTTCAGTGCGCCTTCTGGGTCGCGTGATTGATCCTGGGCTGCCGCGACCTCGCCGACCAGCGAGCCGTTTAGAAAACGTGGGCGTGTGAGCGCGCGCGCGACGCTATTCCGCCCGCCTATTTACGTAGTCGACGGCCGTTTCGAATTTAAGCCGGCGTAACGATCGATTTATAATATCCACCGCCACCGATACGCGTCCCTTATTTATTTGCGCGAACTGCCGCCACGGTCGGCTTTCGTCATCCCAATGAAAATTATTTCGCTCTCCGAATAACTTATCCTCATCTGCCTCTCGTCAACAGGATCTTGGCCCTTCGCCTGTTGCCAGGTCCCTGGTGCTTCGTGTCTTGATTTTCTTCCAACGTCATGGTTCCTGAACGACATTTTGATTTCTTGGGGCCATGAGTGCTCTAAACGGAATTGTAAACTGTTGAAACCTTTGATATTTAAAGTTTAAAGTTACGTATACTTTTAAGGATTTTTAGGGTGGCAATTAGTGTTTGGGGCGTAGAGAAGGAAATCGCCAATGGATGGTAGTTAAATGGCAGTTGAGGGAATATACTTAGCGCTTTGCACTCGATTAATATTTAATACACGAATAAGCCAGGATTTATGTGAATTTGAATTTTATACATACGCAATGAATACAGCGGTGAGTGATACATTTTGAAAGTGACTTAGACATATATCATTCACATCATTTTCTGACACACAGCTAATTTTTGTACATATAATACCACAAACACATCGTTTCATACGATTCCCATTGATCTTTGAAGCATTCCATTCAAATCGGCCGAAAGGTTCCCCAGTCGGCAGGACAAGATGTCGCTCTGATCGGCGAGGCATTAGTGGCAGAAAAAGTCTGCGAATTCGAAAAATAGGCACGCCGGTCCGAGGCGGACCGCGCGTAACTCGAGCGGCCGCGGCTCGGGCCATCCAGTCACGGCTCTAACCCACGGAACAGAACGGTGCTGGGCTGTTGTGCGTGGCGTGATGCTCAGCGGCCCGTAGCCAGGAGCGGCCGGCGGCAATTAGTAGCGGGCCGCCAAGGGAGCCTCGGCCTCAGCCTTTTTCCCCGGCCCGCTGCGCGCCCATTCCGCGCCTCAGGCTCCCTCTCCCTCTTTCTCACGCGGCCGCGCGGCTTCCCTTTCCTCTTCCTCTTTCCGCCTCTTTGCCCTTGGCGTACCCATCGTTGCGCCGGCTGCTCCTCCGTCCTTCTTCGGGGCTCGACTCAGCCCGACTCGGCGCGACTCGACTCGACTCGACTCAGCTCGACTCGGTTCGACCCAGCTCGACTCAACTCGACTCGACTCGGCTCGACCGTGCTCGGCTCAGCCGGCCAGGTTCCCTGTTCCGCGCGCCGCGGCTGTGCCTGTCCCCGTCCCTCTGTAGCGGCTTCCTCCTTTCTCCTCTTTCTTACTCTACCCGTCCTTGTTCGCGCGGCGCGTCCTCGTCGCTCGCGTGCTCGATTGCTTCGCCCCGTCGCTGGGAGGGACGCGACAGAGAGGCGGCGAGAGCGGGACGGAAGCAGCTAGTTTACCAGGGAGTAACGAAGACGGGACAACAGAGGGTGGGAGAGAGCGGCGAAACGATCCGCGTGACGGAGTAAGAGAGACGGTAGACCCGACGAGAGAACGGAGCGGCGGCAGAAGCGACGTGGCAGCAAAAAAAGAGGCGCACGGAGTGAAAAGAGCGGTGCTGGGGATCGGGGTACGAGGGGCCGACGGAGGGGAAAAACGTGAAACCGCGAGTAAGAAGAGAGAAAGAGGGAGAGGGACAGCGAGGAGCAGGGTAGAAGCCGCAGGCTTTTTGTCCCGCCACCGCCGCCGCCACCCGACAAAAATAGACCCCGTTCTCGTGTCCCCCCTTTCGTCCCATCCGCCCCCCTGCCACGTCTGTGTGCGCACGGGGTACTGGCGTGGCATAGAAGCGTTCTCCTCGGCTCGTATCTCGGACTTCAATGGCGCCAACGGGTCTTCCGTCCTCGTTTTCCTCCCCTCGCCCTTCCTCCTTCCCTAGCCCCCTCGATCCTCTCTCTCGCCACGCTCGCCGGTCTGTTCACGGGCCGAGCACGGAGACTGTAGCCGTGCCCCGAGTCGAAAGTGCGAGGTTGTTAGAGGGTGGCCGAGATGAGGCCGATAGAACACGCCTCGATGATCCCTATCTGCCGGGGCGTCCGGTAACGCGCGCGCGACCGTAGTCGGTAAGGTGCCTACACGCAATCCGCTCGCTCGCTTTTCCCCTTCGTTCAGCCCTATCGTTTCCCTGCCTGATAACCCGGCCGCTCGGCAAATCGCGATACGTATCGACCCCTTTCCACGACCCCCTTCCCTACAAATAACTTCCCAAACTCCTTCACCGCGGGACGGGATATCCCGGGTGGAGGAGCCGTATGGTCGGCCTGCCGTTTCACCCTCGTCGCTCTCGATCCGCGTCCCGCGTCAACCTGATGGCCGCCCGACCGTGCCGTCGGGGCAGGGTGCGTGGTGGCAGGGCAGGAGGGAGGGGCGGGCAGGGGAAGTGGCGAAGGAGGAGGGGTTGGATTACGTTCCTGGGTGCGGTTGACACTTGTTCGCCGCGGCTGACACCGGGCACGATTTACAGCGGCGCGTTTAGATCGCGCCGCGCAGTAGGGGTGTCCTCGCGTACCCGGCGCAGAAAAAGTGCGGCACTATAACCGCAATTATGAATCCATCGCGTGGATATCGAGGCTTGACGCTCAACTAGCTGCTTTCACGTCTCCGCGAGTTTGAGTTCGATAATTGTCGACCACTCTCGCGGTCTGCTTCATCTTGCGGATTTTATACTTTACTTCTTTGAATGATATTGGTGGGTTTTGACTGTACTTTTGGTGGGTACTTTTAAGTATTGCACGAATAATTGTAGCAAAATTTCAATGAATGGTGGGCATTGTCATAGTGGAATCCTTCGGGAAATTACTCCACTGATTCTGATGCACTAATTACAAATGGGATTGAATTCTTTTTTTCTGAGCAAATCCTTACGTTTAGACATTTATTTTTCCGTTCAAAAATTGAATATCTCTTTTCAGCTCCCGCAGAATTTAGCAAAGGGTGGCGTGACTCAAAATTTCGCACGCATTCCTAATCCTAAGAGAGTCCTCTTAAGACCGGCTCTGCATACGCGAATTTTTCGATCCGACGGCGGTATGCGCTCCCTCTCCCAAGTAATCGATACCAGAGCTCCGTCGAGCATCAGGAATTCGTTCTCTCCGTGCATGGAATTCTCCTAGCTGGAAAATAGCATTTCCTCGCTGTCATACATTTTTATACGATATAAGGATGCGACCGTCAGCGGCAGGGGTCTCCCAGCTTTCGCGATGTTTCCTGTTTCAGACTCCTTCTGGTCAGTAATCAGAATTCTTCTCAAACTCTTGACGATCTTTTGTGCGAACGGTGAATCGTCGAGTCAGTTCATCGTACACATCAGAGTGCTCTGACAGGGAATTGTATTCGAATTATTTTGACAAGACCGCGAAAATGAGCTCACGAAAACGCTAGTTGTCCAATCGACCAGCAGATATACTACAACCTTTCCCACACGCTCCAAAACGAAGTAGTACACATACCACTTACAAAATGCAACCTACCCTAACAGAAGAAATTCAAAACTCCACACCATTGATCCGCCTGAAAATAGTCTTCCTCGCGCTCTAAACCCTACCCCCCCCCCCCCCCCCCAAGAAAGAAAGGATCCTCCGTTGCTAGACTCCTGGAATCTCACTTCAATCCGCTATCCCTAAAAAGAACGTGGCTCCCCGCGTCCAATTTCCGCGATGGAAGGTGGCCCGCGTTTCTCATCTCCAGGAACGCGTGGAGCCTCCAGCCGACCATGGACCCTCCTCCGTGGATCCGGTGGAAATTCCAACGATCCTCGACGGCCAGTGGTATCGGCCACTTGACATCGATCGATTCTTAATTCCGTGCCTGTAGGCTTTCCGATTTGTCCGAGAACAGACCCCTGTCGACAATCGATGCAGAGGCACGGTCCTCGGGTATCCGGGACACGTTTCCCTCGTTCCCCCGGGTACGACGATCGCCACGACCGAGTGAATGCGCAGAGAAAGGGAGGGAAAGACGCGACGGGCAAACGAGACGGCGCGGGGCGGCGGCGGAGGGACGGCGAGGGGAGGGGAGGGGCGTCGAGTGAAACTCCTCGCGGCTCCCTGGTATCCGTTATCCACGGCTAATTAGCCTCACCTCGGCCGCGCTCTTTTATCATTCCGGCGTTTCCATCGCTTTCTTTTGTTGCCCGTCCGCGGCCGGCCGCCGGTTTTTCGCGGAACGGTCAAACAATTCGCGGGAGAAACTTGTGGCTGTGACGGCGTCCCTGTAGCGCTGGGACGAATTAATCTGCAGACCGTGCGTTTCTAACTTTGCTTTTTCAATCGGAGCTGCGGATCCGTTGGACGATAACCGTGGGGGAGTGGTGAGGTTTTTGGGGCACCGATTTAACTCAGACTTTGTACATAGTTGGTGCATATCGCGTTGAGCGACGTAGCAAATACGTGAGAGTGGAAAATGGAGTTTTAATCTTCATCTTTTTGGAAATGTTTATTTAATAATTAAGTTTCCTAGAGATTTATTCTCCGGAAACCTGAGTCTGAATATTGGTTAAATCTTTAATCAAGTGCTACCTAACGTTCTAACTAAAGCCTGCTCCAAAAATCGCTGCTACACCGAATCATCAAAACGTAACTCATCTCCTTCCCCATTGTTCAACTTTTTACCGTTGAACTGTACAAGTTCCTCGCCCGTTCAATTAGAACTAAGATAATGGAAATTGCGTAGAATCGCCTGTGCTTGACAACCTATTCTATTTAGCTGAAACAATTTGTAGCTCTCAGACTTAATATTGCTTCCTCTAACGATAGCCTATCCTCGCGACATCTTCTAACTCACTAATTTCTCAGTAAAAAAAAATCATTCCAATACTCTTCGACCGTTCTCGGGCAGATACCAGCGCCTGTTAAAATGTAAAATTTCTACGAATTACGAAGGAGTGGATTTCGTGGTCCTGCCCTTCGCATCCAAATAAAACGATACTAATTCGTCCACAAACGGACATCCTTCACGCCCAACGTTAAGGGTTTCTACCCCAAGACATTTGGACACTTTCGCGAAGCCCTTGGTATCATGTCTTCTGAACGCCACTCTTCATTTCCGCGGTCACGACGAGCGAAAACTCGCAGCCGGGACGTCGCCGGGCGCTGTTCCGTGGCCTGATCGCGGCGGGGCTGCTCTAATTCCACGGAACTGCGACGTGTTTACGAGGGGAAATCAAAATATAGCCGGGGGAAATTGTGGTCCCCTGCCCCTGTGCACCCCGCCACATCCAATGCAGCAACGAGGATTCGTGGAAGTCACGGGGCATCCCTGGAACCTCGCGTGTCATTGTTTCAACTCGATTCGTTCCTGCGACCCGAGGACGTCTCGTGGCCAGACATTTCGAGTTTCAAGCGCGCTGGGTCACCCTTTGGCGACGGCCAATGGAATTTTGTTATATTCGCGTCCCATTTTCAGTGCATTCTGTCGGATAGAAATTAACGCGTTCCATTTTTGTGATATTTATGAGGGCAGATGTTTTGTGAAACGGGTAGGGTTGTTTTTGGGGTTTGTTAAACGAATCCGGGGCTAATTGAATTTTTTATTTAAGCAACGAAGCCTTCTCAGTGACCATTTCATTTTCTTTCGGCTATAAGGATGTTTGACTGATATCTTTATCTACTACTAGTTGTTTTCTTGAAGATAAACCTTGCACAGCTATTTTCATGTCATCTATTTTCCAACGAAATCATGCAGAATTTCGCATAGTTCTCCTAAGAAGCAGGAAGGTGCACCTTCTTTCATTCTTCGTTCACTTGACCCCATTGAATCGCGATCGACGAGGAGACAGCCGCAAGAATAGGAAATCCGAAAAGTGGTTGCGTCGAACCGTCCTTGGACCCACGACAGAAATCTATTATCGACGTCAGGGCGGAGGCGGAAGTATTGTCGCGGAAGAAAGAGGGGTATCAGAATTTCCATAGATCGACGTCGGCCAGAGCCCCCGAGCCCTTTGTTTGGTGCACGCCCAGCGAATTGGCCTTCTGCTCACGATTTGTTTGCCAACCTATCACGTGACTGCTGCGAATTAGGATTTAACCGCGGCGAGGGCGTTGCTCTTCATTAAGGGGCAGCTGCGTGCGTCGAATTCGCGTGGACGGCCTTCTAATTTTTTTTGGCCTTCCGGTAGATCGAGATTTAAAAGATCGAAGATTGATTGCGCGGGATTAAGATTAGAGTGAGATTGAGAACGTCTAGACACTCTGCGGCGTTAAGAAATTACGTGAACTCTCCGGGAATTTCGTGTTTTTTAGAGTCGATCGTCTGTAAGTGGGCGAGTTCAAGAACTTGTTCCCCTCTTGAGCCTCTCAACGATTCCCCCTTGTCTGCACTTCGCTTGAGTGGCTAAAGTTGTAAAAATACTAAAATATCTTGTGTGTGACGCAGGGAGAGGGGGGGGGGGGGGAATTCTAAGGCTTTGAAAAGGTATAGCACTGAAATTAAGTCAATATTTTATAAATCAGAGTATATTTAAAAAAAATTATCCCTTTTTTATGTACCTTGCAACCTGCGTTCATCTAAGTTATATCATCAGATTTCCCATCTGCTCCAAAATCTTCCCTTCCATTTCATAAAACAACAACACAAACGCTTCGAGGATGATAAAATTTATAAGAATCAAAATAACATTTAGGCCTCATTACAGGTGAACGTACAAACACCATTCGCAATTTCATGAAATATTAAAAGCCCCACTTTTCACATTGGGGTTGCCGGGGCGCTGTAGAAAATAACAGCAGACTTGGTCTTGGACGTCGTCGCCTCTTAAACGAATTAAACGCTGTTTCCACCGATCGATTTCACGTCGAATATAGTTGTCCGTTGGTCTCTGAATATTCTGAGTGGCTGGTTACCGGGAGGCGTTATCGGGCGTCGCGCGCGCGCGAGCTTCAAAGATCTGAGGTATAGCCGATAATATCGTTGGCAATATGAATGGCAGCGGGGATAGTTATCGCCACTATGTGCGGCTACCTTCTGCCTGGAATTATCTCCCTCGACAACGATATCGATTGTCGTGGCAGATAACGTGGCGTGAGTCGGCACTTCGTTCTGGGTTTCGCTGCTATTCGCTCTGATAGGCCGTGGGATTAGCTCGCGGTTTTGAAAAAATTCTGCTTGGAAGATGCAAGGGTCGTCATAGATCGATGAACTTTCTCGCCGGTGACCATGAAAAAAGCGGGATGGTAAGTCGAATGGGATTCAATTATAAAACACGATTTGAAAATTGTAGATACCTGGGTTGGGCTACATTAGGCAAGGTTGTTAATGTGCATGAATTGGTGGGAAAAGGATTTTCGCCCTTAGTGACTAGTTTGTGATTGCAAGTAATGAGCTTGGGAAATGACAGGCGGGGTGTGTCAGACGTACGAGCTCCTGGATGTCAAGTATCTTCTGCGCTGTTATCGCTCGTTATCTCAGCTTCTAACGTGAAGCCACGAAATAGCACACAGTGGTCAGTTTCCATTCGCATCGCAACGCAGCTAAACCTTTAAACATGCTGCTGCACTACAATCCTTCGCACCGCCCGACCAAAGAACCCGCGGGAGCCTTCCAGTTCCTACATTCCCGCCCGTACAAGCGTACAGTACAGTCGATAGGAAATCTGAACGTCAAATATTGGTATGAAGTTTTTCGCTCACGAAAACGACGAACGTGTGCTCGACAGAGCTATCCCAAAATCCACGACGACAGTCAAGAAAAAAGAATGGTGAGAGAAAGTAAATGCAAAAAAGGGGGGAAAATTTCAGAAGTCCATTCCACGGTGGCTGCGCAATGGATTCACGGATCGCTGCATTACGCGCCCACGTTAAAGAGCGCGGTACGAGCAATTCCAAGGCGGGTCCCACTCTAACCTTTTACATCCGTTCCGGTCCGGTGCGCGCGGTCTCCGTCTCTTCATACATGCAGGCGGGCGCTTGCACACGTACGCAGCGGAGAGCCACGGCGCCGCGTATAACCCACACGTGTCCCCGCGCGACGTACGAGCGGCGGTCGTTCGGTGATCGTTGTCGCGCTCGTCGGGCTCTCCCGCAGCCACCTCGAGTTTTACGATCCTCCGCTGCCGCGGTAGAAGTTTGAAATTTCGCACCCGTTGGGGTGGTCTGAACGGGGCCGCGTGAACGAAGAGGGGGTCGGGGGGAGCGACGGGGGAGGATACCGGGGAAGTCGTCGAGTAGAGTTGCCCGGAGGAGGAAAGCCAACCGGGCTTGGCGAAGAAGGAATGGTGAGGGGGGAGGCAGGAAGGAGGACTGACGTCAGCGAGTACGGAAAAGTTAGGAAGATAAGGGAGAGAGAGCGAAGGCGAGATGCGGGCGCCCGAAACGACGCGTCTCGTCGACCAACACCGCCTGAACCCCCCCCCCCCCCTGGTGTCGTCTGTCTCGTGATTGCGCGGGGTTAATTCGGTCGAGACGGGGGTCGCGTACGTCGAGGGGATAGAGAGGGGGTTGGGGGTGGAGCGAGGGCCCTGCGGAGGAGGCGTTGTCCGTGGGACAAAGAACGAGGTGAAACGCGTGGCGAAGGGGGATGAATCCAATTACACGCGAACGTCGCACCTACGACCCATTACGTCCTCCCTCCGTCCCTCTCTATCTCGTTGGCTTGAGGTTTTTTTCTCATCCGTGTGCGACATTTTTGCCTCGTTCCGCGAGCAGGCCAGCCTGGCCCGGGGTCCATACGGCTTCTTTCTCCCGGGTTCTCTCGCTCCTCCCCAACCCCCTCAACCCTTTCCACATGCTGCTTTCCTCCTTCCGGTCGTCTCGGTTTAGTTGTATTCTAACTCGCTTACACGCACGCGGATTTGCGGTACGCCCCGATTAGCCTCTCCCCCTCCCCCCTGTCTCCGCAGCACCGACACAATTCCTCGCGCACTTGTCCCTTTTTCTCCACCGTCTGTCCGTGCCCGTCCTCCTCTCGCTAGCGGCTCTGCCTCTCCAGCCGTCTCTGTCCCTGCCGTTTCGCCGTTTCACTCTCGCCGCACGGCTGGCCCGAGAGGCGCGCTTAACCGTCGCTCGTATTTCAGCGTCTGTTGGCCGACCTCACACCACGTCGGCGGGGCAACAAATTCCGCGACCCTCCAATTACCCCAGGGCCGAGTTTCGTCCGCTCGTTTTTAGATTTAAATGTCCGTGCGCCGGCTTCTTTCGCGGCGCCACCGGTGCTACCGCTCGCCCGCCTGTTGGAAATCGATGATTCCGCCCTCGCCGCTCTGTTCTTTTTTCTTTTTATCCCCTTTTTTCACCCTTCCCGATCGGCGAGAAACGAAACGGCCGCGAGAGAGTGGCTTCGATTACCCGGAGCTGAGTTTTACGCGGCGCACCCCCCCCCCCTCCCCTCGCCCCTCTGCTTCTGCCCTCACGTCCACCGGCTTTTCCTAGCCGACGCAAAAACGACGATTTCCTCGAGGTCGACGGTGAAAAGTTTTGTGCACGGTTCTAGGGATCCTCGAATTTTCGGGCAGATGTCTGCCATTGGTACCATTTCAGATTTCGTTCGTCGTTCCGCAGCTGGGAATGTTTCGAATAAAAATTTTAAATACTTCTACTTGCGCCAACACGAAACGCGGTTGAGGTAAAATTGCATCAAAGCAAGTTTGGCTTGTCTGGGAGTTTTTAATCGAGCAGTCGTTTCGAGGTGGGCCTTGGATTAGTAAAACGAGAGACAGGAATATTGCGCGATTAATCGAAACCTTAATGTACTTCTACTCCAATTCGAAAAAACTCCACCAATCCCGACTTATACACTTAAAAAGAATTTGCAATGTCTTTGTTACACTTTTACCTCCTTTATCACACTAAAATCTCTCAAAACCCTGTGCAATCTCCTACATAACCCAACAGTCTCAGGATTAACAGATGCCTAGATATCCAACGGCGCTCTCCTCGCATATTATTCTTCGATATTTCACAAACCGTGGCATTACAGCATCCACTTAAACAACAAATGCTAGACAAAATATTGCAGCATCGATCGCGGAAGCATCGCCCCTATAAATTACATATCATCCACAAAAATAGAAATACATGTAAGCACGGTGGGCGAGTTCAAGCGCCAGCCCACTGTACGAAAACCCCGACCCGGAAAGTTGGTCACCGGCACCGAGGCACGCCCGCAAAAATCCGAGCGACGAGCATCCACGTGAAACGTGCCGCGAGACGGGTTCACCGATACATATGAGTCCACGAGTTCGCTAGACCAACGGGCGGGTTACCGTCTCGAAATCTCGACGGCGTTCGACTTCGTCAGCGGTGGGTTCCCTTGGGAAAAGGAGAGAGAGGGCGGAGGAAAAGCCCGTCGTAGCTCAGGGGTGGGCTGATCGACCGGAACGGTTTCCGAATGATCGATTCGGCCTGGCGGAGGCTGCACACGGTGCAACGAACGCGGCCCTCGGGGTCACCCGGTATAAACGTCGCCGCTTGCGGGATCGTGGCTTCGGGCGTTTAGCAGCCCGCAATCGGCCGACTGGTGTGTTGATTCCCCGTGCCGGCGATACAGAGCCAAGCCGGGTGAGAGGCGGCCAGAGGGAGAGACAGAGAGCGAAAGAGGCCGGAGTGGGAAAGGGGACCAACAGGCAGACAGAAGAACAAGGAGGCGCGAGCAGAGAGCGACAGAGAGGCGTAGAGGGCGTACACGCGGGAGCGACACAGAAATAGCGCGCGACGGAGATAACAACGGGTTGGCAGGAGTGGGGGAAACGGCGAGGCTGGCGAGCTTGGCCCGGCGCGGCGTGGCGCAAGCCTGGCTTTGCCTGGCCCGGCACAGCGGACTCGTGCTCGACCCTTGCCTGGCCTCAGCCGATCCGCTCCTCCATCGCGGGCTCCTCTTCCTCCGCCTCCCGGCTCCGGCAGCCGAACGCAAACGTCTGGTTAATGAGGCGCACGCACACACGCTCGCGCGCACGCGCACCGTACGTGTCCCCTCGACGCCGACGCCTCCCCCCCTCCCTCGTTCCCTCGTGGCCCCTCTCTCTCCCTCTCGCGCTATCCTCATCCTCCTTCTTTCCTCTCCGCCGGCCTCGAACACAATGCGCCACGTCGCGCTGCCTAGGCGTCACGGTAATGACATACTCCCACATGCACGTTACGTCCGATATCGTCACCGTGCCGCCTAGCAGTAGCAGCTACGCCGCCAGCAGTGTTACTACCACCACTACTGTGACACGGACACCGACAACCGTTCACCGGTAGCGGCGGTTACAGCAACAGCCACGGCGACAACGTCGACGGAGACGACGACGACGACGTTGTTGGTAGCAGCTGCGACCGGCTGGCTGTCCAGCCAGGAAGCCACCGTGCAAACGGCCCGATAGGGTCGCGTCCGTAATTGAACGGGCCGCGAAACCGTGCAGTATTATTCTTTCACGAGCGTGACTGGCTGCTCGTGTGCGTGGCCTTGCGCACGATCGATGGCTCGTATCAGTAATACAGGAAGATCGATGGCGTTTCGTCGTACCGCTAGGATATGGTGGGGTCGTGCGCGACACCTTCGATACGGTCTATCTTTTTTGGGATACGGTGAACCAAGGTGGGAGTATCATCCCTTGGCAAAAATGTCAATCAACCTCGAACGTCCAGTCACGATACCACGGTACCCAACATGTCGTTTGCTAAAGACAATCTGCCCCAAATCGTGGTTGTCTGCGGATCTCAGAAACCTACCACCGCGATTGTGCTTTTTATCCGCGAACGAGGCGCACATAAATCGCGAGCCAGATAATTTTAATGATCTGGCGGAGGGTTGGGGGTGAGATGCATTTAAAATCCATCCAGCAGCGCGTCGTTACTGGCACGCATCGATGTTAAACCCGCCCCACGGCCCGTCGAGATTAATATTCCCACATGCAATCAGAGACCGTGGTACCTAGCAACAACTACCAGAGTCCGCGATTACCGTATCGATGCGGCTGATTGCTCGGAGGGAGAGTGGAAGCCGCCTCTCTCGGATCTTAGCGAGTCGAGCAATGGAGCCGCAGAAATTCGGCCGTTCGCGAAGCACAGCTGGGACAGTCCTGTCGCTTTTGTGACCACCCAGTCCGCGTGGACCGCTGCGGGATCCCGACGTCGTAATCCTGGTGTCGAGGTGGTTCGATTCGCGACAGATGAAGGCCTTATGAATTTTTCAGCGTCTCCTAGCGCCCGCGTGTTTCCCGTCTCCACTGCGTTACTTAGGACCTAGACGATACTGCAGCACTATGGCAGTCACCATTGGAGTTTCGAGCTTCGGAATCTTTGAACTAGAAAGTTGGACGAGTTTCCTTGTGATGGACAAAAGAAATGGGAAAGTAAGATTGATTGAATTCTGCGGTTTTGGAAGTTAGGTATTGGCTTTTGCGTTAATGTGAACTAGGATACGAGTATTTTATGGTTCAGAATTTGAATTAGAAAATGCGGGTGTTAATAATGATTCAGCTTGTTAGAGCTAGTGTGTATAATTTTAATTGCCATGAGAGGCTGCAGTAACTACTTCTAGACGTGGCCTCTGAGAGACTGAAGGCAGGGATTAATCATTACTAGATCCCCGAAATCTACAATCGCCATTCGACGCTTCGAATCCGTCGATCCCCTCAAAAGATCCGCCGTTAGAATTGCAAAGCGCCAGCGGTCGCGATTCGCGCGAATTCGTTCGAATTTTCGCACGCTATCGATCCCGGCCCCCTCCGTAGACGGGGATCAAAAGCAAAAGGAAGGAGAGACGGGGAGAAACGCTATCCCGGGGATGTTCAGAAAATGTGCAGGAAATTCCTCCTGGGACGGCTTTCCGGCGTATCAATTTTCTTCGTCGCCCGCTTATTCCGGCCGCCTCCGTCAGAACAATTTCATTCGAACGCGCGCGCGAAAGAGTATCGCTCGTTCTCTTGCCGGCTCAAAATCGCGTGCGGGTCCGGAAAGTGCTTTAACGCGTTCCTTTTTCTGAAACCGCGGTGCTCGCCCGCCGTTTCCTTGAGCCCCGCGGTAAGAGATTAATTCTGCCTGACTCCACGCTTCGTCTTCCCCTCCCCCCTCACCCTCGACCGTCCTTACTACGCTCTCTGTCTCCCTCTGGCTCTCTCTTGCCTCTATCTCGTTCTCGGCTAGACATTTCCTCGAGGCGCGGAAAAGAAGTCCGATGAGAGAAATTCTCCCCGCGCCTGTTCATTACGCCGCGCATTTCTGCTCTCGCCGCGGCTGCGTTCGTTCGCCGGAACGAGCGAGGCGAGCCGCGAGCGGCTCGTCGTCACCGCCGCGTTTGTAGGTTATCGTTTCAGGTATGCGTATTTTTTTTTGCTCTCTCCTTCGGTGCCGCGTAATCTTCCACGCTCGCCGCGCCACGCTCGCGCCGTTCAGTTCGCGCGCGAAAAATCCCCGAAGCCAGCAGCCTTTCCACGCGCGTCGATGACTAGTTACTGCTTTAAGGTTGATTCGCACGGGGGACTAGAAGAGGAGAACAGGGCGCTGTAGCGGGGGAATTTGTGGAATTTGGAAAGGGGAAGATAAGAGGAAACTTTGGATTTTCAAGGGTGTGAAACGTTAAGACGCGTTCTCATAAGTGGGGCGAAGGGGAGGAGAAGGTAGAGCTGGAGTTGAGAGGAAATGGTGGGAGTTTAGAAGGAGAAATAGATGGAAAGAAGTTTGGCAGCTTGCAAGAACGAAATACGACAATACTGAAGGCTGTGGAATGTATTTTAAGTCAGATTCACATGAAGGTAGTACGGAAAATCTGACAGAAATATATCCAAAATCTGATAACACTTACACCGTTACATAACGATCTAAATCAACCACAATTACATATCCGTATTCCAATATCCCTTTCGTGCACACTACGTAATCTCAAATTCAAAAGAATGCGCCCAAAATTCCACCTAACCCCATTTGCATCGAAGTCAAGCCTCAAAGCATCCAACACATTGATCTTAAAAATCACGATAGATTAAAGACGGAGTTCCATCATGAAAAATCTATCAGGATCGCGAGGAGAAATTCCTATTTAGTTAGGAACAAGTTAGCCAGGGACACAGGGAGGGGTCCGTTGAACGGAGTTCTGGAAATGGAGCTCGACAGGGCAAGAGTGGCCGGAACAAGTCAATGGGAGGCGAGAAAAACAAAGCGCGCGGCGGAAGAAGCGACGGGACGTGGAGCGCGCGAGAGGATAGACTCCGATGGATCCTGAAGTGGGATGGGCCTGGGGGGAGCGGAACAGATGAACGACTGGGATGGATGGATAGCGTGCGATGAAACCTTTGAAGAGGAAGCGTTGCGCTTGCCGCGCCTTTTATATTTCCCAGACCGTGGCCATCGGGTTTTCAAACTCGCCGCGCGCAACAAGCTGGGTTCGCGGAGCTTTATGGTACTCTGGGATTCAGACGTAACGGTTCCCTGTCGCCTTCTTCGCCCGGAGCCACCGTTTCATTTATGATTCAGCTCCCGGGGCTGTTCCGTCCCCTGCCCCCGATAAAAATGGCGGGCGGCACTTACGCGCGTTAAAGACGGCCGGGCTCTCCCGGAACGGGCAGATTGCAGTGGATTTAAGCGCGCGAGCGGCGCGCTCCCCGGGAAACGCCCCGCTGGAAAATACATCGGCGAGGCGGGAGTGGAATAAAGTCGCTTTTTCGGTGCTCGCGGAACCTTGGCGTGGCCTGGAATTTCTAGGATTCTGCAGGAGGATGGGAATGCACTTAGTTGTGGAGGCGCGGAGGTATCGCGTTCCGCGATGCTCGTTTCGGATTCAAGTCGTGGTAGAGGGGGACCGGGAACTGCGGAGGGAAATAGGTCTCGCTGGATTGTCATAATTCTCGTCACCAGTAGTTCTAGTGCCGTTTAAATAGTGATCGAGATTGGGGTATGTGAAGAAGTTGGAAGACTAGAAGTTGTGAGATCATTTTGTTCCCTCATATAAGGAAATTTTCTTTTCGTAATAACGGAATCTTCTTTGATTTATTCATTGACTGGAGAGGCTCTTGATTTAATTGAACGC
Organism: Andrena camellia; assembly: GCA_029448645.1. Classification (NCBI taxonomy): domain Eukaryota; kingdom Metazoa; phylum Arthropoda; class Insecta; order Hymenoptera; family Andrenidae; genus Andrena; species Andrena camellia. The sequence goes on along the minus strand of CM055678.1, from coordinate 31,523,843 downwards.
GGGCGATTTAGATTTAGGATGAAGACCTCTGTCTTAGACACCAGCCGCTCAGGTGGTTACTTAATTTTGCAATTATACACTCCTTCAATTCCTTCAATCTCGAGTGATTTCAGGAGTACCTTTTTGCAGATACATTCCCTTGCTTGTTCTCCCTTCTTGGATAGTTCTTATCATCGAGGGTACGCGTTCTTATGTTTCCTACAAGTCTAGAAGAATCTATCGCTGGACAAATATCATGGCCATCCTTCTTCTTAATGGTAATCTTCGTGGCCTCTGAAGAGACTTCTCAACAGATTCACACGTTGGCCCGCATATCTTTCACCCTTTCAGATACCACTAACTATTTCCTCCATAAAAACTTCCACACCCCTTCAAGCTTGCCACCCCTACACGCCACTATCCCTCCACGGATTTTCCAAAATTCCAGCAGGAAGCGACTTAAGAAACATTTTATCTCCACCTGAGCAACCACCAACTCTAGACCTAACCCTTTCATCGTTCCCCTGCCTGTATCCATACTGGAAGGGGTTGGAGGTGGGATCGATCGCCCGATCCTAAATGCCCGTCTAATAATTCACGTAGTCGAAGGCGGGATCAGCCGGAATCACACTTGAGAGGGTCCAGATTACACGAGCGCCGCCCGATCGAAATAGAAGCGCGCGGGGGTGAGTCGAGCGGGTGGGTGGCGGCGGCGAATACGAAGCGACGGGGCTCGATGCGTGACACGGTAACGCAAACAGAAATCCGACACGCCAGCCAGACAAAGTGCGACAGAGAGGGTGGCAGAGGGAGCGAGCGGGGGTGGACAGGACAGACTGGGGCCGGAACAGGGGTGGGCTTATGCCGTTCGTGTTGACTGTGGATCGTGCTCTTTACCCCCGGTGGCCCCTGACTTCCCATGTCACCGTACGCGAGGGTGGAAACGCGAGTTCGTCCCACAATGGAAGTCTTTTTTTACCGAGCACGGAAAATACGCGACCGTGCACGCGCGCCACGCGCCTATAGAGGGGAATGCAGGTTCCAATGGAGGGGGTCGGGGGGCAGAACCGTGGTCACTTGCAGCGCCGCTATGTTTCCTTCCTTTCTATTTTTTCACGGCTCTTGTCGCGGAGTGAAAACGTATATACGTGGCGTTCGCTGGAAATTTGGGGAAATTTGTTCCTGGGCGAGTGGTGGTGGACCCTGTTCCTGTTAGATGCAGGTGTTCCAGGGGTTTCTAGCGTTTTTCTGTGGGTGTCGCTTTGACTGTAGTTAAGGCATATTCCAGGATTTTTTGTTGTCATAATTTGTACATTTTGAGATCAGGTGTGGGTTTTATGGGGATGGGAATACTGTTCGTTTTGAGGTATATATTTATTTTCTCTGATTAGCTCGTATAATTTTGAGTCTTTTGTACATATGTCAATTTGATATTAAAGAATCATTAGATGTTATACTTATTTTCATTGAAAAATTGTAAATTAAGTTTTGCAGTTATATGAAAGACGCAGCTGAAGTTTGTCAATGGGTACATGTCAATCTGCATTTGTTCAATCTGCAGCTTAGAGCATATAAACGTGGAGAAAGCATGCAATGGGCGAAAATGTAGACGGCGATAGAAAGAGAAAAATATACATTGGGGACACCCTCTCTCTTTCTAGCGCCAGGGGCGACAGCGTTTTTTTTTGATGTTAGAAAGAGAGAGGGTGTCCCCCATGTATATTTTTCTCTTTCTACCGCCGTCTACATTTTCGCCCATTGCATGCTTCCTCCATGTTTCTATGCTCTAAGATCTGCAGTCATTCGTATAATGGGTTCTTCAAAAAGATTCTGATTCAAATATTTTTAAGTTTTACATTTGTTGGTTCCTGTTATAGATTTCATTAAGACCCAATTTCTTTGTTCCTTTTAGATGTGCACCAAGTCTAAAGAGAGTGCCTCTGTCTCCAAGTCACTCTATCTTTCTGCACCTGTAGCCGGGTTCTCAGCAATCCCCAGCTCGCCCAGTAAATCTGAAACAGAATTATACCAAACTACCGTATCCGAAGCTCCTCAAAAGTCAAAAGACAGGTCGCAAAGCTTTATCCACGGCGAACATACTTTCAGACTGCCTCGGGATCTCGACACACGTAATATTTCTCCACTTTAATCTGGAATTCTACAAACATTCGTATTACTATTCTACGCTCACGTTGCGTTTGAAGCTTCGCCCGTATTCCTCAGGCTATCGGCAGGCTCACTTACAAAAATTGCGCCCCGGTCGGAAAATATTGGAAAAGCAGCGAATTATTCGACTGGGAGCAGATGATTAGAAATCCGGAAGTTCTGCAAGTTCCTCTCGACGGGTCTCAACGACTTTCGGCGGGTTGCAAGATCCCCAGAAGCATCGTCGAGGATGAAACCGTGGGTAACCGCGGTTTTCTCTTTCTCAGCCATTCCTGGTACTCGTCCAACATCGCGAACCGTTCCTTGCCAGAATTGGTTTAAGAGTTCGCGACCTTTTCCGCTACGGGATGACCCTCTGCCGACTGCCGTGGATCGCTCGTTTGAGCAATCTCCTTGCCTTTCTTCTTTGGCAAGATTGAAACCTCCCCCACCGCTTAATCGCCTGGGGCAACAAAATTGCGCTTGCTCTCGCGTCGATCGGGAATTAAGTCCCAGGACTAATCCTACGCTTTCTGGGAGAAAAGGCTCGAAAATTCTGGAAGATATTGCAAGCTATGTTTTTTAAATTCTTCCATGAACTTGGAAATACTAATTGATTTCGTTTAATCATTACTGGGATACACTTAGAAATTTCTAATATTCTCTTGTTCGTTTCATTCTGACATTTAGAATAAATTTACATTAACAAGTAGATGCTTTAGTTCGTGTGAATTTGGATTTAAAACCGAGGAACTTAAGGGAATATGCATATCAGTGTCCAATTTGATTAGATTCCATTGATTTCGTTACTGATATCCAATAGATCCTCTAGAACCTAACAGATGTTAGATACTCGATTATTTTAGGCCCACCTTTTTCTAGTAACCAAACTATTACAGTAAGAGATCAATCAATACAGTTACCACCGACCAGGGACTCACTGACCACGTTATCAGTATATTACAAATTTTTGGTCCAAACCTAATGCGTAAAATTCCCTCCTGACGCACAGGTCATTTTTTCGCCAGAGAACGTTTACCGGAATCAATACCTCCCACCACTTCTAGGCCCTGTATTCCTACTATTCTACTACTAACACCGCGTTCCCCTTCATCCTGAGCCCGCTGTAGCTGTTCCAAGAAGTCCGAGCAAAAAACTCCCGCTGCACGGCCGCCAGAAGAAGGCGAAGAAAAAAAACGACGAAAGAAAGTCGTAAGACAGCTCTCGGCTCTATCGGTGTCGCGGTCAGAGTACGAAAACGCTACCGGGTTCCGGATTCGGTAGCTCTCAGCCACGGTTGTACGCTCGCTGTGGCCCCCCTCCTCAGCCCCGTCAGCGATTCCACATTTTTTTCTCCCCGTCCAAGTCGTTCGGCTCGGCCGCGCGCGGCTCTAGCCCGTGTACTTTTTAGCGCTGATCTTTACGGGATAGCCGGCGCAGCCCGCGCCCTTCGCTTCGCCCCGTCGCAGCACTCTGCACGCGCTACCTCTTTCTTCGCTCCCTTTCCATCCACACCCGATCCACGCCGCCTCTCTATACCTCTCTGTCTCTGTCTCTCTCCCTCGTGTCTGGTATAATGCGCGCCGGCGGTAAGCCGGCTGGCAGCTGCCTTCCGTGCAACCAACAAGCGCGCACGGTCTGGCCCGTACCACGGCTCTCCATGCGTGGAATCTCTGGAGATTCCTCCTTCTCCCTGCTCCCCCCTCCGCACGCCTCCTCTGTCGATCTCACCCTTACGCTACCCACCGTTGACTCCAACACCGCGCGATCTAGCGTGGCGTTGAGGGGAGGGTGGGGAAGCCTGTAGGTGCCTCTCCCTCGTCCCACGCGTTTCGAACCGTTGCCGTCTCGCTCCTCCCGCTGCCGCGCTCTCTCGCTCTACACTCTGGCGCACACGGGTGCCTTCGTATCCTCTGCTTGCTTCCAGTTTGACGCAGACGCCGTCTCCGTCTGTCCCATTGGCCGCCCGTATACGGCTGTCCCGCTTTTCCTCCTGCCGCGGCTCTCTCGTGCACCGCAGGCGACTTCGACCCGCCACGAGGGAGCGGGACAACCCGGTACGCGGCGCGGCGGCTCGAGGACACTGGGAGGAGGGAGGGGACCGTTGGAGAGCTGGGGAGAACTGGGGGGACATCGGGTCGGGCTGAGAGAGAGTCAGAGGATGCCGAAGTTTCGTCCCGAGCGTGGAACAGGGCAAGTATTGTCCGAATCCTGTCCCGCTCCGGGCTCAGGGGTCCCGTTCGAAGCCGCGGCCGAGGGAACGCTCACAAGGCTTCGAGTCAGATATGAATCTTCGTGGCCGGAGGGCGGCCCGCGCTTAACGGCAGGGGGGTATCCGTCCTCGCGAGGGAGGGCGAGAGACGACGACGGAGGAGCCTGCGTAATAATTTATTCGGTTTAGTTTCGCTGTCGGGTCTCCCTCTCTTTCTCCCTTCCTTTCTGTCTGTCTTTGACATCGGGCGGATAGTGACGGGCGTTCGAATATCTCTCTCTCCCTCTCTGGCATTTGAAATTTTCAAGCGATAATATGCAGGCTCGAATCGCTTGGAATATTGTTTTCTTGAAACTTTTGTGGAATTTTGACGGTATTGTGTGTGTTAATGAGTGTTGTCAAAGTTTGAGGCTTTGAGCGTTGGAATCTATGCATGGTTTAGGGGCCTTAAATTGAATTACAGATTATTGGTTAATTGTAGGATTGCCTGTTATGTTTTGTGTGTTTATATGAAGAGTTCTTTTTGGGCGGTAAATCGTGAGTTACGCATTTTCAAATCCTACTTTCTCTTAAATGAGGATTTAGCAACAGAACAAAGTTTCTTCTATATTTTCAATACACTCTCAGGTACAGACTCACGTGTGTTCCTATAGAACACACACTATTAGACAAGCAGATCAATGGCGATTGAATTGGTACAATAGTTGACCTTAACCCTTGGGCGCTACAGACGCATACATGCATTCAATACGTGCGGAAACCGCCTATAGGCGTTCAGCGTGTATTGTTAACAAAAGCGACTACATGATTCCCGCACACGGTGTGTGCTCCGTACTTTAATCTAAGCATTGTAAATATGAAAGCGCATCAAAGTGTCCACAACCTTGAAGACCTTTAATACTTTTAACAACTTCTGACTCCAAATAATATTCCGAACTATACAAAACCCTGCACCGTATGTGCGAAATGATTGGACGTATATGTATCTTGTGCCCATCGCTACCGATCAAGTTCCCTTTCTGGGAGTGTGTGCGCGTGTACGAACCATCGTCGCCGTCGTCGCTGTGCCATGGTTCCGTCAAGGACGAGCACACAGTACATACACCGCCGCCGTTACGTCGCAGGGTACCGATCACGCACGTGGATACACCGAGACCTCGTCTTTTCTCTGCGCCGTCTTGCGTTTCGGTTTCTGCCGTTGCATCACAACGAGGATACACGGCTGGCGTTCCACGGTGCCCCTTCTTGGAGAGGAATAACGAGGATGATGATATAATTGATGTTACTCAACTGGAGAACGGGTACCGTATCGATGAGCACGGAACAACGCGCTAGCTTTAGGCCTGGTAATTATTCGGTGTAAGTTTGGAGGAATATGTTGATTAAAAGTGGACAAATTCTTTGCTTCTTCACCTGATACTAGCAACTATTAGTTAATAACGTCAGTGTAAACAGTCGTCTCCAAAGCAGAACGGAGCTTCTGGCTCGAAATAAGGTGATCGCTATCCTCTCCACTTCTACTGTTGCCGCGGCGAATGAGAGACTGCGTATGGGCAAGGGGGGCACTTACAATTAGTCTCTTTCACTCTTTCGCAGTCTCGCTCGTTCTACGCGATAAGGCGATAAAGCAAAGCCAAAAAGATCCCCTGTCTCAAAAGAAAGTGGCGTTCGGGACCAGACAAGAGAGCTGAGCAAAAAGGGAAACATGTACAAACTAATTTCGCCTAATCTTCAACATCTACCATTAGCAGGGGGGGTTCAACAAAAGTTCTCCGACCTAAGCCCATCCGTGCACGACTCTAAGCGAGCACCGATCATCCCCGAAGAACGTGGCCCGGTCAATGAAAGCCCCGTCGGCCATAAATCTCGAAATCAATCCGGCGCGCGCGGGCAGAAGTGCCGTAAAACGTCCGTGCGCGTCGATAATGAACGCGGACAGGCAGGAACACGTTCCCCGCGGTATCTTGATAGCGGCGCGGACGTAGGGCGGGGCAGGCCGTCGGCAGTGGGAGTAGCTGGAGGTTCCGGTTTTCCGGGATCGGCGTTGCAGACATGCCGGACGCGGCTTTTCGGATGATTGGGCTGGCCAGCGCGGCCGACACGATCGGTTTCCGGTCACGGGCCGCCGTGTCGGATTCCAGGTCGCCGCCTTGCTGTGAGTCGACTAAGGGGGGAGAGAGAGGGAGAGTGAGAGAGTGAGAGAGTGGTATCGATTCGCGCCTCGTCGTTAGCGATCCAGAGAGCCACTTGGACTTGGAACGACGAGGGGCCCGAGCGAGTAGACGAGGCAGAGTTCCTCCACGATTTTAACCTTCGCCTGGAAGATGGGGGGTCCATTTTTGACCCACACTATGTATATTTAACAGTGTAGTTCCCGCAAACAAAGTGGAGGAGTAGGAGAAGCGCGTGAATTTACAGCCCTTTCCATTTTAATAGGGAGATGTAGACTTGGGGTCGTTGTTACTCGATGGTGTTAGGAAATCCTTCCTTAAGAAAAGGGGAATTTTTAAATTTTATAGGGCTAGTCTGCGATGAGCAGTCGTGTGAACAATTGCCAAACTATATATTTGTCGCCTAAAAGAGGCAACAGAGAATAGGATAGAATATCAGAAAACATGATCAGGGGCAAAGTTAAACGCTTTCAGTGATAAAGAAACTGAAGTGTTTCCCTGCCTACTTGTTTCACGCGCGGGAATGGGGCATTATGAAATAACAGACTGAAAACATACGATGGGAAATGTGTCCTGGCTAGCGGTGGCTAGCCACCAAAATGTCACGTGTGAAAAGACCCTGCTCGTGTGAAAAAAAGCAGACCGAGGGTGCCGCCACGTCGTTTCAGGGCTTCCTAAGTATCTAACGCGAGGTGTAGACCACGATGGCCTTGCTCCCGATAAAACCGCGCGATTTGCGGCTCGAGCGGAGGCGAGACGCGCAAAAAATCCATGGGAACCGATGGCAAACCCCTCCCTGCCGCGCGGGCGTCTTTTTTCCCTCGTGTTTCCTCAGCCCGTGGAATCGGGTCGCGTAGAGCGGGTTGGGCGACGCGGAAGAATTTCTACCTTTTTTTTTTATTTTTGCTTTGAACGACGAGGTGAAATGTTAAGTAACACCGTAAGTAATAGGGAGAGACGGAGACAGTGGCGACGGAGAGCTGGCGCGGCGAAGTATGTCGAGTATCTAGCGTCTCGAGGATCGATAATCGGCGGAAAGGTAACGAAGCGCGTTCTCGGCTATAAATAAAACGAGAGTCCCTCGCGAGACGCGAAAAATGTCGTAGACTCGTGTCGAATTAGAGTCGTCAAGGCCGAGATATACTTGATTTGTTGGATAAGTCTGACGCGGGACTGGAGGTTTTTTATGGGTGATGGCAAAGTCTGTGGAATGCGTGAAAACTATCTGAGGATGTGTTAATAGTGGGATGTGCGAGGAAAATGCATGGGAAATGTGTGGGAGGTGCAAGTGTAGAGCGTCGGATATTCGTGGCAAGTTTGTGGGAATAGTGAGGGGTAAGGATAAGAAGTGCGTGGGAGTTGCATCGGAACGGAAAGTTCAGGGGACGCATCTAGAAATGCGTGGAAGTTGAATCCGTAGCACGTGGAAAGTATAGAGGCGAAGCTAAAAACCATTTGGCAACTTTGTCACGAAATCGAGAGAGAGCCAAAAATCGATTTGTCACATTTTTCGAGTTCAAGGTGGGTCATAATCAATTGAAAAATGCACCGGTAGTGTACAGGCAATGTGTTGGAAATACGTATGAAGTGCAAAGGAAGTACATACCTATGTGGAAATGTGTGGTAAATATTAAGAAATGCAGAAGTGCGGAAAGTCTGAAATGTGCAAGTGCTCTTAAGAAATGGTGAGCCATGTGGAGTAGAATAAATATATGGGATGTTTGTGGAGATTGAGGTACAGGTATGGAATATAAAGAATGAACACATGGTCTATTGCTTTACATTTTATTCATAATTTAAAACCAAATAAAACATCCCAATTGTAAAAATAATATTGGTAAACTTAAAAGTAATCCATAAATTGTCCGCGAATTATATACTTTATTCCTTCCCTGCGTCCATCACGCATCCGTTTTACAATCCCATCCCTACATTTTCCAAGAAGCTTCCTCCAAAACTCGTCACTGATGGTCAGCAAAATTATCGCCTGCTGCTCGCGGGAAGGTATGAAACCCTGTGGAAAATATGTCGAGCTGACATGTACCCCGCCACCAATTTCGAAGATAAAGCGTTGCTGCGAAAGGCGTCTGATTAGCGAAGGGAGGTAATCTCGCGGATAACGCAGAGAGCCTTTCTCGTAGCGGGGCCGCTTTACGAGATCATTCTTCGGAGTTCCGGCTATTCGCGAACGCTCTCCCGCGTCCAAGAGGGTCCGTGAGTGCCACGAGCCCGAAGGAAAGTCGATACCTCGGACCCTCCCTTCCGTGCCTCTCGTATCGCTTCGTAAAAGAAACACCGCCGCGAGAAACAGGATCGCCGAGACTTCTCGCGCCACTCCAAAAAAGAAACGGGAAAAAATGAAGCAAAATCGGCCGGCGAACGAAACGAGCTTTCTCCGCCATGGTCGGGAGCCTCATGCGAGCTGTCGCTGTCGCTGTCGAACGCCCGAACGGACGTTTCCCAGTAACGAGCCTTCGAATTTCCCGGGGATAAAGTAGGCGGGGTGGCCTGCTATCGGGACGGCAGACGTCGGGCAAGATCAACAAATATCGACGCGGCTTACGTTGGATCATGAACAGAGGGCGGCCGCGCAGGGGGGTCCGCGACGAGGTGAAAGGGAGGTTCTCGTCAAATAAACGAGAACGTGAAAGGAGGATCCGCGGCTGAGAGACTCTTTGTTCCGTCACCGAAACCCAAACACTTTTTATACCCGAGGCGAGTATGACCTCGGGTTCCTGCCTCCTCCCCTCTTCCTCCACCCGCCGCGTCTCTGTTTACGGCCACGTTGGTCCTCCTCCTCTTCCCTGCTCTCCTCGCCGATACATCCATTTCTCTCGCACGGTATCCGTCTATCCTTCTCGCCATCCCTCCCTCCTTCGCCTGTCTCCCTTTTTCCCAGTATCGGCATCCCGCAGCACTCAACAGGGGCCGGGTCATTTATCTAAATGGCTACTGGGTGGCCCGGCTCGCGCAGTGTCCTGTCCCAACAAACCAAAACTAACCCAATCACACGGGACTGCGAGCGGGGCTGCGGAAGAAAGGCACCCGAGAAACAAACGTCGATAGCCTCGGATAGATTGAGGCGCACGGAATGAGGGGGATATAGGGAGGCATAACGAGGCACACCCAAGTGGCGTGTGAAGCGATATTTTGGGGGGTGCGGGCCGTCAGGTGTGTTCTTTGACACTTACCGCGGGACATCTGCTACCGACTTGGCACCTACTGATTTCAGGGGGAAATAATGATAAATATATCACTATATAACATGTAAAAAAACGTACATTAATTAATGGAACTCTGTAGTATGTGACATACTTCGATAGATGTAACACCTATACAGTGGTGGGCTATGGAACGCACCAATATGCCTATTGAAACTGAAAACAGGGAATGATCTAGGGTCCCACAGATAATCATCAGGCTTACAAACAAGGGGTATTCCTTGATCCTGTGATAAGGTGCAAGGGAACAAGAATTATACGAAATGTGCCTTTGGGCCCTTATGTCGAAGACCCTCGGTTCTTACTGCCTCGACGACCTCACTAGATTCCTTCCACCGCCGATACGCGTTCCAGGAGAGCCGCGCAGTGTGGGGTATCCAGTCCCTGGGACCAGTTCCGAGTACTCTCGCGGGCTCTTTCCTCTTGGGCCGCCGCGCCGGTACAGTCGTCGTTCCTTGGCGTAATGGAAGTAATCCGACCTCGTTGAGAATATTTAACGGCCGGCCGCAATGATACCCCGTGCCACTTTCGCGGCCACTTCCTAGTATCGTTGTTATGCAATGACACGCCGCCACCTCGGGACCGTTTCAATGGCTACAACGAGCCGTTAGATCTCGTCCCGCGCCGTCCAGATCCGCCTGGCGTGCCAGGACAGCCCCGTTAACGTCGCGTCGCGTCCCGACGACGACGCGACTATTTTCAGACCGCTTCCCCGATCATCGACGTCAGCTGCCGCCGCTCCGTTGCGTCACCGAGGAAGAGGCAGGCCTGACGGGTGCTCTGTGCCACGGGAGGCTTTGGTTTTCGGGCAAAACCACGTGCTACTCTCTCAACAATGCCTGGTAGAATGGGGAAGCCCCTTATAGTCCTAGCGTGCAAAACTGATGCGCTGAGAAAGGACAATTTTCCCAACCCCTTCAGTATTGCGCACGAGATCTACTTATTTATACTGGTACCGAGGATTTCGTGGAGGCAGAACGTCATGGTGGTCGAGGGAAGATTTCACATTGATAGTGTTACGTGTGTAGATAATCAAAAATCGTACTATGTATGTGGAGATCAGTGATTTATACGGGGGTGTCCTTTTGTGTAATATGAATTGTGGAATGTATAGTTCTTGGGTGTAAGACTGGAGGGGCTGGTAACTTTTCTCCTTTCTCAGCGGCACCATGTTTGTCACATCTATCAGTAAATGTATACTGATCATAGCCCTGGTCAGAAATGCTAATCCCTAGTAGCATTTTTGGTTGGCCAACGGTAGCCAACAGTTGGGAATTAGTTGGGATATAGTTAGCGTTTTGCCTACAAATTCCCAACATAGGGCCTACGGCAAAAAACTTACGACAGTTTGGCAACGAATATTCAATGCTGGGCCTACAATTATTATGGTTGGTTATATAACAAAAAATTACGACAGTTTGCCAACGAATATTCAATGTTGGGCCTACAATTATTATGGTTGGATAATTAACAAAAAGTTACGACAGTTTGCCTACGAATATTCAATGTTGGGCCTACAATTATTATGGTAGGTTAATTAACAAAAACTTACGACAGTTTGCCTACGAATATTCAATGTTGGGCCTACAATTACTATGGTTGGTTAATTAACAAAAAATTTACAACGATGATTAAATGTCGTCTTACAAATGTCAGGAAATTTGCTACATCCAAAAACCTGTTATTATATTCCAAGTTGTGATTTTTCTTTTCTTATTTATAAATACGTAATGAGGACGTTTGTCTTGAGACGAATGTGAAATTTTAAGGAATGAGTCTAAAGGTTGAATGATGATATTTTGTAGAATATTTCGCGTCACTGCGCAGTTTTTATAAACAATTAATACTAGCTATGTAACTAGAAATTAGAAGTGTTTACAAGGAAATGTGTTGGGTAAGTGCGACAGCGGTTGCTTCGTAAGCGGAAAGGTTGGGTTCCGATTCTCCTCACCGCGAATTTTTTTTTCCTAAACCAGGCCTGAAAAAGACGTGTTTAAGACGTCTTTTGAAGTTCTTCAAGACGCATTCTGGACGTCTGTAAGATGTCTTTTGGAAAGAAACTGTTGGGCTTATAGAAAAAAAACCTTCAGTTGGGCCTATGGAAAGAAACCTTCAGTTGGGCCTATGGAAAGAAACCTTCAGTTGGGCCTGCGTTGGTTACAATCACTGCCCCATTTCAAAATAGCGCGACACTTCAATAGTTGGCCAACGGATAACACGTCATTGGCCCAACAAACTCCCAGCAAATAAATGCTACTAGGGATTCTAATGCAATCCATAATAATTAATGTGACTTGCAATTGTATTCATAAGCCTGACCCATGCGCAGGAAGTCCTGTTTAAATTGGCCCACTCGAATATCTTCAAAGCTATTACTATCAAAAACAATACTGAAGTTTCGTCACGCTATGTCAATGTATTGCAAAATTTCCCATATCATCTACTTTTTGGAAGATATTAAGATATTCACGTATATCGATTTAAGTAAGAGCTTTCCTGTAATAGACAATTACTGTCAAAACATCAGCTGGCGCGTGATAAAAAATCTTTTCGAAGCAAGTCACGCGGTATGTGATTCCTCCGACGCCCTCCTACGCGTGGTTCACGCGCGCCCCGACGCTGGTGGAACAACGACCGACTCCCTCGTGAATTTTTTTAATCCGATTCGCTGGCGCGTTTGCGTGGCTGCCGCGTTGTTTTCCACCCCCGCACACATCCCCCGCCCTCTTTCCCTGCTCCACCTACGACCCGGGTCGTTCGTTTAAAATGCAAACTCGTGGTCCACGGGGTTTTAAAACACCCGCTATACGCGGATTTCGTTGCGCCGCAAAACTTGGCCCGTCCCGCGCCTCTGCGCGCGGATTTATGGCACCGCTGACGTGTTTCTATTCTGAAGCTTGCCGCGTCGGAGATTTCCCACCGTGCATCCTTTATTTTCCTTACCTGGCCCCGATCTCGAAAAATCATTGCGCCATGGAATTCATTGGCGAAAGGTATAAAAGCCCGTGTTTACGCGATTTTCAGGGGTTCATAAGGGGGGTGATGTTTGTTTCGTTTGGAAGATACGAATGATTATTCTGTTGAAGGATGTCTTCCGGTAGGGACATGCAAAACCGATATGTAACAGTGCGGTGTTTAAGGTGGGAAAGCAGTCGGGCAGGTTTTGGGGCCCGTGAGTCTTGGTGGAAAGGGGTTAATCGTACTCCTTAATCACGGTATGAGTAAATCAGGCTGTGTAGGAATTTGAACCTAGGAATGGAAAGTGATAGTTATTTTATATCTGCCAAACATCCCTAATCGTAGAATCCTCAGTAACGGGAGGCTGACAGAAAGCTTGTTACCAACAGTAGCAAAGGCGCCATTATTCCCCTAAAACCGACGAGATCGTCTAGTATGATACGTATATATTTCCCAAAACCCTTTATGAAACATCTCGCAAAGTGACATCTAGGTTTTGCGTCCTATGGCTAATGTCTGACTCACCCTGACGACGAGCCCAATAACCCCTCGAAGCCAGAGTTAAGCGCGCGTAACTCGAGACCCGCCATGATCCCAGCCCATCCATCCATCCAGCTGTACCGAACGAGGGTCGATACCCGATGGAAGCAATCCACGATGACGTATACGAGAATTCTTCTACGAGCCGGCCACCTCTTGCCACGGTTCGCCGACAAATGGGACGCAGGAGTCCCTGAATGAGACGCGTGCGGTCGTCGTGGTTCGTTTGCTCGCGACGCCCGCCTTTTCGTCGACCCCTTGGCTTATTCGCTGCGACGTTTCGAACGGTCGAGCCTCGATAAATATTCATACTTCGCGCGGCGACTTTTGCTCCGTAAATAGATTAAACGAACGAGGGGAATCCTGGGAGGTTCCCTTGAAATCCCTGGAGCTGGCGGAGAGTAGCTCGTCCAGGATTCCGTATCCCTCGGGTGCCCAACTGCTCGTGAGGTAACTGGGGGTAACTCGTAGTCTCGAAGAATATCGGTGTTCAGGGAAAGAAGTTAAAGTTGCGGAGGGAAAAAGGAAAAGAAAGTGGAATAAGTCCTGTAAATTTTTATACGAAAAAATGTACAATTTGCAGGTTGCCAATACTCCCCGATATGTACACTTATACAAATATTTTTTCGATCTGTCTTAATTTCCAAGTATGAATGCCTCAATGATATTCGTCGCAAAGTGAGCGGTGGAGATGCTTGTCCTCCAAGATGGTCAAAATGGCCACCGTAGACGTCGATGCACTCGAACTGTCTCAAAACTTCAGTATATAGCTTCGGTGCGTACACACGAACTTCTCCCTGTATTTTTATAAACTAAATTCCCTTCACAAGTTACGCCCGAGCGTATTATGAAACCCTGCGGATATCTCGACGCTCCCATAGACAGATCTGCTCCCGCAGCGCTATATCGTCGGGATATGCGCTCGTTATACGGCAATACGCATCGCGTGACACGGCCATCCGTAGGCGACAGAATGCCGAGCTCATGCCTGGGCGTATTCAACCGTGAAACTCACCCCATGCGCGCGTTTACATAAGCACGCCTGAGAAGACGCGTACACCCTCAAGTAGGTTAATCCCCGCCCGTTTCGATCGGACCGGTTATCTCGAAGGGGGATGAGTGGGCGATGGACGTCGGCTGACCCCGGAACTCCTCGATCGTCTACGATTATCGGGGGTTCGAGGGATCGGGGTCGCGATAGTTGCTTTTAATTTTGGTGATGCACGCGCTCTCTTCCTTCGAAATCTCTATTCCGTGGATAATCCAGCAATGGGAGGGGTGCTGATCGCTGGTGCTGTCAGAAATCGAGTCTCCGCGCCTGGACCTTATAAAATAATTGAATAGCAAAGTTCCTTCTAAAAGAGGGAAGAATTTCGTTTTTGGAACAGTGTTTGGATAGCTTGGATTCTACTAGACTAAAGACATTTTATAAATAATAAATTAAATTTGCAGGCGATAATGCTTGCAAGGGAGCCAGTATTGTTTTTGGAAGCTTCTCTTAATGTGACAGTCGTATTTTGGTGTTGTACTGTTAATGGTGATGAGATTAAGATACATGGAATTTTGTTGAGAGTATGATACCTCTGGATTTATAGATTCTCTAGCGCTCTAGAGTCAGACCCCAACCGTCCACAACTTCCAAGACTTTCAAAAAAATAATATTCGAAGCAACTCGAATTCTCATACTATCCAACTGTTTATATCTTCAGAACCCAGAAATTCGCTTCGCTAAATATTGTTATAAGTTAATTGATGAATCGGGCATCGTGGGCACCAGATTCGGCCATGGCTGATCCATACCCCCGAAAATTGAATCATCGAGCCGTTTCGGTATGCACGCGGATCATCGATTTCCGTTCGTGGACGGGATAGAGAGGCCCCTGGCCTGGACTGGGGTCGCCTCGATTACATCCAATTACGGCGACGCGGTCCTTAGGTCGGGCGGGGTTAGGGAGGGGGGAGTGGGTGGGTGTTATCTTAAGGCGTGAGGGAGGTGGAGGGGGGTGGCGGTCACCTAGATATCGGCATTGTTATCCTGCCTGACCGCAGCCACTTAACCGAGTCCGTGAGCCTTCCCCCCACGAGTTCAACTTTACCCTTCAACAGGTGTTTAGGGAAAGACAATAATGTCGCGCATGCGCCTCCAAACTTCTTAAGGTCGCAAAGTTCGCCGGAACAATCTGACCGCGGGGCCGTGCCTGAGGACCGTGACGACGTTCGCGCACGACGTTAATTGAGTTTCCGTGGCGGTTTGGAATTTTTTCCCACCTCCAGGGGAAGCCTGCGGACCGAGGGGATGATTTCGGGTGCAGCTTTCGCGAAATGTGCCCATGGCGAATCCTCCTTTTGCACGGGGGATTTTGAAGGAAGCGCCAAGCCGGCCGTTTCGCATTTAAAGTTACCCCTTTCAATTGCAAAAAGCGAGAATACTGATTTTCGTTTTGTTTATGCGATAGAGTTATTTTTATTTCTGGATCATAATGAAATAATATGTTTAAAAGCTCCGGCGTTTCTACCAGCGTCTGTGTGTTTAAATTGTATTGGCTTCGAGGAGTTTGCTGTTAAAAATAAGGGAAGAAATTTGTAGATTTACCCGTTTTATTAGAAATCTATGTTATCGACTTGAGGCACATATATGAGGGGTCTTTATATTAGCGAGGGTGGGTAAAGGCGATCTGCTCGGGTGGTAAAAGAGAATTGCAGGAATCTGGTGTACTTCCGATGTGAAGGTAGAAACCTTCTTATCTGCAGCACGGTTGCATGCAGGGGGATAGATGGCGCTGAAGCGGGTAAATGCATTTTTTGATTTTCGGCGTGTTTGGAAAAGACGTGCAAGAGAATTTTGAACACTACGCGATTCACAGTTCTCGAAATATGAACCTCTTGCAAAGTTTAACATAATACATTTTTATGAAATAGCAAGTACACACGTTAAAATTAACGCGATACTCGCGTGCCTTTTAAAACTATTTTCTCAAAAAGTCAATTTAACTCTTTAAAATCTGGATTCGATTATTAATTATATCTTATTTGTATTCCAGGCGTTAAATGGCGCAGAAGGCACCGTTCCACCCGGCAGGGTGTACAAAAAAGTCGCGATCGTAGAGAACTTCTTCGACATTATTCATGCTGTCCACGTTGACCTTGAGGGTCGTCCAGGGAAGCATGCTGGCCAAAAGAGAACGTACAGGACGGTAAGTTTCAAACACGATGCACTTGCAACTATTTCCTTCTAGCCTTCATGCTCAGTATACCCAAACTGAAAGTCCGGAATTGAAGATTCTCGGTTGGCCTGTATTGAAAAATTCAGGTGGCTCGTGAAATCTTCCTAAGAAACTGATAATCGGGTCGCAGAATGCAAAAAATGGGTTTCGTGAGAGTTAGTGGAGATCACTAAACTGTGATGATGATAGCATGAAAGTGGCGTTTGTGCTTAATATAATTCACAATCGACAAAGTGTTCTACATCTATAAAAGCATTTTGCCCTGGTTATAATTCATGCTACATTAGCTTCCCATACCCCGCAAAAATTTACACGACGCATAGAGGGGGTAAAACGCGTAATAGCTTCCTTTTTGAAAACACTACCCTAATTAAATCGCTCTCCTCTTTTAAATCCCCTACATTTTCCAACATACTCTACAAACAACAACCTACTATTTTTTCCAGTGCTTCTACGACTGGCACTGGTTTATTTATGATCTAACAAGATTCTACCTGAGTGAGGGAGACTACCTCTGGCTAAGGAGCACAGTTCCCCACTTCACATGTAGGATGTCTTCCTACACACATCTCTTAGATCACGGATAATTACATAGGTGTTCACAGGCTCAGACAAAATACCACCACTAGGACTCGTATCCCTTTCTGACGCATTCTCGTAAACCCCCCAGCAATACAGGTTGGCGTCACTTCCAGGGTTAAGCAGCCTGTTCCAAAGACCTACTGTCCCCTCCAGAAAGAGCACGAAAAACAATTCACCCAGGACGTATCTGACGCGATCAGAATTCAATCGACGCCGCTGAACGTGCCCCCCAGGGGCCGGTGTATCTGCGCGGCGGTGACCCCGGGTCCGTATCGTCGTCAGGCCGAATTCTTGCATGGCCGGCCGCGACACGCGATATTTACCGTTCCCCGGGGAAGGCGGTGAGGCATTCAAGCGTCGAACACTCGATACCACACGTCATCTCACGTGTTCCAGGCGCGGTCGCGTCGCGCAAACCTCCCTCGAGGGTATCATATCTGTTCCCCGACACGCTCCACCCCCTCGCGGCCGCCGATCGGTTCGCCCTCTTTCTCCGCCTGTCCGTTCCTCTTTCTCCCCTGTTCGCAACCCCTCCGACCTTCCCACCGCCGTGCCCCGTCCCGCTCCTCTGCCCCATCCACCCCCAAACCGCGTCCTCCACTTCCTCTGCCTCCCTCATCCTCCCTCCTTTCTCTCTCTCTCGACCACCGCGATCTGCTTGTGATTCAAAACCTCAGGACACTTGTTGCGTTGCCTGCTTATTCGTGCACTCACACTGAGACAGACGCATACATACGTAGGGAGCGAACACGCGTGCACCTACGATGGAGTACTCGCGCGCGCGCGCGCGCGCGACCCTGAAACCGTTTTACGTTTAAGTCGACGCTGCAAGCCGTGAATCGTCGGATCGTTGAGATACTTTCAAGTGGCGAGTTTGAGGGGGGTGGTTTCGGTATGGTTTATGGGACCGATGGGGCTCCATGCAAGGGTGCGTCTGGTAGATTCTGCGAAAGGTGAGCTGTTGATGAGCTGGCGTGACATTTTTGAGGGAAGATCTGGGTTAGGAGCGGAGTTTTTGGATGCGCTGAACGGGGTGATAATAAAGTGCTTTGGTTCTTGGTTTTAAAATACCTTAAAAAACAATTATCATCCCATTCTGAAATCTTTGGTTCACACTGTTTAATTCAACAAACTCGTGAGTGAATATACGGTCAGAGTGGAAACGGCTCATGTGCATATAGAGAGGGACGATAGTGAGTTTAGCACCAAATTATTTGACGACTGGCGTAAATGTGAAGGGTTGTGTCTGTGGAGGGAATTTGGAGCAACGAGCGCGTAGAGATTGGTGTACACTCTGTTCAAGAGGAATAGAATGGCACCATTTATTTTGCCATTGCCAAATTTCGTCAATTCTGTATTTGAACAAAAGGAATACCTAGTGGAAAATAGAAATGAAGATAGGAATAAATAATGAAAAATGGAGACGGGTGTGTAGTGATAAACTTAGAAGACACATTTTAGTAGCGTGTTACAATCGTACATTTTTCGTTACTTTTTACGAATTAAGATGCATTGATGCAGGATAATTGTATTTTTGTTAAGTTTGTGTTAGTAAAATGTTCGCGGGATTTGGATTCACGATATTGGTGAAGATGTGATGAAAGTGTGGGGTGACTGTGCGAGTAAGGTTTTGGCGAAGTTTAAGGTGTAGTGTAATGCAAGACGCCTGTGAGATTTGGGGGGTTACGGTACACGCAAGAGGGTGCCGAGTTGCGGTTAATTGATACTTTAGTCCTTGGGATATCGATTTCCTAGCGTGGAGAAATAATAGCACCCTTCAGTTTTATCACGAAACCCCTACCGATGCCATAAACTGATTGATATAATTACCTATTAATTAAGTGTATTAAGTCGTTACTTTATCAGTGCTATATTTTAAATTATAATTTTCGCGGAACTTGTCAGATTTCTTATTAAGTGCATCTTTCGTTAAATTGAATTCAATACTAATTAAAAAGTAATAAATAAAGACGATCTTCAGTATTCGAAAAAATGCAAAATACCAATTCCAAAATGTGAAATAAATTTTTCCCGATACATATATAGATGTCCTAAAAAGAATTAAGCAGAAATAGGGGATAACTTGCTGGAGGTTTCAAGTCTTTTCTGAAAATGAAGATTTCTTGCGACTTTTTGTTTTTAAGAAACAGTTCTAACATTTTGATATTCTAAATTTTTTAAAATTATCTTATGCTCTCCTTGAAATAGTTGAGATGATTAAGACTATTTTCTCCTCATCTTTCAGTAGTACTATCAATAATTAACGCTCCTTTTCTTCTTGACTTCATTTAACCTGCAACAATACCAAAGTACAAAATAATTCTAAAAACTTAGGAACAAATATGAAAAATTAACGAGAGAAGTCTTTTTTACACTTTTTAGTGTCATCAAACTTTCCTCGTTGATGTTGTGTCTACAAGTGAACAAAAACTACTGTAGCGCAAATTGTTTCGTAATAAATAGCGTTATAAACGAACCTATAACAAAACTACTTAGTCATTTGTTCCTCCCGATTCTTTTTTCTCAACATCTTTCAAAATTCTATTAACAGTAAATCTTCCTACTTATCGTCCTCCGTATTCACATTCGGAAAAATGATTAATCCTCTCCTATCGGGAACTGTAAAATCTTCTTTCATCAAACTTCGAAACGAGACTGTCGTCCGGGACTCGCGATAAGTTTGCCACTGTGTCACGTTGATCCAAAAGCTATTATCTCAGTTTCTTGTGCCACAGCTCTTTTCTCCGTGTCGCGGTCGAGCCCCCAGAAGTAAATCTTATTAAATTACCTAGCGATGCAGTGTGGTTCCTGTACACACGTAAAGAGGAGCGTGGAACGGATACAGGGTGTCGCATTTAAATCAATCGAATATCTTCGAAACTATTGATGATATTGAAAAAAGTTTCACGTAAAAGTTAAATATTTTCTGTCTTTTTGTAGATGGAGTTGTGGAGGGAATGTGCGGGCCGATTCTGTTTTTTAAATGTAACTATGTATTTTATAATGAACTAATCGATGCAATCCTGCATTAACTATAAAAAAGTATTAAGGTACTTGTACTGAAAATTTATTAGTTTCGGAGATATTTTAATGTTAGCTTAAATAGCTCTGTACTTTGTTTTAGTTAATAAAAGCTGCACCGACTAATGCATTAAAAAATAGATCTTCCTGTTCATAAAATCGAAGTTTACCATCACATCTGCTGTACATTTTCACTCCAACAGTTTTGAAGATATTTGTGCCCAAGAGTCATTAATTTGGGAGATATTTTAATTTCCTAACTCACTGGGGTTTCTACACAAGCACTCTAACATTTCTATATAGTACATAAAGAACTGCATCGATTAATGTAGTTCAAAGTATGTACATACTTACTGCCATTTAAAGAAACAAAATTGACCTTCGTATCTTTACTATTCCACCTCCTACAAAATAACTATTAATGTCAGGGTATATCTCCTTTAAAACCGTCCCACTTTTGTCTGCGACATTTTCCCATATCACGAATAGTTTCGAAGATATTCGCGTGGATCGATTTAAACGCGACACCCTGTATGCACCCATACATCCACGTCGAGAGCTTTGCCTTTCTCGGTTCGCAGCCTCCCATCCTTGATTAAGTTATGCCGCTCCTCCACCTCCTTGGAGAGAAACGTTTCCTATTAAGAGGCAGAGGAACATCCCCCTCCGGCTAAATACCTCCTCTCGCAAAGACATCAAAGTTCCGTTACTGCTCATGAATTTTCCCTGGTGGGCGTTCCTCGCGAAACGGATCCACGTGACGGTAACGTTTGACAGTGGAAGGAAAGGGGTCACTCGTGTTGTCCGCTGTGAATCGAGTCCTCGCGCTTTCTGACCATTTCCATGGAAAATGTTTGATGGTCGAGACCCGAGGACTGCTTGCGCTAACGGGGCAATTAGTCTGGGGCCATTCGTGCAGTGGGAGAAACGGAAATTGGTGGGTCATTGGTTGCAGCTTTCGGATTACGGGTGTATTGAGGAGTAGTGAGGTCTCCAGTGCGCATGCTCGAGTTGGGAAGAGTGGGTGGAGTCGATGACCCTCTCCATCCAAAGTGTGGAATCGTTAGGTCGGAAGTTTGGTGGACTAACGAGTGTGAAGGCATTGCAATTGGGTGGTTGACAATTGGAATTCTCTAAAGATCAGTGTACTTATACTTAGATATTTTTTTAATCCTTTTTCTTAGCATTTAACCCTCGGCCGGCGGTAGACAAGCAGTACTGGGTCTTTTTGGACCCAAGTGCAACGTTACCGAGTGTAATAGTAGTAGGGAAAACTTGAGAAATCGGAAAAATTACTTCTCTAATTCTCTAAGAAAAAAACATTGTTTAAAATGGGTATAGTACGATAGTTTATATGGGTCAAAACTGACCCAGGCGTCGACTTCCGTGTGATCACTCGAACCGTTAATGAAGATAAATAATTCTTTTAATATTGGAGATTTTTTAAATCGTTCTGGGTCACTTTGTTGACTGAGCCATTTCTTTATTAAAGAGTTTCCTGTATATTTAAAAATGTGTATTGAATAATCATTAGAGACGAATTATCATGTTACGACCATAGTAGATGGTTCATTCTATTTAATGTTACATTAACTCATTTTGAACATGTAGTGGTACAAAAGGGGCAAAAATAAATGTGACAATTTCAACATCAAAATCAAATTAAAAGTCCGACATTTGCATTTCAATACTACTATTAACTCATAGTCAACATCTCCTTATGCCAGAATCATGACCCACTCAAAATATGCCCACAGAATATCTCCACTCACTTCACATTGCTTTGTGGCAGCTGAAAACCCCTACATATCCTACAAACTAAAAAAGAGTACAAAAAGAAAGAAATAAAAATAACCCACCAGAGCGACGAGTCAACTGTTCTCACACGTGGCGACACGCTTCTGTTTCAGATCACGGAGACGTACGCGTTTCTACCCCGCGAGGCGGTAACGCGATTTCTGCTGGGCTGCACGGAATGCCAACGACGCCCTCGTACTCCGAGCCCGACGAATTCATCGAACCAATCACAGTCGACATCGACGACGCCAATAACGACCACGACACTGACGTCGACGACGACACCGTTGAGCCCGAACCCAACCCTCAGCGGCGGCGCCCTCACGACCACGTCGACGACCTCGGTGCAAAGTAGCCCTAAGCTGCGCGAGGGAAATCACGCGGCGGAGGGCAAGGGCCTATACAGTTACAGGCACCACAAGCATCCGAAGGGGAGCGCGACGGCGGACAAGCCAGACAAGGAGAAGGAGGAGAAGTACAATCCCCTGAGTATCAGCAACTTGCTGAAGAAGGAGCCAGTCGCCAGCGCTTTTTTGCCAAGCGCGGAGATCCTGCCCGAGTCCAGGCGTACCCCCGAGTCGGACAGAGCGAGCTCACGCAGCTCAGCCTCGTCCAAGAGGAAAAGGATGCTGCCAGAGGGTCGGACGCCGTCTCCCCAGCCTAGCCAGCCGTTGCCAAGGCCGTGGAGCCCTGGACTCGACCCCAAGAACACGCCCATCGACTACAGTCTTCCCATCACTACCTCGTACCTGAAGCACCAGCAAAGGCTGCTGCAGGCGGAGAAGAACAAGGCCGCCGCGATCAAGGAAACCGAGCACGAGCAGATTTGTGCCACTGTTCAGCACCTTGAGGAAGTGGACGCAGTGGAGAGGGACAGATACTCGCCCGCCACCGGGCTCATTGATACCAATCTCAATCTACTGGCGACCATCCAGCACCTGCACTGCCAAGTGATGCTGGCGCTCACTGAGAGACTCAGACCCTCTATGACGATGCCCAGCCCCCTTGTCCTGCCCACGGTGGCCAACGTGCTGTCCAGCGGCATGATGATAGGCTCTGAGGTCTCTGTGCAGACCGGGGAGCATCACGCGTGAATGGAAGAGGAGGCTTGTCTGTGAAGAGGAAGCATCAGGATATTGGCTTGCCGGGCTGAACCTTTTAATCGTGACGGTTCTGTCGCGTGTCTGCTGATGGCTACTGGACTTTGAAGAACTTTAGGTGAACGGATATACCGATGCGTAAATTATTTCGATAGGTTTGTTTAGGTACCGAAAGGAAACCCTGTCTTCTGTGTCACGTGTCGCTGAGTAACTGGGGAATATTTGTGCAGCGTGAGGGGAAGGAGATAGATCGCAAACTTTGAAACGAATTTGATCAGTAGTAGCTACAAATACCGCGGTATTTGTGATCCAGACCAAGGTCGATGTCTGTACTTCTTCTCCTTTCGCTGATTTATCGATTCTCATTCAGTGGTCCATTAACATTTCAATTGCTCCTGCTGAAGACCGTGGACGACAGAGTACCGCAATTACTTCACTCCCAGTAAACCATAAAAAGAAAAATACAGGAATACCTATTCCAGCAGAACGCAAATTGTTTCCCCTTTTAGTTTCAATAAGTTCCACGTTAATTCCTTAAGCAGTCCTGAAAACAGCGTCCCCTTTCATGCTCCAGGAGGAAGTGATCAGAGAGGTCCTACCTGCAATGCTCGTCTACGGTCTTCCAAGGGGGCGCTAACGCCGCCAATATCCTCTCCCAACCTGCCATTCAAACCGTCGGATATCGCTATCATCTATTTAACCAGATAAGATCAATTACTTCGTCGGCGTCAACGTCAGTTACCTGAGTCTGAATCGGTATCGTTTTCCGCTCCCGATATAGAATTGGCTAAACAAAACGAATTATTCGTGAGTCTGTCGAAATATGGGTCGACTGTCGCGCGCGTGTCACGGAATTTACGGGCGCGGCAGCCGTAAACCGAACTTGCTGGCCGAGCCGGTCGATATTTAGAGATCCGATCGTTACGTAGCCTCCAAAATGGGCGACGGGATTTGACAGAAACGATCGTCAAGCCGAGACATCGCCTAAATATTTAACCATCGAACAGGGATCCTCGTAGCTCGATGACCTGCCACTATTTCCTGCATCCGTTCGATGACCGAAGAGCCGTCGCGGTGCGGTAGCATTCAGAAGAGCGCGACAACTGGGCCTTGCAAGTGGGATAATGGAATATATAAAAGGTTCTTCTATTCCTTCTAAGGAGTTCAGCTTGCTAGAAGATCTGGTTATAAATATTCAGCAATCGAAGTGGATCCTATACCGAATCGTTAGCTTCTGAATGGTACCTAGTCATCTTTCGGTGGTACAGGTTGCGAGCTTCGGTTGAGCCTTTCGAAATTATGGATACAGTGCGCACAATTACGCTTGATTGCGGTTGAGTATGGTACGTTTTTTAGGAAGAGATGGTTGATTTTCGGTGGTAGAGAACGAATGTAAGCGATTGGGGACTTCGTTGAGCGAGAATGTGGTTGTAACGAAGGGTCCAGTGACGATGATTTCCTGGAGATTTGACGGAATTGTTGGTGGATACTTGACTTGTCGAGGATTTGTCCGACGCTAAACGTTTTCGTATTTGACCGTGTAGCCTCGTGTATGATATTAAAAGCTAGCGGGTAGTTCTTCGTGTAACATATAGCTTGTTAGCCGGTGAACCTCGAGAGGACAAGGCGATGCGCAGGCGCGTGATGTTCGCGCACGTTCGTACTATAAGTGTTTGATAAGCGTTGTGAAAGTAGACTGGGGACGTTGACCTGACACTCGAAAAGTGTTGAACAGCACCGAATTTATTATTTTGTATATAATCGTTGTAACATAGCGCAGCTAGTTGTTAAGGGTAAAAGAAATCGCGCGACTGTAATATGTACGAATAATATCGCTATCATTATTATCACCGTGACAGTTATCATCCTTATAATTATTATTAATTATTAATTATTATTATTTTATTATATTTAAATTGCACACACGAACCAGATGGGAAAATATATGAAATCACTAAATCTGAAAATGCGTTTCATTTCCTTCCATCACCTCCAGATATTTTTGATAACATATTAATAATGTAGAAGTTATTGATTTCTGATTATTTAATATTGATAAGTGTATTTAAGGAGTAGCGTTGAACACTCTTCCCTTATATTTCGATATCTGGTTACATTTGATATCTGGTTACAGAAATTATTTATATTTGATATTCTGGAATATTGTTATTAAATTTGAAAAATCTATTAAAATATCACGCTTGGCAACCCTCGAATCATAAAATTGCTTGCACTGGAATTGTTCAGGGTATAACTTAAGTACTTACGATTGCAAAGGCTGATTCGTAATTGCACGTCAATGCTTTAAGAGATGAATCTACGAAATAATTAACGAAAAGGATATTACTTGAACATGGGATGCCAAGCAATAGTATACAAGAACAGTTAAAAGATACTATATAGATCCAGCAAACCTCGAATCTAGTAGAGGGCAATCTAGTATGCACTCTGCAGTAGAGGGCAGCACAATCTCCACTTCCTACATGTGCATGCGCAGTAGAGGGCAGCACCGTCTCCACCTCATACTTGCTCATGCGCACTAGGGGGCAGCACCGTCTCCATCTCCTACTTGCGCATGCGCGCTAGAGGCCTCACTATTCCTCGCCACATCTGCACTCTTCTATACGAAAAGAATCTTAACAAAGTTCCCTCAAAGAATCCCTTCCTCCCACAATATCCTCACAAATTTCATTCATTTCCTTCATCCTTAAATACTCCCCAACGTCGAAAGCCCGCTTAAAGGGCAATCCCTCAACGACAAAGGGCCCGAGATAAATAGTGGGCTCGATGTTCAGTGGCAGCATTTGCATCGAAACGCGCGGTGTTTCGTCGTTCGATGTCAGCGATCCGACAAGGAAACAAGAAAGATAGTTCGATCCTCTGTTCCATGAACGAACAATGAACGCAATTGACACTTCTAGCCGTGGGGACGGGGGTCGGTAGCACAGGCGCCTCTGACGTACTTTAATATCACGAACAAAGGGGATGGAATCATCGAGTCCCCTTTAACGAACGGCTAGAGAGAGCAAGGGGGGAGACTGCGGGGTTACCTGACTCTCTCTCAGTAAGGATCGTTTCTTCGAGGCACCATAGGTAATGCAGCCTTCACCCATCTGGCTGTTGCCAGCGTTGTAGCTGCCTCGTCCCATCAACTAGGTGCTTCTGTCCCTCTCTCTCTCTCCTCTCTCTAAGCCCACAGGTCCTCTCTGTCCCTCCTCTGCCCATCTCCTCGCTACCTGTCTTCTTCCTTCCACCCCCGTCTGCCCTTAGGAAAAGTCGCCTCCCTCTCCGCGATTCCAATAAGGCTGCCTCGTACCGTGCTTTCTACCCTCTCCCTCTCCCTCTTAATGCTCTCCCGGCTAGCTCTGTCTCCCTGTTCCGCTTGTCCTCTCACCCTCGTTCTCGTCGGATCCCTCTATCCACCAGCACGCCCGAGAAGCCCCCCTTTTCCTCGGTGCCCCTCGTCCTCCCGCCAGCCGAGACCTCGTGCATTTGCCACGGCATTGTTGCTATCGATTCGCCCCCTCTCCCCCCTGGGAAGCGTGTTTTTCTTCCGATATTTCGTGGCTTTCTCTCAGCTGCCGTCCGTTCTGCTCATCTGGAATAACGAGGATTTGAAGAAACCAGAGTGTCTCTCCTTTCCCTTTCCGTTTTTATCCGCGCGGTCCACTAGCTCCCCTCCCTTCTCCCGTCCCGCGGCTCGTGGATGTTATTTGCGGCTCCAGGCTATCGACTATCCAGCCCTCTCCACGCTTCTCGCAATCTGTCGGCTGTTAACGTTGACGCCTAATCAATTGGTACAAAGATCAGAGATCAAAGAATGCGCGCTAATGCTTCTGCGTTCATGGGATGGTGGGAACCCTTGTGTTTCCTTTGTACAGGATGTCTAAAGATGGTGAGAGTCGAACTTGGTGGGCATACAGTACACGAAAAACTAGAGAAAGAAGTCCCTCCCGTTCGTAATGATAAGTTTCGACCACACAGTGGATACGTAGGTCAAAAAGATTTGCATGACTTGGGCTGGGAAGTGATAAGTCACCCACCGTGTTCTCCTAACTTTGGATCATCGTACTACCTTCTTCAATCATTCCAGAACTTATTAGCCAACGGAAAATTCAATAATCGCGGGGAATCTGAAAATGTAGCTTGCAGAGTGGTTTCAACGTAGAACCGAAAATGTGTAAACACGAAAGACATGAAACCATAAAAATGCAGGCGTTTCTTTAAATGGCGGTAAGTTTCTCAAAAAACATCCTCTTTCAATGTGGCTATGTTTATTTTGAAGGGAAATGATCAAACTTTCCGATAGTATACGCCAAAATTGCAAAGATTGTTGCTTGCAGGCTGTAACGTTTGTCAAACATCAAGAAACTTTTACAATCAGATATCCGCCCTTTAAGAAGGGTTTTTACCCCTTGGGCACTGACTTAAATGAAATCGGCCAAAGGGGCAAAAAAATAGAAGACTTAAACTTTAATTTACTTTCTGGTCCAACAGTTTTGGATATATTTTAACAAAGTTATGGATCTTTAGAATTTGACAACTTTTCAATACTACTGTATTCAAGTTCACTAAATTAATTGAATAATTTATAGAGGACAGGATGATAAATAAATTATTACCAAAATTTAACAAATTCAACACCACATATAAATTTTGAAATAATAAACAAAACTGTGACTGATAAAAGTATTCGGTCACAGTAAGAGTAAACAAACCGAGAAAATTATTTGTCCAGGTACTATATATCAAGTTGCTCACGATATTTACTGCCCATTTCCGCCACGCGGCAACTGACGACCTATCCGTCGCCGAAGGGATAAGAAGCGCCGAAACTCTACCCGGAGATTTCAACGAACGGACTACACTTTCCTCGCGGGACGCACACGTACACGCGGCATCGCGTCGCGCCGAAATCCGTCGCTACCTCAGCGTCGTTTAGCTCGCGACTTTCATTTTCAACGGTTCGATTCACCGATTAAACCTTGTCGCAGGGACGATCGAGCGGCATTTTACCCCTCGCTCGCGACTCGTGCGTGACGTCCATTGTTCTTCGGGGAGCGCCTCGTGATCTCCGCGTCAGGCTTCCTCTTAAGGGGAACGGGGTTGGGTACAAAAAAAAGTAAATTGCCCCGGCCACTCGACAGCGCTGGGTTCGATTCATTCGTCACCATGCATACGTGTTAGGATATAGACTTCTCGGCGGTGTTAAATACCGATATATCGATCCACCGCGCCGTAGATCCCTGTTGATGGAGAATTCAAGTTTCCCGTTGCGGGAGATGTAATGGGATAAGCGATGGGATTAGAGGCTGGATCCGTTTGTTTGGGAGTAGAACTGCAAATATTCGAATAATTTCGAATACGAATAATGACTTGGAATATTCGAATAATTTCGAATACGAATAATGTCTTGGAATATTCGAATAATTCGAATAAAAAAAATCGGATAATACGAATAATGTTTTCGAACATTATTGTAAAGGCGAAAATGATTGAGAAACAAATAATTGTAAAGGCCAATATGAAAAGAATTTCACTATAGAGTGTGAAAAAATATTTCATGTTTAGATTCGGTAGAATTCGAAATTCGATTATTCCGAATATTCAAATACTACTAATTATTAGAATATTCGAATACTACTAATTATTCGAATCTGCGAATACTTCTAATTATTATTAGAATGTTCAAATACTATTAATTATTCGAACAGTTGGATACTCCAAATTATTCGGATTCTTAAAATATTGGAATATTCGTAACAGCCGTAGTTTGGAGTGATGATGATTGTTGAGTAATATTTGTGAAAACTAATGTGTTACCTCTTATTGTTACGAAGAACACTGGTTGTATGATGAAGAAGTGATATCATTGGATTATTCAGTTCTGACTGATTTAAAGTAACATTTTATTTATCTGTAATCGCGACATTTTGGAAGTGGTAAACACGTAGTGGAAAATTTCGAAGTATGTATCCATTAGAATGAACAAATCGGACGAGGAATATAAAGTGTATAAAACCAGGGAAGTTGCAAGTGTGTCAGAAAAATTATTAGTATGTAACTGCTTTCATTTTTGGAATGACAATTCACTGACTTTGACGTCATCCTTCTGTAAAATTTCACTGAACACTTTTCGATATATCTGTGACAAAATTAAATGGTCATACAAGGTGCGAATATATTCTGTTGGATTTCTTCAATGAGCACACTCCTCTTCCGTTTAAAATATTCAGGCGTGTCTATAATGAATGATTTTAAGATTTTTTAAGGCTTTTATTTAAAAAAAATAAAATGAAATAATGATTTTTTATCAAACCGATTACATTTTGTTATTTGTCAATCAAAATATAAATATAAAATAATGATTTATTTTACTTTATATTTATATTTTGGTTGAAAAATAACAAAATGGCACCGGTTTGAAAAAAATGACAAAACACCCGAAGGAATGTGTTCTCGGGTGCACCCCGAGAAAAATCTCGGTTCTTTTTCGATAAAAATGGTTAATTGAGCTACGGGTGATAGTGACACTCATATAGATTAAGAATCTTTACGAATTTAATTTTAGATAAGCCTGAGCCGGGAAATCATCTGCGCCATGAACATACCTCTTTTTGTAGGTGTCACATTGACGCTATAAAAAAACAATTAAAACAAATGAAAAATGTTCTTTTTAATTTTTTTCTATAATATAAAAGTAGCTTAATAAATACCAGAAAGATTTATTTTCTTATCTGTTGTATTTACTGAGAAAAATTCTTTAAAAATAGCTTATTTTTTTCGGCCGATCCAAGTAGAATGACTCCTTAATACAGACTCTAAATGCATTCTATCGGATATCGATACTACTCAATGGTGACATGAAGAAAATAAATTAATGAATCTACAACAACGTATGTTGTGAAATTAGTTGTGTTATTGCACCTATTGATCGACATAATACATGAACTTAATTAGTAGGTATATTCTTGCAAATATATTTAAATCAAATATTCTAATGGCAATCTCAAACGCATCGGAAGTATCAATGAATTTACTGATGGTCCATTATAGTGTCAAGAATAAATGAACAAAATTTGTTGTAAGTTCATCATAAAAATTTACGTTGAAACTCGTTTAGATGAAATAATCCAAGTAGTATAATCAATATTGCGACAGACTTATACTGACAAAATTTAATGATGAATTCCTATATCTATGTTTAAGTAAATGGAATGGTCTGTTGTTGGTGGCATAATTAGGAATGGGTTAATTTCTAATAATAAAAACTTAATTGGAAGTGCAGAATATTTTTTTTGGCAAATAAGCTTCCGTTTTTAAGAATCACAACTGTGAAAATCCATGGGATAGACGTGCGTTAGTTTATAAAATTTTGTAGTAAATTTTATTCCAGAAGAATCAGTGAATTCCAGAAAAGATAGAATTCCAGAAAATCTATAACATTAGTCTCCACAGTGAGTGCTAGAAAGAACACCATAGGTATGTTCATCAATTTCGTCTTATTAAAAATTAGCAACTGCCGCAACGACATTTTTAAATTTATTCTAAATATTCACAATACCCTATTATTGATTATATTTTTCAAACGAGGGAGATTTGGTCTGTAACGAAGTTTGCATCATTTCAAAGTTGCTTTCCACCAACTTGGTGACTACTTTTTCAAAATTTGGTGACTACTTCTGCAAAATTTCAATTTATATATTCATGAAAAATCTTTCCATTCATGATTGCAGAACCAGTAACAGATTACTTTATATAAATACAAATATAAAACCAGCACATTAAATATTGCCAGTAACAGTTTGTCCAAACATTGATTATACTACTAGCTGGATCTACTGGAACTAGACGGATTCACGCAACCATTTCTCTCTGAAACGAACACTCTTTCGCTCAAATCTTCTTCCACATCTTCAACTTATTTATCCACTCAAAATTTCCCATTCGTTTATTGCACAACCCCACGTAACACTTTCTTTTCATGTCCTTGTAGAGCAAAGGTTCTGGTTCAATCAGAAGATTATGTAACATCCCCCAGTGCTAGTCAAAAGGAAGTTTAAATGGTGAAGGGCAATAAAGAACACCCCAATTCAACAGAAAAGAGATGTATATCTCTATCTTATACTCATTCAGAGTCATGGGATCCCTTAAAATATGCCAGTGACACCAACATTTTAAGTAAGCGGATTTTCACATGAGATACTGTTGCGTCTCGTAGTATTTTAGGCATTATTTACATATATTCTGTCACTTTATATCCTTGTTAAACGAATGCTAGTGAATACATACCAAGTGAATATATTTGAAATACCAGTTGTGAGTCTGAGAAGTATCTAACGTAAAGGCAATAAAGACTGTTATTAACAATATAAAAATAAAATAAAAAATGTAAAAATATGTATGTACCTATAGGGTTTATTATACGTGGAAGTTAAATTTTTACGATTAATATAATATTCATATAATCTTGTATTCAATTGTATATAATTTACATATACTTATACAAGTTGAAAAATTAATAATGCTTTAAGATTCCGCAAGTAAAATAAGTGGGTAGATATTGGTCATAATCGATCGAACAGTGAGTGCTAGTATTCGGTGATTTGGGTCGTCCAGAATAATATATAATTATATTGAATAGAAGCCGTAAATCAAACATTCATCCTTATTAAATAATAATTGTTATCATTGGCTCAAATTTTCGGGTGGTATTAGAATTTTTGAGTAACTCTAAATCGATCAAGCAAGCCGTTCAAACATTCAACCTACTCAAATCATTCGAAAAAATCGAGTTGTTCGAATATTCAAGCTATTTGAAGTATCACTTGGATAATCGAGTACCTATTTGGCACGGTTGGAAAAATCGAGTTTCACTCGGTTTGAATTTCAAATATTTGGCAGTTCTACTAGTTTCCCAACCAAGTTCTTAAATTTTTTCCAACGTGGCTTTTCGTGTATGTATTCTCGCGTTGTCTTGCGGAAACAAGACGCCCTTCGGTTTACCAATGCCGGCTGCTTTTTCCGCAATTCTCCCTGCACTTCGTACTGCATACGAGGCATTGAGAGCAAAAAGGGACTAATCCACATTTTTTGCAAAATTGAGTTAGTAGCAATAATAATAAAATAGGAAAAAATATTTTTTTTTCAATGTGGGTTAATCCGCTTGTGCTCTCAATGCTTTATATATATATATATATATATATATATATATATATATATTTAAAAGCAATAAAACATCTGGACACTAAGTGCCGAAGTGACCGCTCAGGAAGAACCACACAAACTTTCTGGGACACCTAATACCAGATACCGAGTGAAAATACATCCCCCATTTCCTACTTTTAAGCGTAATCCAATAAATTACACTCCGATAAAATATTCAATACCCACGCGAATTTACAAAACCCATTGAATCATTCAAGACCCCAGAAGAGTTAATCCGCCCCATCATTAGAATTCCTTACATGCACCCCTAAACATATCCCCTTCGACCACTGTACTTATAGTCGCGGCCACGAGAGCATCCAAAAGTTTCGAGCGCAGCCTCCGACCTTTCGAAGCCGGTTTTCCTCGGGGGTGGAAATCTAGTTATTAACAAATACCTCGTGCCATCGCGTATCGCGCAACCCCATTCCCCATCGCGAGGGGGGTGCCGAAGCTGTCTCAAAATTCCGACTACCGCGACGCGACTCGAAATTGTGTAAGAAACGAGAACGTCGGGCGAGCGGCGCTGGGAGGGGTGGGTCGCCCCCCAACCACTCTCGTAGCGCCGTTGGCCATTGTAATTCGTATCGCGAGCCGTGCGGCAAGATCTCTTATTTTCCCGTAGTATCCAGTATGCCCACCTATATCCCCAACTAGTGTCTACCCTCGTTTCAACCCTCCCGTGCCTGGCTCGTTCCCCCTTTCAGCCTCGTCGTCGACGACGTCCGACTCCACTCGCTTCTATCCTCTATGGAGGATAGCGCGCGCCGAGCTCTAGAATGTAAGGGATGATTTTGGAGATAGCTCGAGGGTCGCTCGGTACGTAGGAGTTGTAGCTTGGTGGATGGGGGTGGAAGGATGGGAGCTGGTGGTGGTTGGACGGGATGGTCGGGTCGAGACGAGGAGCTTTGCGAGAGAGAGATAGAGAGAGAGAGAGTAGGTCTACGAAAGAGGAGCAGTGAGAGAGAGAGAGAGAGAGAGAGAGAGAGAGGGGGGCTAGGTTGGGATCCAGAGAGTGGAGTCAGAAGGGATGAAGAGAGACGCAGAAAGAGAGTGGAGTGGAGAGAGGTATAACAGAGAGAGAGGGGTCGCGGGTGGGTGTGGAGGAGGGTGTAGGTTTGCGAAACGGGGGTTGCCATTGGGATGCTTCGCCCGCGGGGTGGTTGAAAGGGTGCACGGAAGGGGGGAGGGGGATGGAGGTGAGTCTGCAGAGTCTCAGGAGGGTGAGTTCGGCGCCGAGGTGTCGGCCTTTCTCTCTGCCTTCTATGTACGCCACGTATGTACGCTATGTGCGCCGCCCAGCGCCGCGCTCTGGCTTATTTAAATCTAAATAAATAATTCCACTCGTGTCCCGTGCAGCGTGTGACGTTGATCTTGCCGATCGCCGTGATGTTTCTCGATTTAGGTAATGCGCGTCCGCGACACTCTGCGTCGTTCTGCCGGGGGGGGGGGGGGGGGGTCGGCGGGGTGGTCGATGCATCCCCGCTTTTCTCATCCCGAGAAATTCTAAGCAAGCGTGATCTCGACGATCGAACCGTCAATCGACCCGATCGGATGTCACAAGGGCAATTAGCGCCGCTTTCGAGGCGAAATCGGGGCTTAGAATCGCATGGACGTGTCGATGTGCTGGTGGCTTAACAAGGTCTACATTCGTGATAGTAGAGTGGATGTCATAGACCTCGTAGCTTTAAAACTCTCTGTGTTTTGAAATTGATTTTTGGTTTTGTAGAAGGGTTTAGATATAACAGGGAACATCATCCAGCTGACAATTTATGATTTTGATGGAGTTGGTAGAGACATTCTTTTTATTGCCTGAAATTCATGTAGGTACAGAAGGTGATAGTCGTCGAAGTGTGGGGGTGGGGATAACTGTTTAGTTGAATTCCTTGGAAACTTTTGAAAACAGACACTTTTGAATACGAAAAAACTATGGTATTTCCTGCGAAATAATGTAGCTTAAACAAAAATGTGAACATGGTATAAAATTACATTTTTCTTAAGGGTGTATGTTGACCCTCCGTGGTCACACCTTCTTACAATCACAAATTGGTCACATGGGATTCACTGCACCACGGCGTCATTTTTCAGTTACCAATTTCCTATTTTTGAATCTTCTAACTTTTGACCGAAATTTGTACCTATTTGAATGAGTTGAAACTTGTATTTGAAAAAATAGTTGTGAATAAAAACGTTTTTTTTGTTAATATACACCAAATTTTTAAATTTTATTATTAAGGTCTAAAAGTTTGCAGAAATATTGACAAAGACATATCCTGGGTTGCGATTCACCCCGCGAGTCCTGTGTGACCACGAAGGGTTAATTCATAATTGAAGAGTCCTTGTAGAAAACGCTATAAGTGCCAAAAATCAAATTCTATACTATACACATTGGCACGTAGAACATTTTCAGATAAAAGTTTTCTTTTTTCAATTTTGGCACTCACAGTGTTTTCTTCAAGGACTCTTCAATTATGTGGAACTGTACCACTTAAATAAATTTCATATTTTTCTTTGCTCCTAAGTAAATCGGAAAATTCGAGGAACATGTGTTTATCTGCATAGTTGATTATTTATAACCGCTGGTTCATAACTAACAAAAATATGATTTATAAGAAATATTGCTAATAAAGTATTTTCACAGGTTATAGTAGCGACATTTATGATACATCCAAATGTTCGTTTATGCTCATGAAATACGCATTATTTTCTCTATTAAACATTTTTTTTTCAATCTTTAATAATCTCCACGAAATTCGATTAACTAAACTTTCCAGTTTCAACTTTAAGGGCGTTTTTCACCCCTTCAACATAAATTTCAGTGAATAAACAGAACATTTGTTTAACATTTTCTGATACTCTACCAATAAGTCACGTTTCCTTAAAATCAGGAATTGTCAATTGCGCGGTGTTCCTTTTAAATACATAATGTACTTAATTCTTATGAGAATGATTACTCTCTTTGGCGCGCCAAACGAATGGTGTAACCTAGTGCACCACCTCGCAGTGTAAACTGCCTACTCCATTGGGGCTTGCAGTTAAAAACCCTTGTTTTACCGCGAAATAAAATCAGGGATATTTTCGTAAGCATGGTGTCCATTTGTGTTTCATAATTAAATTTGAAGATTCGCAGGGGGTGAAAATCAAGTAGAATACAGAATGTTGTAAAGCTACGAGGTCTCTGATATTCTCCATTGCATTTCATAGAAAAATGAAACGAAATCTGATAGTCATGCACTAAATTAAATTCATGACTCATCGTTTAAAAAGCACGCTTGCAGAAGTTACCTACTTTAACTCTACTTACAGAATAATTGTAAGTAGGTAATTGAGTGTTTAATTCGCCGACGTTTGGGGAGTTCGAAGGGTCCTGCGACAAAGGGAAAGCGGACTTACAGAAATTTGCCGCGGTTGATACTTCATGAAGGTGTCAATGTTACTAACGACTCCCAATTAGCATTGCATGGTATAGACATGTTTATCTTCATCCTTTGCAAACTCCATTCAGCCAATCATACCAACAGAATACCCTATTAGTCTAATAATTAACTCGGATATGTTACTACCCTTTCTGTCATCTTGCCAGGAAACACATAAATCATTTACCTCCCCATAGTTTCCTTTCACGTTTGGCCACTCCAAAATTCCAACTACAAATTATTTATTGCATAATACGTACATATATAATACGTTCAGAGCCTTATTTTAACACTCATACTTTTGCAAATATACCTCGCGCTATCAGAGGACACTATCCAATTGTCCACCTCCACGGGGCTCCCCCACAAAAGAAGTCGATACTCTCCCTACGCGCTCGTATGTACATGCAAATTCTCCTTTCCCACACGCACCCAGGCCTTCGTCCTTTTCGCACGCGCCTGAAACCCCGCCTGTCCTTTTCCTGGCACTACTTGCTCACACTTTTTTCCCTCGGTCAGTCGCGCATCGAGGAAAAAAGAGACCGCCGTGACTCTAGCCTCGGGCTCCCCGTCTTTTCTGCCGCGCGCGTACAGCCGTCTGTTTTTTTTTTTTTCAGCAAGAACGCACGACCTCGCTCGTCCTTGTCGCACCCGTCCAAGACGTCGCCCGTCTCCTTCCTGACACCAGTTGTTGACACTTTTTTCGCCATCAGCTCCTCGAGCGCCGATGAAAAAAAAACCCGTTGCCCGAGAGCCGAGACCCGAGCCTCGGGGCACTCCTTTTTTCCTCGCCGCGCGTAAACAACATCGCTCGTCCTTCTTCCGCACGCCAACACTTTCGCCTGTCTTCCTCGCGCGTGCCTACGAATTCGTTTATCCTTCTCGCGCGCGTCCAAGGCTCGTCTTTCTTTTCGCCACTAGTTGTTCGCACTTCTTTCCCCCTCGGTCAAACGAACACCGACGAAAAAGCAGCCTGCCGTGACTCTAGCCTCGGGCTCCCCACCTTCTTTCTTTCTGCCGTGCGCGCAACTGCGCCCGTCATTTTTGCACGCGTCTATGACTCCGCTTCTCTTTTTTCCACGCGTGTTTTTGTCCGAAGCTAGTTGTTCACACCTTTTTTGCCCTCGGTCAATCGAGCCCCGCTGAAAGACGGGACCGCCGTTGCGCGAGCTCGCGGCACCCTTTCTCCTTCGCCGCGACAACAGCGCTCGCTTCTTTCGCGCGCGCTTTTTTTTTTGTGGGCGCCCAGGACTTGGTTCTTTTTGCTTGGTCAAATCTGAGAGGGGATATTAGGATCTTTTATGAAGACGTGTCATTAAATGTAATGGAAATCTTAATATATAAAGCAGAAAGTGTTTGTGGGTTTGTCCGTCGCCTAAAAACTTTCGAACGGTAAACTCTGAGGTCACGAAATGTGTCCCAGCTCATTATGCCTAGCTAATCCAGATGAACGTGACTATTTTCATAAAAAAAATATTTTTTTTTATAAAATCAGAATCTAAATTTCGAGCGAAGCCGAGTAGTAAAGCTAGTAAAGAATAAAAGTCGTGTTATTGAAATTTAGCGTTTTTTTGTGCTGGACAAGGTTTTAGTTCCTAGAGACGGCTGCAAAGAATACGGTCGTGCTTTTTCGGGTTTTTGATAATGTAACGCTGGAGTGGGGAGACCAATTTTCTTTCGGGAAAATACAGTATTTTACGCCCAAATGGGATAAAAAATATAGTAAATTTGTAAAAAGTATAGTACTTTTCGGAGGATAACAGTATAAAATAAAATTACATTAAAACACCGTATTTTTTAAATGTATATTTTGTTGTGTATTTTGCATTATTAATTATTTTATTGTCTTTAACAAATATGTATATCAAAGGTTTGATTGCACTGACTTTTTCTGAGACTTTTTAATTCGGCAAATTAAAGTTTTGAGGTTGCCATACAATAAAAAGATAAGTAAAAATTGCAGAATTTCATCGATCTCTCGGAAATAAATTATTTTTACGTACTATATATTTTTTTAACAGTAGGTAGTACACTATTTCGGCAAAATATAGTACAATACTATATATTATAGTACGGTTGGCAACGCCACCCTGGAGCGAGATTTGCGGAACAAGAATCTGTTTATAGTTGTTATGTCACAAAAATGACTTCTCGAAATGCGAGAAATTTATGCAGTGTCATTTATTTGGAAAGCCCAATTCTTCTCGATTAAAATAAAACAGCGACGAACATTGTATGATTGATAGTTTGGCTGGCGGAAATTGATTTATGGAGCTTGTTATCGCAAAAATAGTTAAGAATTGAGAGACTTGTCGTGATTTTAAACAAATTCGAAGCAAACCAGCAAATTCATGACTTAAACCAATTATAAGTTCCAGTGGACTGCATTATATTTTAATTTCATCGTAATCCCTAACATCAGGAGCAAAAAATCATGTCTATATCATGAAAATAAAAATAGGCAAAAATATTCCTTAAATAAATTCGAGACGAACAAGCTGATGACTTAAACCCTAGTTAATTTCCAGTGCACTCCATAATATTTCAATTTTGTCAAAGTCTTACACGCGAAGTGCAAAATGCTCCATATTTTTCTAAAAAAATAATTAAAAATCGCAAACTTCGGCGTGTATTTTTTAAAGAAATTTAAGTAAATTGATGACTTCCTCATTTTCACTGGACTACATCATATTTCAATTCCATCGAAATCTGTGACATCAGTTGCAAAGAGCTTTCAGCTATACCACGTTATCCTCTTTCAGCAACTAAATACCAACAATATCTCCAGACAAAATATTATTTACCCCTTAAGTAACATGATTCCAGGATAAAACAGAAACTCATAGAATTTCATCTTTCTTGATGCCAGAGGAGAGCCTTTCGAAAAGGGAAGACCCGCGAGAATGATAGCGACGGTCAGAGGTAAGCTTCATCGTGTTAAAAATCAGTTTAACATCTCTTTCGCGTTACTTGGTACGGCAGAATGATAGAAAAGGCAGGCGCGCCCAGCGAAATAACAGGGTCAGGGAGCAGCCAAGTGGATAGAGAAAGAGAGAGTGATAGCGGCGAAGAGTGGGCAGCGGGGGGTGAAACGAAATGGGGTTACTAATTCCCGAATAATGAAGGGATGAATCGCTAACCCCTCTCTGGGACGATAAAAGGGTCGGTGCTTGGGCGTATTGTTGGAGTTTTACCGTGTTTTTTCAACCGCATGTCACGCATTAACCGAAACAATGTGGCCGAAATGAATGGTCCTTTGCTCGCGCGACCACGCCGCCGTTGTTGAAAACTCGCTAGCGTTTGTCGCGAATTTGTGTACCGAGGATTCTTGCTTTTTCTTACTGCTTACGGCCACGTGCCTCCTTTGTACCCACGCGTTCGCGAAGGGTTGGAATTTCTGATAAAGTTGCTGGCGAAAATTCGTGATACGGGTTTTTATTTTATTTTGTCAGAGGGTGGCAACGTAGAGTAAAAGAAGTTGCCAATTAAGTTAGGGTAAGAAATCTCTTTCTTCTTGGCTCTTTTGAGTATACTTTCCTTTTCGATTAAGTTTCATTTTTTTTTTGTTTTGGTTTGATATTTGAATTTGGTTACAGCTGTAATAAGTGTAATAAGAAATAATGGGGGAAAGGTACAAGCACGAAGATACCGTGGAATAAAAAACTTTGTCAATATAATACTTTGTCAAGTTTTGGATGTAATTTTGACTTGGATGATTTTTTTAAGCCTTTTTTCACCTCATAGGAGATGTAAGTTTTGATCAGCAAGCTGTCTGATTCATGGTTGATGGGATTCGTGATCGCTGAGCAAGCCAGATGTTCCTGAAAACCAGTAGGATTTGTTAATAATTATTTAAATAATTATCCGTTTTTGTATCAACTTAATTCATTTCTTACATAAAGATATCTTGCCAGACAGTTGCATAAATATTACAAAATTGAAAATGCGTGACACCAGCTTCTTTTTTTAAAACTCTGTCTCCCTCCAGATCAATGTTAACAGTCTTTGAATAAAATTATACATAGTTTTCGTTTGTGGAATTAATTTATGGCTGAAGGAGTTAACTAAAGCTAAAAAATTTTGTAGAAGAAATCAAACATGGTGTGCGATTCTTTCATGAAGGCGAGCCACAGGACTGAGTTTATTTGAAAAGCCTGAATCTTTGAACGTGCATTTGAATTTTGTAAATTCATCTCGGATGCATAACAATAATGCATAAATTTGCTTGAATTATATTGACTGAATAACCCAAGAACGAGTTAGGGAATAATGAATTCGAGTCAATTTGCATGTGGTAGAATACACTATTCAGCAACTAAAGCGAGGTAAATTCAGCAAATTAACCAAGAAGATGAACATTTGCTCTTAAAGATGAAAGATCGTGAAATATCCCTACACAAATTTAAATCTCAAATAAATATGTATATTCCTATATATTCTCAAGTAACAATCTTTATATCCTTTTACATTCTCAACTAACAACGTCCCAAAAATATTTCACGAGAATGTTCAAAACATTATCATAGACAATGTTCAATTAATTCAAAACACTAGAAGAATCTTTCCAATGTGTAAAAATTTAAAAAATTCTAGCTCAAAAAGTACTATGTACATTGTTATAACATTTTTTATCATTATAATAAATAAATCACTGTACAAACACCGAATACTAATCTACTTATCTTCTTAGGTGTCATACACTCCTTTTGCAAGAGCATCGTCGTACCAACTACCTGTATTTATTCTGACTACGCATATATAACTATTTTCACCAAGTTTTTCGTCAAGTAAAGGTGCATGCAACAAGAAAAAACCAGGCTCCCCGGTTGTTTTCCAAGCTGCGCCCCGTTGGAGTACGTTTAAACAAACAAAGCGACCTTTTTTCGGAGTAACTTTCGTCGGGGCGAGTGGATTCCGTGAGGACTGTTTGCACGGGCGCTTTATTCTTCTTCCTCCGGGGGTTTTCACCCCTCCAGGCTCGTACTCTCGACGCCTACTTATATTGTTATGTAATTTATCTTGGCTACCCCTTGTGCGAAAGAATGCTCGCCCTTGGACCGTCGCATTAGCGACACCAGAGGGTGTCTTTACTTTTCACTTTTGCTAATTTCACTTCGCCCCCCCCCCCCCTAGACGCGGAGGGGGATGATGTATATAATGGTAATCTGACCAGCGTGACGATTTACGGGAAAACTTTCGAGAAATTGGCAAATTCGAATGTGCTCTAAGCTTTGAATAATATCTAGGCTAGAATAATAATTTTATTACTCTTCCAGTCTATTTTATCATTTTAACCACTTCCAGGTTATTGGATAATGTAGTTACTGGGATTTTGTTCAGTAGTCTGATTTTTTGGTGGAACTTTTACATTATAATACTCGTGCGTCATCTTGTAATTCGATGTACTACGCTGGTTTTTTTAAATTGAGAAATTTATTAAATATTGTTTCATTTATACAATTAGTCAAAGAAGGTGCAAGTCTTATCATGTCTATTATTAAGCCCAACATACACATTCAAGGCGAACGGGTTGATTTTAGAATCACATTCGGTCGATTGTTTGTAATAAAATATTTAGAATTCCATTTTTCTATTCTAGTATTTATATTTCTGATAAAATATGCATATGGCAATGAAAGTAAATCAGGTAATAAAAATCTCTTGCCCTAAAAGAGCTAGTCCCCTTTTTTTAGTCAAATTAATAAGAATTATAATTTTGTAATATATGAAGTGCCATGGCCTCCATTTGGCCTCAGATGAATTGAAGCATTTTATGGTTTTACATATACATATTGGATCATGGAAGTTGACGAAGATTCAGCTGACTGTGACAGAGAGGTATCAAACAACCCTCGAGGCTCTTATTTATGGCTCACGCGTGTCAAAGCGTTTGGAACATACGTATATGTGTAACTGAGCGTTTCAAATGTAATGCTGTGTCCCGAGGAAACCATATTTATTAGAAGACGAAGCCAGACACTTTCACGTTCGTAGATTCTTTTTAAATTCACGTCTGAAGGCAGAATCTTTCCTGTTGATGTTCTACTGCTTCCACAGGACACGATATAGCAAAGACAGTGATGTCACTAAATATAGAATTTCTTGTTACGAAATATCAGCTGTGAGCTGTAGATTTGAATTGCAGGACAAATACGTGAAGCAATTTTCTATGCACTGCAATTATTTATTGAGTAATACCAATTGTTGCTTTGGTGTCGAAATTTCAAAATTTTGTTTTACTGGGAACTTTTATCAACTACCATAAGAAATCAGTGTGTACTTTCGTTATTATTTACTGTACTTCGCCTAGTACTGCCTGGTGAAAAATATTTATTCAACTTTTTTATTATTATATTATTATTTGTTATTTTATTAATTTATTATATTAAAAAATGCTTACTTAAGAAACTTGTTTATCAACAGTTTTTTGTTTCTTTCTGCGAGTTCTATTAGCCATTCAAGTCTCTACTCAAAATTTTGATGTCCCTGTACTTATTGGGTTTGACTTCTGTATTGATTAATGGAGTATACAAACTATTGATTTACACTATAAGATACGGCGTTAGAATCTGCCTTTTACATACACGTGGAGTGTAGAACATTTAATTGTAATACAATTTTATATAAGAAAAGAAAACTTGATTCCTAACTGATGATTAAAATGTAAAAGGCGAGGTTCAGAGTTTGCAGAAATTCAGGGCTAGACTTTAGAACAGCTGAATCTCGTCCTTTACACCTTAAATTTAGAATTTGTACTTTTTTTCTTTCTTACCTTATACCTACATATACAGTAATAGAAATATTTATTGCATCACTCCCAAACCGCGTCCTATGAAATAATTTTCATAACTACACGATTGGTAAAGTAGTTGGTATCGAACTTACGGTATCTAACCAAAAGTATTTTTCGAATACTAATACTAAATGAGGCGGAAGTGAATACACGCTAAATATTCGAGTGATGCAATAAATGTAA
The DNA here is from genome assembly GCA_029448645.1 of Andrena camellia. Lineage (NCBI taxonomy): Eukaryota > Metazoa > Arthropoda > Insecta > Hymenoptera > Andrenidae > Andrena > Andrena camellia. Next base: position 31,481,294 of record CM055678.1, on the reverse strand, counting down.
GATCTTATTATTATTAGCGGCACTTCACACTTATTATTATTAGCGGGATTTCACATTTGTGTAAAACCGTCTTAAAAAATTTTTTACCTGTTTAAAATCGTCTAAAAAAATTTTTCACTTGTATAAAATCGTCTAAAAATTTTTCACTTTTATAAAGTAGCCTAAATTACCACATCCTTTGGAAATGATCGAAGAATGTGGCACACAGACGTTCGTCCACATGGTTTTTACATAGCACGAAACCGACTGCTACGCAAACCCCTCTTCGCATTTTTCTCGCCGCGGGCACGGAAACCTATATCTATGCGCCATCCACTCTTAACTTACCATCTCGACTTTCTACCACCTCAGCTGGTTCCGTCGCATTTTTTCCCCTGGATTTCGCTTTCCACGGAATAACCCCCAATGCTCGGTGATAATGCGTATGGGGATTCAAGCTGACGTGCGAATTACGTCACTGGTCGCAAGGAGTTTGATATTTCTTCCGCCCCTCTCTCCTTTGTCTTCTGGTTTCAAAATTCTGTGGGCGAAACGTCGAGCAGCGAGCGCAATACTTGTCAGATTAAATTTTTGGTGAGACCTTTTCGTTTCGTGGAATTTTCTATCTAGTGGCGCCTAATGCGTGTATTATTGAAGATAATGAATGGTAAAGTATTTCGTGACGGTCAATAATTAACCTCCTGTTGTTACACTGGGTCAAATGACCCACAATTTTAATTTGAGGCAGGTAAAATATCTTTGAGGCATCATTGAAAATGGTAGGTACCATTGTTGAAACATGAATCTTCAACATGAATTTTAAACAGCAGCTGATTGAAAATTGACTTGAGTCGAATCAACCAAGTGTGACAACTACGTTCGAAGAAATATGTGTGACAACCGAGGGTTAAAGGGGGAATCCTATTCTTTGGGCTAAAAACATAGTGAAATTTTAGATTTTTTTTTAAGAAACTAGCGATTCGAATAATCTGAAATTTGGACCATGTTTTTATGCATCATTGAAGAAGTTGTCGTTTTTATTAATTTTTAATAATAAATATAGGAGTTATGCATGATCGATCATCATGCCGCCGTTGCCGCTGGTGTGCACGATATTTCTGTAACCACTGAACCGATTACCTTCAAAATTGCCCTGTATGTCCAACAAACATTACTTTATACTTTGATGAACCAGGATACCGATACGTTATATACTTCTTTGATTACATAAGAAAATTGGCGCAAAATTGTGTAGCAACAGTTAAAGTTTCAGACCTTTCAATTTGAAAACTCTCTACACGACTCAAAAAAATTTTGTATTTTTTTCTGGATCATCAAATTATGGCTACATATGTATACAGTGAAACACCGTTTCATTTTTCTGTTTTAGATTACTAAGAAGATAAATATCATGCACACCATTGGACGAAAAATTTTGCGCGGGTGTTAGTCGATCATGTATAACTCCTATATTTGTTATTAAAAATTAATAAAAAAAACTGTTGCTTCCTGAAGGATGCATCAAAATAAAATTGCTAGTTCCTTAAAAAAAATCCTCAATTTTGCTATTTAGCATAAAGAAAAGGATTCCCTCCTTAAGGTCCATTCGACGTGAAAGCTTATGCCAATTTCAAGAATTAGGTTGTTAAGAGATTGAGCCAGATTAATACTAAGGCCTAGAATAATAATAAATTCTAACAAAATCGTGGGAAATGTGGATTCAGCTAAATCCTGTACAACAACGCATTGTTTATACCGGAAATCTCCAAAGCTCCAAAGAACTCTATAAATACATCTTCCAGAATCCTCTCAGTACAAATTAATTACGTAACAGTTTCAAAAAGAAGTGAGCGTGAAAGAATAAGCGCCAACTATGTAGAACGAAAGCAACAGTCTAATTAGGATTCCAAAGAATAAAGCCAATTACTTTCCAAACATGTTCACTTTTTCTCACGAGTTGCACCAGGCAGACAGAAGGTCTCGCTACGCAGAACGATGATTTCGCGTTATTAGTAATTTCGAGACACCGCGTATGTCGGCGCGCAACAGTAGCCAAGCCGAAAGAAGCTGGTTGGAAATGCAAGAAAGCCGTGGTACGAAACGATCTTCACAATTATCCCGCCGGCGTGTTTTTGCGCGAGAGCGGGCGAGGAGGATGCATTCGCCGCGGAGCGGGACCGACTGGGGTGCATGCCATCCGCGGCGCCATAATTCGCCAAAGTATCCGTTAACGAGCAACGGTAATTCATTTCGTACTTATTCTCGCGGTGTACGGGGGCGGCCTTGTTCGTCAGCGCAACAAAGCTCGGGGCCCCCTATCCGCGTCCCCCACGAGAGTGCACCGCGCGACGTGCACCTGTGCTGCTGAGACTGCGGCACCGTGAAGGGTGGTAGGAACAGAGAACGATGGAAAAGACGCTGGTTGAACGAAATGGCGAGAGACGCGGGGGGGGGGGGCGAGAGAAAGCGAGGGAGAGAGACAGGGAGGAACAGATAGAGGTAGTGCAGGTGGAGGTGGTGGAGAACGGACGATCCTTTACGGAGCAGCATGGGAAAAGGGAAAAATAGAGAGAGGTATAGCAAAGGATAGGGAGAGAGAGAGAGAGAGAGAGAGGGAGGGAGAGAGAGATAGCGAGAGTGAAAAAGAGAGGGAGCAGGGCTTCACGTAGCACTTTTCCTTGTATTACTTAGCCCAGGATATAACCCACCGCGGCGTCGGTGGTGCCTATATCTCAGCCGAGGAAAACCACCCTCCGGTACGCGTATATCTCTCTCTCTCTCTCCCTTGCCTTTCCCGCCTCGTACCATCTACCCACCGCACTCTGTCTCCATCCACCTTCTGCCAGCTCGTTCTCCCTCAGAGTCGTGGCCCCCTCGCCCCCCAGGCCAGTCGACTATCCACCCTCCTAGTCCCCGATACACTCTCTGTTCTCCTCTGTTCTCTCCCCCCGTGCCCACCCCCCGGTCCCACCCACTCTGCCATCCGCCCGTTTTCCTTCCTCCCCACCCCCCGCCGTCTCTCGCTCTCTGCCACGGACCCGCCGCCCTCCTCACCTCTGCCTTCATCCGACTCACCACCCCTCGTGCACCCCGTCGAAGGTGGGTGCGCCCTACTGGCGCCTGAATCATCCCGCCCGAGGCCACGTCGAGGGCGAGCGATCGCGGGGAGGGTTCAGGGGACGGGGAGCGTAAAAGAGAAAGAGAGGGAGAGCGAGTAGGGCGAGACGCGGAGCGTACCGGGGGTGGCTGACTGAGCTAGGGTTTTGGCGGTAGAATGGTGGTAGTGGCGGCTGCTGCTGCTGCTGCTGCTGCTGCTGCTGCTCAGGAGGGTGGCTCAAGAGAGGAGGTGAAGGAGGACGAGGTGGGACAGGAGGAAGCAGAGAAGGAGGGTAGCGGAGTTACAGTACGCGGGTTGGGGGCTGTGGGGGGTGATTCGTTGGTTGGTTAGGTTGGCAGGGTAACGGGGGGGGAGGGGGGAGGAGGAGGAGGACGAGAGCGAAAGGGAATGAGAGAGGAGAGAGAGAGAATTCGAGCGCAAGGTACGTACACGTGGGGTTGAAAGGGGGCGTCGAGTCGCCGTCGTCGTCGCCGTCGCCGTCGCCGTCGCCGTCGACGTCGTAGTCGTCGTACACCGAGGGGGAGAGATAAAGTCGAAAACGGGGGGTCGAGGGAACAGCGAGGGGGGTGGTGATCGCAGGGGGTGGCTGCGGCGAAGGGGTATAAGGCTTCACTAATTATTTTTTGTCGGTCGCACGACAGGGGTGCGACTGCCAGCAATGACTGAAATTAAATGAATGAGCGCCCGGCAGCGTTCCGTCGGGGTTGCAGAGGGCGGGTGGGTGGTTGAGGGGGGGGGGGTGAGTTAGAAACGAGGCCGAGGGAGGGTGTCCGTGGATCGCTTTCGGTCGCTTTTCGATGGTAGCGCACCCCTTCCTCTCGCCGAGGGAAAGGATTACGAATAGTCTGTTCATCTTTTTTTTTCCTTTCCACCAAGTGTGAAATTATTAAAGATGGCGGTCGACGGGAGTGGAGGTTCGATCTCCTTTTTGCAGTCCTCCCCCTCGCTCTTGCTACACGGTGCGCTCTTGCATGTTCCGCGGCGGGAACTTTCGTCCAGTCCTGAGAAAACCACCGCTTTTGTTTGTTTCCCCGTTTCTTCTCTCGCTCGCTGATGCTCGTTTTGCGCGCTTTTTTCCCCTCGAAAGTATGTTAAAGAGGGGAGAACTTGTTACATGAATGCTGCACGCTTATTGCTATTATCGTCGGGCTATTTGCGGAAATTCGAACAATTTTAAATTGAGGCCGTGTTCCTTGACATGTTATTTTAATTTGTACAGGGTGTCCATGAAAAAATGATCTGAAAAAATGAGAAAATAGGGTCCTATAATATAGTTTCCTAAATGTGTGTCTAACAAGGTAAATGCTGTCAAAGTTATTATCTAGGAAATAATCAGTGGTAACGAAGTCGAATGTAACTTTTGCCAGCGGGTTTACAATGAAAAATAACTACTTATTTTAATGACTTCTGAAACCTCTATTTGAATTTTAATTAAACCGTTTTCTAAAGAGCTCAGACTGTTTTGAGGTGTAGCGAAGCATATAGTATATAAGAACGTCTTTAAAAATCGCGAGGAATTGTGGGACGTTTCTCTAATCTGCACGAAAATGACGGCCATTTTGAGAAGTTACTGCAAGCTTGTGACGCAAGTAATACAGCTGTATCTCGCTGTAAGCTCGATTTACCTTCTACGCTATAAGCTCATCGCTATCCCCACCATGTCTGGCAATTACATAAATATGCGAGCTATTGTTTGCCAAAAATAAAAATGAGAAGATATTCGCCTCAGAAACATATCTCTCACGCTGTAAGCCCACTGCTCTCGAGCCACCAGCTTATAACGAATATATACTTTACTAAGTTTTGACTTGAATTATGTTGTTAACTATGTTTTGTACTAGAGGTTTATAGAACCTTACTTCATTTTACAACCCAGTACCATTTCTGTTAAGGAAATAATCTTTTCTAAAACCACCCTGTGTCCATTTTTCATTAAATTATCATCTTATCATTCCCGTCACTCTGATTCATTCATTCAATGCAATGCTACATCGTTGAGCGCACTCCTCAATCATCTGTTGAATTAAATTCTCGTGGCGTAAGTTTACGCAAGCTTTCACTTTCGTTTTTCTGAAATTGATTTCAGTTCACGAATGGAGGAATGCGGAAACGACGAAGATCTATAAAGTCGTCAACTGCGCTAAAGACGTTTCGGGGGAGTGTCCCTGTACGTGACGACGATCCCAGGCTCTATATTTCATGGGAAAAGCCGGATACGTGGGGGTGACTTGGACGAAGAGGGGAGCCTGACTCAAAGACCAAAAGTATATCGCATCGTCTACTTCGGCGTTTGTCGCGGATATCCAGACTAACGAGAGTTTCGTGAAAGAAACTTCTTTGCCTTTCCAGGGCGAACAGGCGATCGTGGAGCGAGGATTAAAGTGGTTACACGCGAGGAGGGGGGTGGCCACGGTTCGTGTTTCAGCGAAGACTGTGATCAAGGGACGAGGGGGTGGATTCGAATTATCTTTGCCGCGTATTTTCTCCATGGTAGTAATTACGGAGCACTTTTTACAGAATTCATACTTTACAATCCTCATTTTTATGATTCGTGTAACAGTAAGAATTATTTTCAACTGGGTGAAAGTGACGGAGGGTGAGAATTATGCTCGATACTCGATAGTCGAATTCTTGAGGCAATTCTCATTAGGGAATTTTGAGGATAAAATTTTACTCTACATATAATGTGGTTTGATTGTGGTATGATTTATCGATAGAGGTTTGATGAAATTGTCGAGTGATTATGTTTTATCTATCGATCAGTTGATTTTATTTTACTATTAAAAGTGACAAATAAATGTTTTAAGCAAAATTGTTTGAAGTTGAATTAAATTAATTCTTTCATGGTTTGGTTCGTTAGCAAAAAGGGAATGTAAAATTGATACGTTAATTATTAACACAGAAGCTAGATTTTGGTGAGGTGTAGAAAAATGTTATTTTAAGTTGGTTCAGTTAATCTCAGGAGTCCACCAGTTCTATGAAATACCTAGCTGATTGAAAGTAATGAGAGGAATGCAATTCAAAAATTGATTAAGAATACCATAAGATAAATAATTTATGATGAGATTAGATGCACTTTCCAATATACACAATTTGTATATAAAAATTCATGTTATACTTAAAAATCTATCTTTAAAACCTAAAATGATCAACGTTTACGGTAACTAAACTTCCTTTTTATTTTCTGCCTACCACTAAGAAATACTTATTTTTAAAATAATACATTCTCATATATAAAAAAAGTGGAACATGTAAGTACTTCAATTTGTAACATGGATTTGAAATTTATTTTAAATAATTGAGAAACCTTACATTTTCTTAGATAGTATTTTAGATTAGATACGTCATAGAAGATACTAATTTGCAAAATTTGTTTATATTTTTATCTAGCGTCCCCATGATTCGTATCAACGTATGAATTTCAATTAACACCAAAGAATATGCTTCACAAGATTTCCATTTCTTTTGTGAAATTCTAAACAGTTTCCAAAAATTAAGAATGCCACCTTTCCTACATTCCCTCTCCCCCTTATCTCATCAAAGACTTGCATTTATTTTCGATAAAGAAAGATGACAGACAACGCAATCGTAGCATTTTAAATTTTCATAGATTTAAATCGTTACGTCGCTATTAATTTCTTCGTAAGAACCCACGAACCACTGGTTATGAAGTAATTTTTAAAGTAATTATATTTTAACGGTATCAACGACTTCAAGCACGCATGTACATGAAGTAATATTTTCGTAACTGTGGCATGGCGTAAGTCGCCCCTCATTTGCTGTACAAAATACATCAGCAATATTTCCACATTTGATGTACAATTTTTAGCTGTGATTTCGTAATTTAAAAAAACATTGAAAGTATAATAATGGTGAATTTGACTGAGATTTGAACAAGAAGTATCAAATCATCCGTTTAGAAAGTTGAGAATCTGCAGTTATTGTTACTAATTGTAACACAACTCTGTATATTTTTATTCCTATGCAGTCATTTTGATCATTTGATAATGTTAACTTAATTCTGATCGTATCTGATAATATAATTTCAATTTATTTATAATTGAATTTAATCCAATTTTAGTAAGTATTAACAAATTAAAAATACATTTCTGGCACAAAACAAAACCTGCATATTTCTTCTACTGTAATGATTGGAGAAGTTATTTACCACTTTGTAATCTACGCCTTCGTTTCCAAACTGAAGAAAACTGAATTTGAGGAGAACGACTTCCGGAGCGGTTTATTTAAATTGTACCAGCGCATGTACTGACACGCGAGAATAGATTATTTAATTTTATGTAATTTTAGTTTCAGTAAATTGTAAGGTTTGTATGATACACAAATAATGTAAGTAATTCTCTTAATTTTTGAAAATTGAATTACACGTTAAAGCACGACATAATAATAATTTGTTCTGTTTCTTGATCCACTGTTCTTCAAATTCTCGTTAATGCATTCATGCTATCATTATCACTTTACTACTACTTCACCATTACTTCATCATTACATCAGCATTACATCACTATTACTTCACAATTATCACACCATTGAAAATGCCTCAATATGAGAAGTGTTCTTCGAGGCAGTTGTTATCGCTCTCCCGGTCAGATAAAAGTGACAATGTGAAGCGGCATTCGATTTTTAAGGGGCATTGGTATCTGTTTTGAAATGTGCAAGAAAGGTAGGCCAGGTAGTTAAGAAAGGTGGGCATTCGATTAACGATAGGAGTCCAAATATAATGTTTTAATTATTCTAGTACAATAATCATAAGCTTGTTAGTAAATATACCTGTTTGATTATGTATTGTACAGTTCACAATTCTATAATTAAAATAAAATATTTTCAATTATATTTTGCACATTTCGCTTGAAAATCTACTTTCACGCTTCCTTTCCCCTAACAACTTTCAAGCAACATTTCAAGACTCAATACTCACTTTTTATATTCTATCTCTTACACTATCCATTCACTACGCAGCTAAAACTCTTTCCCCCTGCAAAGAAGCCTAAAAAATATTTGACCCACTTTGACCTTTTCGATTTTTTCGCCCATTTTGAAGATCCTCACTTCGCGTTAGCCACGCCGCATAAGTTGTAGCGGCTTCGAAAGCGCGGAGAAAGAAGCGACGCTCGCGTAATTGCTATCAACGATGGTCGCGCGTGTCTCGATCACACGGCTCGATCGCTCGCGAGTACGTGCTCGTACAAAATTTAGCGACTGGCGGTTTCCGCGACGATCTCAATTAATTTCCACGCAATTAACTTCCAATGCCCGGAGCGGGTCCCCGGCGCGTGAACTTCTCGCCGGTAAATCACAGTGATCATGGGCTGCGTGTATGCGTTATCCCCCCCGTTTCTGTAGGTGAAAAGCCCCGCGGGGTCGGAGGTGTAAGTGTTCCGCGAGGATGCAGAACACGCGGGGGTGTGAGGGTGGATTTAAAGCTCGTGCAAACACGCTGGATCTTCATGCTAGCATAAATACGAGGAACAAGGTGGCAAATGGCATGGGGGTGGTCCTGGGCGCCCCACACCAACCCCCCTTTATAGCTTCTCGTTTCCATATACGCGGGGGATGAAATAACAGGTCGAGCTCGCTCGCCGAAGGAAGTTTTTGAGACGGATTTTGGAATTTCTTTGAAAGAAAATTTGGCTGCGGGTTTAGTGGAAACATTGATCTTTTCATGGAGTAAACGAATTCTTTACACTCAATGTTTGGGGATTTTGATGAGATTGAGGTGTGATGTAGTTCATGTGAAATTAGAGGCGATTTAAGTAATCAATTTGCTGGTTTTGAATTTGTTTGAGGAATATAGACCGTTGAAGTTTAAAATTGTTGCTTGTTTGCGGAGACAAGTGTTTCTTAAATAGGTAAATTCGAAATCAGCAAAGTCATGGCTTCAATCATCCCTTATTTCATGTGGGCTAACATATTTAGTAAACTGGGAATAGACTACGATGGCCTGGTTAATTTCGTTCCAATTGTACTTATATACTATACATATAGTGTCAGTGGATCTAATGACGAAGTACATGAAGACGATGAAAACTCCAACGTAACTCAAATTTTTGACTATCCATCTGAATAATTTTCACATTTACTTTTAACCTAACACACTACAATAACTGCAATTGCGAAGTGTTAAACAACACACAATGAAATATTATATTTCATACGATTCTAGAAATATGTTTTATGCGTCTAACAAGGTTCAAATCACCAATTGAAGAATCCTTGTAGAAAACACTATAAATGATAAAATTGAAAAACTAAAATTTTCAAAATGTTCTACGTGCCAATGGTAATACTATTGTGCCTATAGAATTTTATTTTTGGCACTTACAGTTTTTTCTACAAGGACTCTTCAATTAGGTGTCAATTTTGCAAAAAGTATGTGCATAAGACGTACCTACATGTTTTTTTTATGAATTATTTGTTAATAATATCTAGAAATTAAAACTATAATAGATATAAAAAAAATCAGAATGAAAACTTAACACATTTTGATGCCCCATACAACTATATAATCAAATTGTTTGCAATTCGTAGTGAGGAACGTTTGTTATTTCAACTACAAATTTTAAACAATTTGATTGCACAGTTTTATAGGGCACAAAAAGCCGTTAAATTTTCATTGTAACAATTTTTTTATATCTATTATAGTTTTCAAGATATACAGGAAAGTTTGAAATCACACATTAACCTTCAAGGGTTGTTTTCACCCCGAAGAACCAATAACGGGCACAAACGAAAAATTGCCTGATACTTCATTGAAGTCCTCTACTATCCCGCACAGTTTCAAAGAAAATCGGAGTGTTCGGACAACCGAACATCCCTTGTCAGGGATTAATCCTGTATCCAAGATTTCAGCCAAGTTATCAAGTTAATTTACCTTACTTTACCACCACGAATATGAGAAGCATTTTACGCGACGAATTTGGGTGCCTCGCCTTATGTGGACACGGTTAAGCGTATTTGTGGATTTGGAGCTGAACGGCTGGTCGAGGGAATTAAAATCACCCCCACTTGCTGTCTGCGTGCGGCTTTTCAGGTGCCCGTCATGACGCATGTCCCTGGAAGATCAACCGATCCCATCGCGGAGAGGGGTCGTCGCCTTTGTCGTACGCGCGCCTAATATTTCTGAGAGGGTTGGTGCGCCGCGATGGGTGGCGTAAATTAGGTGAGCTCGTCTGCCTCGAACTTCGCGGGGCGTCGATCCATCGCTCGTTAATTTAATCACGCCGCTCGGGTTCCATTCATCGCGTCTCAAACGAGCATATTTCTCATCGGGCCGCGGGAATCGTAGAAACTGGAAAACAGTATCAACCTCTCGTTCGCGAGTTTGTCGCGGGGGGGACTAATGGGGCACACTTATCGAGTGTGAAATCGAATTTTACGTTACGTTTGGCCCAGCCTCGTGCCTCAAGGTTAATTGTCTGTTGCCCTATTTAATGAGTCGCGATAATTTGTCGCGACTATAATTTCACTGACAAGCACCTTTCCTTCGTGCTTCAGGTAGACAAACATTCCCATAAAGAAGTCTTATTTACCTTGGTGGTACCTGTCTTATGAGCAGGCAAACTAGGGTTGCCAAGGGTAAACGTTGAACTATAGGCAAACTTTTGCATAGTTCGACTCCGCTGCGCGATGTTTCATTTCGAAGCGAGTCGAGTGCTCCCTGGAGGACCAATTTAATGCCACGTCCCAGCAGCTGGCTTTTCTATTTCCCCCATAAACGATTCCTTTCGGCGGGCACGTTCGATCCCCTTAAATTCCCGGAAATCGCCAAGTCGCTGGCCGGCCGAAAAACGGCGATCCTCCCTTTCGTGGCCATCAGGCGGGCGTTTCTTCAAGGTGGAACAAGGCACCAGTTTTTTCCACCACCCCCTCTCGAATCACATTTTGCCGAGGTCAGCTGGATCTCCAGGTTCGGCCTTCTCTGTCTCTCCCTTCCAGGGTCCGGTCCTCCCGTTCTAGCGCGGGGCACGAGGATCCACCTCGAGAAAACATCGCTTACGTAAGAATCGATACGCGTAGGAGGGGGAGGATGTGCAGAGGGCAAACGAGGTGGCTGCACGGACTTGGGCCAAGGGTGAAAACAGAGGGGGCGGGAAGTAGTAACGCTTCAGAGTTCTCTTAGCGATTTTACTCGAGCGCCGGAAACATCCCTTATCCTTGAGGTACCTCGAGACTCTTCTTCGCGTTTAAACTCCGCCACGTGAGACGTCCCTCGTACCGGCGTCCTCCTCTTTCCTCCTCTATTCCTTCATCCTCCACACCTTCTTCCTCCTCTTCTCCTTATTTTCTCAGGTTCGCCAGCCGCCCACCTCCCCTCTGCGGGAAGAGGGTCTGGCGGATCGCCCCAGAGGAGACCCACGCGTCCCGTGACGCGTACGTAGAGAACACGTCTAGCTCGCAGGGATGCTCGAAGGTTGGGCCGGCGCGGGGGATGGGGCCGGGAATGGTGGTCGGAGATGGCGGGCACGGAGTTGAGCCCGGTGGGCGGTTGGCAGGCGCGGGGATCGAAAGCGGGGTGTTTGTTCGGGACGATAGTGTAAGACGGTGACGTGCACATCCCCTTGCAAGCCTGCCAGTCTGCCAGCCAGAGTCTGCTTGCCTCTGCCTTGGCTGCCACTGGGAATGGAGGGTGGTTTCAACCCTTAGGTCGGGCGTAGCGTCGGTGTGGGTGAACGTGGGAGGTGGCGAAGGCGAGGAGGAACGATGGTACACGACGCTGGAAGTAGGAAAGGCGAGAGGAGAGCTTCAGCTGGATGGGAGCCGAGGGAGGGTAATGAAGGGAACGAGGGAGAAAGAGAAAAACAGACTCGACCGTGCGGCGTAGTGGCCAAGGGCCGAGAAGTACTTTCGAGGTCGGCGGGGCTGCCTTAATTATCGTCGCGTTTCGCGAAAGCTTTCACTTCATTACGCCGTCCCTCCTCCGATCGTGCGCCGTCTCCTGGAACCCGTTACCTCGCGACCAAACGGACCTTCGAACTTCTTTCCTCCATCCGATACGCCGTTCCCTTTCGGCACGCAGCTCCGCGAAAGGGCGACACACGACTGCCACGCTCCGCCGCTTTCCAATGACAACGTGTTTTTGAAACGAACGCCAATTACACGGATGAATGGCGCGTCAGAAATTAATGCAAAGGGATGTTTGGCTTGGGGGTTTCTCTTTGTGCCGGGGGCCATTGTTCGCGCCATTGAAACGGATGTGGAGCGAACACCTTGCCGCAGCGGCGAACAGGTTAAATTCCCTTCCCCACAGAAGAAGTCAAACACTCCTTCTCCTCTGCGCTTATAAGCAAAGACGAAATTGAAACGCTGCTCACTTAAAAAACCTTGACGATCCATTAACCGACCAACAATGAGCGAAGACGCAACAAGCTCCGCGCCGGTTCGTTTCAGGAACTTGTACGCTCTATCGCGATTATTAATCTTCCAAGTAATTACGTCCGGTACTTTTATCGACGTGTCTTCACTATTCCCTGCTGGCTGCCGTCGTTGCTCCGGACTCTAAAAAATGCCTGGAATTTCCAAGAGGGGACGCTCGACCCCGGGGAGTTCCTCGAAAAAGTTCCGCTCTGGGTTTCGTGCTCAAAAGAAAGGCGATAGAGAGAGGCGAAGAACGAAGGAGACGGTGCGAACCAGGCGGGGGATACAGAGGTAGCGGATGAAGAAACACGTGGCGAAAAGAAGAGGCAACTAAGCGAGCTACCCTGGATTTTGGAATTTTACGGCCGCGCCGTGCGTCCCTGAAGCAGAGGCATGGCGTAGGAAACGTACGGTGTTGGACGGGGGGAGGGCGGTTGGAGTTGGGGGTTGACGCTCGTAAGGGTGTGGATCGGTGGAGAGAGACGGAGGCCGTAGCGAGACGGAGACGGAGCAGCGTACAGGCAGATGGCAAGAAGTACGCGGGAGGGATGCAGACAGAGGAGACAACCGGAGTTCTGGCGATGCTCTACGGGCGGGAGGGGTGAGTTACCGAGGACTCGGAGACCTAACCCTCTTTTCTGGACTCACACTCCCGCATCTCGACTCTACCCCAACCACCTGCACCGTCTCTTCTCGCTCCACCGCGCTCTACCTACTGGCGCCTTTCCTACCTCCGTCGTTGCTGCTCCCTTCCGCACCCCCTTCGCCGCCCCCCCTCGCCCCTCCACAGCCACCCCGAACGCCAGACACGGCACATTGCCTGGAGTGTTGCGTTGTTGCCTTCCGAGGCAACCCGACGTTCAATTTTGTATAACTATCCGGCGTGCATTACGAAAGTTGCCGCGAAACTTTTCCTTCCCTTCGCGTTAGCCTGCAACGCCACCCCCTCTACCAGGCCCACCTCGCACTCCGCGCGCACACAGCCTCGGCCGTTCGATTAACTCTCCCGCGCTTTTCGCGCGATTCATTGAAATTGTTTTTCGCTCGCTCCTCGCCGCCGGTGGTGCAGCCTGTGTCGCCTTCCGTTTTGAATCCGTTTGGCGCCACTTTCTCTGCCGCGAGCCGTGGATTCTGTGGATGTTCGAGGGAGGGTGTAGTCGGAGGAAGCTGGATTGATCGTTGGTGTTGGCTTCAGGTGAGTGTTTATTGTAGTCATTAACTAGGTGGGAGGAGGATTGAAGTGGTTGCTGAGGTTGGGGTGTTTCGTGTGGCGACGCTCAAGAATTGTATTGTTTTGATAGAGAACTTTTGTAAAATTTGATCTGGTTGCGTCATGCGCTTTACAGGTGACTGTATTGGAAGTAAAATATGCCTTTTTGATGGGGTAAGACTTATGAATGTATTCATAAGTAGGTCATCCTTTATTCTCATCTCTTCCAATTAAATTACTGCTTTAAATGAACAGATGTTTTTGAAAATATCTTAATGTTCGAATTGGAAGTTCCGAATACCTAATCATAACCATGACACAACGTGAAATTAAGATCCGCTTGCTAAAACTCTTCACTATATGCTTTTTCCCTGAATGCTTTCTAAAGATTAACCTCAAATATTGGCGGATTTAATAGGGCGGCTGATGAGCAGTTGCCGCCTAGGCCCCTGCACAGAAGGCCCCATAGGGCCCCATGACCTCCCAAAAAATTATGATTAGGTATGGGTAGTGTTCCTTCTCGAGAATTCTTTCTCGAGAAATTCTCGAGAAAATTTATAATTGCTTATTTCTTATTTCTCGAGAAACTTAAGTCTAGGAAATCCCGAACGTATAAACACATCTACAATTTATAATAAATTTTATTAGTAACATTAGAACTTATATGAATTACAATAGAAAATTTCAGTAGAGAAGATTCGACATTATTGACTGATGAAGGTGCTCTTAAATTCCTATTTAATAGTTTAGAAAAATTGTATGCCTACTGAAATAAGTAATGAGTTTCTTGTAGCTATTAAAGAAGAAATATCGAAAAGAAGAGAAAAACTGTTGGATTCTTTATACAATTTTTGCATAGATAATCCAATCTCTTCAAAAAATTTAAAAGACGCGTTTTTTCATTTAATATCCACATTTATCACAAAAAAAGAAAAGAAATAGATCAAAAAACTATTTTAAAACAAGAAAGTAATGTTTCGCTTTGCACAAATTTTGTATCAAATAAATAAATTTATGAATTATATTTAATATCTGTTTTTTCATTTACACAAGTTTTGTGCAAATTAGGCAGGAATGAACAATCAGTTAAAGTTTTCTTATGTTTGTGATAAACATTGTCAACATTATTCCAAAAATATAAATTTTGTAACATTTTTTCAATTTCTCAAGAATTCTCGAGAATTCTCAAGAAGTATGATCTGATTTCTGATTTCTCGAGAAAGAAAAAATATCGAGAAATCAGGAACACTAGGTATGGGTCTCCAAACACTACATTTTTTGTGCTACTACACTTGGCCCGTTTTTAGGATACTGCCTCTTCATTTTCCCGAAAAAAATGAGCCCCTGCTCAGAAGGAACCCCTATGGCCCCATTTTAAAAAAAATTATGATTTTAATCAAATACTATATTTTTTCTGTATTAATACACCTAGCCCGTTTTTAGTAAACTACATCTTCATTTTCACCCAACAGTGGGCCCTTTAGTATGTTTGCCACCTGAGCCTTTTTTCTTAAATCCGCCACTGACCTCAAAGACACTTTTGCCACGCAGTGGGCATCCTTAAGGTCTCACCTCACCACGCATACACTCACAGGACTAACCATTCTAAACAGCGCGGTTACACTCACCCCTTCAAAACTCTCATCCCCGCAATATCTCTGTTAAAAAGGACAAAGGGGGAAAAATACATCCCCATTCCATTCGCAACCACAAAGCCCAACGACGGAGAAGATTCCCAGGCGAAGTACGAGAGAGTATCCACGATGCCAACATTAGACGAGACATGCCGCACTTCTTCGTGGTAATTCGCGTGGCGCGTAAACAGACGCTCCAGCAGCCCGCAATATATCGGTCAACGGGTTGCGGATGCATCGAAAGGTTAATCGCGGCCCTAAAGCAAACCATCGACTCCTCGAGCATCGATGCATCGCATCGACGTTCCCGCTAGACACCCCACCCCCGTCGACCCTTCGCTGACTTGCGAAGAGATGAACCCTTTCGAGGGTGCCTTAACCCTTCGGAATCAGCTTCATATCCGCAGCACTGTAGCAACTCCATTCTCGCAGTGGCCCTGCGACCGTCGATGCACATCATCCGCCCCCCTGTCCCCTCGCCGCTCTTCGCCCTCCACTCCGACGGTGCACGCACGTGCGCCCGTTCTTGTCTGTTCCGTTCGCTTAAACGCACCCCCGTAAGCAACATCAGCGACGCTGCCGGTGATAGCAACAGCGACAGTGGCAGCGCAACGGTTTGTAGCCAGTAACAGCAGCACCAGAGAGAGAGAGAGAGAAAGAGAGAGAGAGAGAGAGAAAGAGAGAGAGAGAGAGAGAGAGAGAGAAAGAGAGAGAAGGAGAGAGAGAGAGAGAGGGAGAGAGAGAGAGCTTCCTCCACGCTGCCAGCGGAGGGTCTTCTGACAGCAAATCGATTGAACGGTATAATTTATACCACCCCCTACTCATCTCGCCCCCTCGGTTGCCCACCTACGCTGGCACATACACCCCACTCCCGCCCGTGGTCCCCCGTCCTCCTGCACCTCTACCTTTCCATCCCATCGCTACGATGTACCCCGGGTGCCTGCACGCCCCCCCCCCCCCCGCCCTTCCATGAACACCCCGTCGACCAGTTTCCCTGAATAGTCATCATGCGAGTATTCTGTCTGTTGGCGGGCGAGTGGATAATGGGGAAACCGGCGCTGCTGGAGGGCCCCCCACGAGTGTGTCACCGTGCACGCCCGCGTGTACTCGCTCGCTGCCGCGCGCGCGCTCCTTCCCGCGTACGTGTGCCCACGCGTGAGTGCGAGGCGCGCGCGATTATAAGTGTTTATCGCGTCCCTGTGTGCGACGCCGGTGTCCATGAATGCTGAGCCGCCCTGCCGGAGCTATTGCCCGCGTGCTTCGCGCGTGTGGGGCGGACACCGACGTGCTTGCGGCCTGGCCGCTCTATAATGAGATGCGTCCACGCACCTGTGCGTGTGCCCGCGCGCGTGCACACGTGTCCACGTAGGTGACCGGGCCGGGGGGCTGCGGTCAGAAGCACCGTGAGTGCGGGCGGTCTGCGTCGTCGTCACACTTGACCGAAGCGGGGAGGCCGCCACCCCCTCCCCCGACCCCGCCGCCCCATAAACCGTGCGTGCGTGCATACGTGCATACGCGCGTGCACGCATCGTGCACAGCCGCGAGAGCCGCTGATTGCGGTCACCGGGGGTTGCGGGAGAAAAAGCGCGCCGCCGACCACCCCACTCCTCCGCCAGCCTGCCTATGCGCGGGGACGCGCGTAGAAGATTATTCCCTCCGACCCCCCCACCCTTCCCGTCTTTGAACGTTCCTGCCGAGTGAAATTACGCGCGACAGCTTTCGATTGCACCTCCGCACGGTATTCGGCGATCCGTCGAAGATGCCGGGTGGAAAATGGCGTTTCGCGTGCGCGACTATTCGCGGGGGTTGAGCCGAGATTGTTGCACAGTGGACGATTCGAAGAATGGGAAAAATGATTGCTTTCCTGCAGCGGTTCTGCAGATGGTGGACATCGTCGTCGCGGGGTGGTTGTTGTTTTCATTTAATTGAGTGCAGCGCGGGCTTCGGAGGGGTACGAATTGGTGGGGGTTGAATCGTGGACCCCCGAAATAGCAGGTGGCGACTGATGTTGTGGAAGGTGTTTCTTGTAAAATCTAGAGCAGTGATTCTCAACGTGGGGCATGCTCAGAAGTTACTAGAACTAGTAACTGTAAGATATTGACACCTGTGTGTTCCGTGCGGAGGTTAAATTGTTTATAGCACATTTTGTGAATATAAAATTTATTGTATATATATATATATATATTTATATATATATGCCTTATTTTATTTCCATTGCTATACTACAACTATAGATTTATCTATCTATACAAGGGGTACGTCAGTTACATACACATTTCCAGAGGGTAGGGGAGAGGTGGGAGGAAAGGGACATTTTTGTTTAGGGCCAGATAGTAAAAAAACTAAATAACCATTCGAGATCTAAATGGTAACATTAGAAAGGCCAGTTATCTGGCTATAATAGTACACAGTCCTATTAAGCTTCTCTCTATATTTACATGTCTTATTTTTCGCTTTCTAAAAAAGTGTCTTTTTTCCCTTTTATAAATTAGCTGTATTCAAAGGGACATGGGTATTTCTGAATGGGACAGTGTAATAAAACAAGGTAATATTAACCCTTTCGTTACGAGCGCCGACTATAATCGGCGTCACGGAACGAGCTGCCGATCCTCTAGCGTCGGCTTTAGTCAGCATTTCCAGTAGTTTAAAAAAAAATATTTTTTAGAAAAAAGCACTTTCGCGGAAATGTACGCCGTAACGAAAGGGTTAATATTATTCCGCTAACTATTATTTCTGCTGGTACCGAAATCGCAGTATTGATGTCGACAAGTCTACAAGCCGACATTTTTCTTAAGTTACATAAATACCACGACATTGCCAAAATATTTGTAACAAACTTTACATTAAGCTTACATACTTAAATAACAAAAAATAATCTTCACATTAAAAAACAAAAGATAATACTTTCATTAAAAACCAAACACATAATCCTTAGATTAATCCAAACTATGTTAATTAAAAGATCTTAATTGGCACCAAAATTGATCAAAAGCATCCTGATGTGTGGTAAATATTGTTTTATTACCAATATTCGGTTTATCATAGTAAGATTATGAAGGGAACACTTAGGAAAGAGGTGTCCCTGTCATAAATTTTTAATGTGTCCCATGTATAAATAAGAGAATACAATTGAAAATCTAATCTCTACAGTTACAATATTAAACAAAACATTATCTGACATATGCCTTATTGTTTTCGAATTAATATCAGTCCAGATGTAATACTAAAGAAATCAGTCATTGGTAACAGCACTTGGTAAAAAATTTCGAGAAAACATAAAAAATTTTACTTTGAAGCACGAAAAAATTCAACCGTGTATCACTGTCATCTTTGAAATGGCAGCGACTTGCAGTTAGGCGTGTTTGGGCATGCATTAGTGTTGCTACAAAATGGAAATACTTTCGTCGTGGGAAGACACTTTATCTTTCAGATGATTGGAATGTCCCTTTCATCCTACCTCTCCCCTACGTGAAACATAAATAGTTGAGAAACACTGATCTAGAGGAAACGGTTCTAAGAGATACAGAATTGGGGAACAGTTGAGGGGGTGAAAAAGTAGACTGCCAAATGTACTAGAAGGTTTCACCTAACCACCTGGAGCACCCTGTACAGTGATCAGTTGCTTTGTACAATTATAAGAGCGGATGGGAAACAAAGTGGTTACGTAGAACAGTAATGCTTCGATACTAGATCGCCTGCCAAACCTCGAAACTAGTTATCGCTAATCCAACAGAAGTCGCGCTGTGGAATGGAGGGAGCCAAACTCCGCCCACTTTGCATCTTCCGCTTGAGCATGCGCACTGCAAGCGTGACTATTACTCGCCACACCTGTAGTCCACTATCTAGTCATGATGCAATATTGTATCTGATCAGATAAAATCTGTCAGGGCAACCCCGTCGGGAAGTGGGTCAAAAAGAGTATTTATTTATTCAAAGTATGCGGCACGTCGAGTGCGGCAAACATTCGAGGGAAACGTTCGGTGCACGTGCGTGTAATGGGACAAGCCGCAATCGAGATTCATAATCGGCACATGTATCGTTGCGCAGTTTCGATCGGTCATCAGTCAGGCTGACAGCCGACGAGATGTCGATGCGGTTCTCCGCGTAATAAAACACGCGGCACGGCCCCCGAAAACATTTCGCAGTTTAGTCGCCGCAACGTTTTTCAGGTTGATTTTCTGCGCGAGGCGATCGCGCGCGTGCACGTGATAACACATCCCGAGTATTACAAATAATAACGATCCAAGCGCGCGCACACCGCGTGCCCGCGAATGCACGCCGGGGCGATAAATCTGAAGCATCAAACGACCACTATCGTCGGTATTATAAATTATTTGTCTTCCACGTACGATTATTTATGACGTTAACAATAACCCTTTGGTTTATTAGGTACACTATATTTTGGAGGGATTTTTAAAGGAGGGTGATTAGATTTTCTGAAATTTTATTGTGCTGATTATTTATGAAGATTTAGGGTTCCTGCGAATTATCGTGAGAAAAATTGATACTTGGTTTCTTTGAATGTTGTGTTATCAAATCATATCTAAGAAGGGTTCTTCCGAATTTGTACTTTTGAGGGAAGTATTTACTACTGGGGATTTCTGTTATCACTTCCTGGAGAACTAGGTATTCTTGAAAATAGAGGTATTAACTTAAGTATTTCTTATTTTCAGTTTCGTAATCACGTTTTCTCAGAAACAAAAGTATATCTTTCTTTAGGGTAAACTGATGCGAAATGTTCAGCATATTTAACGTCTGGTTTATTGAATGCAGTCAATAATATTGTTTTGATCATTCAAGGACCATGCAATGAATGGGATTCGCGAGCATATAGCTGATGCAACCCCACAGCGTTTCACTTCGCTCTAGTATGATCAAGCAGGTAATCGGAGATTAAAAAATGATCATTCATTGTGTCACATGAACAATAAAGTTGTCTACAATCTTTAAAACATATATCATAAAAAATATTGGAGTTACATTACATGTTCAAAATCACCTCTACTTAATAGTTCCCAGTTTTTAAGTTTTCTCATAAAGATTTACACCACATTAGGTACTCTTAAAATCGATCTGATTTCTCCTCTAACTGTGCTGCCATTAAAAGTCCCATAGATCTTCCAAATAACCTTATAACGTGGAGATGATCGAGTTTTCAATCAAGGTTGCTGTCAACCCCAGCAGGAGCTAATTTCCCTAACATTTTCCTAAAAACTAACGCTACCTCCCACCTTCCAATTCGCATTTGACATATTCTTGACGCCACTCCTCTGAGCTCAATAAAATTACTCGCACATGGAAGCTACCTTTCAACTCACCCCATACTCATCAACAACCCCATCGCATTAGTACCAGCGTCTAACAAGCTTAATCTCCAAACCACAGTCCTCTGCTTCATCTCCTCCCAGATCCTCCGTCTAACTTGACTCGCGAGATCCAGCTTGACCTGGTGTCGTCGCGAAATTTGTCAATCGTTTCGAAAATGTTCGTCGACACGGCGATATTGATCCACCAGCCACGTGTGACGTCAAACACGAAATGTTCGCGAGCTTTTTGCGGGGCCAGGAGCGCGCATTGGCCGGCTTTCGTTTCAATTCGTTTCCCTGTGGTACACCGGGTATATACGTGCGTGGTGCACGTAGATGAATTCACACGTGTGCCAGTCAGCGGTCGGGCGTAATTCAGATCATCTTTTGTGGGCATGTGGCACACGTGCCTCTGTATTCACCGCGGCGGACGTGTGGGTGCGTGTGGGTGGACATGTGTTTGCCGCTGCGTGAGCGGACGAGCGTGGACTGAAACGGGAGAATAGGGATGGCTCCACTGTCCAAAGGGGTTCTCAATCCTTTTCTTCTGCATAATTCAGAGGGAGAAAGAGATAGAGGGGTAGGTTCGAGTCTGGTCAATTTGATTCGATTAAAGCAGTCGTCCGAATGTTCTCGAGTAATGTGCGTGGGTAAATACAACGGGAGAGATTCTTGTAAGCGCCGGTTAGGTCTGGATTAGGCCAGAAAATCTGAGAAAAATGAATTCTATTTACACCCTTCGTTTAAATGCATCCCTAATTTATATGCGAGTAAAGAGAATTCAATGAATCCCATTCATTGCATGGTCGCTGAAAATTCAGCTATATGTAGTATCTACGTCGAATAGGGCTGTTACGAATATTCGAATATTGTCAGTATTCGAATAGCAGGGAATTCGAATAATTCAATTATCTGAATAATTAGGAGTATTCGAATATTCAAATTATTCAAAGAAATTATTCTAATATACGAATTATTCTAATATACGAATTATTCTAATATACGAATTATTCTAATATACGAATTATTCTAATATACGAATTATTCTAATATACGAATTATTCTAATATACGAATTATTCTAATATACGAATTATTCTAATATACGAATTATTCTAATATACGAATTATTCTAATATACGAATTATTCTAGTATACGAATTATTCTAATATACGAATTATTCGAATATACGAATTATTCGAATATACGAATTATTCGAATATACGAATTATTCGAATATACGAATTATTCGAATATACGAATTATTCGAATATACGAATTATTCGAATATACGAATTATTCTAATATACGAATTATTCTAATATACGAATTATTCTAATATACGAATTATTCTAATATACGAATTATTCTAATATACGAATTATTCTAATATACGAATTATTCTAATATACGAATTATTCGAAGAAATTACTCGAATATACGAATTATTCGAAGAAATTATTCGAATATACAAATTATTCGAAGAAATTATTCGAATATACAAATTATTCGAAGAAATTATTCGAATATACGAATTATTTGAAGAAATTATTCATAGTCGAAATTATTCAAATATTTACAACTCTAACATCGAGCGCTAGCGAAGTCTCCAATGCGCATGGTCAGCTGCAGTTGCATTACAATCGATCATTTTCTGCACTTCATCTCAGCGATTTTATGAAATTGAAATACGATGTAATCCAAGTGAAATTGGAGGAAGTCATCATTCTGCTAGTTTCAAATTTGTGTAAGAATACTTGTTGGCGAAAGTAACCAAAAATGCCCAAATCCGACGGCCTATATTTTTTAAGCAATTTCGAAACCAGCAAAATTATAACTTAAACCTCCCGTAATTTCAGATGAACTTCATAATTGAATTTCGTCAAAATCCCCAGATATCAAGTCCAAATCCAAAAAGTGACCAGTGTGACGTAATACAGTTCGCACAGAAAGTCGAAACATCTGTTAACGTTACTCAATATTTTGATACAGTACCCCAGAAGCAAGCTACAGAGGCAACGCCAGTTTGTCCACAAATCAGTCTGAAATAATGTGTCCTTAACGCGCGCTAATTGAATCGCCCTCCCGTCTCCTCCCCCCATTAAGAAAGGGGGTACTAATTGTTCCGCGAACTTGGTCGTCCCGATTCCACGGATTCGGGCAATACTTTACGTGCTGGCACGAATCTCGACTTTCATCGACCCCACTCCATAATCACGGGGATTCCTCGATTAAAGCAGAAATTTACTGCCCGTTAATAATTAGAGGGAATCGGAGAAGCGGGAGGCCTCACGCCGCCCCTGCACTTCACCCCGTCTACGCACTGTCATAACAATCTAATAGTCGTAACTCTGCGTTCATCATTCCGTTCCAGAATACCGGCCGCGTTACCATAAAGGCGACTGTAAAACGTTGCCAAGCCTCCCCCTGTCCGTTCGCTGGAGATTTGTTTGTCGCGGGGATAGGTTTATTGGGCGAATGTTGCGCGCGGTGCAGTGTCATACGTCACGGTAAATATCGCCGCGCGCTCTCCAGGAGCCGTTATTCCTCGAGTTTATAGGGTTAGGTCTGTGTAATGTTGAGCATTGGGAATCGTATGCCCGAGATGCTCCAAGAAGCGATTGTCCTTTTGTATTGGACCTTAACTGCTGATTGGAACGAGGAAGCTC
The DNA here is from genome assembly GCA_029448645.1 of Andrena camellia. NCBI lineage: Eukaryota > Metazoa > Arthropoda > Insecta > Hymenoptera > Andrenidae > Andrena > Andrena camellia. Next base: position 31,458,006 of record CM055678.1, on the reverse strand, counting down.
TTAACACTGTATTTTTTTAAATTTTTAAGATCTTCATTGATTCTTGAATGGCACAACTGGATCTTGTAAATAAAATAGGGATATTTCAATGGTTCAGTTCTATCGGTGATAAATGTGAAATAATGTTGATAGGGTGAAATCGTGAATTTACGCACAGGTGAGAGCTGGGGTTTAAGTGTCACTGAGGCTTTTAAATTATGTTTCGAGAGGAAGATTAAAAGGTGTAAGGAATACTTTTTTATTTTCTAGTTTTTAATGTTTTTACAGATATTTTTTTAGTTTTTAGTGCATTTCAAATATAATCGTTTAACTCCAATTTTTTTAAAATATTTTTTTATTATTTACTTTTTAGTGTCTAAGTTTGATTTGTGGTTATAGGCTGATTTCAAGTCGTTTATTGACGACTGGATAATTTTTTAAATCCTTCGGGGTTTTTAAAGAACTTTTTTGTTCATAATTTTGTATTATCATCCAAACTACGTATGCATAGTTTCAAGTCCATTGGATAGTTGGAAGTGGGTTAAAATTGAGTTTCTAGATTTTAACCAAATATACAAGAAACAAACGTACAAGAAACATGAAACAAACAGAGGATGGAAGCTGAATAAAATCGTTTAAAAATATCAAGATCCATCGGGAAATGGCTGTTGATCTGTTTGTTCATAGGGCACCTCTTTTTTGTTTTAAATTCCAGATTTGTGATCTGATATTTTGATATATTATTAGCCATCATCTTGGAAATACAATTAGTGGTAGGGGGGTGTTTCCCCAGAAGAGTAAAAAAATTGGATGTCTCACCAAAAAAGTGAAAATTTGGAGTGCTTTAATAGGCAAACACTGGCTGTCACTATAACTTATAGTAAAAATAGTAGAGTATAATGTAGGAACATCCTTCGTTCGTTTTTTGATTCATGAGCGGACCCATTAAATTCTAACACATTTCTAGTACAATTATAACGCTGACAAAATGAAACATATCTTACACCCGGAAGTCTTAAATCCTATTACCTGTACGGTTGGGGTCGTGAACCTCTCATATGTGTCGTTATGCATTATTTAAAGTTTAACCGAAGTGCAGTCGTAAGTCTGTGGAATGATTGAATTCCTTTTTTAGGGACCAGTATTATTTATTTGGGCCAACGATACGGTTAAATGTCCGAGAATCATTAATAGCGGACGAGAAAATAGTTGCCTGATACTGCTACCTGCCATAGCGTACGAAAGTTTGAGAAAAAGAAAACAATTGACGCGGACTGCCCTTTTGGTATACTTGTTTTATTTCAAAACCAAAGAGGTCACTTCATTTCTACTATTTTGTGTGTATAGATGCTTCATATATTTGTGTACATCATAGATGTACATACATCACGTGTACATTTGAGTAATGGGATATAATATATTTGTGATAGTAGACATTACACGATATATAGATATGTCACAATTACTATATAAATTTCAAAATAGTTGTGTTAATGTACCCAAATTCAAAGTAGTTGTATTAAAGTACCTAAGTTCAAGATAGTCACGTTAAAGTACCCCAGTTCAGAACAGTAGTGTTAATGTACTCAAGTTCAAAATAGTTGTGTTAAAGTACCTAAGTTTAAAATAATCACGTTGAAGTACCCCAGTTCAAAATAGTAGTGTTAATGTATAGAAGTTCAAAATAGTTGTATTAAAGTACCCAAGTTCAAAATAGTTGTGTTAATGTACCCAAATTCAAAGTAGTTGTATTAAAGTACCTAAGTTCAAGATAGTCACGTTAAAGTACCCCAGTTCAGAACAGTAGTGTTAATGTACTCAAGTTCAAAATAGTTGTGTTAAAGTACACCAGTTCAAAATAGTAGTGTTAATGTACCCAAGTTCAAAAGAGTTGTATTAAAATACCTAAGTTCAAAATAGTCACGTTAAAGTACCCCAGTTCAAAATAGTAGCGTTAATGTGTACAAATGCAAAATAGTTGCATTAAAGTATCCCTGTTTGAAATAGTTGTGCCAAAGTATCTACCAACGAGCTCACATTTTCGAAGCTCGAACTGGACTAAAAATCACGGCAGATCAATACGCGTGGACGCGATGACTGCTCGATTGACCCAAACCTGACAGAGTCCGAATGTCTCCAATGTTCAACGCATAGCAAAATTAATAAAATAAACAAGTCGCACCTTTATGCTTGCTCATGATTGCGCTATCTACGTCCACGTATGCGGGTGTTTAAATTGATTCAATTTTTCAGGAAAATCGTGGCGGCAAGTTATGAGGTAGGATACCTGTTTCTGTTGCGCTTTCATAAAATCAATCGAGACGAATTGGATCAATTAAATTCACTCATTTACTTTTTATTTCGATCAACAGTTTCGCCAACTGTTCTGCTGGGGTAGCAGAGTGTTTCAGCTAGAATACCCATTTTTATTAATCATAATTAAGATACTATGTTTGTAAATTCACAAAAATTGTTAATAGTTCAGACTGCATTCTAAATTGAATATTATTTTAATTGTTTCTCCTCAGCTCAAGCATTTACCTATGAATAAAAAGAGCAGTGATTAAGTTTCACAAGTCATATCAATGAAGACAACCAATTCAACAGTTCTACAAAATCAAGACTCCTTTTTATTTACAACACAAAATCCACAATTCTTTCTGCATTTTTAAAACCCATACCATTTCCATAAAAAATAATTTCACTTCAGATTCTCTCACAATAACATAAACAAATTAAAATCAACCCACTTAAATAACCAAACAGTCCTCTTAAGATCCCCTCGCACAGCCCACATCTTTATTACACAAAAAATCAAATAATATCAGAACTACAATACCACAATGCCTCTCAATATCCGCCTTTTCATAAATTCCCGCCCTTTCGCGCCGCACCAACTCACGCACACCACTGGACGTACCTGAACAAGAAACAGAACGACACTCTCTCCCAGGGAGCGAACAATACCAAGTGGAAAATTCTAGTTAGGGTTCAAAGCAACCCTCCGACGACGGACGCCACTACATTGCTCGAGTTTCCCTGCCATTTCGATTCCATCGTCAGCTAATAATCTCTTCAGCGTACCACCCCTGCGAAGCCAGGTGAAACCGGCCGGCGCGGGGTTAGGGGGAGGGGACGCTGTAATTATGAATATAAATCGGCGAGCAATGGTGGCAGCGACGGGAAAGGGTGTGGATGGGACGCTGACGAGAGCGGGCGAGCGGGGAGGGTGGATGGGAACGCTGGGGCCCAGGGTGGCGCTGCAAGGGATGAAAATAACGCGGTGAATCCTACGTTCACCGTCTTTTAATTTTAATTAAGGGAAGGTCCTGGCCCCTCACCACGCCGACGGGGTGCGTTCATGAAAAAAATGTTGCGCGGCATCATCGGGGGAAAGGGTTGAGCAGTCGCGGCTCCTCTTCCTTCGATTTCCCGACGGGACGATACTTTTTACGTTCTCGACTGACGGGTAATAGTAACAGCTTCAGTTTTTCGTTCGTTAAAATTCTAGAGAATGTAGAGCTTCTTTTAACAGGGATACTTTGAGATAAGTGCAATATTTTTCTGATCACTTTAGCTCAGGATTCGTGGAGGTGTTCAAGGTGATTCCTGATTGGAGTTAGGATTTGCGAAATGATGAATCTAAAGAAGATGAAAATTTTTAACGATTGAACATGACGTTGGGAACTTGGTGTGGCAATTATAAAATGTTTGTAATGTCTGTATTAAGGGACCCCCCGTAAAAAACGCTCGAAAAATAGGTGATTTTTATGAATTTTTTACAAGAAGAGGTTATATATCCTAAAAAATGTTTTTTTTGGCTTTTATTAATACACTCGTTAGGGTACAAAATAAAATTTTTGTTTCATGTTTTCGGGGTCTTGATGCATTTTCTAGGTGGCGCTAGTGCAGCGCTGTCAAAAAGAGATGCCTAAACGGGACTAACCACGATTTCAGAAGATCTAATGAACCGATTCACAAACACCTTGAGGAATTTGATTCGTAATTGGACTCGCTATTGTATCATCTTCTAACATCATTTTGCGAATCACGGGTTTTTTGTTTGCTTTGGGTTGTTTTGACACTATTTTGTTCAAGTGTGCACCAATCATCGTAGTTTTTGTGTTTTTTTTTTGCCGTAACAGAGGATAATGCGACAACCCTTTATATCAATTTTAAGAAATTTTATCGATCTTTGATTTTAAACGATCCTGTGAGTAATGGGTTAAATCAATTCCTTTCTTTTCACCCTTAATTATTGATCTGCAATTTCGAAAAAAAATATATGTGTTAGAGCTAAAAAGTACCTACTACGTGCATTTCGAAGCATTCAAATATCTTAAATAGTTGCTGAGAAAAAAAATGGTAAAGTTTAGAGTTGTTATCCCCATATCACCCTGACGAGAGGGAGTAGAGATCTGAAATCTCTCTCAACGGTTTTTTAGGCAAAGAACATTATTTGGTATATATAAATACTAAAATTAGTGTTGGGGTCGTTGTCCCTATGCTAGACTCTTTTATGGTTATCGTTTAGGCATCTCTTTTTAGCAGCACTGCACTAAGCACCACCTAGAAAATGCATCAAGACCGAAAACAAGAAACAAAAATTTTATTTTGTACCCTAACGAGTGTATTAATAAAAGCTGAAAACAGGTTTTAGAATATATTGAAACCTCTTCTTGCAAAAAATTCATAAAAATCATCTATTTCTAGAGCGTTTCGACCGGAGGGTCCGTTTAAATTGAATAAATTCACGAAGTAATGCAAGTATGAACTATGTACTATTTTAAAAATAGTATGTTATAAATCCAAATAATAATTGTCATAAAATATCACAGCAAGCACTAACCCACACCATTTCTCCTTCTCGAAGCTACCCAAGCCTCGAGGTTGCTATATAACAGCCTCGAATGACAAGTGCAAGAACTTCGTTTTACTTCACCCATGGAAATTCATTCCAACAGCGATTCGTCATTTGCTACCGCACACTCCAGAGCTCGTGCAAAATTTGATTGCATTGTGAATTACTGAGTGCACCGTGTTTCTAAACCCATTGGGAGCCCGCCTGCTTTTCACTTTCTCCTGGTGACGCTTTCAATCGACCATCCACACAGCGGTCCACTTTTGTTTTTATCCTATCGCGTTCATTTTGCGGCCAGCTCGAATTGCCAGATAAATTTCCTGTTTCAAAGCTGAACGGTGCGAGCCCCTGGCCTCTTTCGAACGTCAACAAAGGTACAGCATGAAATGCGAGACAATTTGCGTCATTAATAATTAAAGTAAATCTAAAAAATTTATGCTCAATGTTCAGAAATTTGCGAATCAAATCATAGATGTGTACCCATTGATTTTAAAATTTTTAAAAATTCATTAAACTCATTTTAAATTTAAAGAATTAGTTAAAAAATAACATTTGTCGATCCGCCTAATTTTGACTAAACTTTGCGAGTATATAAAGAACAAGAAAATATTTCTGTTCACAGTAGCAAAGATAAACAGAAAAGAATCATTAAACATTTTCCTATTTCCTTTTTAAGCAATAAAAAGTTCCATTCAGATGTGACTGAAATAATCCAGAAACACTGTCTACTGTAAAGATCAAGATCATACTGTTCAAGATCATAAAATGCTTGGACTTGCTTGTATTACTTGAAAGAAGTCGGAAGTCGTAGACACTTAACGAAGTCGCGAGTGGTACGTCATCTCTATTAAATATCTCACAAACTGTTAAGCGTCCGCGCGAAATGCCAAGCAGGCATGGAATATTTTCTGCTTCTTTATCTACTTACAAAGTTACGTTAAAATCGGTGCGTAACACTTGATGTGGTCCCCTCGTAAGCCCGCTCACGGCGGCCATTATCGCCAACACGGCTGCAGTGTTGGACGGTGTTCAGCTTCTAGGATCGTCGCTGGTCATTGCAACCCCCCACCGAAGGAGCAACCGGGGGTCGAATGCACCCTACGCAATGACAGACCCCTTGGCTCGAGCCAGGTCGATATGCGGTACGTGCACATGCAGTACTGTGCTGCTTGCACGAGGAAAATTTGAACGCTGCAAACGCGTTTCTACTGAATAAAATGATTATTCCTCGCCCTGCGCCTGGAATTCGCGAAGATACATTGCATTCTATGGCTTTTAAAATTGGGTAAAATTTCGTGTTTATTTCAGTGAACTTCTTTACGGGAACAGTTTGCTACCCCACTTGATATTGGAAAACTTCATTTTTTCATATCGTTCGGTTAACATTTTCGAACTGAATTTCCCACGGTTTCGTTGTTTCACCAGTGAATAATAAATACACCCAAACGCGAGGAGGTACGAGCTTGGAAACGTTTCTCTCGCGAGTTGGTCTTTTCGACGATTCGAAAATTTTACATCAAATTTAGTGATTCAATGGGGAACTCACCGCAGTAGTTTTTCACATTAACCGCGGTCGGTTACTATTTTTCTTACGCTACCCCGTAGCAACATTTCTCATGTAATATCCGTGTAATATCACGCGACTCATACAAACGCGCGGAATTAGATTTTACTAAGCCGTTCAACATTTTTTACCCCAGTTCCTCATATTCCTCCCGGCAGGTTAAGGGATAAGCCGTGGCCGGCGAATCATCTGTACAATCTGCTTTCCATTCTCTCTATTAAATAATATAAGCTCTCTTCCTACTTCAATCATCCCCCCAAAATAGTACAGGACGCTTAAAAAAAACCTACGAATTACCAAGATATTTTCGTCCGCCGCCTTCCTGCAAAATCAAGAAGCGAATGATGAAAAACTAGACTATCAGCCGAGAGGGGACCCGCCAAAGGTAAATGAAAAACTCAAAAATGCATCCCAGCTTCTGCACGCTCGTCTTACTGCTCGCTGCCCTCGTAAAACTTTGAGGGATCATCCGTTATAAATCCAGGAGGAAGAAGCTTTCGCGTTGATGTCGACGTACTCAATTTCATTCCACGCTCTTCGTCATCCCCGCCGCCCTAACCCCTCCGCCCGCCCCAGCCCCGCGAAGATACGTTTCGCGAAGGGTGCCCGCTTTGCGTAAAAGATAAGTACTGAATTTCCTCGAAACAGTGGCACCCGACACCGCTCCGTTCAAGTTTCATTCAGTTTGCCCAAGTTTGACATCTGCTTTTGTGCCGTTGCACCGCCAGAACATTGGCATTGTGACGGGGAGGGGGTTGGGAGGGGGCTCCTTTGTGCGAACGCGTCAGGAATTCTTTTTCACCTCCCCCTGTGCTCCTCGTCGAAGGGTTTAATTTTCCAACGATAATCCGCGAGACGATATTTCTCTACCCCCTCCCCTCTTCCGGTTGAAATTCGAACAATTTCGATGCTGAAATTCGAGGCTCAATAATGTTTCAAATAATTCCACGCTTTGTAGCGCGCCTGGCCAAGCAAAAGGGTTTATTGCACTTACGCTCTTAACCGCCCGAACGAATATACGATTCGGTTTCTAATTTATTGTTTATCGCGCTCAGCGCCCGCTTTTAGCTTTTAATAACGGGGCCCTGCGCCGCTGGACTCAAACAAAACTGTTATAATTTCTGTATCTCGTGTGACTGGATTGAAAAAAGAGGAGGAAAGGAGGCTGGATTGCTTATCGAGCGGGGGATATTGTCAAACGGAAGGTGAGGAGAATGGTCGAGGGGGCTGAAATTCGCCGGGTACTTCAGGTTTTCAGGCTGATTCTCTGCTGGCGTTCTGAACGATTTATTGGAAGCATTACGTGTTTGCTTGTTTCGGCTGCTTTTGAATATTGGTTCTGTGATTTTAACGATTTTGGAATTCGGCTGGTTGAAAAATGTTCTCTGTGGATGATTTTAACTCTTCGAACCCCGGCAACGTATATATACGTTCTGTATAATATTTGGATTGAATCCGGGCGATGTAGAACTTCTAATTTATATCAAATGATTGATTCGAAAAAATTGTTTTTGCAAATTTTTGTTTCGAAGTTCCCCGGATTCAAAGGGTTAAATATTATTTGAAGTCAACCAAAGATATACCACAAACTTTCCCATTTACCTGCCCCCCCCCCCTCTCCTCCTCTTCATAATAGTGCAATATCGTTTAGTCAGCAGAAATGATTCATTACCAGTAAAATAAGATTTGCCACCAATTTATTTCACTGATAATTGATACAGTAGAGCGTTAATTATTCGAACCAGTATTGCGTCATCGCTATCCCCACCATAGGCGTCCGGGGGGGGGGGGGGCAAAGGGCAGGTGCCCCCCTTGGTTTTTGAGAAACGATCGCTTATTTTTCAAAACTGATTTTTATTAACTCGACGGGACGCGCACCCCAATATGTAACACACGTTGTCGCTGCCGAGTCAAAAATACCCAACTTTGAAAACCACGGTTTCAGAATATTTTTTTTTAACTTTGTTATTTTTATATTAAAGTACAGTGTTTTAAGAAGCAAACAAAATTTAAGAAATATCTCAAAATCTTTATTAAAGTTCTTTAAAAAATTGTAACAAAAACTCAGTCTTCTCAATTTTTACTTGGATATAAAATCAAATAACAAAAATTAGTCTTCTTTTTTTTAGTAACAATATCAAATTGAGATCAATATCAAAAGTAGATGCTATGAACTTATCAACGAACGCAAAGCAAACAATTCATAACATATTTTTCAAAACAATACTCAGAATTTTCCTAAAGCACATACATAAAGCACATAATCATCAGTTTACATAGTGTTAGTGAAAGGTTTTGGTCTTTTATTGCACTTGGTCGGTTATTCCCCCGCGAAAGGTACCTACCTAGAACGACACGGCACAGGATTGCGCGAGAAAAAACATAATTTTGCAACTTGTGCCTCTGTGGTAAATTTTACCCAGCAGCGCCTCCCGCCGAGTTAAATTTATACTAAAAAAGGGAATATTTTTAAATTTCGGTTTTAAATTTTTAATTAAATTGGCACTACAAAATGGGTTAAAAAAAGCAAGAGGGGTATATTTTTCTGGAAAAAAGTCTCCAGACGTCCTTGATCCCCACCACTTCTTGGAAATATACATATAATAACTATGCATTGCACATATATATTTTGCGTAATATACATTACGTTTCAAATTACAGCACCAGTACTCTTGTATTTAATAAGCAATTTTAGGTGAAATTCCTATAGATATAAAATCGGTAAGTACACGCATGCTTCGTTCTTCGAACAGTTCAATTTTCCGAACCACGTCGGTCCCAAGTAGTTCGGATAATTGACGCTGTACTATATTACCAACTTACGTTATTCGTAAGCACAGTTACAAACTTATTTCGCAGTTAACTATCAGTACCAACTCATTTTACTGGTAGGTGCGATTACCAGCATAACAACACACACCATAGTGTGCCTATACAGCAACCTGATCCCCTGAAGCTTCATCTGCCCGCAACGCGCTCGGCGAAGGCGATCGCGAAATATAATTGGAACAAAAATATCGCGCGGGGAGCTGCCCGAGGAGTCGCGCTGCCCCGAAAGGACGGAGGAAGGAAGTCGGGGAGTCGTCCTCACCCCTATCACGAGGCATTTAATCCGTAACTTTGGCGCGTTCCGTTCTCTCCCTCCCCCCGGGGAAAATCGTTCTCTTTGGTTTTCCGCGCGCAACAATAAGTTTTTCCCCGATGCAGGCCTGTCAACGACGCACAATTGGCGGCACCGTGGTCCGTAGGGGGAGGAGGGGGTGTACGGGCGAGCCCCGTTCCACCCCTCGATCCACGCCATCCACGTTCGACCACCGTGCCACCCTCCCCTCCCCGTCCCTCCCCTTTCGGTCGGATCTCATCCCATTCTCTGTATGCCGTGATTGCACGGCCCGGGGGCGATATTGGGGTGCGTATGGATCGGCACAAGGGGATGCGCCTGTTCACCCTCCCCCACCCACTCGTCCCCCCCAACCACCCTCCGCAACTCGCTTCCAGTCTTCTGTTCGCTCTCTCGTACCAGCACGTCCGTCGTGTCTATGCCATCGTCCTTCTCCTAGTTGAACCTTTCCACTTTCACCCTCCCCCCACCCCCTACCCGCCCGTCGACATCCACTCCGACCCCCTGTTCCGATACCGCCCGTCCCCGTGCACCGTTCCGTCCGCTCGTTCCTTCTGCGCGATGGAGACGAGAGAAACGCTTTATGGACGAGGGTGACCCGAGGAACTTCGTGGAACTGCCACGGAGGAATTACTGATATTGGGCAGCGGTGGCGTATCAGGGTGGATATCTTGCTCCGGCTTCGTGGGGCACGTCGACGGGAATGCCGAGGACTTCCGGGATGATTAGAAGAGGACCTGGCCAGGTTGTCGTCGGGCTCGATGACGTTTGATAATGCTGCTTGGCAGGCAGCAACGACTGGGGAGTGGGATATGGTTGATTCTGGTGGGAGTTGTTGAATGTGGTAATGGTAACTTGGTGGAATCTCGGTGGATGGGATATTGGTATTGCGAGGAAGCTTCTCGTGGAAAGAAAGATTGAGGTGCGGGGAAAGGAATTGAAGACCTTGCAGCAAGAGGGATGCAACTCCACTTTTGACAGTTTTTAAGTTATGACGTGTAATATTCGTATAAAAAGATCTACATAGTTTGGCACAAGTTTAATGCAAATCCGATAACAAATGAGCGATTTATTGCCAATTTTGAACATGCACCCATTACTGTTTTGTGCAATACGAATATTCAACTACGTCCCACCTTATAAACAGCCTTTTTAGAAGGCTTTCAAATGTGTGTTGACTACGGATGAGGATATTTCCACAGATAATAATGACGAGCAGGCGCAAGAATAATGTTATTCTTTTATGACCACAAACAGTTATTTCCAGTTTACTCGAAACTGGTCAAGATGGAGTTGCACCCCTCTTGCTGCAAGGTCTTCAATTAGGATGTGAAGAATTAAAGTGCGTGGGATGTAATCGAGGTGTAACAAATTTGAGTGCGAAGAAAGGAATAGGAAGTTCGGTACTCTAACCTTCTATACCTATACAGCACACTCTCGTTGCAGCAAAGTTGCAGGATCGTTGCAATGCAAGATTGAAATGTTACACGCAACGTTGTCGCAACGTTGCAGCAATATTCCTATGTCCGCCTCCTGCAACGTTTCGGACAGTGGGTCCAAAAATATAAATAACGGTATATATATGTGTCTGTGACGGACGCGACAATATTGAATGTGTGCAGAATCATAGAAATACAAAGCCCGTGGTTCTTTTTCTCATAGAAAATTTTTTTCCCCCAAGGGTATTCGACTAGTGATGGGATGAAGTATATTGGAAGTAGGTTTGAATCTGACTGGATAGTTTCGAACAGTTCATAAGTACTCCGAAAAAAAAACAATACTTTTAAGTAGACTCGACTCTCGACAAGATAGGTTCGAACTCTCTATAAGTATTTTGAGAAACGTTAGCAGTACTTCCAAGTATAATCGAATCCTGACCCAGTAGATTCGAACATTTTATGAGTACTTTAACCAGGAGTTTTCTATTCTGTGCAATTATGTGATTCGTCTCTTGTCTTTCAGAGTTCGAATACTACTTTTACGAGATTCGATTCTTTCAAACGTCAAAGTACTTACAAGTACATTCTCTAACCCTGCAGATACTCTTTCTGAGGTTCGAAAACAGCATGTATAACCCAAGTACTCTGGAAGTACATAGAATGAAACGCCAGCTCTTATGAGTAGTATTCGAATCCCATGAAGTGAAACTTTTGTATTGGAATTGACTTGGATTCATGAGTACATATTGAACTTGATCCCGTCCCTAGATTCGAGAACCGGCGACCTGTAGCGTCGTAGGCGAACACTTTACCGCCGCAGCTACAACCACTGATTGATAAGACTGCTAACGTATTCGAACTTATACTCCTACCCTGCAAAACTTTAAACTCAAATTATTCAAAAACGAAGGCTTATTTTTACAAACTCCATTAGGGTTTTGTAACACTACACTAGCGGACAAAAAAGTTACCACTTTTTCGATTTGTTCTATTTTTGTTATTTTTTAGCATACTATTGGGACTGTGGTATGCCTAATATGCATATTCTGATGGAGAATTTAAAGCTGTATAAAACTCAGTTAAAGTTGAATTTATTTAACTGACAAACAAAAGTGTTATATGACATTGAACAGGCTATCACTTTTGTGGGGCCGACAAAAAAGGTACCACGTGTAGTAACTATTTAGGTTGTCCTAGAAGTAAAAGGTGCCCCCACAAAATATTAGATTTTTTTTATTAGTGTTCAAAAGTGGTAAGTTTTTGTTGGCTTTAAAAATATGTTGTCTTGTTTAATGTTATGTAGGGTTTTTTGTTTGTTAGTTAAATAAATTCAACTGTAACTGGGTTTTATACAGCTTTTAATTCTCTTTCAGGATATGTATATTAGGCACATACTGCAGTTTTAAGTTGATATTAAAAAGTAATAGACACAGGGTGGTCGAAAAAGTGGTAACTTTTTGTCCGATACTGTATGTATGTACTACAATTTCCACCCTGTGTCATTCTACACATTAAAATATACAGGGTGAGTCACCTAACATTTAAACTTAAAATACCTCCGTTGTTTTTAATGATACGAGAAAATGTCTCAAAAAAATGATTGCTAGACAAAAAGGATGACATATTATACATGGTTGAATTTGTATTTTTATTGGCTATAACGTTACAGTAATAAAAATACGTCATCCCATTCAAAAACCATCGATGATCTCGAAATTTCGGGAAATATAACATTGAGAAAAAAATCGTCTCCGTCAGAATAATTGTCTCCCTTAAGTAAACATTTTTTCCTTAGACATTTTCTCGTATCATTAAAAACAACGGAAATATTTTAGGTTTAAATGGCAGTTGCGGCAACATTGCAGAAACGTTGCCGCAACATTGTCGCAATATTGCCGCAAGATTGCAGGAACGTTGCCGAAATACTGGCGCAAGGTTGCCGTAACGTTGCAGAAATATTACAGGAACGTTGCCGTACAATATTGTACCGCAACATTGATGCAACGTTGCAGCAATAATTCTATGTCCGCCCCCTGTAATGTTGCACGGCAACGTCGCAGGAACGTTACAGCAACATTGTGCTGCAACCATGCAACATAGCAAAGATGCTGTAACGTTCCTGCAACGTTGCCGCAACGAAGTGTGCTGTATGGGTAGTTTAGTCGTTGCGAATGACACAGAATATAATAGGTAGGGAACGTGAAGAGGTGACGGGTCATCATCGACACATAGTAAATTTTCGGTTGCAATCGAAAATCGACATTTTACGTTTGAACATTTGCCATTTTGTCTTAAATCAATATTTCGAAAAATCCTTCGTCCAAGGACTAGATAATTTAATGTATTAACTAAATTTTTCTGAATTTTCGACTTTAGATAATCCACTTTCGAGTAATAGTGGTCACCGCAAACCCCTCTTTCGAACAGGACATCTAGGAGATTGTAAATAACTTTGTTATTAATAAATATTTTTTAACACCAAAATTCAGAGACATAGCCACATGTACTACCTCTCAAACAGAAAAGAGTTTTTTGAATAATATTTTATATTTCCTGAGAAAAAAATTCTCAAATATCACACCTTTTTCGACCTCCTGGCTGAGCGTAACCCCTTAAACAAGTTTAAAAATTGAATATATAGAAAGAAATTAAGATACGAAGGAGGGAATAGTACGTTAACTCTTCCGCTGCGGTATTCGACTATAGTCGAACACTACGGATTTCGACTTTAGACCACGCATTAAAAAATGTATTCTCTTGTATGTACTTTGATACTCAGCACTGTTCTCCGAGATATTTGGTCGACTGTTTACTTTCTGAATTCCATTGTTGAGCCCCTCTGAGACCAACCATAAGTTGGACATTAAAAACTTTTTTTATTCGTCTAAAAGTGACACTTTTCAAGAATTGTCCGAAAATTTAAATCCTTTTCGATAACGTGAACGCAGTGAACGAACAGACCATTTAAATGTAAATATAAAATTTGCAATTCATTGGCACTGGTTTCAAATTTGCATTTCGAATACTGTCCCATTTTTTTAAATTTTCATCTATTTTCCTAGTTTCTGGAATATTGAAGACTAGTGGAACGAGTGATTAATTTAATACCTCTTGTATTTTCCATACCCAAACAACCCTTTTTTTTAACTATAATATGCATATACAATATACAAATTATATAATCTAAATAAGCAATTTAGCTCTGTGTGATAGATTCATACAAACAAGTTTGTTGATACATAATATCAGGGTCTCATAATGAAGCTACCATTACCTGCAGGTATATAACTCCTATTGATACAGTTCCAGACTTTATTTGATGCTAATTTGTCCATAATGCACAAATGTATGGCAGTTATATCCGTTTTAAGCGCTTAAGAAGTTAATAATGTAATACCTCTTCCACAATCAAATAGATTATACAGTTGTTCAGCACAGTCTTTTGTCGTTCTGACAAGCGCTGGCACGTATAAAGCGGGTGAATGGTCTTTGCGTTACGCCCATTTTCGTGAGACGCGGCATGTGGTGCTTGGGAAATGTGTGATAGAAATTTATAGCAACGCATTAACATAGAATTTTCAGTTGAATCGCATAAAACCGTAACTGAGACCTACGATATGCTGGGAAACGTTTATGGAGGCGCATAAGAGATCTCCGGATGGTCGTGAACGACGTGAACATCGATTTGAACCTGTCCGATTCGAAATCGATAAAAACATCGAAAATATTTGAACTTTGTATGAAACGATGATGGTTGACATATTTAACGTAAATGGAGAATTCATTTGTAAGATTCTGTTGCAAAATTTATTTGATGAAAGTAGGAAGAAACAAAAGAAAACATTTTACATTAAAAAAGGAACATTCTGTTTCCTTTCAATGCAATTTAAGGTAACATTTTTTCAAATTAATCATCGTGCGACAATTACAACCCTCTTGCAGAGACTGACGATACCACACATCATCAAGCTCCTACTTCTTTTTTCACAAAAGTTACCAACCAATACCCGTATTTGAACTCGTAGTGATTATCCTTCGACCACAAAGGGGTTGAAGAAAAACACCTGGATTTCGTGCCAGAATTGTTGGAAAATGTTAAAATAATGGCTGCAGGGAAACAAATCGCTCCCAACAGCGGGAAGGACGATCATTGCACTATTATTTTGCAACAGTGAAATTTTTCTCCCAAAGGGTTGCACCCCATTTTGAAGCGTTTAATGATTCAACACTTCCACCAAATGACACGTTGCCTACCATGCCTTGCGATACGCGTCCGGAACTTGGAGCACGAGCCTACGTGCACAGCAGGGACGATGCATTACTTGGAGGACCCTTTTCGACTTGCACCCATAATCCTCTTAGACGAATACCCAGCTACGAAGACAGAAAATGAAAGGGAGCCACCACGAGCGATTAGATTTTCCTTTCTCGACGGACGATAAACATATCCCCTGCAATTATTGATATTGGATACATACACACGGGCACGTCAATAATACTCTTAGAGAGTATTCTGATCAGTTCCTCTTATTTACCATTGTGGGAAAAGGAGTTCTGCAAAGGTAACGCGAAACTGGTACGTAATTCGTTGGGATACTTTCGTTTACATAAATTTTTATATAGATTTTCAAAAGGTGGCTTGGAAGCAAAAATACGAATTTAAATTGTGGAGTGACCGTATAAAAAAAAGAAAGGGTTCCAATTAAGGTAGGTCTGCATACAAAATAATCGGTTTCACGGTATTTTATTTTGATATCATATGTTAATGGACTGCTTTTGTTACATGTTTGATAAACCGAAATTCACACCAAGTAGTTACTATATCTTCAAGCTATGCTCATATCTCCAAGCAATACTACACATTTCTTGCGTTTCTCTTTTTTCCCCACATTAATTTCAAGCTGCTCCATGCACAAAATACCCACGCCAAAATTCCTTTTCAAAAAAGATTAAACTGACAAGGACAATATTCCATGTGTCCGCCTCCGATTGCTTCGATTTTTTGGATATCGGAGACGAACACCTGAAAATCTTGTAAATTTGAGGAGTCCACCACCTAACATGCAAACAGGCCAAAATAAAAAGACTCCTGTTTCTTATTTTTCGGTCCTCTAAAACATATCCAAAAACCAAAGCAATCGGAAACGAACACCTTAAAATCTTATAACTTTGAGGGGTGGTTTCACTTCCTAAATATTAAAATGGGCCGCTATAAAAAAACACGTATATATTATTTTTCGGTCCTCTAAAACATATCCGAAAACCAAAGCAATCGGAGGCGAACACCTGGGATACTCTCCTTGTGAGACCCGGATGTATGCGCGTTGATATGGTCTAACAATTCGCATGCATCGCGGAATGGCGAGTATACAAGGTGTCCCAAAATTTCGGAACAATCCGGAATACGTGATATCCTGATGCAAAAAGACATCGAAAAGTCCTTTACCATTTTGGGGTCCGAGGCTTCGTTCTCGAGATATTAACAGTTAAATGTTAGCGGTCCAAATTCCGCGCTAACCCATTTTCACGGTTTGAACCAGCGCGGTCGGTTCTACTGAGTGCGTAGGTCTGTATCTACGAGTGCCCCCTGCGTGCACGTCCGAGCGGTCACTGCTCCGCGCTCAGCTGTCTCGGCTTTAAACTGCGCGCCCCGGAACTTGGACCACTAATATTCAACTGTTAATATCTCGAGAACGAAGCCTCGGATTCCAAAACGGTAAAGGACTTTTCGATGTCATTTTGCATTAGAATATCGCGTGCTCAGGAAGTCCCGCAATTTTGGAACACCCTGTATAATTCCAGCAGTTCATCGACCTACATTTGGTAAATCGATTTTGTGAGCTCCCGTCGCAAGTTCCAGTATCTAATTCAGTTTATACTGATACTTTGGAGGCACCACGGACGTTCAAGGAGTGCCCTGTAGTAGAATTTATAAAATGGTCATCCAACCTGTAGAAACGAAGAGGAACGACGATCCCAAATCTTTTTCTCATTATCTCGACGAAAGCTGCGACCTGGCCTGGACATCAGCGATATTGTACATCAGCAGTCCCTGCAAGACGTGCAATTTAATCGTTTGGCCGGTGACAAAGGGTGCACGCCGCCGCCTGAGAACCCGTTTCTGGTTACGTTTACGGCAGCGGCTACAGAATCATTTCGCAGACACACGACACAGGCGGCGGGGAGCACAATGGCGCGCGTGTTTCCGTACGGTTGCGGTCGGTTTTCATTTTGGCCCAACTACCCCCCTGCAAACCGTCGAGCTGTAACTGTCCACACTTTATGAGTCGTCAAGACGTGTGGCTAGAAGAAGAAGAAAGTGGATCGATGTACTTACGGGTTGAATACAATAGAGGTCGTTTTAAATTACGCGTCAATACTTTAGAGCACTTTAGATGGCGTATTTCAATTGTAAAATGACGAAAAGGTCGTTCATTTTAGAAATGTCTTCATTGATAGTATAGTTACTTGAAATTATTCTGTGTGTAACTTTACTCGACCAATTGTATTCGGTAAGTAGAACATTTTTATCTACGTAATAGATTCCTGTAACTAGGGAATGACTGAAAAAAGGCTCTCCATTTTATTCCCGCGAATTTATTCCTAGTAGCTGGATTCATATTGCTATTTGCTATTTCATATGTTTAGGTAGAAGTCATGTACAGGAGCTAGCTACGCAAGAATGCATTTCACCTCATCCATAATAGAATAGGAGAGCCATTACTAGCAATCATTGGTAACAGAACACTTCCGTGTTTACAGTTCGATGCTATAAACTGTGTAATGTTTGGCATAATCTAACAATAAGATATTAAAACTGGCTTGAACTAACAAAGGAGATCACCCAACTGTTACACGCTGAGTTTGATGAGGTTTACGTAGATTATAATTCTCGAAAAAATATTTCACACTATTTTTATCGGCAAATGTCCATATCTAGTGGGCGAAACCAGCCCCCAAAGTTGGAGGTGAATAGATTTTGCCCTAATATCTCGGAAACTATGCACTATAGAGAAAAATCTTTTAGACGAAAACGATGTATTTATTTATAACAAATTCAACCACGTAATCAGATTCTTAATAGTCAATTTGTTTAAACAATATACTAAAAAGTAGTACTTTTTCAGTGAATCTGATTACGTGGCTGAATTTGTTTTTTTGTGTAGGGGATAGTTTGCGAGATATTAGGGCAAACGTGTTTTTCACCCCCCACTTTGGGGATTGATTTCACCCCCTAGATATGGACATTTGCCGATAAAAAAAGTACGTGTGAAATATTTTTTCGAGAACTATAATCTACGTAAAACCCATCAAAATCGGCGTGTAATAGTTGGGTGATGTCAAGTCACCTAAATGAGATAAATGTGGTAGCTCACTTATTTTCGACAAACGTATATTTTATTTTGCTGCAACGTTGGGTGCAGCGAGAATACCTAACTCTCTTCACTTTATTGTTAGATAGTTTGTTAAAACGCTAATCATTTCACAGCTCGAGCTGTCAATCTCGTAATGTGACAAACCACCTTGCGCTGCACGTGAATCATCACTGGACACAGGCAAATTTACACATGCGGGCGTAAGTGTGTCATCTGTGACTCCCTCGGTGACCGACATAGCTCGGGCGCAATTATGTTGAATTTCTAGGAATGGTGGATGTCTGTGATTTCGGGGGATAATTAAGATAATCGATAGCTGCGTTAATCTCCCATTACCACATACGCCGTCAAAGTCGCTGCTGCAGTGGCATTACATTTCCGCTTGAGGTGCGAATCCACGATGAGGCGTTCCATGAGACTTTTCTACTATGAGACGAAATCTCGGCAACAACTAAATGTAAAGATGCGAATCAACTATGAGATTTTATATGAGACTTTTCTATCATGAGACAAAAATCTCACCGACAACAAAATTTAAATAATGGAGCTAAAAGAATAATAATAATGGAAATTAATTTCTCATGTGAGACACGATATTTTTGTCTCATCGTGGATTTGCATCTTAAATAATGGAAATAGTCGTGAGACATGAGATGTTTGAAAATATATCACGAAGCTTGCCTCGTGAGTGTCTAGTTTCACGAAACTAATGACAAAATAATTAAAAAATTTATAAAATAATGAAATAATTGTCTCACGAAATTAAAGTCTCATGTGAGACACGATATTTTTGTCTCATCATGGATTTGCAGTTATACAATTCCTCGAACCTTAGACACCTCTCATGGCGCCATCTTAAATTACATATATCAGTAGAAAAGCTTATACAAAAGTGAAGTAACGTTCCAACATTTTCCTACGTATCTTCTGTAACGTAGAACGAATCCCAACAAATCTCAAAATGCGAAGAGTAACAAAGCTACTATATCTCCCAAAGAAGAACACCCCGACCACCCTTAATTCAGAGAGTGCCCCGAAAGTGTATTTTCCCGGCGACAGTGTATTTTCTCAAACTTCAGCAAATTAACAAAATCAAAGATCCAGGCTCCAAAAGAAAGAGCTTCAACGAGAACCCTGTACTCACAGGCACAGAAAACACCCAAAGGAAGCGACGAGTGCGGCAATAAATAAATACCCAACAAAATCGTACCTCGGCCCCTTCCCACCCCCACCCCTCCGCTCAACACACGCGTCCAGATATTCGTACACTTGCGGTCCGTTTCCATTCTGACCCAACCGCCCCCTGGAACCATCAGCCCCTAACCGTCCGCACTTTATGTGCCGTCAAGGGGGTGAGAAGGGGCCGAGGGGCTGACAGGGAGGAAGGAGGAGGGAGGGGGTGGTAGAAGGGCGCCAGGCAACCCTCCTAACTCTCTGGCCCCGGGGGTGAACGTGGGCTGGCTCATGGCTCAGGAACGGGGGGCAGGAGAGGGTGAGGCTAAGGGTAGTAGGTGGGTGGAGGGTTGGGGGAGAGAGCTGGAAGCAGGAGGGCTAGGGATATTACGGACAGGACGCCGAGATATCCACCCCTTCGTCCGACCTTCTCGAGGGGCGAGTGTTCGGGGGTGGAAAGGCGCCCGAGAGACGGCTGAGGGTAGCGACAGATATAACCGTGACGCACACACGTTCAAGAAACGACCGCCGCGACTGGAATTTCGAGTTCCATGGGGCTGCCACCGATAAACGAGGGGGGAGGGCGAGAGGGTGCCCCGGGTGGGAGATATTAGCTTTCCTTCGTTATTAATAAACGGTTCGCGCGAACCTCGATGGCGCGTATAGCGGATCAAGGGTGCTGGGTTACCGTTATTACCCCCCACCCCCCACACGTACACACTTCACCCTCGCAACGCTTTGATTATCCCTTGTGTCGTAGTCGCTTTTTGATCGCGCTTTGTTCAGCGGGCGAACCAATACACGCGCCGGGCATTTTTCTGATTCGATGGAGATCGTTCTCTTTGAATTGCTGGAACTCGCGGATGAGACTTCTTGGTGGTTTGAGCTTCTTTTTACGTCTCCACTGATAGTGCTTCCTTGGAAGTTATGGGGAATACTTAAGTGGAGGTGAAGCATGAATTCTAAGAGTGTGGTTGGATTCAACGTGTACGTATCCTTTTAATCACTGTTGACCGATATTCATTGCACCATTGTTGGAGAGACGGCAAGAGTTTGGCGGGTGGAAACGCGGTTCGTACCCCTTCCTCAGTTGGCAGCGGAGCAGAGTGATGCGGTGTTCCGAAACTCCGTGGTCCTCTTCGTCTTCCAAACACCCTGCCACCCTATACCCGGCACCCGCGCGCGCACACACACACACACACGTGCGCATGCAGACAGAAACGCACAACGCTGTGACGTGCAACACGGTTTTAGCTCAAGATGGAATGCTCGTACCATTTCTCCGTGAGTACACTCGGGGAGGGTGAAAATGCTTTCTGTCCTTCCTCTGGGCCAAGTGATGTCTTCGTCATCGAGGAAATATGGATTTTTTTGTTCCTCATCGGGAAACTGCACCTCTGTCGGCGTCATTAGCTGAGGTCCTGCGGATGGACGAGACAGCGAGTTGCAGAGTTAGTGATTTGGAAGGCGATGATGGACCGTCGGTAACAACAACGCCTGTTTGATTTTTGGCAATTACTTTCTTCAACCGGGTTTTCTTTTTGGGAGATGGGGTTGACAGTGCGGGGATGACGTGGTCAATGGCTAGGACGGAAGGATCTGGGGTGCTTTGGGTCTGCTAGTGCAGTGTTTCCCAACTAGAAGTTGCTAGATCTAAAAGTAAGTGTAAAATAGTGTCACCCTGTGTATTCCGGGTGAATGTTAAATTGTTTATATCACTCTTTGTGTTTATCGATATATATATAATTTATGAATACAAAATTTAATGTATATACGTGTGTGTGTGTTTTATTTTGATTCCCACTGTTATACTATAAATATAAATTTATATATCTATTCAAGGGGTGAGAATAAAAGGTTGAGAAACACTGTGCTAGTGGATTCGTCAGTGAGATTTACCAGCAGACAGTATTAAATACAAATTGTCAAAAAGCATTTAAATTTTCCTGTATACAGTGTGTCATAATATTATTTGCACAAAAACATTCCTTCAATGGATGCCCTGCTTTCCTTCATATTTTTAAATAACAATCTGTACCTCGAATATTCATATTGCTTTCATCACAAAATATAGTAGCCTGCAACGAATGTCAGCAAGCTTTGTTATGTATTTTTTGAAAATCTTTAATTACTTTTTGCCTTATTTACTGTATTCTTATTCTCATGGGCTAAATTTTGATATTCAAAATGACAAAGATTTTCACAGGCAAGCAATTCAAATTTTTTCTCTGAATCCTGCTTACCTATTGGCTAATTCTCATTACAAGTTCACACAGAACAAGTTTAATCTGACTCAGAATTACCCCTCCCTAAATAGATGATTTGAATTCCCCACTTCAATACTGTCTCCGCACATGAACTCTCCAATAAAGATTCTTTACAGTTCCACATTTTTTATATTTCCTCGCTTCGTTGAAAAGAAAGCACGCGTATGTTTCCCGTGGACTTAATGTCTCTTAAATTAAGCAGAGTAGCGGCGAACTTTCTACGGCAGCTAAAGTCCTCTCTTAGCGCTTCAACCCTTCGCCCCCGTTGAAATCCCCGAAGGTGCCTCAGTGTGCCTAATCATTCTTTAAAGTTTCACCCTGACGCTAATTACCCGAAGAGCCGAAGCACGAAACTAAGAAGATTAAAAAATCTGTGGGGGAGGGGTTTAGCTGGCAATCTTTGTACGAGGTGCGCCATCTATCCCCACTGTCATCGCCTAATTGAGACACCAAAAATCATTACTGGAGTAATCAAAACATCGTAATCTCGCATTTTCTCTCACCTTATTCGAGATCCAGGCTGCTGAAACATAAAACGGTGGAAGTCTACTTATGTTAAATACTTATACCAGGTGTGTCGATATGTGGGACCTACCTCAGGGATGATTTAGCATATAAAAAAAACAATGTAAAGTTATATAAAATTAATAAGGTTATTTAAAAAATTCTGTAGAAGCTATCTTACAACATTCCACAAATCATTTTAGTTTCCTGAATGAGAGCACCCCCCGTGAAGGCAAGCAAATAAAAGTTACACCAACGCAAAGTTCGCTGTAACTCTGAAACAGAACGAAATCAGGCATACGATAATATTAAGCGCCGAATCTACCCAAGAAGTGCGCCCCACGTATTACATTACACCCTAGGTACATCTTCGAATTCCCAACTGTATATAATACTTCCAATAATTAGTTCACAGGTCCGCAAAGAAAATTCCCCTAATTGCTCCGAGACTCGCGAATAAGCGAGCAATCCACGAAGAATGCCGCATTGTGGCCGCTAATGGGGTGACGGTCCTTATTAATTTTGACACTTTCCACTCCCCCTCGGTCCGTCCACACACGCGCGCACACCGTCGCATCCCTCTCTGTGTAGCAGCGTCGTCCTTGTTATCGACAGCAAGTTGCATCGACTCTGTTCCTTTTTCGTCTTCGTCCCCCAGGTCCCTTTGAGCCCGGTCGGACAGCAAAGAAAAGGGCGACGGCGTGATGCAAAGCCTCTGAGGGCGAAAGAGAGGCAGAGGGGGGCCACGAGCGAAAATACATCGTCGTTGTATATCTTCCTTGACCGTCAGGGGGCATAACTCCAGGATGAATCAGTGCTTCTTGGACCGCACCGGACCCACCCTCGCTCTTCTTCCACCTCTACAACTCGACCCTGCCACCGACTTTACCGCCCTCCTTTCGCCCCCCCCCCTCCACCCACCCACCGCCCCCTACTGCCCCCCTGGAGCCATCAGAGTAGAAGAGCGTAGCAACCCTCTGGCCTGAACCTTCATCAACGGATCTACCGACCCCACCTTTATCAAGAACCCCCAGTCCCTGGAACCCCTTTCGTTCCCTCCCCCCTTCTCTTTCCCTTCCGTCAGCTCGCCTCACCCTCCCACCGCCACCTATCACTTTCCTCCGTCTCGCTCCATCTCGCGGCCGTTTACCGCGCTCCTCCTTTCCTCGGCGACTTCACGGTTTCTCTTGGCCCCTCTTTCGCTGTCAGATCTTCCGCTTTGCGCTTTCTCGGGCTCTCTCTCTATCGTTCTGGCCACCGTTACAGCCTCATCCCGTGCTCTCCTGCCTTCTCCATCAAGCGGCCGCGCCACGTTTCATCCTCCCCCGGCCCCAGATTAACGGGGCGCCCTAGCTGCCAGGGCAAAGGGAGTGCAGCACGGCGCACCTATTCGCGAAGGTGTCGTCGCACGGATGGCAAGATAAAGTACAGGGCACCGGGACAGCTGAATATAGATGCATCGCCGTACACCTGTTAATTTTTTAATCCCCTTTAGGGGGCCGCGCGTCGTGTAATCTCGGCTAACGAAGTTGGCAAAGTTTTGAGCTGAGACAGTGTGCCTGGGAGCGGGGTCTGGAAACTGCTACCTCGCTTCTCTGCCCGACGCTGCTTCGGATATTTTCAGGAACGAAAAAGTTTATGCGCCCGTGGCTGGTTGGTATTGGCTCTCGGACACCTCTTGGCGCACTGGGGTGGAAATAGGGTGGAGGTTCGTGTAGGTTTATTTGGTGTTTAAGGGTCCATTCTACTTTGCCGGTCGAACAAGAGGCCAATTTTCATGATTTTCTTTTTCAGGAACTAATGTACGAATTTTTATGTTCTTTTTTGTTAAATGATTATTATTAATTGCTGTATAGAATCGTATTTTTCATGTTAAAGAAATATAATTACAAATGTGTGGATTTAAATCGCAATATATATGCTTGAGTGTTCTCACTGAGGAAGTCCTCCTCGGCCTTAATGTGGTCCTAAAATGATAAAAGTAGAATGATTATGTCCTATAGGGATGTACGCATAAACTGGACTTTTTGTTCCATCCACAACAAACATCGGAAAGTAGGCAGAGAATCCAGAACGTTTTCTTCACAAAGCAGTTATTATGTAACCACTGTTGATAAATTAATCATTCTAGTCCACTTTGTGCGTACATCCCTATAGGACACAATCATTCTATTTTTTTCATTTTAGAACCGCTTTGACGCCGAAGAGGACTTTCGCAGTGTTCTCAGAGGCACAAACATTGCGGCTAAAATCCATACTTTTGAAATTATATTTTGGAAATATGGAAAATACAATTCTATATATCAAGGTATAATAAATATTTAACAAAAAAAGCATTAAAATCCGTATAATAGTTCCTGAAAAAAATTCATGAAAATAGGCCTCTTGTTCGATCGGCAAAATAGAATGGACCCTTAATATAGTAATAGGATGGGGGAATAACAGTGGAATAATTGGTTAAGAAGGTAATTTAATCTTTGACTGCAACAGACGTATATAAATGCTATCACAGTTCCATCAATATAAATTTTTTTTATTATTTTTTCACTTCATCACACTGTTATCTTTTTTATTACTTATGGTGTTAGATACTGTAATTAATCTGTACTTGTTTGTTATGGCCTATTTGGAAGAGCTGAAAGTTTGAATGGGGGATTGGGTGTAAAAGTCGTAGTAGCAGTGGCGAATTTAAAAAAAAGGCCCAGGTGGCAAACGTTCTGAGAAGCCCATTTTTTTTCGGGAAAAAGAAGAGGTAGTTCACTAAAAGCAGGTAAGTATACAGAAAAGTATAGAAAAAAATAATGCTGGATAAAATTATAATTTCTTTTTGAAGACAGGAACCTAGGGGGGGGGGGCTTCTGAACAGGGGCCCATTTTTCGGGAAAATAAAGCGGTAGTTTACTAAAACCGGGCTCAGTGTAATAATACAGAAAAAAATATACTTTGAATAAAATCATAATTTTCTTTAAGGATGGGGTCCTGGGTGGGCCTTCTGAGCAGGGGCCCAGGTGGCAACTGTTCATCGGCCGCCCTGATAAATCCGCCACTGCGTAGTAGTAAGTGAGTTTGGAGAGATTTGTGGTGGGAGAAGTGGACTTGAGCAGCTAAACTCGGTGCCTTAACTGTAGCTTGAGGATAGGAAGTGTAAACTTCTCCTGTAGACTCCTCATTTATTGTACATACTTATCCACACTGATAGTGCTACTCTAATGCACAATAAATGGCGGTCACCTGGGTCTTTATTAACAAACATATGTGATGGTTCCGGGTTAGAGCGCGCCGCAGTCAAAGGGTTAAGGTTTGTGCAGAATTCGATTAGTAGACAATCGTTTATTCCTTAAATAATCATTCGAATCGCTTTGGACCCCATTCATCTCGAATATTGAGGCCCTAATATATAAAAATTCTACTGATAAAGAGCTGCATAAATTACTGAGTACTTGTTCACTCATCATCACCACTACTTCACGTTGAAATTATCGGCAAAATAAAAACTCGATAATCTCTCACGTCTAACTCGTACCGAGATTCCAAGCATTTAAACCAATAAAACCAATCATATTCATAGAATTTTTTTCTAACCATATTCAAGCAATCAGAGTTTTAAGGCAGGTTCTCACTACGCCTCGCCTCGTCTCGGATCATTTTATTTTTCCTGCGCTTTTCTTATGTAGTTTGACAATTTGACTCACACTGCATCTCGCCTCGCCCCGGCGCGACTACGAGCCGCGGATTCTTCCTCGAAAATATTTTGAGGAAGAGAGGCGAGGCGAGCCGAGACAAGGCGTAGTGTGAGTGGATGCAATACCACGAGAAGAAGAGGTTCTCTGAGCAACTGACCAAACACATGAACCCAGGCAAGCTTAGATGACTTCAGGTACGGAAAAACCGTACCGCAACCGAAAGTTGCGCCGAGGCGAGGCGTAGTGAGAGCCTACCTTTAATATGGTGGTCTTATTATTATAATTATATCCATTTGAGTTGTGAATATTATTTGACATCGTCAATGCAGATAATAATTTGCATAGCTGACGTCCAAAATAGAAGAACTTGCGTGTTGTTATAGCTACCACTTGTTACCAGCTGACGAATTCGCGAATTTCAACGCAACCACGCGCTAATATCGAGCCGATATTTCGTATATCGATCTGGAATTTAAAAGAGCCCCAGTGCATAGTAACGAACGGTTACTTTTACAATAACGGCATCGGTAATTAGTTACGTTTCATGTGGAATGTGCGCGGCCGCGCATATATGCGGGGTCGGTATCGGTTTATCGTGTGCACGGCGGGCGTGTGTGCGGGCAGGGGAAGCGAGTGGCAAAGGGAATTTCAACCAGACCGCCGGATCGATTGGCTCGAAATTGGAAAAGAATATTAGGTTTCTGATTGAAACGGCTCTTCCGAAAATGTGCTCGAATCGGGGTTGCACTTTTGTCCGCAAACGGTGTTAAAAGCGCTTTCAAATCCGTTCCAGACCCTCGGGATCAGTCTTTAAAACTCTTGACTGTACAGAGCGATCTTTAATCGCGAGCGAAAATTTCGTGGGGAAAAGGAAGCGTGTAGGAATGTGGGCTTCCTCGGATTTGGTTAAGCTCATGGTGAGCATTAATAATGTTAATACTATACTGAATTATCGATGAAATACAGAACAAGGTTATTGTATTAGAACAATAGATAATGTTATCTATTATTTCAATTTAAAATGACATCAATGCAGAGGCTGAAATAATGGCAACACGTCTGTGCAAAATTGCTTTCCTTTTGTCTGGTAAATTCACATTTTGAGTTACATATCTTCAATTATAGGGTTAGTGCACAAATATTATATGCCCACTTTTTGTGAAATTTGAGTTTTTATATGCAACAAATAGTTCTTGACTGTTTCTTTATGTTGTATAAAAATCACATTTATATCTACTTCATAATTTTGTCAAAAATAATATTTTTGTTCATCGTATGTCCCTGAATCTTATGCACCATGGCATGTTTGAATCTGTTTTTCTCGAAAAACCCAAAAGTAGACACACAATATTTGTGCCATCGATTCGTTCTCGAGCTCCAATCCAGATTAAACCTCAGACTCTAATTCAGATCTAACTAAAACGTAATTAATGTTAAGACAAGATCTATTGATCCACTTAAAACACATGCTTAATCTAAAGAGAACGAGATGTATCAAGGTTTAATTAAAACTAAGGCAGACCTAACCTAAACATAATCAGACTTAACGAAAATTAAATTAACAGTAAGAGAGACCAAAGTTAGACCTGATCCGTGTTTGCATCGACTGAAACGTATATATCTAATTTATATTTAACTCAGGCTAGGCTTTGCATCATTTACATACATGCGCAGTATCTGTTATTATTATCCCCTAACCCTACTGCGAATGCGCTCCACAAATCGGGAGGATTGTTTTATCGCGGCATTTGAATGGCAATTAATTACCCCAGCAGCCTTTAAACATTTACGAAAGTATTCTGCCTTCCTCGCTGGGTCAATACACTGCGGCCAACAATGTTTGCGTGGCTTGTGCCGCTTCGGTTATTCGGGGTAAAATATGAATGGTGAAATTTTAAATATCGCCGTCGACGGTATTTTCGAGGGTGTGTGCAGTTAAGCGCGGGCGAAAAGAGGCCCGCCCCGTTTTAACAGATGCGCGGAAATAAATTTGCTCAGTTGAACGCGCGTCGTGTGTTTTACACGCGAGCGCGAGGGAGGCGGGGGCTGCGATTCGTGTCGCAAACTGATTCCACGAAATTACTGGGAACCACTCTGATACATCCCCGATTCCTTGTTTCGTGCCCGGCAATTGAAAAGTAAACGATAACAATTCTGACGAAAACTGGCAAACTAGATATCAGGGGCTCTCCATTACGGATTGGTAATTGTAAAATGGGGGTGGGATGTTAAATTATTAATTAAATTGAACTGTTTTTAAAAGTGTGACATATTTCTTTATAACTAAATGGAACTACGTGTAACCCCTTAAAAACTAGGGGGCACTAGGTACAAAATCAAATACGTGTTATAGTAAACATACTGAAAGACAAGTTACTTGAATGAAATATGAAGAATGAAAATTCATCTAATTCAGTCCCCATTAATTCCCCTGCAGAGTGCAAATAATCCCACTTTATCTACTTATCCCAGACTATTCTGTATTTTCAATTTTACTAGGCACCCACGAATGACGAAATATCTCCAGTACTATCCCAGTTTTAATTGCCCCATCTGTTCATTGCTGTTGCTTACTACACGAATATCGAACAGACTTTTAAGAAACTCAAGAGACTGCAATAGTTTCCCTACCGAAGTGGGTAAGTCTCCCATAGCCACCTATGGGGAACAAAGCGTCTAAATGAGATCTGTTACACGACCCTCGGTCTTACCACCGAATTTCCGACTTCGTTATAGACAGTGGACCAATAAGAATTCCCACCTTGACTATTTCCAGAACCATGGAAGTAACAGAAAAGAATTTCGAATAAAAGGGGCCATTAAGTTTTGTTTGCAGGTAGAGTCGCCTATTTCGTAGGAAGAACGATTGCATTTTTTATGCACAATTGTTTATTTAGAACAGAAAATATAACCAAAAAAATATTATTCGGTTGATCAAGCTAAACTGCATTTATGATTATAACGCGTTTACACCACGTAAAGGTTAGACTTGCTTTCTAGAGGCCTTAACAAGACGAAATTTCGTAGAAAAACTACTGGACATCACCAAGCAACCGCAGCGCCATACACGTGTTACGCCATAAAACTAAAAACTCAAGATTCGACGGCGACACCGTCTAAAACAATAGGCTGCGCGAGCGCCGCAGTGGAGTTAAACGTAAACATGGCTTCAACATCGCCTACACGCGATTTCTTCCTTATTTCTATGATTCCGGGAATATTCAAGTTGGTAATTCTTCTTCGCCCATTCTATATATGAGGCATTGAGAGCATAAACGGACTAACCCACATTGAATTTTTTTTTCCTATTTTATGTGATTAGTACAGCCTATTGGAATAAATTATTCTGTCCTCCTTAGTTAAAACGTCCTATCCAGCATTTTTCCAGCTTTCAAGAAATATTGAAGTATTTAAAGCACCACACGTGTTTTACCTTTTAAGTAAAGTTAGAAAGCCCTACGTGCTTCGTAGAGATCTAGAAACCGTTTAATAGATTAATTTTTTTTACAAAGACGGCACAAAGAAAATGGCAAAACTTCAGTTTTCTCGGATGTTTCGAAATGCTAGATAGGACATTTTAAGTAAAGAGGGCAGTATTGTTACTAATTCAATTTCGCAAAAAATGTGGGTTGGTCCGTTTTTGCTCTCAATGCCTCATATCTACCACCAAGTACGCGCCAGTAAAAACAATCAGCAGCCACGCTTCCGATCCCCTGATCACGCGTTAGGCGATCAGATGACGAACACCGGATCCAACGGGTGCTTCTTTACCAAAGCCAGTGGCTGTCGCGAGAATCTCGTCACGGCCGCGACCCGCCCTAAACTCGCCTTCTCGCGGGCCCATTAAAATTCCTGCGGCACACGGCTGACACACAGCCAGACAGACAAGCGGGCAGAAGGCCGCGCGTCGACGACCTATATTCGTAGGTGGCGGATTATCGAGAACGACGAGGCGGCGCGGTGCTCGGCGGCGAGAAGCACTAGGAGCTCGGGGGCGAGGTTGTGTCGTGTATCCAGCGAGCCGTGACCATATTTCAAAGTCCCTTTAGGGCTGCCTGAGTCCTGGACAGGAGCCCAATTTCATGGCGATGCATCGCTACCTGTGATTATCAGCGCGTACCCATGTTCCCCCGGCAGGCCGAAGCCTAATTCTGCGTTTACAATCAGCCCAGTCGACGATACTCGCTTGCTTCCCCCTCGTATCTCTGTGGTCGCGAGCGCGCACGCACACACGAGCGCCTCTGTTGCGTGCCATCAACACGGCCGGGCCGCGTGTGCATTCACCTACAGATGGGCGCATACGTGGCCACGTGTTGGAACAGATACCAGAGGCTCCATGCTGTCACGCACACCGCCCCGCAGGAGATACACACGTGTGTGTGTGGGTAGCGTTCCCATATCTACCGCTGTATCTACCACTATATCTACCACTGTAGCTCGCGTCCATTTTGATACCATACTCGCCTATATACCAGGCGGGCATATAACCGAGCACATGGGGCTACATGGCCGCGTGCATGTAGGGGAAAACGCACGCGCGAGCACGCCGGTAGATAGGGTCGGCCGTGGAGTGGTTAGAGGGTTCACAGGGATGGAGGTCGCTGGTAGGGTGGTGTAGGTAGGGTGGCAGGCGGTGTAGGGTAGGTGGCGAGGTCGGTCGACGAGGGTGAAATAGAGGGGAAGGTGGTGAACGTTCCACGAGGGTGGGTAGAGGTGTGGTTGCTTTAGAGGTGCGTTGAACCCAACCAACGCAGGTAGGTTGACATCAGCGTGCCTTGTTCCCATTGAAACGTGCGAAATCCATGTGAAATCTACTCCCCCTACCATTCCCTTCCTCGAACAGGGGGGGGGGAGGCCCCCGCTCGAGTCCCGGGGGCTGGCTTCGCCTCTCACGATGGAAACAGAGACGAGAAGAATAACGATGCGTATCGCGGCGGGGGGTTCTACGCGGCGAAGGAAAAGTTGATCTTGATAAAAGAGCTCGGTGGTTCATGCGCTAAATATGAAAGGAACGGATACGGTGGTGAATTTCCGCGTTGCGGGGAGGGGGCAGGGTAGACGGCGCGAGTGACCTTTGCGGAGTGATGTATGGCGAACACTACGGTATTACTGGCTTTTCCGTCGTTCAGGCTCGTTTCCATGCCCGGATGTCGTCGGGCTTTTTATGCTCCGCCTGAATATGTTACTTGCGCCTCAGTTTCCCGCACGTCTCTACGATGATTCGACAAGTTATTCATGGTACCGGGAGCTTCGAATTGCCCCGGTGTTTGCCGCTCATCAGGGGGATACTTTCGCCGTAATCTGATGCGCTGTGCAGGAATGTTGAATGTAATTTCTTGGAAGATTCTTCGATAGTGCGTTGTGGCCGTTGAAGGGTCGTAAGAGTCACTTTGAGCTTCGTGCTCTTTTCATATCTGTTTCTACTACAGTTGCTAAACTTCGCCAGTTGAGTTTCATTCGAGGTTGCAGTGATTTTCGAAGTCCCGCGACAGGCTTTGCCATCCCACGTAGAAAAAACAGTTGCGTCCTCATAATTTCCCAGTTTCACGCATCTTCTCCGTTTCACAATCGCTCCGCAGCGCGTAATACAAATGCGCACAGTTGATTCGAGTTGCCTCCGCACCGGCGGGTTCATGATGGCTACTGACAGCCTCTCCACGGAACAGTATTTCGAAATATTCCGAGCCTCCAGTACACCACATTCGCCAAACTTAACTACCTCAGCGATGACGTTTAAAAAGCGACCCGACCACGAATCCCATCCACATTTGGTTTCCCACAGACCCTCGTCATCGCCCCCACCATTCCATCCAATAAAAACCGCCAACTTTCGTGACTCTCTCTAACAACATCTCCCGCAAACTTCGCCCATCACTCCTTTCGCCGCGGGATCGATCCAAGACCGATCGAACCCCGCGAACTTTCGCTCTCCACCGACCGCCCATGAATTCCCACCCTCCACCGGCAAACTTCTGAGCGATTTGGACCAGTTCCTCGAGCAGCTGGGAATACGGAAAACGTTAACGTGTTTCTTCATCATTTTCCGCGCGGCCCTCGTCCTCGGCGGCAGCGTGTAATTCAGCTGTATCTAACGGTGGTTAGGGGCGGCGGGGGTGGGCGGACGAGCGCCACGGGGTGGTCTGGCTGGGCAGAGTTGAAGGTGGGTGGATGAAGAGCGTAGGATGGGGGTGAGGAGGGGGGTCGAAGGAGGAGGTAGCTCTGTTGTTTGTGTGTCAGCCGCGTTGGGACCCTCTGCCCACGCTCCCCCTCGCCACCCAGCCCTGTTTCCCGCTCGAGCCACCCCCGTAGAGTGCAGGACGCCCGTGGATGTGGCGTCAGCGCACGTATGCGACTCTATATACGTCGGGGCCTATGTATTACACCTTACAAACATTACTTCCATGTACTCGGATAGCCTACGTGCCGGATACGCGGCTAATACATACAGAATATTGTGCCCCCCCCCCCCCCTTCAGCAGCCCTGCCTTGGCGCCCCCAGACACACGAGCGATGCGAGTTCGCGCGCGATCTCCTACGTTTCCGTGAACGAACTCGCGAACTCCTTGCCCCTGGTCCTTCAGTTTTTGGATGAACGGGGATGTCAGGATGTTTCAAATTGCCTTTACAGCGTGGCAATGGGTGCTCATGCTCCTTGAGGGTACGTTCAGTCCTCAGTGTCGTTCGTGGGTTAAACCAAGAAGCAAAAGTATCGGCACGTGGAGCACCCATGTTCTTCCCCCCTTCACCATTTATTGTACTTCCACCAAACGTGTTCCCTTAGGAATTATCTTTACTTGAGATCCCACTGAAATCATCCTTTTCGTTCTACAAGTAGCAACAGTAACTTTGGGTTATACAAAATTTGATTTGGGAAAGGTGAAAACTTTTACACGAAGTAGATCATTTTTTTACGGCAGTAGGTATTAGAGTGGTAAATATTAGAATAGTCGAATTATTCGAATACTCCTAATTATTCGAATAATATTCGCATATTCGGATTATCCGAATCTCAAATTCGAATTCTACTGGTATTCGAATATTCAAATATTGAAATGTTCAAATGCTTAGAATATTCGAATATTCGAATAACTACTTACTAATAAATACTTAGAATATTCGAATATTCGAATACCAGTAGAATTCGAATTTAAGATTTGGATAATCCGAATAATTAGGTGTATTCGAATGTTCGAATGTTATTCGAATAATTAGGAGATTTCATATATTCTAATATTCGAATAATTAGGGGTATTCGAATAGATTCAACTATTCTAATATTCAAATATTTAGAATATTCGAATATTTGTAACACCCTAGTAGGTATGAATTGCAAGGTATAAGTTGAACACCACGTGAGAGTGGTGCCTATGAGGATGTTTCGGCTGAAGTGTCCATTGCTCCTCCCTATTAGAGTGAATATTGAGGCCATCGGGGTCATTAGTCCTCCAGTTGTTGCATTTTCAAAGACAGAAGTAGATTGAATGGAACATATAATTTCTCCGTCTCTTTCATTACCTTGTCATCTTACTGCCCCCTTATGCGTTTCATCTACCCCATTTTCTCGCTGTAGTTGTCTTCGTTCTTGCTGTGGCAGCTGCTCTGCGGGGGGTGGCATGGCATAAGGTGAGGCTTAGGGGTTGGGACGTGCACACAGGGAATACAGTTTACGGAGACAGGTATTCTCCGAGACATGCACACGGTATTGGGTGCCCGTTGCGTATGGGTCCGCAGAGGGGCGACTATAGGGGGTGGTGTGCACTTGGGCAAGCGCGTTAGTCGCGTACACGCATTCCTACGCAAGCTGGCTCACGTTTAGACGAGGATTTACTGTCGCTCGCGCTGAAAATCGTTCGCTCCGTTTCCTTACACTTTGGTCTCCGCGAAATATAGAACACGTTTATTATCGATGTGGATACGCCGTGGAGGTATTTTTGCCAACGTGATGTGAGAAAATTTGGTGGAAGGATAAGGTCAGCATACAGGAAATATTTGAATTACTCAGGACGAATGTTTGATTGAATAGAATAAGCAAACTCCTTATTTAATCTGTAGTCTCTTCCCTCCGTAATACATTTGTATTTCAGCCCTTCAAATATGTACATACATATGTACATAATGGGAACCTTATACTAGATACTGTCCATCTATGTTTATTCTAGAAAGTTAAAAGGAAATTTCAAGAAAATATAGTACACGTAATATTTTGTAAGAATGCCTTTGGTATTTCCTAGTGTTCCAGATCTCTCGTTAATCGATTTCATTCTCGTGAATGTATCTTAATATACCTTTTTGGTGATACCTTAAGGGCGTTACACCACTTTGGATTCGAAAAATAGCAACTATCTATAAGATTTTTTTTGAGGAAATGATAAAGAAAATTAAAAATCTATAACTAAGCATTTACATTCCGACTAGCGGGACCTTATTTTTGCGACTATAAACTATCATTTAAAGGAAGAAATTCTTTTTCCATTTTTTCGATTTTCAATGTGGTGTAATCCCTTAAAATTCTTTGCATATATTTCCTTTATTTGCTTTGAAATACATTGGCAATAATTTTCGTAATTTCATATTTCAGTTTTCTTTCATTCCAACGAAGGTCCTCGAGTTTTATCCTCAAACAGAAAATCATCTGATTTATCAAAATCAAGAATAGCTTTAAAATCTAACAGAGTTGTCTTGTCTACCTATTTTAATTAGGCATTTTTAACTCAGCTAACTGAATAACATTTACCGAATAAGTATTGAGCTCCTCCATTTAAATTTACTATATATACATAAATTGCACGCTGCGAATGAAAATGAAGGGTGTAAACGCGTCAATGGAATCGAAACGCCCGCCACTGTAAGGGAACGTGGATCGATGTCGAATCGAATCTGCCCCCGTGTTTCCGGTCGCGTGTCGCCGCTGACACCTTTCACCCAGCCCCCGGACGACTCTTAAATAATTATGTAAGAATCGCGAAACACAGGATTCCCAGGGGAGGGCACGCGAGCCCCGTTTACACGGTGCTCTCTACTTAATTACGCAAATGAGTGATTATTAACGCGTCGCCTCGCCGTGAGATCGTGAAAAGCGGGGGCTCACGTGTTTGCGCGCCGCTGGCGCGAAACGGGGATACGAAAAAAAGGAGTGTGTTTGCATAAAATAATAAGGCACGGGGGTTGAAACACCTGACCTGCGCGGCCAGGGGTTGGAGGGTAAGGGAGGGGGGAAGAAAGAGAGGACTGAATAAAAGCTAGCGCTGCTAGGACTAATAAAGATAACGCAGGACGGGGGTACTTGGGGTAGGGGGGTGGTAAGAGCCACGGGAAAAATGAGAATGTAATCACCGGGTGCAGAGGCGACCGCGAAATACCCCTTTTACCTTCGCGTCCGGTGGAAAGGTAGACAATGCAAGGAAAATACACGAGATGCCTGAATTTTAATGGGTCGATGTTCTAGGGCGAGTTTCCAAAATGAGGATGGAGGAGGAGGAAAGAAGGTCCCCTTCCATTTTTGACGATACACAGGGCGGGTGAATTTTAATGGATTGATGTACTCGGGCGATTTTACAAAATGGGGTTGGGAAAGTAGGAAAGATACTTTTATTTCTTCTTTGAAAATGTACGGGGTGGCACTATTTTAATGGGTTAATGTACTGGAGCGAGATTCCAAACTGGGGATGGAAAATGAGGAAAATTCCGTTTCCTTCGTTAAAAATGCATAATGCCACGAATTAATGGGTTGCTGTTCTAGGGTAAATATTGAAAATGAGGTGAAGAAGGAAAAAAGAGATTTTTCTTCCTTAAAATACACATGGTAGCGCAACTTTCATGCGACGATGTGTTGGCGTCAGTTTCTGAAATGGGCATATAAAAGTAGAAAACATCGCTTTCCATTTTCTTTGTAGGAAAAACACGAGATGGCTATTATTACTGGAACGAAACTCCAAAATGAGAGTGAAAACAGGAAAAAGATCCTTCTACATCGAAACTACACTGGGTGACTAAATTATAACGGTTAATGTGTAGGAATGTGTTCCCGAAATGGGGGTGAAGCGGAAGGAAAGGTAGTTTCCTTTCAAAATATGTAGAAGCAGTACAAGTTCAAATGCCCCTTTGCTTTATTGGTATAAGTTTTTTTTAAATATCTCCAAGAAACCGTACAATTTGTCCTGTAAAGACATTCGGTAAATTGTTTTAACAGGATTGTGTGATTGGTATAAGTAGGAAATAAATTTTTTCTGAAAGCAGGCTCAAAAATACTGGAGAAAGAAAATTAAAAATAAGTGAATATCTATCAATTTTCAAACAGTTGCTTTCGTTTTTCATTTTCCGGCAATAAAATAGAATGTAGCACATCAAATGAGTCCACTACTAAAAAACGGCACAAAAATGAAATGTGCCATATTTCCACCTATTAACCCGTTGAGGTCATGGGACACTGCAGGAGGAACATAAAGAGAATTCTCTGTAATTGAGCACAATTTATTTGATATACTGAAACGCTTTAAAATTATGCCATTTCCATCGTATGTACTTATATTTCTGTACATTTGTAGACATTATTACTATTACGATGATCATGATGATAATAATAAGAATAATACTAACAAGAAAAATCGGTGAGTGACACACGCCGATTTTAGTGCAACTTTGTTCGATTGTTTGTAGGACCGACCTGAGGACTTTAGCGTATTCGGTTGGTGCTACTTTTGCACTGTAAGGGAAAAACCACCCCCTTTATCCGAGTCACCCCTTTTCCTTATGCGCTTATAACTCGTAAATTATAAAAGATATCAAGAAAACATTTAAGGGGTCAGAATACTGTAAAAACAAATTTTTTTTTAAAATTTTTTTTTGAAAATTCCGTATTTCACGGGAGTTACAGACGAATCGTCGCAAAAATCGGCATCCTTTTCTTCAACACGCTGTTATTCAGCGAATTTTCAAAACATCAAAAAACGGGTCAGTTAATGCTTAGGAATAACATTATACTTAATAGACAAATTTATTTTTTTTTGTTTTAGACAATCCAAATTTGAGTTAGGAGGTACAACGTTTAAGAAAGACCATCAGTTCGGAGCCACCTTATGACACACACATATATATATATATTTTTTTTTCTTAAGTTTTATAATGGTTTTGAATGCTTTACAATATACCAAAATCAAATGCCAAAGCGCAATTTAATCGGCTGATTAGTTTATCTACAATTTGCATCAGAAGATTACCTACTTTTTCGGGTCCTCACAGTATTCTAACCCCTTAAATAAATGTTACACCATTTATGAAGGTCTATATATTTGCCGAAAAGAATTTTCGAAAAAAAAATTCGAAAATGAAATTTTTTTAAAATTCTGTACGAAACTTAAAAGGAAATATTTTTTCGAAAATAATTTTCGCGGTTCAAAATCAGCGTGTGTCACTCACCGATCTTCCCTTGTAAGTCTTTATTCCATCTCGTATAAAGTATACTATACGGTTATAACCCGACGCCCGAAAATCACAAAAGAAACATAAGAATTTAACAAAAATAAAAAGGTGAGATTCGGCGGAGACACATGTCCCTCCTACTAAATCTGACTCTGATATCGAATCATGTCACAAGTTACCCACAAAGGGTTAAGTTATTGACGAATATGTATCAGTGTTTTGAGATATCCCGTCCATTTCAAGCTTCCAGCCTGAAAATTGCAGCACCCAGAGCGATTCAGTGTCGCCAAAGTTTCCCACGGACATGTCCGTCGAGGCTGAATTCAGTTTCAGACTGGATCGCGGACGACCTTTGCCGGGGAGGTCGGCGAATTATTCATCGGATGATGAATGCGCGGCCGACAAAGAAATACGGGCTACCGTCTAGTGTCCTCCGCATTTTCCACTCTAGCTAACGACAAAACCGGCCCGCGACCGGGCGGCTGTGCCAATCTCGCGGCTAATTAAGGAAGCGATCGGTATCTATGATCGAGTAAACATCCCTTTAAACCCTATATCGGCGACCACTCGACGACACTCGAGGAACTTCTCTATCCGCCTCCAGCCATCTCTGCGCGCCGTACACCCCGCTTCAAATTCAACGAACAGGGGAGGGGGGAAGAACCGCGAGAGACTGTGCGAGATGAACAAAATATATTCCCCGCTGGTAGCGACCAACTCTGCACGTCGGTTAAAGACGGGCAGCCGCTAGAGGGCGAGCAGGGTGGTCGGGGGTTTGTGAAAGTTGGTCGTCGGCGGTTACACCAGTGCCTTCAATTATTTTATCAGTTATGTGTTTCGCTATATATCGCGGGGACGAAGGCGGCAACGTCACTGGCAACGGAAGAACAGGACGCTCCAGATGGGGGGGGGGCGGAGGAGGGGGAGCGTGCTAGGGTAGAGAAACGAGCAAGGGAGAAGGGCGAAGGAAACAAGGGAGAGAGGATGAGGACGAGGACGATGCAGAGGCGCGGTGGGCGCCCGAGGTGCGGCGAGGGGGTGGGAGGGGGCGGTTGGGGGGTGGCTGAAGCAAGACACTCTACCCTCTGAAAGGTGGAAGGCATTTCAGCCCCGAGAGCACGTTGGCTCAGCTGTGTTTTCTGTTCGGGGGTGGTTGCGGCGTAGCGGGCAAGCCTGTGCGCCAGTGGGATGGGGCGTAAAGGGAGCGGAGTGTAGGTGGTTGGCAGCGTAGTTGGGGCTGTAGGGTGGGTGGGATGGGGTGGTTAGGTTAGGTGGATGGCTGGCTGGCAGGCAGGCAGGCACGCAAGGGTACGTCGAGCTACTGCTACGGGAGGAGGTGGGGTGGCTGGGTGGATGGGTGGCTAGAGAGAGGCTAGGGGTGTCGAGGGGCTGCGGGAAGAGTAGCAGGGCGGTGGGCTGCTTTGAACTAAGCCGGGCTAGAGGTGGAGTACGCTCAGCGGTTGGCGAAGGGCGAAAGGGGACAGGGGGAGGGCGGATGGTTGGCTGGCATGGGGGCAGAAGGGCGGCCGTGAGGGGCGAGGGTGGTTGAACACCGGCCTCTCCGCCGGTGGTGTGGGGTGGTAAAGGTAGGTTGGATATGGGGTGGTAGTCCTGGACACCGCAGCCCACCTAACTACAACGTGGCTAGTATCCACTGTTCTAAATAATTCCGCGGTACGATTGCTGCGGGCTTCGGAGCTCCACCTGCTGCCGCGTCCGAAATCCACGTCCCCCGCGCCGCTGGCGAGAAGACGGGGCTGGCACGGGCGAAGAAAAAGTACGGAGCGACTGTGGCATCGACGATCTGAATTACACCCCAAGTGGACCTTAGCTGTTAGGATCTGCAGATCCTTGAGAATTATGGGGGTGAAGGGCCTAGGTGGCTGTAAATGGATTTTGCAGTAGTACGTATGTGGGAGGAATGAAAAGAAGTGTTTATGCGCAGGGGGATGTTTGTTTTGGGCATAATGTAACTAACGGATCATTTAGTAGAATGAAGAACTTGAGTTCTTTAACCCCTTAGCTGCAGCGCGGTTCAAGTGAAAGATTACCGTGTGCTTCTTCGTAGTTCCACGTTGGCCACTGGGGTAAGAATAAAAAAACGAGGAACGCGAAAGGGAGTTGTGCTTTATGTATAGGGAGCTCGGTGCTTCAAGGAGGAAAGCTTTCTTACAGCGTATGTACACGCCTTCAGTGAATATATGTGGACTTTCCGAGGGCGTATAGATACACCTTCTGCAGCTTAAGGGTTAAACAGTACCGGGGAAATCGTTAATTATGAATTGTTATTTAACATCTGAGAGCAAACAACTGGGGGCTGTAATATCGACGAAATTTTGTACATAAATAATGCCCCATAAAATAATTATAACTGTACAATTTGTATACCAACGGCTAGTTACATAAATAAATAAACAAAATATTATTCAGTGACTTGTATAGATAAGATATGTGCATCAGTTTGTCCCGTTGACAACTACAATGTGAGGTCTTATTTAAAAGAACCATATTGCATCTGCATATTTCAAAATATTGATGTGCCAGTTACATTTGTCCTTCCATACCAAATATGGACGTGCTCCCTTAAACATCTTTTCCTACAGTTAAAGGAGTGGACATTTTTGAAGTGATGAGTTAGGTGACTCATATATATATACTGTGTATGCCTTTGTCCCTATATTATAAATTCAATAGGAATTTGTGTAGATCATTATTACCCTTGGTAGTTTTTTTTTTTACAAAAACTGGTACTTATTACCTATGAACATTTATATAAAAAATGGGAAAGTTGTGGTACATGCAGAATTACAGTATTCGGCAGCTAAAGTGAAGGGGCTGGGAGCTTTTTTTCGTACCCACCTTCTTCAGTTTTGCTCGCCAGGACTACAATACCCCCCACCACGTAGAAACTAGATACTACACAATCTACCGTCAAGTTCAATTAATCATAGATTCAGAAACTGAGTTTATAAAAATAAAATACTTACATGACATGTTACAACAAAGTCCTTCAAACTTGGTTTCTACTTTCCATAGAACTGTATAGTAATATGTACTATTCAATGAAAAAGCTTTTATTACCTTCGAGTACCATTCACTAGTAACTGTGTTCAGAAATTCTCCGACACCTGTAATTCGACGTTTCGCGCAGGGTACTGAAACTAAAACAGTAGTTTGGTTACGTAAATTGAAGGAATCGACACACTGCCAACCCCCAAAATCCTTGCAAACTCGAGGACATTGGTGACACAGTTACCAAATTCATTAGCCGCCATCTCATTTGTATTCAATAACGACGTAATCAGCTAATTGGTGGTAAAGAGAGGCTTGATTCATCGCGTTCCAGAGTGTTAAACGTACTTCGCGTTTCGATCGAATCGCGCGACTCCTATTTCCCTCATATGGACTAGGTAACGAGCCAAACGATAAATTCTCCCAAGTTTCTTCCTCCCCTTTCTCCCATATACAGGGTGCCCCGAGGGACAGGCTACTAACCGGTGAGCGAACACCTAAAAGATGAATAAAAAAGGTAAAACAGAGTTGTGTCATGTGAGGGGCCATTGTTGAAAAAATGAACCTGAAAAATAAATTTACAAATTTGTATTTGTGTTCACATACTTTCATATATAATCCTACGTTTCTTACCAAAATTGATATGATAATGGTTTATTTTGTACAAATTGTTTTCACTATTATTTTATTTTTGAAACGAACCCTTTTGTTAACTTCGAAATGTTGACTATGTTAGTTTAATGTTTCAGATGGTTTTTTTTTCATTTGGGACTTTGGAAGACGAGAATACGAAGAGAGCAGTTTTTTAAACTCGCGAAGCAAGTGTCATGAGAAGTAAAAATTCTACTTTAGTATTATTTTATCTTATGTAGCTTCATTTAGTTCATATCAATAGAAAGACGGCAGAGAGCAAACTACTGTGGATTCTCGATAATTAATCCGAGGTAAGCGAGACCAAACCAACTCGGATTAAGCGAAACACATAGGTACACACTCACGCGCACTCGATGTGAGAGGAAAACTCGATATGCTTTGAAAAAAAAAAAACGTATATACTTGGATAACTATTAACGCGTTTCTTCAGAATAAAGTCTCTTTAGCGAAATATCGGTTTAAGCGGAAGTTGCCTTAAATGAAGTTCGGTTTATCGAGGCTGCACTGTAATCATAACTACTTTTAACTATCCCGGCGAAATTTATATTCAGACGAACCGAAATCTCGAAGACTGATTTTTCCAAAAATGTGCAGGCCTACGGACGAATCTCCAATGTCAGTTTCCCCAAAAAGTTTCCCATAAAGAAATTCTATTTTCCACTTTTACAGCCTAGAAGCTCTGCTGTATTTATAAGTGCTTTTTAAACGTCTTCGTGAAATAAAGGCTCAGCAAACTACACGCGCCCTTAGGAACATCCAAGGTTTATTTTTTCGAACAAAGCCATCCACAAGAAAATTTTATTTCCCACCTTACTCTCCCCAAAGACCCGCGGTGTTTGTAAGAAATTTTAAAGTACGTTCGTGAAAACACTTAGTCAAATACAAGCCTACAAGACAAATTTCCAAAGTCGATATTCTCAGAAAGAAATTTTCTCCTCCACTTTCACATCCCCGAAGGTTCCCTGCGCTAATAAGAATTTCTGAAACATGCTGGCGAACTCGAGGCCCAACAAATTATCAGGCGAATTTTACAAAGCTGACTGCTTTTAAAGGAAGCGACCCCCAAAGAAATTTCATCCCCCACTCCCGCATCCCCGATTTACCTCTCCATTGAAAATCACGCCACTGGATAATATCGCGTCCCGCGGGACACCCCGTATACACGCGCGGCTCGCGAACGAATGATTCGCGGAAGCCCGATGCGTTTGTCTTGTTCGCCGTTTAAGTTGGCACGCAGAATCGCTTCCGGCGCGTTACTCTCCGTCGAGCGGCGAATTAACGAGCTTCCGTGGCGCGACAAAGGGCGGAAAAATGGGTCAGCATGTCTCGGTTATTTTCAAGGTCGACGGAAATCGATGCGCGGATCCGGTTTTTAGGGGCGGCCGCGGCACGTTTCACCCCCGGTCTGCGACGCGATCCGCCGTTTCTACGACGGTACGCCGCCCTCCCGTGCTTGTCTCCCTTAATTCTCGCTGCTCAACCCTTTCCCGTTCATCCTTTCTAGCGGTCCCCGCCCCCCCACCCCCGTGCACCCCCGCCCCTTTATGCAATTCACGAACAATAAGCCAGCTCGGTCGAGCGAGGCTTTCTGCAGATTGAATACACCGCGGGAAAGTAATGCACGGTCTCGCGTGTCTTTTCGCTTCGTCTTTTTTTTGGGGGGGGGGGGGGGAGGCGTTGGAGGTCGCTTGAGGGCGATGTAGCGTTTTTAGTAATACTTGGTATTCGAGGTGTGTGGTTTAATGGTTGTTCCTGCCGCTTCTTTTAGGGTGTGTGAGGGTATCTTTTAGGAGAGGCTTGGAAATTTTGTTCCAAAAAATGGAGTTTGTTTTTTGCTTGGCCACTGGTTGTAAGTGATCTTATGATTCGTTCACGTGTGGCGAAGCGGGTGATTGATAGGATCACTGATAATGTGATATGGGAATTCGTTCGTGAAAAATTATTACATTCACAAGGGAAGATACCCAACTCAAGTTGAAGAAATTGTGAAACTTTGGGGATAGTTAGAGGATATATAGGGATGTATTACGTAATTTTTTGCTTCCCTAATTTACTCTAAGGGGTGAAATTGACCCCTGAAAATCCAGCTATTTTCCGATCTTGTGTCAGAGATAGAAAACAGTTTTCAGACAAAAGTTACTTCTATTAATTAGGACCATTATTTGGTAAAAAAAATTGTCTTTCAGTTAAAAAATCGGAAAATAGCCGAATTTTCGGGGGTCAATTTCAGCTCCTTAGAGTGAATTTGGGCAGCACACAAAATTGAGTAATTCATACCTATATAGGTATATCCTCTACATATCTCCAAGATTTCATATATTTTAAATTTAACCCTTCGTGGTCACACCTTATAATCATAAATTGTTCACATGTAATTTTTCAGTTACCGTTTTCGTATTTTTGAATCTTTTAACTTTTGAGTGATAATTAATTGTACATTCGTGATACTGATACAATCATGCTCTAACAGTCTTTTTGTACAAATGTAAAATTTGATATGTTGAAATTTGTATTTGAAAAAATAGTTGTGGATAAAAGCAATTTTTTTGTTAAAATTGGCAAAAGCATATCCTAGGGTACGATACACCTCGTGTGACCACGAAGGGTTAAGAGTGAGGATGGGATCAAGTTCAATATGTCCTCATGAATCCAAGGCAATTCCAATACAAAAGTTTCACTTCATGGGATTCGAATACTACTCATAAGAGCTGACGTTCCATTCTATGAACTTCCAGAGTACTTGGGTTATACAAGCTGGTTTCGAACCTCAGAAAGAGTACCTGAAGGGTTAGAGAATGTACTTGTAAGTACTTTGACGTTTGAAAGAATCGAATCTCGTAAAAGTAGTATTCGAACTCTGAAAGACAAGAGACGAATCACATAATTGTACAGAATAGAAAACTCCTGGTTAAAGTACTCATAAAATGTTCGAATCTACTTGGTCAGGGTTCGATTATACTTGGAAGTACCGCTAACGTTTCTCAAAGTACTTATAGAGAGTTCGAA
Organism: Andrena camellia; assembly: GCA_029448645.1. Taxonomy (NCBI): domain Eukaryota; kingdom Metazoa; phylum Arthropoda; class Insecta; order Hymenoptera; family Andrenidae; genus Andrena; species Andrena camellia. The sequence continues at coordinate 31,413,949 of CM055678.1, read as the reverse complement.
CCTATCTTGTCAGGATTCGAGTCTACTTAAAAGTATTGTTTTTTTTTCGAAGTACTCATGAACTGTTCGAAACTATCCAGTCAGATTCGAACCTACTTCCAATATACTTCATCCCATCACTAGTTAAGAGTTGGGGATCTTCCCTTGTCAGACATTCATGTAGGTAATTTCTTTGTTCGTATCGAAATTGGAGGAACTGGATAGCACTCTAGTGTAGAAATATGGATAACAAATATAAGAACACAGTTTTCATAATTCGTTATTCCTGTGCACTTATGTGAATAAATCTCTGTGATTGTATGTTTATTACAATGTGGATAAAAGCAATTTAGGGATATGGCTTTCCAGACAACTTTAGTTAATTTCAAGATCGTCACTATTCCTCTGAAATGGACAGTATGGTGCACTCAGAGATGTGCAAAATATTTGGGGAGCAGGCAGGAATCCTTTCTTAGGTGCATTAAATAAAAAAGGTGTTTATATTATATTATAGGGTTTATAATTATATACCTAACCCACTGTGAATACATTGGGAATGTATAACTAACATTTCATTGTGCAGTTTGTAGTTTTTAGAACAACATTTAAAACTGCAAAAATCTGCACAAATTTTAGCAACAATAGTTCCAATATTCATCGAAATCCCAACCAAAATTTAATTCTTCAACCCTTCCGAAAACAGTACAATCTGCTTAAATTTCCAAGATCAATACTCCATCTCCCCGCAGGCACCACGTGGCTCACACAGTAAATTAATATCCCCGCACACTAATAATTCCATCAGCCAAAACTACACTTTCATCCCTCCAACCACTTCCAAAAAAGCCTTCCAATCCCCCCCAATTTCCCTAAAACCACCATCGTCTCCAGAAACCGCATCAACATCCCCCGCAAACGTCCAGAACAATCAGTAAACATCCCTGTGGTCCAGGAAAAAATCAGGATCCCGGAAGCACGGTTTCCCAGGCTTCCATGATAAACGGGCGGTAAAAGGCCATTACACGCAGAGGCACTCGCGGACACAAAGAACAGAACAAACGATTTCGCCAACTTTACGCGCACGCGAGCATTACACATGTGGACCTCATACGTGATACAGTAGGAAGTTGCTGTACAACGTTTAGAATGGTTCAGCAACGTATGTACACGCACTGGTGTAGGGAGTGGGGGGGGGGCAGAGGCTCAGGTTATATATGGTTGCAGACAGCCTTGGTCCAGAGGATATTTCGCAGAGGGGTTAGACCAGGTCGAATCCTGAGGGTTGCTCGCCCTCAACCCCTCCGAATCCCCGAGTCTATCCCCCCGTCCGCCCCCAGCCACGTTTTCCTCCTCGTAGGGTCGAAGGCAAAAGCTTCTCCTTTACCCAAGCTACGCGGGAACAAGCCTGCAACTCGAACGAGGTCCTCCCTGTTCCTAGTTATCCTGGCTCCGTGTCTTCGGTGAAAGGTGGAGGCTTGCTCTGTACGTGTTCAACGACCGAATGTGTCGTTCTCCTTTGAAGGCTTGAACCACCGAGGCCCGATGTTTGCGTTTGCAACTAGAGCCAGAGATGCGAGCAACCTTTGCGCGAATTATGGGCCATGAATCTTGCAGGGTGGAATGAAATTTTCGATTCCGCGCAGGTCATGGGCTGGAGGGAAGGAAAGATTGAAGATGCTTCCTGATGGGTTTAATGAACGAGCGAGGGGAAGCTGGAGGACTGGTGTCGAAGGTACACGGTACTTTAATGGGTAATTTGAATTGGATTTGTTGTGTGCTTTGGACTCCGATGGTTGAGGTTTTGCGTTCTGTGGTGCTTGAGGGAGTCGTAGTTGTTTGAGGGTATTCTGAGTTTTAATTCCCAAATTGATTTGCAAGCGTTTTGAAATTATTTTGAGTTTTTAGTGTCTGTGGGTTTTTATCCTTTTTAGTATATCTCTTTCTGCTTCGAAAATATTTAGTCCTGTGTATATACTATTGATTTTGGAAGAATTTTTGTGATTCAGAGTATGTGGACCAGGATTTTCGAGTAAGAAAATGTAAAATTGTATTTAAATTATGTATTAAAAAACTCCAGTGTAAACAGAGATTCACTTCGACAGAACTCCAACTTATCCGACAAAAATAATTCAACATATTCTCACTGTCACCATGGCTTCCATTCAAATCTACGTATCTCACAATCACATTTTCGTCAACTTCTCCTCAACTCAACTATTAATGCCTTGTCTGCTTCTCCTCAACTCAACTATTAATGCAGTTATACTCAAAGCAGTGAAAGTGAGGTTAAAGGCACACAACGCATTAGCGAGATGTTCAACACGCAGGTCCAAACAGAGCATGCGAAACTAGGTGGCGCCACCTGCCATTTCTGTGGTGATACCAACGATTAGATCATAGACATATAGTGACGGAGCGTAAGCTGCCACTTTAGGCGAGGGAGACCGTAGAATTGCAGGGGAAAGGCTGAGGTTCAGTAGGGGCACGTCGGATAGCTTCGGATACATTCGGCTTATGTGGGCTCGTTATTAATGGCTGTGCTGAGAACATAACCTCTGTTGCTGTTTTGTGAATAGTTAAACGTAGCGTTTATACAAAAACCGACTTATGAAAAAACCAGTTTTCGAATTCCACTATTCCAAAAAAAACGATTATAACATTTTTCGAATTTTCACAAAAAAATATAATTAAAATAGAAAATAAATATTTGTACCTATTTTAAAAATATTCAGTTTTTTTTAATATTTATGGAATTACAAAAATATAACACAATAAAATACACTACATATAAAACCAAAGGAGAAAAAATTAAAATAACTAAAATCCGTACAAAATATAAATTATAAATCTTTATTTAGTATTTTTCTTCCGAAAATATGAACTCATGAAGATTAGTTTTACAGTAAACTGTTACCTACTGCAATATGTTTGTGTGCGAGGCGATTTGAAGTACCCAAATGTTAACGTTTTTAATTAAATAGTTTTTTTAAATTTCAAAACCGGTTTTCGAAAGTTACAAATTTATAAAAAAAACGGTTTTAAACCCGGTTTTTAAAAACTGAAAAACCCTACTTATTCAAACGTGATATCTACAAGTACAATTTTATTTAAAAAATGCATTATTTTATACTATTTACTAATTTTTTTAAATATATTGTATAAACTATATGATATACGGAATTTTTAATGTATATCCTTTTCGACAGTCTCTCATAGACATATCTTTAACGTGATTGCATATCCGAATAACACCGAAGAGGAACATAGGTATTTACTCCCTTACCGCGAATCTTACCCCCCCCCCCCCCCCCGAGGTAATGCTCCATCTACATACGTCTATAGTCGACGTTCCCACTTTTCCATTTTCTGTCAGAGCATGCGCATTAGGTACCTCACTATTGCTCGGCACACCTGTAGAAACTATCGTATACCCGCACCTGTATCCCGTGTTTGTTCAGCCACGAGAGCTTTCCAGCAGCGTTACAGCTGGCTATCGGGGTCCAGGAAAAGGAAAAAAGAAAAAGGAAAATTAATACTCCGGCTCGTAGCGTTCCAGCGAGTTTAACGGAGGGACAGTTTACGTGAAATGAAGCGAACGTTTGTGTGCAGTTCCCTCCTTATTAATCTCTTGATTGGACGTCGTTTTATGAACCCGGTATACGCCTGGGACCAAGGTACGACTGGCAGAAGGTAGAGTGGAACACTGTCGTCCCGTCACACCCACGAATAGCGTGCGTCGTACACATTATCTGCATCATGTGCAGAGGCACGTACGCTCGCACACATGTACCATCAGACGTTGCCTCGTGATTATGGTTATACACGGAGAAACGGAATATCTGGGCCGGAACTCGTTGACTGAATTAAAAAGGATACCGTGGACGGCGGTAAGGCGACGGAGTACAGGCACTGACCGTGCGCTGTGCTTTGGTATTTTCCAATGGCTTAATTTACTCATCGATACTCCTTCTCTGATGGTTCATGCGGCAACACGTTAAATATTTCAGTGATGTAATAAATAGTTTATTATATTTGGTATACCTAAGTAGTTACTTATTAGCTGCACTATGCATTGTTTATACATAGGTTGTCGCAAAACGCAAAATTGTGGGCCAAATCGAGACATATGTACAAATTCATGTCGTAAGAAATCGAAAACTCACCATTTTGCAGTCTGAAGCGTTGTGTTTAACATGGAGGCAGTCGAAGTTAAAGAGACTTCCGGTGCGCGATATTTGAATGCCAGTTGTAGTTACACTCGACCGTGAGAGTTATTAATACTGACAAGGGAAGTTAGGCAACAGAAAATTCAGAAAATTATGCAACTTTGTGTGCAAGTAGAGTAGTTCATCCGTAAGGTAAACCTATCTTTTCTTGGTGCCATAGTGGGGTTCCAAGGGTTGAAATCACCCCTTGGAAAAATATGCAGAATTTTCTTTTTCGTGGAATATCTCGAGAACAGCAAGAGGTATCGAAAATAAGTTTAAACAAAAGTTGCATTTTTTTATATCTACAAAACTGAGTAAAAATACTTACAGAAAAATCAATACTTATCAAGTTACCCCTATCGCCAATCCTTAATTTTAAGTGTCATTAATTTCGTGATTTTCCTATGTGTACCAGGGATCATTAATGAAAACCAGCTTTATAGCACTACCACATCACTCAAATTTGGCGTTTACCTGGATGTAGCAAGAAACGTTTCTACTTTTTACATTTCCGACTCTTTTCATTTCCTTTTTAGACAATTGTAGATCCTCGACAATTGACATTCCTCCCATATGTTTTAAATACTTTTCGAGGATCTACAATTTTCCAATTTTCCAACTTCTAATGAAGGAGTTAGATGTTATTAAATACTGTAATTGGACATTTTTAAACTTCTTTTAATTGGATATTTTTCAATTTCTCCTCTTGTAAGTGACTATAGACATTTTATTTCGATTAAAGATAATTAAATCAATAATAAATATTTCATATCCCTCGATATAACGAGGGTATTTCGACATTTCAAAAATGTTTATTTCTACAACAAATTAAAGCTCTAAAGTACAACAGCGTTGAATCTAAAATTACTCGTCACTAACCAAAGCTGGAACAAAAAAACAGCATCGGCACACTTCACCCCGCAAATACTTCAATGTGCCCCTTTTCCACCCCAAAAAAGTAACAGTATATAATTTTCAAACAATCCTTTTATCCGTTTTCTCCTTCCACCTTCACCTATCAATCACTCGCGAAAAGATTGACAGAATCCGCCACTAAATACTCTTAATATTGTCAGGAAAATCAATGAACAATCTGAAATAGACTCTGCTCCACAATCGATCGTTATTTTTACTTTAAAATTCCGTCATACTGTTTTCCTTGAAGAGTCCCAATCTGGAAACGGGTCAGTGGATCGATGGAATTATCAAATTACTGAAACTTGTAAATACCTCGTGCCATCTCCATGGTCATCGGTGGGGGAGGGGGGGGGGGGGGGTGGAAGGGACAGTTACCCCCTGGTTTTTGAGAAAAATTCGCTTATTTTTAAAAACTAATATTTATCAAGTTTATACTAAAAAAGTGAATATTTATAAATTTCGGTTTTAAATTTTTTTATTAAATTGGGACTTCAAAATGGGTTAAAACAGCAAGAGGGTTACTCCACTCGCATCGCGTGTTTCATTATCCAATTCCTCGATGTTATCGCCAGGGTTGTTTTTTCATTACTATATTTTTCTTTACCGTCACCCCAAAGTTGCCACCCCCTTCCCCTGGAAATATCTGCGGACGCCCTTGGCCGCCTTTGATAACGAAAATATTCAGCTTTGCGCAGCGACTTCCGCCTGAACGCTAAAAGATGGCTGATGAGGTTGCTAGTCGGATGAAAATATGGACGCTGTTGAACTGTATAGCAAATTTAATATATCATGGCGCAACATATCATATCTTAACGTGGTCGTGCTGCACCGTAATACGCCGGTACCTGCGCGCTACCAAAAATAATCCAGCAACGCAGAGAAAGCTCGAAAGTATATTGTCGCGTAAACGAAGACATCCGACTGCGAATATTGCCAGAGTGTCACTTCCCCATTTATTCCTCGTACTATGATTACGAGCGTTCAATTCTCATTTTCATAGTTTCCACTTGGTTAACCTTCCATGGGGGGTGTAATATACCCCAGCGGTTTTAAAACTGCTGTATTTTCTTTTTCAAAATATACGAAAACGGTCTGGTTTTTCGAGTGGCTGGAGTTGAAGTCGCCATTTTTATTCAAATGATATATTTGTAGATTATTCACCTGGCTCACGGAGGGTTAAGTACTATCGTTTTAAATTTTATTCGAATTTAAAGCCATTGGAAATACTTTTTGCAACGCACTTCGAAAATATGATGGAGCATCTTCTGTGATTTAAAAGACAAGGGTGGTTTGCTGGACAAGAAATATTTAAATAATAGTTTTATTTGGGAAGAGGTAAAGGAATGGGTTAAACAGAATTTTGTATTACTTTAGAGGACAAATATGATGGGAAAATAAAATCTTCAGGTGTTTTAATTTATGGTATTTCGACTGATTCTTTTTTAAGGTAGGTGTGATTAAACTTTTTAATTTAAATCACACCCACCTTAATTTAATTTAAATTTCGTTTCACGGGGGTGAGGTCTAACTCAATTTTTATTGAAATTCAATTTTGCTTTGTTTGTGATCAATGACGATGCAAAACTTCATTGAAGTGGCAAAAAATTTAATTTCATTCTTTACCTTCGTAGTTAACCCAAACCTTACACCCTAAATAGTCTGCTGAAAATCTGGATATGAAATTGGTGAACTACTATATAAAGAACAGAACCTGCGTTTCCTTTTAAAGATTACTGCTTCCCAGGTGTTCCAAGCTCGCGCTCTTTTCTCAAATAGAAACCTGTTTCCAACCCCGTTGCGGTATAAATGACGTCGATCCGTTGCACCACGAGGCAGGGTCGTTTTACAACAGCTGGATAATTGGAAATTATCTAAATTTCCAAGAGCACCCCGCAGCAAAGTGACTTGAAGCGCCTTGGAGCCTCGAGTGGCCAGAAGATCTCGAAGGGAACGTGAAAGGAAACGTGAGCACCGTTGTATTCATCCTTCGTCCATCGAGCAGCTCCGTGAACTGAAAATAAAATTGCTCCTCACGGGGTGAATTACTAAAAAAAAAGAAGGAATTCTCCCTTGTTTGTACACCCCGGTGTAATAGAGCCATTGTAAACAGCGCGTGATGTTACAAGCAGCGAAGTTGCGATGGACTTATTTGCTTTGTAAGCACGGAGGTTACGAACGCGGCGCGACGTTAATTATGGGGACGTCGAAAGGCGCTTGAAAGAGCTGTGTTTTCATTATTATGAATATTACAATATGATTTAGATGGAGCAACGTATACTTGATATTCAATTTAAAACGAATGTCTCGATTTTGGATGGGAACAAAACCTCGCTTCGTGGCACATCAAATACTTCTATTCAATTTTATGCTTTTACATATTAATAAGTTTGGCGTTCTTCTTATTTAAATGTATGATTTCTCGATAGAGAAAACTAAAGGATTTGATAAGTCTTTCTTTTGAAACGAGAAGGTGTTACAAGCTAATTTTAATTTTATTGGTTCATTACTTCTATTTTTTTCTTGTTTCATTGTTTTTTTTATTTTCATACTGACTTCTCTTTTCTTTTCTTTTACACTCTTTCTTTGTTAACTTTATTAATTGTGTATTGCCAACTAAAGGGTCTTTACCCGTGGAATAAATAATAATAATAATAACAAGTATATGTGTGAACACATCTGGACAGTAGAGCGTATAAAAAGGAACAAGAAATCCTCAGCAAGAATGGATTCATAATATGAGCTCCTAGTATTCATGGTTTCAGTAAGAAGATTGTTTACAATTTACAACATTATGGCACGATTGACCTGCCAATCAAAGTAGTGTAATTAATCGTTTGCACGCTCATGCTCCAAAGGATATAATATGCGTTGCAACTGCATCTGAAGAAGCATAAGAAAACATTTGAGGACCTTGCAGCAAGAGGAGTGCAGCTCCATTTTTGACAGTTTTTGTAAAACAGATTCTACATCGTTTGGTGCACGTTTGATGCAAATCCGATAACAAATGAGCGATTTAATGCGAATTTTTAGCCTACACACATTACTGTTTTGTGCAATGCAAATGCACAACCACGTCCCACCTTATAACCAACCTTTTTATAAGGCTCTCAAATGTGTGTTGACTAGGGATGAGGATATTCCACAGAAAATGATGACGAGCAGGCTCAAGAATAATGTTATTTTTTTGTGTCCACAACAAATGCCCATATATTTTTTCCATATTTTTATCAATAAAGCAACAATAAATCAATAAATTATGTTCTTTATTATGCATGGTTATCAAAAAGCAACCGCTTTTTGTACACTTTGGTGCAAGTCAGGGGCAGCTTCAGATTTGAACAATTCGCCAAAAATAGAAAAAGAATTACCACTTATTGTGTGAAAATATACATTTCTCAATTAGTGTTCTCTTTCTAATGTTAAGTCAGAGCAATAATTTTATAAACAATTGCTTCTAATTTACTCGAAGTTAGTAAAGATGGAACTGCACCACTCTTGCTGCAAGATCCTCATTTTAAATTAACACAGAAATCGAGAATGTATTTAGCAATTACTAGAATATTCAGGGGATATTTAGAAATGTTCAGAAATTCTTGCCAGACAATATTAATCAATAATGCCTACTACTCATTCAATATTCGTTGCACCCAGGGCGCATAAGTTACTCAACAATACCCATAATCCTACAAGCACTTGATTCGAAGTTACCATTTTCAGTGACAACTGCATCGTTCTTTATCTCAATCGTTTCCAGAATCTCATCATACAAGAAACTTCCATAACCTATTTTCACACAAATTCACCCTGCACCATACTTTTAACGTGTTCTTACGTCGCTGAAAAAGTCATCCCAGAAAGCGTCGAAAATATCACTCGACGGCCCCGAATGTTTACTTTGAGAGGGAACAAAGCTCGTAGTTAACTTTGCACGCTTTGTACAAAACTGCCCGCCGAATCGATCGCTGGGAAAAGCCTTGCCGGCATAAAGGGGCATTTTCAAAAAACCTTGCGCCAATCAAAGTATTAAACCCGTTCGTCGACAGCACGCTCTCCCCTCCCCCCCCCCCCCTTACCAAACTCTAGCCCAGCAGCACACGGTCACCATAAGCTACCTGTGACGATCAGTGAACTCTCGCAACCCCCAGCTCTGAAGCAGCCTGTACCCCGGAACACCGCGATCCAAGAGAATCGTAACGATCTGCTCCGTGACGGAGTGTCATCCAGGCCCGCAGTCGGTGCCCTTTAGTCCCCATTAAAGTCCACGAACCGCTCCGCTGTCCCGCGCCTTCGGCCATCCCCCTCCCATCGTCTGATAAGTTCACGAGGTCGCGAAGTGGCTTCGCGGCGCGGGCAGAGGTCGGACGAAAATATGAGCACCTCTGGGGTTCGCCATGTTGGCTACCATACCGTCGGTTCAGCTCGGGACGAAACTGTTTCCGGTACTGGAGGGCAGGCCAGGTATATCTATATGCCATATATACTGTGCGTACATATATACAGGCACACACATATACATATGTATGTATACATATGCACACACGTACACAGCCACATATACCATAGCTTGCAGGCCTTCACCCTCGTTCAGCCCACCTCAGCCACCCCCTGGATCTCCCCCTTCGTACCACTACGCTCTGGGGGCCGTTAGAGGGTTGTGCAGGGTGTAGAACCCCAGAGGTGGCGCGAGGGAGGGAGCGAGGGGTGGCCAGAGAGGCAGCCAGCAGAGGAGGGTGAGGGAACGGGCAAAATGGCCGCTCCCGACCTCTAGGTGGATTCATGGTATCGCAAAGGATCCTCTGTGCTACTCCTTCATCCCTGGACTTAAGCTCCGTGGCCGCAGAACCTTCGAGGACGTCGACTTGCGGCACGGTTTCGCGCTAGTCGGCCCGCTGGTGGCCCCTGGTATCGAGAACCCGTTACGGGGAACAGTCGATAGTCGTGAACGGGACGACCAACTTCAGACTAAGAATCTTCGCCAGCCTGTTGACGGACAAAGGTTTCAGTCCTGTTTCGAAGGTATCGTCTCGTTGTAGGATCTTGGCTGTGGCCAGTACGTATTCCGCTTCGTTGCTCCATCTTGGTGATCGCTGGAAGGTGAAGTGCTCCTGTTGATGGCGGGGGATGATCGTAAAGTAGTGAAAGAAATATATGAAAAATGTCACTCACAGGTTTGGTAACATGAATGCCAGGGAATAATTCATTGTGAAACTGTTTTGCTGCTTCTGCACACTTACCTGGGTTACATTAAGTTTTTGTACAGAACTGTTGTCCTCTTTTGCCAGTTTCCATGCAAAGAATAAAGTTGCTTAGGGTAAGTCCGGGGGAGATGGTCATAGTTTCGTTGAGAGTCTCCTATAGCAGGGGTGGCGAACCTATGACCCGCGTGCCACGTGAGAGGTGGCACGTACGAAAATTTTGCTGCCACGTCAATTACAATATAAAATAATTATTATATGGTTAGATATACTAAAATATTTTTGGCCAACTTTTACTATACGATAATGTGTATGTCAACCTATGAAATTCTATGTTCATTTTTAAACCTGTCTCAAAAAATTCTGCAATGATTAATTTTCTATTAAGTTTGTCCCCTATTAAAAACTGCCCGGCACGCCAGCAATTTGATTAAATATTTTATATGAATTTTTGCCTCGCGCAGATAAAAAGGTTCGCCACCTCCGTCCTACAGCCAATAGGGCTGGGACTATTCGAATAATTTAATATTCGAATCTACATGTCCCTTGATAACATTAGAAGAAAAGTTATTATTTCATAGACAAATTTCACAAATGGGAAAATGTATATAATCTGGCTGACAATGAGTGATTGTAATAGTCTTTGGAGGACGAATCTGTGAGACACTGTGGATACAAATGGTGCATACAGAACTACAGCACCTGTAGAACATAATATTCACCTTAGACCACTTTTACAACTCTAACCTTCTTATTTTCCTAAGAAATGGGTGCATTTAGGAACAAACTACACAAGTAGTATTAATAATAAATTTTGCGTGCCTAGTGGTGTGCAGCAAAAATACTGTGTTAAAGCTTCAATGACCAAAATTTAATACACTCATAAAATATAATACCTTTTTGTCACTGACGAACCTCAGAAAAACACCATACGAAAATCAGAAGGGCACCAACAGCCCTACACGATAGATATCTCATCACTAATCGACAGTATCTCCTTTGAAAGGCTCCCGAATTCCATACAGCCCTCCCATAATTCACCACCATAATATCAAAGTAGAATCTACCCATAACACGGCGTAAACACGACGGCCAGGAAGAATCAGTGGAAACCAGCGGCGTCTATCTGACCCTGATTTCCATAAAGTCGAAGGGGTCCTGGTCGATCGGTCGTGGCTGATACTCGGGCGCCTAATTACGAATTCGAATCCGATGGCATCGACTAGGGAGACCTCGATACCCTGTCGATAGCGCGAAACAATTACCGCGCCACCGCGAGGCGGAGGGGGGCCTCGCGAAGACTTTAAATAACCAATAATTGAGCCGTGCTTATAAAATCTTCATTACACGGCGTCGCTCTAATAAAATCGCCCACGCACTAATTTCCGAGCCCTCGTCTCTATTTACTTCATTTTCGCTCGGGGGAGGGGGTGACTCGCCCTTCTGCACTCGGAGAGGAACGAAAGAGGAGGGTGAGGAGCGCGGAACGAGGGGGCTGAGGGTGAAACAGACGTGTTATCATATTGTTGAAGCTGTCTCGTTACTTTTGACGGACCTGCCCAGCTCCTAGCGAGCAATTAAATGGCGACTTTTATACTCTCGTTGAATGTTTGATTGTCTAATGTGAGATTGATTGGGCGCGAAAATAACGTGCGATTAAGGATTTGTTGGATAGAGTGCTATTTTGGGGGTGTGCTTGTTTTGAATGGAATTTTGATGATGCTGGGTAATGTTTAAAGGGAGGAGGGACTCTTATATCTACTTTGTGGCATTTCTTTTTCGTTTTGATTGAATGGTAATTGTTTTGAATGTACAGTTTTTTTAGAGGAGGTTTATGCAGTACTGTGTTTTTACTTTGTGATGGATGGAATGTTTTAATTTGTTTTCCTTAATTCTACTATTCCACTTTGGATATAATTTTTATATTCACGTGTTGGATGTATATTTGATATTTAAGGAATTTTATTTTTATTTAATAATAATAATAATAATTTTATTAACGGAAGCCCTTTGATACAATATCAGCGCATTTAAGGACTTCTTAATGGGACTTATATTTTACTATAGTTTTTATGAATAAAAATGAGGAAAATTGCTGGAAAGGAAATGGTATACTGTATTTTGAAAGCATTAATTTCTTAATTTTCTAAGTTCTTCTAAGTTACTATAACTTTTCTACAAACCTCTGATATTAATCGTTTTCAAAATTAAATAGTATTCTCAAAGGTGTATTCAATGAATAAAGTTATTACAAATTTCTAGTTCAGTGATTGCAAACAATAGTTTCACGCGAATCATCTTGCAGTAAATATTATTATCAATTTATTGAAACTGCTCATATCGATACGCACTTGTTTTAAGATTGCAAATAAGTTTCGCTGCTCCTGACCGTTAGAATGGCTCTGCAAAGAGTGGGTAAAGTGGGTTGATAAATGCAGAAAATATAAAAGTTGGTAGCATATGGCGAAGTGGGTTTAGCGGCATCATATGTCTAAATTTAAGTTTCGGGGTTTCTGTGCCAAGAAACTACTTCGTGCACATCATATTGTACACATCTTTCTCAAATAGATTTAAAATCGCATAATAGACGTATGACAGTAAGCTTTTTACTTTAATCAAATGGAACACCTATGAATTGGGAAAACAGTTTTGGTTTCATCTGCGATTATTATTTGTTATTATGTTTTATGCAGAAATATTTGATGGATAGATTCGACTGCGTCATCGATTAAAGTTTACAGGAGCAACTAAATTGCTGCTTAAAATGAATGACGAAACAAACTTTTGGTTTTAACGATTTAGGGATGCATTGGTAATTAGAATTATTATAAAATATACCCATTAGAATATTCCTACGATATTCTGCAGAATCATTGTTTCCCACTAAAACTTCAACGTTTCGATTCAATGGCATGTCAAATAATCCAGAAATTAGTTCACCCAGCGTACAAACTGAAGAACTGCACGCCTAAAATGAAAAAAATTTCCTTAAAACCTTGCAACTATTCCACATACACACTAAAAAATGATAGCATGAAATTTAACCCTTCGTGGTCACACGAGGTGTACCGCAACCTAGGCACTTTTTTTTGCCAATATTTTTGTGAATTTTTAGACCTTAATAATAAAATTTAAAAATTTGGTGAATGTTAGCATAAAAATCGCTTTTATCCACACCTATCTTTTCAAATACAAATTTCAACATATCAAAATTGACATTTATAGAAAAAGACTATTAGAGCACGATTGTATGAGTATTACAAATGTACAATTATTACTTAAAAGTTAAAAGATTCACAAATACGAGAATGGTACCTGAAAAATGACGTTGGGGTGCAATGAACCCCATGTGACCAATTTGTGATTATAAGAAGGTGTGACCACGGAGGGTAAAATCAAGCAATACGTACCAACTATGTACTTTTGTCTAATCGAGCGATTAAAGAGTTAATAACGTACACCAACCCCCTGGCAGCACCCTTCGCTTCTTAGAAACAAAATCATTCGAGTTGGCACCCGCCGCCCCTCCCCCTCTTTGCGCCACTAATCGAGCTTCTATCCTGACGAAGTGTCCTCCAACACGGTAACAAGGTGTCGCCGTTCATTGCAGGCTGCTCTTTTCAAAACACCTTTTCCTCCGCTGGTAATTGGAAGCTTCCAGGTCCCTGGCAACATCCCCCTGCCCCATTCGAGGAGGCACCTGCACAATCTTCTCGTCCAGCGGCCTCCTCACCCTTAGTTCGTACACTGGCTCGTTAGCTGAGTTTCCTGGAGGTTAAATAATTAACATTTTGGTCAGAGTGTACTCCCACCAATTTCGTTCTGCTCTCTCGTCCTTCGTGCACCCCCCCCCTCCCCGCTTTCGCCTGTGCCTCCCCCACAGCCCGTAACCCCCTGGCTAGGGTGCTGCACGCCAGGGTCGCAAAGTTTGGACGTTGTATAATTTTTAAACGAGCTCGTTCGATGCATGTGTGTAATCTGCTGAAGGTGTGCGTTGGTGTGTGATAGAAATTGGCGGTGATGGTAAGTGAAGGTTGTCTTTGTGTGGATTTATAGTAGAATCGCTAGTATTCGAAATAATGGGGATATATGAGGGAGTTTTTGGACAGTGGAATATTCAGTTTCCGCGTGCCGGTTATTCTATATTTCGGAAGGAATAATATGAGGCATTGAGATAAAAAACGGACTAACCCATTCTCTGCCAGGCAAATGTAGAGCGTGTTGCCCTGGGCGCCAAGATTTTATTTTAAGGAAAACACATAGATTTTCACAAAATATAATAATATTTAGTTACAGATATAGTACTAAAATGGATTTACAGTAATTAAAAAAAAACACTGCGAGATATATCATAGCTGGCGTCACTGAATAAAATTCCTGTGCTGAGTGCCGCATACGAGATATCTTGTAGTGTTTTCTTTTTTCAATGAAATTTTTTATATACGAAGAAGTTTTCTTTTCGGATTCTTTGATTTTACAATGATCGTCTCCTAATTTCATTTGGCGACGATCAATAACAGAGATGTGTAAAGATCCTCACTGGGAAAACCCCATTGTTGGCTCCAAGCATCAAAAAGTCTTTTGACTGTTGCGCGCACTTACTAATGATTCCTAATTCAAACGGCTTTATAAGTTTATACTTATTCCGTGACGAATTGCAACCAATCTAAACTTGTAGCGCAAAAGTACGAGATATCTCATAGTTGGCAGTGAATGGGCTAACCGACATTGAAAAAAAAAACAAATTTTCTTGTATATGATTAGTACAGCCTATTGGCATACATTATTGCTACTATCTCAATTCGCAAAAAATGTGGGTTAGACAATTCCAAAAATGAGAAATGCTATTATAGATCGTTTAATGATGTAGTCGCTTGCTAATTTCGAGGCACCCTCGCCATTCTCTACCTTCTGACAAGGGAAATTCAATTACTCGAACCTTCGTATATTTTTGAAACTGTACAGGTTTGGAGAGGATCTCGATAGAAGTATCGGGCAATTTTTCTCAGAGGTTATCAGCTCCTGGACTCCTCACAGGTTACAACCTCAAAAATATCAAATACTGCTCCCCCAACTAGCGAGCAGCGATTTACCACGACTCTCCCTTCATCCAAGGCTTTAACAGCAGTTTAACTAATCTCTTATATCCAGTTATCATCCACAGTGCCAGTGACCAATCAACAATGGACTCCCGTCTGCACTACGGCGCGCAACGCTTTCGGCTGCACCCCAGCCGAAACGAGGTTACGGGCCAAGCGAAATTCGAATGGCCGATGGCACGCGGGGCATCAAAATTCCGTATGTCGCGTACCACTGTGTTTGCGCCCGGTGTTTGGGAAGGAATCATACGCTGTAGATTTTCAGCTGTTTATAGCCTTTGCGGGCTGCTTTCAAACTCGCGATAGCGCAGGGTACACTAAGTTTCGACGGTGTGCGGAGCGTAACACGAGCCCCAGTTAGTCCGCCGTTCTGTCCACTACGCCTCTCCCTCTGAACCCATCCCCTTGGCGCGCTGACCACCCCGTTCCCTCTCCCCCAACCCACCGTGGCTTCGAGCGTTATAGCCGCCCTCTCCGCTCCGTGCATATTGCACGGTACACTGTAACCATGCCCGCGGTACTGAAATATACAGCACCCTGGAAACGCGTACGTGTGCGAGGGCTTCTGCTGCCTCTCCCCCCTCCCTCCCTCTTCTCCCTCTTACTCATCATACAGACTGTTTCATAACGTACCACCTAAAAATTCGAGAAATTCGAGGGTGATACGAGACTGGATGCTTCGAAGCTTGAGAGTTGGTATTAGTAAGCGGACAGGGGTTGATTTGCTAACGTATCTGGTTCATCAAGACATGTTTTTCGTCCTCGAGTAAATTGGCAGGTTAATTGGGGTTGAGAGAAATGACCCGTACAGCTCGCCTGGGCGTTTTTTTTTCGGGGTGAGAAACTGGATGACAAGAAGTAGGGGAAATGATACGGGAGTGACTGTTACGTTATTTGCGATATTGATTGTGCTTCTTTGGATACCTTTTTTGTGGTCTATTCTTGTGGGGTTGGGGAAGTTATAGGTTTCGGGTAGGAATAGGAAGAGTTGAAGCTTGGAGATTGGTATTGTTATTTCCACTGACAAGGAAACGTTTCCAATCCGAAAATTAAATTCTGATTTAAATGAATCTGCGTGTGAATGTAGAGCATATTGGAGTATGCAAGGAACATTTTTTTTCTGCGGAAATTCAGTCCGGAGGGGAAAAAGCAACCCTCAAAGTTCTCGTGTCATTTCATTTTTTTAATATTTAGATAATTAGCTTCACTTAAGTATTTTATCGAGTATCCACCAATCTTCCCAGTGGATGAAATAATAGTATTAGTAAATAAGATTTACAGGACTTACCACCACCGACCATTAAACTCTTCTATTTTTTTATTAACTACTTTGAACCTAGACAAGTCCATAAGCAAACTTCCCAAGGTTAGGATACATAGTTAACATAATG
Source organism: Andrena camellia (assembly GCA_029448645.1). Classification (NCBI taxonomy): domain Eukaryota; kingdom Metazoa; phylum Arthropoda; class Insecta; order Hymenoptera; family Andrenidae; genus Andrena; species Andrena camellia. The sequence goes on along the minus strand of CM055678.1, from coordinate 31,397,159 downwards.
GTACTTATAAACAGATTATTCACAATGCTTTAACAAGTATAAAAGTAAAAATGTCTGATCTTGGTTTTAACAATAAAATATTTTCGCTTAAGACTATAATAGTAATAATATTTGTATACCTATATGTAATTCACTAGTAAATATCATAGTCCACTTTAAACTTTGGTCACAGCATAATAATACTATCTAACCGTACTGTAGGACAATTAAATTTTTTTTTTAAATAAACATTCAGGCCCATCACAGGCCTATATGCTAGTTAATTTATTGTCAAAAAATAACATCATTACAGATAAAATAGTATTATACAGACATATTCATTGTACATATATAATGGACACACTGGATGTGTGACTTATACTATATAGATCAGTCTTTGGTTTGCACATCAGCCTTAAGATTGCACGTCAGTCTTTGGATTGCACCTCAGTCTTACATATAGTATGTCTACTTAATATCTATCTTTATTATAGGAAACGTAGAAACTGTATATCGTTAAATATAATATAGTATGAAATACTTCCATTTCTAAGGCACTTATTTGCTAAATTTTTAGATTACTAGACTATAGAAAATCATCAATAATTTTAAGCTCACTAATTTTTGGTCCCTTTAGAAATAAGTTTATGGAATATGGAGGTTTCGCTTTGCATTTGCGTAGTTGTTCCAACAAGGTGTTTCGATGCTGCTAAAGAGATGGGCAGGACCAAATTACATATCTAAGTCTTGTGAGTTGTGGCCACAGGTGCAGGCAACAATTATATGATATATCATATATCATATATCATACATCATATATAAACTATATAGTATATAATAAATGCGAAAGTCTTTGGATGTTTGTTACTCAATCATGACCCAACTACGCAAGTGGCGCCATCTAGGACCCTCTATCTCCTCCGAACCAGCTCACACCATCAAAGTATCTCGCCAATTCACAGAAAAAGGCCCAAAACTCCACAAAACAAACTCAGAATCCTAAAAAACGCAAAGCTATCCATAACAGAATCCCTCCAAACATGAGTCCACATGAAACATACTCACCATGAGCAACCACTTAAGAGTGAACCTAACCTCCATCACCTCCACGAAATAGCCCACACTCTACAACCAAAACCACCTCATCTGCTACTCTTAAATACACCCCCCAACAAAATCCTCTCGCCTCAACCACAAACTCTATCCTTACACCTCCACCCACGACTCTGAATAGAAGCGAGTCCAAACTTCAAGTTCATCCGCGAGGGGGGCGCCACGAGTTATGAAACGGCCTGTATGGGTGGCCACGGCCTGTCACGACAGTGATAAAGAGCGGTGGGGGTCGGCGGGACGAGGACGAGTGAGAGAAACGGTGGCTACCCCTCTTTGCGCGTCACCACGTTGAAAGGTGCACAAAGATAGGCGCGCGCCAGCGCTCCTACACGCGCGCGGATGTGGCCACAGCCACGGCCCCGTATCGTCCATGTATCGCGTTAATGTACGTAGTAATGCATTATTAAATAATGTCCGGCCGGTGTACCAGCGAAGAACGTTCACCTCGGGCCGAGACGGGGCTCGAGCCGATCGAACGGCAGCTTGTGTTCGCCACGGTTTCGATCCACCGCCGATCCACCTGGTGGAACCACTGCTGGCCGAGTTTGGGCTTTCCACCGCGGCGGTCTGATCGATTTTCGCCGCACGGCCGTTTCCTCGATTCGACGTGGCCGCGATCGAGCGCCTGCTGCACCGAGTGTTTCGAAAGTAACTGGTTCTATAATGGGGAGGAAGAAACCCCCGTCGGCGTCTTGGCCCGTCGTGGTCTTGTTTACAGGATGAGAATTTTTGTTAACTGCTCAAGCGAGGCTTCTTTTAATCTGGTGCGATTTTTATGGATACCAATTTCTTTTGTTCGAGTGTAGAGTGGGGAAATTTAGCGATTTTATGGCCAAATCCACAGAAATAAATTTTTGAATTTGACAAAATATATTTCTATATATATTTTTTTACGGTAATTTAATGTCAATTGAAAAACCAATATGAGCATCAAATGCTGCCAATTTTACTCTTAAATGTTTTAATATAAAGCTCGTGTGGCCTAGCAAATGTTTATGTTCATGTGAGGTTAGGACGCTCGCAATGAATTAATCCAGATTTTCGTATGCCTCGAACATTTATATATTATCCAAAGATGCGAAAATAATTTGAAGGCATGGATTCAAATCCTGCTGGCGCGTAAAATTTTTTTTGCCCTAGAAATAATTATTTTTTGCTAAGTGCTGTTTTTCGTATAATTTATCACCTCTCTGTGTTGTTTAGTCCCATCCCCAATCCACATCACTGTTTATTCACTATTATACATATAAAAATATATCAGAACGTAAAAGTGCCGAATTTATACCTACATTAAAAATAAGTTTTGGGGGTTTCACCAGGAAAATGGAAATAGGTACTTCATCAATTGACATTTGTCTTAATTTTGTCAAATTCAAAAGTTTTACTTTCGTGGTTTTGACCATAAAATCACAAAATTTCCAAACTGTGGGACGCTCTAAACGAAGCGCTATAAAAGCAGTTTTTATGCTGTTCTCATTTGATTTTTGGAAGTAAAAAATAGTGTCACGTGATTTGTCTTCGAGGGAAATTTATAACGGTGTGTAATAATTGTAGAATGATGTTTGCTCGTAAGTTATTTTAGAGCAAATATAGTTATTGAGGTAGGCGGACGAGTTTTACGATGTAGGAAAAATTGAATGGGATTTGAAGGAAAATTTGTTTTTAAATGAGATTTTAGGAAGTTAACTTCCGTTCCACGTTGATTGCCTGTTTTTAAGGGTAGGGTGTACAGTTTGAAAACCCCTGTAGGTGAAAGTTTGCCTAGGATACAGGGACTGTTGGGTAGTCTTTGATTTTTGAAGCTCAAACGTCTGATTCGAGGGGGTGCGATCTTCTTTCTGAACGGTCGGCTTTAATCGTTTGCACGGAAACGGTGACTCGGTCAGCTTTGAGCTCTGGGAACTTCTGCTTGAAGTATCGACTCGCTCGATTTTGTCATCTTTATTTTGTTTTTAGCACGGTGGGCGGGAATTGTTCAGCAATTTGGAGTTGTTTAGTCATGACTAGGTTTCGGAAAATATATTGGATTATTTTGTTCTAATTTTCAAAAATTAATACATACAAAATTTTGTGACAATTAGAGAGATTTCTTTATAGAGATTTGTTCATTAGCTTAATATTTTCTGTTAATTTATTCAAACCTTTTCTGTATTCCATGCTTGTTTAAATTATCTATTATTGTTTTGGAAGAATAAAAATATCGAAGTAGCTTAATACATTTTACATTTAAGCAAACATTGTCTTTTCCTGGAAAACATAGGGAACATACAACGTTTGTTGAAATAAACAAGTTAGATAAAGAATATAAAACGTAGAGGGGAAAGGAATACAGCAATGTGCCATAAAAACTTGTAAAAAATGAATGGCCTTTATATGTTTGCGTTAGATGGACACGGGGAACGAATGAAATGCGATTCTTCGTTCCCTATACTACATAGAAGGGAAAAAACGTGGTCTCATTTTATTTTGTATGGTGAATCACAAATTGGAACAGATAAACACTAGGTAAAGTAGTTTGGAATAAAACGAAAACACTTTCTATGTGAATAAATTAGCATAACAAATTAATTTCTTCTTTTTGTCTGTGGCCCCGAAAATAGTGTTGCATATTCCATAAAAATACGTGAACTTAGAGATGTTGGATGATTTTTTTTTATTATTTCGGGCAGTTCTAGGCATGTTAAACAGCAAAAATTTGTGTTAAAAATTATATAGAATACGACAAATATAAATAAATAATTGTGGGACGCGCAAATACTGTGATTTCTTGTTGAAAAGATGGCAAATTTTACAAATCAGAAGAAAACTATAGAAAGAAGTTTTGGCACGTTAAAAGAAACAAGACGAAATTGTGTTAGAATAGTATAATTCTAGGAAACAATTGTTGCCATGGAGGAATAGTTGTTATATGCATTAGAAGCAAAAAGTAAACCCAGTCTAAAATTTAAAATTCGCTAAAAAAGACCATCAGACCGCACCCATGTGCCAACACTATTTTTTTAAAAAAATTACATTTTCGCCAGGTATATGTGTCTAACCATATTCCACTCGTTTCTGACACACTGCCCAATTCTACGAAAACAATACCAATTTCCACGCACACAGTACGAAAACCTCCCAAAGCACAGAAAAATAATCAGAATTTTCCCAAAAATATATATCAAAACCTGACTTCTGACACAATCTTACATTTCACGACGAAAGCTACTGTCACACCTATCAATCAGATGGTTACACAGCAAAATAGCGGCCACCAAGGCGTCTTGCCCCAACAAACCCACCGCCGCCAATTACTTCCCGACTCCCTGCATGTTCTTCCCTGAAAACCTAACTGAACACTTTCATTCACCTCCTCCAAGACTACCCAAAACTTCATTCACAAAAGTCCACCGCGTAAGGCAGACCCGAGGACCTAATAGAACCATTGTCCCGCAATCACGGTACCGACAATGGAGACGAGTCTTGAGGGTAGGCGACGTGACACCCCTCGAAACAGCTTTCCGCATCGAAAACCACCAGGACGTCCACCTCGCCCCTCTCCTGGAGCGATCGAAGCAATGTGGCCGTCCGATGTCGTGCTTCGTGGCTGATTTAATCTCCAAACAATCGTACTCGCGGCTCCGGTCGGTTTGTTTGTCGAACCACGGCTGTTTGTACCCCTCGCTACCTTCCCCAGAACGCGACCAGCCCCGGCCCCCCTTCTCCCCAGCCCCGTTCCGTGCCACGAAGCACATGCCTATAGCAACTAAGGAGTCGCCAGTGAGTCTGGACCCTAACAAGAAACTTACCCTTCCGTCCAACCTCCCCTTTCTTGCGCCCCCTTCTTCCCCCGCGCGTCCTTCCTTCGTCCCTGCTGGGAGAAGGAGCTCGATGGAAACGGGGCGAGGGAGCCACGGGGGCTCGTTCGTCGGATGGAAGCAGGGAGTTTCGGTGCCAGAGGGGTGGGAATCGGAATTGCGGGGGTCTCGAGTCCAGGGTGGCCAGCGACGACGGCATTACCTAAGGGTCTAATACGATGGCAAAGAAGGAGGAACTGGTGGGTGGGTTAGGGGGTGGGACGGGGGTTCGTTGCAAAAAGACAACGGAGGACAAAAGGGTACCGACGGACGGGCGACTTTGGCCTCGAGGAACAAAAGGAACGTTTAATCCCGACGTGTTACCCTGAAGAAACCATTGGACTCCGGTCATCCAGCATTGTTCCTCGTCCCTCCTTTTGTCCCACTTTGGCCTCTTGCTCGCGCAATTAGTCGTATGTGACCGGGGGTGGCGGGGGGTAGCGTCGAAGCCCGAGCTGGTGATTTTTGGTGCTTCGACGGCGCGGCGTCGAACGTGTTTCTTGGGTTTCCTGTCGATAGTGATTGTAACCAAAGAGTGAAGATGGAGCGTAGATGTGGTGATGTAAAAGTAACGAGCGCAGAGTCGTTAGGATCTTTAATTACCTTCCTGACAAGTCGAAGGTTCATTCGAGGTAGGGGAAGATCCCGAACACGGAAATTTAAAAAATTCTGAAACTTTGTGAATATTTAAGGGATTTGCTCCTGATTACAACGCAATTTTTGGTTGCTGCACAAATTCACTCTAATGGAGTGAAATTGACCCCTGAAGTTTCGGCTATTTGACGATTTGGTGTTATAACTCGCAAAATGTTAAAACTGTACGTTACTAAATGATAGTCCTTATTAAAATATGTAAATTTTGTGTCGAAACTTTTTCTATCTCTTACAGATTATGAGTTGCAAAAAAATCGGAAAATAACCGAATTTTCAGGGGTTAATTTCACCCCCTTATAGCGAATTTGGGTAGCAAAAAAAATTGCGTTGTAATCAGAAGGCAATCCCCTAAATATTCACAGTTTCAGAATTTTTTGAATTTTCGGGTTTGCGATCTTCTCCTGCCAGTACAGTTTTTACGTTTGGTGCTGTAATGCAGTGTTTCTCAACAGGGGGTCATGTGGTCCCAAAGGGATGACATTACATTTCGTGGGACCCACAGGCCAAAAATTAACTTCTGGGGGGCCAGAGCAAACCCTAGAAGGGTCACAGTCGAAATAAAATATTGAAATTATATGAAAACGATTAAAATTCAAAATGTAAATTCTTACAGAAATATAAATTCAGAGAAATATTATATTTAAATAAAATACAAAACTTTTGGAGCCCAAATGTCTTATTTGTCATCAAATAGAATATACATTTGTTTCTCGTAAACAAAGACATGTCGAAACTTTCCCTCGGAAGGAATGTGGGCCCTATTGGTTATATCACCGTAGAAATATGTTATAATTATTTTTATTAGAAATCCATTTTGTAATGTTAAAATAATCGGTGCAATTTTTAATATTTATTTTTTCATTTCTCTTTCCCTCGAGTAATTATTATGGATGGGGGTAACAGAAAAATATCAAACTCAGAAGGGGATCACAGGTAAAAAAAACGTGGAGAATTTATGCTGTAATGTATTCGGGGGGTGTAATAATGTGGCTAACTAAATGCACCTGGCGAAGGGGCCACCACCAATAAATGGCGAAGAATAAATTTAGTGGTTATTCTTGGGTTGATTATTTTATCTGCGCTAAGCACATTACATGGTTTGTGATGGAATATATTTGGCGAGGGTGAGTGAAAGGGTGTTGTGGGGGAAAGGGACTTTTTCCAGGAGCAAGTGCGACTGTATTGTGCGGGAAGGTTTAGAGTGATCCTAGTTTGTGTTGGAGTGGGTTGAGGGGGCACTGGGAGTGTGCATGCTCGTCCGTGTGCGGGGGTGAGTTCTTGGGGATGGCTGATGCGTGGTGAAAGTGTGTATTTTAGGCGGTGTTTCGGGAATGTACGGTTCGTGGAATCTTTGGAAGTGTTTTGGAAACGTAGAGAGTTTATTGAGTCTTCGGGCAGTTTTCAGATAGCTTTACACGAGTTGGAAAAAAGAGTTTTACTAAATATTTTAATAGTGTTACTTTGAACTTTCTGTGGCTTGAAAATGTTTTGATGGTTGAAGGCTTCGAAAATAATAATAAGTTTCTATGTAGGCAATTATTATTATAAATCAGCGTTTCAAATAATGTTTTAAAGTCACTAGGAACTGGGTTCGTATAAACAGGGTGCCAAAAACACCGTAGAAATAAATAAATAAGTCTTTTACCTCACTAATTAAATCCGATGGAAAGTTTCCGAATCAAGAGTTTTCAAATGTAATTACATCATCCTCGATTCCACCGAATTAATATTAAAATACGCATAAATGAAGCAAATCAAATCAAAATTTCAATAAGCAGTGAATATTGGGATTCTGAAATTTTCCATATTTCTGAAACATTCACCCTCCCGCACACGCACATATTAAACCTTCAATTCCAACAGTTCAATTCACAGAGGGGCACAATTCTCAATTCTCCAAATGCATCAGTACTCCAAAAAGGAGGCACCGTTCCTTAAATCGATTTATCCCATATAAAATAATCCGTTCAAGGGGGCGCAGGAAATTTGAACGTAACCGTAATACATGTTTTTTGGTGTACCATGACGAGGATCAAACCGGCGAACCCTTGGAACGAGGGGATCACGGTTGAGAGCTGGTTTCTATAAGGCTCGCCGTATCGCTGGGCACAGAAGCCTGAAAAATATCTTTCCATATCAACCCTCGTCCTTCGATGCCCTCTAACCCATGCGTGCCTTTTTGCATTCTTTCCTTGACATGCTACGCCCTTTGTCGCTCAGTTCAGAAATATCCAAGAGAATTTAGTGACAACCAGGGGCTCGGGAGGGAAGTAGAAAAGGGAAAAATCTTTATAGATTCACCCTCTTTTGAACAGGTGTTCAAGACACTGTGGTCTTCATATAATATTCCAGCAAGTAATAGGTATTGCATTTGCAAGTTCTATTGGTGTTTGAAAAAGTGTCGTGAATGGTGCAGTGGAACGTATAAGTTGGAAATTAGGGTAGGTACTTTGATGGTAAATCTAATGTTGATCGCGGTTTGTGAGATTGATGTTAATTGAATCGTCCTATATATATTAAAACATATATCATATATCAAATATCATATATCATATATCCTATATCATTCATCATATATCATATATCCTATATCATACATCATACATCATACATCATACATAATACATCATACATCATACATCATACATCATACATCATACATCATACATCATATATCATACTTCATATATCATATATCATACATCATACATCATACATCACACATCATACATCATACATCATACATCATACATCATACATCATACATCATACATCATACATCATACATCATACATCATACATCATACATCATACATCATACATCATACATCATACATCATACATCATACATCATACATCATACATCATACATCATACATCATACATCATACATCATACATCATACATCATACATCATACATCATACATCATATATCATACTTCATATATCATACATCATACATCATACATCATACATCATATATCATACTTCATATATCATATATCATACATCATACATCATACATCACACATCATACATCATATATAATATATCATATAGCATATATCATATATCATATACCATATATCATATATCATATGTAAACTAGAGCTCTTACTTTTTGACCCGTCGGGTACCCGGCTACCCGGAACAACTTCAAGCAGTTGAATGTTGTATTGTCTGTGGTATTGTTTGATGTTAGCCAAAAATGATCGAACAATACAACATTCAATGGCTTGAAGTTGTTTCGGGTAGACGGGTACCCGACGGGTCAAAAAGTAAGAGCTCTAATGTAAACTATATATTATATAATAAATGCGAAAGTGTGTTTGCATGTTTGTTACTCAATCATGTCGCAACTACGCAACGGATCTATCTGAAATTTCGCATAACGACATGTGGATACGACTACGTAACAACACATATTCTAGGATGAGGAATAACGTATAGGATACTTTTTACCCCGATTTTGTTAACCGATCTGGACAAAATTTTGCATAATTACTCTCTAGAACCCTGCGAAAAATATAAGCTATTCCATGATAAAATATAGAACGCACTGACTATGTATGTCTCTTTTAATTTGTATCAATTTGGAAAATTAAATTTAAATAACGTATCTGTGAATAATATGTCTTCCTCTTCGTGCTGTAGATTTTTACATTTTACCTGTAAAATAGTGAACCATAACATACGGTATAAAAAATGATCGGTTTTCGAGAAAATATTATCACCTTCAATTGATTGTTAGTGACAGAAAAAATTCAATGAAATTTTTCTGTAGTAATATCAGTGAGTACACATTATCTTTTTACAATATATGTCTCTCTTTAATTCTCAGACAACAGAAAGGAAAGTATTAAATCACTAAATTTTGACATTATAAACAACTTGGAACCGCAGCTGTTTTTAACGAAAATTAAAGCCGTGAAATGCATGCTCATAAAGTGTGGCTGGTAAACCTGCGTGAAATTCAAACACTTTGACCCCACAATTTTTCCATAAAATTCGTGTCAACAGTAAATCATAACAGATAAGAGTGTATTTAAAGCTTCTCATGGACAAATTAAAAACGCGAAATTACGTACGCAATTAAGTTTGATCTCAACGATAAAGCATGTACATACACGCATTTATTCTCAACCATCAGAAACATTTCTGAAACGATTTCATCAAATATAAACCGAAAGCATCCATTTAAAAAATAACTAAATATTGCGCACTGAATCAATGACAATAGAATCTGCAACCCACGAACGCCCTTCAAACTTCATCAAACACACCAAACTCAACTCAATCCCCTCAAGCTAGCAAAGTCAAGCAAAAGTCACTGAAAAACGCCCACTCAAAATCGAACCCGAGAACCGTCAAATCAACGTTCTCAATTATCGCCGCAGCAACATTCAAACATCGTGGAAAACCTTGGCGCATTGATTTTCCTCGGGACATCGAGCGAGGGGGGGGGGGGGACGAAAAATCATGGTACGTAGCCCTCGAAAAATAACTCCACCTTCATCCACCGGTGGAATCGCCCCCCTGCATCGCAGTCCCCGTCTCTTTCACCCCCCTTCCCACCCCCCCCCCCGCCCCTTCCCTGCCAGGGGCTAGCAGGTTTTTTGCCTCGGGCGGTTCGAAAGGGCGGCCAAGGCGAAGGGTGGAGGGCGGAAACCCAACCTAAGAGACTCGATCCGAGAAGCACGGCAAAAGCTCACTAGCTTCCTTCACTAGGAAGAGCGGGGAGGAGGGATTGCGGGGCTGGGGGGTTAGTGAGGGTGGCACGGGAGCTGGCGGGGTGGCAGAAGATGAAATGGGGGTAAAGATACGAAAGGAGGACTCAGCCAGAGGATCCACGGGGACCACCTAAGGTATAAAGGACGACGTTCGGTCTTTCCACCCCCATATTTGTCCCCTCTACGCTCGCCGTCCCTTCGTCAGTGTGTGGGTGTGTTCGTGGCAGAAGGGATCGTACATATATATGCTGTATATACTATATAAGTATATGTATGTGTGTCTGTGTGTATATATGTGCTTTCATAGCTGCGGTTATATACACTGTATCTGGGGGTTGGATTGACGAAGGATCTATGATAAGAATGTCTGTAAGAAAAATTACGGATTAAAGCATCGTGTGGGCCTAATCAATCTTGACGCGTGATTAATGCTCGAATGGTTGGAATCAACCCCATGAAAGAATGGGATACTTGCGGTGGGGTGAAAAGTGTATTGGGTCCAGAGATGGGCAAAATTTTTTTTAAATAAAATTTCGAATAACGAGTAAAAATTAAAGAAATTATTCGTCATTCGTTCGTTAACCCGAATTAACTTTATTCGACACATGACGAATAATTTTTTTTACTTTTATTCGATATTTGAAATTTTATTTAAATAAAATTTTTGCCCATCTCTGATTGGGGCCCTTTGTGTTTTAAGAATTTTTGAACATTTTTGGTTGATTGTGTCTGATATTTTGCAGGGGTTGCAGTGATTGTTGTAAGTTAAAGAGTATGTGGATAGACTGTTTCCATTTTGTGGGGGTACTGGGAGAAGCGATGGAATTGAGATTCTGTATGGTTTTTTTAGTATTGCTTCAGGATTAATAATTTTGATAGAGTAAGGAATTTATATGTGAAGTAGGATACTGATTTATGAGGTGCAGGTATTGGCAGGTTTGGGTTTTTCTCGCATACGTAAAAGTGTGGCATTGTTCCATGTCCCATATGATAAGCAGAAATGAATTTTTTGTTTTATTGAATATGGAACATTTATATGCCCGAGACAAAAATTGTATTTTTACGTGCTATCTTACTTACCTATAATGGATCTGTTCAGTCTTCTAAAGAATTTCTCATATCAAACGTTATTAATTAAATTAAACTCGAGCAAACATATTTCATAAAGTATTATTTTTTACATACATCAAATTATATTTGCCACGAAAATACAAAGGCGAATATGAGAGTTACCAATTACATCAAGCAATATCTCAGAGCTGTTTAAACAGCAGTAGAGACTAAATGTGTAGTAAACAGTGTACAATTATTTACTAATCCTCAAAATCTTTTATATCATGAGAGAAACCCAAATCCTCCCTATAGCACTAAAAATTACAAAAGAAGCAGAATCCACCCAGATTAAAATGTCCCCAGTCGACAACAGTATATTTATTCGAAGAACTGAATTGCCACGAAAGTGCAAAACCAGGCATTTAAAAATCCTCAGCAAATAACTATGAACTGTGGTCTCCAATACCACCAAAAACAATTTCCGACCCCATCCAACGTCAGCAAGCAAGCGCAACGAGAACGAACGAGTGCATACTCCATTATGCACCACAACGAATGGGCTCAAAAAACTGTTCCCACTACAAAAAAGTTCCCAACCTTCCGCTGCCCCGGTTACAGAGGCAGAAAACTACCAGCTACTAAAATACTTTCTAACCCCATCCAAACGTCATCAAGCCAGCAAGCAAAAGCCAATGCTTGAGCAATTACAACAACTGGGCCCCAAAAACTGTTCCCACCATAGGTAACCTCCAAAACCACCCACTCCCCTAGTCGTACGAAGCAAGCAAAAAGAAACCATTCCCTAATCCCCTTGCTGACACAATTAACCGGCCCACTGTATCCGTGTCGATCGCCATCGATCCACGCTCTCCAAACTCAATTGCCCGTTCCATTACCAAAAATTGCCCCGACATCGACGCGATTTGCCACGATCGTGCAGCATTACGTGGCCCAAGATTCGACGATATTTCCGCGATACATCAAGCCCCGTTGCCAGCTCTGTGACACCGTTCCGCCACCACTTGGCGAAGAAGCTCCCCTCTAGCTGGCGCAAAAAGGATGACTAGTGGAGGTTGAAAAGAAGCGAAGGCAACGAAGAAGAAGAAGACGAGGAGGAAGAAATAAGGGAGTGGGGGGGGGGGGCGGCAAAAAGAAGAGGAGGAATATGTAGAAGTGTCGGGCACAGGGAGGTGGGACGCTAAGGGGGGAAGGGTTGGAAGAGGGGGATGCTGGAAGACTACACCAAGAACATATCCCTGCTTGAGAAGTTCTCCACGCCACTTTCCGCCTCTATTGTGATTTATGCGCGCGATGAGGGTGGCTACGGGCCACTATACGGGTTTTAGATTCCGGGATCCAGCAGGCCGTGGATGGCCCACGATCGTTTTCAACGAGATTACAAAGGATCGTCGACTCGCCGGCCCATACCAAGCAGCGGACGTGAAACGTTTCGGAATGCTCCACTTTTCGACTTCTGCCCCGGCTGTGTGACCCTGCGACGTGCAGCCCGCGCCCTGTTGTTTCCGGCACTCTAATTCGATTTAGATTCGAATCCCCGTGGATGGGAAATTAGGAGATCGATGAAGAAAGAGCAACGATTCGGTGATGGGGTTCTGGATGCAACAATTCGGTGTCTTAGGGCCTGTTCGCAAAGCTTTGTCGTTTGCGACTCGTAGTTTTTATAGGGGTGTTTTGGAATTGATGGTACCTACACGGCGAAAGAATGGTGATTCTAGACGTGAAAGTAACAAGGAATGTTCGGCAACTCGAAAATTCAAACATATTTGGGACTTTGCAGAAATGTAAATGATGATGCTAATAACGTGACCATTTTTTGTTTTGGTAATGAAAATGTTCTAGAGGTGAGAATATACCATCAAAGAAATTGTGAGTTTCCATATTATCGTGAATATCTGTGAAACTCTAAAAGATATCATACAAAGTTTAGTTCAAAGTTGTATGGTTTTTGATATCCTACAATATGGTGATATAGCATTTTCGAAAAAAGTATGGTGGGGATAAATTTTGGAAAAATTAATTTTTTTAACCCTTCGTTGACACACCTCTTTTTTCGATCAACTTTAACAATTCCTGGGTTCCTCACACCCAGAACAATTTCTGAACGACTGCCATTCCCATCTGAAGAATCCAATCGTTATGAAAGAAATCATGATTTGTAGAATGTATTCCAATAGTTTTTTGATTGGAATTTCATCACAGTTCTTGCAAAAAAAATCTAGATAACCATATGTCGAGAAAACACGAAGAAGATCTTCAAAACACTGTAAATTTTACAAATTTCAATATTAGAAGCTAAAAATCTACAGCAGATATAATATTTTGACAGAAAAAATAGTTTGTAAGTTGGCTTTGGAAAAAAGGTATTTATTTTGCATATAGAATGTACAGAGCGTTAAAATCAGCTTATGTGTGGCTCACACCCAGAGTATCAACGAAGGGTTAATCAAATATCTTTTTAATCTAAATTTTATAAAATAAATTTAATATCAATCACCATAAAACTTTCAATTAATCTTTTTGTCGATGTCTTTGGCGGTATAATATGTAAACACACAAATCCTTTGAGGGGGGGGGGGTCACCCCCAGGACCGTTTCATTGTCGAAACAATTTTTTTTAATTTTGCAGTTGCAAATCTAAAATGTATAATCTAATTTGTTCGTAATTCGTTTCATTTTTGACAAAAATGCGTTTGGGTGAAAATACAATTTTGGGTTTCGGGGGGAGGGGGCGCTTCTCGCCAAAAATAGGCCCTACGAAGCGAGTTAACAAAAAATGTTATTTCAAATTTTTGTGTTGTTTTTTCATATCGAGCCACTACCCTCCCTTTTGTGTCATCGATTACCCTGTACATTCACATATTTCTTTCATTTTTAAACCAATACTGTCTGTGCTTTGCCTTTTCTATTTTCGGCATGATACTCCATTTCGTGTACACACTGAAACTGAACGTGTTACAAATACCTACCTACTTGTTATTTACTTTTGCAAGTAGCTTTTGAGTTATATATTATTTACAGTTCTTTCTTGCCCACTTACCAACAGTCTACCTATGTTCCACGTTTGAATTCGCTATCAACACCGACGACACACTTCAGTGCTCAAAAGAGCGCACTCGAATTGCACGACCAACGCGTTCCATTGGGCAGTCATTCTAAAACGCATTAAGCAAATTACACCTGACCTCGGTGCCAGCGCGGTTCGATCTGATAACGCCAGCAGATAGGAAGCTTGTAAACTGAAGATTAGATCCGTAGCGGCCGATCAGTCCTATTTTCTTCCACCCAAAACCCGACCTTATCGCACAATCTGTTGTCACAGGCGTGTAACGAATGGAGCCTACCTTCCCAAACTCATGTTACACAGCCCGATTTGGGATTCTTAACTCGTACAAGTTTTACGCTGACCACATTTGTGTGAACTGATACAATTTACAATTTAATTAGTACAATAGAACCCACCAAGAACCTTAGCTCAGCTTAATTGTACTGTCGGATGCAAGAACGGCTTCAGGACACTCAGGCCCTTTTTTCATTCTTTTCTACATATGTCCTCTTTTCATTGCCGTATCTTTAAAATTGACAGAGCTATGGTAAATTTGGTAAATCGATGTTGACCAACTGACCCTAACTCGTATCTAAGCCAAACATAGTTACATCAACCTGAACATGACACGATTCACTATTCTATATTTGTTTAAAATATTATGCAAATCCTTACTAACATATAAAAGTGAAACATTGCCTGTTTGTTTGTCCATCTTTCACGCCTAAACCGCTGAACGGATTTCAATGAAATTTTAAATATACATTACATACGCCCTGGATTAGATTATAGGATATTTATTTTTTTTGTATAGGCTTTTTTATTTTTCAAAAATCATAAATAATTCCCGGGTGTCACCGCGGTAACGGGTCAGCTAGTATTAAATAAATAATAAAAAGTAATGTTAAAAAACACCATTTTTTCTATATTTCTCCATTTTATGCAGGAATGGCCTGAGAGGTGTATAATTAAAATTAATTTCACTGGTTAATTTATTACACAATCACGATTGTATTAATGCAGCTACAAAGGAGATATATCAAATTTTTAAATATTATAGACAGTCTTACAACAACTTCACTATGTATAAAAAATATCTAACTTCATAAAGTTTACAGATACTTTTCTCCAAACTGACTTTTGGCACTGAGCCCTTTTTGCATCCAACAATACAATTGGCAGCAAAAGAACAAAATTTACAAAAAAAATTATATCTTTACTGAGAAGACACTATAGTAGGTATCTCTCTTGTGAAGAGTAACTCAAAACAATTCGTACAACTACAAAGATTGAAGTAGTCTCTGAAATGGCTAAATATATTACGAGAGACTGTTATATTGTTTGGAATCATGCTACCGTTTACTTTTACAAACACAGGCAGAAATAGTGCACCAGAAATATCGAGGGCGTTTTAATAATGAAACGTGCGACTTTTGCCCCCCTTCGGTAATATGCACTGGCACCGCGCTAGCGCCGTGCATATTCAAATCTGTCCTAATCGATCCGTTTCTATTTCAGGTTGGATTACCAGATTGACCAGGGCCTATAGTTAGAGAGGCTGGCTCGGCGCGGTGTGACGGGGATAGGTACGATTTTCGGCCATTTTCGCGGGGCGAATTTGGTTATTACCGTCCAGTAATCAGCTTAATTGGGATTACATTTAATTCCGCGTCCTACATGAAATCGGGGGCAGCTGGGGAAAAAGTAGGCTGATTCTCTGCGATGCCCCTCATCGTTGCCTAATTTTGGACAGCTCGATCGTTAAATACAATGTACCCAAGTCTCGTTCGTATAACGTGGTTAATACCATTCATTATAGTTCGAACGACTGGAGATAATTCTATCGAATGTGGTGCACAGAATAATCCATTGCCAGTCTGCCTTTTCACAATCAGCCTATGTTTTGAGTAGAAAAATACAAGGGAGGTAAAATTCTTCGAATATACTGATTCCTCGTCATTATTTCAATTTTGTAGCAACTATTGCTAAGCTATTCGTCATATATGTGATAACAATGTACTAGTTATTATTATTTATTCTCAGAGTGCTCTGCAGAGGCGCATTTCTTTGCAATTGTAATCTCTCGTTTTCTAGTAAAGAAAGGTTAACGTGAGTAATAAATATAATTGATGAAATATTTGAAATACAAAGTATTCTTCACCCCGAACCTAAAATATAATAGAACACAGTATTACAGTAATTCGTGGAATTTCTAGAAACGGTACCTAAATACTGTACTACAAGAATTACATTACGTATTTTTCAGAAAACGGAAACTATTTATCAGAAAATTCCTTTATTGGGTATAAGAAGTAACTCCACACCTCGGTATGAAGCAAGGAATCATAAAACGAATGCGTGTATAAAAAGGGATGCAACAAAGAACCTGTCTTCCTTTACACAACCAAAAATGCCAGTCTTGCAACGTTCGCTCGCGTCTTCAGAAACCTGAGGACCCATTAACGTGCTACGTCTCCATTGGCTAATCACTATCAGCCGCGATTGCCATCGATCATTCTTCAGAACAACACGAGCATCCCCCCATCAAGCGCGTCCAGCGCGTCGAAAGTTCTAAGAAAACAATTTCCCCGGTCTCTCACGCACCCCACAACCATCAACTTCCCCAGAAATCCATCACACGCGCCCCACAGCCTCCCCCCCCCCCCCCACGCCCGGACGGAAAGGGGCTTACGCATACCTGCGCGGAAGTTTCCACGTAGACCACGAGGTCCGCGTCAAACTCGCGCGGCCAGCCAGGCTTCTGGGAGCAGCTACCTGCGAGCGGGCAGGGTAGGGCGGGCAAGGAAGAGTCGCGGGGTGGCTGAAAAGAGGCAGGGATGGGAACCGAGGGTTGGGAAGTTGGCGTCGGTTTGAAATGACCGCCGAAAGTCGCAACTCGCTGCGATACTCGCGCAGGGTCACGAGGGGCCTGGCAGAGTCGCAGCGGGAAGGTAGGCGGGCGAAAGCCCTTGCAGAGAAATTAATATCGCCTAGCGGCGGCGTTCACCTATATATATATACACGCGCGCGTATGTACCAGGGTGTACACGTGTGTTACATAGACGTGTACCACTGTGTACACGCTCGGCTATACAGGGTGGCACGTAGGTGCTGATCAGCTGGCAGCGGTGCTGAAAAGATGGCCAATGGAAACGTTTGGTTTTTAATGCTGCGGTGAAGTTGGCTCCTGATGGATTGTTTCAAGGATTTTCAGAGTGTTTATGCTTTAAGGATGTATCGGACGTACAATATTAGACAAAAGTATATGAAATTTGAAATACTTGAATATCTACGTCTTACGCATATTAAATCTAGTTGTAAGGAACTCGAACGACAGTTGGAGTCTTATATTTAATCCTAGGAAGGTATTTTTCATTTTACAAATGCTTTCTCAAGCATTATTTGCTAAACTTTTGGCAGTGAAAATGCCCAGAATTCACCATTTTCTCAAGTTATAATTTATTTCTTTAAAACGGTGTAGTGAAAACAATTGAAACTCGGCAGATATTTTCATCTACCCATATACTACATGTAAAAAAATTTCTTCAACATTTTTTCAGCTGTTTTATCTGCCAAGATCGTCTCTTTCCATAAGAGTACGTGTAAAATCAGTGAAAATTAAAATCGTTATAACTCAGCAACGGTTTAGTGAATTCGTTTAAAATTTTTGGAGCACATCAGGAAGATCAGAAAGAACAATCTCGCAAATTTTCATCAACTTGGTACCATTTTGAAAATAAGTCCAATGCATCTTTAATACCATTAGAATTCGAATACCAGTAGAATTCGAATTTCAGATTCGCATACCAATAGAATTCGAATTTGAGATTCGAATAATTAGGAGTAGTCGAATATTCGAACATCATTCGAATAATTAGGTAGTCGAATATTCGAACATTATTCGAATAATTAGTAGTATTCGAATATTCGCAGTGATCGAATTTTGGAATGTACCGAATAGAAATCTGAGTGCGAAATATTTTTTCACACTTTATCATGAAATTCTTTTCATATTAGCCTTTGCAATTCTTTGCTTTTCAAATGTTTAGATTCGTATTCGGTACAATCCGAAATTCAAATACTCAGAATTAATTGAATACTCCGTACTATTCGAATAAATTATTTGTATTCAAATAGTTTGACTATTCGAATATTTACAGCTCTAGTATAGTCCAATCTCGATACTTGCAGACGAAATTTATATTGTGTATGCTGTTAAGGGGGGTAGGCGTGGTTACTTTGCAACTATAATAAATAAAGATCAAAGGGATAGTAGAAGGGGAAACGCGGATTTATAGTGCCCCTGAATGGTCACCTCGGTATTTGCATGCATTGTCTGCTCTGTTTTGTGCAATCGAAAATACCGTTCAAGGAAATATGAAAGAAATGGAAGTCTTCGCTTCAGGTTTACTCATGTGAATTATGGGTATCTAAATGTGGTTACAGGTTTAAATGTGTAACCACATTTATGGGTTATTTAGTGGGCACATTTATGCCATTAGTTGTAGCATGGAAGTTG
The DNA here is from genome assembly GCA_029448645.1 of Andrena camellia. NCBI lineage: Eukaryota > Metazoa > Arthropoda > Insecta > Hymenoptera > Andrenidae > Andrena > Andrena camellia. The sequence continues at coordinate 31,378,210 of CM055678.1, read as the reverse complement.
GAGTTAATTGTTTCAATTCTATAGATACTTCACTTGCTGAGGAGGCAATGAATTTTGAAGCATGTTAAGTTTCGTGGCAAAAGCCTGCATTTAAAGCAGAATATGTATCTATGTACAGAAAGTAACTGAAGACTTTCACATTTCTCATTAATTTTAAATGAGACTATTAGGTGGCCGTGAATTAAATTATGATGCTCCACTGTAGCCACCTGCAGTGGCAACGTTGCTTTGAATCAACATCCAGATTTAGAAAACGTGGTATTCTATTTCACAAAGTGGTATGCTATTTCAGTAAGGATAAGAAAACTTTTTCACACAATTCTATTCTAGAAGAGCATTTATAGAAGACTTCATTGTTTCAATGATTCCAAATTTCTTTTCTTTTCATCTCTTTGTCTACATTATTATGCAAACGGCAACAATAAAAGAACAAATTTGTGTAAAAATACTGCAGCACAATACAATGAAATTACATCCCAGGGTCTGCATCACACAGACCTAAAGGATTCCCAAAAATAAACCAGAGATACCAACACAATACACAAACTACATCACTCAAGGTATTCAAAGTCCCATTCATACCCACACAAAGGACACAAATTTCAAACTTTCTTTCCCCTCCACTATACATCACCCCTCAACAGTAAAAAAGAACACTCTTAATAAGCCCGAGCATTCATGAACAGTGACGCCGATAAAGAAACCCACCCCCCTCCCGGCACAAGCGATGCCACCCCCCCGGACCACCATCTCCGCCATCGAAACCAACCCACATCCATCCTGCTCGCGATGTACGGAGCACCCAGTATAGGGATGCTCCTCGGACACGTTTCTCTCGGGCCGTGTCCTTCTACCTTCTCTGCACCGATGTACCCGTCCCGTTTCCCACCCCGTCCCGTCCACCCCCGCACCCTCGATTCAACCCCAAAGGACTCCCTTACTCTCCTCGACAGGGCACAGCGAGAAGCGAAGGGAAACGGGAGGCTGAAGGGCGAGGAGGGCGGTGGTGAGGGTTGAGGGAGGAGGAGGAGGAGGAGGGGGGGGAGGCGAGAGAGAGTCGAGGTAGCAGAGAAGTTGGGTTTCATCTCGAGGGCTCGGGGAATGAGGGAGCGTTGCTGGCCGGGGGCACGGGGCGCGGGAGGGAGGGAGGGAGGGTTGGCCAGGATAGAGGGTGAGACTTCGTAATATAGGATGGCCTGTGTGCGGTGGAACGAGTCTCGCAGCGTTCGTTCTCCCTGTATTCGAGCGTCTCTCTTCCTCTCCGCTGCCGCTGCCGCTGTTGCTCCCCTTCTCTTCTGTCACCCTCTTTTCTCGTCCCACTACACGTGCACACGGGTCCTACGTGCATCCGTGCGTTCCCTTCCCCCTCCTTCTCTCACCTACACGTAACCGTCGGGTTCCTAGGTTTTTACGCCTGTGTGCTGGCCAATACTCCAACGGCAACGGGGACGAGGCCCTTCGTTAAAGGGAGAAGGGTGAGAGCCGTGGTGGTAAGGGGGGAGGGGTGCGGAGCGCGGAGGCCGGCAAGGGAGATACGGTTTTACCCAGCTGCCGTGCCCGAGACATTTTTTTCCTTCCCTATCTAGGGATAACCTCGAAACTGGAGTAGCCCCGACAGCCGCGCGTTTCACGGATCCATTTCTGCCCTCCCCCCCCCCCCCCTTTGTCTACTCGCCGCGGCCACGGGGCGAAAGACCTTTTCCCGTTCCGAAGTGATTCCTGCTCCCTGGACGATGCACCTTCGCGGATATTACGACCCAGCGGGTGGCGGGAATAGAAGGAGGGTGGCAGAGATGCGGGGAATTGGTATTGTTTGATGGGAATAGTTGTCGTGTCGGAGGATTTCTGAAGGGGATAATTGTGGAATGCTAATGGATACAGCGGGGGCGGAAATGTCGTTAGAAAAGTGTGATTCGCGCGGGGGAGGTGGATGCTGGTGTTATTTCAGACGGCGGAAGACTGCCGCTGGAGGACTTTGTTGTGAGGATTCGTAGGGCGGAGTTGCGTAAGGGCCTTTTCACGCGAGACACTTTTATGTTTTTACGTATTCATATATCTCCTGCCACTTCCCACCTTTGGTGTACGCGTGCTGTTTCTGTTGATCGAATGCACCTAATGGGTGTGAGCCACAGGTGTATTGTGTACTTTTTGCCGAGTGGTGATCGGTACGCTGGGAATGAAATTGAGAAGCATCGAGGGGTTTTGTACAAAACTGGGTGTCTACTGATTATCCAAATAATATTCATTTGTGTCATATAACAATACTATGACTGCACAGGACAGTTATCTTAATTGTTAAGGGATGCAGGCAAGTATCGATGCACAATGGAATGAATACAACCTACATACATACTTTCATATTCGAAATTATTTTTACTGTACCTACCATACTTTCTAATCCTTCTTTAATGAAGAATTACCTATAAATCTTTCCACAATTAAATTTAATATAAATTACAGCTGTAAATATTCAAATGTTCGAATAGATACTGTTAATTATTCGAATTCTCTGGTATTCGAATATTTAGATTACTTAAATCTCAAATTTGAATTATCTGGTATTCGAATACTTAGATTATTCGAATGTCAAATTTGAATTATTTGGTATTCGAATACTTAGATTATTCCAATCTCAAATTTGAATTATCTGGTATTCGAATACTTAGATTATTCGAATGTCAAATTTGAATTATCTGGTATTCGAATACTTACATTATTCGGGTTTCAAATTTGAATTATCTGGTATTCGAATACTTACATTATTCGGGTTTCAAATTTGAATTATATGATATTCGAATACTTAGATTATTCGAATTTCAAATTTAAATTATCTGGTTTCGAATACTTAGATTATTCCAATCTCAAAATTGAATTATCTGGTATTCGAATACTTAGATTATTCGAATCACAAATTTGAATTATCTGGTATTCGAATACTTGCATTATTCGGATCTCAAATTTGAATTATCTGGTATTCGAATACTTGCATTATTCGGATCTCAAATTTGAATTATCTGGTATTCGAATACTTACATTATTCGGGTTTCAAATTTGAATTATATGATATTCGAATACTTAGATTATTCGAATTTCAAATTTAAATTATCTGGTATTCGAATACTTAGATTATTCCAATCTCAAATTTGAATTATCTGGTATTCGAATACTTAGATTATTCGAATCTCAAATTTGAATTATCTGGTATTCGAATACTTACATTATTCGGATCTCAAATTTGAATTATCTGGTATTCGAATACTTAGATTATTCGAATCTCATATTTGAATTATCTGGTATTCCAATAGTTAGATTATTCGAATGTCAAATTTGAATTATCTGGTATTCGAATACTTACATTATTCGGGTTTCAAATTTGAATTATATGATATTCGAATACTTAGATTATTCGAATTTCAAATTTAAATTATCTGGTTTCGAATACTTAGATTATTCCAATCTCAAAATTGAATTATCTGGTTTCGAATACTTAGATTATTCCAATCTCAAAATTGAATTATCTGGTATTCGAATACTTAGATTATTCGAATCTCAAATTTGAATTATCTGGTATTCGAATACTTACATTATTCGGATCTCAAATTTGAATTATCTGGTATTCGAATACTTAGATTATTCGAATCTCATATTTGAATTATCTGGTATTCCAATAGTTAGATTATTCGAATCTCAAATTTGAATTATTTGGTATTCGAATACGTAGAATATTCGTAACAGCCCTAATACAAACTTAAAATGTCTAGTTGCAGTAATTACGCAAGGAAACATGGAAATTCTTATTCTAGCCTATCTAGCTCATTATTACCATCACCAACACCTCTGCCGCAAAAAAATTCAAACCGCGTAAACAATTCCTGTAAACCGTATCCCACCGTCCACATTATCCCAACTTCACGTGAAAGTCTCCAGCAAGATAAGGGGTGAACGCGTAACGTCAGTCCTCCTTCAGAAATCACTTTAAGAGGACGTCTTAGTGGTGGCAGGATGGCTGGCTGGTGCCTGACTGTCGCGCAATAAAAAAATACCCTCTGGCTTCGTGCTTGGATTATCATCAGGGGTGGGGCTCGTGCAAGGAACGAAATAGGGTAGCCGAGGGAGGCTTTCGACCACCCCTGCTCGCGAGAAATTCTACGACTGGTTTGTTGTTACAAATTGTTAGCCTGAATCCTCGTATCTGACTACAAACGAACCTCGGAACTCGATGCCGCCTGTTTATTTGCATGGCTGTATATCCTGACCCAAAATGTCCTGGCGGCTCCTTGGAGGGACGCTTCGCAACCCCCCGCACCCCTTGGCGTGTAATTTATGCGTGCGCCTTCGCCGTGCTGGTGTAAATGTAGATAATGATGGGTTTATCAACGTCTACAAACGAACCTTCATTCTAATTTTTATCAGCGTCACTTTTAGAGTCTCTGTATTTGCGTGCCGCAGGAGCAGCTGACGCGAGTTTTCCTGTGTAATTTATCATAAATGTTTTTCACAGTTTAATGGTGAAAGTGTAGATGTAGATAAGAAAGGTTTGTGTGTCGCGAACAGGTTTTGTAACTTCGCTAATTATACGGCGGCGGTTTTGCAATAAACCATTCAGAATATTTTATACATAAATCTTCTGGTATTTTTCGGTATGAAATTTGAATTGAATCTAGTTTCACAGAGGAATTTAGTTTGTGGGGAATTTTAGATAAGGGAAAACTGGGGATATTTATCGAACATTTTTCAAGTTGATTGGATCGTTTGAAATATAATTAATGAGGTGTATATTTTATCTGAGTACGATTAGGTTTCAGTTTGGTAGTGGAAAAGAGGAACACGCTATTATGGATTGATGGACTTGGGGTGCTGTGATTTATACTAATCATTATTTGTATTATTCATGGGTGCACCGACAGCCGGGGGGGTTCATGAGTTCATCCTTTCCCCTCCTCGAAAGCTGAGGACTGAAGTGCATAGGCGTTCTATAAGCAAAGAATCATGAGTAATAGTAATAATAACTACGTCTTCTATAACGAGTAATTTCCTTTTAAGTTCTTCTGAGACATCGAATGTATTTCTTTTAAAACCCTTTCCTGACTGTATTATAAATATTGCAATGTTAAAACGAATTAATAATTTTTGTCTTAGGCAATTAGAAAGCAAAATGTGCTTATAGTCAGCCATAAAAGCACGTGCACCTCATACATTTGAAATATTATAAAATTCTTTAGTAATTGTAGATTCCCCGCGACTTAGAATGCAGAACTTTAATCTCCCAATAAACGGGGCTATTAAACAAAATTGTAAAAACTATAAAACCTTGCAAATTAGAAAGAATGGATCCAAATACCCAATATATAATTCCAAATCACACTTTCTCTGAATTATCGAGTCTCGACTGTACTTACCAACAATCAGCCATCATTTCAGTCACCCAACATATGAATTTTCGAAGTTATATTTTTTCACAATTTTTCAAAAATATATTTTTCCCGAATTCTCAAAATCACATATTTCTCCACAAATTTCTAAATTACATTACATTCAAATTTTCGAAATTATATCTTTTCACAATCTTTAAATAATATTTTTCACAATAGTCAAAATTATATTTTTCCTGAAATTTCAAAATTATATTCTTTCACAATTTTAGAAATTACATTACAGTCGCATTTTCGAAATTTAATACTAAATCATACCTTTCAAAATTATATATATCGAAAAATAAGTAGGTACTTGCATGAATTTACAAGTATTTACCATTCTGAATGTCTTCGCCTGAGAACTACCCACATAATTCAGTGACCCATTTCCGCCAGCAGGGTATCAGTCCGTCAACCCTCGCCAGCAACCGAATTCCAACTGTTATAGCTCTTTTTATCGCGACCCAGTCCCCCAAAAAGCATGCTTACCATGCTTCTTTTCTTTTTCGAAATCCTGACAACGACTTCACAGGAGGAGCAGGTCGAGGATAACGGATCCGAGGAGCTGCGGTATCTGCCCTGAACCGGTAGCAGGCACCCTTTCGGACCGGAAGTGGGCGTGAAAGGTGTCCACATCCCTATCTTTCGTCTCTTTGACAGCCATTTCGTATCGGTCGTTCGAGTCTATGTAGGCGGGCAACGTGTGTGGCTTTAGCCTGCATGCGGAGGCAACTTCACCCGCTTATCTGTTGTATAATTTTCTGTGTGCACGATTGTGGTCGAACGGCGGTACATTTGGTACCATTTGGCGGGGTTGCTTTTCCTGTTTTTCAAAAAAGTGAAGTTCTTTGCTGGAAGTGGCTTGCTGGTTGCAGCAAGGCAGGATTCATATTTATGTGATGTTTTTATCGCGATGCTTCTATGGTAGATATGGGATCAGTAGCTTTATTTTATAATTTGGTAAACAATTCTATTATTCGTGAGTGAAAGTGAGACTGACGTGAATATGTTAGAATTTGCTGTGAAATATTGGTGGTAACCACGATTAGAATACAAGAGAAATGATTAAATGGGGTGGTACAAATTGCAGAATACTAAATAATTGAAAATTAGACAATCGACGATTTTGATGCGACTTTGGTAGAAAGTAGTTCTTACAAAAATATGTGACACGTATTTTTTTTATCGGCTGACATTCATGTTGAGGGGGTGAAAACAGCCCTAAAAGTTGAGGGCGGGAAACTTGTTTGGAAACTACTAGAGCTAGAAGAACGGTGTAAATGGCAAAATTGTGTATTTTCTAATAAGGAATGCAGCTGTGCAAACAGATTCTCAAAAATTCCCTTTATTTCAACGTGAATATCAGCCGATAAAATACTACTTTCTACCAAAGTTGCATCAAAATCAGCGATTATTTAGCTAAAACATGAGGAACTTCAGGAACTTCTAATTTAGGGCTGGTTTAAACAAGCAATCCTAATACGAATTAATCTCATGTACTTGAGCCTAACATGTATTAATTTCCCAATGACCTCGATTCCCATTAACCTCGGCAGCATTGAGGGTGCCTCTCAACGTCTTATCGATTTCCATTCGATTGTACTGGATTTGATTTAACAGTTAGCAAACACAAACGGTAATCCAGTGTGGGGCGTATACCTGACAATGTTTATCTGAGTTTCTGTCACAAGAAGATTGACAGAAGCTGAAGATTATTAGGAGAAATTGCAATAAAAATTGGCTGGTCAGAATATAGGTATCTGTTCTTGATAACAATACTCTTGAAGATCTGTGATTACCTTCTGACTGCTAAACTCACTCACCTTCTGCTTATTTTGAGTAGTCTAAAAACCAGTATCAAGTGAAACAGCGTAAAAGAGCGTCCCACATCTTCAACTTACCTTCATTTTCCAAACAACCCTCCATCCTCCAATCATATTACAATTTTCATCACACTCCTTTCCTTTTCTATAGAAAAGTGTTGTAACACTTCCCCCCTCCACGTTCACTTTAACTCCTCCAACACTCAGTCAGCTTCAGGGACGAGATTGGAGATTTGGCGCCCCTAGGCTAACAAGCGTCTGCCGCCCTTTCCGTGAAATATCATCAAATATTATAATATGAAAGAGTTGAAACAATTTTAAAATTAATCCAGCAGGACAACTCACAAATGAGTTATTGCTAATTTCCTACAAGCGAAAAATGTGAATTGTTTTTAAAGTTGTCTCAAACTTATGTTTTTAAACATCAGCCTTCACTTTCGGTGTTAGGGAAAATAGATGGACATTTTATGTTAGAACGGAAATCTATGCTATTATTGTGAATGAAAAAATAAAATGCTACAGGCAAAAAGATTTTGCTACCTTTTTCAATTTCTTTCGCTCAAAATTTACTGCCCCCAAAATTTGTCGCCCTATGTTGCAGCCTACTTAGCCTATATACAAATCCGCCCCTGATCAACTTCACTCTCCCCTTATCACTCTCTACATTCTTAAAACTCGATACCCCCAATAGGGTGGCCCTTATTTATACATGTCGAATTTTTTTTTGTATTTCTTTGCTCGCACCCCCTAGAATGGTTCCATTTGATAAAAAAAATAGTCCCTGAAAAAATTTATTGCAATCGGACAACAGGAAAGGGTAACGACCAGGGCTTAAAGTTTAGAATTCATCAATAGTTTGGATTTAAAGACTTTCTCAAAAATCGATAAGCCCTATGGAAATTTTGTCCAAATAATATTAAAAGAGCATTCAATTTCCTACAATTACTCTATACATAATTTTTTCGTGCTTCCAACCATTTTTTAGATAATAGCGTTTGAATATAGAGAGGTGTGCACTTCGCGCGTCCCACCTGTACGGCGCGGGCGTGACGTATTGTCTATATGCGCGTAGTGCGGCCCTCTCTATATTCAAACGCTATTATCTAAAAAATGGTTGGAAGCACGAGAAAATTATATATACAGTAATTGTAGGAAATTGAATACTCTTTTAATATTATTTGAACGAAATTTCGATAGGGCTTACCATTTTTGAGAAATTCTTCGAATTCAAACCATTGAATTCTAAACTTTAAGGCCCAATCGGCACCCTTACCAGTTGCCCGATTGTAATAATCTTTTTCAGAAACTATGTTTTAATGAAATGGAACCATATTAGGAGGTGAGAGCAGAAGAAATCCCAGGTTGAACATAAGGGCCAACCATACCCCCACTCCCAAAAGGTTCACTTGAAAATATCAGTGAGTTACGTCTCCAAGAGTCACTCGCCATCCAGTCCCACCTCTACTTCCATCCCACCCCGTATACACGCACGCCATACAGGTGGACGTTCTCGTGCATAAGTGCGTGCTCGGCCTCCCTCTTCTTTTGGCCCTTCCATCCAGCCGTTTCTGGAATTGCCGGGACGCCCGACGGGGCGTAAAGAGAGGGGGGCGGTGGCAAAGGTGCAACAACAGGACGCATAAATTGTTGCGACTATTTTAAGATTTTAGAGCGAGTTTATGCTGCCATTAGGTGAGCGCGCCGAGACAGCACGTTCGCGAGACGCGTCCGATCCCCCCGCGCAACCCTTTCTTGCGTTCCTTTTTCTCCCCCCTCCTCTCGCGAGAGTCGTGCTCGTATAAACGGGCGGCGGGGGCGGCGTAGCGGGGGGGGGGGGCATAAATTGTCGCAGTTGCGCTCGTGCCAGCCTCTCTTAAAGTCTGGTTTACCTAGCAAGGGCCGCGGGAGGAAAGCCGGTCAATGAGACTTGCATTGGCACGTCGCGATTCGCATTTTACCCTCTCACCGATGGCGATGTGCGTTGCACCCTTTGTCTCCGAGTACTTAACCCGTTGCAGTCTTCCATGGAGGACGACTTATTTTCATTTCAGAGCGGCTGTAGCCGCGCAGATCTGGAAGCGTTCCATTTGTGCGCGGGGAGAGGCATCGATGTCGAATGGATATTATGACTTCCAGAGGTAGTACGTTGCTGAAAATAATTGAAGGGTTGATTGCTTGATCGTTTGTATTGCGGAATGGGGTCTCTGGTGCTTGAGATACTCGACGTTGGTGTGTTAAATTGAAGGCTTTACTGAATTGGCGAACAGTAGGTGGGTATTAGGAGCACAGGTATGAAGGAACCGCTGTATCCTCTCCCTGTGTGCACGTTCATCGGGTAGACCCCCGTGCACATAGCGAGGGAATAATGGTCCATGTGACTTAAGGGGTCTCCCTACCTTGGCGGACGAAAAATGATGCGAACTTTGAAAATTCTTTAAAACAAAACTATTAAATATATTTATTTCCAGCTTTGTGGCTTTATTTGTAAATCTTTAGAGAATATGGGGAAAAAATTGTATGCAAAAATAATGGTTATATCCGGAGTTATAGTGCTTCAAATAGAGCGCCTTACAAAAATCATATGCGCATGGTTAGCATAAAATCAGCCGTTGTAGTTATCTGAAATAGAAAATTTAAAAATTTGTGTAATCTATATGAGTGTGGCTATCGTCTGAACTAGATTAAATGAGAAATACTGAAAAGTAAAAAAAAAAAATGACAGCGTCTAAAACAGACATCGATTTCTGCAAAAAATTCGATGGTTTTTTAAGTCACAAAAGTTTAATTTTGCCAAAACCGACTTAGTTTCAGAAACAACGAGAATGGGACATCCACTGAAGATATATACCAAGTTTGAAGTAAATCGGGTGATTGATTTTTGAGATATCATGCTAACCAATTCGAAAAACATCGTTTTGAAAAAATCGCGTTTAAAGTTTTAGCTACCGCTTTTTTTAATTAAAATTTTTTTAAATGTTGATTAAATATGTACAAATATAGACATAAACTTTTCAATTAATATAATTTGTGGGTTTCTCTTAAAAAAGAATGCCAAATATCGAGCTCAAAGTAGGGAGACCCCTTAAGTTGTTTTCCATGTGAGGAAGTGGTTTTTAGAAACATTTTGGGGGACACTTTGTTGCCTCTTTGCTGAATCGGCTTAGTTTTGCTGTAAATACTTAATGAAAACCACAGAAATTGACTGTTCGATAATAATTAACGTTCCTGAACCTTGATCACAATGTTTTAGGAATTTATTGATTCACTAGCTTTACTACCCGACATCGCCCGGAATTCAGATCCTGATTTTATAAATTCTTTTTTCTTTCGTAAAAATCACATTCGTCTGGATTGGCCAGGCAAAATGAGCTGATGCACATTTCGGGACCTCAGAATTTACCGTTCGAATGTTTTTAAGCGACAGGCACACACACACACACACGCACACACACACACACAACACACACACAAACTTTCTGCTTTATATATTAAAATCATGTGATACACTAAAGCATAGTCAAGTAGTGATATTTATTGTGTTTCCTACTATCACTACTTGCACAAATGGATAATTTTCATACACGTTTTTACCATTTTCCTTATAAGTTAACTCCCTTCACCATTTGCAAAGTGCCACAAGCCAAAAAATTATTGATTTGTGACAGATGACCCTTGCATAACATTAAATAATTTGACTTCAAACTTTATGGACAATAAAATCCATGACTGCAACTTCATTCAAATATGGATTCAGGTACCACTAACTACTTAACTTTCCCTTAAACAATATTAATATATCTCTGTGTTTTGAACAAATTTTTTGCATTTGTACCAGTCAAATTATGTGACCAAGTGGATCAGTTGGAAAACCCCAGCACCACTGTCGCCGTGTACCACGTTTTCTTTCATCCAGCATTCAGAGCCCCAGATTTCACACTAATAGTCACGTATCTGATTAACCGACTCACTAATTAAACCTTTAGCGGTAACATCGGTGAGCCGCAACGCTGGAAGCTACGCATGCCTCTATATCCATGGATACAACAGGCTTCGGTGCGCGTAACGAGCAAAGGGGTGGCTGAAGGGGGTCGGAAAGAAGGACAGGGATTGCGTGTACACACACACGTAAAGGGAAGCACGGAGAACGAGCAAGGGCAAGAGAAGCGTAATGGACGAAAACAGGGATTAGGGAATAATGGTTCAAAGGCAAGCGGGCTCCAGGCATATGTGGGTCGTCCGATTATCTGTGAACCTTCGATTTATACAGAATCCTGGAAGCACAGAATTCTGTGAACACATAAGCAGGAAGTTGGGTTCAAAGCATGAAGCAAGAAATCGTGAGAGAAGAGTAGGTACGATTTTTGGGCGGAATAAGTTGAAATCACAGTATCGATTGAATTTTGAAAAGACAGAGGGAAGATGCTGCTTTTAAAGGTCGACGAACTTGCGTTGAAAAAAGTGATTATAATATAAAATAAAAATCGTGAATGGAGAAGATAGTGTTTAAATTTAAAGCAAAATAGATTAAAGTCACAGAGTCGACCCACAGTTCCTTCAAGAGCGAACCACACAAAAACTAAGAAGCTACTTTGCCCAAAATCCTTCCAGACATCCAAATATTCAATCTTCTCTGGTGCAGTCTTCCGGTTACCATTTTTCCAATTGTTAACACAAAGGTCACTTTATACAATGCACTTTTTCTGAAACACAACTAACTTGCGGGATATTCGGTGTTCATAGTAGCAGAACACTTAGGTATTCAGGAAATGTCATTTTCGAATTTCGAAATGATGTTTCACCCCTTAAAGGGGTAGGTTACCCTCAAAATTTTAGAAAATTGTTTTTTTAGGATTTTTGCATATTCCGTTAGCTGCATCTTTTCTACGTATTTTAAGCGCAACCGAGCCCCGAAATTTCAAAAATTGAAGGAATTACAGTAAAAAAAGTAGGAGCCTGCACATGAGAACTACGTTTTCCAAAACGGTGAACATAAAATCTCGAAAACCGCTCCAACGATTTGAATGAATATTTACAGGAAGGTGCAGGGAACTATTCCCCACAATGTGTCGGGAGCACATTTTCAATATTAATTCTTAAAAAATGGATAAAAAATATTTTTCCCACAAAAAAGGATAAAATCATATACATCAACATAAAAAATGTATTAATTTGTTTATCAACATTTTGCTCGCGGCACAAGATGAAGACTGTCTTACAGATTATAAAAATGCCTTTACTTCGTGTTTTAGGTAATTCACCTGTCCGAATCGTGTTCACCATCAATCGGTGCATCGCGGACACGTTCTCACATTTATATTTATAACTTTTTTTCCTGCAAATATATTTAAAATGTTCTTTTCGTGCATGAAAGTCAACGAAATGACGATTAAAAAGTAAAACAAAAATTATCTCTATATTTATTTATTACTTCAGAACAGGGCTGAGATTATTCGAATAATTTAATATTCGAATATTGTACACGTATTCGAATGCTACAAATAAACTTCGAATATTTGAGTATTCGAATGTTATTAGGTTCCTTTTTTTAAAAGCTTTTATTTAGTTTCAGTTGTGAGTTCGTTAGTTTGTCAGGGTGAAATCTTGTAAGCTAATTTTGACCCACTTCAACATATCCAATCGGCTTGAAACTTTGCACACATACGTAGTTCCGATGACAACACAATATTTTCTCCTAGTATTTCTTACATCAGTATTCGAATACTTAAATATTCGAATAGTATTCGAATACATAAATATTCGAATAGTGTTTGGGTACTTGGATATTATAATTATATTCGCCAAATAATTGAGCAACTGAATTATTCGAATATTCGAATACCGAAAAATTCGACAAATAGTCCCAGCCCTACTTCAGAATATGTATTTGAAGAAGGGCCTGATTTTGGGCTGTTGAGGGTAACCTACCCCCTTAAAATTGAGATTGGGCAAAAATAAAAATATACGAATCCTTAGATTGTCGTGCTTAACAATATATTTCAGGGGAAAAAATTAGCGCGGGCACCTTGATAGTGTACCTTGGTAAAATGGCCCCAATTACAGCCAGGCGTCCTATGACCTTCTTCCAGCCTGTCCTCCAGCAAACGAAATAAGCTCACAAAATTTCACTATTATTCTCTAGGACACCCAGTACAGTTTACAAACAGCCCCCGATAGGAGTATGCTCATGGTATCAGCAGCTTTTGCAAGGGTCGATCCGTGTGCGTAGCCACATGTTCGCGATAGGAGGTCGGCTGAGGTAGTCCATGGTTATTTCGGTGATTGGTTTTATCGCGTTGGCAACAGTGTGCGACCTGGTCCCTGTGATGCCACCCCTCACCTCTCCAGCCCGCCCCCACTGGCCGCGTGTCCCCCTCTGGCCGCGTGCCCCCCACCCCTCCCCCCCCCCCGCCCCTCCGCGCTGCGTGTATTCGCACAGAGGCGTTCCGCTGCGGGACGCGTAGGTGGATGCACGTGAATGTGCATACAAATTCGTCAAATATTGGCCCGTGTATCGGTGGCCTTCGCAGCTGCCCATTGGAACGGCGAAAATGGAACGCGACCGTTCCCGTGTTGCCTGCCCGCGAGCTGTTTGCCGACGATGACGCTGTGCCCTTTTTCCCTCCCTTGCGCTGTTCCCTGTGCTCTATCGATTTTCCTTTTCCGTTTTTGCCGCGGTCCATCGCCCGTGTTTTTGGCGCCACGCTGCCTTCCGGTTTAATGCAGTTTAACAACTGCGAGATCGCCTCGTTTCTATCGTTTGGGTACAAACATCCCCCGCCATTAGGTGGCCCTTTCCATTGTCAGACGATCGCGCGGTGTCTTCTATGCGAGAGCTAAGCTGTGGGAATTTAGATACGAGGCCAGGTGCAGGTGACATTTGTGATAGGCAGAGGTAATGTTTATCCGAATTGTACTTCTGGGCCCTTCGCGTAAGGGTTGTTCCCTGAAAGATCGAAGTGCTGCAGGTGGTATTATACTGAAGAGCTTTATGAAATTTTTATGCAAATTGGGGGTAGGTGAGGTAAGATTAATCATAAGTGATCTCGAAGATTGTAAAACATTATCAGCAGTTGCAAGGAAATTATCGTAAACTGGAGGGCACATTAACATGTATTGAAAAAAGAAAAGGACAACAATTTTATGCATTTTGACAATTGTAATGCAATCACAAAAGATGCAATGTCGTAATAGGATACTTAAAACGAGTGTAAAAATGTTAATTCTTATATTATACCAGCTAAAAGTTTCCGACGTTGACCGGGCTATATATTTTTTTTAAAAAGATTTCTTAGCGAGCAGCCAACGTACCCACCAAAGAGTGACCCAAGAAATCGCCTCTTTTTGGTCCCACGATTTTGGAACTGAATTTTATGCCAAACGATACCTTATGATGAGACATCAATTACACGCAAATTTCAAATTGAGGTGACAATTAGTATCTGAGATATGGGACGTGAAAGAAGTGAAAATTCGTTAACGCGTCAACCCATACGCTTCGATGTGCGGACTTTTATGTCAGTCCGTTAATTTAAACAATTATTTCCAGCGGTTTTGCTGACTGCTAACAGCGATTTTGAACTTAGATTTTCAAAATTCACCCCAACAAAATCAAAATCAAGAAATTTAAATGTCTGTATCGTGGGTGCTTTTTTTAATATGTTGTTCATCATATTGAATCGGTCATTGTGAGTTTTGCTGACTGCTAACAACGAATTTGGACTTAGATATTCAAAATTCAGAATGGCTGATTCAATATAGTGGATAATATATTAAAAAAGACACCCACTACACAGACATTTATATTTCTTGATTTTGATTTTTTTGTGAATTTTGAAAATCTAAGTTAAACATCGTTGTTAGCAGTTAGCAAAACACTTTTTCACTTCTTTGACCTCCCATATCTCAGAAACTAATTGTCAACTCAACGTGAAAATTTTTGTGTGATTGATGTCTCATCATAAGGTATCGTTTGGCATAAAATTCAGTTCCAAAATCGTTGGACCAAAAAGAGGCGAAAGAAGGCCTCATTTTTAAGTCACTCTTTCATAGTCATAGGATCAGTGGTTCCAGAGAAATCGTGATAAGTTAGTGAGTAAGTGAGTGTGTCAGTCAGACAGTGGTAATTAGATTTTATATATATTAGGGTGGTCCTTATATGTATGGTAAAAAATCAAAGTTTTTAAAATTTTCTTCTGACCCTCTCAGAAGCATCCAAATAGTTTAAAAGCATTTCGTCTAAAATTTTGTTAAAATATATTAAGGATTAAAGGTCGCTCAATGGCATTGAAATATGACTATCTTGGTATAAATTGATAGAAATTTTTGCAATAAGGACAAAATAATTTTATTTACTTTTAAGTGAGAGTATAACATTAAAATTCGGGCACACATCGCATAGACGAAACGGGTTTATAACGAGGGTGTACCGTATTGTGTTGTGGCATAAGACTTTATATGCACATTTAAATTTCTCTCATTAGCAGCCCTCGAATCAGATGCAGACGCAAACTTTGACGTACATTCTATTCAGGTTGTTAAACGCATAGATAAAAGCATGGTTTCGGATTCTGATATATAAATATGGGCCCCGTTTCATTAAAATTGACAAGTGACAATTATGGAAAGTCGTAATTGTCAAACTTGTGGTACATGCGAAATATAAAGTCCTTGAGCGACCTTTATATATCAAAATATACAAATAAAACACACGAAAATTTTTTTTTGTCGAATAGAAGATTTTAAGAGGGTCAGACAATACAAATTTTAAAGTTGAAAAATAAGGACCCCCCTAATATAACAAAATGTTACAAAAACCTGCCAATGTTCCCCCAGTTTACGGTACCTATATATTTTTGCATTGAGGGGGTCATTGAATAAACTTACTGGAATTAAGATACAATCGAATGTGGGACCTCACATTTTGTACCTGTCTGTAGAATGCAAATATAGAACATGTACTGAAACCTTCAACTGATAACGTAAGTCAAATTGTTGATTACAATAAAAGTATCCAGTTTGTAAATAGCGTGGGGCCATAAATTCCAAATTTAGAGAAAGGAACTGGGGGTTATATTTTCAATAAAATTTTCAGTAAATATTTTATTTATTTATTTACTTCTTGTCCTTCTTTGTTGCACTAATAGTATGGTGAAAAGGCGAGGCCCAGCTGAAGCTGCTATAATGTCTAAAATATCAGTTGACTGCGTAGAAAGATCCTCCTTTGCGATGAGCTTTCTTTTAACCGATCGTAAGATTCGAGTGTGATCCGACGAGTTCCGAAAGAGGTTTTGGAAAAAGTTTCGGGGACATGCTTTTGACCAGTTGCACGACGCCCCAAAATGTAAATGCGCCCCGAAACTGGAGCATACACACTTTTCACCCCCTTGCGCAGTGCGGTAAAGCTCGTCGTTTCCGTGTCATCAGCGGGGGTTGCCCTGAAGACACTGCCTTTCCGCCACTTTTCCCGCAGCACTGAAGCAACTTGCCTCTTAGCGGTGTAGAGTCATCAGGAATGTTGTCCCATCGTCCCTGCGTCTTATACGCACGAATAGGGTGAATTTTCGCGATGCAGTGGGTAAGCAGGGGTGCAAGAAATTTAGAAATTTAAAGAGTAAGGGGAAACACAGGGAAAACAGCTTTATCGAGAAAATTAAGTTTTAATACTTTACTCCACCAGTAATGAAAGAAGGTTCAATGAATTTATCTGCATTCTTCATAACATGAAGCTTATATCCTAATTAAGCATCAGAAAAAAATAAGTAAGAAAATAATAATTGTTTTACATTATTTTAATATTTTTTCAAGTTAGAACAGGGCAGCATACTCAAACAAAATAAGAAATTTCCACTTCTATTATTATCAAAACAAGGAAAGCCACACATTTTATTAATTGTCAGATATTTTGATTCTCACTTACTTGTCATGCATGAGACAACGTTTCATAAAATCGCTGAGCCTTAGGATCGCTAAATATTTTCCTTTGAAATAGACAGTAGTTTTTTATATGCTCTATTGTAAAGTTCGAACTCTCGTTTTCTCCATTACTGTCTCGTCTTTTTGTCTTAATGGTGATGAGGGTACTCAAGCAACAACCATTGCAAATGGATCTAAAAAAAATATCGCGCAATATTCTCATTTCCTTCATTTACGAAATGTGCATCTCTTAACAAAATTTTCTTGTTTTACCTTGACGACAGAAGCTCAAGCTTAGGCAAAGAGTGGGGACATTTCGTGTTTTTTTCCAGTGCAGAATGGACATTTCCTGTTTTTAACCAGTATACCAAATCTTTGACGTTATCTTATAGGAGCATTTGAACTTTATAGTCCTTTGTAAGTCGACAGTTCTGTTTTCCAGAAAAAATTAGTTTACATAAAAATTTGTGTACGACATTTTTATTTAAAATAATTATTTGATCGTCTCTGCTGTAGCCCCAGTTGCCACCAATAAAATGTGCTATAAATCGCAAAGTCACGAAAAATGGACATTCCCTGTTTTTCCCCCTTATCTACCCTTCAATTGTCTTTGTACGTACTTGCAGGTTTCTTCACACTTTTTAAACGTAGAGTATCTGTCTTCGGTAATATTTAATCACCTATAATTATAACATTTTATTTTTATTTTAACCAACGACAAATGTACATTCAGTAATTTAATAAACTTGCATATTTTGAAATGTGCATTGTCACACAGAATACAGTAATACTCGTGTAGAATAAAATTAGTTTATTTATTTCACTTTTAGAATTATACGATGATGAATTGTGTTTGTTATTACATATATGTTGATACTCTATGGTTTTCTGATGGCCTCAGATCAGCTACATTTCAAAACCAGGATTGAATATAAGCTTTAGATCTACCAATCATTAATATTCACTTCTGTATTACCTATAATCTACTCATTATAGATATTTCATTGGCAAGCTCCAATTACAAAAATAGGTATACCGCTTTAATATTACTGTAGATTATGTATCTGCATTAGGTCGTCAGACCAGTGCTCCTATTTCAACCTTCCAATAATCTCTATAGACACTGAATTATTTCAGAAGTTAATTTTCAGTTGAACTAATATAACATTATTCCAATTTCCACTTGAGGCTATGGAATACTAAGAACAATCAAATATTATGGAGAGGATGGCCCATAAACAGCATCAAGTTGCCAAATTAATTTCATCATCAAAGAAAATTACACTTACACCTATTACAAAACCTATTTACACAATCTCATACCTCTCGATCCCCCTCAGTTTTGGAAATTGAGCTACATTTAAGAAACACCTTTTTACCTCAATTTCTGCACACATCAATTAGTTGCAAAACTGAATACAGTTGTAAGACAAGCATCTTATATGTTCCACACAATTTTCACGCGATACCTAATTAGAATATTTATTGCTACTAAGGTTCTTGGCGCCGTAGTGGCGACGATTAGCTGGTTCTCCATCATCATTTCCGCTCATTTCCAAAACCTGACCATCCGGGGTGCACATCGATTCGACGAATCCTGACAGATTACATCAGTACAGGGCTTATTAATGCCGTCGTAAATGCTGCTCGTGACAGATTTACGAACGGCAAGGCGGCCCTTCGCGCGTGCAATCGTTTATGGTGGTCCGCGGAGTGCATTCTCGGTGCAGCGTCGGGATGCACCACGCTGCGGTGCGTCGTTAAACGTACGATGGAACACACGCGTGTGTACGTGCACCGTGTTCGATGAAAAGGCTGCCTAGGTCGGTCTACGTTAAGGTAGTACGTCGCCCTCTGCCATTCGACCGCCCGATTAACATTCTTTATTTTGCATGTGTTAAATAAGAAAATGTATAATTAATAAATAATTAGACTTCACTTAGACTCCAATTCGTGATGAAAGAATTGTTAAGTTTTTGTATAGTGTTGTACATCTGATGGATGTTATTTAGTAATTATGTGGTGCTAGAGATGATATTCAATTGTATAGTGGTGAAAATGTAAATCTAGTTGCAGGAGATAGTTTTCCGCTTGTGATCTAGTCACGTTTTATTAGTTTGAATAATTTTTACATATTGTGATATTTTTCGTTTTCTTAAGGGGTTATACCTATAGTCAGGCGGCCGAAAAGAGGCGAATGTTTGTGAATTTTTTTTGAAAAAGCGGAAGCATATATTTTTACAGAACTTTTTGCACTTAAAAGAGCAACATTTAAAGAACATTTGGTAATTTTTTCGTACAAAAATATTTGCGTTTATAATAAAGTAACAACCGACATTCAAGAAGCCTTTTTAAAAATTTGATTTTTTTTCTGATTTTTTCGCGTGATTTTTGCACGAAGAAATCAGGATTTCAACTTAAACAGACGCCATTTTGTTTTAAATTACTATTTGGGAAATTTCCTCCGTTAATCAAAGGATACATTAATATACTAACGAAATCTTTTTTGTTTTTTGATTTTAAATAATCTGGTTCCGAATGGCGTTGTTCACCGCAAAACTAAATTTTTAAAACGACTTCTTGGATATTGATTGTTACTTTATTCTAAACATAAATATTTTTCTACGCAAAATGACCAAATGTTCTTTAAATATTGCTCTTCTAAATACAAAAAGTTCTGTAAAAATATATGCTTCCGCTTTTTCAAAAAAAATTCACAAACATTCGCCTCTTTTCGGCCGCCTAACTAGGTATAACCCCTTAAATAGGATTGTTAATTCTTTATAACGCAGTAGCCATATGAAAGTTAATATTGTAGAGCTAGGATAGAGTGATCATGAAGCAAACCTGGTTAAAGTAAGTCACATGCCAAAATTTAACTGGTATGCAAACATTTGATACGTAATTTTCACATAGGTCTAAATAAACTTCATCTTTTATTAAATCCTTTACGTAGAATCCAAGATCAGTAAAAAATTGAATTGCAAAAGTTCTGAATTAAAAAGGAGCAACGCTACTCCAATCGCGGATATGAAACTCAAGAAGCCTTAAATATCTCATACACAAAATTAAGAATTCACAGGCTCCTCCAAACACTATCCATATATATAATCCACCCAAATAGTACGCGTCTAATATTTTATACATGTAACGAAAATTCATCTCAAGCATACAGTCTCTCCAGCCATTCATAAAGGGTTGAAAAACAGTCTTACAAGGGAGTGGTGGAGGTTAGGGCCATCCATTTGGTTCAAATTTTGCATATGGTTAGTCCGCAGCACGTACAATACTGTATTAAACGCATAGGGCCCATTACTCAAAAGTCTGCGAGAAAATCAATTTCAAAATTATGCCTTTTTGTACTAACATCTGCTTAAGTTGCATCAACATCTCAAATATAATAAATTTAGTAATTCCAGTCACATGTTCCCATTTTCACCAATTCTTAATTATTTCTGCAATTAGTTACTTAAATAGATCTTAAAATTAATTGACTTAAATCGATTGATACAGTAGGTACCTATATGTGAAGTTCAAAACTTTAAACACAATTTTCTCCCCAGATCTTGAGCACTGCACTCCACGCATTTAACGCATACTGTACACTGGATGAACGAACTATATGCAAGGTTTTACCGAAATCGATGACTCCCTCAGTGATTGCTGGCTGCTAAGCCGCGACTCCGCATGCAAGCGACGATATTCTTTCCCAAACTATTCCTACAAAGATTCAAAGATTCCCCATTACGATCCCGATGCTATAACCACACGCATAATCCCATCCCCAGCAATTGAACGTTCCAACTGCACCGTTTATGCCGGTCCACGAAGTACATCCTCGGCGCGGCTCGTGATGCACCGCGGTGCACCATGCGCCGTGCAACGCACTCGTGTGCGAGAACGTGCCCATTGCTCGGTTGCCTGTGTTAAAGGGTAGTCGAACTTCCAACGAGTGGCTTTAGGTGGGTGGTACGCGCACAGGCGCGCGAGCACAACCACCGAAGCCCCCGTTGCACGTGCACGGAGGCATTCGTGTCATACAGGGCGCCGCCGTGTTTCGCGCCCCCCTCTGCGTTCGCTCCAGCAAACCGAAGCGACGTTTCGCAATAACCTGAGTCCCTGGTAGGCCCCAATGGAGGTGCACTTGACGAGCCGGATAAAAGGAAGGGACCTGGACCCAGCCCGAGTCAGATCTGAATTACGCATTGTGAATGTCGAGGGGCTTCCTGTTGGCTAGGCGCTATAATCGAGGCAGTCTACTGCGTTATGCTTCGCGGAGGTGTGTTCATTAACCTGGGACTTTCTCGAATGATGCGGAAGATGATATTATTTGAGATAGATGATGGTAAATGTGTTATTGGCTACTAGGACCGAATTTAGTTGGTTGCATTACGCGCATTTTAGGGCCTTATAGTGGTAAGGCCCAAAGTGGTGGTACGTTCTGCGCATGCGCTGTGCGCCCAATGAATTTTGGGCGGGTAGGGTAAACTGCACTAATGCTGGCACTGCACTAATCATTGGCACTCCTGATTAAAAAGCCAAATATTAAGAAGTACAAGCTCAAAAAGTAGTTTTTTACAGTTTCTTATTTTTATTTCACTACAACACTGCAACGCCCAGTAGTTGAACTGCACATTTTACATCTGGCAACACCACAAAGTGGGACAAAGGGCTGAGTTATAGGAGTTTTCTTAAAAGGGGTTCTTTTGATAAGGGGTGGGTAAGCATATTTTGTCGCTTTGTAACTAAGTAATGGATTGAAATACAGATTTACTAAGTGTTGTAGGTATTTAATAGTGAAATTTAAACACTTTAAACTTCATTTTTAACTACATATGTTTTTTGATATAACCTCAAATTTTAGGGTGCCAATGATTGTACTTTACTGCTTATTTTTGTTTTTCATTGAATATTTTTAAAATAAAAGACTTAATAGGTACTTAAGATGTTTTATTTTAATGAAACATCCATACTCATTGATAATAACTGAAAATTAAGACTATATAAAAACTTCACAAAAAGATATAGACATTCCAATTGGGATTTCCGCTTAGGGTGCCAATCATTTTGCACTAGGGTTTACCCTAGTTGGTGGACCACTGAGTTAAATGTTTATTTTATTCATTGGAATAGTGGGACCTTAGATGTTGAGAGACGTCTGTGAATGTGATTGATTAGTGTGGGGCTTATTGTAGGGGGGTGAAATGCAGTGAGGACCTTGGGGCACATTTAACTGGTGTGTACAGCGATACCCTTGAAGTAGAAGTTATTAAATGTGACTTTCGATTGTTAAAAGTCAGGAATTTTAGAGGGTATGCACCTGATTTTTTGTGCAGAGAATAGGGTAGTTTTTTAGACCCCACAGTTTTTATGACCTTACTGCATTTCATCCACCACAATACTTGATTAACTGGTGTTCTAGTGAATCAGAATGAATTCTTCGAATTGGTGGTCCTCCAAGGGCAGATGGACACAGTTATATAAATGGAAGCTTAGCAATGTTGTTCCTGGAAAACGAATATTATATATTATTCCCGTTTCTGAGTTTAAGGTACACCATAATTCATGAATAAATTATACCTAGCTTTAATTAACAAATAAGACATGCAGTAATTAAACCAGTGTTTCCAAACCTATTTTGAGTCGTGACCCCCTTTATAATATTCAAATAACCTGCCACCTCTACCCACCCCTCATATAAAGTAAGGCAAATTTAATAAGGTAAAGAAAACACATTAAAAATAGGTACTTCAGAATATAATTCTAACTTAATAATATTCAATTGTCTTAACACATGTATTAAATGTATTTAAAGATATTTAATTATCTTATTTAGCGCGATGATTGTTTTTCCATCTGGGTAACCAGCTTCTTTTTTTTCATAAATGAAAAATCAGTGTTACATTATTAATAGAATATGGCAATGTAACCATATTAAAATAAATAAGTGCTAAGAATCGCCAACTAAGAATAATCGTGGCGACCCCCCGGAAAACATATCGCAGCCCCCTCGAACACAACTTTGAATGTATTAAATAAAGAAAAATTTTCACTGCATGGAACTATAGATATACAGTACCTAATTATAAATTTATTATATTTCTGAGACGAGGTTTTATCTTATTCTAACATTACATCCTCCACAGAAGTTGCCGAACAATTACGAATTGTCAATAGAGAAAGCCAGCAGGGCCAAACAAAACGACGCGATTATCGATTGCTAAATCGCTCAACTGTGCATTAATATCGCAAACATATATATCTTTCGACGCCTCCGCTCATGCCCATAATGACACCTCAGTTTTCGAAATGATATTGATGATCGCATTAATGAGCACCGCGAACGAGCTAGTGGTCACGACGTAATATGATTAATGATCAAGTTTCGAGGTATTAATTATAAAAATAATCATGCATGACGCCCGCGCTGCCTCGCGGTGGCCAGGATAAATTGTTATGTGCTTGTAAATGTCGTGTGGGATAAAACGGTCCTATCAAATAGTCGTTTCACATTCTTTCATTGAATACAAATCGACCACTTGTCTTATTCACGTATAAATGTTACGCTCGTACTACGTGTGGCCAATGCTTAACACAGTCAGTGCCAGAGAGGAATTCAAGATTCTCCATAAGACTTTAAAATCTGCTCAAAAAGTGGCATCGCCGTATTGAATGACAGGAAGGCCTAAGTTGCGTTAAATTCTCGTAGTTTCAATTTTTCCCCCTGTCTTACCGCAACATGGAGTCAAGGTACCTAGGTATAGGATACCTATTTCCTTTGATGAAATATTATGGGTCAGCAGTGACTTAATCATTTTGTTTCTTTCACTAAAGCAAGGTCGTAAGCTAATTTTTATTAAAATTTTCGAAAATCATAGTGACGTTACAGAAATAATTTCCACTGCAATCGTGTGTAAAAAATTATTTTTTAGTGGAAATGGATGTAAATTCCATGGTGAATACGGTGGTAAACGCTGTAAGTGCTAGAATAATTTATTTTAGTTTCTAGAGATGTTGCAAGATAGAGTTGTGAAATCAGAACGTCGCTGTGGTTGAAAAGAAAATACTGAAAATTTTCATTTCTGGTACTTACATTATTTACTTTTTCCACTCCTCAATTAGGTAAAATAGTGGAATGTATATTATATGGTCATTGAATAATTATGGTCTTCATTTAGTGTTCCATCGCAAATAGAAAATATCAAAATTCTACTAAACTCCGCCTAATTCAAATCTGACAAAAATGCCTCCGAGTGGTTTCAAATCTCTCCAGAAGCCATCCTAGATAGAGATCGTCCTAGAGTTAGCCTAGTTTGGCGCCGCTCAAAGAAATACAGGGCGAAATTACTGGACAAATGATTACGTGTGACCCACGTCGCCAGCAAAGGCTCGCAATTGAGGCACACGTCATGCATCCGATCACCGAAACGCCTTCGTTCAGGCAATCATCCCTGGAATCACTGTCCACACGGATCCAGATCTATCCGGCTGCGCGGCTGATGCCTAATTGAGAACAATGAGCAACTTGTTCTCTTCTTTGCCGCGGGTGTCTTCGGTCAGCGAGGAGTTGCGAGCATTTCCCCGGAGGAACGCGCGGAATGGCGGGCAAAACGAGAAATACGACGTGTCCAATTGACGGCCGTGCAGAATTACACTTCGGATCGGGCGCACGCGCACGGGAAGCAAGAAAATTCGTGTCTTCGCAAGGAAATAGAGGATATTAAGGCTGACGCGACGCGCTACGGCTCTTTGCACGTTGCCCATGACTGCGGACCCTGTTTGAAGGATTAACGGTTCATCTGAAACTTATGCTGATCGCTGATTTTTCTCATCACAATAGAGACGTTCCACTGGTACGGTTCTACCGGTGATAAATATGGAATGGGATTGAATATTTGGGGGAGAATAGATCGGAACTGTGAACAGCGACAGATGAAGTGTTAATTGCCTAACAAGAGAAGATCCCGAACCCGAAAATTCAAAAAACTCTGAAACTTTGTGAATATGGTGGGGGATTTCCTCCTGATTACAACGCAATTTTTGTTTCCTGCCCAAATTCACTCGTAGAGGGTGAAATTAACCCCTAAAAATTCGGCTATTTTCCAATTTTGCCACACGAAACCGAGTTAAATGCATTATATAAACCTTTAAATTTTAATAACCGAAAAATGCAATATGCAAAATATTACGTACCATAAGGAAGGGGGTGTGGGATATAAAATCTTACGAATTCTTATGCTGGGGTAGGGGGTGGGTAAGAAATGACCAAAATTACCCTTACGTAATTTAAGGATGGCCCCAAAGTAGGAAAGGAAATGCAGTGGTTCAATACAAAAATTCTCATACAAGACACTTCTGGTATTTCTCACACACTCACCCAACAAAGATACCTACACCTTAAAAAAAAATGGCAAATCCTATCGTAAGTGTATGCGTACTGAAAACACCAGCCTTGAGCCACAACAGTGTCCCATTTTCAAAACAGTCGTCGCGTCAAATAGTCCACCCCTTCCACCATTTCATGCTCCATATCACTCCCCTTCAAGCGGCTTCTCAAGAACCATCAAAATCTATCGGGCACGCGCTAATCCGCCAAGAAAGGGTGGGGACAAGGGACGAAAGGACAAAAGGGCCTAGCCAGGCTCAGAAGAGGACTCGCATAAAATCGCGGTGGAAAAAGTGACGTGAGTTGAAAGTCATCTCGGTGCGGCGGACGCGGTCATGAAAGCTGCGGATCCTGTTCTAGCACTATTAAAAGAAGGCTCTCACCCCCGAGAGAGGCAAGGCAACGTGAACGACGGGCCGCGAGGCAGAAAGAGACAGCCGAAGCCCTCGTCTTCGGACGCGTGATGGAGACAGAATGGCCTCGGTGTGCCTTCCTCGGGTATTAACGCCGGGGAATACATTAGAGGTGGAGGGCGAGCTGCGAGCCGAGGAGGCGGCAACGTGGCCACCATGTGTGATGGCAAAGCTGAAGATTCTTTCTTGGCTGGACATACACTACCTCTCATAGGTCCATATTTACCCACTCGTACAATCATCATCTACCATTACAAGAAATCAGCGTGAAATACCTTGGCTAATTAAAACGAAGATCTTCACATTTACTCGGGAAGCAACTGTAAACAAGCGGGGTCTCTCTATCACTCGCAATCGGGGTTGCCACCTTATCACCATATAAATCCCGGAATGTCACACATTCCAACCTGGAGATGGAAAAGCTTTCAAAAAGATTTCAATTCTTTTAAACATACACATTTGAGAATTTAAGAATATCAGTTTTTTTTAATTAATAACTTTTATTGTACATAAACTTGGTAACATAATATATAATACCACAATATTTTTATTATCTCATTTTTTCTACAACCCGGAGATTTTTCCAGTAAAACCAGAGCACGGAGCTTCGCTTTAAAACCCAAAGTCTTGCGGGCTAAAAACACAATACATAATTTAATTATTGAAAACAGCGGAGCATAATGATCTCGATTTCAGCCTCTCACATTTTTCTCGAAGAAGAGAGTCATTGAAGGGCTTTTAGAAAGAAGTTGAACATTTTTCTTTTCGTGACATAAAAATGACATTCAAAATGTTTTACTATACATTCCTTATTTTAAATTGACGACACCTTTATGATTTTTTGAAGAACGAATCTGGCGTTGTATTTTCTGATTACTCCTCGTGTTAGTTTTAGGAAGGTAGTTTACAAAAACATTTCGTACTTTCAGCAGCTGGGGAACACTTGTGGGCGGTAGTGTATTGTATATCCGCGCCCCGCATAAAGAGAGGGACTGTACGCAGCAGAGATGCTGCTTCTGACGCTGCGTCGGTCTGCGTCATACCTGGCCGTGTTGCTTTTATGGTTTTCGAAAGTAACCGCGGAGGAATTTTAGCCGCGGAGACAACGTGCGCTGCTGGCGGTGGGACTACTGGAAATGTTCCAAGGTGCGGGAGGGTTCTGGGAAGAAGGGGCCAGGAGGTGCAGTAGGGAAATTGAACGGCTTCTTATTTCGCTTTTTTGGGGGGCTGTGATGTGTGACTGGAATAGGCAATTTGGGAATGTGCTGCTCTGAATGGGGAAGGTTTTGGGGTAGCCTGGGACGGGGTGCGTTTTTAAATAACAAGGAATGAAATTGAAGGAAATTTTATCATTGCGTAAAGTTGAAATGTGAAGGACGTTGCCAATGAAATTAAGGGGTCTTTCCACTGTGACGCCTTGATAAAATACCGATGTTTGGAACTCTTTTTGTCACAAGAAGCATGTGTTTACTAAATTGAAGTTTATTTCTATTTATTAATACGTGCTTGGAGAATACAAAATTATTTTCTGCATATTTTTTTAATGCTTGCTTGTACCAAAATAAGTGGGTGGGTAATGCGCTGTAAAGTAAAAGACGCCTCGACTGCGTGGTCGATTTTGGAGGCAGTTGCATCCCCTTATTTGGGGGCAAGCAGGCATTAAAAAAATATGAAAAAAACTTTTGTATTCTCAAAGCACGTGTTAATAAATAGAAAAAACTTCAATTTAGCAAACACATTCTTTTTGTGACAAAAAAAGTTCCAAATAGTGGTGAGAAAGTGGAACAGTGGAAAGACCCCTTAAAGTAGGAAAAATTATTTGGTTAGCGTCTGAAGGTGGAGTAATTGCATAGTGAAATAGAAATGCTATGAACGTTAAATCAGGGGGGTTGAAACTAGAGCTGTTCGAGTACTCGGAACAAGCGAACCGGGATATACTCGGTTTGAATAACCGATCCGAGCCGAGCGCTCGAAAGAACCGAGCGGCTCGATTAAAAAGCGAGCGCTTTTGTTAAACCGTTTCCAAGTGGGTATTGATTAATTTATAATCTGGAAGTTGTCTTATTAAAAGAATCTCTAACTATTTTCAAACCCCTCGGGCTTGTGCGAACTTCGCTTTGATCGAGCTGCTCGCTTTCTAATCGAGCCGCTCGGTATTTTCGAGCGCTCGGCTCGGCTCGGAAACCGAGTCCCGGCTCGACTCGAATGTCGAGCTACTCGAATATTCGAGTACTCGAACAGCTCTAGTTGAAACGCTTCCGAAAATAACTGTGCTGACTGAAACAGTTTTGAAGAACCGAAATGTATTCTGAATAACTGTTATACGGAACCGAAATTTCTGACTATGACGATTTCGGTTACGGTTCTACAGAACCGACAGGTATTACGTGAATTCCGTAACAGTTATATATCGGTTTAATAACAGTATCGGTTCCGAGAGTTTACTGTATGACTGACATATAAATAATCGTTATGGAGCCGTTATAATATCGGTTCTGTGGAACCGGAACCGAACCCGATTTACGCTAGAACCTTTTTCACTCGTAACTATTTCAAGGTTATTTTGGTTCTGTTTCGAGAACCATAACCGTTTCCAACCCCTATTCACTGATATCGAAGGAGCTGGAAAAAAATCGTGCAAGTATTTCCTTCAACGTCCCTTCCAACAGAAATTGACAATAGAAACGTACCAATTATATTATCAAAGCAACACCACGGTCCTAAAATTTCCCCCCCCCCCCAAAAAAAAATTCGCCTCTCATTACACCCATCACGCAATTCGGGAATCCAATTCGCGGACCATGCCAAGAAAATAAATTCCACATCGCCATTACTCCCCCGTTCCTCTCAGAGCTCCCAGAATCCCGCAACGCACAACAAGCAACAAATTCCTCGGCAATTATTTTCGAAATGGAAAAAAATTTCCAACCAGCCCAGACCATCGTTTCACCTACGCGCCTCGCCCTTGGAAACACGTGTCACCGTTGAGAACCTTTTCCTCCCTAAAAAGCCGCACTAAGGGCGAAATAGAAAAAATGGCCCGTCGTTAAACGCTAGTCGGTTGATAGGGCGGTTAAGCGCGCTCGGTAGATCGCATCAACGGCCGCGAAACAGCCATCGAAAGTAATCGCGTATCTCATTTTTGCCCGCGTAAATGGAACAAGGTAATAAGAGGCGAAGGGAGTGGTTGGCTCGGGACGAGAACGGTTGCATCACCGTCGCGGCCGCCAGCCAGGGGACGATAATTTACCAACGCGTTGGCTTTTACGACCGCGAAACGCGCGTCCGGGGCCCCGATTCTTGGCCGATCGTAATGGGATTATCCGATTAAATCTCGATTCGTCTTAACGGTACGGGCTAATGCGTTTAACCGATGCCGTCCGATCAACGGACGCGTGTCCCGTTACGAGCATTCGTTGATACCTTTGATCGATACAACACGGCCGTAACCAGCGGCGAGCCAGCTCCTGTTGTCTTTACGCGAGGCGCGTTCGTCACGGCACCCGTAAAATGGGTCGTCGGGGGGATAGAATGCCCGAGGTCGTGGCGTTGTTGTGTCACTCAACGGCTGACGCTGTGTCTCTCCCGGAATCTTTGGATTTTTTAATGGAGGGTGTGGGGGTGGTATTGCATACGGGGCTCCGACTCGTCGAATTTTTCTGTCTTTGGATATTTGAGCAGTTGGAGTGTTTGAATAAATTGAATGTTCGAATGTGGTTCTTGTGAGCTAAATTGGAGGAGGCTTTCTCTTTTTTATAATTTGATATATTCTGGGAATTTGAGTATTGGAATAGGGTTGTTGAGAGAAAAATTGAAGAAGCTCGGAAGGATTGCGTTGCTCGTGAAAATTGTATTTGAATATTTGAGAATTTTGAGTGCTGGATTATTCGGATAGAGGAAAATTTGAATAGGAAAAGAGTTCGAATGGGGGAAAAGGAAAAGTTTCCACCCCCTCGAGTATCTTTCTCGAAAATTTGAATACTCAAAATGCTTGAATATTTGAATGGATGGAAGATTGAATAGGAAAGAGGAGAAAGTTCTCAACCCTTTCAGGTTATTTACGAGGGTTATACGGGGGGCTGAGAATCATAAGTCCAAATTTTGATAATTTGAGATAATAACAATTTTTACGTTTCAAAGGCTCCATCTGTTTACTTTCATAGTGAATTAAATTATAACTTCATTCTTAACTGAGAAATAAGAACAGGTCTCCTTAGTACTTAACTAACAAGAGCAGAGCGTTTCGAAACATATTGGTGTATGTCCGACTAACAAGGACAGGTTTTTAGCTATCCGTCTTAGATTGCTTTGGTTTTTGGATATGTTTTAGAGGACCAAAAAATAAGATATACGTGATTTTTTATATTGCCCCATTTCCATATTTAGGGAGTTAAAGCACCCTTCCTTCAAAGTTAGAAGATTTTTTAGGTATCCCCCTCCGATTGTTTTGGTTTTTTTATACGTTTTAGAGGATCGAAAAATAAGAAATACGTGTCTTTTTATTTTTGCCCATTTATAAAACCACCGTTCAATGATCATAAGATGAGGTACAAAAGTTCCTATTGTTTTGTACTTATTTTAAAGTAAATACATATTTATTATGATAGTATTTTAAGCCTTTAGATGTGTTGCTACAACTGCAATACATACGTAGAGTTTTTTATAACACAAAACGTGAAACATCATGCGAGTGACTTACACCACTATCAATCTCGGCCCCCCATATATAACGATCGAGGATTTATGGGGTATTCGAATCAATCGAGCCTTAATTTTTGCAGGGAATTTACAAAACTGCGATCGCAAAAACGCTTAGTGAATTCGAAGTGATGAATGAAAAGTTTACTCTGTTGGCTCGTGGATTGCATAAATTGCATGACAATCAGTATCAAGACTCACTGATAACAAATGAAACCCCCTGACAGTATTATTCAAGGTG
The DNA here is from genome assembly GCA_029448645.1 of Andrena camellia. Classification (NCBI taxonomy): domain Eukaryota; kingdom Metazoa; phylum Arthropoda; class Insecta; order Hymenoptera; family Andrenidae; genus Andrena; species Andrena camellia. The sequence continues at coordinate 31,347,323 of CM055678.1, read as the reverse complement.
CAAAAGATAAAATCGTAAAATGTGAATAAATAAGCTTCTTTACAGATACAAAGAATTATCATCACCGACCACAGATTGCAAGAATCTACCCCTACCCAATATGCAACTTTAGATCTTCAAGACTTCGTATTACTTCAGTTACTATCTTCCGATAGGCGTCATTCACTTCATCTACCACATATGAGGCATTGAAAGCAAAAAAGAACTAACCCACATTGAAAAAAAGTTAAATTTTTCTATTTTATATGAGCAGCAGAGCATATTTGAATACATTATTGCTACTAACTCAATTTCGCAAAAATGTGGGTTAGTCCGTTTTTTTTCTGAGTGCCTCATATCATGGGCGTCCGGAGGGGAGTGCAGAAGAGACAGTCCCCCCCTGGCTTTGAGAAAAAATCGCTTATTTTTCAAAACTGATCTTTAATAAGTATATACTAAAACAGGGAATATTTTTAAATTTTTAATTAAATTGGTACTATAAAATGGGTTAAAAAAGCAAGAGGGGTATATTTTTCTTTACCATCATCCAAAAGTTGCCGCCCCTCTGAAAAAAACAGTCTCCGGACGCCCTTGCCTCGTATCATAATCAAATTACTTCCCGCGCGAACTTAATCGCAATTACTCCCCTTCCCCAAATCCTCAGAATTTACGATCGTCATCCCGTTGTCCACCACCAGGCGTTTATTAACATTATTATTGTTCGCGGTGCCATGCTCCACGGCGCCGACCGCTTTACCTCAGACAATCTTGCTGCTTCATTTGCCGCCAGGTTCCGTACGACGTAACAAACACCCCGTCGTCATCCCCGTCGTCGCTGTGACCAGGCCAGAACAGTTTTCCAGCGGGACGAAGGGACAAGTTCTCTGCCAGCGTTTCGAAGTCATCGACTGACGTAGGTTGAGAGTCACTACCCTCCGCCTGAAAGACAGTGCGGCGAGATAGAAGGAGGAAGAAAGCCAGAGTGGCAGCGTCGCTTGGCGAGACGAGGAGGGAGAGAGAGCGGGCAGGAAAGAGAGCCAAGAGAGAACGATTGGACTAAGGTATAGCACGATGAGACTTGGCTCTGGAAGAGGGACAGAAAGGGGGGGGGCGGTGGCGGTGGTGGAACGAGGGGGGGGAGGAGGTTACAGGCGCGGGGAGGCAGAGGAGGGACGTATATACGATGGAAAGAGGGTAAAAGGAGGCGAAGGGAGAAACCCCCCGTTGCGTCCACACTGGACTTGGGTTTTTTGTGAGGGAGCAGTGCGCGGGCGACCGTGGATGGGGAGAGTGAGAGGAGGGGGCGGGTGGGAGAGACGTAGGAGACGGGGGCGACTGTGAGGAGCGGCAGGGCCGGTAGAGGATAGCTTGGGGAGGAGGGTGTAGGGGGAGAGGTAGAACTGGCAGGCAGGGGCTGCTCTAGGGAATGAGAAACATAGATAGAGGATGGAAGGGGTTGAGGGAGAGAGAAGAGAGAGAGAGGGAGGGTTAGGGTGAAGGCGGCGAAGGTGGATGGTGTCTGAGAGGGGTAGGAGGGTCGTTGCGCTCGGGGGAGAGGGGTTGTGGGTCGGGTGAGGAGAGAGCGAGAGAGGGAAAGAGACGGATACATAAGGGTACCGGCAAAGGGTAGGGGACTACCGCCCAAGGCTTCAGAAACCAAGGGTGTCTAATGCCGAGTGGACTTTGTTCGTTCGCGAGATGACACACTGTGTACACAAGCACATACACACACGGTCAACAGGCACGTGTACACACACGTGAATACACACGCACACGCGGGCTGCGCTCGGCACGGGCGCACGTGTTCAGGTGTACGTAACGTTGCGCGAAATGCACGCGCGTATCTTGCGTCAATAGCGGCATAAATGGATCCAGTACATGGGTGCCACGAGCCGGCGCTGTGTATTAGGTACGAGAGCTGACCAAATGTCAGGCAGCCGTTGCATTATGGTCGTCGCATCGGAAAACGGGACGCGGGGGTACGCGCCGGCTACGAGGGGCGGGTGGCAGGCAGCCGGGTATTATAGATTTAATTCGACCGCTTTCAGACACGAACGGAACGCAGTTTTTTTTTTATTTCTTTCCCGCCCTCGTGTCTCTCCTCTTTTTTCTTTTTTCGTTCGTTCGAGACACAAGGGGGGGCCAGCGCGATTCGACGCTTCTGAAAGTGCGCGGGGGTGTAGAACGGGTCGAGTGGGTCTTTGTTTCCTCGTGGGATGACACGATGCGCCCGCGACCGAGCTGGCCTCGCCGTGACGACGGATATATACGTCGCTGTTTGAGGAAGAAACCGAGCTCGCGGGGGTTTTTGCGCGCTAAGGAACTCCGTTTGGCGAGCTGCCTCGCTCTGCAGCTTGCTGTACTCGGCGCGTCTTTGATACGAGGTGAATGAAATCGAGCCTTTGGATATTTGGGGCAGGTATGGAGGGATGCGCTTCGAAAGGAAAAGCCGATAAATGGAGTTTGGTTATATTCTTTAATACGCAGTATGCAAAACAGATCTGAAGATAGTGAAGAAGTATGAAGCTTTTGGTAAAACTTTCTCATCACTATCAGTTTGAACATCCCGGTTGAACTGGATTATAGCGTGCGTAGATTGGTAGATGCGTTGAAAAATGGGTTAAATATTAATATTTGAATTCCTCCTTATAGTATGTTTCATTGATAAAATTGATAATTCCATAGTAGAATGTAAAATTAGACCTTGCGTTGACTCTTTCCGTACAGTCGAAGAGTAAGAGTGGCAAACTGTTCCGATTCGTCGTGTACATGTGCTTTGGAGCAAAGACGAAAGCATACTGACAAACTCGACTGATTTAACCTTCACTCTGTGGACAGGGATGCAAACACACCCTAAGCTAATAAAAACGTAAATAAAAAATTACCGAATGGAAACTTTCCCAAGTATTCTTGTAGGAATGCTATCTGTGATATTTTTCACATAGAATTTGATAAAAATTTCATTGAAATCGCTGAATTTGAATACAGTAGTAGGTTTCAAAGGCACCTGAGCGCTTAACCGTGTACGGGGGTACATATGCACCCCGATATTCCCCATACAAAAATGAATTTTTGTAAGCGGCTGCGTTAGTGTTTTTCCACAGTGTGTTTTGTATTTACATTCCTGTTACCTAAAATATATGGTTTTACTAATTTTTTGTTCAGCGTAGTGTCATTATCTCTAAAATGGTTTGATGCAGTTTCAGTTCGATCTTTGCTTACGTTTCAAAGAAGTAAGATAGATTTTTTATTGAATTAGTGGTAAGTGTTTGGTAAATTATAATGTTTCTTTATTGTAAAGATGATGCTAACTAGTGCAACAACACATGCTCAGAATGTAAGTTTATTTATTTTCTTTCCACTGAACCCAGCACCAACAAGAGAAGTAAGAGATCTCAACGCAGATGCTACCTGTGCCCTCGGTCTAGTGACATCAAGACCAGCTTTAGCTGCTACATTTGTCAAAAACCAGTGTGTAAAAATCATAGCAACAATATTTGCGATAAATGCATGAACACCGAAATTTATGATGATGAAGAAATAATGCACACCGATTCTGACGATGCATCTGAAACTTATTTTTCATTATTTGTATACAACTTTTAAAGTTTTCTATTTTAATTCTTTCTACACTTATCTTCTTAAAAATTAATAAAATTTCACAAATACGTACGCAGCCAAAGTTTCTTCTGTACATTTTGCACTGAAAATGCGTGGGGTGTAATTACACCCCTGTACACGGTTAACGTTAAACTATTAGTACGCAGAGTGAAGGTTAGACCCAGTTATACATTAATCTTCAAAACTGCATTATCTTGGTCGCCAGTGCTTGCCTATTGCGTTCCATGTGTCCAACTCCAATTTAAAAAGACTTCTCCATTCAGTGCTCCGATATTGCTAGCATAGGTATCATCGATCAGCTGATAAACGCCTCAACATGCTTTCCTCGTACATTCTCCTGCCAGCAATAACCCAGAACAATTTCACATACTACTCCTTAAACGTCTTACCGTCTTAACTAGGTCTCCAAGGTTTCTCTTCTATTGAGGATATTTTACCAAGTCTTTCATAGGGGTAGATTTGTACGTCAAACTCAAACGGTCCCTGAAAAAGCACGTCGGAAGGAGCCTGAGATATTACGTACGTACCAAGATCAGGGTACTCGAATAGGTACTGGTAACACAAAGAGTGAAGAAAAAGTACAACACGAGCGATTTCTCGTGCACGGTGACCGAGAGTGTCGTCAATAGCGCCGAAGGGAGTCGAATCGAAAGCGGGGAATTGCACTTTCGCTGGAAAGTTTCAACCTTTTTTATGCTCCCCGTGTCCCGAAGTTTTCCGCCCGCCCCTCCCCGCAGCAAACTGTTGCTTAGATCGTTATCGCGTACGCCGGCCGATAAGGGTGGCGGCGGATTCTCCCCCTATCGGCGCGAAGGAATTAGAAACAATCTCGGCCGCCCCGGGGCGAGGGTTTATTTTCGCCCCGCTCGCGACTTTTCAATTCAACGTCTAATGAGAGCTGCTTAAAAACCTCAGACGCCGTTTAATCTGATTACTGATAGAGAGGAGAGGGGCATTCATTCAAAGGTCTTCGTTGCATCGCGACCGCGAACGACGTGAATCGAACGAGAAGCCGCTGAAAAAACGATCGCCATTTCGAGGGGCGCTGAAAATGTGGAAAAAAGAAGAAGAATGCGTTAAAGGGTATTGGCATGGGCAGAAAAACTTCAGTGTATGTTGTTGATTTTGTTAGAGTTCGTCCCACTTGTTGGGGAATAAGAGGAAGGTGAGTCTTCAAACAGTGGACGTTGGAATTTCATTGTGAGGTGAAATGTGTTTGTGTTGGTGGAATAAGTGGGGATAAGTGTTAGTACGAGGGTTGGGTTGCCAATTGTCACTCCAGGTATGGCAAAAAGACTGCACCTTGCCAGATCTGCTTGACTACAGGTCTGCATAGAGCCTTGAGAGGTCTATGTACTCGGTTTGCCTTTTATCCAAGAGCTTGATAAGTCTTACTCCAACTTTTAAATTAATGTTTACAGATATGCCAATCTGGTGTCAGCGGAGGTGAGAGATAGGAAAACACTGAGGGGACCTGAGTATCATCATCAACAAAAACTAATGAAACATTCTGCTCTTCAGAGTAGCCCATCACATTTATACAATCATCATCGCCAGTACTTAAGGTCCAACTTGCGGAAAGTAGAACTGATTCGATCCACCCGATAAATCCCACGAAACAGGTGCCCAAATATTAAGGAGGCATTGAAAGCGTGCCAAGTCATGAATCCGGAAGGATATGTACCCACTCTTTTCACATCGCTATTACGCCACCATGCGCTACTACGTACGTATCCGCACATCAAACGATCCAGAATTGTGTGCGGCACTTCTTCGAAGACTAAGAGCTCCGTATCTTCTTTGATACTCGGCCAGGCAGCCGCCTCTATCAACCGGGAACAAAGTCGCCGTTGTGGAGTCCCCTACCCAAAGTCCCCATGCCCGTGGTTCCTGAGGTCTAAGTTGGACGTGCTGCAACGTATCCTCCCTTATCAAACCCGCAGGTGGTCGACGGTGCCGGCGTTACCTCGGCTGGCTAATAACTCGAAAGACGGACCATTAAAGACCCGTTGGAACACGCATCCGAGGCTCGCCACTAGGATGACGAGTCATCATCAGCGGTGCGCCCGTGCGCCCGGGTACGTGCAGAGCACACGAGCAAAACAAGCGCATCGATATCGTACACCGGCGTGTCACGCTGAGTGCATGGGGGACAGAGGTGGGTGGGCAGATAGCCGGCGAGCAACAGAGACCAGGGATCCTGTGTACGTCCCACGTATGCACGCGCGCGCGGACGTGTCCATACAGAGAGGGACGGGCAGCGGCCGTATACACAGCGCATACCCTCCTAAGCACAAGCATAACACACCCGTGGAAGCCCCTTCGGCCGATGAGTACTGGGCGCCCCTTGGCCCCTTGGCCCCTCGCTAGCCCCCCTTCACCCCATCTTCCGCTGGCAAAGGTATATCTCCCTACCTCCCCCCCCCCCCCCCCCGAAAGCCCTACTGACGCCCGTGTGCGGCCCCTTGCGCCCCTTTCAATCCCTCCTTTCCCTTGAAGTTACCCGTCCAGCGGCCTCTTCTGTGTTCTGATGGTGACAGACCCTACCTTACCGCCTCCGCTGCCGCCTTCGCGGCCTGGGGGTCGGGCGGCGAGGGGAGCTCAGGCAAGGGCGCTGGAACGGCAGAAAGGAAAGCAGAGAGAGAGAGAGAGAGATAAAGAGAGACAGACAGAGGGAGAGAGACAGAGAGTGGGACACGGTTGGACGGATAAAGAGAGGAGCGTAAATGGGAGAAGAGAGACAAGAACGGAAAGGACGAGGGAGAGAGGGTTGACGCGTTCGTGGAGGACTGCTGGGGAGCAAGAGCGGTGCAGGTCATGACAGGGCGCGGCGTGAGCGAGGGACAAAGACGAAACGTGGGGTACGGTAAAGGCGCAGCAGGGGCGGGGAGGGTGATGGCATACAGAGAGAGGGAGAGAGACGTGGAATGAGAAGTAAAGGGAGAGCGGGGTATGGGTGAAACGTGGAGTGAGGTTGGCGTGGTTAGGGTGAGGAGTCGTAGGGGAGCCGAGAGGAACAGGGAGCGGCGTGGAGGCGGTGAGGAGAGTAGTGGAAAGGGTGAGGTGGCCGAGGGGAAGGGGTCGCCGCCGCGACGCCAGTCGCCAGTTTGCCGTGAGCGCTCGTGATGCGAGGACGTCCTGTGATTTTGTCTACGAGTGTGGCGTTCTCTCAGCTATCGCACTAGAAACTGAGAATCGTCGCGTTGACGCACCCACGTTCCCTAGTCTCGCACCACACGCCTGACAGAGTGAACATAATCGAGACAGGGACCGGGACGACGATCACGCGCGAGGATCGCCGATTTTCAACGGCCGAGATCCGCGGCGTGCGCGGGCACGCGAGCCTCTCGTACACGAGGAAACCACTCGGAGCGGTATTTTTCCCTCTTGTTTACTTCCCCCGCCGTTGGGCGCGCGGGGCACGGCCGCTCGCCAGTGTGTGTGACATTTCCCGTGGACTGCAAGAGGCACACCGATCATACCCGTGCGCGTCAGCCGGCAAGGCAGCTTGCCCATCGAAACGCATCACCCGGTGTGCTCCTGCTCCTCATCTCTGCGTGATGCACGAGCGTTTCGATCGACCAGCTGATCGCGATTCCGACAGTGTTGCGTCGACTCGATGGACTGTGTAGAGGCCGATCCGTGCAAGCTTCGAGTACGTGAGAGGAATCCAGAATCTCCAGCGGCTGGGACAGTTTTCGGAGCGGGCTCGTCGCCCTTTTCCTCTGCGCCGACACCCGGTACCGCGTGAACCGCGGGAGTTTTATCGCGGCGCCACTGCGCGGTGTTGTGCGCGAATTTAAAGTTCCTGGGACGTGCGCCGGACGAAGACAGAGCGCGTGCTGTGTACACGCGTCGGGGCTTGGAAGGAGACGGAGCGCGAGCGTCGAACGGAGACGGGACTATAACTCCAGAAACTAAACTCCTGAGAAAGTTCGTGGGTGAGACGTGCTATCGAGACGAATTCACGCGGTCTCTTTCTACCTCTCTGCCCCTCTAAATCCCACTTTGTCCCGCGTGTATTATCCGCGGTCGAACGGAGCAAGGACAGTGGATCGACGGCGGCAAAGGTGGAGACGGGAAAAGAGCTTCGACTCGCCGCTGCTATCGTTCCGTGGACACCAGTGCTTTCGGGGGCGCGAGTGGTGTGACGGCGAAGGTTTAAAAAAAAGTTTATAGCCCGGGCGCGACAGAGGATCGTGGAACGGACACGCAACGGAAAACCAGCAGACGGACGATCGCCGCTCCAAAAGGAGAAGAAAGACAGCCGCGTCGGGACTGAATATGTCCGCCAAGCGAAAGGGCACTGTCACCATGCAGCACCTCAAGGTGAGTCGACCGATTGCCACCGTATCGCCACGTGATCGGACTTTTTCCGTGGCGAGGGCCCGTAAATCAGTCGCAGATATTCCGCGCGGGCAAAAAATCCGCCGGGTGTCAAAGTTTAACGCGGAGCAACGGCGTGGTTCAAGGTTGTCCATTTGTCTACCGCTATAGCCAAAGTGTCGTATGAAATTCTGGCGCGCGCGTGTCCACACACGCACGCACGCAGGGTGCGGCGGAAGCGGCTGGTGCAACCTGGGTTCGGGGTGGCACCCGGCTCAAAAATAAATTGAAATCGTGGCGCTAGGGTTTTTTTTTACGAATGGCACTCCGTTTTCGAGGGAATCGATTTTAAAAATTCCTGTGTTTCTAAAGAATTTCTATTCTTACTCGACCTCGGTGTTTGTAAATATTGGTCGTGATCGATGTCAAGGTTGGAAAAGACTCGGTGTTAAATTCTACAAATTTCTCAACGTCTTGTCATAGTATGCGTAATTTACAGAAGCATATGAACAGAGTATTGGAGCTTTCTAAGCGTTGAACATTGATGAAAGGGTTGCTTCATGTGAAAAAAATGCAATTGCATTTGCACTTCGCGTCTATTTATAAAAATATTGGAATTTATATGTCTGATCTAGCGTACCAATTGGAGTAGATTTGTCGTTATCAAATTCACGATTTGTCGGAAATGCAATATGCCGGAAGTGAAATATGCAATTGTTAAGCATTTACCTACATATTTACATATTATGCTTGGTATTTTTTTACTTACATATTACATTTCATATAAAACGTATCAGTTGCTGCCACCATCGAACACGTTTAAAATTCCTTCTCGATTAAAGAGATACGTGTTTAACGTAACTTTATATAAATGCAAAGTAACCAAAAAGTTTCAAGATTGAGGTTAGGTTTAATAGCACCTCTTCTCTCTTCCCTAAACTTTTACGCACTTTCAATTGAACTTTGTATCTTTCCTCCTGCATCCTGCGTCATTAAGACAATACTAAATCCCCTACCCTTGATTTATAATCATCGATCCTCGGAATTTAAACATAGCCCCATTCAAAAGTAGCCAATCCAACCGCGGCGTCCAAGCATACTTCCTACTCCAAACCGACTTTTTCAAAAATGAAGCCCCGTTCGAAAAATCGTCACTTCGCATTTTCGATTTATTTTTGCGCAAGGAATCGCCCAATGTGCGACCGTGCCCCTATTACCGCCACAATCTGTGTAAACCGTGGCACGACGAACGGGGCACGTTCCAAGGGGCGAATAATTTTCGTAACGGCCGGGGAATCCAAGAGCGGGGTGGAATCGAGTTTGAAAATCGAGTTTCCGCTTGCGCGAGCCACTCGTCCCGCGGATCTCATTATTCTGACGCACTCTAATTTTTTTCCCCACCCCTCGTGTTTTTTGGAACCAGCGGCGGGGCGAGGGGTGCGCGCGCACGCCCGCGAAAGTTTTAATTGAAAGAGTTACACGAATTTCCCGTTCGGGAAAAGTTGCGACGGCGACGCTTAACGCGTATTGACTCATTAACCGCCGGCTGCGTCGTTATTTCCGATTTTTGTTTCTCGAGCTGGCGAAACAGGGCTCGCGTTTCGTTTTTTAAAGGAACATTGCTGTGTAGTTTCGTATTAATGTGAATCGTGAGCACGTGTGCCTGTTTACATTTTCGAGATGTTTTAGTTTTGAGTTATAGAAATCAGTTTATTCATAGTTGAGTGTTTAAGTTGGTGTACGGATATGTGTTAGAAAAATGTTAAATAAATAGTTCGTACCACGAATTTGGATTTTATATGAGATATACATATGCTGCTCGAATAATGTCAAATATAGATATATTTTTGCATTAATCATATGCTTAATTTTATTAATTGTGCTGCATTAAATGTTAGGAGGGAGAAAATATTATTACGCGATTGTTGACTAGGTATTCAGAATTCGATATTTTGACGAAAGCAAGTTGGATACCAACCACTTTATCGATCATGTAACTATGAAAATTGTTCACCCTACGTGGAGTACGGTTAGTTAGAAATGTATATGTACATCTTAGATTTGAAATTTAAAGTGAAGAAATTTTATCACGTAGAAGACTTCCCTGCTTATAGAGAATAAAATTTTAAATTTCTCGGGACTTTCGTGAATTTGAGCAAGTGTCACTCGAAACGATTTCCAAAATCAATGATATCAAAGTGATACGAAAAGATACTGTAGTATACGATCTAAGCGCATGAAAGAAACGAAGTATAAGAGGACAAGGGGAAACAGATTGTCCGTGGTCAGACGCGTTCAGCGATCAATAGGGCAGGAAGTGCGTGCCTTTCTAATTCTTTTTGCATGCGTTGTCTCAAAAATTTGTCCAATTAATTTTATCAGAATTAACATGAACTTTCAATTTTGTTAAAACTTTTTAATGTTCTGTAATTACACCTTCGGGTATTCATTAAGGAAAGACACTAAACTTTCCCTTTCTATATGGAAAGAATAGCTTCTTCGTGCCACGAAGAATAATATAAAAGTGGCAATATCATCATTAAATTTTCACCAAAGTTTTTCTAACGAAATTCATGAAATATTGTGGATACCATTAAAGACCTTAAAGCCAATTCAAAATTGGTAGAATTGAAACAATTACTTTTTCCATTAAATTGAATACCCTCCAAAAAGAACAAAGTACCAAAAGGTAAATTTAATATCCATCGAGGCAATCTTCAAGAAGAATATTTCTAATATTAGGCCTTTTATTGTTTCAAGAAACTCTGTTCGTCTCAAACACTATTCCGTAACATCAGTTTGTAAGAACATTTTTGGATTGAAGTAAAACAGAATTTTAGTCGAAGGAATTATCATTTGGTTTCCCTTCAATATTCCAAGGATATTTACTTTCTTTTGCTACTAAAAAATTACGTAATCTTTTTCGAGAGATTGTTACGCTGGAAGTCCCTCTCTGATTAGATTGTTGTTACATGTTGGGAAACACGCAAAACTCGCGGATTTTCGCGTAGAATCGATGAAATGGACACTAGTCGATGACGGACTTGTCCAGATCCGGCTTATCGCGGAACTTTTTCCTTACCTCGGGCAGATTAGACCTGTATATCACGCGCGAAAGATAATACGCGGCTCGCGTTTCCAAGGAGCCCGATCGGAGCACGTGCTCGATTAAAGAATCTCCGTGATCAGGCGTTCCGGCTCTCTAAACATTTCTTCCTATTTAACAGTATTTCATAACTGCATATTTTGAATTTTTGAATTTTGCATTTCCGAATTTTTGAATTTTGCATTTTCAAATTTTTAAATTTTACATATTTGCGTTTGAAATTTTTTGCATTAATGCGTTAGAGATTTGAAACGAAAATATGGAGGATGGACTTTGAAAATTCCTTATCGGTCAAGTTGAAGTAATCCATTTTGAAAATTAGTTTCGAAATTCCTCGAAGACCGTATTGATTTAGAAATAGGTAATAATAGAGTTTTGATTAATAGGTATAGGGAAATATTGAATATAGAATATAGAAACATAGAAATATAGAATAAGCTTGCAGAAGTAGTTTGCAGTGGAATAAAAATTGCTGCACTGTATTTTTCGCATTGTTTGTCAGACACTTTTATTCATACGAATATACGATTTGGGGGATGTTTTGAAATAATATTTCTGATTTAGAAGACACGAAGAATTGGAAATAGAAAACTTTAAACATTTTAATTATTGCAAATTGTTCGTTAATTGCTTTGTAGCCCTTTTTGCACGCATTTTGCATTCATTCTTTCCGTGAAATGATTTCTATTTAAATTAGACGTAAGAATTTAATTTAAATCGTTTGCTGGACGAACGTTCTTCGATAAAACGTATAACCCACTGATTTTGAAACCACATTATGTTGAAGCACTACTGCAATTTATTGACATTCGTGTCGAACTGTTTTTCCATTCATATTTAGGGTGTTTTAAGTCACTTAAGCGTGAAAGGGGTGTCGATTGTAACCACATTTAATTTTATTATTATATTTGCATATTTTCAATTCGTTCGTTGGATATGTATCCTAATTACTCGCGTTGAGGTAATTGACGCGGAAATGTGATTTGGGGTGGCTTGTGGGCGGGGTTACCGCCCGAAACATCGTTAAAATCTACGATTAATTGCATATGCTGCGATCGGATCGTCGAGGGAATTATTTCAAAAGAAATTAAAGACAAAAACAGAAAAACGAAGTATGAAAAATCCTTTCAAAAAACGTGACCATGTGAACAATTACTTTTCTCGCTTTACTTTATTATCTAAAATTTATTCCCCACTTTTAAATGACCCTTCCGCCCAAAAAACCTAGGATTCGTCGAATTTAATGGGACTAAAGTAATATTTGTCGAAACTGGACGCTAGCCCTCCCCACTCCTCGTACCTCATTAACTCATCGATCGTCCATCCGCATAAATTAATCCACAGAATTCTGTCTCTCCACTCGCCTGCAGAATCCATACACCATCACCGGTTATCCTGTTGACGGTACAACAATGATCGGCTCGAAAACTGCCCCCGGCGCAAAAGCCTTTGAATCTTTCACACCCTAGAGGTTTCTTTTGTCGCCGGTGAAGCGAAATGTAAAATAATTCGGGGATCGCGGAAGTTTCGACGATAATCGCATACCTGTTTCGTTTTCAACGAGTCTCGGCCATGTTTGTCAGCCGCGACGAATGCTTTGGTTTAATGTAACAATTAAAATCGACGATGTGACCGGTTCGTTTCAAATGCCAATCTACCCTTTCCTCGTTTTTGTAGCACTGCGGTTTTGCTCATTTCACGCTCATGTGCAGCGTTCAGTTTACGTAACTGGCGGGTGGAGTCTCGAATTTTCGGTTGACTTTAAAATTACTGATGCTCAAAAATATAATTTAAATCTCATGTAGGTACTTACAGTGTTTTGTAGCATGTAATATGAAACTGCTGCTAATATTGATTACTAACCCAGCGCCTATAATAGTCGTGTTAATTTCTTTGGCGGAACAACCTCTGCGTTTAAAAATCACTTACGCGATTTGATGCGTAGAAATGTTGACACGCACGGCCTCTAAAAAGTAGTAGTTATTCTTTCCGTCTCGGTCGTGTGTTACTCTACGTTAATTTTAATTTATGTGTAATCCTTTTTGTAATTATTCTTATCAGTGTAAAGTAAAGGGGAATATACCCGTTCAATAATAATAATAATAATAATTACTAACAAATGTAGATAGAGTATTAAGCATCCTGTGGTGAAAGAAGGAGGAAACATTGGTATCCATTTTCTTCTGTCGTACATGAATATCAATGCCATCGTCAATTTTGGCAAAGTATTTTCCTTTTCCCAATCTATTCGAAAACCCCTTTCACTTTCGTCAGTGTAGCTGTTTCGAGCCAAGAAAGGCGACAAATCGTTTCGACTCGGGAACGCTCCTAGAGCTTCCGAATTGAGCCGATACGACACGCGATAAACGCGCGTGCCGCGAGGGAGGAGGGAGCGCGCGGAAGAGAGCAACGGTAAATATCGGTGGCTGGTTCACTCGCTGGCGCGCTAGTAGATCGATCCGATCAGAATCGAACCACGAAAGTCAAGTTGGAATTAAGGCAGGTTCGGGACATCCGCGTCCTTCCCCCTCCCCAGTGTACTTTCCCCTCTCTCGTTGCACTCCCCCCTCCGCCGCGCCAACGCGCTCTGCCGCCCCTCTTTTCCTCTCTTTCCCTCTTTCGTTCATTGAATCCCGTCCCTGCCGGTCGCGCTTGCGCCCGTCTCGTTCTCTCGGTCCAACAGGTTATATTTTTCCAACCACCCCTCGCACCCCCGCCCGTCCTCCTCGTCCCTCCTTCTCTCGCCCCCTCCCCCTCTTTTGTCCCGCTCCTTCGCTCACCAGGGTAATCAATCTTCTCTGTCTCCCTCCCGATTCCCTTTCGTTCGCTTCCACGACGAGCAAGCTTTCTTACCGCTGGTTTTATAAGTTTTTCACCCCTCCGCCGACCGCACAGGGTGCGTTCCTCGAACCGTCCCGCGCTTCCAGCCACTTTACAGCCCCGCGTCGAACGCGCGGCGAACGAGATAATTAAGGACGACCGCGTACTTTGACCCTTTAAATTGCGGTTGGCGCGGATGAATGGTTTCGGGGTAACGAAAAGTTTCAGCGATGACTGGTCTTGAGTCGGACTCTCAGCGAGCTTGGAGTGGCGCAGATTTAGAAGCAGCGGGGTAGGGGGCGAGGGTCTCGGATTTCCGCGGGACTTGCTAATTGTGTGATTTGTAATTTGTAAAAATAGGAGTTTGGTGTTATGGTCCTGTAGTTCTGGTTTTATGTGTGGGTTGAAGTAAAAGAGGGTTGGTGAAATGTTGGTGGGGGCAGCTCTTCCAGTATCCTCCAATTGCCAATTGTATTTCCTCGGACTATAGAACTCGCCACGGCAAATCAATTTCGATGAGCATGGTTTCGATATTTACTCAGTTCTGAGTTACTTAATATATTTTTATTTATTTATTTAGAATGGACGAGTGAGATCCATTTCGTGACAGAAAGAAGTGAAAAGAACACAATGTAGAGAAACAAGTATTACCTACCCCCAAAACAAAAACAGAAAGTAATAGAAAAAATATAAACGAGAATAATAATGTCTTAAGTCCTATTTACAGTTAATATCGGTCTATATAAATTATACACGGTGGCTTTAAATGAGGAAAGAGATCCATGGGAGAAGTCAATCTCGTCCCGATAAAAATTGGCCAGGTTGTAGATTTTATTGAAATGTTATTTTTCGTATTGGTCCGTTCATTCTTGGATCATTAGATGCGTCTGGAGGAGCAGACTTTCAGTTTCGTCTAATTCGGGTTTTTAAAAAATTCCACACATTTTTTGTTATTTTTCTTATGACTGTACCTAGGGGTTTGTTAAGTTCAGTTCATATCGTTCATTCGGTTACGTGAACTAATCATAAGTTGACAAAATATGCAAAAGGTTTTTGTTAAAATGGGTTTGCCCCGGACGGTGACGCACAAACTGAACTTTGTCGCGTAAAATCCATTGCATAACATTTCGCATACCTGTGTGCTCGTCACTGAAATTCTTTATAGTTGATTCACAGCGCGCGGCAATACGTTACCCTGAAATTCGCTATAGCGCGAATTTTAATTCGGCCGCGGCTGGCGCAGGTACGATTGGTAATAATGGCGGCTTTTAAAATTTCTGGATAATCTACTTTCCTCCCTTAAATGGTGTAGTTATATGTATGCGTTCTTCGTTTAGTACAAATTGGATTAGTGTGGTGAATTCGTTATATGTATTAACTGCTCTGATCCCAACGTTACTTCTTTCAAAATTATTACCTTTTATGGTAGTATCTGAATGTTATATGCGAGCATGAAAATTTTGGTATTCTTCTACGCCTTGGAATTACCAAGCTATAATGTACAGAAAAATTTGCGCTCCGTTCAAAGAAAAATTACTGTCCCATTTACAAAACAGTAACAAAACAATAGAATTGGCGAGATTAAATAATACTAGCACTTATGTGCTATAAAAAGATATAAAAATTATGCGTGGAATATAAATTATTTGCTATAGTACAGTTCGCGAATGAAGGCCCACATATGATTTCCCCCTCTACGCAAGCTAAGTAGACAAAGTGGGGGAATCGCTCCGCCCACTCTGCACACTCTATGTAATTGCTCCAAACTTTAAGCGTTTTTTACGAAAAAAACAGTTCACTTACGCCGCACAGTTCCTCTGATAACTTTTACCCTTCTGTTCCCTATAACACACATTCATACAAAAAAATTGCCCTCGAATGTAATGGTCAAAATAAATTTTGTGCCAAATGTTTTATGCAACTCTCCATTGGTTCAGATTTCTAAATTCACCCACAGAAACTATCCCCATCACAATTTTTACAGTCTGTCAAATTTCCATTAACAGTCTTCCCTTACAGTTCCACCAATTTTCAAAAATCCAATAAATTAGCGTATTCCCTTATTCGACCACACAACAGGCTTATTGCTGTATCGCCACCATAATTTCTTATCAATGTCACTGGCGGTGCGCCGACGATAATGTACCTATCTCTCGCGGAGTGCATTGAAAAATATTTCGCCCCTGACTGGGCGCAAAGTATGAATCAGCCGTAACAGGGAGAAGCCACGAGTCAGCCGCGCTCAACGAAGGATTGACGCATACCTAATTCGATAACGACGGATTCGTCTCGAATACACGATGCGTTCGCCGTTTCCCCTTGTGTTCGGTTTGCGGTGCGCGACAAAAGTTAAGCTGGATTTGCTGAGAATAAACGAGGCGTTTAAAAGGAAACAAGAAGAAACGCTTGTAACTGGGGCGCTTTTAACGCCGTTAATCCTCCCCTCTTCGCGATGCAATATTTATTCTCTACCTCTGCCTGCCTATTCGAACTGCACATTGTGTTATGCACGTTGTCACTTCTCAGTCAAAGAGGAGGAATAACTGTTTGTGAAGGTGTACCGGCTAACAAAAGAACTCTTCTGGCTTGGGAAAATTTTCAAGTGTTTCGTGGGGTTTTGATTATTCGTCTTTGTCAGATGATGCTTGCCGTGACAGAGGATTTTTTATCATGTGGGATGTAACAAGATCTTTCAATGATGTAGACGTTTTAAAACATAAAAGTTAGTATTATTAGTTGTAAGTGATGGATGAAAGTGAAGGGGTCTAAATGCCCTTGGTTATTCCAAATGCAAAGTTAACTTGATTAGGCACAGCGGAAAATAATCATAGGACCTAATTACTATACTGTATTTTATTTTGATTTTATTCCAATCGTAGAGTCACTCAATGAAGAAACGGAATTTTTAATTCACATAACTTGTTTGACAAGTCATTTTTAAACAGCCTGTACATCTGAATATTGAGTACCTAACATTAGGATCTAAGGAGCAACGTGAAAAATTCAATTAGAACACGTGAGGACTTTTAATTTAATTGTTGAGATGATTCCTAGTGGTAACCTCGAGATCGCGCAGTCAGCACCGCTAAAGGCGGATTTACAGGGTTTTCGAAGCTGCAGAAGGCACGCAGAATCCTGGAGCGGTAATGAGGCGTGCGATTCTCTCGTTAAAGGATTAAATTACTGGACGTGGAAAGTCGTCGCAGGAGCCTGAGGGTTTGGGCATAAGGGGTTCTCGTTCTTTAACCGACGACCTGAAGTACTTAATGGAGCTTGTAAATGACGGAAAATCGATCTGCGTGCAAAACGCTGTTTTTCTATGGCTCCGCCTTCTCTGTCCACTTCGCCTGTGTTGTTCCCATGTGTTCTTTTCTCGAGAAACACAATCGGTACGTGACTTCTCAGTTGCACTAAAATAACACAGACGATATTAAAATATTTGCTTGAAAATAGGTGTAATAAAGAGGGGGATATATATATAAAAACTTTTTCAAAGTTTTGAAAAGTGCAAAAACACTGAATCTTCAATTCCCTTTTCCCCAGTTTCTGCATTTATTTTTTTAAAAATTGCTATTCTATAATATATATAAAGTCGAAAATACTTAGTTTAGTCTAAAATTTTAAAGATGTTCGAAATTAGGAAAGTGTGATTTCATAAATATTAGAGATTCACATATTTTTTAGTTTGAATTCTGATATTTAATTTCGAATTCAGTCGAACATATTTCAAGGAGGTGAAATTTTCAAGATTTTTTCAACAAATTTACCACATTTTCGTCCACATCGGGTATACAAATCTTCCTTGTCGAATGATTGCTCGAAATCGCCCCACTGACGCGCCACCACTTGAGTTAGCCGCGGAGAAAAGGCACTCCCACTACCAACGTCGAAGTCTCCAGTTTATCATTCACACGATCGCTTCCATTCGTTCAGGCAATTAACTCACCTACACACGCACAGGGCCTGCACGCAACTGGTGCCATAGTGTTTCGATCCTCTAATTCACGAATCCTCAGGTAATTTCATTCTATATTATGCACTTGATTGACTCAGGACACTATTACAAATTAAAATATAATTTAAATTGACTTGATGGATTCACAGAACCTGAAAAAAATCCAGAAATTATAAGGTTGTTTCACCTATACTTCACATGAAATGTTATAATCGACTTAAACTGCGAGTCCACGATGAGATTTTACATGAGATTTTTCAATCATGAGACAAACATCTCAGCAACTAAATGTAAATAATGGAAATAGTGGCGGGAGATGAGATTTTTTAAAATACGTCATGAAACTTGTCTCGTGAGAGTGTAGTTCCATGAAACTAATGACAAAATAATTAAAAAGTAATAAAATATTAAAATAATTGTCTCGTGAGATTAATGTCTCATCTGACTCGTGGATAAGCACCTTTAGACTTCCTATATACCTACATATCTTTTTCAGGTGTTTTTTAATCACATTGATTTGCAATAGTTTTGACTATAACTTTGTCGTTGCAGTATAAATTAGTCACTTTGCAGTGTCCTTAAAATCCTTTTAAAGAGACTTCGCAACCCACTGGAATTATTCTGCAGTTAACCTATAATTTCTCCACACCAGTGGTTCCCAAACAGTAGGCCGCGACCCCCAAGGGGGTCGTGAAGTGTTTCTTGGGGGTCGCCGCGGTCATTTATAGTTGACGATTCCCAGCACTTATTTATTTTAATATGGTTACATTGCCATATTCTATTAATGATGTAACACTGATTTTTCATTTATGAAAAAGGAAGAAGCTGGTTACCCAGATGCAAGCACAACCATCACACTAAATAAGATAATTAAACATATTAAATAACTTTAAGTATATTTAATATATGTATTAAGATAATTCAATATTATTAAGTTAGAATTATATTCCGAAATACCTATTTTTAATGTGTTTTCTTTCCCTTATTAAATTTACCTTACTTTACATGGGGGGTGGCAAATTATTTGAATATTATAAAAGGCAGTTGCGATTCCACAAGGTTGGAAAGCACTGTTCTACACGTTTCTAAAGACCTCAATCTGTATAGGCATCTACATATTACATACAATAAACAAAAGCCTTTCAATATCTGAATAAAACCAAGCAATTACAAGTAAACACAATCCCTCCTCCTACATCATTCCAATTCTTCCAACAAGAAACAATTACCTTCCATTAAACTCTTTCCTCGAGCAACAACCAGCCCTGCAACCTTCCAGGCCTCCAAGCTTCCCCCAGCTTTTTAAATCCACCTCGAAACGGTTTCAACCATCAGCAGGACATTCACAAACCGGTCCCATCCTCCATCTTCCAATCCAATGACTACAAACGACGTAGTCATTCGCAGAATATTTCCCCGCATCTTTCGTGCCCCCATCGCGCGATTTCCTTCGTCGCAGCAAGTTCGCCAGGGCTGAAGGGGGTGGCGAGCTGCGTCTTCGTCACACGGCCGCCCGGCGCTGTGAAAAGGGGATGGAAAGAGTTTAAGCGAGGGGTGCGAGACACCCCTCATATTCCCAGCGAGGTAAGGGCCAGTATGGATTTCCCATAAGATCAGGTATGCTGGTGCCTGGAACCGACAATAAGGGTGTGCCAGCGTGCTCGTTCGTGCTATATTCGCTGAAAGGGACACAGGGGGTGCAGCGGCCAGGGGGCGCAGGGGCCAGGGGCGCCGGGCGGTAGAGAGGCATCCCTTCTCTTGGCACGTTCCACCCCGGGGCTCGTCTCTCGCCCCGGTTTCAAGCTGTCTCCCCTGCCGCGTCGCGTGGAACGTCCCAAATATATATCCGCCTGAATATTTGCGACGTTCTGCAGCATTTCGTGACGCTGTAGGGTAATTGTTTAGCGCGTGCTGAAGGGGGATGGGGGGCAGGATAAATATTATTTGTCAGGTGATTTTCCGTTGCGCTGGCAAGGAGCTTATTCGCGGGCTTTGTTTGCTGGGGAAAGAGGATTTGGGCTTTTTTTCATGCGTAGGTTAAGTGGGCTTGGTTGGACAGGTTATTGGTGGATTAATGACTTAAGTAGGAATATGATGGATGGTGAAATATGTGTAGTAAAAATAATTGTTTTGAAAGGCAATGAAATCCTGGAATTTTTGTTGAATTTATATTACTTTTTATTATTGCTTGTGGAAATTTTTTATGTGGAATTAGAAATACTAAATTGCCCCTGAACATTTAATTGTTGTGGTGTTTTTTTTTTTTTTTTTTAGAAATTTTCAGTATTTCAGTAATATTGAGTTTTTAATCATATCGAGAGACTTCGAATTCTTTGTAATTGAAATGTCTTGAATTCCAAAACTTTTTTAGATTACGCTAAAACCTATGTTGTAAAATTTAATTTTTAATACGATTTAAAAACTATTTTTAAAATCTATAGATCTCAGATATTTTCAAACGTCTTGCATTTCAAAGTTTCTCGTTTCCTGCGAATTCCGTTGTTGTATCAACCAATCATTAACCAACACATGTACAGAGAGAACGATGAATCCTGTAATAAACTCGGTAGCGCTGAGACGTGAGGTAGCAAAGAAGTAATCAGAATTACTTTCAGGAAACTATACTACATAATTTCCTGAAAGCATCGAAGTACTTATGTAATCAGTAACGTGTTTAACTCTTCATGCTGGTGTATGTATAAAACGTAATATACAGGGCGTTTCAAAATTGTAGGCAGATATTAAACTGAGCAATAGCATTCGCAAAGGGGAAGAAAGAAGTGTTAACAAATTAATCATTCCTCAAGTATTCAAACATTTATTACCAAATTCATTTGAAATCTTCGCGACAAAATTCAGCAAGGTATTTGGTGTTATTGTTTGCACACCCATAACTATTCATCATGTCTACACGTGGAGGCACTGTAAATTAAGACAGACACTAATGAAAAGGCATATCCATTAAGTCACATAGTATAATGCTAGTTAACACTCACAGCCCTCAAGGCACATCAATCACTCCACGACATACCTAAACATACAGGGGGCTTATGCCTAACAACTGTGGAAAACTGAAGAAAGTTTTCAAAACACTCAGTTCAATGAACTGTATTTATCCGAACGCTTTCTTTATTTTTCTTCAAAAATTCTGAACCCATTCATTGTTCTTCTTAAAAAATTCTGATCCCTTTCTTTGCTGTTTTTCACGAATTCTGAACTCTCTTTTTCTTCCGTTTTAAGAATTTTGGACACTTGCTTCCTCCTTCTTGAAGAATTTTGAACCCCTTTTTCCCCTTCTTGAAGAATTTTTAACTCTTTCTCTCTTCCCCTTTACGAATTCTGAATCCCTTTTTTCTTTCTCTTCAAGAATCCTAAACCCTTTCCGATTTCTTCTTAAAAACTTCTGAACCCTTTCTTTGTTATTCTTCGCGAATTCTGAACTCTCTTTTTCTTCTGTGCCAAGAGTTTTGAACCCTTTCATCCCCCTTTCGCTAATTTT
Source organism: Andrena camellia (assembly GCA_029448645.1). Taxonomy (NCBI): domain Eukaryota; kingdom Metazoa; phylum Arthropoda; class Insecta; order Hymenoptera; family Andrenidae; genus Andrena; species Andrena camellia. The sequence continues at coordinate 31,326,017 of CM055678.1, read as the reverse complement.
GAACCCCTTCTTTCTACTCCTTGAAGAATTTCGAACCTCCTTCCCTTTACAAATTCTGAACCCCTTCGTTCTTCCTCTTCAAGAATTCTAAAACCTTTCCGATTTCTTCTTAAAAAATTCTGAACCCTTTCTTTGTTGTTCTTCACGAATTCTGAACTCTCTTTTTTCTTCTTCTTCAAGAATCCTAAACCCTTTCCCGATTTCTTCTTAAAAAATTTCGAAACCTTTCTTTGTTGTTCTTCACGAATTCTGAATCCCTTTTTTTTCCTCTTCAAGAATCCTAAACCCTTTTCGATTTCTTCTTAAAAAATTCTGAACCCTTTCTTTGTTGTTCTTCGCGAATTCTGAACTCTTTTTTCTTCTGTTTTAAGAATTTGGAACCCTTTGTTCTCCCTTCGCGAATTTTAAAACCCTCCTTTCTTCTCCTTGAAGAATTTCGAACCTCTTTCCCTTTACATATTCTGAACCCCTTCTTTCCTGCCCTTCAAGAATCCTAAACCATTCATCTCCCCTTCTTTACGAATTCTATCAACCAGCTAAAACTGCCAATAACTCTGGGACACACTGTGTATACAGAGCCATCAAGCTTCACCCTTCCTGAGTCGCCACCCCAAATGCAGCGCACAGTGTCTCGAAGGCAGAAGGTCCCGTAATGCTCTCAGAGTAGAACCACACCCCCTCATCCCTCTTCCGTGACTGAGCCATGAGTCGCGTTGTTCACGTTCCAAGATCGTCTCTTGGGCCGTTCCCCTGGCAGTTGGCGCGCGGTTACCTTTATAGTCGCTTTCTTGGAGCCGCGGGAAAGATATCCTGGGTTTACGTACCGTGAATTCCGCGCGCCAAGTATTAATAGGTGGCTTGATCTTGGGGATCGTCGCTGGGCTGTAACTTTTGCGAAATTTTCAGACTTTGTTCTTTCCTCTTGGCTCCCCTGGATAGTTGGATACGTTTTTCAGGGGAATTGCTCGCCGCGGAGACTTTTCTAAGCAATCTCCAAGATTTACGGAGAGACTGTGGCGATGATTTCGTTGGCACTAGGCGCGCAGTTGTAAAAAGATAATGGACATGACTTTTATGAGTGAAATTTCTTATCTGTTTTGATGGAGATTTTTTAGTAAAGTTTGGAATCCAATTTATCTTGAAATTTAAGAGTAATTTATGTTATTTAAGATTCATAAATAATTCTTTATGTGGGAATTTTATATTCGACACCATGTGTTTTGCAAGTAAACCAAACTAAATGTGTATTTTTATAATTTAATTGATTCAGGTTTTCGTCTTCACTCTTTATTATTTCTCGATTTTTCAATTTCTAGACGATCTTAAACACATGATTTCAAGGAAAATTATATTAGCACTAGAACTACCGACAATTATTTATAAAATACGTTATGCGAAGAAAATAAACCTTTACTCATACCTTTTTAATTTTTATATAATACTAGCTGACCCGTCATCCGGTTTCACCCGGGCATTATTTATGATGTTTGAAAAATAAAGAAGCCTAAACAAAAAAAATAAATAGCTTATCATCTAATCTAGGACGTATGTAATGTATATTCAAAATTTCAATAAAATCCGTTCAGCCATTTAGGCGTGAAAGAAGGACAAACAAGCAGACAACGTTTCACTTTTATATATTAGTAAGGATTATACATATTTATACTACTTAGAAATACATTTTTTTATACTTAAAAATAGTAATTTTATTACCAAATTTAAAACCAGTCATTTTGAATGGTTTGGTAGTTCTAGTGTTCTCATGTGGCCAGGAATAATTACTATATAATGTTATACTTTTTTAATTAAATTTAAAAGCAACCCTGAATGCGTAGGAATTTCAAAATCCCCTGATTTTCCATTCCCAATTCCTTTCTCAACTCATGCTCCCCGCTAAGGTCTTCTTAACAGCATAACTCGCGTGTAAATCTTCAACTTCTCCAGCTCCTGCAAACTTTGAACCCACTGATAACTTTCGGCACCCAAGTTCCTCTAACACACTTCATTTTCCAAAGTACTTTCCCCCAAACGCAATATTTAAATCTCCCTATCTATCCACCTCTCAAAGCAATACTTAAACAATACAGTGCACAACTCCCCAGTACCACAGCATACCCTCCCTCCCAAAGAAGACCAAGAACTCCACTATCATTCCCACAAAGAACCAAAAACATTCCCATAAAACTTCCTTCGTTCCCCTTCCTCGAACACTATCATCCAATTTTCGTTGACAAAAACGCACGTACATCGAACGGTTAAACGACCCCTCCGCCAGTTTTGCGCGGACGGCGTCTGGCGGATGGCGCCGTCGAGGCCAGCAGCGATGCACCTCGCTGATTCCCGGTGCATCACGGGTATATTAGCAGTTTGGCCCGCGTGACACGAGGCGAATCGGAGGAAATTCCATTTCCTACGAAGTGGTCGGCCGTCATCGCCGTTGCCGTCCGCCTGGCCGGGCTCGATGACGGTCTTATCGGCGCTGCTCCGTCGCCTAGCGTGGCCGCGCGCGCTCGCCTGTTCCCGGCGCGCACTCACCGCCCGTTGTCTCGCATTAGTTGGTAGGCGTGTGTGATAGCGAGGTGATGTTTGTTGCTAGCTGTCCGCTGATTCAGGGAGCCATCCGTGTCAAGGTACACCGCATCGACGTCCACATGCAACGTCCTCTGTACTTTTTCCAACAGTCACATGCACACACGTAAGCGGTGGACGCCGGTGCCTGTGCGCCTCGACTCCGATAGTTGCACGTTGCCGCTGGCATACAGGGTGGACTGCTAGTCTCCGGGTGCAATTCCAGACGAGGTGCTAAGTGTACTGAGGTTGCGCAGCTTGGTGGTAACGAAGGGGGTGATTGTGCACCCCAAAATGGATGGAAGTGGAGGAATAAATGTTCCTTCGAGTTTGCGCTGTACTTGAGTGTTTATACTCCTGACTAAAAATTGACAGAATTAAGTGCTCGATGTGGCACAACGATGGGTGCAATGAATCGTTGTACAAAAGCAGGGTGAGATTGTGGAATAAATCTTTTCGGGCAGAAGTTTCTTTTTCAGGTAATTCTACATTAATTCTGTATATAATAGTAGAATATTTTTCTAGGGTTATTATTTACGTTGGGGGTTTATTCAATCTATTAAATCTAACCCAAAACTAACTCAAATTATTAAACCAAAGCAAGAAAGTTAAAAAATATTTTGCGAATATCTTGGAAACTAAGGCCGAGCGGCAGTAATATAATTTGGTATCTAAATTTCAGCAAAATCGGTGATGAAACCCTGAAGTAAATTGTTACCTTTTCTAGAAGCAGCGGGTAGCTTAAGGGGAGAAGACCGTATAAGTCGAACGAAAAATAGAAAGAAAATTTTTTCCATAAATCACTTCTAAAACATTTCAAAAATATATTTTTGACGTTATAGACCGAAATTCAACTCCGTATTGATGATATAGCCTGGTGAGTCAGCGCGCCTCCGAGCGCCAAGCATAGCTAAATCTCATTTAAATGCGTTTTTCTCAAAACCACGTTTTCAAAATTGGCGCCGAGGATAAGTCAAAAACTAATTGACAAATCAACTTCAAATTTTGCACACTTTTAGTTTATAATATTCCTCAGAATATGAACCACAAGGTTTAACCAAATTATTAATTTCAACCATTGTTTTTAAACAAATAAAACGCGAATTTTTGGCGAAAATCACAGCTAATTGTTTGAAGTTCCGCCATTTTTAAAATATGCAATTTTTTTACACCATTTGTGGTTCATATTCTTACAATTGGCACATAAATTGAAAAAAAATTATTGGTCTGTTTCACATAACTACCAGAGACGCTACAACCGGCGCCGTTTTGCATCTCGAAAGAAACTATTTCAGATACTGCTCTATTTCTTTTGTATTTATTATAATTTTACTGTTATAATTTTTTTTTACTTGTTATAATGTTAAATAAAGTACCCTTAAAGTTCCGAAAGGATTGGCGCATTGGTACCTTTGCAAAAAATTCCTAAAAATTGATACAAAAATAAGCCGTTTATGCGGGCTTCTCCCCTTAAAGAATGAAAGAAACTAGTGACGAGGAAAAAACTTGCCATTTCAGTTTATTATATTTATTTGCTTTTTATCTCTGTGCGTACTTACTAAAGTGGCTTCTCCAATTAATTCATAGTTGTGAAAACGATATTTCTGAACCAACAATTGTACGCCCAGAAATAAAAGTGAGGACGTCTAGGATGGAACAAGATTGTGGTTCAAACGGCGACTGATTTTCCCGTGTCAAGGCGAGTTCAAGACCGTTCGAGCAACGAGTGCACACAGCCTTTTTGCGCGACGGTTCTGTTAGCCGTGACACGCGATTCGACGATAAATTACACGAAAGCCGCGCGCCGGAAGGAATTTACGGATCGAGCAGGCCAGGGAGGCCGGTTTCTCTGCCTCGTCTGTTGCGAAAACGTATCGATACTTGGAATGCAGTTCGATCGATACATAATCACACGCCTGGTGACATTGTGAAATAAGGCCCCTCGACCTGACGCATAATTTTAGTCGCGCGCTCGAGCAGATAATTAAGGCGGCCGTACAACCGGCGAATTGCGCTGTTTGAGAATCGAATGGCGCTGAATGGGGGATAGGATTAACCTTTGGCGTTTGTTCCCGCGCTTTTTGTGATTTCTCGCGAGAATCGAGGAGCGGGAATAGGGGAAAATTATTTTTGAATGAAATGGGCCGGGCGATATCTCGTTGGGATTGAAGAACTATTTTTCGATTTTCTCTCTTTGGGATTTTCCGGGTCCTTGTACGCGGAAGGGAATAATTACCTACTTTTGCGGGAAATAGCGGTTTTTTAAATTGAATTTTTCTAAATTTGTGGCCTGGGAATTATTGTTCTGGTTTTAATTTTCTTTAATGAGTCAATCAGTTTATAAATTCTTTACTACATGCCTGAATTTTTCTCTTGAATTAATTTCAAAATTTGTTCTTCATTTTTCTGTAAGAAATTTTTGTTTAGGTATCTTCCGCGAGTAATATAGTGACAGTGATTTTACTATCTAGTGGGGGATTAAAGTAGAATCAAAATTACATAAATGTAAAAATTTTAGTGTTATAACGCGAGATTACGTAAATGCGTGAACCGTTTAATGTTTCAACATCAAGTTGGAGCTTAAAACAACGCGTGTCTATTAAATACCGGAGTAATAGAAATTAACGAGAATTTCATGTAGTTATTATAATATTATTAGCGTTGGAACGAATATTAATTTTCAATAAATAATTTGAAAATGAATTTTCCAATATCACAGTTTCTTACTCAAAATAATTAAGATCCCAAAATAAACATCAACTTCTGTTTCAATTTGACTCCATATCACCATAATTAAAAATAATGCATTTTCAAAATATTTTCATACGCAAGTACTGTCATTGCCATTGCACGTAATAATTAACTGTCTAAAGTTTCGAACAACTATCCCTGGCGTGCAAAGCAGTGTGAATTCCCCGAGTCCCGAGCACCGTTGCCACTCCAAACAATTCCGTTCCTCGAGCTTTACATATCCGAAAACTGGTGTGTGTATCGTGTTTGTACGAAAAAATCCGAGAGATAACAGAATTATTCCCAGTTCGAAGGTGACCCACGAAGAGAATCTACCTGACCCCCCTCCTCAATAATTCAGGCATCCTGATCACTGAGCTTGCGAAATACCTAGTGGCTGACGACACCTGTTTGCAATCCTTGGAGCCAAACCTGGCCAACGATTGCTGCTCGAGCAGTCAAACCTCGCTACCTGACCGCCATATAACATCGTCAAAGGATAGTTCGTTGGAAATTGCAGAACAATAGTGCCATCTTCAACATGGGCCCCCTGAGAGGTCCCCAAATTTTCACGGAGCCACCAGGAACGCGATTATGCCGGAGAATTGTTCGCCTCTTTTCTCCTGTAGCTGGTAACGATGTCCTCGATCAGCTACCTATAAACATTTCGGCTCTTCACTTTCCACCTTTACCAGGGGAGGCTAAATGGTCGTTCGACCATTTGGATTTCCCCAGGTTTTCCAAATTCAAGAGGCAGGTACAGTCTTCGTTGTGGCTCGGCAGTAAGGATTGATTTGTCAGCCTGGGATTGTAATGTTGGATAGAAATTGTGGGATGGGTAATTAAAGAGGTACCCACGATAAAATATAGAAATATTCACGATTTGAATGCAGGTACTACGGCATAACAGCTTATATAATGGGAAATTAAGATATCGGTGTCTGAAGAGATGTAAAGCCACGTTTGCATGAGTCTAAAGCCTCGTTCGTATTAGTCAAGTTACTTGACTTCAAGTCCCTTGCATTCAAGTAATTTGAAGCTACATTACCAATGTGAACCTGCTATTCACTTGACATGAAATATCCTTTCAAGTTTCTTTCAAGTTTCAAGCGAAGTAGAGAGGGGTTCAACCAGTGGCGAATTTAACGGGCGGCAGTTGCCGTCTGGGCCCCCAACCAGAAGAACCTCCACGGCCCCATCTTCAAAAAACATTACGATTTTATCCAAACTACATTTGTTCTCTGTACTACTACACTGAGTAGAAGGGATAGTTAACTAAAAATTACCTCTTCTATTTCCCGAAAAATGGGCCGTTGCCTAGAAAGCCCCCCCCCCCCCCAGCGACTTATCTTCAAAAGAAACTTATGATATTATTCAAACACTATATTTTTTTCTGTACTATTACATATAGCTCGTTTTTAGTAAACCACCTCTTCATTTTTTCGAAAAATGGGCCCCTCAGAACATTTGCCATCTGGGCCTTTTTCCTTAAATAGTCATTGTTTTATGATTATACCCTCACTTTTCAAAAACAATAGCCAATCAACTTACTTCAAGTGACTTCAAGTTCATACTTGTGTGGGATCAGGAGCCCGGACTAAGGTACCACGGAGAGTCGGCGTAGCCGTGGTGGCAAACGCTGCTGGTCAGCACGCGGGCGGCTCGGGTTCGATTTCCGGCGCCATGGCGCCGCTCTCTTTTTCCGAGGCTCCCAAAAACGTAGGAATATTACATCACCGGGGTGGTTCCTCTACACTTTTGTACATGGTACGTTCACATTAGACAAGTTGTATTTCAAGGCAAGTAAAGTTGAGAAACACCTCTCTACTTCGCTTGAAGCTTTGAAAGAATAGTTCAAGCCAAGTGAGAATATCAACTAAAACTGGGGCGGGCTCACCATTGGTAGAGAGTCGTAGTTTCAAGTTACTTGAATTCAAACGACTTTGAAGTCAAGTAACTAGAGTAGATTCAAGTTGTTGTTACTTGAATTCAAACGACTTGTGAAGTCAAGTAACTTGACTAAAACTGCGGTTTTGAGTGTGTTTTCAGCAGAAAAATTTCCATGCTTCAAATCTCTCTCAAAGTCTCCAACATCCATTTCCAGTAAACCCTAAAAAGTGTTCAAAACATAAAACTAATTCCTTCATTCTCTCACCCCTTTTGCCACAATTTCACTGCAGCACGCAACTAAAAACTACACTCGCCAAGTTGCCGAGAACCTCAATTATTCCAGTCCGAATACCGGGCAATGCTTGACACACGCGACGCGCAGTTCAATCGACCTCAGATCAACAGCCCAAACAGATTAGCCCCACAATCATCTGCAACAGGGAGTGGGGATATAAAAAACGCCACCGTCGATTATTGCAAATTCACTTGGACAGGCAGAGGAGGGCGCGATTCGCGCTTTACTTCAATTACGCGCGAGCGCGATGCCACCTCCGTTAATATCTCCCTCCCGAGCCCCACCCCCCGTGCCCCTCCAACCGGCCCCTCAGCCGAGACACGGTTGTCAGTCAGACGGAACGGCGCGAATCGGGCGAGGCATGAAAGTTTCAGCCGCGATTACTCGCGTAGTCAATTAGCGGCGAGTGGATTCGATTATCGCGGCGAGTAATCCCGGACCTGGGGCAACCGAAGGGCCCTTGACTGTCGCGGGGGCGATAATTCCTGCGTCGGAAGCTAAGGGGCGCAGTTAAGGGCGCTGGAAGGTGGCGATCCAAAGATAGGCTGTACAACGTCTCCGGCGCGATCGTTGCTAATTGAATTGTCAGCCCCCCTCCCCATCCTCCTCTTCCTTAAAAATACAGCCATAGCGTCTGGTTGACGTGGCCCGAAAATCGCGCGACGATCGTCAGAATCGAGACCGGATGCGACGCTCCGTTGGTAATTATACCGAGTCTGCGGATTCTCATTACTTATGCGCATAGGTACGCGGGCGAGCTTCGTGGTGGCCCCCACCTTTTGCGCGGCGGAGACAGAGAGGGGCCTGGAAATTAACGATGAAATCGTCTGACGAGGGGGGACGAAGGTGGGCGCCGTCATGCGCGAAACGTTATTTTTTAATGCGGAGAACTGCGCGCCTCACCAGCCGGAACGCCCCTCTTCTTGCGAGCTTTCGCGGGGGTCACGGGTCTTTTTTCAAGGGGCCTGCAGTAGCGGCGATATGATGCTCTGTTTTGCGATTCTGTTCCGAAGTTTTGTGTGCTTTGTTTGGAAGTTTATTTGGACCTTTAGTTCATTCTTTGGGAGTTGGGGGGGCGGGGGGGCTGGTACCTACCCTTTAGGAGACAAAGTGAAGTTCGGTTTGAAGCAAAAAGTGTTGCCACTTTTTCGATCCACTCTACTTCTATTAATTTTTACAAGCTTTTATTTAACTTCACTTGTTAGTTCATTTTAGTTTCTTAGGGGGAACTTTTGTACGGTCATTTTGACCCACGTCCACATGTCTGATCGACTTGAAACTTTGCCCACACATACGTAGTTCCGATGGCAATACAATATTTTCACTAAAAAGCATAAAATAATTTAAGACCCCAGCTATTTAATATTCCCTTTACTGGATCTTATAGTTGCTCTATGCACTCATCCTTCTAAAATTCTCTTGCATCTTCTCTATAGGTTCAATGCCACTCTAGCCTTACTTATTTTACAGCCATTTTAAAGTATCTCTACGATGACGCCACTTAATAATACATACACCGCCGTTCATAAGCATTAGGTCACCTGCTATATTTGCAAAAAATGTGATATTTGGTACAGATTGAATACTCTTCACTGCTTTCAATTTAAAATACCAAATAAAGTAAAATGTGTTAGAGTCCGTCAATAAATTTTTAACGTTTTTCACAATTATTCCACACAGAGTAGGCGTCCCAATACTTATGAACCTTTCCCCTTTAGAGAAGACTCTCGCCCAGAAATACAATTTCCGTCAACGCGAGTCGTTCTGTTTTTCGTAGATTGAGCCGGGCGGGGTACAGATTCATCTTCCATACGAACGAGCGACGAATTCGTCGCGATCGAATCTGTCAAACTGTACGGGCACGGATGCGCGCCGGTTGTCTTGCAGGGCGTATAATTCCGCGTTGAAAAGGCGTGCTCGGCTGCACGTGCAAATAAAACATCGGAAAAAATTTATTGGGCGGACTCCCGACAGCGGCGAGCATAGTTTGTAGAACGCCACCCGGTACCCAGACGCATATATGCGCATATATTTCGCATATACGCGTGCACATACCTGTCCAATTCCCAGTAACGGAGGACACAAAGGGGGTCGACGGTACAGCGGGCTACATTGGGGGTTGCGGTGTCAATAATACATCGCGCTGTTCGTATGTAGGTGACTGTCGCTAGCGACGACTCGAGTCGCGCGCGAGCACGAACAAATCGCGACGAGTTTCGTCGGAAGGGAGGATTATATTGGCGAGGCTGTAGATCGTGATTTCGAGGTTCCTGGTGAAATGGATTATACAAATTATAGATGAGCTGGTAGCTTAGGAGAATTTAGTTTCAGGTTTTTGTAGCTGGAAAGTGACCTAGGAGGAATGAAATTATATACTTAGAGCGGAGGATCTTCAACACAGGCTACCTAATTTGTAGCACTCTTTAATGACCAAGTCATGGTGAATAGTTAGTGTCAAAGTGTGTCAGAAATTTGATGCTGTTGCTCGCTGACGCTTGAAATTTTTAAGTAAAAAATTTGAGTGCAGAAATCGAATGAGCCTGTACTAGTTGGGTATACGAATCAAATACAGTATTTTGCAAAGAATTAGTAGCCAAGGTTTGATAAGAACCGACAGATAGCGCCCGAATCCCCCTGAGTCGCTTTAGAGCTAATTTGACGTGGCTCGAGGCCCGACCAAGCCTCCGCGATGAAATACTATTCCGGAATAGTATTAGCAGGATCAGCGTTTCACTATTTACGAACAAGTAAGAATAATGTAACGATGGCGAGGTCCCGTACTCTATTGTTTCGTAGTTCCCCGGATCTGCATGCCCCATTATATCCTATAGGTACCTATAGTTCCCCTCATCTACAAGTCCTCCAGGTTGGCCTGGCGCACCGGTGCTGCCTCGACTAACACTCCCGCATTTACATTTCGCGATATTTTTCGTGCGTTATCGTTATTTACGCGACGAATTCGACGAGTTCGAGCGCGACGGTCTCGCGATGCGAGCGTCATTTTACCGTGGAGGGGCGGGGGGGGGGGGGGTAGCAGCGCGCGCACAGCGGACAATTCGGTCGCGGCGCACAATTGCACGGCGGAATTTTGAACTCTCGCGGACAACGCCGCAACAAAATTATTATTTTATTCGCGGAACTTCACCCGTTTCCTCGGTCGTAGCCATCGTTGTGTCTCCCTCGTGACTGGTCTCTGGTCGAGTTTACGGCTCCCCTGCCTCCACCCCTGGCGACCCCTCGCCGCTCACACAAGCGCGGATGCATACATTTGCGAAGCTCCGCGTACGCTCGTCCAGCCGCGCCTGCGGTACATATATTAGCACGTTCCGCGCACACAGGGGCGATAGACACCGGTGCGCGCACACGTATACGCGGCCACACGCATATGGAGGGGGGAGAAATGGGGGACTCCTACGTGATATATGTCTGGCTGTACGTGGCGGTTGAGTGGAGTTGTGGTGGACGGGTGGGTGGCCATGTGGGCGGACGGACGATAGTTTATTCAGCGGATTATTGACGGGTGGTGTGTTCGGGTCCTACATGCCGTACGGTACACTCAAAATAGCCCCCGGTTAACCCCTGATGCTGGCATTTGAAATATCGACCTTTTCGAATTTAGTCGGGATATGCGGTTGCCAGGATCTCGAGCGGCTCAGACGGGGCACCGGTTGATCGTGAGAAGGGTGATGTCGTTCGCGGGTGCCTCACTCGCGTCGAGATATTATTTATCCCACGATCGAGGAAAGAATCGATTCGCCGACCTCCTACTGGTCGCCTCGATGAGTGCAACATTTCTTTCGCTCGCTTCCTCGCCTTGTGGCTTACGCTGGGGCGTTATTCGGCGGGAGTAGTGACGGGTTCGAACGTACCGCGAGCATTTTTGTTTGGGTGTTACTTGGTTCTAGTAATGGGAACCTTGTACGTTGAATTGATAAATACTTGTGAATATATGCTGAACGTGATTACCATATTTTGTGGGGTTATCGTATAAATGATCATTTAAACAAATTTGTTATTCTTTATTAGTCGTTGCTTTTTAATTAAAGGATCATTTATATGTTATATTTACTAGTGTCGCTAACTAACTTGAAACGAATTATGTAATTACACAGAAATATTTCCTTGGAATTAAATGTGCTCAAATCTGAGTGGTTCAAACATCAAAAAAATGGTAAGACTGTTGAAGTTTCTAAATTTCAGTCGAAAGTGTCCAGGATACTAAAAATGGAACAAGTATATGTTTCTTTTCTTCAAACTTATCCCCTCGCTCGTGTCGACTCATTTTCCAACCAGATACTAGTAGCTTATCAAATGGATAGTCATCGTAGGTGGACGTTGCTGGGTATTCGCTGGATCCCCGATGATACTATATATCGTTTATCGGTTTAGTCTCCTTAAAATTTATTCGTGGTCGTTGCGACGTTACTTCATATTCGTTTCAATTCGTTTCTGATTTATTGTTTACTGCTGCAAAGTTCCCCATGACTCGTTTTGTGGCAGTTCTGCTTCTGTTCTGCAGTCGTCCTGGAGTTGTTTCATCGTTGCTTTATGGCTCACTTATGGTAGACGCATTTGAATATTGTGCCACAGCCACTATCTAATGAATACCTACTAATTCTCAACCATTGTCAGTGCTTTACAGTTCCCCAGCTATATCACAGCTCGCGTATAGTTGCTTTTTTGCTACTTGCAAATAATTTTCAATAGAAATTGCTGCAAGATACTAATTGGAGTTTTTTCAAATCGTGCACTGCATCGATTCTAGTGAATTGCTGTATATGCAAGCGATTTTTAATCAATTTTTCGCAGATTTTCATCGCGTACTTGTGATATGAATTTTGCAACGATACGAGTAGATAACACGGTATTGGTTATTAAACTAAAAGCACCCCGTGATACGCGTCACTTTTAAGAGGTCAATCTTTTAATTCGAACAAAATTTTTTCATACCATACGCGTATATTTCGTTGCGGACTTCACAATATTCGCAATTTTCGATCGAGTCACTTTATTAAATCCCCCTTTTTCGAGCAACGAATGCTTATTTAATTTTCAACTTTTTATACTGTAAATGGCACAGTTAAGGTTGATTAATTTTTACACTATTAGGAGAATCGTTTGATAAATCTTCTAAAATAGATTTCACCAATTCTATCTTCCCGGAAAATAAAATATTTTTGACTCCGCCTTGTCGCCCTAAAGTTAAGACACTTTCAATAAATATAAAATTTGGCAGTTGATAATTTTGTACTAAAGCTTACTGCGCTTTACGATTAACATTAATATCCCCAGAACTTCCTAAATAAAAATATGCAATATCCAAGCCGTTAATCCCGACAATTTGGGGTTAAATTGCAGGGTTAACACTCATCCCTAATTGAAAACTCTTTATTAAAAAAATTAAAAGACAAACAATTTACTCAAAAGATTGTGTCCAATAATATTAATTCCCCCAATCTATTCGATCAAAATTCACCCTTAAAATTTTGAGGTTTGACGCGACGAACAAGCATCCCTAAACGCGCGAGCCATTTTCAGCACCCGCACATTAACCCTGGTTAGACTGCAGCAAAGCAATCCCGATGGTTGAAAATTTCGCGACAGAAACCGCGCAATATTTATTTAATTTACCTCGTATTACTCGCATACTCGAGCGAACCGCAGTGTTCAGTTACAGATACCCACTGGCCTCTTCCCCTCTCTCATCGCCCCCCGTACCGTTTTTCCTTTTTTTTTCTCTCTCTCTCTCTCTCTCTCTCTGTCTCTCTTCATACATGCACTCGTTTGTCGGTGTACTAGCGTGATATCTCGCATTATCAAGGTGAGCTGACCGCGCCGACAGAAGAAGAAGAAAAAAGCGCGGCGCGCTTTTTTCATCCACTCGGCCAGCTTAAGCCGCGTTTCCACTGCGCGAATCGGAACGTTGGCGTCCCAAAGTCCATTGCATCGACGATGGTATCGGTTGTGATAGGCACTATACGAACATTTTTTATTTGAGTGACGTTTAGTCGCATTCAAAGTGGGGAAATATTTCAATGGAAATGCGACTTAATAGGTAATCTTCTGGTGTACTGTCAGAAGCGTGCAAAGAAGCCTGCGAAACTGTATAATGAAAGGGAAAAGTGCAGGGATGTCAAGATAAAATATAAAAAAAAATTTAAATACCCGAAGGATGTTTATTTCTTATTCAATTTAACCAGTAATAAGGTTTTCCAATAACATCCCGCAGAACCTTCGAAATTTATTAATCTTAACCACAAGCTATACGCAGATAACTGTAATAACTGTAATCGAAACTTATCAGTGCACAATCGGTTTAAATAAATCGTGCCAACAACTGTAAACAATATAACTAGCTATTACCTCTTTACAAAACATTAAGAACCAGTTAAGTCTAGAATTAAGTGCCCTACAACCAGGATAATGAACCTCTGTTAGATGCAGTAAATACACGCATTATTAAAATTGAGTAAAATTCACTTATTAAGCACATAGGGCACTTAATTCTAGACTTAACTGGTTCTTAATGTTTTGTAAAGAGGCAATATCTTTGAGATCATGGATGCAGTGACGAACTTGAGGCGCACTCAAATCGTGTGGAAAGCAACTTTCTGTTGCTCGCTATTCATTATAATACCAGACAGATTAGCAATCACGATGGTCCATTTTCGCCACGTGCGATCGCGTCTTAAGAACACCCAAAGAGAAAAGTGTGCATGTGTGCGGTAACACAGGCGCGCTTTCCACACGGTCACGTGTGGACGAGCTGATAGGGATGGCCGTGCGGGTCCGCGTAATTGCCAGCACGGTGCTACCGACCACTTCCGCTCACGTATCCGCTCCTGCAAACACCTTGCTTTCGCTGGAAAGCAATCCGCGACACGTAAAACGCCACGTTCCCAGATGAACGACGTATTTTTTTCTAATTCTATATAGCGGATAAGTTTAGGGTTGTCACAAAACCAGGGGCCTTCGAAGATGTAGCTATACGTTGTGGCGTCTTAAGGCCTTTTCACACGTGATGTTTTTGTAACTTCTATTTGCGATATATTCATATATTTTTTATTGCTTTCGCGTGGGTATATTGTTTTAATCAATACTGCTTCTAGTAACTAAATATATCTGCCTCGTATGGAAGGGCTTTAATAGCTATTTGAATTGTAGATTAGTTCTGAGTATTAAAAAGTACCAGATGTATGAAAATGGAGGTGATTCCGTGTAAATCTTTATACTCGAGGGTTGGATGATTTGGTTTGATGATTGGGAGCTGTTGAAAATCGAAAGTGTGGTGTATGAACATTTTCCATTGTGGTTTGGGAATTCAAGCAAATAGATATTAATGTCGATGTAATATTGAATGTAGGTTATATTAATATTGATTGTAAACAATTGCAAATAGATAATTAGGATTCCAGTTATGTGAACGCAACAATAAAGGGAACGTATTTGGTGTACTTATGGTATACGTAAAACTACATTGCTTTATTGTTATTTAAGATTGCAATTTTTCTCAATTGAAACTTCGTTGAATGTTGTTAGAGATGGTTTGTTTATTGAACCAGTAGTGAATGTTATGTATTGTCAGTTCAATTTTTTGTGTGATATTGTGAGAAATTTTCATTTTTAAATTCACTACTGTAAAATTATTAATATTTCACGCGTGTCTACCCCTTCCGCGTTTCCGTTTTATTGTAACGGTTTTACAAGAAACTTTGTCCTTTTATCGTGAAAATACAACAGCAACTGCCTCTTATTGGTCTCCAAGATTTTAAAAGAGAGAAATCAATATTGAAAATTTATTTATGGCCTTCATATTTCTAGTGTGCAATACTAAAACCGTCATGTATTGAAAATAGTTTACACAAAGTCACCATTGAGCTGTGCTTAATTGTTCCTTGCGGTTTCATACTTCTTCGCAGTTGTTACATTCCTCCTCGAAAGTATTGTTGTTCGCAAACCTCTTTACATTCATTTAGTGACTATTCTTTTAAAGTTGCAAAGTAAAAAGAACTCATTTAAAGCCACTTTCTTCATATAGGCCAGCCAAGAACTATTCACCTCACACCACTTCTTGCCTTCTGAAAAATCATATCCACCTTAGCATTCAATTTTAATGCAATTTTGATCGTAAGATGAATAAACTGTAATTTAAATTAAAAAGGTCTCCCATGTACACAGCATTTCGCAGAAACTACAAAGGAATTTGTTTCATTACTAATTAAATTGTCTAAAATTAGAATGAACCTTCTACAATCTGATACAAGTTTAAAATTATCTCTTGAAGCGTTATAAACTGCTTTTAGTACTTGATTAAAAGCACATTGGCAATGTCTTACGCATAAAAAGTTGATATAGTCCTATATAAATCTTATCTAGAACCTCGCAACTTTGACGTTTTTTATTTTACTTCACAGAAGGGGAACCATGTTCTCGTCTTCCAATGTGCACGCAAGATATTTGCGACGCTAGTGATCTGTTTCGAGTAGAGAGGTTATCACTCGCGAGAAAATTGGTTCGTGTATTTATATTTCGCTCGCTTATCGCCGATACGCAGTAGATAGGCCCGCCCCGTCGATCTATGTATTCGCCAGCGAAAATGAAACTGTAAGGAAGGCTAAACAACTACTTTGGTCGATCAATATTTTCAAAAATTTAAAAACGGTCATGCTCTTATTATGAATTTTAAATGTATCATATTTTTCAAAAGGGACACTATTTTGTAGTTTTTCCTTCATTTTTAAAAATGTGATATAAAAGAACGTAGAAATAGTAGATGAATCATATTCGCAAATTTTGATTTATTTGAAGATTTCTTCGTAATGTATATTTTCAACTTTTTTCATTTTTTTTTCTAAGGGTGATATTTATTTGCCCCAGTTTTTTTACACGGGGAATTAGTTGGAGGTGAAGTTCAACTTTTCAAAATTTAATTTATGTGCAGTAGAATTAGTGGAGAATTCAGGAGCACACTAAAATTTCAAGTCAAAATTCAAATAAATATCTAAGTTTCTACTTGCAAATACTTGTACATATTCGCGACAGAAAAAATCAAATTTTGAAGGAATAAGTTCTTGATCATATAGAACCATTTTCCAATAATTATCCTAATAATAATTTTCCAACAAGCTAAGTAAAAAGAGAAACTATTATACTCATATTCGCTTTTCTCAAAAACAGAAACATCTTTGCCAAAACCAAATTCTGCACTTTGAACCTATTTTTTGACGAGGCATTAACACTAACACGTCACTTCACATAAATCTCTCATTATCAGTCTCAAACCCAAAGACTTAAAAGGACAGAAGCACGCAGTGCATAAAGATTATAAAAAAAAAAAAATAGAAGACTACCCAAAAAATTTCACTGAAAAATTATTCTTTGCAAGGATAATTCTTCTAAATTTTACCTGTTCCGCATCTTTCTATTGTCCATTATTCCGTCTCACATGCTATCCACGTGGATGACATTGTAAGCATGTGTCGTAAATCCTGAAGACTTGAACGCGTGTACACGAAGCCGCTGAACAGCGAGCGGGTGTGTAAGTACGCGCGTGTCTCTGTGTACAGGGAAACCGGGAAGAGAGGCAAACCGTACTGAGAGAAACGAGATTTCGCGCGAATCGATGGCTAATAGCCTCCCCGCTGTAATTAATGCAACAAGTTGATACCTAACACTTATCTACACTACTACTGGTTTCACGGTTAACCCGCCCACGAGCTTCGAAGCGTGTGCCCATCGCCAATCGAAGCCCAAGTTTTCAGTTGCCTCCGCTGCCTTTTGTCCACTTCATTCAGCTCTTTGAAAACTCATTTTACGAGGCATGATTTATAAATCCTGCCATTATCCACGCTTGCATTTTTTATTTTGTTAGTGTGTTCTAATATTTTTATGTTGTTACCGTCGATTTTGTAATGTTTATTTATTGTATTCAGTTAGCGAGGTTTAGCGTGTAGAACGTTTTGACAGGGGCGTAGAAATTTTTGACAGATTGGTGGGAAGTTTTATTTGGAATATTTATTCAGTTGTAACGATTCGGAGTTTTATTACTTTTATTATACGGTTGCAATGGGAAAGATAGGAATATATTATTGTTTTTTACAGTTTTCAAGGGTAACATTTTTAAATATTTTGTAACAAATGCTGGTAATAGGTATCTTCCTTCAGCTCGAATACGAGTATTAGAAATTAGCAAATTTTTAATTTTTTCTAACACACGATATAAAGTCTTTTGGCACTTCTTAGTGAAATTATTTTTTCAATAATTGATCAAAATTTACACTTGCTGTAAACTTTGTTGAATGATGAATTTTCGAAAAGTAATTACCTAGAATATAAAAATATGTATTCTAAATAACGATGACAATGGGCGACTTTCGTATAATAATAATATTTTAATAATTGAAAACGAAAAAACACCCACTATATCATTTCCTCTTCGTATCGAATAAAATAAACACGAAAAACTTTTAGCTAACAAAAAAACAGCAGCAAGTACTAATAATCAAACAGGATATCCTTTTGAATAATTTCAAAAACAACCATAATCCTTTTTTCCATTACAAAGTGTGAAAATAAAATAAATTATAATTCAATTAGTAGATTTTCTTTGCTCCTCTCAAGAAAAGAGTGGACAACTGTTTAAAGAAAGATTTAAATTGATAAGTTAATTGCAGCGTTGGATCTGCAATTTTATGAAGGAACTTAAAAGACAAACGCGTGTAAAAATCGCGGTGATCTTCGTTTGCGGTTTCGGGGGAGGGATGTAAAAACTAGGGGTAAGAACCCCTCTGATCTCCATTCAAGTGTATTACGATCTCGCGCACTTTTATTAACCCTCCTCGCTGTTTCAATTTTAACGTGTTGCTGGAGTTTGCTGTTTTAAATTTATCTTTTCGCGGATTCCCATTCAATTTCAAAATGTATACCCTTTTTTCGTGGTGATGCATTCTTTACTATAAATATCGTTGATCAAATAGAATTTTTTCTAGCAACAATGTACAGTTTGCACGAATCACAGTTTTTATCGAAATTGATTTTAATTATTGAATCGTTCCTGACAACAATAAATTATTTACCCCAGATATTACAAATGAACATAGGTACATTCAAATGTTTGCAGATTCGTTTACAAAATAGCTTTAAATTTTTAAATTTGGCAATTTCATTTTAAAATGTAGCGAATTCGCCTCCTTTTTCGAGTCAGAAATGAAGCGTGTGCGACGAGTTTTCAAAAAAATCATTCGAGTGACAGGTTCGCTCGTTATTGCAACTGAAAAAGTAAATACGGGTATAAATCTCGGAATTTTCACGTTAATTCTCGTATTTCACGGAATTTCAAAAACGCGCACTGTAGCGCGCTGTAAAACATGAAAAGGAGATAAATCAAAAACTCTTATGCAACCGTCAGCGCTTTCATATTAATTGGAATTCGATTAGTATATCTGTCGTTGCTAATTCTGTGAGAGTCAGTAAAAAGCTGATGGGGTTTATCACATTAATCCTTGTTTTATTTTACAACTGGAATTTTGCAACTAACATCGAACATCGTCCAATTGACGATCGTCGATTTTGATAACATTTCATTTTACCCAACATCACAGTTGAAGCCAATATAGTTCACTTTTACCCAATCAAACGGAACTGCAACTATAAAAATTTCCAATCCTTCTCTTCCCACTGAAAAATTAACGTCAATTTTGCTTTTCTTCCAAGCAGACTTACAAAACACACCAACTTTAATCGAATACTACTTTTAGAGTATCTTGTAATTTCCAGAAAAGTAATAGAAAAATACAAAAATCTCTAAAGCGTATAAAAATATTTTTAATGCAAATTCAATAAAATTCGTTAGGTGGTTATAAAAATTTGTTTAAAGAATAAAATTTTCTCTTCGTTTTACAACGCTCTTGAATTACTTCAGTCGTGGTTACATTAATTTCCTTTTACCTTTTTCTTTATATTAGAGATATAAATGTTTTCCAGGTATAATACAGAAAAACGATGATAATTTGAAAACAACGCAATAAAATATTACTTTTGTTATTATTATAAAAATGTCCAAAAACCGATTTAGCAGTTCAGTAACTGGTGTTACAGCTGGAAGTACTTGCAAAAGGAAATGTCGCAGAAAACGCTCGAAATGTGACGGAATTTACAGTATCGTGGTGGTGGAACGAATACGTTTCGCGGAACGCGATGAAATGGTACTCTGCCAGCCGTTTCCCGTTTTTTCGATTACGGGGGATTGGTAAATATTCGACGAATTCTGGACCCGCGACTGGCAGAGCCGATATACGCGTAGCATAGTTATTGGTTACGCGTTTATAATTGATATTACACCCGCGCTGCGCGGCAACCCGCTCGTGAAATTTACTGACGATTGCTGGCCGTTGTTTCGGCTGTTCGTCCGTGTTTGCCCTGGTGAAAAATATTTCCGATTTTAAAAGCTCGATGCCGGTTAAACGAAAAATATATCCTACCTGAGGGCGGTAGCTGCGACGAGCGTTGTTAATCTGGCGTTTTCAGTCGTCGATCAGTTTGAAGTTTCGTTTTTTTTTTACTCCCCCGTTTTGAATTCTTTCGCCCACGAGGCAGGGTTTGACGTTTCACTCATTCAGATCGCGATTTCTCCGTTCTGCTTCTTTGTCTCCGTTTGGACGTATGGTGTTTTATTAGCGATTTGCGGGGACTGTGTCGAAGTCAAAACTTGTTGAAAGATCGAGGACTTTAATTTTAATTGTATTTAGTTTGGCGATTTAATGAAATGAGGTTTGGTGATTTATTTTGGGAAATGAGCATGTTGATGGCTTTCAAATTTGTATTCGTTTGAAGTGGGTGTGCTTGAAGGTGTTGGAGAATGAGCAGGGCCGCATTTGCCACAAGGCGCATTAGGCTGAGGGCCTCAGTCTCTATGGGGCCATTTTAAAAATGTGTATGAATTTGATTAACTGAAATAAACTTGTTTTTCTGAGACCTCATAATGATGTTGAGCCTAGGGCCTGCAAAGGTATAAATGCGGCCCTGAGAATGAGGTATAGCAAAGTAAAATCTTAATATATAAAGCAGAAAGTGTTTGTGTGTTTGTCTGTCGCCTAAAAACTTTCGAACGGTAAACTCTGGGGTCACGAAATGTGTCCCAGCTCATTATGCCTAGCTGATCCAGATGAATGTGACTGTTTTCACAAAAAAGTAAGTAAAAAATTTTTTTTTTATAAAATCAGAATCTAAATTTCGGGTGAAGCCGAGTAGTAAAGATGGTCATACGTAAATCGAAGCACTGTAATGAAATGGACGAAGAGTGAATGAAGAGTAATTTGGAAATCCTTGGAAGAGTATCCACCCATTTTCGTGTGTTTTGAAAGTTCTCTTTTGCGCAATAAGTATAATAGGAAATTGTCATATACATATGTATAAAGTTGTTTCTTGGAAATTAACCTTTTCTTAATGTTGATACTATTTTCCACCTCTGTTTTGAGAATTTATCTTTTATTTCATTTTCCAACTTTGTTTCTCCAATTTTAATACATAGGATGGTGAAGAGACAAGGCTCAGCCAAAGCTGCTATTAGGGCTAACCTCTATATAGAAGGAAACCTCGAGAATCAGCTGCGGAAGGGCTTTATGTAACTCCATGGTTCCCTATCAAACAGTGACAAATTCCCTATTCCACTAGTGACAACTAATTGTAAGACAAATTACTAAGAATTCATGAAAAATGTCCACAAGAGGACCAGCAGATCTCCAGTAAACCTCTATAAGATCTTCATAGCTTGAACAAATAACGAGATCTACCATCTATTATTACCTAGGACTCTTTACCATTTACCAAGCAGTTCATCCTGAATAATCCTTTCCCAGATCAAAGTACTCCAAGCACTGCACCCGCACATTCGTCCCGCCCGTAGAATCTTCCCCAACTTTTGGACACTCCCGAAACCTCCCCGAGACACCCATACACTCCTGGCTGCTATGAAAATTTCACCTCCTAGTTCCACAACGATACCAGGATCCACGGAGGCCGGCCTTTTATCGCAGTTAGGAAGGGGTTTCCCTCCAGCTGGGCTTAAGATTGGGCAGGCCTGGCAGCCAGCCTGATCCAGCCCCGGCATAAAAGCGTCTTTCCACCCTCAAAGTCCGTGGATACACAATTAGGGAATGGCGCAGCCGTGGATATCCCTGCCAATTCCTGAGAACCTTCTCCCCCGGTATTAAACGCGAACCCCCGTTCTCGAGGTGGCGGTTCATAGAAAAGAAGACGCAGAGCGGGACAGGGGGGAAAGAGAGCAGAAGAAGAGAATGGGAAAGAGAGACGCTGGCTGGGCTAGGTTTTAGCCTCTAAATGGGACTTGGTCGGAAGTTTCTGGCAGTGCGGTTGCCAGCCCTTTGCGCCGTGTATGCACCTGCAGGGAGGATGAAGGGCTGGAAGGTTGCAGGGCTGATGCGTGGGGGTGAGGTAACGAAGGCTAGGTCGCCATATAATTACCGTTAATTGAATTCTTAGTGGCGACCGTCCAACCTACCACCTACGAGACGCTCTGGACCCCTGGGGCTCCTCCGCTTGTTGGGGCATGCGAGTGTGCCTGTGTGTATATTTACGAACGACTGTGACTCGACAGAGCCTTAATGGATCGAGAAATTATTGCGCTGGATCCTCTGGAGGCCGAAATCATTTCGCCGCTTGTGTTTCTTTCACCTGAAATTGGGCGTGTGGACTGCGCTCGGTTCTTCTACGGGGTGTCGTGTTTTAATCTGTAAATGGAAGGGCGCGGGGCAAGAAGGCTTCGATATGTCGTCCGGGGGTAGTTGTTGTGTGTGGAGGTGGGGAAATGTTTGGGGATGCAGGTACTTGGAAGACTTTCGAGCTCTTTTACTGGCTTTCTAATGGTGTTTATGTTCTTTGTTTTTGGCAATTGAAGCTTGAAAAAACGTATTGTGCGTTGGAATTAAATAGGTAGAGGTTTCGTGAGCCATTATGGAGTTTGTAGGAATTGATGGGGGACGAAAGGTGTAATAGTAAGATCGTCTGCCAAACCTCGAATCTAAATAGTCATCGTTAACCTCGAAACTTGTACTGTGCAGTGGAGGGGATAGGTGGCTCCACCTACTTCACTCCTTTCTGCTTGGACATGCGCATTGGATGCCTCACTGTTGCCTGATGAACCTACGATGGATCTACCTAATCTCACAAGGGAAGTTTGGCTACTCGAAAATGCAAAAAAATCGGAAACTTTGGGGAAATATAGCTCAAGTGATGCTAGTAACGTAATTATTTTTTTATTCGGCAATAAAACGGTCCTAAGGGTGACAACACCTTCTCAAAGAAATTGTGAGTTTTCATATTATCGTGAATATCTGCGAAACCGAAAGAGCTATCGAAAAAAAGCTGAATTCAAAGTTTTATGGTTTTCGATATCTTACAATATGGTGATAAAGAATTGTCCAAAAAAAAAGGGTAGTGGGGTTAAATTTGGAAAAAAGTAATGTTTTTCGAAAATTCTTTAGCGCCGCTTTATAGGGTATAAAAAACCATAGAACTTTGAATTTAACTTCTTTTTGATACCTTTTACAGTTTCGTAGATATTTACAATAATCTGAAAACGCACAAATTTTTGGAGGGTGTGTTTTCACCCGTAGGACCGTTTTATTATCGAATCAAAAAATAGTTACGTTACTAGCATCACTTGAGCTACATTTATGCAAACTTTCAGATTTTTTGAATTTTCCATTTACCGAACTTCCCTGGTCAGTTTAGAATCATTTCTACTGTATGACAAGGGAGGACAATTTAATAAAATTGCTTTTCAAATAGCAGTCCTGCGTAAGGTTCGTCGCTTACCAATTTCGAGGAATTCTAGAGCAATTTTTGGGGAGAGAATTAAAAATTGGTGACAAAATGATATCACTGCACATTACTCTGTTTTACTTTGTTTTGAATTCTATTTTATTTTGAAAGATTAGAAATGCCTAATCCTATCAAAATATATGAATGTTTCAGAGAACTCCACGAAAAACACCACAGTAAAATTGCAACGAGATTATTCTGAAATGAACAGTACAATAATGAACATGACTACTTCTCTTAAAAATCGTCTACACGCATAATTCTTCCTACTACGTCTAACTAATGACACTTAAAAATTCTCGTAAACAGAATTTCCATGTCCACATTCCTCCTCTACCCATCACAATCAGTACCCTAAATTAAAACTATCCCTATATTAATATATATAAAACAAAGCCTGATACTGAGCATTCACCTAATTATCGTACCTACCCAACGAAATTCGTTCGATCAACGATCAATTGCAACAAAATTGCTCTCGCGAAGCACGATGGCCGCCCTTCAATCGGTGAATCATTCCCACCCCGGCAAGTGCCCCGCCAACGAATTCAATAACGAAGATTAAAATGTAACCGTCGCCCTCATTATACCAAATTACACTGTCAACGGCGATAACAGTGAACCGTTCCCCTCCCCATTAACAAGCCGCCCTCGACTAGCTTCGAAAGTAGATTCCACCCCCCGGCACGCAGCAATCATCCCTTCGACGGGCGGCAGCGTTCATCCATTAAGACGGTGCACATTTGTCAAGCGGCTATCAACGTATTATCGGTAATCCGCCGCCAAAAATCGCTGCCCCCGTTTGTCAGGAAGGTGCGAACGGGGGTCGGTCGCGGCGTCGTGACGCGACTCGCGTAACTCAATTATCATTTCAATTAAACGAATTGTTTTAATTGATTTAATTTTTTGACGTCCCGCCGCGATGATGCGCCGAAGCTTAAATCATCGAGCACTGGTCGGGCGGGAGTGGCTGTCGATGGAAAATGTAAAATATCGCCGTTGCAGCGCGACCGTTTCAGAGGTGGGAAATTAAATTTAGCCGGTGCTGCTGGGGCGACGGGAACACGCTACCTAGCGTGTTCGTGAAACGCGCGTCCGCGGAGAATGATTTTTGAAATTGACCCGGTGACTGTGGAATAGTTATGCCCGCGGCTGCTGGCTGGGATTTTTTAAAAAATTTCTCGCGGGGAAACGAAGAAAATATGACGTTTGCAACGATCTGAGTAAATTTGTGGTATATGTATTGAAAATGCGCAGGGAACCCTTTTCTGCGTTGGTTACGTTTTAAGAGGGCCCTTATTAATTATTTTTGCGAATGATGATGAATGATGAATCATTGAGCGAATGATGATGTGATTTTTATGAATTTTTTTCAAGAAGAAAAGACTGAAAAATATTTGTGGCTTTTATTGATACACTCGATAGGGTGTAAACAACAATTTTTGTTTCATGTTTTCGGTCTTGATGCATTTTCTAGGTGGCGCTTTGTGCAGCACTGCCAAAAAGAGTCTAAAATCTGAAATCAAAAATCGAAAAAAAAATTAAAAATTTATATCAATGGTTTTCGCATTATCCTCTATCGCGGCAAAAAGCACAAAACTTTCGATTATTGGTGCACATTCGAACGAAATAGTACAAAAAACTGGGTAATTTTACGCATAAATGTGGAAATGAAAAAAAAAACGTGTTTCAAAAATTTACTTTAGAGGATGATGCGATAGCGAATCCAATCACGAATGAAATACCTCAAGGTTTTTTGGAATCGGTTCATTAAATCTTCTGATATCATGGTTGCCATTTAGGTACCTAGGTATATCTTTTTGGCAGCGTTGCACTAAGCGCCACCTAGAAATTGCATCAAAACTGAAAACATGAAACAAAAATTTTTATACCCCAACGAGTGTATTAATAAAAGCCAAAAACATTTTTTAGGATATATCATATCCTCTTCTTGTAAAAAAATTCATAAAAATCACCTATTTTTGATCCTTTAAACTAATTACTCACACTTAAATTCCATTTCAGAAAAGAATTTTTAAAACACTTTCTGATCGCGTCTCGATATTTCTCTAAATCAAACAGATGCATACAAAACGTGTTCTGAGATGCAGCAGAAAAAGGTTGAACACCAAGTTAAACACTTCGTCAAGGATCAATAGCTGGCGTAGAGACGTAATTGCAACCTCCAGGCTCAGTTCTCCGTAACTTCTGTGTGGATCAAGATCCTGGGTCGGAATGGAGAGAGATTATCGATCTTGAGCGATTAATTCCGCCGCTCGACACACCTGACGACCTTTTCTACCTTCGCCCCGTTACTCTCGCGAAAGAATCCTGCCGATCCTCACCGTTACTTTGACCAGTCACGAGCAACCGTGACCACCAGCCGCTCCACGACGAAACTGCACGAAATCGCTGCACTCCACGGCTGCAATTTAGAACGCAACCTTTGCATGCGTCTAAATTGCACGCTTTTGCATACCTATACACGCTTTTTTTAGGGAGAAGTAGGACATTTTTTTGGTACCGTGGGTTTAGATCCAATTATGAAAATTAGATGGGGTTAGATTTATAACAGCATATTGCTGTACTTCGAGTTTGTATAGTTCATATTTGAATCGATTATTTCGAAAAGGGAACAAGTCAAATTTTTGGCAATAGGTATTCACTTTTTTGGTATTTTCCGCTTCTTCAGGCTTTAGTTCACCGTTTCCTTTGCAAAGGTGGCAAATTTTCGCCCTTTACACAAGGGTGTCCACAGACTTTTTGGGGACTTTGAGAAACAGTAAAATTTAAAATTAAAATTTAAAAATATTCACTGCTTTAGTAAGTAAACGTAATAAAGATTAGTTTTTAAAAATAAGCGATTTTTTACCACGGTTCTAAAGGGGCCAAACATTTAGGTCTCGCCAGATTTCAAGAATTTTTATGAAGCTTTAACAAGTTGGCCTATAACCTGTTGATCTATCCTGATTATATTCTTCATTTTATCCAAGCTCTCGTATGATTTTTTTTGAAAACTTAGTATGATGTGTTTGAGTTTGTCTGTATTGTTTTGTATTGACTTCGCATTGATTTTTCAGTTCTATGTAAATTCCTTGTTCGATATCCTCTATTTTGAAACGGGAATAAGTCGAAATAACAAAAGATGAAATTTGACCACATTAACCATTTTTAAAATCAATGAAATTTTACTGAACACAAGATACTTAATCGAAGAGTACAACCAAGTTTAATTGTTCTAACATTTAATTATATAGACATTAAACTTTTGTTTCATTTCCTGTAGTATTAGTTTTTGAGGACCTATCCTCTTTTCGAAATTATTCATTCCTTTACAGTTATCTTTGTTTCTTTTTTATTTTTTTTGTGTTATGATTGAATTGAATTTTAGGGAAGATTAAACACATTTCTTTTTTCTTTCTTCTGCATTTATTATAATACAATACTTTGTCTAATGTAAAATATTTTTTTGTTTCATTACAGGTGAGTCTTGATCGCTGACACACTGTGTATAGAATTTCTACATGTGGAGGCAAATTGAAGAGAAACACGATATTTAAGGTATTTTCCATAACAGTGCAAATGACTATCTACTTCAATTTTCATTTCTTGTTCTGTTTAGCTTGTAACAATTCTCATCTTGAGCTTTTAAACTAAATTTTTCATTATTTCAATGTGAAGTTTCTCCAAAAAGTTGTCCATAAATAGAATTCATTTAAGTTTAATCCTTTGGTGAGCTACACATTTGGGGGTCGATCATAAATCTTTTAAATTTCTCAGAAATTAATTCAACATCCCATAACATCAACAAAATTATCTTCTTCAATATTCCATCAACGAATTCCTTACTTAAAACTACATTCTTCTTCAACTTCATGTTTTAAACAAACTCGTCAAACCTCAAAAGCGTCATCATCCCCTTCCACTATAAACGAAAAATTTGGTGCTTGCCATTACATTTTCGACACAAATTAGCACAAAAGATTCTCATCGGTGGTTCTCACAAATTCACCCAGCATGCTCATAACAAGAGAACCAAGAATATCATCGTGAAATTCAGTTCTAACACACATGCACATATACGTGGAACGTTCACCTTCCGCGCACCATGACGAGGTTCGCATCATCGCGCGTTTTTGCAATAAATAACGACGAAGTACAGTCGACCAGGAAGGAAACACCGTGAATCCACAGCGTCCGTCCAATTTTTCTCTCCCCTCGGTGGTAGCAGAATGATTTGGGGTAGGGGGGGGGGCGATCGGGTGTGCGGCAAAATTGAAAATTGCCATAATACACCGGCAGTTATGGTAATACCCGGTAATATGCTCGCGCGTGCGCGCTTATACCGCATCGTTTCCAGCTGACTTTTATGCTAAACTAACCACCAGCTCGTCCTGACGATGCACGTAACACCTAAGTTCCGCGAGCTGCTGCTGGCCGAGAGAAAGTATAATAATCAAGGGGTCGACTACTTTCTACCGCGGAACGCCTGAAAAACTACTCCCGACTGCTCACGGTAGCTAGATACCATCTCTTTTTTCTGCGAGGGTCGCGGGGTCGATCAAGTATAGGTCTGCGCAATATAGTCGAGGGTGACACTCGCTGTGATAATGTTTTTTTTTATCAGGGATATTTACGATTGGATAAAATTGCAAAGCCGGTTGCTGTGCACCACCTATCGTGCTAGCGTGGCTTTTAGCGTATCCATAATTTATAACAAAATAGCTGTAAAATTCCACTTTTCGAAATTCCACAATGAATGAGAAAAATTCACGACCGAAATATTCGTAGTGTATCTTACTACATACTGTCAAAATTTGAAGTCCATTTATTCATTAGACATCGAGAAATTTTGACAATCCCAAAACAACTTTTTTTCGTACAGTTGAATTTCGAATATTTTGTAACGATTTTCCTTTCATTTCAGTATCCGAATGGTATACTTTTAGTATACTACGAAATTGCAATAAAGAAGGCACTACAACAGATGTAAAAATTTCAGAATTTCGGAATTTCGGAATTACGGAATTACGGAATTTCGGAATTACGGAATTACGGAATTTCGGAAGTTCGGAAGTTCGGAATTTCGGAATTACAGAATTTCGGAAGTTCAGAATTTTGGAAGTTCGGAAGTTCGGAATTTCGGAATTACAGAATTTCGGAAGTTCGGAATTTTGGAAGTTCGGAACTTCGGAATTACGGAATTATGGAATTACGGAATTACGGAATTACGGAATTACGGAATTACGGAATTACGGAATTTCGGAACTGTGGAACTTTGGAACTTCGGAATTTCAGAATATCCCATTTCATGCGAGTACAATGCTTTCCTCCAAAAGTACCTACTATCGACTCGCATCGTTCCTTCGCCTAGAGTTCCAACATCTCCGAGTCTAAAATCTATCGTGGATCCGCACACGCTCGCCACGCTCTTTCATCGTCAAAACTCGCTGGGAGGGTAACGAATTAGCCCCGACAGCCGCGATTAATCGCGCGAGTCCTCGCGTCAGCCTTATTCCGCGTACGAGTGCATCATTCACGGTCCCCGTCGCTATACTGACGCCTTTCCATTATCGCCGCCAGTCGGAGATAAGTTATCGCGGCCTAACATCATCGATCTGGTCGCTTTGCATTTCGATTACGAGGCTCGAGAGGGATGCGGCCGCTGTCGTTGGCTAACTGACGCATAACCGCGGCCTAGATGCAGCCCCGTGGCTTCGTTGCATCTCGCAGCGGGCTAATTGAAATCTACGACTTTGAACTTCGCCGTCGAGGGGGTGCGCGGAGGGATATTAACGAGCCCGCGTAATGCATGCAGCGCACCAATAACGGACGATTTGTCGCCCGATCGCTAATCACTGATTACGCGTGTCTCGGTTAACCGTGACGCGAGTTTCTTCGAGTGATTTGTGCGCCCGCTGCCGCGCGCGGACGCGCATTCGTCCTGGTAAATCCTGTTACCGTAACTTCCTGCACGGTTTTTTGAGGTGCGAGGGTTTGATCGTGTTTGCCGTGGTTTGGAGCACCTTTGTTTTTAGGTAATGGAGATTTGAATCATTTGGTCTGGCTGTGTGTACGTTCGCAATGGTAAATGTGGTTATCCTGACTTCGTATATATTTTTTTGGGATACTGGAGTTTGGTTGTGTTTGTGATGGTTTGGATCACGTTTGTGGTTAAGTGACCAAGTTTCGAATCGTTGGTTAGACTGTATAATTGATGTTGATTTGCTGACAATGTTAACCCCTCAACGACACACTAAATTTTAGAAAAACGTTAAAAAATTACAACCTTTTTTATGTTTCTATTTTACTGTATAAATGTTTATAAACTGGGATGAAACACTGTTTTCCGAAAAAGCGGTTATTTTTTATTCTATCGAACGTAATATTGCGAAGGTGGCATTTTGAGACTGTTTGCAAGAAACATAACATTACCGAGGTGGGTCTTAAGCGGTTAAATCCTGGTATCGTGAATTCTTATACAATTTTCGCAGTGGCAGAATGGGTTGTGGGTGGTTTCATGTTGTGCTTATGGTAGGTTGAACCATCCTTATGTTTTGAGGGTGAAACATTGAATCATTTGACCTGGCTGTTTTCAGGATGTAAATTTGTTATAGTAAATGGTATTTAAAGAAAATTGACAGAAGGTTTTTGATAATGTAGAAGTATTTAAAGAGATGATTCTTTGAGGGAGTGGAGAATATTAGGATGACCTTAGGGTGCCCATACCTACTTCTTCTAGAACCCTGTTGGACATGTCAACTCAGATAGCCTAAGAAACAGTCAAAGCACTAAATTAACACCTTTATTACATTCTGTACACGCCCAATTAAAAATGCACCCAGTATTAACTAAGAACTTATTAATTCACTACTTCACTAAATCTTCAAAAATATCTCTTATGAATTCCAAGAAGTAAATAAAGAAAAAAATGGCTAAATAAAGAGAACTTTTCCTCAAAAATAAAAAGTGTTCCAAGATTCACAGCCAGTCACCTTCGATGCACCGATCGATGCATACATAGTGCATACGCGTGCATCGCGGTGCGCTTCCAACTGCATTTGTCGCGTAACGCGTTGACTGGATCGCGGCTGCGCTCGATGATTGGACTCTCAAAGTGTGCAGTAGGTTCGCGTCAAACTGTGACGCAGGTCATCGCACATTTTTCGAACACCGAGTACATCGACCTGCCCGCGCCAGACGACGCACCGACCAGGAGTGCAATTTGCAGACAATCCGCGACGATGCAACGGTGGGGAACAAAGGGTATTTTTTTATTTACCACCCCGCTGGATTCAGCGACAAGCTGAGAGCGCTACGAATCGCTGCTAGCGCCGAACGAGTCACAAAACACGACGAGCTCTATAGAAGATTTCCTGTTCTGAGATCCTTTCTGCAACTTTTAATATTTCTAATGCCTTTGAAAGTATTTTCAATTCCAAATATTTCGCAGATTTTTTTAAGTATTTTTAGATGTTTAGATCTATGAGATTTTCAAGATCGAGATTTTTAAACTTTGGAGACTTGAGATTATTGAACCTTTGAAGGTCGTAGGTAGTCGTGCGAGATTCCACACAACATTTCCACATTTTACGCGAATTCTAGGTTCGAGTAGTACTCAAATTTTGTATAAGACACGAAGTTATATGAAAAATGTTGAATATCTGGATTAATTCCATTTTGTTTAAATCGATTCCATTCCTCTTCCATTACAACAAAAAGGCGTTGTTGAAAAATTCTGAAAAGAAAACTGCGTTTATGTATCGGTATTTGGAAAAACGACACATCCCGCGAGCTTCGTACTCGATGACGCATGACGGCGTTACGTCAGGTGAGTCGTTATGAATTATTCTGGTCTCTTGGATGACTGTGGCGTTCGAAATTTATGAAAACTGTCACGGCTGATTAAATACGTTCCACCTGGAAATTTGCTTCACGCAGAACCTTCGTTTCTTTATAAAAATCGGAGCATGGTAAGCATTTCGTGGCTTTGCTTAATATTTGTTAAAAGGAATATAAACACCGGTTTATCATTCGTTTATAGTAATTTGAAGGAATCGTATGAAATCTTCAGATAAGAATAGAAATAGAATAATTCATTTAGTAGACTGAGTTCCATATTATTTTTTGTAGCAGCTGGTTTGTAGCTTCCTGAATAGCTGTAATTTAATATTTTTACAAGTTAGTATATCGGCCACAGTTGTAGTAATTTCTAAGTCCTGCAACATAATTCGTACAAAAGTCAAAAACTATATCTTAATTTCAATAAAAATCCCAACACAGTCTTACAAATTAAAATACTTGTATTTATCTGCCATTTGCAATAAAAATCTTATGAACTAACAAGCATTGGTGAAATCTTGGACTCGATTTTCATTTTCAGATTTTTAGACTTCAGGAATCAATGTTGAACTCGTAACTTTCAAAATTTTTTAGTTCTTAGATTCCTAATTTCTGATACTCACGAACTCTCGAGTTCCTGGATTCCCAAATTTATTAACACCTACATTTTCAATGGCTGAGTCTTGGATTCCTGGATTCTTAAACGACGAAGTCGATAATGTAAACCCTTCAATTCACGATCAATCATCCTTGTAGACTCTTACTCAAGGATTTTTATAGTTGCGCCAGCATATGTGGGCTCTCAAATTCACAAACACTCGAATTCAGAGACTCTCGTGTTTACAAAATCTGCCATTCACGAATTTGTAGACTGCCACAGTACTGGAAATATTCATTGCATCACTCTCAAATTTACCTACGCAGGATTTTATCGTATCCAACTTATTTTGGCCACCCATTTTTGCGATAAATAAATTTTGCAATAATATTTGCCTAGTATTAATAATAAGAGAGTTGTAAGTGATGACGTATTTATTCGAGTGATGCAATAAATATTTGCAGTACTGCAAATGCAATCATTTTCCAATTCCAAAATTCTTTTATTTAATATTTTTTAAATCAAAACATTTCACGTTGTTCACATTAGTTTACACTAGTTGTTTGAATCACCCACTATTTTTCTACGAAAAGAGTAATCCTTGCAGCCCGAAAGCATCGTACAGCAATATTTCCCCAGAAAACATCTCGAAACCGGTGTTCTCGATCAGCTCGAGCGGCGTTTCAACGTTAAAGCGACACAGACCTCGTTGATCTGTTCACATAAGACGTGTAAGTGTATAAAGCGCGAGCCCCGCGAGCATTCTCACGCACACAGAACGAGGGAAACCGCGTGCTACCAGCAGATGTGTTCCACCCATTCTTGTTGAGGATGCCAAGACTTCTGACAATGAATTTCGACCTCAGAAGCTCTTGCCTGGCTGACTGTGGCAGTAAAAAGGGGGCATTTCGAAACTGGCAAATATTTGGTCGTCGGTGTTATGCACTTGACTGATGAAAAATGGGATCGATGGTCCAGCATCCACGACGTTTTTTCCATCCTCCAGGTCTGTTGAAAAGATCTTGATGGAAGTAGTTGATCTACAAGTGGTCGTAATTTTAGTGACTTCGAATTCGATTTCTTGAGTCGTTAAGCAAAGGGGTCATTGAGTACTGTCAAATTTTGATTTGTAAAGTTACAGAAATTTGTATGAACATTAGATTAAAAGTATAATAGTTTGATTAGACCTGCTAACTTTGAATGAAAATTAAACTGTTCGATTTGTATTTTGTATTTTGTAGGGGTAGTAACTTGAAAAGTGACACAAAATTTCAAGTTTGGACTGATCCATAAGATTTAATTATCAGTTGCAAAAAAATTCTGTCTATGTATCAGTTCAGTTTCTAAATTATGGCTATAGTTAAATTTCGAATTTTACGATATTCGAATATCTAGATATCCAAATCCGTGAATATCTATTAAAATTCGAATAATCGAGACATTAGGTACTTAAATATTGGTGAAATCATATCAGTGACTCTATCTGATAATATTTTATAAATTCTTATCAATTACGATTAGCATTGATATGAATTCAGCTGAGTAAACGAAACTTTTGTGCTCCTCCGTATTTGTACGTAGCTTGTTTATAGCTACGATTTCATACCTTATTGTGTATGACAACATGTGCATAGAAATGTACATAAACAGATAATAACGTAAGCGTAGAGAGCAAGTCGTTCAGTCATTTTATCAGATTCACATACTTAGTGGACAATACACACACTACCGCTGGAAAATATTTGATCACTTGTTACATTTACGTTTGATAACAGAGGAAATATATAGAATAAAACATAACATATTTGATTATTATTTGTCTTTATCAAATTGCTGATTCGCAAATTTATCACTTTAATCCCTGGATAAGGCTATTATTGTTACTTTTTATGAGACTGTACTGTTCACATTCTAATAAGTCATAATCAATTTTTCTTTTCAAAATTGTTCAACGACATTTGAATGTTGGTAATTATTTTTTTGACAAGGAACCATTTGCTCCAGCAAAATCAACAGTTGTATCTGAGAAAGAAGAAGACTATAGCTGTCATTAATAATCAAATTGCTTCTGGAAACCACTTTCAAGATAAGAAAATAGAATGAAAAGATTGATATCAGCTAAGAATTATGCAAACTGGACCACAGACATGTGAAGAAACGTTCTATTTTTTCTTTCATCAAACGTACGTACCTACAACAAATGATCAAATACTTTTAGACGAAAATTTCGAACACGAATAATTTATTCGAATAGTATGGAGTACTCAAATATTCGAATAATTTTGAGTAATCGAAGAATTCAAAGTGTTCGAATTTCGGATTGTACCGAATACAAATCTAAACGTGAAATGTGTTTTCACACATTATTGTGTTATTCTTTTCATATTGGCCTTTACTATTATTTATTTTTCAAATGTTACATTTGAAACTTTATTAATCTTTCATTTAAATTTAGGGACGTAATGTATTTAAATGTTGAATCATAATGCTCATTAATAGTAATAGTAGTAATTTTATTCTTATTATTCATAACAAAACTAGTTTTAGTGGGGAAAAACAGAAACATTAACGTTTACTGGTGCAAGGAAGCTTCTCTTTGCCATTACAATATTCCCTGGTGTAAAGAAAGTACGTCCTGATACAGAACTCCAAATTATTCGAATAATATTCAAATATTCGAAAACTCCTAATTATACAAATAATGTTCGAATATCCTAAAACTCCTAATTATTCGAATAATATTCGAATATCCTAAATCTCCTAATTATTCGAATAATATTCGAATATTCGAAACCTCATAATTATTCAAATAATATTCGAATATTCAAGAACTCCTAATTATTCGAATAATGTTCAAATATTCGAATTATTCAAATATCAAATTCGAATATTCGAATTATTCAAATATCAAATTCGAATATTCGAATTATTCAAATATCAAATTCGAATATTCGAATTATTCAAATCTCAAATTCGAATACTTATATTTATTCAAATCTCAAATTCGAATACTTAGAATTATTCAAATCTCAAATTCGAATACTTATATTTATTCAAATATCAAATTCGAATACTTAGAATTATTCAAATCTCAAATTCGAATACTTAGAATTATTCAAATCTCAAATTCGAATACTTAGAATTATTCAAATCTCAAATTCGAATACTTAGAATTATTCAAATCTCAAATTCGAATACTTAGAATTATTCAAATCTCAAATTCGAATACTTAGAATTATTCAAATCTCAAATTCGAATACTTAGAATATTCGAATATTCGTAACAGCCCTAATATGTACGTTCCTACGTTATCTGTAGAATGTAATTCGAATATTTCAAATTATGCGCCTAATTCGGACCCCAGTATCCACATTTAATGATTGAAATTGCGTGGGTACTTTACGACGTAATTGGATTTCCAGAGCTTCACTCCGAACATAAGAAACATGGGGGCCGTTCCTGGAAAGCAGCTCGAACATTCGAGGAGCGTTCTGTCCCCGAATAACTTTTTGGCGCGGGAGTAGTCCAGCGCGGTAAAAGTCGTAGAAAGCGAGCGATTTCCCGTGCTTCTGGGGATCTTTTTAGCGATGACTCGAGGTTTCTGCGAGCGACTTTCACACGTGGGCTTCCTGCAGTCGCGCAGCCGTCTTACCCGTCTAATTATATCTTACTTTGTTTGAGTACAACGCACCTTTCGACACGCGGCCGCCACCTCTTCTCTTTCTTCGCCCGCCCCCGCCCGCTCTTCGCCTCCCCGACAACCCCGGCATCCCCTTCTCGAAGGCCGATTGGATCGTGGCCAAATCGAACGAAGCGCTCATTAAGTCGTACTACGAATTAGGCAAATTTGCCTTCCAGAAGGCGATCGGTTTGATAACGATGTGGGGAATACCACGTCGCTCGTCGAGCAGACGCTTTTCCTCTTCCTTTTATTCGGCTGTCTTCGTAGTATCTTGTCTCTTGGTTGCATTCGTTGTTTGAAGGTTCCGCGAGATGAGATAAAGATCGAGGTAGGTATTTGATTTGGGAGTCAGTGTTCGTATCCTACTGGCAGACACTGTTTGTTGAAGCAATGTATTGCGGGCAAATATTTTTGGTGGTATTTAGTGTGATTTTTGGCAGTGTTTGGTCATAAATGCTTTCGATGAAATACTCGTTTAGGGGATTCGTCGTTGTAGAGTTTGACTCGTGGAAATTGGGTTTTAGAATGGTATCGGGATATTTGAATTATATTTATATTATAGTTGGAAGAAATATGGCTGCTAGAGGGCCATTCATGTGAGTAAAGCAATATTCTTGAGGATAATCAACGCGGAATGCCTTTTTCTCATTTACTTTAATGCCCAGAAGACCCGAAGGCCTGTTCGCTTTCATTGACATAAAGTTTTAGCTCTTTGAGGTCCCAAGCCCAAAATCTAATACATCTATTTTATTCCCGTGAGTCCTAGGTACAGGATACATATCCAAACACAACGTTTTCGTTATGTGAGCATTCCCACAAGTTCATATTTTAAACAGTGTGTATTTTAACATGTGGGACCCACGATGTGAGAAAACTATGCCCTATCTAACCTTGGCTCCGAGTTATAACCATTTTTGTACTCCAATGAATCTTAATGGCAAGCAGAAATAGTGTAACTGATTCTACTAAATGTTTGCATAACTCTTTGTAATTGGACTTGTTTTTCGTAATGGGAAATTAACAGGTTAATTTTCTGTAAATTTGTTAAGCAATCAATTCAGTGATGTATTGGAAGAAGTTCCACTTGATGTCTTACGTCGCATGTGGTTTATGCTTGTGGTTTCTTAAATTTTTTTGAGAAAATCTGCAACACGACGACTACAGGCTTGCACTCAAGGCGAAGGTGGCTATTTCGAACATTTCCTATAAAGGTAAGCAGTTGCGCAATACGGGAGTACAGAAATAGCTACAACTCGAAAACAAGGTCAAATAGGGCACATATTTGTATTAACTTTTTCGTCGTTTTTTTTGTCTCTCGTTCACCGTTGAAGTGGGTTCCACATGTTAAGAAACACCCTGCATAGACACTTGCGAATAGCGATAAAAAGCCCAACAAACTTTCATTCTTTCTGAATTTCTGCCAATTTAATTCACACTAGCTACAATACATTTCTCGACGACTTATTGTTATTTATTATTGAATGTCTTTATTGCCCTACAATTGCATTACAATTACAAATATGATTACAATGGCGAATAGGCGAGGCTCAGCATAACTGTTGCTCTACAACCTAACCTAAAAAGATGTTTAGGGCAATAAATAAAGAATTTAGAAAGGAAGAAAAGATTAAGTAACTATTAAGGAAACCGTGAGAGGATGAAAAAAAAACAGAGAACGTATATTAGGGGAAATGGAATTATAATAATAGAAGGATGTGCAGCAGCGGCGGATTTAACAGGCTGCCGATGAGCGTTACACGATTCTGTGACGCTGGCGGCCCACGCGCCATTGACAACCACTGTCGGCGCCGCACATTTTCCCAAACTCTTTCGTTTCTGTATTGTAAACAAAAGGTGTTTTACCACTTCTGTTGATGGTTTCCGGAGGAAAAATGTGTGCTGCATCGCATGGAGTAGTCAGATTTTCTCCTCGACCCTTAGTTTTTGAAATGTATAGAAAAGTATCTGCAGAAATTTGTGCATTTCGAGTGTGCTTTTCCCTTTGATCATTGTTTAAACATATTTAAATGTTTATAATTCATTAATAACTTATATCGTTGTGTTTGCGAGTATTCATAGAATAATTTGACGGAACAAGCAACCAAATAACTATTACTGTTTGAACACAAAAGATGTTCAAAGTTGAAAATTCGCATTTTTTTTCAAAGTAGAATTTCT
Organism: Andrena camellia; assembly: GCA_029448645.1. Classification (NCBI taxonomy): domain Eukaryota; kingdom Metazoa; phylum Arthropoda; class Insecta; order Hymenoptera; family Andrenidae; genus Andrena; species Andrena camellia. The sequence goes on along the minus strand of CM055678.1, from coordinate 31,288,394 downwards.
CGAACACGGAGGGTGATGACGACAAACGGTTTGTGGATTTGTTTTCAGCGCACAAAAATCTATAAGAAACGGCTATTGAATGTTACAGAACAAAATGGCTGTTGGACAGTGTAATTTCCATACCACACATCCGTAAATTTATTTCTAATTCTGTTATGTATACAGGGCGTCCCACAACGTTTGCCACCTGGGCCTTTTCCCTTAAATCCGCCACTGATGTGTAGGAAAAGCCAGAATGTGTAGGAAAAGCAACACTGCTGTCCAAAAACTACGTTCCTACCCGCGACACCCAAAACCAATTTCATCTTCCCCACCTATTCATTCTAAAACTTTGATTTTTCATTTCACCACCAAAAAACAGCCCGCCCAAAGTAGACTCCTACTCCCCTCGCCAGCGTTTTCAAGTCGCCACCGGCGACGTTCCGCGGGTAATCATCCCACGAACCCGTTACCCGGCGTCCCAGCTGTTCACCGTTTCATTAGAAAATCGCGTTGCGCCGCGGCGCAGTGTCCTGGTCAGCAGGCACGTCTAGAGGACATCGAGAAACATCCCGCACGACCCGCTTTCTCCGTTTCGTCCGCCTCCTCGCGGGGGGAGGGGAAAAAAGCCACGCTGTGACCCACTACCCTCATGACTCGGATCCCTACCCCCGGGTAAAAAAAAAAGCGCGGATGATGAGACGGCGGGCCGCGGCGGCGAAGGGTGTGTGAAGGAGGGGTCGAAGCGTTTAACGAGTCCGCCGCACGAGAACGCGAGGAATAAAATGAGCAACTAATCGATAGCAGTTCATTGAGTTTCGGGCGTGCACGCGCGTCACCGTCCCCCCCCCCCCTCACTCCGCAGCCGCGCGAATTTACCCGCCCCCCCCTGCCGCCCCCGCTTGTTCAGACGAGGAGAGTCTACTTTCCCCTACCGCTGACCCTTCAATCGCTCCCGCTCCTCTTCCGCCCCCCCCCCCCAACCCACGCCGCCAGTGTTTCGCGGGCGATCGGTGCACGCTGACGGCGTCGACGTGCTCCGGCGTCCCTCGTGCGCCACTGACGCCGCATGACGCGCGCCTCCGTTCGAAGGGCGACGGGGGAGGGTCACGTGGGTTATCTTTCGTGGTTCGCGCGAGGCTGCGTGCGCATCTTACGTGCGCGTCAGTCACCGCGGCGGGTACAACGGCTGTCCACCCTTTGTGGCTATCCAAGTTTCTCTCTTTCAATGCCTCTCTTTTGTTAGCTTGTCTTGTGCTCCAAGCGTGTTGTTGGTGAAGTGGCGTGGAATAGACTGTTGTTTGATGGACGGTATTACCGGTGATCGATGCTTCGTACTTGCAGCGCGGCGCTGGTTTTTCTGCAGCAAAAGTATGATTAGCACATGCAGGTACGCAATCAATCTGTGTAAATGCTGAGTTTAAGTAGAATCTGAAGCTTTTGGACATAGAATTCAGGGATTTGAGGACGTTGAACGTCGGGGTGGGCAAGTTCTGAGAAGGGCACTTCGGTAACCAGAAAATTCTGATTTTTTTTTAAACTTTCAGGTGTGCAAGTGTTTTCAGATTTTTCTATATATCTTGACAAATATAATAGATATAAGAAAATTGTTAGAATGAAAATTTAATGTCTTTTTATGATCTATGAAACTACGTAATGAAACTGTTTAAATTTTGAAGTAGGGGAGGGTCTTTTATTTAAACTGTAAATTTTAAAGAATTTGATTGCATAGTTTTATACAGCGTAAAAAGCAATTCAATTTTCATTGTAACAATTTTGTTATGTCTACTATAGTTGTCAATAGTGTCCCTGATTTCTCAATATTTTTTCTTTCTCGAGAAATCAGAAATTAGATCATACTTCTTGAGAATTCTCAAGAAATTAAAAAAAATATTACAAAATTTATATTTTTGGAATAATGTCGACAATATTTATCACAAACACAAGAAAACCTTAACTGATTGTTCATTCCTGTCTAATTTGCACAAAACTTGTCTAAATGAAAAAACAGATATTAAATATAATTCATAAATTTATTTATTTAATACAAAATTTGTGCAAAGCGAAACGTTACTTTCTTGTTATAAAATACTTTTTAATTTATTTATTTTCTTTTTTTGTGATAAATATGGATAGTAAATGAAAGAAACGCGTCTTTTGAATTTTTTGAAGAGATTCTGGATTACCTATGCAAAAATTGTATAAATAATACAATAGTTTTGTCTATTCTTTTCGGTATTTCTTCTTTAATAGCTACAAGAAACTCATTACTTATCTCAGTAGGCATACAATTTTTCTAAACTATTAAATAGGAATTTAAGAGCACCTTCACCAGTCAATAATGTCGAATCTTCTCTACTGAGATTTTCTATTGTAATTCATATAAGTTCTAATGTTACTAATAAGATTCCTAGGTTCGCGATTTCCTAGACTTAAGTTTCTCGAGAAAAACAGTATTTCTTGAGAAATAAGAATCAAGCTATTATAAGTTTTCTCGAGAAGGAACACTAGTTGTCAAGATATACAGGAAAAAGGAAAACACGCGTTAACCTTTAAGGGCTGTTTTAACCCTGGAAAACTAAAAAGTAGAAGAAAACAAATTGTCTGATAGTTCTATTGAGGTCCCCTAAAAAGACCATAGAGTTTAAAAAAAAATTGCGGGTTATCAAAGTTCCCTTGTGAGTCTTGAAACGTGTGGATCGTTAGATCGTAAAGGGTTATGTCTGTTTTGAGGGTTAAATGAATGTGAATTGATTCTGGTTAATAACACACACGTGAATGTAAAAACATTATCGAGTTAATGAACTTTTTTAAGGATTGCCATTACAAATTTTTTAATTTTGTAGTCAGGGGCGTGAGTAGAACTCGCTTGATAGTAAATCGGTTATTTTCAATCATTTTTATATTAATTGATTTTGGATCAAGGTAGTAGAGTAGTAAAATGATTTACAATGCATTTTCATAAATAAGTTTACGATATTAGAATGACTTTCTGTTTTAAATAATATATAAACAGTCCTTACGGATCACATGGAAGAGAACATTTTGAAGTTTATTGTTTCTTGATAGAATAAATCGTGATAGAACTTTGGAATTAAATAGAGTTACTGTTTTGATAAGCTTTTGGTTAATGAAACCTAATTTTGCACGAAACAGTTTTCAGTATAGTACAGTATGATTAAGGTACAGGAGAGCATGATTGATCTGTCAGAAATGAATGCAAGAGTGTAGCAAAGTAGAAAGCAAGGGGATAGGGATTGTTTGTGGTCAGACGCGCTCCGCAAACCAATATGCCGGTAACTACATTTCCTCCTAACTTATGACGCGTTCATTATTTGAAAAAAATTTCGAATAAAAGTTATTCAGACTGATTATGATTTCAAAAATATGTAAAAAATTTACAGTATTTCTTTTAACATTCTTAAATTACACCACCGCTTATCCTTTTAGAAGAAGCACAAATTCTGTCCCACTTGATACGAAAGCCTTTATCATATCATGAATTACAAGAAAGAAAATAATACAACTAAACCCAATGCACCACTTTCAATCACAAATCCATACACAGTTAAAAAAAACTACTATCATTACTTGTATCGTCCTATCTCCAATCTCCAGAACTCATTGCACTCATCATTCTAAAAGAAACTCACTAAAACCTAAACAGAAAGTAACTTTCCCCAGATCCTGGCCGTTCTTCAGATATTTGGATTTTGAAAAAAGAATCCAAACACATCAAGTAGATACCCTTCACTCATTTTTGCTTAACTGCAGTCTCTCTGTTCAATTTGTTCCTTCTTTTCATCTTCGGATTCGTAAATACTCGACATAATACGATGCTCAACACGGTCACCATTAATCGAGTGCGTTTGGTGTTGAAACAAGTTAATCCGTTTATTAAGTCGGCTGGTTGGTCGCGTACGTCTTTCTATTTGACGAGTCCGCGTTGGACTCGGCGAGATCAGCGCGATTGATGAAGGAGACCTTGAATATGACGGGACGGTTTGTTAAACCAGGAATGTGTGGGACTTCGTTACGGTGTTCTGGTTCCATTACCAACGGCTGGAACCTCGTCAATGACTTAACACCGAGGAGGGGCTTGCGCGCGAAGCCTCTCCGGGTCGAAACTTTCATCTGGATCTCCTCTGTCGGATGTTTAGCCTTGTTAATAAGTCAAGCTATGCTAATACTTGTCAGGTGTTCATGCAGCTCTAGCAAACTGTCTCCCGCTCCCTCGAGAAGGAAGCCGTGAATTCGAACTCGATTGATAGTTTCAGTGATAGAAGACCGTAAGAAAATCGTACACTTTGATAGTTCGTATTTTTTAAACAAATTCAAAGCCAGCAAAGTGATGACTTAAACCCCCCCTAATTTCGCGTGGACTATATTAAGTTTCAATTTTATCGAAATTTTTCACTGCAAGTGTGAAATATTTTGGATTTTTCCGGAAATGGGCAACTTGTGATTTTGGACGTTTTGTATTTTTTTCACGAATTCGAGACCAATGGAATGGTGACTTAAACGTTCTCCAAATTCATGTGGAGTACAGTATATTTAAATTTTATCGAAATCATTGATAGTAAGAGCAGATAGTGGTCGATTTGGTTTGGAATGAATTTATTGGCATCACATAGCGACTATTTTCTTCATTTTAAGATGCTTTCGATTTTTCTTTCCTTTTTTGAATCTTTGATAGGCGTTAGTTCAGGTAAAATTGTTAAATTTCTAATTTTCTTTTAGATAACTTCACGTAGGGAAGCTTATACTTCCATTTTTCTTCGGAGGGGGCAAAAAGAAGGCCAGACGCTGACATGCCCGAACCACTAAAAATTTAAGCCTCCGTCGTAACTCCGCCAGCCGTTATAGCGCTGCAGCGCTGATCGTCCCTCGCAAACTGCCTCGCGATCGCGTCGTTTATGCGACAGTTACCGCGACCTGGCGCGGAAAGGTGCTTCAAAAGCGTGTAAGTTAGCGTCGCGGCGTACACAATGGCTTCAAAGGGGAACGAGGATCCTGTGCATGCGTCGTGACTAGATGAAGCCATTTTTCACGCCTTCCTAGGGACGAGATCTGCGCTTGTAAGTTTCTTTATTTTAATGTGTCTCTTGGGTTTTGGCAAGGAGAAATAGAGCGTTAAAGTATTCTGACGGTAGAAAAAGAAAAGCAAAATATGAGGTATGAATGTGGAGGAATTATGATAATAAAATAATAGGTAAACAGAGAAATAGTGGCTGCTGATTTTGGAAAACTCTAGTGTTTTATTTGATACTTTAGCAATTAGTGAATTTTTATAAAATTTGTCTAAGGCCTCAAGCACTTTTGTGGAAGGTTCTTTTTAAAAAGTTTACATTTTTATAAAATCGTATTCTTCAGGAAAGTATTACTTCCATTTTTTCCATCTACACCTGTTTATTTTTAACACACATAACTTTGCTTCACACTATGACAAATCGTTATACATATGTATATTACACGCTCGATTTAGTCACAGTCATATCTGACTCTATGTTTCATTCATGTTTTGGATATAAAGTAAGAATACTGCATTAAATGTAACATTGCGTTATTCTAAACTATAAATCTACCTGTAAGTACAATGAGCACAGTTATATTGCGACTAAAGCGGACTAATCCTTTTCTACTTAACGCAGCACGTATTGTCTGTACAAAATCTAGCTTAATCTATTTTCAACCGTAATGCCCTGTATTAAGCCCTGTGCCCACATGTGCAATAGGACACACTTGTGTCATTTATTAGCTTGGGTCACACGTAGCAACTGGATGCTATTCGAGGATCTTTGAGAAAAAAGATACTTGAGAAAAAGATACAAGAATCATTGATATAGTTATTACTAGTAACTTTACATTGCAATATTGCAAGACAAAATAGCTACCCTGTCATGGCAAAATTTAATACACACATTATACATTTGAGGGGCTCAGTGGAAAACAAGCACATGCCACATATGCATAAATTTTCGTTTTTTAAGGATCCATAATTTTTTTCAAATAGAATTATAAGGGAGAGTGGGGTAAACACGTACGCGAGGTAATCGCGAATGCGATGATTACGGCGTTTTAATAAATAAAAACGATGTTCCCTCTCCACTAGCTAATAGTTTAGGTCGTATCCAATGCCGGGCAGAAAGTAATAAATACAGAACGCTCATGATATTCAAGTTAAACACAATTTATTATTTTCATCATGTTTCAAGTAATATTTTGTCCATTTTCAATTGCATGTAACTACTGTTGAATTAATGATACAATTGGTTTTTTATTAAGTTGAAATAAAGCTCTTTTTACAAACATTTTGTGACCAAGGCGTTGCTTGAATCATGATTCTAACCTCTGAAATAAATTCTTTTTAATTTTTGATGTCGTGGGGTATTGACGAACAAATCGAATGGGGTAATCTCGAACCTTCGAGATTAGCAACGTTAACCGATTTTGATGAAATTTTCAGCATGTATAAAACTTACTTAAATCTACAAAAGGGATTTTTGAATTTTCATTACAGGCTCAGAAAAAAAAGTTTATAAAACGACCTTTACTATTTTTTTCGATATTCCGACCAATTGCAATTTTTTTCTAACGCACAAGAAGAGGAATTTGAAAAATACATTAGTTATAGATTGTAGCAACATTTTTTATGGGTTGACCATTGAAGTCGCGCTTTCTGTGCGACTTCTGCGATATTTAGCACTCTGTTCGTGATTACCCCACGGCAGCCGAGTAATCACGAAAACCAAGGCTTTTGCTTTTTCACTATAAAGTTGATTTTTATTGTAATTTTTCAAAAATTCGTTACAGTACTTTATAGATGAATAGTTTAAGTTTGTTTGTAAATAATAAACAAATTCATTACTCACACAGTTTTCGTTTTGTTTGCTTTTTTGCTTAGGTGTTCGCAATTACCCCACTCTCCCTTATATATTTTTGAGAACTTTTTATTTTATAGAAATCTATGAACATTAAACTATAAACTGTGGTATTTTGAATAATATATGAAAACAACAAATACGAAAATTTTTAGGTAAAAAAATCATAAACAAAATTCATGAAACGGTGGCATGTGCCTGTTTTCCACTGGGCCCCTCAATTATGTGCATCAATTTTCTATTCCCAATACATTTTGTGCTAGGTTCATTCGTGTCAATGCTGACAACTCGGAATTTTTCGCAACACCTACAGAAAAAAGCTAAAAGTATCCCCCAAATTTAGCAAAAATTAATCTCGTGTGAAAAAATGTTTAAAAAAATATTCCATGTAAAAAGTGTAACCTAACCACTCGAAGTCCCACATAATTTGAATTATTATTATTAAGCGTTTTTGTTGCACAAACAAAATAAGGAAGAGAAAATAAAAGAAGAACAAGACTATCGGAAAAGCGAGGTTCAGTCTAAAGACTGTTTTCCAACCTAACCTAAGAATCGTTCCCTTTGTCTCGATCTTGCCAAACAAGACGTTAATTTCCAAATCGCAGAAAGCACACAGCTCATCTGGTAGATGCACATTTGAAGACTGAACATCCTCCCCCTCGATCCCCCACCTCCATAATCTATCTTCTTAAGCAAAACGCGCGTGAAAAGAGTTTCTCGACTCCCGCGGTCGCGTAACAAGGAAGAAAACCATGTAACACTTAACGGGTGACGGAAGTCGAGGCGCGGAGGGCCCCTTGTCCCAGACAATTTCGCGCCCGCATGGGCAAAACGTATTAGCCGGTTGATTGGTATTCCAAAGATCCTCGGTGTGGGAGAGTCGGGTGGTACTTTCCTCCCTCCTTTCCCCGCTTCACGAGCCATAGGATCTTCATCACGGTGCCTGTTACGAATAAGCTCTTAATTCCTTGTAGGGTTCTTGACTCCCACTTCTGGCGTCTCTGGCTCTTTCTGCCCCCCTCTTCCCTCCCTCCTCCTCCTCTTTTCTCAATCCGACTCTCAGTTCTCTCCTACTGATTCTTTGCCTTCCCCCCTCCAGCCCGCCTCCTCGACGACGAGGAGCCACCGTCGTCTCCCAGCTTCTTCGTCTAACCCCCTCAACCCACCCACCCACCCAACGGTTCTCCGCTCCACCTTCTCGCCGCCGCTTTCTTGGCTTCCCTCGCTGCTTGCGCTCCTCTCCCGTCCGTTTTGCTCTTGCACGAGGGCCGACGTGGCCTGCACGTCCGTGCAGATGTGCCTAGCAGCAGTCTCGAGCGAGCTGAGAGCAGGAACAACACGTAGACGTGGAGCATTTCCCTGGGGACACGTGGCACGCTACCCTCCATGGTCTTCAAGCCCTGACGTCTCTGAGGCGCTGGGGCAAGATGGTCTTTGAGATGGGTTCTTGTGGACCTGGATAGCGCTGTAGCTATATGCGGTCTGGTCTCGGGTAGGATTTGTAGGGATGGTGATATCTCGCTGACGACTTGTAGTGTTTGCGAAGTCAATTGGGGCGGAGACAGGTTTGGTGGAGATTGATGAGGGAGGAATTGCATTGTTCCCTTATGAAGTTACTGAAGCACACGTTCACGGATTTTTCGTAGGACGGGCAATAAGTGGGGCACGAAGTTACTTGCTTCTATGCTCTTATTACTATCCCAGAGTCGCAAGCTACTGGTTAATATTCTGCCGCGGTCCGCTACTTAAATCAAGATGCTTGCCCCTTTGTTGTTCTCGGTGATTTTTAATCATAGTTGTAATTGAGTTAGGGGGATTAATTACCTGCAGCCGATGAAGCTTGTTGAATTTCAATTCTCTGATCAGTCTAGATTCAAAGTCTCCGAGCTGGGTACCTATGAAGATATTAAGCTATCAATTCTGAAGCAGAAAGTGGCACGTATTTTCATGTCCAAGTAAGCTCATGCTTGAGATATTCGGTATCGATAATTCTGGAGCTCGATTTCACGACACTTGAGCCTCGAGCGTCTGAATTCGTAACGCGAGAAGCGGACTGATCGAGCCGTTGTCTAGCCTCTTCAGCGTTGAGCACCGTCGAGCTTGGGGAAAAATTGCTCCGGCATACACGTGGAATGGTGTCTCGCAACTAGGAGTGCCGCAGGATTCACTGCAGCGTAGGCTAAGTTGAAGTACCTACCTGGGGAAGGTGAACCAAAGACAGTATCATACAATTGAATACATGGACTCTGAAAACGTCCCCAATAACGCAACTCTGATTTGGAGTTGCCGCTCGCATTTACCTTTGCGTCCCATGTCAAATCCTTCAACACACCTAAGAAGCCTCGCCATCAAACCATTCGTTTTTCCTCTTGCCTAATTATTCCTGGACATCTGCTTATCGTTGATCCATGGACTCACTCAATAAAACCCACCTCTCCCAAACAGAAAAAGTTACAATCATCCCATCCTGTCCCCCCTTGTTCCCTCATCAACCACGACTTCGTAGCCCCCTAAGCTCGCCGTTACCCTGGAAGGCCCAGCTACCGATCGAAACTCCCTCCCTCCCCGCTCGTTTCCCTGATCGCCTAGCAGGCCAGGTCGCGACAGCTCACTCTGGGGTACCGACCTGTCCCCCCTGGCAGGCCTTATCTTATCCGACAGGCCGGCTAGGTCTGTGTGCCAGCCTGTTTGGGCGTGCATCGATGGCTGGTTCGTGCGTGCACGTGAGCTCGTCTCCCTCGCTCGGCTGGACGCCGTGTCCTCCCTCGAGCAAGCAAAGCGAAGCGGAGCAAGCGTGTATCGACCTCGCTCGGGCCCCCGTAGGTGTGGGTTCGGCCCAAGAGCGGTCGGTTTGCTCACGCTTGGCAGCCTGGCAACTGCGAGCCGCATCTCTCCTCTCCCTCCTTCCTCTCTTGGCCGAGCCCTCGAAAAAATCCCCCCAATGCCAGGGGAAATGGGGGCAGGAGTGGTCCTGGTACGACCGGGGAGCAGGGGGGGCGAGTCTAGCCGGGAGAGAACCCTGCCACGAAAGGAGGGAAGGAGAATTACAGTGGGGCTCCCCCACCGCGATGCCTCGTCTTCGCCATCGTCTTCTTCCTCCACACTGTGCTCTTCCCTTTCTTGCCCGGTCTCCCCCATACTCTCCCCTTTGCTCTCCCCCCTTTCTCTCTCTCTCTCTCTCTCTCTCTCTCTCTCTTGCAACGTCTCGTTGCTCGTCGACCCGTCTCCAGTCGTATTCCATTTACCAGGGGCGCCGTTGGAACCGACGAACCATCATAGAATACCTTATAGCGAGCTATAAGGCAGCCAGTGCTGCGGGAGAAATAAAAAGGATCGCCCCCCAACTCCCCCTCCTACTGCCTCCTCGCGGCATGCCAAAATAAAACGGCGGACCCCCTTCTTTCTCCGCCTCCGTCTCTCTCTTCTTGGGTTTCTTTTAGCTTTTCGCTCCGAGCATGATCAACAGAGGGAACGCCCGGAGGATGGGGGTGGCGGAAGGGGGGATCAGGTAGCGGAGGAACGGAGACAGACGCTCTTTATTGGCCTCGGGGAAACCGAATCCCCCTCGAGGGCAATTAGCGATGTACAAAACGGAGGTAGCTCTCGATTTATGGATCGAACGGCGAGACGGATCGAGGCCTGGGTTAGGTGCACGCCACGATCGGCTGTCCCGCCGAGTGTCCATGATAGCTCAATCCTGGCCACGAGGACCGGAACGTCCACCTATCGATTATCGAAGATGAGACGTTGAGCCTGATCGAGGGCTGTTCATCATCGCGACACTCCGCGCGAGTCCAACTCCGGATGACACTTTGTGTGAGGTAGCGATGAAGGACTCGCTGCCTTCGCTTGATAAGATGGCGCTTGTGCTTCGAGTACAGATGGGAGCTCAATGTGCTTGCAAATTGCATCTTGAACACTTTAAAGCGATGAAAAGGTGAATGGACCATGGGATGTCAGAGCGGGGTGGCCGCTTCTTTGAGAATACTTTGCGTCGGATGTTTAATGAACCTCAGTAAGCTTCAAGTAATTTCTGATTCCTCAGTGGAGACGTAGATGTGTATTTGGTATCCACAAAGTACCTACTTCAACTGAAATGATGTTCTTCATCAATATCTATAACACCTTACCACTTCTGGGCAATTCACCAACGCCATTTCGATAGAAGCATCATGGTTATTCGTACATTTCCGCAGCAATCTAAACAGGTGAAAGTCTGAGTGTATTGGAAAATTGACAATTCATTGCGACAACGTTTTACATCAAAGAAGCTACAGAAACCGGGGATCTAACTGGAAGCTAAGCTATGCTAGGCCATGCTACGTTTTAAAATATTAGCTTCGATACATGAGACACTAGATCAGCGATCTCCTGCGCAAAGATCCAACTTCACATCCAAACAGAAACATTTTTCTGCGCCAAATTGGCTCTTATCTTAACTTAAAAGTATCTAAGAATCTCCTGTTTCGCGTTTCCACTCATCGTCCCAGCGGCATTCATCTTGTACGGCGGCTGGATACCGTTCTTTGGATCCACGTCGTGGTTTATTGGCTCGGATCGCGACGCCGCGCGTCCCGTTATCAAGCACCGGCCGCGAAAGAAAGAAACAACGGGCGAACGTTGATAACCAGGAGGGCCACGAGCTCGCCTGACCTCTGACGTTCGTCGCCTTTTTTCCATCGCGTTTCGAAACGCAGACGGTATCAACAGGGACGAGCAACGTCTCGATCTCTTACTTTCAGTGATCCCCACGTGTCACGGTTCCCCTCTTGGCTGGTCAAGCGGCTCAAGGACAGCTTCCTTTGCTCTTCGAGCACAGGAAACACGTGGCCAGTGTCTAAAAATGCGTCTCAACGACTCCTCTCATCACGCTGGAGATTGCTGGCTGAATTGTCTCGCGCATCAACTGTTCGATACGTGAGCTTCGTTTCATTTGATTGCAGTTAAGAGAGTGCGTTAAGTTGGGTTCACTGATTCTGGGGACATTGTGTAAAATAATGTATAGGCATGGGATGCGTTGCTAAACATTTTTCAAAATAAGCGAATATGTATTACTTATTTAATTCCAAATGGAAATGAGTAATTTTGTTTACAAGTTTGAATGAAAATTGCAAATTAACGGTGTTAATAATAATATACAAATCTAATTAAACATGTTTGATTCATATCTTAACAAATACTTTAAGTACCTATCTTAAATGTGTACGTGTATGTATCATTAACAACTAAATTAATTCCTTTGGGTAGAAATACAAGCTGGATCTAGTTTACCTAGCTGAAGTCTTTCAAATTATTAAACTTCAAGTACTTTTCTTAAATTCTATATAACATATTGTGCGAATATTTATAATGTATCACCAGGTTCCTGATTCAGTATATTATATGGAATTATACATAAGTATAGAAGAAACAGAGTACAGAATTAGAGATAACAGAACAAGTTTTATCTCATACAGGTCTTATCCTAATTCAGTAACAGTGGAATGATTGAGCTATTAGAATGCAATTCTATTCTTTGTTCCTATACAATTCTATATATTATATTTGAATCGTGTTCCTGTAATATACTATATGTATAGTAACAACTCACAGATTTATTCAACTTATCTAAATGGCATAGGTAGTTTTATTTTCTGTATAAGAATTAAAGAAACTGGATAACAGTTGGATATAATAACTTACGATAACGCAGATAAGAGTACACAAGCAACGAAGCACTTTACACGATTAATTGTTCGTTTGCATTCATGAGAATGAACCTGCGAGCGACTCTATATGAAATTTGAGAAAAGGGACACGATCATTAAACCTTATCGCATTCACCGTGAGCTTGACCTTACCAGTAATGTCAACTAAAGTTACCTAGAATTGGCCCCCTTCTATGTTCGAGGCAAATCCACACTATACCCATCGTCAATTCCCATTGGAATCGATTAGATCTACCCCGGAAGTCCTTGGCATTCCTCGTTGCCAGCGATAAACGATGCCATAGCTATCAGCAGCACACATTTTACTTTCTCGCCATTCGATTTCTACCCGGAATTCCCTGATATCCCATGGACCACCCGTAGCTCTTGGCTGGGTTCAGGATTACGGGGCACAGGGCCCACTTTTGGCTAGCGATTCCTGCATTTCGTCGAATCTGCACGAAGAAGATTAATTTAGACAGCTATGTCGGATTAAACCTTCAACGTGTGTGCATCCCCCTTGTTTCTTCATCTTCTCTTTTACATGCTTTTATTTAGCTTCACTTGTGAGTTCGTTCGTTAGTTTGTGATGGTGAAACCTTATAAGCTAATTTTTTCTTCTACTTCTTTCTAATTTCAGTTTGGTGTCCTCGATTTTGAAGATGATAAGAAGCACCTTGTTGTTTTTTCTTGGTTCCTCTGCAATCTCTATCGTGGAGTTAGCTAGATTTATACGTTATGTTTGAGAGTTGAACTTAGGGTTGCCAACTTTTTTCGGAAAAATATACTACTCTATGGCCAAATGTGAAAGAATATAGTACTTTTAAGAGGAAAGTGGTAAAAAGTAAAACTACATCAAAATAACATCTTATTTTTCAAATGTATATCTATGTTTTTGTGCATTTTACATTAAGTGGCGGGAATAGAGAGAAAGTATGAAATTGTTTTATATAAATTTTGATAAACGGATCATAGACAACACTATTGTTAAGTCGCGTTGAAAAATTTAAATTTTAAATTCGCAAATTAAAGTTTTGATGTTGCTATAGAATAGAAAAATACACAAAAATTGTAGAATTTTTCTAAAAGTATATAGTACAATACTATACATATATTATAGTACGGTTAGCAACCCCAGTTGGCCTACTCTATTTCAAAGATAGGGTTCCGTGAATTTTGAAGATATCTTCGTCTGTTTCCCTTTTACTTCTGTTTTGCTTCATCCACATTTTCTTCCTATACTAATTTCACTTTTCTTCTTTTCTTATTCCCCACGTCCTGCATTCTTGTACATACTCTAGATTCTCCATTTCCCTTCTGCTTCTTCTCCCACCCTAACACCTCTCCTTGCTTCTTGCTTGCGCCTCTTACGCCTTCGTACCACCGTTCCTCTGGACCTCCGCGTCCCTTACCTCCCCAATTTCAACCCCCCACCCTCCGTTGCCCAGCTTTCACAGTTAATCCAATCCATTTTTTATTCTCGTTCCGTCGAACGTCCCCCCGCGTCTCTCGTTTTCCCTCAAGCTTTCAGATTCCCTTTTCCGTTCCCCCTCAATTCTCCCTTCTTCTTGCCGCTTTACCCTCTCGATTTCTCAAGCTTTCCTGTCCACTTTTTTGCTCTCCCCCTCCCCCTGTCCCCTCATTCTCCCTCTTTACATTCTATACCTCCCAGTTCTCCGCGCCTCCCCCTGCTTGCTTGTTCACTCCCTCGCTCTTTTGGTCTCTCCAACCGATCCTCCTTTTCTGCCCCCTTCTCTCCCTTTCTCTCTCTCTCTCTCTCTCTCTCTCTCTCTCTCTCTCTCTCTCTCTCTCTCTCTCTGTCCCACGCGGCCTCCCATTTATCTTTCCTTCTCCCTTGAGCTCTCCCCCACACGCCCCCTCTTCACAGGGTTCCTCTCGTCCAACGTGGAGGCGAGACAGGCCTCCTCCTCGCGGCGCGTACGCGTCATCGCCAAGTATAATATTCCCTTGGCAGGCCTCGACTGCCTCCTCGTATCTCGCATGCGAGTTCAGCTCGAGGGGGCCCTCGACGCCCGTGACGCGCGCAGACGAGCTTCCTCGACGAGCGCCAAGGATTTTCGACGTCCCCCCACCTCTGGGGCACCGGAAAGGGGTTGCATCGACCGAGGAACGAGGGTACGCTTCCCGTTGCCCGCCAGGAGTAGTGTCGCCGGTACCATTCGTAACTGAACTTAATAATAACGGCGATGCAGATGGCAATTTTCGTCATCCCTGTACGAGTCTATCTTAGATCAAGGTGGTGGAGGAAATCCCGCTTATTACTGTGAAAGTAGTGTGTATTTCTTTGTTAAATTGCGGTGTCAGGTTGGTGCGAAAGTATTCAACCCTCGGGTGGCCGTGCGTGGGTCTATTGTGACCCATGTCCTCAGTAACGGGTTTAACGGACGGTCGATGAGCAGTTGCCGCTGGGCTCCTTCCCAGAAGACCCCAGAGCCCCATCTTCAAAAAATTATGATTTTATCCAAACACTATATTTTGTTTGAGTTCCCATAATTGTCATACCACACGCGCGTAAATTTATTTGTACTTCTGTTATGTATACAGCGTGTCCTAGAACGTTTGCTACAGTGGCCTCTTTTCTTAAATCTGCCGCTGCATGTCCGCAATGCTTTCAATTGATATTAAAGAAACGATCTATAGAGGGCCAAGTATCAATTGCTGGAAGAAAAGTATCGCGTTTTTAAGTGGTGTAAAAAGAAAGAAGGGCGCGCACGGGTCAAAACCGACCCAGTCACAGCATACCGCGTGGTCATCAGAAACGTCGGCTCTCCGAGGATTAAATAAAGTTGTACTGATGCAGTCTATGTGAAAGAAGAAGACTTCTACGTGGTAGTGTTCAATCTGTCATAGTATACAGAGATTCATAGATTTTATTCTTTGGGAATCATTAGGGTGACACAGATCAGAGCACAGAAATAACTCAGCAGTGTCCACCGTCAATTATTCGCTTGCATTTACATAGACAAACCTGTGAATGGCTGTACATTAGACGTTTGTTGGGGAGTGGATAAAGGCGGGAATCCACCGGGAAGCTAAGCTAAGCTATGCTATGCGATGCTATGACATGCTACGTTTTAAAGAAATTAGCTTCAATACATTCTTATGGAACCGTTTCCACCAAAAACTACGTTAAAACATAGCATCGCATAGCATAGCTTAGCTTAGCTTCCCGGTGGATTCCCGGCTTAACCACAGCCTTTAGTAACACTCCGAGTAAGTCTGTTTCCGCACGAATTTGTACTTTAGAGCGGAAAGTGTGGTGATGAGTAATCTGTTTTGATTTTGGATGAAGCTGCTGGACGATTCTTATTAAAGCGATACCTTGGTAACTAATTAGTATTAACCTAATACACCATATTAAACATCATCTTCTCAATTTTCTTCTGCAACTGTATACTCTACAAGGTTGCCTACTTGACTCAAAACCCGCGCGCGCGAAGACAGATGAATGATTATGGTTCCTCCAAAATCGACCGCGCAATCGAGGCGTCGTTTTTTTATAGCGGATTTTACACCCACCTATTTTGGTGAAAGCAAGCATTAAAAAATAAGGTTTTTTTTGGTATTCTCAAAACACGTATCAATGAATAGAAAAAACTTCAATTTAGTCAACACATTCTTTTTGTGACAAAAAAGTTTCAAACAACGGTATTTATTTAAGGCGTTACAGTGGAATAACCCCTCAACCCTTTCGCTGCGTATTTAAATTTTCGGACGATTATTGGCAAGTGTCAATTTTACATCAATGAAAATAGTTTTTAATTTTCAGTTTTTCGGGGAACATTGGTGAGTATCACAGTACCAGAGAATACATTTTTTTAATGCGTGGATTATAGTCTAAATCCGCAGCGAAAGATTTAAGTGGTCAATCATGTATAACCCAGAATAAAAACGCCAAGGGTTTTCGCACCCCGTCCATGATTTTGGCGTCCTTTCATGTCGATACTTTTCAGGTAGCATTGAAAGTATTGCTCGAGAGTCTGCGAATGTTTACTTTGAAACGAAACCTCCCTGCACTTTGTACAAAACTTTCCCACCAGGGGTAACCACTCGAATAGGCCTGCCCGACTTAACCCTTATACGAAATGTAAAGTTACACGGATAAGTAAATTTTGGTCAGATTGACCCAATATCATATCCTTTGCTAATGTATTCTTTCGAATGAAACTCCTTCATACTCCTTCTTTAAATAACTAATAATAATTTCTTTTAATTTAAGTTTTTTAATTTTTTCATTGTATTATTACGGTTTAATATATTTTTAAAAACGGTTTTCCTACAATGAAAAAATTAAAAAACTGAAATTAAAAGAAATTATTATTAGTTATTTAAAGAAGATGTATGAGGGAGTTTCATTCGAAAGAGTACATTAGTAAAGGAGGAATGAGGATTTGTGACTCGATTTTGGATCAAAATGACCGACTTTCCGTAAAAGGGTTGAAGGGCCATTTTTCAAAACCTTGCGCCAGTGAAAGTATTCAAACTCCTAAATTATGTAACCAAAAAGCAATGTATCTTTTAAATATCTATTTTCACGACGGTAACCGACCTACCACCACTTCTTGCTGATGTCGATCAGCGTAGCTCGATTAGGTGCGCGGAACAACGGTGCTGGCGGAGAGGCCGTGTTACGCGCGGATGCGTTTAATAAGAATATTATACGTCTGGTTAAGAATTAGCATGGAAGCGTACGATCCTGCTGTAATCGCGCATCGGAGGCTTGCACCCATGGTCGCGGTACGTTGCATAGATACATCAGTTTCGCTAATTTATGAGAAAGAATTAAATTAGCTGATTTGATTCTTCATTAGGGTCTCACATCGAGCACAGTTCTATTTATATTTTTCAACAATCTCTCCACGTTTATTTCGTACGTCTATTAATCGAATAGCTCAGCTGCCCAATAGTACAGTGTACCGTAGTCACTCTGGAATGATATTTCATCCATTTCAACGCTCCAGAAACGTTTTGCATAAATGCACGAGATTTAATAACATGTGGGGTGGATTGAATAAACATTAGCTGACACGCTTCCTCGCTACGGTTTAATGTTAAGTAGGGGCTTTTTGTTTTTTTAACAACCACAACTGCACGCATGGGAGTTTTAAAGAGCAGGTATGAGTACGTCGGCTTGTTTCACAGGCGCGTTCGACGTATTTTTCTCGGAATAATTTCTATAACTGTATCGAGGTATCTGCTTAGTTGCCTTCATTATGGACCATCGGCGAGTGAAATTTGTTTAATAATTTTACGCCGATGCGGGGCATTTCCTTTCCACTTTTTATTCAGCAAACAAGGATGTTTTTGCTTGCTTCAATGTTTGTATCATTATATGAGGTTCGCTGGTGAATTTTAAATAGTAAATTCCATCTGTAATGGAATGTAAATAGGAAAAATTATTGATATGTTATAAAATAAAAAAATTTGTGCGTCAAGAACTGTTAATCAAAGAATCTTAACAAAATTCTGAATTTACTGTATTTTTCTACACAGAACAATTTTATTATTATTTTTCACTCTATGGAAATCGGTCGATGAGTTTAGCTAGAGTGTGCAGTAACTTTTGGGTGCAGAACTGCACTAAAGCCATTTTCAATATCAAAACTTGGCATACACAAGTAGCTTCTTTGCTTGAGCTCTCCATTGTTGTCGGTTCTTCTCATAGAATTCTTGAAATCTCCCTATGTATAAACGCCTTTATGTTCGATACTGTATATGCAAAACCAAAGGGAGCGTCCTTCAAAGAAAAAGAAAGAAGATGCTAAGGTAAACGGAACAGGATCAGGAAGCTGTGTATCGCGCCTTTGGCATTTCAGGAATTCGATCGCTTGAATATAGGGAATGTAAAGGGTGTGAAGAAGGTAATGATCACGGTTTTCATAGAGGACTTCGCATTTGAGTCAGCGACGATTCATCAAAGCAAAACCGCGAAATTCGTTTCGATCATAAAATTCAAGGTGAATATTTTGCGTTGGATTAAAAATAGATTAAAACTTCAGAGAGAACCATATAATCAAAATGTAGCATTTGTTTACAAATATTGGTAAAAGTTTGTGGAACATAGGTATATAGCAAAATGTTCTCAAAACTCAAATATACAAATAAAAAAAACTCAAATGCACATAACATGTAGGTACTGTTTAAGATACTTCGGAAAGTTTAGGGAATCATTTATTTCAATAGCAATGTCAACTTTCAAATTAGACGTCACAATTATAAACTCTATCACACGTGTTCTATGAATTCTCGCGTGGAGTCGCAAGCCGGAGTAGAGATGGAAAGATAGATCGTCGAAGCATGCCAAAGTACTCTACGCAATCACCATTGCAGCCCAGCGAACAATTAAAGTTGGAATTTCACGGAGGGGTTTTCGGATTTTCGTTCCAGGTTTATTAAAAAACTTCGTTGGGATTCTAATTTAGCTAGGAACTGTTGTTAGCCGCGATGAGTTCGATAAGCAACTCGTTGTTAAAATCCAAAATATGTGTATCAGGAATTTCGTAGAATTTGCTCCCTCGCAGGTTTTTTTAATTCTTTTGGCTTAAGTGAGGATTTTAAATAATCTACCAAGGGTAGAAAAATAACATATGAAGAAAATTTCTGTCCAGTTTTTTGACTTCTTAAAAAGTTGTGCTTTCATTTTCATTGGACCTAATTGTGACAGATTCACCCATCATTATCCTACTAAGTACCCACTATTATTCACGTATGGTGATGCCTTTTTAGATACCCTTGCACATAAAAATAGGTTTAGTTTTTATTCTAATGTAATCCAATTGCCAGCCAGGTTTATTTTAACTTTACTTCAACCTCGAGGTCTGGTATATGCTAAAATCCAGTGTAGGTAATTGAGGTCAAGCATGAAGTGTAGATCATGTCCTAACTCAACATACTTCAAATCATGAGAGACTACCTCTTACATTCTACTTCAAGTAAAATTCAAAATCCAACTCGTGCTTCTACTAATTTACTCCATTTTGATTTCGGTTGAAAATTAATTCCACAGGATAATTTAGTCTACGTTAACTTAAGTTAGAGTTCATCGTACAACCTAACCAAGACCAAATGGAGTCAAACTCAGTGTGCAGCTGTCACCATAATGCTCGTTAAATAACCTTAAATTAAAACATAATATTGTACCATCATCTATTCTAACTTCTTTCCACTTACCATACTTCAAACTAGTCTACTTCAATTCACCAAGCCTCTTACTTCACGAAGCTAGAAACTTAAAACATCATTTGGAGAAACATCCTTTCATCATTCAAGCCCCTATCATCTAAAAAACGACTGCAGAGACATCTAGGGGCCACACGAAACACATGCGGGATTTGTTACTCTTCTCTCCCCAGAACAGAAAGAATCAGTTTTCCTTAGCTGTACATGAATTTTCGGTGAGATGGGTACTATAACGAGGGATGAGTACGCGACGGAACTGTGCGTTTGAAAGTTGAATCACAGATGGCGGCAGAATAGAGGGGGAATCTGAACGATTTTAGTCGCGTGATCGTTGGATGGATCGCAAGGAAACGGACCATGAGGAGTGCACACTGCCTGCTCGTGGCGCGACACGCGACTGGAGGGAACGAATCGAATGCGTCTACACGGACGAGCCGAATAGAGTAGGGCGCGTGCTCGAAACTGACGTTCTATTCTCTTCGTCTTTTTCGCCACCTCGCCGTCCCGCGTCCTCCTCCCCCGTCGTCGAGCGCTGCGAACACTCGGCCAGGTGATATCTCGCGCACGAGCACACCCGTGTCCGATATGGGTCTCGTTGTCCGCCGCCGTCGACCGATATCGAGCCTACAGGGCGCGCAAAAAGCAGGGGTCACGATTTTCAAAGATTCGTCATCTACGAAAATTATAAAAAAATTTTGCTTAGGAGGAATCATACCTTGCGGATGATTATTTTTTATGTGAAAAAGGATTAGAAATTTGGATTTTGCGCGACATTGTTATACTCTAGAAGTTGTAATGGTTGACAAAGAGGTAACTGGCGATATATACAATTGGTTAAAAATTGGTCAGTGTTTAATAAATGAACAGGCCTTTGCGATACTGATCTTCGTGTGGATTGAAATATGTAAAAATGGAGAAATTTTAACTTTGAATATTAAAACTGGCAAGATTTCTAACGGTATATAGTCATCAGAAACACCGTGATCAGCAAAATCATATTGTGAGGATACCGAAGAATACTAATCGTGTAAAGCTAATTATTAGGAAAAAATCAAAAGCAAGAGTCCATGAAATATCCTACTTAAGGTACCATCCACCCAACAATTAAACCTCCACACTAGATCACCCGCCAAATCTCGAATCTGTACCTCTCTATCCTCTCTCCTCCCACAACTTCCCCTTCGGTGCTCTCTTCTACCTAAGCATGCGCAGTAGGGACTTCCCCACTGCTGCATACACCGCGCTACTCTCCGCGCATCCGTCCAGAATCGCACACTTATCTTTTCCCTCTGACCCCACAACTTTTCCTGTCTACTCTCCGAGAAGACTGCCTAGAGGACTAGAGAAGGAAACAGGACCTCCACTGTAAGAGAAAATACGCCACTGCACATGTTGAACGAGGAGAAAGATCAGTTGCCATTCGGTGAAAGGGAGATATCGGTACGCGCGTCTGCGTGCACGGAGACAGTGCCACACACGCGGCCTGCACCCCGGGAATAATGGACGTGTTACACGGCCGAGGATTCAGAGAAACACGGACGCTCTGGACGGACGAGAGCTAGCCCGACGGATGGGGCGGACAGACAAACGAATGGGAGACTGTTACACCCAATTGTCCCTCGTTGTGCGGGGGTCAAGTAAGGTAGCCAACCGGCCACGCTGTGCACCGTTGTCATCCGTGACTGGTGCCGGATAAACTGCAGGCTGGCTCGAAAATACAGCCGACAGCCCGGTGGGAAAACAACGGCGTTACTTGGCGATATCGTCATGCCCGCCGCCTGATATAGTAACAGGCGACGGAGCGCTATAACGAGGGATGTGCACGAGGCTCCGGCCACTGGTTTGTCTGAAATTTTGCATACAGTTAGCGGGGTGGGGTAGTTGATAATTTATGGGAAAATTGGGATCAATGTTCTTTGCATTTTCAAGTCTTCACTTGCTTCGATTGGTAAGAAGGTAGCTGTGACCAAGGGGCAATGTGATACGTAGAGTAATTTTAAAAATAGATATGGTAACAGGGGGTGTGTAGAAGGTTCTTGTCCTCGGATCACTTGTCTGCTTGAAATTTTACATACTTCAGTCTTTAGTGTATTGCGTGGGATAATTTATTATTCATTAGCAATAGTTATAGTTTAGTAAGAAAATTGAGTTTGGATCTTTTTCTTTTTTGGAGTCTCGATGTGCATGTATAGGGATGAAGAAAGCTATGATTAAGGTGCCACAGGGTACAATAGATAGGGGTGTACACCTTTTCTAATTTATAGATAGTATTCATGGAATTATGTAGTTAGTTGAATCGATTTCGTTTTTAGATATAGATTTCTATAAAGGATCTTTTCTGTCGAATCTCTTGTAAAATTGTAACTGGTGGTACTATGTCTTCAATAAGTTATTCATTATATGCACTAGTATTTAAATATTAGTACAATTTATTAAAAATAATGTTCTCCGGTAAATTCAGAAATCAGTTTTAAAAGAGCACCACTTAGGAACCACTCAGATCTATTCGTATTGTTTCTGTCACACTGCTGCAGATATTAAACTCTTCACTCGACCACAAGTCGCACCAATTTTCCAATTTTCCCATGACGTCAACTGAGAACACCAACGAATTAACGTCTCGAACTGCACAAATCTGCACCTACAGGTAGTGATGGGTTTACGAGGCACTGAATTACTGAAGTAAACAAAAGGTGCCAATATGTTTTACCAGTTAAAAGAGGAAATATAAATATTAGGTATATAAACATGACTCCTCAATACTTAGAAGTCATGAATGAAATGCGAAATTTCATCTCAGGAAATTATTACTAGTATACACACTTCCACCTATAAATAATGACTTGCTCGCAAAATATATTAATTAAATAATAATTACTCAACTAAGTGAACAGTTCTTAGAGTCATTTTTATTTCATACACTATTTTGCATTTTACTATGTCAGCATGAATATATTAGGACCGTTTCACACGACACTATTGTGACAACTTGTATCTTAAAAATATTTACTCAAAAAAGAGCGTTGAGTTAAAGAAGATAGAAAAAGATAAAACTAAAAATTTTACGATTGCATCCAAAATACCAGGCACGAATTACAAAATGTCTCCTTTAAGAGGCCTTTATTTACCATAATGCCTTTATTCATACAAAATCACTCGCATCCAGACAGCAGCCAGGTTCCATCGCCAGTTAACAGGTTACAAGTTCCCTTCCAGCGGAAAATTTTCTATCTCCGCGTCTTCGACGCAATCATTATCACCTGTGTGCCGCGATTAACTGGCGATCACTGACACAACGGCTGATAAGCCGATTCCTCGCAGTATCAGTTACTTATACCGGCGTTAGATTTACTAATAGCCTTACATCTCGCCCTTTACACGCACCAATATTAATTACTTTAATATCTATCATATTCTTTGTATATGTCCATCTTTTTCATCCTTATCTTCTTCCTTCGCCTGTGCCATTTATCTATGCGATACACGTGTACAGTAAAGACGTCTTATTATTATTTCCACCGTTCTAACTGGTGTTCGTCTTCCCTCGACGCGACTGCCTCCGATGTCGCCGTGATCTTTCCTTCTGGCCTGTCTTTTTTTGGACCGCACACGTGTGAGGTTATCCAGGCGACGGTGACCCCGTCGTCCCCTCCCACTTACTCCACGGCTGCTTTCCAGATCAGAAGAGGTCCGACGATCATCACGGGTCCCCCCCTCCTGACGCAACCTGAACGAGCCGCTTCGGAGCATTCGTTCCCAATGACGTCAGGCCCACCTCCCTCTCTCCTACGCCCTCGTCGCGTCGTCGTGTGCAACGACGAATACGCTCCGAAACGGGCACGACGATCGGTATCCTTGGCCAGGATACACACCGTCGGCCAGCGGCTGGAAACGTTGGGGCCGTTTCTTTTCGCCGTGGGCCTGATGACGGTCTGTCTTTTTTTGCGTGCCTCTTCTTTTTCGCTGTCGTAATTATACGGCGCAGCAAAGCGCTCGGGTTTCTGGGTCTCCCAGTCACAACTGCTAGTGCAGTCCTTCGGGCCTCTTTTGGGGGGGGGGGGGACATCTGGTTGGGTGGTTTCGAGCAAATTGGGCATTCCCGGGGGGAGTCGTTGGCGCAAGCTTGACAGACTATTGGGTACGATTGATGAAGGTATTGTGCCTTGCAGAGGATATAATGAGTTAACAGAGGTCCACTTAAGTAGCGTGTAAAGTGATATTCTTGGGAGTACAAGTCACCAAATGTGTTTTTGGGTACTTGTACAGGGCTGCTTTTATTTAGTCACATTCCTATAAACGGTACCATAAACTACTAAGGCCCAAACAGTGTGGAAAGGCATCTGAACCCTTGGATTCTTTGCAAGACACGTGATGGTGCTACTAACTTTTATGACATCATTGTATCGTTGCAAGATACGATCCAAAATGGAGTGCAATTGTTTCAGTTGGTACTAGGCTTCATCTGTGTTGGATAGAAATTAATTAGGTTTCTCGAAAAACCATTGTTATATATGCCCAATCAGTAGATACATTCATTAATATGTTTTGTGTTAAATAGAAGCAAATTTGGTATACATAATTTGACTGTTTTGAATGTGTCCATGAAACTCAGAACGTTCAAAATAAATTCATCAGATACGTATAACCAGAACGTCATCGTGAGTAAACAGTTTCCCAATTAACACGTCCGCTATGGTTGTACATTTGAAAAAACACCTGTCACAGGCTTCATTACATTTTCGGTAGCATGACTAAATACCGGGTACACTGAGTATTTCTACTCGGGAGTACCTTTACTTGCAAGTATCATTCCTTAGGAGTATTCCTACTGAGGAGTATCCTTACTTAGGAATACCCTATTTGAGATTATGCGTACTTATTGTTAGCAGTGCCCCTAATTAAAAATACTCTGTCTTACGAATAAATCTAGAACAATCGTGATTCTCGAAGTAACAGCAAAATCTAAACATTTTTCAAAGACTAACATTCTCAATCCAAGAAAAACCTCCTTGTAACTGGCACAACGCGAGAAATCACTAAGATTGCGCGCAACGAAGGAGGACCAGTGAAGAGACAACCGAATACGGCTCGGCGAACGATGAAAATCGATTTCAGGATGCAAAAAGAGAAAGAGGAGCCGACGTACAAGGGCGTATCGTCGGTCCTGCGGTAATTACCGACGACCTTGGGACCCGTTCACCGTTGTAACACCCGTGTATTTAGAGGCTGCCGTATTTGGTAGGCAAATAAGCCGAAATTGAGAGCCGTTTGCTTGAAGGCGAGCCGTAGGGGCGAGGGAGGGGAGAAATCGCCGATAGGTGCTTCACCCACCTCCCCTCCTAGTCAAAACACACGGCCCTGGAATCACCGGTAGGCCACAATCATTTCCCCATTATCCAGAGAGCTGGCCAGAAGACCTAACTAAATCAGCCACTCGAGCGATTCCCGAACAACCGTTCTAATGGCCCAATTTCTTTTTTTCCTCGACCGATCCAGACGTAATCACTTGAGACTGTGGACGAACTGTAACCGTCTAAGAGCCACTTACGAATATACCTGTTGTACGTGTAAAAGTTATGCAATGAACTTTGCGAGTGCTGTTAAGAAGCGTTGAACACTTTTATGTAAGATAAATTAACTCGTTTTTAGTTTAAGTTTAATAATTACGCTCGTGCAAAAAGGGGTAATAGGAAAGAGAGTTACTTTGCCTTTGATCACTTTTTGATTCGCATTTTTAGGAGAAGAACACTTACGGTCTTTTCATACGAGATATGCACTTGGCTCGCGGTTGGTATTCTTGAAAAATTCACACGCTTCCTACCTCTCCCTATCTATCTCCACCCAGCGCCATCTCTGTCAAATTAATACATCAGTCTTGAACTAAAGTCTTTTCCATCAAAAGAAATCCTTAAATTTAATAAGAACGAAAAGTAACTGTTAATCTAAAAATCACTATATAAATACACTAGATCCCCCATATTGCTCAATCTCTAGTGTCATTAAATGACCGCACCAAGAAAGCTAAATGGCAGAGCGTCCAAGCGCGAAATCGTCGTGTACACAACAGCAGCTCTGCTCCGCATCAACAATCTCTCATTTTCCTGTAGAATTTCCGGCCAGAGTGCGATAGCGCTCGAGTGGCTCATGGCCCAGGCGATCTGTTCGTCGTCGGGGTCAATAAAAATTCAGAGCACGCGGCCGCCGCGCCGCCCGCCGCGGATCGGCCGCGCTCGGTCGCGTGACTTCGGCGCACAATTCATCCCGCCCGTCCACGGCGCTCAAGACAAAAGGCAATCGTCCGAGCCGATCTCGCGGAGTGTCCGGCCAGTCGCTGATT
Organism: Andrena camellia; assembly: GCA_029448645.1. Taxonomy (NCBI): domain Eukaryota; kingdom Metazoa; phylum Arthropoda; class Insecta; order Hymenoptera; family Andrenidae; genus Andrena; species Andrena camellia. Next base: position 31,262,310 of record CM055678.1, on the reverse strand, counting down.
GGTCGGACACCGGCTACTGGACCCGGTTGACCCCTAACCCCGGCAAACTCGCTCGGCTTTATCGTCTGGAATTGCCGTGTTGGTGGCGAGTTGGTACAACATACGCCGCGGGTACGCACACGCGTCCGTCGCGGCTTTATGGACGCGTATATCCCGCACGTGGGAGCGGAATTCTGTGCTGAGCGACAAACAATTGCCGCCAAGTGGCTTAATTGCAGCCAACTAAACAAACGTTCCAACCATAAGTCTCCCTGGGCCGCGCGCGGTTCTCCCCCGGGCCCCTGGAGCAATTTCTTTCCTTTCTATAGGCCTGGTCTCGGGTCCTCGGGAGGACAACCGAGTCCTGGATCTGATCAGCCTCTTGTCACCGTTCTTGTCCTGTCTTTGACACGGAAAATTCGATTCTCTCCCTGATTCTGACTGCTGAGCGTAGGGCGATTAAAATATTTGAATCTCGATTAAAGAAAGTAGGTACATTTTCTGAAATGTTCACATTTGAAAAGTACGTCTCTAAAATTTCGTGCACGGATTCAAAGAAATGAGAAAGTTACGAAGACTTGAAGTCTCGAAGTGGAAGATTTGAAAGGCGCAGGGTGCGTGGGACTTAGAGCCTCGTCGCAGGAGACACTGCTGTGACACGTAACTGGTATTTCGAACGTATGCATACGTTTGCTACCTTTTTCAGCTAATGTCGCCTCTAGCAAGCGGATATATCTAAAACACTCATTGTGAGCCGCAGAAACGCCCCGTGTGAAAAGGGCCTAACGCGAGAGGAGTAGAGAATAATGTCGTCTTGCGCGTTCACTGCAATGCTGGACAACGCGTGACGGGCCAGTCACGCCGTTAATGTGCGTGACAAATGCAGATCTCGGGGTGAGAGCGTTGAAACCGCCGCTGACAGTGCGAACGCGGCAAGGAGAGTCGCGGAGGTTGTTTGGCAGCAGGTATCTCTCATCAGAGATGTCCTGGTTTGACCGTCGCACCACTGCAGGAACCAGATGTCTTTTCTTTTCCGTCGGGAATGCGATTCAAATTAGATTGGATCAATGTTTCGTGGAGGATTCTTGAGCGAATCGTTGATACGTTCACCCAGTTTATTTGGTGACGCATTAATTACGGCTGAGGGGATGTCAACTGGTGGCACGAACGTGTTTTCGGAGCTGTTCGTTCCACTGTGATTAGGTTTAGCAATTTTACTGACCGTCGTGAAATTGGGGGACGCTAACTTGCTTTCCTTTGCCAGGCTTCTTCCAGGGTTTAAGGTAAATGTCTCCATTATAGACCTTGCGTCGTTTATAAGACAATTGTTAATAATCTTCTATCGAACAGTTATTTGAACGAACGTATTGGATTCATCAGTACGAATTCATGAGGCCACCTAATAGAAAGTTCTACCATCCCCAGCATTGATCCTACTTAGTTCCTTTCAACTTTTGGCTGTGTCCAAATTTAAAAATTGCTTCGAAAGATTATAGATTTCACCCATAGTCACGTGAACGAAGATCCAAGAACCATTCCAGAGAACGGATTCGAAAAATACTTCGAACAGCGACATCGTTTGTATAAGACTACCTACCGTACCTTTCTCTCAATTCGGTTTTCCGGTTCTCTCGTCATTTGACGTTCTTCAGAAATAATACGACCTACCCCACTACCCTCAGTACAACACCAGTGACCATTGAATATCAAACGTAAAGACACATACAGCCATTCATACTTTCTTTAAAATCATCTATGCAAGAAAAAGTAGCTCTGCCTACAAATTTTCAGACTCCTGGGTTCCACGAACTCCCCACCTCTCCCACCCCCTTCTCTCTTCCCCTCAATCTTTTTAGGGTTAACTCGACGTTTCCTTTCGACTCTAAATGACGTTGGGACGAACTTGCACACCGGCCCGTCCCCCCTTCAGCCTCCCTTCCCCCGTCATTTTTCTCCGTTGCTGCTTCTTGTTGCCTGGCCTCGAAGACGAGCACCGCTCCCCGGCTCGTTTCTCATTCGGCGTCGTGTGCGTCGTCGTAGGTGTACACGGCCAAGCGGGCCGCGCGCACAGCGAGATTCCCATTTATCAGGGTACATCCGCCGGAAGTGGGGCGGCCCGTGCGTAGGTGAGACGGGGAGAAAGAGAGAAGGTGGTCAGAGCGGGCCAGAGAGAGAGCAGGCCATAGGACATTGTTCATTAGTACCTGCGAACTCAGGATACCGCGGACCTCTGGTGACATGATTTACGAGCCGGGTTCGGGGCAGACCGTCGACCACAGGGAGCGGTATCGAGCCCCCCGCCCCCTTGCTGGGGATTTTCGAGACCCACCGTGGTGAATCGAAAAACCAGGAAGTCAACGAGAACGAGTGTACCTTGATTTTTTAGAGACGAAAGTAGAAACAGTCTGGGGGTTGTATATTGGATTTGTGGGGTAATTGTAATTTGGGATATGTGGGAATTATAAGTACATAATGAATGAGGATACGTAGTATTAATTTTGGGGTTATTGTGTATTTGTATTCTGGACTGGGGAGGAGGAGCTAACTCGCGTGGAGGTGCCCCGTGTTGGACGAAAGAAGTAAATGTTTAGTAATTGAACCGTCCTTATAGAAAACACTGTAAATGCCAAAAATCAAATTCTATACTATAGTATTATCATTGGCACGTAGAACATTTTCCGATAAATTTTTTACAGTGTTTTCTACAAGGACTTTTCAATTGTTCTTGGAGAGAGGGGGAATGTGGGTATTAGATTATGGTGTAGTGCAGGCCTGTGCAACTTTTGCTCATGCCCTCGAAGAGCAGCCGCGGGTGGTTGCGAGCGAAGGCAAGAGCGGCAGCCGTAAAAGAGTGGGGATAGTGGCGTTCACAGATTCCCCCACCAAGAAGACCTTTGGCTCTTGGGCCTGGCTCGGTGCCTCCGAGAGCGAAGAGCAACTCGTGGCTGCTCGTGCGAGCAAATCCCTGCACAGGCCTGGTGTAGTGTTTACTGAGAATGAAATAGGTTGGTTTGGTGTAAATTGTTTTTAAATATAGAATTTTGTTGGAAAAGAAATGGCTCCGTTAGTTGGAGGATAACTTGGGGAGTTGGAATCTAGGGTTTATGACTGAGGGCTGATGATAACTTTTGGTATAGAAATTTACTCAAGAAGGTTCTTAGTTTTGAAAACAAAAATTCATTTGTAGAGCCTATTTTTGCAAAAGTCGAAGGCGCAACTTTTGAGGTTCTGTACTTTTTTTTTCATGCATTCCGAAATCAGTAAGCAGACGATTTAAACCTCAGTGATTTTAAGCTCACTACATCATATTTTAATTTGAAGTGTGATCGATTTAACGTGGAATATGCCGACAAACCAGTCCGCTGAAAGAAAATCTTTGTATCCAGTCAAAGAAACATTTTAATATCCAATCAGCGTACAATTGCTCGATATTGTGGGGGCGAGTTACATCCCAACTCGTTCGATAAAGGGAGACGAAAAACCATTTATTCGTATAGATGGCTGCATCGCTTCTGCTAAAAATTTGTTCACCTCGTGTTTCCCGGATGCCGGTGAATTTTAATCACTACCGTCGGAGCCAGGACGGGTCGCGGAGATTGAATCAATTAAAATTCTGAAACAAATTACTCGTGTTGGGAAATACTACTGCTTGATCGATCGAATAACGTAACCGGTTATGCTTATCTCTGATAGCGGACGAGTCGCTGGAAAGTTGGACGCGGATCGTTACTCATTTTTTGATACGCGGTATTGGATTGCAAAACTGTTTCATAAAAGGAAGAATAGAAATTGGAGGAAAGGAAGTTGATTCATCGACCACTTTAATTAATTTTAATTTTCTTTGCCTTTGAACAGCTTAAGTGTTCTGACAAATGATTATGGCGATATGTTTCTGTTTTGCTAGTTGTATCAATGAACGTGTCTGAAACCTGAAAGATGCGAGAAATGAACCCAGTAAAAATAGTACCACATTATCAGATCGTTTAGCAACTAACGATAGATGCAACTAGCGAATCTATCTCACTCATTTTAGAATTGTAACAACGATTTGAAGGTATTAGTACCTACTTAGAAATTGTTTCATGTAGGAATTCTCTTGCTCAGGTATTTACGTGGGAACACTTTTACTGAGGAGTAATCTTTACTAACAAGGAGAGTTTTTCAGGTGTTCGCTTCCGATTTTTTTGGGTTTCGGATATGTTTCGGAGGACTGAAAAATTACAAATACGTGTTTTTTTATTTTTACCAGTCCGCATATTTAGGGGGTGAAACAACCCCTCAAAGTTCATAAGAAGAGGTACAAAAGTTCCTATTATTAATTTAAAGAAGATTATAATATTGTGTATATCGAGTTTTATTCAACACATTGTTATAATATTTTTTAAACTAACAATAGGAACTTTTTTACCACTCCTCACGAACTTTGAGGGGTGGTTTCACCACCTAAATATGAAAACAGGCCAAAGTAAAAAGACACCCTTATGTTGTATGAGTACCCTTAAGTAAGGGTACTCATAACACCTACTGTCACATTTAAAGTACTCATAACGGCCTTAAGTACTCCTAAGTAAGAGTACCCACTTAGGAGTACCTTTACTTTTAGGAGTATCTTTACTAAGGGGTATCCTTGCTTAGGACTATCACTACTTAGGAGTACCCAAACTTGGGAATATTCCTACTTAAGAGTACCCTTCCATAGGAGTATACACTTCTATTTAGGAATACCTTACTTAGGGAACCCCTACGTAGACATGCCAATACTTTAAGAATACTCTTACTTCCGTACATCAGTATCCAGGAATACTCTTTTTCTAGAACAAACTCCCTCAACGACCCTATCACACACACACACACACACTCTCTCTCTCTCTCTCTCTCTCTCTCTCTCTCTCTCTCTCTCTCTCTCTCTCTCTCTCTCACAGAACCTCACTATCTCATCTAAAGCCTTCAAGACCAATTCTCCTCCATAATACCCCATATCATTCGCGATCCATCTGCCCTCCAATTTCGTCCACCAGTGCCAGTCCCCGGATGGTTGTTCATCGTCGCACCGTACGGTCGGTATTTCTTGGTTACATCACTGGCGGTTTTTGCACGGTATGCGCTCGTACAAGTCGGTCGCTCGTCGTCCTACAACACCGTCGGACAAAGTTGTGGCCAGTATCAATTGGCCGTGTATACCGGTCGACCTTCTGCAGTTGCAACACGAGACCTGACACAGATAGTAGAGCCCCGCGATCAGTCCATCGGGCCAGGAATCGCCTGTGCACACGACTTGCGAAACTGCCGACCGTTCATTTCAGCAGGTAAACCCTGTTGGCGAAGACAGGACCTGCGTTATGAATCTACTGTGTCAGGTGTAATGGACACAGAGTAACAGCTGCTGGTTCACTTATCTAGACGTTTATTTGACCACTGGGGTACCAAATTGGTAAAGACTGTGATGCAACTGCGCTGAATGGACTTTGTGGTGGAACAGGATATTGTAGGGAGGCAAATTGTACTTCGGCTAGCTACGAGGGCCACAAACATTATTTTATTGCGCCACTGGGTGCATTATATAGTCCATGCTGATCCTCGTTTATGATTAGGCTTCATAAAAGCCCATCTCTCTTTATGCTCAGAATTCTAGAGTCATCCTTGGTATAAACCAATCCCAAGCTTGCTACAAACCAGTTCAGCTTCTGTATGCTTGGATCTTCGAAACAAGACTGCGCACGAAGGAACGGAGAAAAGTATGTAGTTGCAGAAATAAGGTTCATAGGAAAATGTACAGTATGCGATGTCTAATGCAAAACTAATGGTTTTTAGAATGCATAGAAAATTGAATATTAATGGCATTGATGATCTTTTGAAGATCTTAGATATCTGTGTTCTAACGACGCCTTCTTCTGCCGAGCAACGAGTAAAGACGGGTTATATTTGCTGTAGAAAGTTCGGTATTCAATGAACAAACATCAACTTGCATTTAATGTTGCAAAATTCATTCTAAAAGTTGTCAGCGTAAATCTTCAAAATCTTTTGTTCCATGCTACGATGTTAACATTAGTTCTATGTACATCACGTAACCGAATTACACTAACGATGTTAACACATACTGAGAAACAGGTTTATCACAAGATGAGATTCGATGTCGGCTTATTCATGAATCTGTGCTCTATAATTAATGACGCAGCATCCTAACACGGACATGTAAAATTGTCCTCGTCAAGTACATATTATTATGCCACAAAAAGCAAACTGTTTGGTTGAGATTTCCGTCGCGCAGTTCACACGATTCTCTTTCCTCTAAGTGTTACCTTTTAAGTGTTAGCAGATATACAGTCAGTCAAAACGCTCTATCTACACCTGCCTTCATCAGAATCAAATTCAAATTTCTGGGGTGTATGTAGACTTCCGTCACTGACGGTTAAACCCTTGAGCCCAAGGACCATTTCGGATTTCAAATTTTTCTAACTCATGACTGACACTTTGTACATATTGACATATGTTCCAACCCTTCCCCCTTTTTAAACTGACCAAGTCTGTGTTCTATAGACACGTCCTAACCATTAGTCATGAGCGACAAAAAGTTCCCAGCACTCAAATTTCGTTCAACTGTGGGTTCTAACTAATCTTCATTGTTTCCTTTCAAATTTGAGTTACTCGCCGAACAATCTGAAGACCATAAAAAGAATCAGGTCCCAAACTTTCTGTTACTGTCGAGTATATCTGCAAGGAACTATTCGCCACGGAGCGACGGTTCGTCGCGACCGTTGGTGACATCAATGCCTGGCAGTTTGGGCGAAGTTGCACACAGCTATTCCCGCAGAAGGCGGCGTGCTCGCGGAGTTACGCTATCGATCCCGAGATTCTCGACATGCCTCAATCCCCGTCTCCCACGGCACGTCGAGTCGAGGCGTAAGTAATTTGCGTTCAGACGAACCGCAAGCCAGCTCTCGATCCGGGACAATAAAGTCCACGGCCGTTCCGTGGGTGTACGGAAAGACAGTCGGTGTGTTTTTCTTGTGGCGCAATCGCGAAGACAATCGCGATCCCATGAAACTTGCTGGACAGCGTGCACTGTTGCTCACGGAGCTGATATGTCTAGTAGACTTGTGGCGTCTGAATTTTTTTGATAATCGAGCATTGTGGGTGGAAGAAAAGTATGTTGGGAAGCTGTCGCGGACATGAGCAATGAATGCACTACTGGGTTTGATTGATAAGACGTCTGTGTGGCTCTAAGTTAGGGGTACTGTTAGGAATAGTCTTACTTGTTGTTAGGGATACTTTTGCTTAGGAGTACTTTGACTTAGGATTACTCTTGCTTAAAAACATCTTTACGTAGGAGCACCATTACTCAAGAGTAACCTTACTTATTGTTAGGAATAACTTTACTAAGGGGATCCTTATCAGGAGTACTTAGAAATATAGCGATACCTCCATCGCCACCAGAGGGCCACGCGACCGCTCGGCTCTCTCGCAAGTTCTCTCTCATCCACTCCTTCTTATATACACCAGTTTCGTCTACTCCTAACATCCTAGTGTCTAAGGTAGGGCCTGCTAGATACGCCTTACCGATGAGTCCACTAACAGGCCCGGGACGAAACGCAACTTCCTTTTCCTTCCTTCCATCTTACCTTCCATACAATCATCACACATTCCCTACAGCATTTCCTACAGGAATACCTTGACTTAGGTGTATCCTTACTTAAGAGTACCTTGACTTAGGTATACCCTTATTTACGAGTACCTTGACTTATATAGGTGTACCTTTACTAAGGGGTATCCTTATTTAGGAGTACCCTTACTTAGGAATTCCTTGACTTAAGTGTATCCTTACTTAGGTGTACCTTGACTTGGAATACCCTTACTTAGGAGTACCCTGACTTAGGAGTACCCTGACGTAAGGATATCCTTACTTAGAAGTACTCTCACTTAAGGTTATCTTTACTTAGGAGAGCTCTTATCTAGAATTACACTTACTTAGAAATATTTTCACCCTGTGATAGTTAGGGATACGCTTAGACGTCACTTTGAAATAATAATGAATTCGAATTGTGCAAATGTGATGGACTTTAAGGATCTTTCAAGTACAAGAGGTAGTGATGGGATAGGGCAAGATTCTATGAATCTTCTTTGGAGGACACGAAGGCTAGGGTGATACAGCTTTCATGATGTAGATACTGCAGTCGTGTTTGTTTTGTTGTGGAGAAAGTTCGAATTCAGAAAAATATTAGCTTCAGTGATAATTCACGTATAGACTGAGGCCATTTATACAGCAAATCGAGTTCTAGAAACTTACACATAAGTACAATGGAACAGCAGGAGCTCCAAAGTCGAGATTCAGGTGGCTAAGGATCTATTCTGTGTACTTGTTGGATGCTAGCATATTAAATGCAGGTGTTTCGTATCTATGAAACGCCATAATGAGTAACGAAAAGTACATCCAGCGACATGTACCCTCAAGGGTATCGCTTCATGCATCATTTGAGTGAGTCCCAAGTATCTCACGATATTTCATCCACCCGTTACGCTTAGAAAGCTGAGCCGCTTGGCTAGCTTCTTGTGGTTGCAGACTCTTGACGCTTTGTCTTTGAGCTTGATTCAGTTCTAGCATTTCCACTGGATCTTTTAGTGACTATAGTTAGGGACAGTTGCCTACCTTGTGTATGACATTCTAAAATGACTTTGGACCGAATTGTGCACAATTTGCACATGTCTGTTGGGGGTGAGATATTTCATATTTGATAGGTAATGACTTCCAAAATTTTCTTAGCTTTTCTAGCAGCATTAAACAATAATTCTGGTTTATAGTTCTACTATTAATGAATTTCCTGGTAGCAATGAATCACTTAAGGCTTCAAGTGACACAGAATTTCAGTTGATAGTAGAAAACAGCGCAGAAAAATTAAGTTCCTCCTTTGCCACCTCATCAACACTCACGACAGACACCTAAAGCGATCAAATTTTTAAATCACATTCTAAATAGAAAACTATGCAGTAAAAAACTGCCATCGTACCACTGTCAACGCTTCAGGGTGCACCAATCTATTTAATAAGTTATAACTACTCATAGGTTCTACAGTTCGCTGGCATACAATATAATTAACTTACACTGCGCGTTCAAGAAAACGGCACAAATCGCATAACCAACACACTTTACCTCTTTCATCCTCTCTCATTAGTTATCATCCACCTAGTAGCCACGTGGCACAGTCGAGAACCCTTTAAAAAACTACACGAGTCGCCTTTCGACTGCCTGACAAGTGACAGAACACACTCTAACTACACGTTTGCATCTTGTTGCAGGAAAACATCTCGACCACCAACTCGGAACCGACCGACACATCCGAGGAGGATCACTACTCGAGTAAGCAGAGCCTTTCATTACCCATTCTCGTAGACCTTGTCGTTTCTCTATGTGTGTCAGAGGGGATCGAACCTTGCTCCCGCGCGATGCGACCAGAAGAACTTTCCGCGACCCTTGGGCCTCTTTCGTGCAATGCGTGTTCATACTTTCAAACTTTCTGTTTGGATAGGGGGAGATTGTCGAAACGGTGCATGCCTTCCGTCCAACTTTTCGCGAAACGGAAGTCGAAGTTCGCGAAGATCGGAAACGCTTTGAGTGTTACTAGATGTTCCAGTGTTAACACGCTCACCACGGAGATTATCCTCTTACGTATCTTGGTCTTTCCTGTTTTCTCTTCTTGCCGGAGGATCATTGCCATTGTTTGGAAGACAGATGAATTATGTAATTGGATTCTAATTTGCGTTTATTTAAATTCAGTCACCGATGATCGATGTGGAGGGAAGGGAAGGTGGTGGAGTTAGGGGTAGAAGAAGGGATGCATAATTTGTTTTTAAAGTCATTTTTTATTTGAGGGATTTCTTGTCCATGAACTTGAATAAGGTTTTAGTGTCTAAATGGGTCTTCAGTGGAAGTTTATTTGAAACTTGGAATAACTTCTGTGAAATTCATATTCGAGTTTAGTTCTGTCTGTTTTAGTAATGAATAATAAAACTAAACGATTATTGTGAAATATCAATTTTATTAATTTGTCCCTCTTATACACCACTTTGCAATGTACATGTATAATTTGCAATTGCACACAGTATTTTATGTTACATACATATGTCTAAACTTTTATAGTATTTTGTATTATAATATTACAAGCAGTTTAATGATTGTCGTGGATATCGATCATCGGCGACTCACGCGACGGTGAACGTGGCATCGTTAGGAAAATTTTGACAAATTTTTGAAAGAATCAAAAGCTTTGCAAGTGTTAGAAATATTGGGGAATTCGCAGCTTCTGTCACTAATTAAAAACTTATTAATCACGAAGTCCCTTCACGACTTAAAAACCTTAACAAAATCTCTACGAATTCTATGGAATCTCTATGAATCAAATCACTCTGAAAAATTTCAAAATCTTATGGGTTGAAATCCTGCGAAATCTTATAAACCTTGTGTAAGCTCTAAATGTCTTGAAACTCTTGAAAACTCTGGTGGCTATATTTTTCGGTATTTTGGAATTCTCTTCTCTGTCAAACAGTTCCCAAATATATTAGTGAAAAAAAGCACAAGTTTATCCCTGTTTTTCAACTTTATTTCAAGGATCTAGTCAGGCTCAATCTAAATAGTTGTGGAAGTGAAACTAATTCAGGGAGGGGGGACCTAAATATGCGATAATTCAACATTCGACATTTTTTTCTGAGAAGTTAGGATCAAACTAAGTCATCCAAACAGATTATTAAACACGAATCACTATATCGCCATAGATTCTCAATATACGCGTTACTGCCTGAATGTCATATTCTACTAAAAAAAAATTTCTTTAGATATTCAACTAGAGTGTGTTCCATGTCTCTTAATACTTACGCGAAGCACATATTAAACCACATACCCCTCCAAAATGGCCCATAGACGGTCAAGCATGCTTGTCAATCCCCAAACTTGCACAAGCATTTTGACCATGTACATACATACATGCTCGAAGGCATGCGCACATGATCGAACATGTTTCATTTTACATTATCAATCTTGACGCTTGCGCAATCAGACTGCCAACGTATAGCATTGCTTGGCGGCATTTAGTTTATTTGAAAGTAGTCCGCCTGCAAGCATACAAGTTCCTTTCATGTAATTCCTATTCTTTCATTAACCGAGAATTCCTTATCCTTCGTTAATACCAATGTTCAAAACCTATTTCCACTTTACACTCGAAGTGTACCAGTCATGGATGGTCTAGCATGTCTGACTATGTTTGGGCCACTTACAATTGGGGCCAGTTATGCAGAAAACTACCAACCCTGAATGGTCTGAAACTGAGTAAATTTAGTTTGAAGATTGTAATTGTTAACGAAAAGTAGCTTTATTTCTGTTGGATATATTTTATATCTTCTTATTGTTCTACAATCTTTTATAATGCGTTATTTAACAGCAAGTAGTATAATTAATAGTATTTCAAATTTTCTGTAGTTTTTGTTTTTTAAGGGGGGACCCTACCCTGAAGCCACGAACAAAAGACAAAGTTAGAAATTTTTTGTTCGTATAAATAAAAATATAAGGCTTGGATTTTTTATATAATTTTAAAGCAATCTTTATTTTGCTAGAAATTTTTTTTTTAAATTGTACAAAATGCTTTCCCGGAGCACTGCAAAAAACTGGCCCCCACTCCCGGGGATGACTGAATCATCTGAGAAGGAAATACAAAAAAGATATATAAACAGAAATATATTATCTTTGACCTAGCGTAGGATTTTTTTAATATTTCAATTATTCGATTTTTTACAAGCATTTCAGTGTAAACTTTTACGTAAAACATTAAAGTCAATTCTTCAAACTGCTATAATTTCCAAAATAATTTGAATTTTGTGAAAATCCTAAAATGGAACTACGTCCTGGTAGTTTTAATAATTGTATAATGTAAGTAAATTGTATGTAAATAATTGTTCTATGGGTTGGTAATGTTTCGCAAAATAAAGATCACAAAATTTTTGGGAACCGTAATGTGTTTAACTATTTTTTTGTCATTTTGAGGGTTGGTTGGTTTCCGCATAACTGGACCCAAGTAGCATTCCTCTCATCATCTAAAACTTCCTCGATACCAACGTGTATTCTCAAAAAACCGTGTTCGTCAGCCACCACAACAGCAGACTCCGTCGAATAAAGTGTTCATCGGGAGCATTGAACCCCGCCACTCCTCGGGGGCGGGACGACGTTCAATTTGCCGTTCATCGTCCTTTGAGGAAGGGTAGGGGGGATGGGGTCAGGTCGCGGCCGTTTCGGGAATCTGACCCAAATCCGATGGCGGCGTCTCGCGTTTCTGCATTATTGAACGGGCTTGAATGATTCAGACGTCACGCTGCTCCCGTCACCCGCCAAGTTTGTCCGCCAGCTAATAAATCTCTCTCCGCTTTCGTTGCGCCGGGGCTCGAGTGCCCTTCTACGTGTCACTGCTGATCCTCTCGCTCGAGCGAATCGACGCCGCACACCGCAGAGAAATCTGGAGAGGGGCAAGTTACTCAACCGTTCGCGAATTTTCGTTGCTGGAGATCGTTCCTGCTCGATACTTCCCGATTTGTGGGCGAGTCGAGGAGGTCTATGCACATGGGCTGGTAGAAGGTGGAATTGTAGGGAAATTAATTACCAAATCCTCGATCTAAACATCGTTCTTTCGATTGGGGAGATGGTAAAGTAGAGGGACTGATGGCTACGCCCACTTTTGAGTGCTCACTAGTGCTCGGTGTATATACTGTTCTGTCAGGGTTCAGTCACTGGTATCTCTTTTTTCGTCTGTGTTTTGAGCTTCTTAATTGAAGAAGTGTAGTGCTTTGGGAAAGAGTCTCTATAATGTGCTAATCTGTCGGTGAGTTACTTTTAAAGGGGTATTCTGGTTTAGCGCGTGAGTTTCATTACCATTTTTCAGAATTTTTTATGGGCAATCAATGTTGGTGTAGTATACAACGTTTTCTCTAAAATCTTAATCGTCCTTTTAACTGTATTTACAAATTCTTTTGTCGCGAAAAAATTAGTTTGAGATGTCTTTATGAAGGCATGAAGATTGTGCGTTTTTGTGGAGACGTCCAATTGGCTGCTATGATTCTGTCCTTCGTAGGCATCTGAAAGAAATGATTAACGAAGAATTTTATTCAGTAAAAATGTGGCTATCTTCTGGGCCGGGATTGAAATTAATTTTTCGCAAAATGACGCCGTGTTAAAAAGGAAGGGAAGGGAATAAAACGGACTTTTCTGTTTAACATGGTGCCATTTTGTGAAAAATTAATTTCAATGAATAATGCCGATCCAGATGATAGCCATATTCTTACTGAACAAAATTTATCATTAATCATTTACTTCAGATGCCTATGAAAGACAGAATCATGGCAGCCAATTGGTCATCTCCGCAAAAACTCACAATCTTCATGTATTCATACAGACATCTCATACTAATATTTTCGGGCCGAAAAATTGTAAATATAGTTAAAAGGATGATTAAGATTTTAGGGAAAACGCTGTGTATTACACTTACTTTGATTGCCCATAAAAAATTCTGAAAAATGATAATCAAACTCGCGCGCTAGACCAGAATAGTGAATACCCCTTTAAGAAAGTATCCATGGTTGCGTGACGAAAAGAAGTTTGAATGTTGGTTGAATCTTTGAAGCTGTTTCCGGTACAGTTTCCAGTTAAGAAGGAACTCACTGCTCTTTCTGTGTTGATCATCTGTAATAGAATGTAGGAGGCTTCGCTAAATTTATTTTCTCGCGAAATATTCAGCTGTGAAGATTGTGATAAACAGTATACACCAACTGTATGAAAAATTTCGGCCCAGGTTGGTAATCCAGGCTTCACACGTTACCCTCGTTACAATCAGTTAGGTAAACTACCCCTTCGCAATAATAAATTTGAAACAAAATAGCCGCGAGGTAATTAACATTTGCTCGTATCAGATCGTATAGCCTTCGATTTAAACAGTTTTTGTGCAACCTGTCTAGCGTTACGAGTGACCGATGCATGTATTTATTAGCATGCACCGACACTTCAACCTCGTAATCTCGTTACCGCGGCCTCTTACATAAAAGAGCGAGACGCACTCGCGCACGATAACTTCGCCTTGCTGTTCTGGGAATCGGCCGATCAATCAGACGAGGATCTTCGCGTCCTTCTTGGGCCGCTCCAGCGGCTTCTCGATGATTTCCTTCTCTACGCCTCTAGCGCAAGTCCATCGGTATAGTGTATATGGGCGGACAAAGTACATATTTTGATCTGTATAGTGTAGCAGTTCCTTTACCTTTTAACGCCGGATGTATCATATATGATACATTCCCGGTATGAGGGAATTTTCCCTTTGAAAGTGGGACAAATTCGCTGTTTGCACCAGATTAGTACATGTTTAGAGTAGTTTTATTTATTGAAGAAAGATTAACCTACTTGAACCCTGCGTTCATTTCTTTTATGCATTTTAACCTGTGAAAAAATGGAAAAAATATAAAAATATACAAATTCAGACCATTTTTAACTATAAAAAACATACCTTTGACAGCTCGAAAAATAGGGTCATTTTGTGATTTTTCTTTCCCATAAAAAAACGTTATATTTAAAAATCGAGACATACACTGTGTGTATAAATTAAGCGGCATTCTCTTCGAAAATAAATTTGATACCTTAAGAAATGATGTCATAGCAGGGTCTTTTCCCAAGGTCTCTTCAAATTTGCGGTATGAAAAATATCTCTGAGATTACTTGACCGAGTTGAACAAAAATTTGCACGAATTTCCCACGAAACTTGGATGGGAAGAAAAGCTGCATCTTTATTTTCTTTAATACCTAAGTAAAATTCTAGAGTTTCTTGTTTTATACACTTGAAAGTGTTACTCTGAGAAAGCATCCATAACATAAAATGGGTTAAGAAGTCTTGAAATAGTGGATCGACTGTTGAGAGATTCGTTTTACAGTATTTAGCTTCGTTTACCTTGTAGTGCCAGGCACTAGGTACCTAATAAAAATGGGTAGACGTAATTTGGTGTACTATTAGTGGAAAATCTTAAAAAATCGACGAGGTGCATTTTAGAAAACCACATTTTAGCGTGTTTCGTAATGATTGAGTCGACTCACGTACCTTCCTTATACCATGAAAATGTTACTTTTGGGGGTATGATAAAATTTCCAACACAAAATAACGTTGCACAGTCGTGGAGGCAACTGAGAAGCCAGAAAGAAACGCAAAAGAGAAAAATCACGTCAAATTTATTGACAGCAAAAGTCAGCTGCACCTAAAACTACATTTCTTAAAATTACATTCAAGTCCCCAAATTGAAATCTGCTCCATCTGAAGAGCAGAGCACTAAATTTAAAATAATAAGGGACTTATCTGCTTCATTCCCAACTTTCCCAATATGGCCCCCTAATTTGAAAGTAATCCACAGAAAAATCTTGAACGAGAAATACATTTATCGGAGGAAAGAATAAAATTCTGTCGATTTCGAGGCAAATGATGAAGCACATAAACAAATGAATTCAATTGCTCCATTCCACCAACCCTGATTGGCTGCTGGATGCACTCCAAGCATCGCGCGAGTATCGATTGTTACTTGAAGAACGACCGCGGAGCCGGCGTAGCTTCACAGCTCGTCCAATGAGCCTTTACGCACCGAAAAATCTCCCATCGGGGAAATTTCGCGCGGAACTTGTTGCGGAAGCGTGTTCACCTTCTCGGGCACAAGTGTCTTCGCCCGTGTGCGTGGCGAGACGGGATCGATAATCGGGTATACGTGTACAATCGGGATAGGGTCGTACCCATTGGGCATGAGGTTTTAATTGACACTCAACGAACTCGCTGTCGCACTTGTGAGCCGCGTTTACCACGCCTCTGTAGTGCTTCCTTTATGCAACGCGTGCAGCGCGCTGCACTTAGCTTCCTATTGTTGCCCGCAGCAGCTACGGAGTGCGGGCAAAAAATTATTCACACTCCTGACCTTTACCCTTCCAAGCCTGAATTCGCTCCGCACGGGAAGGAATTGAGTTCCTGTCGAAAATTAGTGGTATCGATCTTCAATGAAGTCAGAGTATATAAAAATCTTGGGAGGGGGTGGGAATATTTGGTTTTAGATAACGTTAGCTTGGATGGCTTTTTGGAAGAAGCTTACTTGAATTGAAGGGTAAGGGGAGAAAATTGGGGATGTCCATTTTTCGTGATTTTGAGATTTTGTAGCTTATTTTGTTGGTGGCAACTGGGATTACAGAACTATCGAATCACAAAGGGTTGTTAAAGATTTGGTATACTGGCTAAAAACAAGAAATGTTTTCCCCACTCTTTGCATAAGTATAAGCTTCTGTCGTCAAGGTAAAAGAAAGAAACTATTTAAGCTAATTAAATTTATTGAATCTTGTTTCTTTACTGGTGGACTAAAATATTAAAACTTCATTTTCTCGATAAAGCTGCTTTGTGACATTCTCAGTTTTTCCCCTTACTCTTCAATTATGAGTGCCTATATAGGATTTTTCGAAGAAAGAAGAAACTAACTTTGCACTTTTAATTTCGTTTGCTGCACAGTTGTATCAATTTCTTAAGTCAGCAGAGTCCAAGATAAATTATATATTAGCTTTACTACTCGGCTTCGCCCGAAATTTAGATTCTGATTTTATAAAAGAAAAAAAAATTTTTACATTTTTTCGTGAAAATAGTTCCAAAGTTTTTAGGCGACAGACAAACACACAAACATACAATACCTACACATTCTGCTTTATAGTATAAGATAAAGCTCATAAAGTTGCTCGTTATGTTAATACACTTTTCTATAAATTTCACGTTGTTGACTAAATATCTCCCAGCATCAATAATAGCTTCTTTTGAACGTTAATATCCTTGCCCTCCTATAGCGTTTTTTTTTCCAGAATCTGCTTGTGAATCCATGAGAACACTAGCTTCAAACGATAATTACATTTGCATCTCCAACGGGAAGTAATAGAAGACAGTTCCCTAGTTTATTCCCATGAATTTTAGCGGAATTCTACCACTTAGAAGAATACCTTAACACAACAGATTAGATATTCGTCTAAATGAGTCGTCCAGGCCATTTAATTGAATTAAAAATATGAACAAATAAATAACAGGGAACCTTCCCATTGCATTTCTTCTTGTAATAGGATTCATCCGTATGAGACATTTATTCCAACATGAAATCCTACCAAGTTGTTCGATTAGCCTTGCTGAGACCATTAGAAGGTCTAAGACAAAACGTTAATTTTTAGTTAGATTTTCCCTAGTAGTTGAAAAAACACAGAAATGTCGCATTTTAAATTATTCAAAATTCCATAGACTGTCCACACAGCTTCAATCGCGTGGTCCAGTCGCAGCAGCCACCTTCTGTTCAAAATTCACGCGATGGTATTTGTTGACGTGACCCAATAAAAATTCAGAAAACGTAGCAGAACGCGATAGGTTACGAAACTGTTAACGCGGCGGCAATTTCTCGCGACCTACCGTCGAGAATTCGACGAATGCTAGCGGGTTTCGATAGTTGCACCTGTTGCGCCGTCGAACGTGGTCCGTAAACGGGGGAGCGTCGATCGATCGAGAAACGAATCGACGTTGGCGATGGAAAAGCGCGTAAACGCTTGGCACGGGCTTTGTGAATCTTTTGTAACACAAAATTGAATAATCGGTGGAATATTTGGTAATTTATAGTACCCATGGTAACGCGACTCACGCATACGAGATGAGATGAATTTTTTAGATTTGTTTGGGAATGTACTGGTGGTAGAATTGAAAGAATGGTGTTTTTTTTTCCTAAAACTGAGTAGAATTGCAAAATACACTTTTTGGTACGAGATGTCCTTGTTAGAAGAGTTGACTTTAAAACTCTATTGGGTGCATGAAAATGTTGGTAATAGTACTTCTGTGATTTTTGGAAAAGTAGCGACAGCTTTCAATGCAGTGGACTTGATAATATGTACATGTTCTTTTATAGTGTAGTCCATTTTCGAATGTTGATAACTGATTGTCAAGTTTCTAAGAAATCTCTTGAACTGATAGAGGATTTCAGTGGGAATGAGTGAATCAGACCTATTAACTATCAAAGTAACAACATAAACTGTGCATCCTATTATTTACATAATATTGGTCGCCTAACCAATTAAAATATAAACAACTCATTGAGAGGGTGCAGCATAAGTTTCTTAGATTTGCTGCATATAGGCTAGGTCAAAAGTATGGCAGTTACAGACCACGATTACATCCCAATCATGAATCATTTAAATCTGCGATCCCTTGAGTTTAGGAGAGCTGAGGGGACTTGCTTTTCCTTTTTAAGATTATTAACAGCCTTATTAATTGCCCTCAACTCCTTGAGTTAATAAATTTCTATGCTCCTAGATCGTTTAGATTCACACGGACTTTTCTTCCACAGCAGTATACTTCCTTAATGATGTGGCTAATTCATATTGTGCTAACATAGACTTATTCGACGTTAACATAAGTAGCTTCAGAAATTCGGTTTACAGAAACCTACAAAACTTGTGAGTTGTCCGTTTGAACTGTAATAACAATTGTGTACATTAATGGGGACTTATCCCCGTTTATCAATAAAATAAAAATAAAATAATATTTTGCTCTCCCTTTGTGCTCTACATTTAGTGCTTTTTAATGGGAATCAACTAAGTCAATTTTCTAAACACCACTCAACCTTACTTGTCTCAGCTAAACAATCGTTGAAACACTTCGTTGAAGCATATTTACCCTAATGTCTCTTTCAACTCTAGAACCCACTGCAGAAGAACAAAACAAACTGTCATCAATTCGACTAGTTTTATCACAGAAAGTACCTCATAAAAAAATTCCTATTCATTGTTCAAAACATATATTATTACATCACTGTTACTTTAAGATCTAGAAAGCACTAAACACGTTCCGGTGCCCTAATTGAAGCCTATGCCACCCACGCCTCACCCACCACATGAATTAACGATACCTTCAGATCAATGTTCAGGGCCACTTCCCTTCGAAATTTCACCGCCCCACTTCATCGTGTAGAGATCACCCTGAAATCACTCCCAGTAGCAAAACATCACGTAATGGTCGGTCGAGCACAAGAAATTGCATACACGTGTATCTCGTAGCACCGTGGCAACGAAAAGCACCACGTCCATGCGAACCCCTTCGCGTGTTAGTCGCACCGCCACGAGACCTTAGTGATCCGCGCCTGGTTCGCTGGAGCGGAAATTGAGAGAAAGAGAGAGAGAGTGAGCCCTCCCCCATCCATTGGTACCATCTCCACCGTGTTAATCATGCCCTGAAACCAATTGGCACTTTTAATTTCGGCAGGCGCGCTCATGAAAGACGCGGAAAAGCTGAAGCTGATGCTGCTCGCGTGGAATTATAATCTTCAACAGCAGGCACAGGCTCAGGCCCAGGCCCAGGCTCAGGCCCAGGTACAGGCGCAGGCGGCCACTGCGGCCCTCTCGCCAAATAACTCCTCGACAACCACGGCCACCACCGTTGGCACACCCGTCACCAGTCAATCGGCCATTTCCACGGCAAACAACACCATTAACAACTCCACACTTACAGGTAACGCCCTTATTTCCATCGACCGCGATCGATCGAATTTCCCGCCATCGGATCGTTAAACGAATGAAAACGAATGCGCTTCCCACGGTCGCGCCTCGGTATTTCTTAACGGCGCAGGGGTTTGCTTTGAAACGATTGGTTGCGTTCGCTGTCGGTAGAGGGGGAGGGGATTGACTTTTTTTAGTTGCGTCGGTATTTGTAAGGGATTTTCAGTATTTTGTGTATTTATTATTGGCATGAATAGAGGAATACAGTTTTTTTAGTGGATAGTCGTGGTGTTTTGTTCTTGAGATTTTTATTTTTTTTTGGTATTTGATTATTCTTAAATGTTACAGTATTTTGTCGCTGTATATTGTTTCTGTGGTGGTTTAATATTTATTTATGTAGGGGTTAATGGTTTTTTCTCAGTGGGAATTGTATATCTGATGTAAAGTAGTAAAACGTATTTTATACGAAATTTTGAAGGGCATTGTGTGTTAAGGGTGAAGTTAGATTTAATTATGGGGCAGTAGATTCAACTGCATTTCATTATTATTAGGAAATTTACTTTTTGGCTGACATATTTCTACTGGAAGTTGGAGCTCGTTATTCGATCATTGAGAATCTTTCGTTTTCGGCTTAAAGTTGCATGTCCTAAATACATATATGTACTTTTTCTAGTGCCACCTGAAACATAAAATAACAATGTGCTCAAGGATAGATAAAACTGATGAAAATTGTAGTACTTTCACAAGTTGCCCGTCCCCCAAAATATACTATTAAATTCAAGATGTTAAAGGTTTCGAATAAAAGTTTCTTCGAAAAAAAATGATAAAGAAACAACAAGCAAAATGGTAAAACCAAATTCGAAAAGAAACTATCTCTGTGTTGATTAAAATAGAAATATTAACGTAGGTGAAAATAAACTGCATAAAAGAAAGTATAAAATATTTATGAGTGTATCCTCTTGGTATTTAAAGTATACACACTTCTTCGCAAAGAAGGGTCTTAATAATGCACTAATCCCAATTCAGATAACTTTTCATCCAAAGTCCAAAAAGCGGCACAATTTAAATAGAATCACGAAAATTATGGCTAACAATATTAGGTATCTAGTTAATTCCCAGCACTATTCAAAATGCTTATACCAAGGTTTTCGAGAAGACAGAGAGTGTAAAGCCGGGTGCCCACGGGTGTAACACAACGTCTAAAGCATCATGTACTCTCTGATCAAGAATTGCACATAACACACCCAAATATGCGAATTTTACTCACAGTACATGTTACATTACGCATTGCATTACACCCGTGGGTACCCCACTTAAGGATGTTCCATAAACCCGCGCAGTGCCTGCAAAGCAAGTAACAGTTTCTCCAGACAAGAGATTTGTGTTGCTCACAGGTATCTCAAACTTTTATCTTTCCCTATCTCTTCCAAAACAGTATCACCTCTGCCAAATGAATATATTCGAAGTACATAAGTGAGCTGCACAAGTGTATCCTGTGAAAGGCCCCTTAACATGTCTCCTCCACCGTCCACCTACACGCCAGTGTTCATGCTCCGTCTAGTCACGCGCGCCTCGCACAATCTCAGGACGCCGCGTGGAGGGGGTTAAAGGCGCACGAGGGGCCCCACCCAAGTGGCAGCACTGCCGCGGACGAAATCCCTAGCACGAGGCGTGAAGGATCCCGCGGAGGGCGACGCGCGGAGACTTCGATGCTCGACTTTCGCGTCCTTCTCCGTCGCCGAGTGAACTGCAAGCTTCGCGGGGCCAAGGTGTACCGGGTATTTAGCTCGCGCGAGTTTTGTCGTACGCGACGTGACTAATGCATCGTCGGCCTGCGACTCGCTTGGAGGAAATTCAGTCTGCGCCTTCTTCGGCATGTGAAATTAAGGCGAAACGAGCCGTTCCGTCGACACGTCTCGTCGGCGCTAATAGCCCGTGATCAACACCGCTAATTAACACGGGTCCACGTTGTCCAAGTGTCTCCTGTCGCGAGCACCGACGGTTGAGAATCCAATTCCCCACACGAAATAATTTGCTTTTATTCCACCACGAAGCATCCCGATTCGATTTATTACTTTGACAAGCTCCTCACGCGTGGACACACAATTCGCGTCAAAAATTTTTGAACACCCTGTAGGGCTATATTTTGCTAGGGCAGACCTTTTTTTCTTCTTTTTCCACAATCAGCAGCCCAAAAGTGGTTCAGTTAGGCCAGGTTGCGGAAGGATAATTCACCGTTGCCCTCTGCCCACCTCCCCCCCCCCCTTCCAGCTATCATCCTCGGCGGCTATTCGAAACTGGTTTCGAAGCGGGTCTCCGCATCACGGACGTGGCCATTGCGTAATGAAACCAGCCCGACGAAGACGCGATGGTACGCGTCTGTACGTACAACCAGACCGACCAGATCGTCCTGTACTCATCTCCTGGACCCTCCCCTCCCCTACCCGTTCCCCCTGCGCTCCCCTACCCGACGGTTTGTGGCGATGACCAGCTCGGGGACTCCCCTCGTTCGCCCTGTATCCTTTATGTGCGTTTCGCAAATCGATTTCGCGATAAACGCGCGCCCGTCGGTTTACGATCGCGGCAGAAAATTTACCGGGAAAATGGCGGCCCATATTTCACGGCAGTTTACTGGTGTTCCGCCTCGTTTTAGCGATCCGCCCCCACCTCTGTCCTCGGCACGATGCTTCTGAAGACCCTGTTAATTGAAGCGCTTCCTGCTGATCGCTTTGCAGAATTTTTATCGTGTTTAATGGAGTTTTGCGCTCGTTTTGAATACTTCTTCACTGGGAAGAGTTGTTTTTTTTAATTTTTGTGGTCTGTTTATGAAGTTTGAATGCGGTTTCTTATGTAAGAGGCAAGCACTTTGAAATTGAAATTGACATTTTTTAAATACATGTTCGACGTGCATTCTGGAGCTGTTTGGAAAATTCATTTCGGGAAGGTATATTGGCAGTTCGTTTGGAATAATGTATTCAAGATTTTTCAACATTTATGTTATTTCTTGAGAAGAATTTGTTAACGTATTTTAAATTGTGAGTCAGTCAATTTTGCACTGACAAATATGAATGTGACTTTTTGTTACCCTTTTCTGAATTAGTATCTCCTTTTACATAAAAAAATTGACAGTGGCTTAAATTGAATTAAGCAAGTGTATTTTGGACTTGTGTAACAACAAATTAGCAAAAATCATAGTAACAATCCAATGGTACTAATCTTTTTAAAAAAATAAGTTTCATTGTTTCATATTAATCTACTCATGACTGATTTTCTATAAGTAACTGCTTCAACAAGATATCGTAAATTTATATCAAACATGCTAACCAAAATTACTTAAACATGAAAACACTTGTCTTCTGACTAATTTATACTCTAAATTCTAAATAATCTAATAGTGACACATATAATATTTAAATTTGCAATACTAAAGAACATAACATAGTATTGTATAAAGGATAACGTACTTCGCGTATCACTTCTTCCAAGAAAGCTGCTCCTCTCTGTCAACGTCGAAGAAATAATTTCTAGAACACAACGAATAAATCCTCGTACCGTCATCGTACGGTTATCTCGATTTTTAATCAGGTAATATGGTCCTTAACATGCTCAAGATGCGCCTTAACGGTAAGGAGTATTTCCTCTGCGGTGTTTGTTCAAGTGAACACGTATTGCATGGTGGACACTTCTCAACGGATAAACCCCATTTCACACAACTTTTTTTCCCCCATATCATTTTCACATATTTATGGGAAAATGTTTCAATGATTTCAATCTCAGGTATGTCTTTAACAAATTATATTATTGCACAGGTAATTAAATTGAATAAAAACGTCTAGTAATCCTCAAAGCGCGATAAAAAATTCAAGTATAATATGTATAAGTTATTTAAATTGCTGTTGAATTTTTAAGATTATAATTTGTCTTGATTCTGATAGTCAACTTGTAAATTCGATGGAGGAATTTAAAAAGGGCGGAATTAAAAGAAATTTGTTTAAAATTTTTTTGAATAACCAACGGGATCAAATACAATTCTGCCTCCAGATTCTTAAAATTTGTTAAAATTCCATAAGTTCATCAATTATCTTTGAATCTCCACACAATATTTCAGAAATATGATGCCAAAACTTCGTACGTCACGACAGTGAAAAGACCAGAGTTTAAAATTATCCACGTGTACTTCACCCCTTATGCAATCTTAGCACTTAACGTTGCACGCGTGGGGACCCGGCCTAAATAATCAAACTTTGAACGCGAAAGTTCCCCCGTGACATCATGCATCTCCAAAGGAAGGCAGGCAACACAAGCACACAGATTATTCCGTCATCTTCGTAAATGTCACTGACCATTAACCGAGGGATGGCCTTTTTCTCGCAGAAATATAAATTCTTATGATAGATTCAAAACCCAGATACCCGGGCGCAGTTACGAAAGGAAAGTTCACACGATACACGTTTTCCCGGCGATCCTTTCAACGCGATCGTAATGAGAAACGGGGGGTCTTTATCGGAAAATCGATTTTACGAAACAGTGGCAGACGAAAAGCTGACCAGGAAGGCTGGATGAGAAGGAAGCTGTGCTCGTGCGAACGATGCCTAATCTGTTATGTAAATTCTTGTAATCGTCGAGTGGGATCTCTCGTCGTGTTGCATGGTGATCTTCGATCTGATTTATGGGGTCGGGGCCAATTTATTCGAGGGGTATCAAAAGTCTGAGTATGCTGGAGACAGAAAGTATATTATTATTCTAATTATTGCTTGTGCTGTTATAATTTCACGGATTGCTGTTGGTGGCTTGACAAATGGATTTAGAAGAAAATGATAGGCTAAAATAACAAATAACTGCTTTTTAAAAAAAAGCATTGAATAATATTTCACACTCCTAAATTGTTGTTAATTATTTGTATTCTTATATCCCACATTAATTTTAAAATAATCTGTGCTCACTCCGGGATATAATTTATCCGAATTGCAAAATTGGTGTGCACATTAGGAATAGTGATTCTTCAAATGCGCATGCGCAAACACTTAACGATGACCAGTTTCGAGGTTAGGAGCTCATCTAGTCTTAACTATAAAAAATTATCACTAGGTACTTTAAAATTTATCTGCATAATTAAATGGATAGTGATTCTTCGTGGTAAAGGAAATCACATGCATGCAACGAAAGTTTTTTATTGGAGTTTCCTTTTTTTTTTAAAAAATTAAAAAGTAGATTCACCTTTTGGTAGGTGAATTACTCGTTGATATCTCCCGCTTTCGCAGCAAAGAAATTCTTCTAGGATCCTCGATGACTTTTCATCGTGCTTAGCAATATCGAAATTCCAAATCTCGCAGCGAGTCCTCAGTTTAAATGGCCAGTGACATTTACGAAACCCACGGAAAGAAATGTCTGTTGCGAAGTGAATCGTATCTACGGCAATTTTCTCGAATGGTTATTAGCTTGGCCTCCACGGATACTATCGCTTCCTCTTCATGGACGCATGTGTCGTGATTTTCGGATAAGGCCAGGCAAATCTTGATAAGTCCTCACAGATGTAAATCTATAGGTACTTGCAGTTCGGACAATCTGTGCTGTAAAATGCACCATAATTCATAACTCAAGAAGTTTTAATATCTAAATTAGTGTTTCGAAATGCTGATTAAGAAATTGTATAGTTGATGTCTTGTGGGAACAGATGTCTCCCATAGAAGTCGCCTATGCACCAACAAGTTGTATTAGTTGATGTGCTTTAAAAGGATAGAACTGAAATGGTTTTGAATGATAATTGATAATTTCAGTTTGTAGGGTGGCAAAATTTATTTAAAACATTTGGGGTACTTAATACCAATTCGTTTAACTTCAGGATCCCTCCCTGCCTTTAGGATGATTTTCTATGTAGTGTTTGAATAAGAAGAAAATATATAGATAGCTAAATCTTAAGGGGTTCGTGAAACTAGAAAGCTGATAGTCCATCGCAATCCAGAAGTACCTTAAAAATTCAAAATTCAAAAATATTTGAAACTTCGCAGAAATATAGCTCAAATGATGCTAATAACGTAACTATTTTTTGCCCCTGTAATATAACAATCCTAATGGTGAAAACACCCCCTCAAAGAAATTATGTGTTTTCATGTTGTCTCGAATATCTGCAAAACCGTAACAGATATCGAAAAAAAGTTGAATTCAAAGTTTTATGGCTTTCGATATCCTACAATACCTATGGTGACAAAGAATTGTCGAAAAAAAAGGGTGGTGGGGATAAATTTTGAAAAAAATAATATTTTTCGCAAATTCTTTCCCGCCGCTTTATAGGACATAAAAAACCATAGAACTTTCAATTTAACTTCTTTTTTATATCTTTTACAGTCTCGTAGATATTCACGATAATCTGAACACTCGCCACTTTTTCGAGGGGGTGTTTCACCCTTAAGACCGTTTTATTGCCGAATCGAAGAATAGTTACGTTATCAGCATCACTTGAGCTACATTTCTGCAAAGTTTCAGATTTTTTTGAATTTTCGAATTACCTAACTTCCCTTGCGAATTTTATCCGAATAAAAAGACGTCGCACAGCCACCTAAATCTCCTATAACCAACGATCCCAGCTAATCCATGAACCCTCGCTTTCCACAAGACCCTTCTGAGCCCCAACATCACCACACCGACGACCAGTCCTTTCAGACCCAAGACTTTCGAATTTCTTTAACATCCACGATTCCCCGGTACCCTCTCGCGATGTTCCACCGTGCGGCATACCATCAACGAGATAAAACATTCTCCTCCGTGCGCTCCGTAGTTGGCTGAGCGGGGCCGTGGGCGTGCGCCAGCTCGTCCGTGAATTTTGTTGCACGGCCACGCGTAGCGGCTAGAAAAAGAGGAAGTCGTCGGGGCCGGGTATTAGTTTCCTTTTGCGGGAAGCGGTTGAAAGAATGAGGAGGACGAACTGCCGGGTGGGATGGCGGCGACTGATTTCAGGTTCAGGCCGGGCAGCGGTGTTCAGGAACGGTGCTGGCGGGATTGGGTTTGGTAACCGGCTTTCTAGCCAACCTAGCCGGGTTCGCGCGTGCCCCCCTCGCCCCCTCTGTTGCTTTTGCAACGCCGGCGTCCGCTCGCCAGAGGCCAGGAACCCTCGTCGCCGCGGAGTACCGTACCCCGTGCCCTCTCGTGCTTGCTGCATGTGCGTGTGTACATTCCACTCAAACGTGCGCGTCAGTCGGGCCATATAATAATAAAACATATTTAATAGGCGATTAACTAGGGGGCTAGGAGATAAGTGTAATACGATAACGTACAGGGATCTATAAAAAGGGAAGACGAGCTTTTTGCTAATTCAAGTTTCAGCTTGAAGCCTCTAGTACCCTGACTCCGCAATCCTTATCCTCTATCAAGCTTCCTTTCTGCACACGATTTTATTTTAAATAGAGACACCAATTTCTTATCAGAAAAAAGTATCTGAATTGATTTAGCAGAGCCTCTGTTCGGTGGAGAATTAAAAAGTCCGTCCTACACCGCCGAGCGCGCCCCAAACGAGATCCTTTCCCTGACCAGGGGCAAGAGTGGGGGTCGCCGGGCCCTCGCGCCGTTCCTCGTGCCCACGAATTGTTTGAGCCGAGTGTACAGGCGCAAGAACCGAGGTGCAGCAACCTCGAAGCCGCTGGGACCAGGGAGGAAGAGAGAAGGAGGTGCTGGGCCGCCTCCTGGACGAGGGTCCAGTTTCCTGGGTCGTCTACTCGCGCGTTCAGTTACTGGTTCTACCGGAATCTTCCTGGAAGCATGCGTGCGATCGTTGAACGCAGAATTAGAATTGTGGACGCAGGGTAGACGGCGCCTGGCTTTCTACTCCACCGTGGCGAGGATTTTCCTGCAGATCCTCCATTCCTTATTGTCCACAGAGGCCAAAACCTCGAGATCATCGCAGGCTCCTTACAGATCCCTCTATGCAACTTGGCGTGGGGTGATTGAAGTACTATTGGGCTCCGAAAGTTTAATGAATATTATTATTAGGCTTGGTCTGTCTTTTTTTAAGTTGAAACCTTCTCTTACATGATGATCTATTACTGTAGTAATACTTCTAAGGCGTAGTACCTAAAAGAACTTGTGGTCAAGAGACCAGTCGAGTGGATTGGCTTTAGTTAGAGTTAGGTACGTCAATTTCAAAACTATTAAGTCTCTTATAGGTTTCATAAATTTCACCAAAATTAGTGCATACCACTTCATGCAACTCCTCGGTAGGTCCTGGATTCTCTTATCATAGGATCCTCTTTCATGTAGCCCGGGTGCAGCTTTATCTATGTCCCATTCCAATAAGGCAGTGGTCCTACCTGTGGAATCATATCGAAGGAAGGAATATCGACGAGAATGGCAAGGTAACTCGTGAAATCCTTGCAAGCAGAGAGCCTAGGCTAGTTGAATCGAGGCTCCGTGGAGGGAAAAGTCCGTGAGGTAGGCCTCTTTACAGTTCCCCTGCGGCACTCCCTACCCACGATCAGCAACACTTCGTAGGTTCACGTGTAGCCTCTTGCCAGTCAGACCCGTACCTGTCCTCGTCGAGATCCTCGTGAAAGCACTTCTGCCGTGCATTCTTTCCTAGGATCGTGACGACGAAGCACCGTGCCTGTTTCTTGCACCTGGTGGAAGGGGCCCGCTTAGACCTGCTACGGCTTTTGGAAATGGGTCGTCCTTTTCGCACCGCGGAAGGGGCAACATTCCTAGCAAGGAGAGTGCGCGAAGTTCGAGTCACTGATTTCCTTCACGCTTCGCATATAGCTATTACACAGAATGTATAATAACACGTTAAAAGCATACGGGGCATTGCTCAAAATTTTGCGAGAAAATCGGCTGCAAATGTTCATGTTTCACAGACCCTCGATATATGCACTCGTACGTAAACACGAAATGGTATTTTAGTTGGAGTGGTAGCTCGACTGTAATCCATATAGTAATTCCAGACGTGTGTATACATGTTTACTACTGTCGCAGCTCCCGAATACGCGTGAAATATTCCGAAATTGTGTATTGAAATAAGAGAAGCACACTTTTAAGTAAATAAAGTCATTTAGTCGGTGAAATACAGCCGGCTCGGGCGGATGAATGTTATGTTTCCACGACACGAAAGGTAGATTTTGAACTGTTAAGTAATCTATATCGCGCACGTTGAACACGGTAGCAGCGCGAAAATTGTTGCTCTATTATATTTGTAGCGTAAGTCAGGATAACCCTGACGCCGACAGCGCGTCTGTTCTCAGATAGTAGCACAGCCAGCTGCTTATGAAATACTACTTCTTCGATCATCCCTAATCAACGTCGTCACGCAATCTGAAAGTGGCTCGCGTTCATCGCCATTATATTCGCGGCATAAATACCACCCACGTGTTCGTTGCTCCTTGGTGTAACCCACTGGGGAGCATTTCCTGACCCAACCGTGGGAAGAAAAAGAGTCGTCCCCTTTGTGGTCAGAAATTAAGGTGAACCACCGCACTGATCTCTCCGGGATCTAGATGCGATCGTCCTTGGTATCGAGGAGACCTTTGAGGTTCTTAAATTAGATCATCTTACGCATGGATAAAAGGGGAACAGCATTGGGAGACTGAAGTACTAGGGGCCATAGTTATTATTGACACTTCCAGCTGTGTTTGAATACTTAAAGGACGTTTGCATTTTATTGGTCCGCTAGGAAGGATCTATATTAGGGAAAGGGGTATTTGTCAAATCTGGAAAAGTAGGTTCGAGTAATTATGGTTAAAGCTGCTGTATGTCCACGATATGTGATATTTGGTTCAGATTGAAAACTTTTCACAGCTTTTTTAATTTCAAATACCAAATAAAGGAAAATTTGTTAGAGTTCTGAAGAACTCTATTGGAGTTCTGGAGGACTCTATTGTAACTCTATTGGAGTTCTGAAAAACTCTATTGGAACTCGATTAGGGTTCTGAAGGACTCTATTGGAACTCTGTTGAAGCTTTGAAGAACTCTATTAGAACTTTATTGGAGTTCTGAAGAACTCTATTGGAACTCTATTAGCGTTCTCAAGAACTCTATTGGAACTCTATTGGCGTTCTGAAGAACTCTATTGGAACTCTATTGGAGTTCTGAAGAACTTTTATGTAAATAAGTTTTTAACGTTTTTCACAATTATTCCACACAGAGTAGGATACTTATGAACGGCAGTGTATATATTTTACTTTGACTGACTTATGTGTTAGGAATAAATTAGAGATAAGTTTATTTCCCCAACCGGGATGCAAGATCTATTTATGACATAAAGTATCTTTAGAACTAACACTGAAATACCTGTACTAACTTCGTCAGAATTTTTAGCACATTTTTGCGAAAATTATCATCACTCTATCAAACTTACAATTTGCTACATCGATGATCTTCTGAAATGTTGCACTGTTTTCACAATTATATCGTCACCAACACACGCCGTTTCATTGATCCATTCAGGCAGCTTTTCAAGAGGATTCGCGGATCGAGAGACGCGAGCAAGTTCCGCGGGAGGCTGGCAGAAGTTATTTGAATTGTCTTGGCTGCGAGGCGCAACAAGTTGACAGACGCCGTTTTAGATGCTACGATAAAAAGTTCACGGTTTAATGTCGAGTTACGCGAGACGATTGTTGCTTCCACGCAAATGCAAAATGAGACGTCTCGTTTTCACGATTCTGTATAATTCACGAGTGCCACGGAAATTGTTAGTTGCCATTTCATTTTAAACATTTCGATGATTCGTGCATTCAGATATTTGAAATATATCCTTCATCCTTTTCATAAAATTGTAACTGATATAAAATCGAATACTTTACTTTGAAAAACATAGTGAAAGGAGGCTTAATTTGTATTTATAAAAGAAATTAATATTGTCGTCTTATTGTTATGGTAGTTTTTTTTTAAATACAACTATGTACCTAAGTAGTAGACGTTAAAAAATAAAAATGTGGATATGTAAATATAATAAATAATAAAGTTCGTGGAATTGTTATTAGGTTTGTGTGGGTCTTAATATTTAAGATAGGCCCTTTAAAAGTAAATAAATTTCATTTGAGGAATTTATGGAGAAAAATGTCTCTTTAACGATGGTACGAGATATCATTCTGCTAGTTTTTGACAAAATAGGAGAGTTCAGAGTCATTCCATGTCTATTTGTATAAGATTCCTTTACCAAACTAAGTTGACTCTGTAGACACAATTTTTCCCCACGAGACTTTTTCGAGTAAATTGACTTTGAAGCTTTGTTGGATGCTTGTATATGTACTTATTGTTAGTCAACACCCAAATCCAAACCAAATCCATCTAAGGCGTCAAAAACAATTCCAAACGTTGCGTCTCCTCTGCGCTACTCCAATCATTGCACAGCTATCCCAATTATAATCATATGCACGCCTGTTAGATTCAACTACTAAATAGCAAAGCAGATTTTAAAAGAAGGTATCGTCTTATTCAGAACCGCCCTTAGAGTTTGCGGGGTCAACTTGTTGAAGACAGATAACCTTACGTCTCTACTTCATGCGTCACTTAGGCTTGCGGAATATCTATTCTATAAAAATGGATACCTTGACAATTATACTTAATTCTTTCATTTTTAAAAATAAAATCCCTAAGCGCGAGGCTCGGGGCAAGGACCCCGCTTGCCTGGTGCTAAGGACGGCTCTGGTCTTACTTCACTTTTAGACCCCCCCGTCTGTACCAAAATCCTTTAGAAGCAAAGTCTTTATTTTTCATCCTCACAAAATTTCCCACCCTAAACAATTACCGTGCACTAAATAGTTACGTAACTTCGAGTCTCTAGCCATCATCAGGTTTCACCCAATAGTGCCCAAAGCTTATAAATGCCTAAATAATTAAATAATGATTAATGCCTAAACCTAGCCTTAACCTATCCACAAGCCCTCTAAAAGCGAAAGAGCGTTAGCTATCCGCCTTCAAAGCCTCTTCAAACCACGTGGCCGCTAACATGTGCGATTGTGTTGAATTTTCCAGACTCACGGAACGGCTCCTCAGACCTAGTGGACATGCCAGCTGGGACCGTTCCCAATTTGAGCGGCGTGGCTGGAGTGGGTGGCGAGGACATGGCGTCCTTGTGGGCCTCCTACGCCATGGGACTGAAGAAGACACCGCCCCCGGCGTCGTCCGCGACGCCTTCGCGATCGGATCGTGATCGTGAGTCCAGTCCACCAGGTGGTGAAGGGACTGGCAGTGCTCATGACGAGACTAGTAGCAGTGGTAACAAAGAGGACGAGGATGACGACGACGAGGACGCTGACGAGAGGTTGGACCCCAGACACCACGACCCAGAGCGCTTAAAGGCTTTCAACGTGAGTGTCTATTTCATTTGACACCCCTGGTCGATCTCTTGAGGTAGACAGGAATTGGAAGGGAAGGATAACGTTAGGCAGAGTAGGAAGCCGTAGTGCTTGTTCTTTGCTTTCTTTCTGAATATCATAAAGGATACTTTTGTGGTTTCTATACTTAACCCATGCACGGAAGTAGGGCTATTTTGACCCAAAATCGCGTCACAAATTACCATTCTTCCTTTACTAATGTACCTATTACTTGGACTGAAACTCCTTCATATCTTTAAATAACCAATAACCATCAATAATAAACAATAATAGTAGGTAATAATAATTTCTTTTTAATTTTGCTTTATTGTAGAACTCTAATTCTATACATTCTTAACCCTTCGTGGTCACATGGGGTGTATCGCACCCCAAGAGCAATTTTCGAGTTAAAATGTCGTGCCTTTACGACTTCCAAACGGGATTTTTCGCAAAAAAAAAAATTAAAAAATCGCTTTTTTCTCACAACCGTGGAAAATCGCTCGTTTTCAACTAGAAATTTTATAATTTCAAAATTTACATTTCTAGAAAAAGACTATTAGACCTTGATTGTATAAGTATTGCGAATGTACAATTATCACTGAAACGTTAAAAGATTCAAAAATACGAAAATGGTAACTCAAAAAATGACGCTCGGGTGCAGTGAACCCCATATGACCAATTTGTGATTATAAGAAGGTGTGACCACGAAGGGTTAAATATTAGTCCTACAAGTTCTTAAAATGTTAAACCATAATAATTAAATGTACTGAGTTTTATTTTTGTATGCTCGTTTCTTGTAGGTAACTATATAAAAATATTATATATGATCCGTGTAATTTTACAAATTCCGTAAAAAGGTCTTAAATCAGGGTGGTTTTATTTAAAGTTGACTATTGCTGACTAATAATAAGATTTTTTAAGAAACTACTATACATTCTTTCTATGGGTATTCTTTATAGTCCATAGACTAATTTAAAAGGCAGTTTCACTATGTAATTAAGCATCTTTAACACGTTCACTGCGGCTCATGCGCCTGGTGGGTGAAGCAAAACAGGCTTCCATGCGTAGAACGCGCTAGGCGCGTTAGTTTGCTGAGTGACAGATGTTCAGGATACGCCCCCAACTCACTGATACATTAAACAGTACGGCCCGAAGAGTCACGTTTTTCTGCCGCAGTGAACGTGTTAAGGACTCAGTCTCATACAGACCCACAATCACCTCGAAAGTATTTGAAACCGCAGATTGTCACTCATTTTGTGCAAACACTTGTACGGTTCTTAGGAAAGTTTATGGCATTTTATTCCCTTTTTCATGGAAGATAACCAAATAATGGATTTCGTTTTTAAAAAGAAAAGTTATTTGATACTTTCGTAGAAAATCTGCAAGTAATAAACGTAAAACATATTTGTCTCGAGCTCTTATGGTGAAAGAAGGTACATGGTGCTTTTAGCACACTTTATTATTTTATTCTACAACGGAGTTCAGTGTAAGAGGAATCAGTGTTTCTCCATGTACTAAATTCTCCATATCAGAGAGCTTCACTGCTAAAAATCCTGCAATTCCACACATCTCGATCTATAACCTCAATCCATCCTTCACCTTGTCAATCTAACCTCCAAAATCAGTAAACACCAATACCCAAATTTTCATCGCCACCCGCATTACTAGCACCCACGACCATCACTAGCAAAAATCTTATCCTCCAGTTCAGAGCTAACAGCAGCAGCCTCTCCGGCCGCGATCATTCCCATCCAATTACACGCCCGGCAAAAGTCCCTAGGAGCGCGCAACACCTGAAACGGTAACCCGCCACCGCTCTTACCATTTCCTTCCGCGCGGGGTCGCATTAAACCGGAAATGGCGAGTTTATTGCGGCTACCATTACCAGGGGTAACCGTGTAAAAAGATACGAACTTGTTCGCGCGTTCGCAACAGGAAGGAAGCAGGAGGCTAGGGGAAAAAGGCGAGCAGCAGCGATCCAATGAAAGTTGAGCCGGCTGGCATCGGACTTTCGCCCGAAAAAGCCCCAATTATCGTAAAGTTTTATGAAAGCAGCGTCGCGGCGCCCCGTAGCCTTCCTCTCTGCCGCTTATCCACCCCTCCCCAGTACCGTCCCCCACCCCCTTCTCCTTCCCTTTTACGGAACCTGAACTCCAGTCAGGGTCCGCAGATGGCCGTGAGCCGTAGCAGCTCCTTTATTAATTACAATTAGTTTAACAGAGGCCCCCGGTGCGCCCCTACCATCGCGATATTCTTAATTCCAGCAGCGGCTAGAAGTGTACGGGCTCGTTTAATTCATTCCGCGGCGATCTGTCCGCGTGTCCTCTTACAGATGTTCGTCAGGCTGTTCGTCGACGAGAACCTGGATCGTATAGTGCCCATCTCGAAGCAGCCGAAGGAGAAGATACAGGCAATCATCGACAGCTGCACCAGGCAGTTCCCAGAGTTCGCGGAGAGGGCCAGGAAGAGGATCAGAACGTACCTGAAGAGCTGCCGGAGGAACAAACGGGGAAGGGAGGGGGCACCCTGGGACGCGGTGAGCTGATTTCTATTTTTTTCTCTGTTTTTGTCTGATTGCTTTGTAATGAGTGTATTTATTAGCAATTTTTTTAAATTATGTATAACAATGTAGCTTTGTTACTTCTTTTGGCACAAACGTGGAAAGAATTGTGAGTGTGACTGAGATGATGTGAAACAATGGTATACTGTTAACGATCGTTATCGAAAGTTGCTTGGGTTGACGTTTTTGAATTCGTGTCGTTATTAAGTTTCCTCCTGTATTAAAAGGAAATGCCTTGCAAATGTCTTTAGTTTCGGTTCACAAGAGTTTAATGATAACGATCTTTAGACTGGCAGTATTCCAAGAAAGGTATCATGGTGGAATTGGTGACATCAGATGGGCAGTATTGTGTTCACGTCCAAATCAAGATGACCTTGTTTTTAAAGAAGAAAAAGTGCTTTGGAAATTTCAATTATTGTGATTTATTCGCACTCGAAAGCTGATTAATCTCGTATACAAATTTTCATTGTGACAAAGATCACCCTGTATATTTCACGAAATTTTGAGTAGTATCCCCCCCCCCCCTACGCACGGCAAAAGAGTCAAATCGGTGACTCGAACCTCGTGCACTCCCGTTACACGCAAAAAAGTTATTTAAAAAAGAATCCTAAATTATCAATGCCAAAGAAATTTTGCTCCATTTATGTGTTTTAAATCCTCCAGAAAGTTTTCTCTTATATGAATCGCGATGTCCCAGGAATTCCCGAGGTTTGAGTCAAGCTCGAGCTTTTGGAATGCGACGATCACGTGACCGTGGCCATTTCATTTCAGGCGAGGCCCACTCCAGCACACTTGACCTCCGTGCAGGCTGAGCAGATTTTGGCAACCGCCTGCGAAAATGAGAGCGACAACGCGAAACGCATGAGAATCGGTCTGGAGCCTGTCTCACAGCCGATGCCAACTCTTCCGGCCGCAACGGTGAGTAAAATTAGAATGAGTAAAGCACGAGATCGCCCTCGTCCACGCGGATCCAGCTTGGATCTTCGGGCACCTTAGATCAGTGGCTCATGGATGGTCCCAGTAGAGTGGTTTCAGTGAATTTACGATTTCTTTTTGAAGGGGCTGTGTTTAAGCTTGTAGGGAGGTGTTTGACAAGTTTGGGGGTTTGAGTTAAATCGAGGATTCAGAGTGAGCAGGTGAGAATGTGAAGTTTGAGGGGGAGGATAAATGGGTATTTTGAAAACGGTTACAGATTTTAAAGATATAACGCTGACTTAATCCTGTACATTTTTTAAGTTGATTCTGTATTTAATTAAGTTTAGTTACTTCTTTGTTTATATTTTTGTGGGAGATTTTGGTGACTTCGCAGGTGAACGAAAGTACATAATGCTTATTGCTTTTGGGGAGAGAATTTTGGAGCTTTAGTACTGTTTTTAAATGGGGATTTTGGAAGCAAGAAAAGGAGGGGTAGGTGAGCTCAGAAACTATTTTTTCTAGAATTATCGTGGCCCATTTTATAACAACATATTTTTTAATAGTATGGTTAATATGGCACTTAAAAATGTAAAGTAACTCATAATTCCAAGTTATACAAGTTACCGAAGTAGGTATTATTACTTCTCCCTAATTTATTTGCATTGACAAATTTTGACAAGCATTTAGATTCGAAAAGGAAATATTGCCTCCTCAAATCACTGTAGAGAATCAGTAGGTACTCCATAAAATTCGTTTTACAAAAATATGGAATATACTAATGATCACTGATAAGCGTTTAATTGAAATTGACTTTATACATACATGTATGTATTAGGCTGGGGAAACACTACAAAAAGCTGAGTAATGCAGTAATCTGAAATTATTCAGATCTGCCATTTGTGCATGTGACTTTAACAATGAACAACACAAAAGTTCATAATTTCGTGTCATAGTCGACTAAACCTTAAAACAGTACATACCATCACATGTTTTTCAGTTTAAAAGTCAAAGTTGACAAGTTAGCAAAGGTGTCTCTTAACACTTCGAGAAGTAAATACTTGTTAAGTACCTTTGAGTATTTGAATAATGTGTTTCTTAACAGTAGAACATTCATTAAATAATAAAATATCCTGATTTTAAAATTGATATTATTAACAAAATTGGAGAATGGAGATTGAAAGAATCGTTCGACATTAAGAGTACAGTAAGATAAATGTTTATTGTGTGTTGAATCATAGTGTCTTGATGATGATACATTTTTTCTCGGTTTCATTGGTATATTATTATCCGGCTTCGTAATATTTCATGAAACAAAGGAAACACGCGTATGAAATCTCGTTTATCAGGGCTGCTAAATATTTTTTCTCTTCGACAAGGAATTTTAACCCATTTCCACAAATCCAATCGACTCGAAACTTGATAAAAATAATTATAATTTGTCAAAAATGAATTGTAATTCGTGAATGTTCAGATATACCTAAATTCGGTGCTCATTATTTAGTAAGGGATATTTGAGTGGAGAATGCATAAGAAAAAAATTGGTTGCAAAACACAAACATGGATTCACCTTAATGAAACAAAATATTTTAATTGCAATAATTAATTAATCTATGGACGCCCCACGATTGCATTTAAAGTCACATATCTCCATCGAAATTGAAGTATCTACAAGAAAAGAATTATTTTTTACTGTTTAGTGCATTATTGATTAAGTTAAATAAAATCTTTTCACTTAAAATCTTTTCATATATATATTACAACTAATGTTTAAAAGAGCTCTGTTGAAAACTCCTGAATATTTCACAAGTTCTCCGCAGTTTACTATTGCCTTCCTTTCTTCCTCCTCTTCGCATATACATACATATACCTACTTTGCATTCTCTTTGCATCTTCCTCCTACCACATTCTGTTCTATTTGTACATTACATTACTCTCTCTCACTCTCTCTCTATCCAAACGAACCTCACCCGTACGCACTAAATAGGAATAAAAAGAAAACAAAATAAGAAACATCGGAAAACAGTGTCCTCCGATCGAGAAGCAATAGAACCAGCGCCGGGGATCCACGGTTCACGAGAGGATCCCGATCGAGCTCGTGGCGCAACACCGTGGACGAGATAAAGCTCTCCATAAAAGTGGCTATGAAATTATCACGCGTAGAAATCCGAGCAGCTCCTGCGCAACGCTTCAAAACGCGATACGTGAAACGAAGCTAGGATTGATATAGGTATACCGAGAGGCCACTGATAACCCGCGGGGTCGCGCACCTCTCCCACTCTGATGCAATGGCGCGAACGCACACAGGCACAGACGCGGGACTGACCACGTTCCGCGCGTGTGGCACCGATGGAAAAATCGAAATACACATTCCACGGCAGGAGTCGTCAACAGGCCTCGAGCCGCCCGATCCTCGCTCGCGACGTAGCGGATGTCTTTAAAATTTCACTCGAATTCCATTTTCAATCCCGAACAGCATCCTCCAAGTGTTTCCCACCGGAGGTATGAGGGTCAGCGATACACACCCACTCGCGTTCCCGTGGAAACCCGTGGATCACGTGCTGCTGGTACATGCTCCCTGAAATCGATGGAGTTTCCGCTGTACCTGTCTGATTTCCACAAACATCGGGTTTATATTGTCGATGAGATCACTAAAACTCTCGGGGGTTATAAATGGTTCTTCATTGGGTTTGGGTGTATTGATGGTATTAAGTTATTTAATTTATGTATTAGTTGCATTTTATTTATCTATTCCCTGTGTAAAAACTGTTAGTGAGAATGTATATTTCATTGATTTGCAACGGTGAAGTCATACAATAGTATATCTTATGATGCAGTGACTAATTCTGGTGGCATTTTGATATGCACTTCTATCTGGAAACTGCGAACTGCAGCGCAAGTAAATTCTTATTGCAACCCGAAATCTCTAAATACCCAAAGCAATTGGCAAAACAAAGCTGTGTTCGAAGAGCTTCCAGACATGCTCCCACCCAGTGCCCAAGGCAAACGAGAACTAGCTATTACTACGTTCTATCCGAAACTGTCCGTCGCAGCTTATCAATCTCCTCGGACTTTTGCACGGAGGAAAAAACATGGCGTGGACTTCGTTTCTTGCAAAACAGCCACCCTACTTCCTGCTACCTTATCTCGGAACGATAGGAGGAGCGTCATCCCACGAAGGTGGTCAACGTACAGCTCGGTTCCAGCTTCAGCATTTTCGTATCAGTGATCCTCGACCGCTCCGCAGCGTCGTTCGAAAAGGTCCACGGCTATCACGCTCCGCCCTCTGGTGGAGAAAATTACATAAACGTTGGACCATTACGTCCCGAGGAACTAGTATCACCCAGCGTTCGACTTCACTGTCCTCCCTCTTCGAAGACGAAGAACCTCCGCGGCGAGCCAACAGAGAGGCTTCTGCCGCGTCCCCGACGATGATGGCTGGAGATTGCGGACGACAGAAGTCACAGAAGTCACCGGCGTGCACGCATAATCGTTTTCCGTACGCACATCCACCCTCCCACAGTTCGTTCACCCTGGTCACGAGCGAACGCAGCTCTGCAGAGTGATCCTCGAGGTCCGAGCGTAGGCGTCGCGGAGTCGTCGGTGCTCATGGAACGCGCCGTGCCGTTTGGCACACCTAATCCTCCCTCTATTCTCCCGAGTACCGCGCACCACCCACTCCCACTCCCTCCGCACGCCCCCTCCCTCTGCCCTCAAAGAGCCAAGAAGCTAGAACTCGGTTTCTACTTATCTACTTTGAAAATCCCTGGCCGAGGAGGAGCGAAGATAGGGGCAAAGGCAGCGGGACAGAGAGGGAAGGAGAGACCGATAACCCCGTCGGCGACCTAAACCTAACCCATTAAGGAGAAGACCGCGGGGCTCGTGCACGGACACGCGGCTATCTGCCGTGGCCACCTATATAATTGACGTCAACGCACACTGCTCGCCTTTCATAAAAACACCTCCCTACATCCGTTCTCCTCTCTCTTGACGATTTCATTCCTCCGTGCACGCTGCACGGCCTCCTTCGTCTCTTTTTCGCTGCTCTCCCGGCTGCCCCGGACGCGGCGAGCCCCCAACACCGCTCCCCCCCTAGCCGGTGGCCGTCTTTCTTTCACGATTTCGTTCCTCCCCCTTTCTTTCGCGCCAGCTCCGCTCGCTCTCTTTCCTCGAATTAATTTCCCTGGCCGCGAGAGAGCTTACTCACGCCTCGACGTCTCTACCCGCCACATCTGGCCGCCTTTACGGTCCCTCTCCTCCCTCTCTCTCTCTCTCTCTCTCTATCCTTCCTGGCCCCTTTTTGCCGCCGATTTTTTTCTACGTGCCGCGGGTCTGTGCGCGCGCCAGGTGTCCCCTGGGCTGCTGGAAGGCCCAGCGATGGCCGCGGGGCCGTTCGGCGCTCCGTGATCGTTCGATCCGACGGCGGATCGTCTGGATCTCCTGACCGGTGACACGTGGTGTTTGTGGTGTCTGTGCTCCGTGAGTTCTGCGGGCGACTCTACTCCGATGGTGTGGGCTTTGGTGACTTGAGTTCCGCGGCTCCGTGAAACATCGCGATCTTCAAGGACGAGTGTCAGCATTGCTATGCCGGGTGCGAGGGATCTTGAGGGAGTTAAATAGTATGGTACAGTGACGGCAACAGGGACTGGACATCCGGGGTTTAAACATGAGGAAAAAGAACCTAAGGGTGGTCCATAAGCAGGTGTACGATCGCGCGCAGATTCAGCAGGTACGGCCGTGAGCCACGTGCTTGTCCCTTCTCCTCTTTCGGGCGCCGCGATTAATCTCGTCGATTGATTTCGACGAGCTTTCGGCGAGTTTTCGACGAGAACCGCGTTAAACCGATTCCTGTTCGATACTGCCGGAAATTGGGTCAGAATGCTTAAAAATGTGGAGCGTGAGATAATGGTTTCTCGCGTGCTCGGGCGTAGGGGGCGGAGGGTGGTGAGCCAATCAGCGGAGGCAACGAAATGTAACGATTATGGTCCATTTACCGAGCGATCCAAAAGTCGTGCCCTGGTTCAGACCTGCGTCGATTCAGCTGCAATCGATTTGCTGGCAAAACACTCTCGTTTTGCTGAATTATGTATTTGCTGTTGGGAGGATGGGAGAATTATGGGTCCATGGTATTTGGGCAAGTCTGGAGTAATGGGATTATGGGTCAACTTGCGTTCTGCGTTACTTATATTTAATAGTTTGTGTGTTTGAGCTAATTTGAGTTATTGAGGAAATACTTTTGATAATGGATAGTCAATTTGTTTATTGTTGGTTAGTGCAGGCATACGTGGACACGTTAATTATTTAGTATTGGAACATTACCATTATTCTCAGAATTTCAGTGGCAAAAAATTTCAAAATTCCTACCATTATTTCAGAAACGAACACTAAAAGTTCCAGCCCCCTTTACAATGAACGTACTGACGAAACAGTAACAATATAGCTATTCCTGATTATCGCAACAACAGTGA
The DNA here is from genome assembly GCA_029448645.1 of Andrena camellia. NCBI lineage: Eukaryota > Metazoa > Arthropoda > Insecta > Hymenoptera > Andrenidae > Andrena > Andrena camellia. The sequence goes on along the minus strand of CM055678.1, from coordinate 31,221,552 downwards.
TATTTCTTCCTTGACAAGAATTGTATAATAAACTATTAATAAAATACACAAAGTGTGTGTATTTCCCCCACCACCAGTGATCGAATGGTCTACACTCTTTAGCCATGAGTTTTAATATCAGAAGAAGCTTCGAACCCACCAATAATTTGGTCATTAATTAAGTCAAAAAGTTGATCTCCCCTAACTTATCTGACCACGAAAACGGCACTCGGCAACTTTTCACCGCTAATTTAACGTGGAGAGGGACTTAGGGTTGTGTGTTGGTTTCAGCAAACGGACGTCCGGTCAAGTTTGGAGCATTTCTCGAGTACACCGGTGAAATCACTTCCGGGGAAGAGGGAGGATACACCGCCAGCATCCCTAACGTCTCTGGCACCGTTAACCAGCTTGGCGAACTTGCCCAGCGGCACCCTCTCTTCTACACCCCTGTCACTTGCACCAGCGTCGAAGCTGCTCACACCAACTGACAACAAGGGTCTCATGAGGTTAGTATGATGAGTTAAGATAGACTTTAATAGTTCTTGCTTCATCAATGTATAGTTAAGTTTAATAATAATTTATTTAACACTTTGAGTGGCGGAAGGTTTTTGAAAAATGGCCCTTCAAGTTAGCCAGGCATTTCTGAGCGATCGCCTCTGCCGGAAAAGTTTTATGCAAAGCATAGGAAGCGAAGTCCTTGCTTGGTTTGGTTCCAAAATAAACATTGCGAGCCTTGCGAAAAATATTTTCGATGTTTTTCAAAGAATAGTGACGTGAAAAACACGGCAAAAGCATGTACAAGATGCAAATCTCAATCAACGCCACTCAAGGTGTTAATAATGATAGACGTTAAACCTCCTTGAGCAACTGTTAGAGGTAAATGACCTCACTAATGGCCACAGCATAAAAATAAGTATTTTATTGGAATATGAAATAGCGAAAATATTGGATTAGAAAGTGTATCCAATTTCTGCCATTTTAATATAAGTGCAGAATATTCATTAAAGATCTTTTAACCAGTTAACTCGATCGTTTGAATATATAAGATGATTAAAAATTAACTCGTTTCGACGGTAGCAAATGCTGCACACGATTTAGAAATATATTTCCCCCTGCAGGGGTGTGATTATTAAGTTTTCGCGAGAAGTTCATTAATTTCTCCCAGAACTCGAGTATTTTCAACTGACTAACATGGCTATATTCGCTTGCAAAAAATATCCACCGATTTATCGTAATTATACAATCATTCTAAACTCAAAGTTTAGCGACCGTTTTGCCACCCAAACCAAAAGCCGGAATCTCAAACGTCCCCTGTCCCCGCCGGTTCAAAACTCGAAACCATCTCTCGCGAGCCTTTGCTTACGTTGAATCGATGTTGAGACATAAGAAAAGTTAGTTTCCCCTCGGTGATCAGTGCCCCCGCGTATTCATTCTCGCTCCGTGATCTCCCATTCACTGATTCAGAGTGGCCACGATGAAGGAGCCGCTGATAAAGCGGCGTGTAGATGGTCAAAGGTCACGGAGCGAAACTGAAGAGAGGTGGAGGCGGAACCAGGCGGAGCTTATCAATGCTGGTGCGTTATCGTTAACACGAATCTCGCCCGCGTTTTTTAGCCAGGCGACGATAGTCAGCTCGTCGGCCGTAAACGGTGTTGCCAGCGGCGGTGCACCCACGGCGATGTACAGACCGAACTTCAGCCAGGCGTTCCAACGTGCAGGGCCGACGACAGTGCCGCCAACCTTGTCCGCGGGCCTCTACCCGACGCAGAGCTTTACGTCGGGACTACTGAGCAACGGTACACAAAGTAATATTACTTGTCGGTGTCATTCTAAGTTCGCTTTCGTTGTAATTTAGAATGCTATGAGGGAAACTGAAGAAATTGGGTAACCGAGAAGTGGGATAACCGATGGAGTTAAAATCTTTTCTTTCTAATTTTTTCAGTTTCATCAGTTTTGCTCATGGCACGTAGTCTTGGTATCCTAAGTTCGCTTTTGTTGCATTCTGGGCGCCACGAGAAAAACTAAAGAGACTGGGCAACAGGAAGTGAGAAAATTTGTGGAGTCAAGAAAACTTTTTATTGTTTTAGTTTGCCCAGTGTTATTAGTTTTGCTCACGGCAACTATACTTCAATTTTGTTTCACGGTTTCCCGTGTTCTCGTATCGAGCAGCTCGAATAAGTCGCAAAGAGTGTTAGTAGTGAGACAGGAGTTCCCTTACTTTTTCGTTCAGTCACGCGCTGCGCCATGTAGATGCGCAGAAACTACTGGATGTGGCGCATAAACCTATTTTTGAAGATCGAGATATTTTGTTCTGATGGGGTTTAGTGACTTAACGAGTGAAGTTTGATGATTTCTTGTTCTTAAAAGCGAGTATTGTAATGATTGAAAGGAAAAAGGAAACTTAATATGTACCTATGTCGTATGGAATGAGGGAATTTCCTAAGCAGAGGCAGTGACGCTAGTATAATATCATTTTTAAACTTTCATTTGAACATTTCAATTTAATATACTATTTGCAAGTTTCACCCAAAATAACGAAATTTATTATTGTTACACATTCAAAAAATCTTGTAAAAGGTACAAATATTACAGACAAAGTACATATATAGGTTCTGCAGTAATTTACAGTACAGAACTTCCTTCGTTAAATCTACCAAGTGCAAAACCAGCATTGCTTTTTATTTATCCTCCACCATACAATACTCCCAACCTACTTCACTCTCTTACATGCCACCTTTCTACACAATTCATCAGCGATACAAACCCCGGCATCTAATAAAATACCTTCATTTTAGATAGATTTCATTCAAATAATCCTCAGCACACATAATCAATTAAAACACCGAATTGTGAATGTTTCCCATTCCAAAGTGATTCATCCTCACCCCAACACAATCAGTTCCTCAATATAGCTCCCGAACCCACCACACCAGCCACCTCCACTCAAGCTCCCAGCGAACGCGTCGACAGCTTAACGACTAGCGCTTGAAACACTAAAACCCCATTCCCATAAAAAGCGACCAGTCATAACCCTGCTCGTTTTTCCAGGACCGACGGACCTGAGCATGAAGAACACGAAGCCCCTTCTCAGCCACAAGTTGAATGCTACAGAAATGACCGCCGTCAGGCAACTGATCACCGGGTATCGAGAGTCCGCGGCGTTCCTACTGAGGTCCGCCGACGAGCTCGAGCAGCTGCTGCTTCAGCAGCCATAGAGCTACGTTTACCTAGCGAGTCAGCAGCTCGGCTCGTAAGCCTCTCCAGGACGACGACGGGACGCCGTGGGACGCGGATGTACGACGGCTACCCGCCCCTTGAGCCCGGAGACTTCAACGCCAGCATGAGAACGATGCTAAACCGATTCTCGCTTACCCTCCACGACGCCGACACTACCGGCGGTTGGTAACGAGTTTCCATTATCCTCCATCGGGAAACGCAACCCCGAGACCACGCCGACCCAGGGGAACTGTTGGACGCTGGGAGACTTACCCCGCGAAAGACGCGGGACACCGAAGTTCCCTGACGAGACCCAGCCTCGCGAGCTTCTTTCCCCTCAGGCTGCAACCCTCTTCCGGAGGATCGTCTGGGGGGGGGGGGGCAGTGGAAGATGCCGGAGCATCACCCGGGATAGGCGAATCTTTCATGGAGTACCGAGATTCTTAGGGCTAGGCTTAAGGAAACTATTCGAAACAGGGTGTACATAAAGAGGATTTACAGATATTTACTTAACTACCGATAAGCTTAAGCTTAACAAGGACGCGTGCGTGTGGTGTGACTGTGAGAATGCCTGTGACGAGGAGCTTGGACGAAGAGAGGTGTGTCGATCGTTACTGGGAAGTAATCTTCTAGAGGGTCCTGCGAGTGCTCCCGATCGCGGCGACCACGGGCACGTTCCGAGCGGCCATTCCCCCCTGTTGGTGCTTCCTGTTGCGAGCATTTACATGTCGCCGTCGCTGTTTTCTCGGCTGAAAACGCGATTATGTACATAGCTGATCGTGAAACGGGGCATGAAGCGAGGGGTTCTGGGGATATGAGGGCGTCCCGGAAACGGGACGAAGAGGAACGCCGCAGTTACATGTGTACATAGGGGCATGGCGTACGCGCAAGTTTTGCGCGTGGACATGTGTGTATAAATAGGTCGCGGGACAAGATGGATTTTCTTCCTCGTCTGGCGGCAGGCCAGCGAGGAAACGGCGAGCTGATCGACATATAATTAATAGTGCGTACACTGGCCGAGCCACGATGGCTGGGCTGAGAGCATAGTACTTGAATTGCGCAGCTTGGGTCGATGAACGTGAACCGATGTGTACGTTGAGGAACAGGTGGATACAGGATGGGTCCTGTTGGTTGAACTGAGGGGAAACGGTGGGTGGAGGTTTGATGAGGCGGGAAGGACTTTAGGGGCAGTTGGAGTTCGGGGGAGTGATGGAGGACCAATATGGCCGCTAGGCCTTGGATTTGACAGAGCTTGAACTCTTTTCGTTACATTTTTTTATTGTTCGGAGTTTAATTTGAAGTTGTTGAGGTATGTTGAGAAATAGTTAGAGGAGAGTACAAGCGAGGTATTTATTGGGAGTAAGTTTGAGGGGGTTGGAAAGTTGTCATTTTTTATAACCCCTTTAGAGTTGCTCGCGAAAATTAAGTGTTTATGATTAGTTACTTGTAGTTTGTGTAAGCCTTTTATCTTCTGTTTCTGGAAATTAGAAACATAACACTTTTGTTCCAATTGGAAATTTGATGTGGTGTTTTAGTAGTATTTTAAAAAAATTGTCTGAACTTTTCAAAATTCAGAAATTTGGACTTTGTTGAAAGTATTAAAAAAACGAAAACAATCTATTATTCTATAATAGATATTATAATAGATATTAATATTATTCTATATTTACTTTATGTTAATGTGTAGCAAAATCTATTAAAGCTGAATAAAAATTCGACAGTATTTGATTTAGGATTTTGACAAAGTTCGAAGATGTTGAATTAGGAGTTGATTATATTATAAACCAATAAACATTGATCTTTTGAAAAAGTGTTAGGTTCAGCAATTTTTGGAAAATGCCTTTTTATTCAAGGAACTTACAATTTTTGCTTTTAATGTTCTACACCACTTCTTCCTTAATGGCATATCATTTGGAAGATGCCGTCTATTAATAATAAGACAATAGTAAAAAGATTATCAACAATTTTTACAACTCAAATCAAATTTTTATCAAACATCCAGATTTTGTCAATATCCTCAATCAAATCATTGAAAGGTTTCCACTGACAATCTTCCGCAGACACATTCAACTGCCCCTGAAAGTCGTTTTCTCAAAAACCTCGTACCAAAAAGTCAATCCCACAATTTCGACGTGCTTTCCTTTTAAAATGGCACCTCGACACACGCACGATTCTCGACCCAAGCTGTGCATATTTAACGGGACCATCTTGTCACGATCGGACAATACGTTGAAACCGTATTTGTGGTCTCTAGACGCATCACTGTGTTACCAAAGAACACTGATTATTATTACATACGATAATATACGTAGCGCTACATATACACGCGTTCATTTCCTCCTCTCTTTCTGTAGCGGTTTCTTCTTTTATTCTAAGGTGACACTGCTGTTCCCATCGGACCAAACAGTCCTTTTAATCGTACGAGAAACCGAAAAGCACGCGACAGAGCTCGCGCCACGTCATTTATCTACCGCCGTAGATCAATCCCATCGATCGCTCAGTCGTGATTGCAGCAAGTTTACTTTGTCGTCGTTATTACCATTGTATCGTGTTATCGTCGCCACGATTGTTGGTTCCCCATGAACCGAGAGGAAGAGCGGGGTGGTGTCCGCCCCCATTACGTCTAGTTTTTCGCGCGTTGATTCTATTCTGTCGTTGTTTTGTACATAGTTTATACACATCCTCGTTTCGCGACACGAAGGAAGGAGATCATGGGTGCAGGAGTTTCTTTTAACGAGATATGAAGAGAAAAGAATATATATATATATATATATTATTATTATAATTATTATATATATGTACATGTATATACATACATCGTATCGTATCGATTGTAAAATATGTTCACGCGGATGATCGATGACCGTGGCCACCACGACCGAACTCGACGACTCAGAGAAACATTCCACTGATAGGGGAGGAAGGACGGTTAGGAAGGAGAAAGGGTTGACACGAACAGGTTACCTCCACTGACTTTTCACCAGCCCCTCCCTTGCACGGAGTCGCAGATTCCCTTTTTCCCTTTTCCGTTTCGCCGCCGTTTCTTCATCGTATCGGGTTCGCGCACCCTGCTTGTCTCTCGATCAACGGAAGTATATTACTCGCCGAGAGCGTATCCTGTCGATCGACGATCGCTTCGTTCGAATATCTCCAACGTGTTACTAACTTTTAAGTAATCGAATCGTAGAAAAAATCGGGTTGACTCAAGTGTCGTATGAGATCAATGCCACGAGCGTATGAAGAAATTTTGAACGGTTTGAAGAACTTGAAGAGCTTGGGAGTTTTTAATGTTTTTGAAGTGTTTGGAAGTTTTATTTGGATCTTCAATGTGTGGTGAATGTGGGAACCTTGAAATCTTGTAAAGCTTGGAGACCTTGAAGGTTTCGAAATTTTTTGGAGTTTGAAGGTATTTGGGATCGTAAGGATAGTCTTTGTAGTTTTGAATTTCGGGAGATTCTTATTCTTGGGGGATTTCAGGAGCTTATATCGAGGAATTGTACTGACTTGTATGAGCTGTCGTTTGCTGAGTTTCATGGAGCAATTATTTTCCACTTGTCAGCTCAGTTGACTGCTTAAAGAAAATGTTAGACGTCTGTGTGACATATTGAGGACTTAGTTTGGTCTGCTATTGCGCCAGCCATACACCCATCATCAAACAACTGGCATTAGTAATATTATTTTAAACTCTGTTTCCATAATGGCACAAATCTGATTCGCAAATAAAATTTATTTTTTTTCTGCTTGCCTGTATACAAGAAAACAAAATTGTAGATGGAGCCACAAATTTAAACAAATAACACAGTTGGCTCCAAAAGTCAAGTATTTCAGGAGATTCGATAATAGCCTGAAAGTGTAATTTTATACTCAATTAGTATTTTACATGAATATTTTGATACTTAATCTCAATAAATGTTTCACGTCCAAAACTTGGGGCAACTTGAACTGTTGAAAATATTGATATGCAGTAAAATACATGATTTTTCAATTTAAGCAGGATTTCAATTCTTATAAGCGAGAAATCTATTAAACCATATTATCGCTAAAGCGTTCTGTGCCTCGTTAAAAAAATCCCAATGTGACATTCAGGTTCTTCTAACACAGATATCATCGGTATTTCATAAGACTGTTACATTCAAGAAATCAAGCATTTTCGATTCATCCATTTTCAAACAAATGTTGATCCTTTCAAAATTATTCAAAACTCTCAAAAGTTAATTTCAAACGACATTTGAAACGATTCGAAGCTTTGTTCGCTCGCTCGAGGTGACTCGAGGACTTTCGAGAGCCTCATCCGTGAAGTCCAGATTGGATGCTGCCCTTAGGCTAGTTAATCGATCAAGTATCGTGAATCGGTATAGTGCAATAGTTCTCTCTAAACACTTGCTACTCTTTCCACTTCTCTCTGTCTCTCTTTCTCTGCTCGTGTAAAATAGACTTTGCTATACTGTGGAACACCTTCCTCTCATTCGAACGTCTCCTCCTCGCGTATGTAATAATCACTAGGACCTTCGTATCTCACTACACTAGTTTCACACTAGTTTGTACCGCGGTAGATGTACCCCTGACACTTGTACACCCGTCTGGTGCGCACCTGCACGAACACGCCATGGGAATTCTGCTTTGCATCACGGTTTTCTGAGGCCAGTCGCGGTCTCCTAATTCGAATTCAGCTGAATAGTAGTTGGGGAATGCGTATATGTGTCAATACAAACCTGACACTCCACGTGAATCCACCTGGACGATGGTGTGATAAAGTTTGAAGAATCGTTTCTGTTAAATTTTTTTGAAAAAGAGAATTCTCTGAGTTGCCATGTAATAGTTTAAAACAATTGTTTATTATGTGGAAGTGAGATCTCTGTTTGCCATTGAATGTTGTTCATTTGTTCTGTAATACGGGATGTTTTTATAATGAAACTGAATTTCATGGAATCGAATTTTAACCAAGTACTTAGATTCAGTTACTAACGATTGTTCTAGTTAAATCAGATACAATTTGTATAATTCAGCGAACTACGAAATAACTCGTGATCAGTTATTCACTAATAAAACTCAGTGGAGCCAAAATTAGTAATAATTGAAAACTATACTTTCCCATTACAAATTCAACTCAATTCTTGTTGGAAATCATTGCAATCAAACTCCATTTAATTCAGTTCCATCAATAATAATTATTTTCGAGACTTTCCCTGGCTAACAAAGATCCGACATTTATAATTGATGCTACTGCTTTCAACCCAAAGTGAATTAGAATTAATCCGAAACGTAGACAGAAATTTCGTTGAGTCAAACCGAATACGGTAAGCACTCGTTATAAGCCCGACGAACGGGGTTGGTGGCGGGCGTATGGCGCGTTGTGGACACTATTATGCGTGGCCAATGCAAATGGCGCGAGTGAGAAAACCCAAGAGCGAGCAAGAGGAAACGAAAGAGTCGACACGAAGTTGCCGTCGACTCTTTCGTTCTCGAGTTCTCTCACTCTCGTCCGAAGGATTCTAAGAAATGGTGGAGATAGTCGCCGGGCGTACAACGCATGGTAGAAACGGGCTTATAACGAATGTGTGCTGTACAAATCAAGTACACTCTAACGTTTTCAGTTCGGTTTGGTTCAGTCCCTTCAAGCCACCACGATCCTATCTATCATTGAGCAAGTTCGATTCGAAGAGGCGACTGGCTCGATCCTCCACAGTTCGGCTCAGTGATCGCTGAAGGGGAAACTAAGATCGATGGAAACCTCCTCGAGGTGATTCAGAATTCTGTAGGTCGGCGGAGTCGTTGCTACGAGAAACGAGCATCGACGCCGCGATACGCCTGGCGATAGATCAAAAGAAAACGGGAAAGACGAAGAAGGTGAAACGACACTCCGAAGGAAGGAAACGCACGAAGGCACACTTGTAATTCATTTTCATTTTTCGTACATGATAACAAGTATTGTCTGTGGAACAGATATAGCAAACTCGTGGAAGTAGCAGAGACTGAAGACAGCAGCGTTCTTGAGTGTTGGACCGTAGTAGTTTAGGGACCCATTCAGTATCGACATTTTAACCCTTTTAAGGTCTAAACACACATATCCGTTCCGTATCAGTTCCGTTCCGGCGTGCCAGTGGTAAGAAGAAAAAACCCTCTACGCCCCTCTTTTTCTTACCACTGGCACGCCGGAACGGAACGGATATGTGTGTTTAGACCTTAATTATTACTAACTTTAACTTTCGAGTACACGCGGCCTGTGCGTCGAACGCCGATGGGCGTCCAAAGAATACGTACATCGAATACGATTGAAGGACTTCCGCACACTGCGTGTGTTGAGGGTTTGAATCTGATTTAAAGGGTTCTTTAACCTTGAAGGTTTCGCTGTGGGGACTACTTAAGTGGATTTTAAGCAGTTCGCTGTATCTGTTCCATCAGTAATACATACTATACATACGTATATATATATATATATATATATATATATATATATATATATATATAAATTTCCGTTCGATCGTCCACGAACGCGTGGAGACAGTTCGAGAAACGTGTCCGTATCTTGTTTGTCTATACACGGGGGCGCAGTTCTAACACCGTTCAATGTAATCGCGAATTGATGTATATTGAATTAAAGATATAAATATTAAAAAAAAAAGTAATAATAATAAATAAATAAAAGTGAAAAGAATATGTATTTGTTCCTGAGAAAGAAATAATAAGAGTAGCACTACCGTAATATTAATATCGCTAGTAAACGATAAAGATAATTTGATGGTACATACTTTCTTATAAGTAACCTTATACATTACTACGATTATATTGTAGAGTTGGTACGGTCTTTGATGATGCCTTGCCTGTAAATGTAACGTTAAATGAACAAAAAAAATCTTATTATCTTGTAAATGTTTTACCAAATATAATCGATTATTCAACTTATAAATCATGACTCCCTTTCAGGCTCCCTCCCCTTTTTCATTGATTTTCACATTTATTCATTTAATCGCAATCTGTAGGACAGATTCATTGTTATGGAGTACGGGGGAAGAGGAATGTTGTGTAAAAATGTTTGAGTTTCAATGTTACTCAAAAATTCGAATATAGGTATATGTATATAGATTACATTTGAATTTTTAAGAGTACAAAATATAAAAAATAAATTACTTTTTACACTTGACGTTTAGGTAGAATTTACTGTAAGTCAAATGCAACATCTTTACTTATTCGAAACATTTTAGAATTTTCCAAAAGTTTTTAACCTTTGAATATTATTAGGCATTATTTGAAAAAACAATTGGAACTTTTTTGTTCTTTTGTTTTCACGATCCAGTAATATTCAACACACTGCGATACTAGCAATAAATGCCTACTATTAGCGTCACTAGTACTACTATTATTACTATGTTACTTGTTGCCATTTTTATTCCAATTCCACAATTTCAATTTTTATTTTTTATTACACCTTTATTTTCTTAGAATGCTAAATACACAGTAACATGCATAATTACAGTACGTTTGTATATGTATTTTGTGAATTTTTCTACAACAGAATTATATGACAATGTGAGAAATAAAATTTGGAAATATGTGCATCTAATTTATATTCAGCAGATGTTGATTTTAACTTGTAACCAATTATGTGGTTAGCCCAAGGTTCTTATAAAGGTTGGCCTACAATTTCAACTTCAATCTCGACCATTCACAAATCGATCTCGCGTAAACCCTTCGCAACAACGATAATGTTAAAAAAAAAGCAGAAAGGAGTATCGGGTCGAAATCGACTCGAGGAAGATGAAAGATACACCGATAAGCGATAATCGTGGGTCGATTGAATTTTGCTGGCCCAAAGGCGATGACCCTTGGAACGGGCAGCCTGGTCATCGATCGATCGATGATACCAATTATACCAATTACGAGGGCCCAATGGGCGCCCATATCGCACCAACCGAACAGCCAAGCTGCTCATTAAATTCAGCTTTAATGCCCCTCCATCTGGCCCCGTAATGGGGCCGACTCGAACGCGGGGCCCCTGCGCCGCGAAACGGGAGAACGTTGCCCGTCCCCTGCTGGGCCTGGCGAGGTTGTCAGGGTCATTCGATTCAAAGGAAGGTCACGCCAAGGTCACGAACTCACCACCGAACGATTACAAGGCGCGATTCTGCCTCGGGCCTTTGAACGGCTGCGTATACTTTGTTACTTCGTTTTCGTTGAACGGATGCTGGTGGAATACCATGCTCGGTCACCGTGCACGATTCTTCCTTCATTATAGTTCCCTTTCGCGACCTCGAGGTAAGCTTCTCGCATCAAATTTGTCGTGTTTAGTTGAAGATGGAGGCTTGGCTGTTTGACTATTTGACTAATTTTTTGTGCTTGAATATTCATGTAATTTGACTATTGACAGGTTGAGTAAATACAGTTTGAGTCTGTTAATATTTGAATGACTGTGTATCTGAATATTGTTATTATTGGTATAATAAAGTTTTTATTGTGAAATATACAATGCTGGACGAAAGTATTTGCACAGCTCACAATTAGGTACTGCTGGAGAATTACTTGTTTGTGGTTCTTCTGTATGGATCTTTATTTATATCTTACATTTCACGTTCCTCTATAGAAGAATAGAAATATGTACATGAACAAAGTAGATAAAATTCTTTTTTAAATCGATTCAATATTAAAATACTAATTCAATATTAAAATATTTTATGGAAATTTTAATCATCATTTATTAAAATAAATTTTTGCTAACAATACGTAGTTTTGCTTATCTGTCAATCCCCTTTATGGCTTCACGCTTACTTTTAATATTTTTAAACACAAACAAAAGCGAAAACAAATTCTATTCTTTAAAAAACATAGCCTTCTCCAAAAGCATTTAATTCTACATGTTCACCACGTTGTTCTAACAAAAACTTGGTTCCCTTTCAGCTCGGCCTCGAAATACACCCCAATTTTTTAGAAATTCCATCAGTTCTAGCACCTTCAGCGTTCAAATTTGAACCTTCCGACCAGTTTTAGGCTGTAAATTGAGGATTTCGAAAGAAGTGAATCCTTGCCTTGAATCCTTGCCGCCATTGGAGAAAGGCATCTGAAAATTGTCGATAAATCAGAAAGGTGGCAGAGAAGGCGAAGGGCTGTTGGGTGTAAGTAAGACGAAGAGTTTCTGTAGTTTTATTTCCGCAAAGCTGGTCGAATGATTTATACGACGTCGCGGACGATCCTCGAACTTTCACCTTCCCCGAGAAATATCCCTTTCGCGGGAGTTACACGTCGCGACACAAATAAATCGAAGCTTTTTATGGTGCATTTAATGAATTGAAATTACACACGGCTTAGCATGGCTCTTTATGGAAAGAGGAGGTCCATGATTACTTTTCTTCGCCGGCGTTTTTCGTTCATTTTTATGAATGCCCTTTGTGAACATTTTGTCGTTCCTTTTTCATTTTTGCATCTTTTATTAGTCATATGGAATTTATAATAATGTGGAATATTAAATTGTTAAATCTAAATATTCGTTGCTAAGACTTCCATGTCAAATCGATCACATTTTGCAATTGATGCGAGGGATTTTGTTGAAATTAAAATATAATGTAATCCACGTGAAATTAGAGAGGGTGTAAGCCATCATTTTATTTCTTTTGAATTTGTTTAAAAATTACAGGATTTCAACCTTTGCAGTTTTTGTTCATTTTTACGAAAACAGGCTTTATGAAATAATTTTGTCTTCAAAATTATCAAACGCAAGAGTTTTTTTTATTCTTCATTTTAATTTATAATGTGTCCTTTTTGAATAAATTGGAATAAAATTGTAAACAAATTCTTAAAGTTCAAATATCATTTCAAGATTTGATTTCTAAAAATACAAAACAAATATGACTCACTTTAGGATTGCCCCAATTTACAATTAACTTTACAACGACTCTTTGCTTCTAGCCACACCGATGCAGGCAGTGCCCCACAGTTTTTATCTCCTTGTGAAATTAATTCGAAAGGGACCATCCCAGACAAAGTCTTATTTCCTAGACCAGACTTAAAAGAATTCGACCAAAATTTTTCAGATATTTAAAACCTAACCTCGAAACGATATTAGGTAAATAAGAAATTATTTACAATTCTCACGTTGTAAAAACAATTTTTGAGTCAAAAAACAAATTTATACACAAAGCCCAATCCTTTTCGATTAAAATAAAAGAAGAATTAACATCGTGCGTTCAATAGCCTTAGAGATAATAATTAATTTATAGAGCCTGTTCTGACGAAAATGGACAAAAGTTGCAAGCATCGACTGGCTGTATTTTTTAAACAAATTCAAAGACGCCAAAATGATGACTTAAACCCCCACTAATTTCGCGTAAACTACATTACATTCCAGTTGCAGCAAAATCCTCCATATCAAATGCAATAAATAATCCATTTTATTCAAAGTAGAATGTTCTATTGAACTTGTCTCCCTCGGACGTTTAACGCTCCTCAATCCACACGCCTACAATACAATAAATAAATGCAGCAAAGTAAATAACCTATAATCCACAAATGAATATACAGGGTCATTCAACACCTCCAGGTGTGCTGCTAGGGTTAAACGAACTATCCGTTTCTCGCTCTGATTCCACCACAGACCGTCGAGCGTAGGATTCACTTTCGAGTCACGTTCCAGCGTCCATCATTCGCGGGATACCTTGACCGCAACAGGTTCGGCCGTGTAAACGGGGCCTTAACCTAGGCGAGGCGAGCGGCGCGACGGCCGAGCGCCGGGGGCCGAAATGAAAGAGAAGGCGAACGCAAATACGGCGTAAATCACGGCACGCACACGAGAAATCAATCGAGCCTGCCGATCGGATATCGTCCCGCGGGGCGTAGCAATAACCCCAATCACCGGGTCGTTAGATATCCGCTGGCTACGGTCGACGGTTAACGATGCAATTAGAGCAGCCGGGGGATGCTCGAATTAGGCTTGATGAATGCAAGGAACGCCCCCGCACGCGTCGTCCTTTTTCCCTGCAATCAGAAGCAAACGAATTTATCCGTTTCGCCGTCGCGATAAACCGATCCCGGTCGCGTCATTAATCCTCTGTCACAGCCGTGATAAGCCCTTAATCTCGCCGCGTGCCGGCTACCAGCCAGCAACCGCAGTCCCAGTCCCAGTCCCCGTTCGGTCGAGTATCCTGCGAATCGCGCTGCCCTCGCGCGGTCAACCGCGGTACTCGCGACTGGGAAGACACTTTCCACGCCGCGGCGATTAATAAAGGTAATTAATGCGGTTAATAAATATAGCCTGGGCAGCGTTAAATCACGACGAAGGTCGGCCACCGCCATGGACGGGCGTCAAGGCTCTTTTAGGTGTCGGGATACCGGGCGCGATGGAATTTCTTCTTTTTATCAGTCCACTCTCCTGGAGCCTCTTTTTGGGAAAGAGACTTTTAGAATTTCTTCACATGCGGATCTGCTGTAGGCAGTGAATAACGGTGAACGTTATTGTGGTGAATGAATGCAAGAAATGAGGTACCGAGTTTGTAGATGGATATTATTTTATTATGGAAGAATCTGTTTGGTTAGGGAGGGGTGCTCCAAGTGGGACCTTCGCGCGGAATACTTTGTAATATTTGTCGCTCAGATATATTATGTATATTTCTGACAATGAGTGCAATACTGCCGTGTTAATTCAAATAGAAGTATCTGGTCAAAAGGAAGTTCAGAGAAAAATGACTTTTGGTATTTTGTGTTATGCCATCAGTATTTTATATAAATCGGTTTTAGGTTAAGTATTAAATCTGGGTAAAAAGGTATCTAAATACACAAAAAAATTAACTGTAGTCACGCATTTTATTACTAATATTTGCAGTTACTGCTATTTATAACAACCAGACCGAAATATAAACTGTTATATCTTCAGTTTCAATGCAGATACAGCTTTCTTCTTTAACGTACATACATATAGCTAAACTATTTCTGCGCTACCTGGTAGCAATGACTTGATTTAAGCGAAAGTTGCAGATACGCCCTTTCGAATTAACACGGCGGAATAGATCTGCACATACGTTTCTCGACCATGTTGCAACACGTGCAATCTTCTCAAAATCAATGAACAACGTCCGACGACACGGCACTGCTCAATGCTCATTGCCACGCGATTTCTAACCTCTGAAGCAATCGAGCATCTTGCACGTAGCGTCTTAAACAGGAAGGCCAGAAGCTGGTTACTCTTAATTATCGATCAATCGCGATTGCGATAAGCGTCGTCGGGCGGCGCAGGTTCTGGCTCTGTATCATCCGAGCGATATCAAGGACGGTCTATTGGACCGCTTTAAATACGATGCACTAGGAAGTAGCGCGCGTTGTCCTGACAAATGAGATTAATCGCCGCCAAATATGGCGACGGGTTGTTGCACTCGCAATTAAAGCCCGTTAATAAAACACCAAGGCAAATCGTTTCGCGCTCGCTGGAATGTGAAAGCAGATAAGTCTCCTGGCTGGCTTGTGTGCGTTCACAGAAAACGTGCGCGCGCGCCATCGTCAGGCCTCATTATCGAATTCAATCTTAATTGAGATTAGTTTCGTTGACTTGTTCGAAGCTGAACCAGTTCCGCAAACCGATACCAGTCTCCATATAAATGTCATTATCATGATCAAGCTGGGGAGAAAAGTCTGATTAGGTAGTCGAAACCGAAAGCTTCTCTGTGTGATCTGGTTGGGATTGTGTAATGAGTCGATTTAATTAAGTCTCTGCATCCCGTTCGATCCTATCTTTATGCCCCCAAATGACGGGGTAACTACAATAAATTGCGGAAAAGGAATATTGGTTGTATCACAGTTCTGATTTCATGAATTTTATAATATTAAATTTTCAGCAGTCGCCATGCGCACTTAACACATTACCACACACAGGGTGGATTAAATAACTATATTCAGGATTTTAGTCAAATGGGTGACCTAAATCTTCTGTAGATACTCTCCTTGTTATATATTATTATGTATCATATATCACATATCATATATCATATACATCATATATGATATATCTTAGATATATCTTATATCTTATCTTAATATATAAAGCAGAAAGTGTTCGTGTGTTTGTCTGTCGCCTAAAAACTTTTGAACGGTAAACTCTGGGGTCCATCCAGATAAATGTGACTATGTTCACCCAAAAAAAATAAATAAATATTCCCAATAAATAAAAAAATGTTTGTTTTATAAAATTAGAATCTAAATTTCGGGCGAAGCCGAGTATCTTATATCTTATAATAAGGGTAGTACAAAAGATTTGGGTCACCCATTTGGCTAAAATGCTGAATACAGTTATTTAGTTCATTCTGCGTGTGGTAATGTGTTAAGTGCAACCTGGCGACTGCTGAAAACTTAATTATTATAAAATTTAAAAATGAACTCATCATATTTAGTTTTAGCTCATTTTCTGCAACCATTTTTCTTTATTTAACTCGTGTTGTGTTACCTCAATTTAGCCTTATAATAGCCGCTTGTAACCAGACTCGTTCTAGATTACAAGATATATTAAGTTTGCACTGTCCGAGTTGCATGGAGCATTTTCGACCTTCCCTCTGTTGTACATCATGATGACCGATTCGAGGAGGTCCTCAACGTGGCGTCTGCGACCTTCTCGCACGCTCCCTCGACTCGGCCATGTAATCGAGCACGTTCCTGCGTTCCACGTCCACACGGGAGCGTCGAGGAGGATAGTTCGCAATGCTGGCCCCTTGGGCGGGGTGAACGCATTGTACAGTTAGGATTTCGAAGAGGCGAGCCGTGGCATAATGAGCGAAACGTGCTGCCTCCCGGCCTGCGGTACCTACCCGCCCGCATCTGCTGCGTTCTCTCCGCGTGGACTTCGAAATTCTCGTTACGCCACGTTGGAATCCCGCGCGAGGGACGTGCAGATCGATTGTACTTGTCGATGGAATATGTTTCGATGATGATTTCCATATACAGAACTGGTCGGGACAGATGATTTGTTTGGCTGAATGGAGAGTCGTGGAGTACAACTAAAACTAAGCACAGTATAGTGCAAGACCAGCAAGGGGAGTGCGCGTGCTTTGAATAATCGATTTGGCTTCAATTCTGCATATAGCTAGTAAACATTGTGTATAATAATGTACCAAACGCATGACATGCGCTGCTCCAAATTTTGAAAAAAATTGAGCTCAAAGATTTGCCTTTCCCAGAGTTTGTCCATGGATTTATTATAGTACGTGTAAGAGGAAGATCAATTTAACTAAATAATTAAGAATTAGTCAAAATGGGTACATATGCATGAAATTACTATAGGATTACAACTGCCATTGCAACTTAACCACGGTTCATGGTCACGTATGAATGCAAATATCGAGGGTCCGGATGGGATGAAAATGTGAACCCCATTTTCTCGCAGTTTTGAGTAATGGTCCCTATGCGTTTACTAGATTATTATACACGCTATACACTAACTATTTGACAAGAACCTTGTGCACTTCAGAATCTAAAAGATCGAAAATAATCAAATATAATGTTTAAATAATATTCTTTTTATTAATGTTTTTATGACAAAATTAAATTTAAGAATAAATGAAAGTTTAAATCAGTTATTAATTTAAGTAAAGGTAATTTCCGTGCTAGCAACAGTGGTTAAACTGAATTTCTAAATAAATTTATTTAATTTATAAATTAGTGATATATAAATATTAATTAAATTTATTAAAATATGGTGAAATATTTTTTATTAGATATATTAATTTTTAGTGAAATAAAATTTCTTAAATTTTTAAAGAAACTAGGATCAGATACCCTATTATAGAAATGATTTATATTGAATTGATTAAAATAGATCTCTTGAAATAGATCTTTTGAGGTGAGGATTGCAATTTAACACAAAATGGATTTTTGGGCTTTATGTCTTAGGCAGTTGGCAGAAGGACGATGAGCTTTTAGTTACAGTACAAATAAGTTTTGCAGGAATTTAAGCCCCTAAATAAAATCAAAGTTGCTAGACATCCCTTATCAGTCAGATTCTTATCCTTTAGCGATTGAGGGGTAGTAGGATCCTGGCCAATCAACATTCAGCAAGGGGCAACCAGTTGAAACCGAAAAATCAGGCGGATTAATTAATCGAGACACACAGCAAGGCCGCTGACTGGATCAACCAGTCTCGATCTCGCATCGATTGGAAAACTTGGCTGTTCAGGAATGTCTACAACAGCCGTTCGTTCGCCACCGTGAGAACGGGGTCGAAGGATTTTCCAACCAGCAGTCCTTTGATCGAGTCTGCTATCGTTAGTCGTGATCAGGTTGTCAGGAGTTTTTAAACATTGCTCTGCAATACGTACGTGTCAATTTTGTTCTACTTTTGAGCCTCTGCTTGTGGTAGTTGATCCAGTGAATATTGTCATTTACTACTTCACCAATTAGCAATCGAAGTAACAAGATATTGCAGTAAATACTCAGGACTGTTGTGAATCTGAACAAAAATAACTAAATTAATCTCATTGTTTCTGGATATTCTTTTTGCAATAATAGTCAGGTAAAATAGTTGATTAGTTTTTATTGGAATAATGTGTGTATATAGTCCATGTGTGGTGTGTTTCTTTTTATTTTTTGTTTCTCGCGCTCTTGCATTTTAGTTGATTATTCTGCGCGTGGCGCTGTTGCTGTTTGTCTGTTTGTTCTTATGTTCGTCGGCCCTGCGCCTTACTTCACTTCGTAGACTTCGCGTGGTGTGTTGCGAGCGTCATTGCGTGCCAAGTCGTGTTCGCCACGTGCGGCTTTTGATTTCTATCGTAGTGTTAATTTAGTTTTTCAACCTATTCTTTGTATGTACTTTTATGAAAAATTATATCAAGTAAAGTGTACATATACTCTGCAGTGGTAGTTTTATTCCCAATAGTTTCACTATGCTGGCATTTCTGCGTCAGTATGGTTATTGTGGACCATTAATATTCATTTATGACTACCAACTATAACTCGTAAAAATACCTGTTTTTTAAAAATACCTATATTTTTTTCTCATACATAGATATTTCACATTAACCCCAAACCAACGTCATAAAGTTGAAACTTCGTATACATAGGTCTGGGTGAGGTTTCAAAATTCATACTTATTTTTAGAAATCTCCGTACAGTTACGTACTGAAAAATGTATCTTTAGTTTGTTAGCCATTCGTAAATCAGTAGCCCTTCAGACATTTCTTTATTGTGTATCCCCTTTTAAAATAACTAATACTTGCGGAAAAAATTACAGTATACTGTAGCTTACGTGAAATTAGACGGGGAGGGAGGAGTTAAGTCGTCATTTATCTGGCGCCGAATAAGTTATTTTTACCTATTTTCATGGAGATAGTTTATTGTACCTTAAAAGGATTGGCCTTTTTGATTCACGTCTCTGGCTAAAAAAATAGCTAATGCCCAGCTTTAGATGTTGCAACAAAACATCTAGTATTTCTGAATACAGTTAATTATAACGTGTATTTATAGTGAAGAAAGAACAGAATACATTTAATCCTCCTTTAGTTCCATTTGGGCCAAGTTATGCAGAAACCTAAGTGCCAACCCTCAAAATGACAAAAAATTAGTTAAACACAGTACGGATCCCATAATTTTGTAATCTTCATTTTGCGAAAAATTACACTTTTTCAATCAAAATTTTGCGAACAATTCTTACATTATACAATTATTAAAACTACCAATTCATAGTTCCATTTTAGGCTTAAAAACAAAAACTACAGAAAATTTAAAATAATATTAACTATACTACGCACTATTAAATAACACCTTTAAAAACATTGTAAACCAATAGCAAGAAAAAATAGAACTAGAAGCTACGTTTCTTTAACAATAAAAATTTTCAAACTAAATTTACTCAATTTCAGTTCATTGGGGGTTGGTACCTTTTCGCATAACTTGGCCCATTTCGACCACCATCAATTACATTCCAACAACTCCTAAAAACACTAAAATCTTTTATAGTATTATCAAAATTGAAATTGCGAAAGGAAAATGTACCGTCAGCCATTTGTAAATCAATGATGCTTCGGCCATTTCGTTAGCGTTTGTCCGGTTTGAAAGTGACGAATGCTTATGGAAGGTCAGGATACCTTTAAACAATGGGCAGCGGGGAACTGTATGGGAGTGCGCTTGAGGTTGAGTGAGAAATCGATTGCGTTCGTTCGACACCTGTTGACGTGCAGGAACATCGACGTACTGGACAGCTTAATTAATCCATCTATGCAGGAGGATAATCGAGTGTCGGTTAATCGGCTGGGACGTAATAAGAGGCTTTCGATTACTTCCGAGAGGATCGTCTTCGAGACGACGAGGGTCGCGCGAAGGGAAGGCAGCGAGGCGATAGGTATCGAGAGTCACGTTCGCCGATATCGTGACCGAGCTGGACGTGCTCGAAAGGTATTCATAAATGGACCACGTCCATTGTAATCCAATGAAGCACAAAAAGATTGCAAATCTGTTGTTCGAATCAATTGGTATTCGAAAGAAAAGGAAAGAGTTGGCGGGAACGGTTGAGATAAATACGGACGTGGAACGTTCCGGAGAGGTTTAGATAGGCATGGTGCACGTTTCATTCTACTAGCTTCTGTTATACTAATTTATCTTGCGAACAGTTGTGTATATTACTTAGAGAATTTTGCAAGAATTGGAATTGGTTGAAACATGGAATTGTAAGCACTTTGGAACTCGACTTTCAAACTCTGTATTTCAAAAGTGCGATTTAATAGACTTTGTGTTTTTTTGGACTTCGCATTGAGAGGTATCAAGAATTAAGTTATGTATTGCACCATCCACGTTCTCCTGAAGAGCAAAAGTCAAATAGACGATGCAGCTTTCAATAACCTAGTGATTAGACCACCCACCAATAAAATTGTCACCGTGTTATTAACCGCTTTATGTACAGCGACGTAACATACTCGTCCAAGCCCAACCGTCGGAAATATTCAGCGACGTGTATGTCATGTCCATCGCCATTATCAACTAGGACGAATATTTGAAACGTGAGCAGCAGAGGGGTAATACATATATAACTAAAAAGCCTGGACGACCAAAACTACCCCTTAGACTAACTGGGGGACATTTTCTAAAATTTCTGCCTGCAAAGGAGAAAGAAGCTGGTGCATACCGAAAGTGTGCAGTTTGGTGCTCTAAAAAGGATGATAAAAATAAGAAAATAAGGAAAGAAAGTAGATATTATTGTAGCGAATGTAATGCTGGTCCTTGTGTTGTCCCCCGTTTTGAAATGTATCATACCCAATTAAATTTTTAGTCAAGTGTAAAATTTAAGTAAATGTAAAATTTGAGTATTTCTTAACACAAATATGCGAAGATCTTCAAATGTAAGCTTTTTCACAATAAAAATATCGTTTCTCATGACTTTTTTCCGTTTCTTGTCACTAAAATCGCGGGTATTATGCGTAAATGAGTCCAATTAAAAGTTTTAGATGATAAAAAAAGATTTTTTTGGCCGATTTTTCCAAAAAGAATCGTGCATTAAGCGATTGTTGAAATGACTCAATATTTTCATTCAAATTTCTTCAAACATCGCCACAAAGGAAGACTCATGTTCGACAAAACCGTAAGCATCAGCCAGGGATCACCCAGAATCATCCGCGTTCCTGCGAAAAGCGAAGTCGAAGCGTGCAGCGTAGCTTTCACTGGCCCCACACACAGTTAGGAAGAGGGAGAGACCAGTTTCTTCATTGACAATGCCAATTTCTAAACGAAGTCGCGTAGGCGGGGGGCGATCTCTTACAGCGAAGTCCTCAGGTTGGAATGTCACAAGAAGTCGTCACGCCCGCGCAGAGATTCTCGTGATCGCGGGGATGCTCGGGACAGGCTCTAACGAGCGTTGCGTAACGATAGTGGCTCATTAGCACGTTGGGCCCAATCCTACGCCTCGACTGACTGACTTACTGACTCCGTACGGAACAAGGCAGTTGCGAAACACCGTTGTGCGCTACCAATTATGCGAACGAATCATTGTTCGGCAGCGCTTCCGCGTGGAAAGGGGTTTCGAAAATTTCCCAGAGGACGAGAGGGATCACGTGGAACGTCGCGGATCACCTTGGAACGTGGACACTTCGCTCATTCGCGAACGATCCTTCGAGAATTTCCATTCTCAGGTTATTGCGAAATGAGAGAGGAAGCATGAAGATGATGCATAGGGGTTTATTTTAATGGGTTTTGGAAAGTAGCAAGGCTAGAGTGGGATTGTTATTAGAATGGACAACCTTGGATTATATCGTAGAACGTGAACAGTATCTCATTCTTAAACGATTCTTCGAGAATTTCGATTCTCAGGATATTGCAAAATGAGAAAGGAAGCACGAAGATGAGGGATAGGTGTTCGTCTTGCTAGTCTCTTGAAAATAAGTTATATAAGGCACTATTGGCGCCAGAAAACGCACTGGTGAGACGTGAGCCTAGCTCTCAAAATAAGAGAGGAAGCACGAAGATGAGGAATAGGAGCTCGTTCTGCTGGGTTTTGGAAAGTTGCAAAGTTAGACTGGTTTGTTAGCAAAATGTGCAAGCTTGGATTGTATCGTGAAATACTGTAGAAGGTGGGTACTAGCTCATTCCTGAAAGATCTTTTAAGGATTTCGATACCCTAGGCCTTAAGTTTTGTAAAACGAGATGGCAAGCACAAATATGGGGTTATTTTATTGGTTTTTTGGTAAGTAGGTGGAGTAGACAGTGATCGTGATAGAATGATGCAACCTTGGCCCACTGTTCGCCTGACGCATGGAAAGTGGGATGCAGAACAATAGACAAGGTCGGATTGTGTGGACGCAAACGGTTTGGGTTTGTGACAGGGACGATTTGAGGCATGACCTGATTGATTTTTAAGGTGCACCTATGAGACTGAAAGAGGAGGTCAGGGTGAAAAGATTGTTGTAAGCTTATGAGCTCAACCTTCTAAATGCATCTAAAATACAGCACACGCGTAGAAATCGATAGCCAGTGTCGTCCTACAGCCGCAAACCGTCCCCTTCGCTCTCGTTCGCGTGTTATCTGGCCGTTGGACGAAACTGCATGAGGAATATGGAGCACTTACCCTGATCACCGTAACGGTTGGCCACTTAGCCCGGGTAACGACCGACCCAGTGCATCATCAAACCGTCCGTCCGGCGTGCACGCTTCGTTTGGCGACATTTACGCCACGGGAGCACGGTGCTCCATTTGCCCATGGAGATTGAAATGCCGCTCATGCCTCAGATCGCAGCTGAGTGGACAGTCTCGCGACTCGTCTCGCCAGGACGCGGATTCAGCTGCCTCTGAAAGCATTCGAGTGTAATGGCGAGCTAACGACTGTATCTGCAATTCATCGGGCCCGCTTAATTGCGCAGCGTGCGCGGCGTCGACATCCGCGGAATAATTCATACGCGCCTGGTGCCACGCTGCTGCTTTCCCGGTTGCCGTATCCTCGCGGCGCTTGATGCGCCTCGGACGGCTCACGTGACTGCCTTGTTCTTTTGGGCGTTTCGTTACAGTACCACATTTGTGCATTAACGGGAGAGGTTTCGTGTATGGGGTCGAAAGATTGGTTCTTTTTTACGTTGTTTTTGAGGATGGGCTTTCAGAAGTATACTTTTAACTGTAGTCGGAAGCCGGCGAGTCCGACGGTGAGATGAGGGGCGGAATCGGGTCATTTCTGACCCACAATAAAATTTGATTATCTAGACATCGAAGAATCAACATTCTCACATTTTCATATTGATCCCAACCACCTTTTTTTCGATAATTCCTTATCATCATATTGTTGGATATCGAAAGCAATAAAACTTTGAATTCAACTCTTTTTTTATATCTGTTACGGTTTCACAGATATTCAACATAACATGAAAACACACAATATCTTTGAGGGGGTAAGTTCACCCCTAGGACCGTTTTCCTGCCAAATCAAAAAATAGTTACGTTATTAGCATCATTTGAGCTACATTTCTGCAGTTTCAGATTTTTTTGAATTTTTGAGTTGCCGAACTTCTCTTGTAACACTAATTGCTGGGTGTACGTTGGGTAAAAGGAAAAATAGTTAAAATAGAATATATTGAATCTTCCTTTAGTTCCATCTCAGCCACCATTACCTGCATTCCATCAACTCCTACCACTGTTACTCCTACAATTCCAAATTCATAAAAAAACCTCAAAGCTTTCATATCCTCTCAATCAGAGTCGACCATCAAGAAGTATCACACCAATTTGTAACATAAATAGAGTACTCGAAGTTAAGTTCATAACAGCATACTGCTGTACCTAGGCTACCATCACTACCTATTTATAGTTATCCCTTCTTTTCACGCGCCGCTGCAATAAAGACCTACTATTATTATTATTATTCGGGCATGGTGGATCCACCGCAAGGGATCGTCAATCAAACCAACCCTCTGTGTACGAGACAAATCCCGCAATCATCGAGGCAACGAAGGAAATCTCGATACTTAATCCGAACTATTTTTCGCCGCGCGTCATTAGTGCACCGCACGCTCGCGGCGTTTCGTATTAGCACGCGTGTCAATCGGACGGAGATTAATTGGCCAGCTTGTACGTGTAATTACGAGAATCGAGGGGGCGGTTTATCCGCGCTGCCTGGCCACGAGGCGCGCGTGAAAACAGCCTTTAAAGGAACTCGTACGCGCGATACGCTTGGCCGCGCGTGCGAATCGCCTGACGAATAATGGTGCCGCGGAACGGGCAACGCGTGGAGCAACGGCTCCCAGAAATAACCGCGGTATCGGGTGTACGAACTAGCGGAGGAATTCGATTACGCGGGTAAGGCTGTGCGCGCAGGCGAAAAAGGATCAACGGTACTGTCAGATACGACGCATCGATCGTTCCACGCGATTCGCGATTAGAATCGTGTATTGGGACTGGATTGTGCCAATCACACTGTGTAATTATAAATTTCAATGTAATTACGTATTTCTGTGCAACTATAGATTTCTGCACAGTTCAGTTGTAGATTCGAACGCAACTTTCTGGGGGAACTATTGATTTTGTATGCAACTGCAGATTCTGTGCAACTTTTATGTGGCCAGCGGAACGCGTCGCAGTAAGTTCCAGCAGCGAAGGTCAAGCGATCCGCCGCGCATAATGTAGCGCGTCAAAACAAACGTTCGCGACCTTTCATCGCCCTAGCGGTGAGCCTTTTCGAGACTGACGTGGAGGGGCTAACCGTGGCCCAGGCAGCTAGTCTGACTAGAGCGATCGATAAAATCACATCGATATTCGAATAAACAGTTATATTATTTAGACCAAGCGCGTCATTATTTTACCCGAACTAAAACCCTACAAGAACTGTAGATTTCTGTGCAATTCTAAATTTCTATGAAACTATAGGTTTCTGTGTAACTATTGGCATCTATGCAACTATAGATTTTTATGATCATATAGATTTCTGTGCAGCTTTAAGTTTATATGTAAGCTTGTGTGTAACTACAGCAAGTTCTCGTTATAAGCCCATTTCGACTTTGCGTTGTATGCTCGGTCGCTATCCCCGCTATTTCTTGGAATCCTTCGCTCACGGGTTCTCTCACTCGTGCAATGCTCTGATTGGCGGCTCGGAATAGTCGAAGCTATGCTTTGTAAGCTCGCCAACAGCCCCGAGCGTGGAGCCTATAACGAGAATTTACCGTATCAGGTTTCTATGCCACTATAAATATCTGCGAATGTAGGTTTCTATGCAACTATGGGTAAAATGTATTTCTAAGGGGAAATTTTGCAGCAGTTTCGATTAAGATGCCGAATTTGAAAGATTATTTACTCATTTCAAAGGAATATAAAATGTTCTTTGTTATGTAGTAAAAAAAAACCCGATGCAGTTTTCATACCATGAAAATTATGCCGATTTCAATACCTTAACTCTTTTACTGCGGCATATAAGCGCCAATAGCAGTGGGATGGTTAATTTCAATGAATTCTGGGTAACAGATCCACACATTCCCTGTTTTCAGAATTGAGAAGGATAAGTAGGTTGCTATTTATGTATTCGGAACTGGCAACACTAGTGTTACTAGGCGCCATCTGACATATCCATCGTAAAGTTTGACGTTTTAGGCGCTACACGTTCTCAGAACGTTTTGTCATACGGACGCTATTTTTGTTTGTTACAATGACTTCAAAATTTCATCTCAGTCCAAAAATGGAATTAACTCGTGAAAATTTTCGTGCGATGATTTACTACGACTTTCGACGCGGATTATCTCAACAACAATGCATCGATCAACTCGCTTCGACTTTTGGCGATGAAGCACCATCTAAAACCCCTGTATATCACTGGTTTAGTGAATTCAATCGTGACCGTCGTTCGCTCACGGACGAATTTAAAGAAGGTCGTCCGAAATCGGTTGTTTTGCCAGAAAACATCGAAGCTGTGCGCGAACTGATAATACAAGATACATGCATACATAAGATATTGCATGAACATTTAGCCGTGAAAAAGATTTGTTCGCGTTGGATCCCGCATAATTTGACAATAGATCAAAAAAGGCTCGTATCGATTGGTGCAAAGAAATTCTCAAAAAATACAATCATGGTGCGTCAAAAGCCGTGTATAACATCTACACAGGTGACGAATCTTGGATCTATGCGTATGAGCCCGAAAGCAAACAGCAGTCGATGGTGTGGGTGTTCCAAGATGAATTAAACCCAACAAAAGTTGTTCACGCAAAACGCACTTCGAAGCAAATGGTTGCCTGTTTTTGGAAAAATGGACATGTAGCTACAGTGCCACTAGAGGATCGTAGAACGGTCAATTCTGAATGGTACACAACCATTTATTTGCCAGAAATCTTTGGAGAAATAAGAAAAAACAACCAGCGACGCAGGATCATTCTTCACCATGACAATGCGAGCTCTCACACATCGGCCCAAACAACTCTATATTTGACCGGTCAAAACATCAAATTGATGGATCATCCGCCGTACAGCCCTGATTTGGCACGCAATGATTTCTTTTTGTTCCCGTACGTGAAGAATAAACTACGCGGTCAACGATTTTCGACCGCAGAAGAAGCGGTTGATGCGTTCAAAATGCATGTTTTCGAGATAGCGCAATCGGAATGGAAAAAGTGCTATGAAAATTGGTTCAAACGTATGCAAAAGTGTATCGATCATCACAGAGAATATTTTGAAAAACAATGAAACCATTTTCAATGATAAATATTTGTTTTTGTTTGTTATTCCGGATATATAAATAGCAACCCACGTATTACGTAGAAAAGTTCTCGTTGCGAAGAACAAATCAGAACGATGGGAAATACATTCTTCATTTTGCTGCAATTCTTCGCCTGAATTGTTTAATTATACCATATTCGATTACACTAGTTGTGCCATTGCGAAGGACTCTGAATAATTACTTTGCATTCTGGTTACTCTCTGATTACACATACATACATGAAAATTGTAATATTAAAAATTAATATTCCTCTATTAGTATACCTCTCGAAATTAGATTTTGCATTAGCAGAAAGCTTTTATTTGTATTCCCACGAAAGCTTCTTCAAATGTCCGTTTCCATTTCCAAAGAGTTTACCAAGTATCAGGTCAGCCCATTATAATCAGACGGTAGAAGTACATTTTGGTGCGTATGCATACAGCCACGCTCCAACTTTGTACACAAAATCCTCGTTATAGTCCCGTTTTTACCATGCGTAGTACGCCCGATGACTATCCCCACCATTTCTTGGAATCGAGAGTGAGAGTGAGAGAACGAAAGAGTCGACGGTAACTTCGTGTCAACTGTTTCGTTCCCTCTCGCTCGCCCGAATAGTGTCCGCATTGCGTCGTACGCCCGCCGCCAGCCCCGTTCGTCGTGTTTATTACGGGGAATTACTGTACTATCTGGCCGCGCAACATTTATGAATACTGCAACAGATCGTGATTCAGTGCGTCGATTCCGCCAGACAACTCAATCACGTTGAGTCGTGAGCAATCTTCAGGCCTGGGATGAGCAAGACTGCTCTTAGATTGATTCAGTGAAAGTTCAGAGTCGACTTTTCTGTGCTGGTAGACAAGCGGAATCGAGATGACTGCCAGGTATTGAGTATTCGATTAGGGGCACACAAAATGCACTAATAGGCTTGAATGACATTTTTGCTGGTTTACCGCGTAATGTTGTAGAAGACAGCATATTAATTTAAAATCATTTACACGAAATGAGACAAAAAGAGAGGAAGAATCCAGACAAGATAATTATAAACCTAGTATGGTATAGTATCAATAGTACACAAAACAAATAAGACCATAACAAAGACAAAGAAACGAAAAAAATGTAGTTGCAATATAAAAAATAATAATTACACAAGAAGTTTCTAGTACCAGTCCTAAAGAAAGATGGAATTTAGGAAGTGCTCTGATGTCATCGAATGTGAAATTGAAGTGTAAATCTAGTCACAAAAATCTATATACATACATACTTACATCCATCTTCGTCAAAATACACTCACTGCAATTACAAAAACTACAGTAATTTTTATAACATTTCAATTTTATGACGTGTGCATACATATATGGAGGGTTCAGAAGTCAATCAGAGTAAGCCATTAGCACAGACGAGGTATAGGATAGACCTATCACCTTATGGATGACCGTGTCGCCACCCAAACTGTGTTACCGACCCATAATTTGAGGACTGAATGTAGTGGCATCTGCTCATGAGCAGCGTGCAACTCAGCAACTACTTTGAAATGTGTGAAATGCTGAAAGGTGTGTGCGAGTTTGTATACGTGTGACTTGTTTAGAGTGAGAGTTTGACATAGAAGGCAGTCTTTTGCCACACTATGCTTTAGCTCGGTTTGTCAACGACACACGCGGATTTCTCTCCGAAAATCCATTTCGGGGATCAAGACACTATGGCGCTCAAAAATGATATTTCTTCAAAGCTCGTGCGAGCTATAAATTGCAAGATGACATTGTTTATTAGCACTTTGCGTGTAGTAGAAACCTTTCACGTATCGTACCCCGCAAAGTATTAAAAATTGAAGCTGTTACATTCTCGAAAATTTCTAATGCACTGTTTAATCAGTCTAGTGAAGTAATAATAATTGGATTCAATTTGTAATTCTTAAAAGCCTCGCAGAAAGTTGCATAATGCATGACTGTCGTGGGGTGCTTAGATGCAACTGCAAATCGAGTTACTTTTCAAACACGCATTGTGAAATAAAATTTTGTCTAGCAATGGACATTGCTATATAATATTATTTCTGGCCTTGACGAATTTCAAGTTAGCTGGGAGTCGGCCGAGCGCGACAAAAACATCAACAACCTCTACCAAAGTCACTACATCGCCGAACGGTGTGCCCTAACAGTTCGACGTTGTCCGCGACGGTGATCGGATCACTAAATATCTGTGCAGTCACAGTGGATATTATTTCGTGATTTCACAATTGCTGCATCAATTCCATCGATTACTGGACTATGTGGAAGGCCCAATAACAAAATTCTACTACATTACACTCAGTGTCTAGAGGACTATTTTGGAAACACTTTACTCGAGTCCGAACACATCTTTCCACTGTTGAGAGATGTTTAAAAGCGTGAAGTGCTTTTGTAATCGTGTGCAATGCGATTGTAGAGTCAGTGCTTATTTCGCGATAAAGTATTTCGTAGTGCACAGTGGCCCTGCGTGTTAGTAACGTGAACGCGACCGTAGAATCAGTGTTTTAACGCATTTGGAACTCATTCAGAGCACCGGTGCTCTTATTGCTTCTTCATCGCGAAATTAATGCGACATATTTGTGACACGTTCTATTCGGTACTGACCCTGCAGCTGCGGGACATTGGCCTGCAGATCGAATAGCTACTGCTGAAGGGGGATGCTTGTCTGCATGGATAGCAGTGAGACTGTGCAACGAACGGTGAGTGATACCTACTTTTTCATTCTTTCAATCTTTCTGCATGCCATCGAACAAAATTATTGCTGTAGCGAGCGTAGTGACCACGAATACATACTTAACCCTTATGTACGCAACCGGATACCCGGGTACTCATTTCTATGTTTCCTTTAACAATTTTTAATGTTCTTGTAAAAATATCGACAAACCGCTTCGGCTCCCCATTCTGTAGACATTTTTACGTCGATTTACGTTTTGAAAATAAAAATGTATTCATAAAATTTTAAATAGTAAAACTTCAAACTTATATACACGCTTGTTGGATAACCGGGGTACCCGGGTACCCATATAAGACAAGCTTGGATTTAGCTGAATTGGGGGCTCGGATGCAATAAGGGGACTAGCGTTCGAAAATGCGAAAAAGAATTGTCCAAACGCGAAGAAATATTGGAAAATTAAATGTTGTTAAACTGTATTTTAAAAAATATAATGTTGTAAAGCACGTCACGTCACACATTTTTTCTACATGTTATACTTCTCAAGTTTAATTACATTCGACTCATTAGATTCTCTTAATAAAACGTGAATGGAAAGCATTAATTTATTATGGATTTTCAATTATATAAGTTAAAGTTCTTTCTCATACAAATAATAATAACTAAGATTGACAGTTGATATTTGTACTACTTGGTCACTATGCTCGCTACTTCTACTTTTCTCTCTCCGTACAATATTAAAATCATAATGCACCGACATTAAAAACACTAGTGGCAATGTTACGAGAAATAAAAAATGACACTATTACCTCCTCGTATCTGGACCTCACATGGTGCCTTTATAAAATAATAGTATAATAATAAATGACAGCTGCCAAAGTGGCTGGTGTTGAAACTTAACTTTCTTTCTCCCAAGCATTAAAATGACTTTATGCTGCTAAACCTAAAGTTTTATACATCGCGGAAGAACATGTCCGCGTGCTTAGGTTCAACTAGCCATAGTTCTAGCAATAAGTCTTAGCTTAAGAACTTTAGTCGTAAGACTTTTTCCAAATTTTCAAAAATGCGCAAATCACTGGTCGAACATGGACCAGAAATATATTTCGTAGAAATGGGTCACTTTCGTAGGTACCTCCATGTTGGTGTGCTCGGACAATTGGTAACGTTTCCCAAGCATTGCGACTTGCGAAACGGAATCAAAGACTGAAGCCTACGATCTAGGTTAAGGGCCCAGATCGAGCCAAACTTACGTTCAGTGACTTTGGTTCGGTCTCGGTAGCTAATCAGAATTTTATTCTGTTTCGGGTAGGTATTTCTTCGATGGTTTTGTATGACTCGGTGCCCTTGTCATGCATCTCATCGATCTGTTTCCATTCCCTGCTCTTATTTATGTATCTCGACGATGGTTTTGCATGCTCGTGCGTGCTCATCTATAGGTCGAAATTATCTCGATTGGCACCAACTCACTAAGTGTTTTCTTAATTTTCTTCCAGGCCGACCACATCATTACAAACATAACGTAGTTGATTGTTTGATCTTTTCTGGTTCAGCCCTTCGCTGGGAAGAGACTTAATAAAATAACACATTTAAAAAAAAACTAGTGAAAAGTAATATTAATAGTGAAAAATGATTGTGATAGACGCTCAAAGGGGCCACTCCTTTCTTCTATCAATCTTGAGAATCATTCAGCGCCCAATGTGGCTGCTCGAAATTTTTCTTAATGTCTGAATTGCGTGGCGCTCCATACGGCTGCCTGGAATTTAGAGGAAATTTTTTGGAACTTGTTTAAATACAAATTGTTTGTTTCAGTAATAGTGTTTGTGATCGCCCGTAATGCGATCGTAGAGTCAGTGCTTTTGCGCAAGTAAAACTAGTCGAGAGCTCCGGTGCTCTAATAGCCTTTTCACCGCGAAAGTAGTGTCATGCACGAGTCCAACTAGAGCTGCTGGGCTGAGGGCTAAAGGGGTGCTGGTCAGAAGGGTGCTGGTCTCGGTGTTGCTGGTCAGGGCTTATGAGTTTACAGAGATGCAGTAGTCTTGATGACAGCGAACGGTTCGTCACTTTATAATTCTTTGAATGTGGGTGCACGCAATAGAACAAAATGGTTTCTGTAGAAAATGTAGCGTAGCCAGCTCTTTCGATTCTGGCCGTTCCAACACGAATACGCGACAAACAGGAGCCCATTTCACATGATCGGTATTCGTTTCGGGAGCTCTTATGCAATATTTCGCGAATATGGTCTAGGGCGTCTAGGCAGTAGCCTCATGACGTGGCTCTTTTCTAAACCACATTCCCGAAATATTGCAGAAATGTTCCTAAAACGAATGCCAATTATATGAAATGAGCCATTAACCGCTGCACATACGTGTTGGAAAGAGCAGTATCCAATGAGCCGATCATACAAGGTACTCGTAGATAGTGACATTTTTGTGTCTGTCTTAAAATCAGAAAATTAAATCAATACAACAGTTGCTCGCGATTTTTACAATTCCGATTAATAATTCGCAAAATAATCGAATCGATCGAGTCGAGTAGAGTCACGTTGAAAAATTTGAAAAGGTTCCACGTGGAACCAATCTTCCTAGCAATCTTGCAGTCTAGCAAGATCCTTTGTGATCGCGCGTAATGCGATCGTAGAGTCCCCGCTTTTTTCGCGTCCATCTACGTATTTTGCAGAGCACCGCGACTCTTAATTAGAGTAGTACTACCGTGAATTTGGAGTCAAATTTTTGCGTATCTGTGACTTGTCCAGAGCACCGAAGCTCCAGTTGAAATTTCTTCGCGAAAGTAGAGCCACTTTTTTGCGCGTGTAAAGTTCGTCCAGAGCACCGGCGCTCTAATTGTTTTTTTATCGCGGAAGTAGAGTCAAATTTTCGCTTAGCTTCAATTTTCAGCGTAGACTTACCAATGAGATTCTAGGCCCTAGAGAGGGCCTGTCGTGGACCCTGAAGAAGACCCAAGACATGGGCCCTAGAGAGAGCCTAGCGCGTGGGCTCTAGAGAGGGTCCAAACGGGGGGCCCTAGAGAGAGCCTAGCGCGTGGGCTCTAGAGAGGGTCCAAACGGGGGGCCCTAGAGAGAGCCTAGCGCGTGGGCTCTAGAGAGGGTCCAAACCCTAGGGATTGAGCCCAAAGCATGGGCCTTAGAGAAGACCTGCAGCATAGGCCCTAGAGAGGGTCTAGGGTCACCATGCTAGCTTGGAAGATAGCGATGATGACTGGGTGGACCGTATTCGCTGACCGGTGAGTCATATTTTGTACTTGCATGCGATAGTAGACACGAGTACCTTGTATTCCTGGATAGCAATCTTTGTGCGTGCAATTTTGGAAGGATAAGCATCCTACCTAATTGCACGCAAAAAGACTTTGCCCAACGAGTCCATTCCGAGAGCAAGGAATGTAAAATAATTGAAATGGCGCGTTTAAAATACAAGAGAGCCAAATGTTGCTGCTCCTTTTTAATAAAATAACACATTTAAAAAAACTAGTGAAAAGTAATAGTGACCCAATAAAAAAACTTCAAAAAAGTAAAAAAATTACGCCAAGTACATGAAATCAAATAAATCACCAAAAATAGAAGATAATAATAAATCACAAAAAATAGAAGATAATAATAATTACAAAATAAAAAAAAGATGTGAAATCATAATGAGCTGCAAGTACATAAAGGTGCTTTCCAACTGTGCTTAAGATGACACAACTACATATACACAGCTAAAATGCTGTGTTCATACATTCCATTACTCATATCGCGGACATTTTAATTAACCCATCAAAGAGAAAAATGTATTAAATAATATTAAGCAGATATATCTTTATACAAATAAATATTTTAATACGAATAAATATTTTATTCAAAATACTTGGCGCTGCGAAACTGAAAAAATGTTAATTGTCTTAGTATTAATAATTTACAATAACTCCCTTACAATCTAAAATACATAAACATATACATTAGAAACGCAGTCAGATTTATTCTACATCATATATATATAATTCTAATATCATACGTAGCATATGCACATACACACATTCACGAACGCACGCACAAGAAAGAAAGAAAAAGACTAATGCAATTTATACATATTTATTCAGTTTAGCAACACCAATTCTGGGCGCAGCGCCAAGTATTTTGAATAAATTATTTATTCGTATTAAAATATTTATTTGTATAAAGATATATCTGCTTAATATTATTTAATACATTTTTCTCTTTGATGTGTTAATTAAAATGTCCGCGATATGAGTAATGGAATGTATGAACACAGCATTTTAGCTGTGTATATGTAGTTCTGTCATCTTAAGCACAGTTGGAAAGCACCTTTATGTACTTGCAGCTTATTTTGATTTCACATCTTTTTTTTATTTTGTAATTATTATTATCTTCTATTTTTTGTGATTTATTATTATCTTCTATTTTTTGTGATTTATTTGATTTCATGTACTTGGCGTAATTTTTTTACTTTTTTGAAGTTTTTTTATGGGGATCTCACTTCTTTTTACAAAGATAATTTGCATTGGGAATGACCTCAGATAATTTTTAATATTATATTTATTATTATCTTCTATTTTTTGTGATTTATTTTTTCATGTACTTGGCGTAATTTCTTTACTTTTTTGAAGTTTTTTTATGGGTTTTATTTACTCGTGCAGCAGGGTTACTTTCTCTTTCAGCTGTTGAAATAATTATCCTCGTCTGCATCGTTAACTGAAAAATAGGACACATTTACTAATTATATAAATTATCACACGTGCTCATTGTCAAGATCATTGAATGAATAATTGCGTACGCAAAACCCTACCTGCAAATTTGTGCGTACATAGTCTGACGTAGATCACACTGCATCATCTTCTGCTTAGGTTATCTGTAAATATATATAAAAGCCACATTTTAGTTATATACAACTTAACGTAGTAGAACTTACTTATATAGAAATAGAATAGCCTTTTCCTATAGTGAGTGTAGAGACTACATAATGTGTCCGAAGGAGGTAAGAGCGTATGACAGAAAGTCTTATTGCAGAAAATTTAAATAAATGCTTATGGTAATAATTCAGCGAACATGAACAAAGAGATCCAATATTTTCAACACACAATTTATTGGTGTTGGAATAAAATTAATTTACTATGTTTATTGGTGAATTGAAATATTGTTAATGGGAATCTAAAAAATTAATGAATTAATGAATAGCATGGCAACTGCTGTGGATTTTATTAAAGTATTACGAATGTTTTTCACAAAAGATTGAAAAGCATTTTTTCAGCGTACTTTCTTCACTAATGTGACTTGCTCTACATTGCAAGCAGTCCACCATAATCTATTTTCTTAATAATTCTTAATGCTATGTCTTGACAAATTTTGTCGATTTTTCATATCTATCCATCCAAGCCTGTGCGTCCCCTTCAATTCTATATCCAAGCCTGTGCGTCCCCTTCATTTTTATCCAAGTCCTGGGCGTCCCCTTCATTTCTATAATATTAAGCTTTATGTAAAAACTCTAAATTGCTGGTATAAAAATATCTGGCAATTTAAATGCAATGCAATTTGTTACAATATATATATTATTTTGTACATGCGTGGTATTATTTTGTACATGCATGGTACAAATTTCCAGAAACTTATGCGAAAGCTTATATGCGGTTTACATAAGAAAAATGCCTTTAAATTTAGAAAATATCGCAGGCGTGATGAGATATTAATGAAATAAGTTTCAGGTTAGGTTGGAATAGCCGTTTCTCGAGTAAATGATAGCGGTAGCGACAGTCGACATATACAGGGTGTCTTTCCTGTACTTGGCGTCGAGACGCTACCGCGTCTCTAGATATTGATAGTGATAGTGAAAAGTGATAGTGACAAAAGACATCTAAGGAAGCCTAGGCTAATTTATTATAGTTGAAGTATTTAAGGCCCCATGTAAAATCGCCAAGTAGTCACAAAATTTTATTAGCTTTGTTGCTCGTTTGCTGGCTCCTTATCTCTGATGAGGAAGTCACCGCTGCTTCCGTTTGCGGAAGCAAGTGACTGAGCATGGAATTGGTATGGGTAGATCAGTTTCATCCCCCGGTGTTCTTGCCGAAAGGGAAAAGTTTCGGGCGTAGGGGGTGTACCTTTTGGTAAACTGCCTGCGTAAGTCACCCGGGCCGATTACCCAATCTCCGCGTAAAGGCGGCTTGAGTCAGGTCAAGTATTTGCTCCTGACGAGTCGCATCGGAGGAACAGGAGTCGCCAGGGAGACGCCGAGCGCTTTTCCCTTTCGACTCTGACAGCAGGGTGGTAGGAACTGCGCCATCCAATACTCCTTTCATGCTCACCCGTAGTCTTTCCTTCTTAGCTGAATTTATTTCAATCGAGTGATTGCTTGACAGTTCTCTAGATTCGATATCTAAACCGAAGGGATCGATGGAGCTTTGTTTCCATCCATCTCTTTGGTTTAGTAGGTTAAGGGTTTCATGTACAGGGAGATCGATGGAAGTTTGATTCCATCCATCTCTCTACGGGTCTCCAAGTGCAGCAACCTCCTAGCGGTGAGACTTGGTAATCGGTCAGAACCGAGCCGATAGCTGTGATTGTCAAATATTCTAATTAGATATAAGAATTGCTTTAGTTGTAAGATTTTTTCCAAATTTTTCAAAATGCACAAAGCATAGGTCGAACATGGATCAGAAATATATTTCGTAGAAATGGGTCACTTTCGTAGGTACCTCCATGTTGGTGTGCTCGGGCAATTGGTAACGTTTCCCAAGCATTGCGACTTGCGAAACGGAATCAAAGACCGAAGCCTACGATCTACGTTAAGTGCCCAGATCGAGCCAAACTTACGTTCAGTGACTTTGGTTCGGTCTCGGTAGCTAATCAGAATTTTATTCTGTTTCGGGTAGGTATTTCTTCGATGGTTTTGTATGACTCGGTGCCCTTGTCATGCATCTCATCAATCTGTTTCCATTTTCAGCTCTCAGTAGTTGACTGTTTCAGCTTTTCAGGTTTACCGTTTCGCGGGGAAGGGAGTTGATGAAATAATATATTTAAACCGAAACGAGTAACAAGTGATGGTGAAAAGTGGTAGTGGTAGAAGACATTTAAGGAAACGTAGGTTAATTTATTATACCATAAAGTATTTAAGGCCCTATGTAAAATCGCCCAGTAGTCACTGAATTTTATTAGCTTTGTTGCTCGTTTGCTGGCTCCTCATCTCCGGTGAGGAGGTGGCCGCTGCTTCCGTTTCCGGAAGCAAGTGACTGAGCATGGAATTAGTATGGGTGGATCAGTTTTTGATCCCCTGGTGTTCTGGTCGAAAGGGAAAAGTTTCGGGCGTAGGGGGTGTACCTTTTGGTACACTGCCTGCGTAAGTCACCCGGGCCGATTACCCAATCTCCGCGTAAAATGGCTTGAGTCTGGTCAAGTGTTTGCTCCTGTCGAGACGCATCGGAGCAAGAGGAACCGTATGGGAGACGCCAAGCGCTTTTCCGTGAGTAGTGTAATTATTGTCACAGACGAGGTATAGATAAATAAACCGGAATAGGACAGAAAGGTTAAAAGGCGAATGTGACATCGTTTTATTTTCATCCTCTTTTGTGTTCATAAGACGATCTTTAAATTGTTACTCTAACAGAAACATTTGTAAATCGCGGGCTCCGGCTCTCAAAAAATTACCTACTTTTACCTGTGCTGAATTCTAGTTCCTACCACGCGTAGCGTTACAATCTTATTTTAGACTCAATCGATAACGTTGGGTGTGACATGAAAAGGGTAAAGGGGCTCGCGAGCCCCCCGAGCGTGTGACATAAAATTACATTGCGTGATGGGTCTATCCTATACCTGGTCTGTGCCATTAGCATTAAAACCGAGATTTACACTGTTTGTACTCTGAATAATTTTGCCTAGTAATTCCGTGGGCAATATAGGGAAGTATTAACATTTATTGCTTACGTATGAAAGCGGTGACTTAATTGATTTGTCAACTGAAAATAGAACTACATCTTTCCCCGCACCAGATATACAACGGGCACGGGGGGTAACTTCGAGAATTTGATGTCACGAAAAAGTGCAACCTCCTTTCGCCGCTACTGCTCGCAAACGGAAAGAGATAGGGAGATGATTTATATAGCGCTAGATAGAGGAAGGAACTCGGCAAACTATATGAACCGTTATTATCAGTTGAATCTGAGCAAACTGGCAACGTCGCGAAAATTAACGAGACTTGATTATAGTGCCACGTGAAATATGCAGCATAATACATTTATGCTTAAAAAAATTTTAAACTACGTAACTCATTTTCAGTGAAAGTTGGACTTACACTGATTTGCTTCTGAACCCTCCATATAAACTTTTCTGGCATACTAGACATATTTCTTTCCAGAATTGCCTCCTCAGACTTTTGCTGCAGACCTGTCTACGAAATGTCGCGACGGCACAGCAGCGAAATTCTTCACCAAGCCTCCCCCCCCCCCCCCCCCGCCCGCCGCCCCGGCAATCAGCAAATTTCGCCCGAGTGAATTTCACCAATTTATCAGTCCCCATTGTATAGTTTCTAAGAGACACTACAATACATTTTCCAGGACCGATCATTGTTCCCTTCGACTGCTCGATGACGTGTTACAACGGCAGCTGGCGTTTAACGATCCCGACAATAGCTTTCACTTTGTTTTACCGTTTCCCTTTGAAGTTCCCGAGGACGAGACGTGCCGCCATTTCCTGTTACAGTTTCTGCCGCGACGACGAGCACTTTCATATTCAGGAAGACCAGATAGCTGCCATTGTGGCTGGACAGAAATCGCATTATCGCCTCGATCGCGATCGTTGCGAGATCGCAGGAGTAACAGGATAGTGGATAGATAAAGGTTCGGGCACACATATCAGTCCCGCGTCCGTTCCGTGTCACTGATTTCAGTGAGGACTATTTAACAGGCCTGTTCTGCTTCGGCCAATTGTGCAGGTCTACTCTACATAGGTATAGTGTTTTGGGTAATTATGTATACAGAAAAGGCGTTTCAGCACCGACTTCAATGACGTTGAAATATGTTGTCAAGGTCGATATTCTGAACAACTTTTCTCTGTACACATAACCGCCCCCTCGGCTTTAGATTTCGAGATATTCAGAAAAAAACTCTGATCGGTAGTTGGTTGGGGCCAGATTTGTTTAGGGGAGCCGCTAACTTTTGGGAAATTTAACCCTTTGTGGTCACACGGAATGTATTGCACCCCAGGACATGTCTTTGCCAATATTTCTTTAAATTTTTCGACCTTAAAATTTGGTGAATTTTAACAAAAAAAATCGCTTTTATTCGCAACTATTTTTTCAAATACAAAATTTACACTTCGACAAAAGGACTATTAGAGCATGATTGTATGAGTATTACGAATGTACAATTATCACTCAAAAGTTAAGATTCAAAAATACAGCAGCGAAGGTTTGAAGAAGCTTAGGCCACCGACTATAAGTATGCG
Organism: Andrena camellia; assembly: GCA_029448645.1. Classification (NCBI taxonomy): domain Eukaryota; kingdom Metazoa; phylum Arthropoda; class Insecta; order Hymenoptera; family Andrenidae; genus Andrena; species Andrena camellia. The sequence goes on along the minus strand of CM055678.1, from coordinate 31,182,133 downwards.
TTAAAAAAGCTCAAAAATTCTGTGTTTTACTTCCAACATACCTTAATATGCAGGCAAAACGCCAAATAGTATAAGCTTATAGCTTTTTGTTAAATAAATTCCCGAACATGGTGTTGAAAACGGGCAGTTACACTAGCCTAGAGTACCCCCTTAAGATAAAAAAAATGTGTTTCAGTAATGGATGGTCATGGGGATTTGAACCAGCAACTCAAGATGGTGAGAGTATGTTTCTCAAACACATTTTTTTATTTTGAATCTCAAATGTTTGGAGCGCTCACGAGGGGGGCGCTACATAAATCTAACCCCAACCAACTACCGGTCAGAGGGGAATATTATTTCGAATTTGTGTTGTGTGAGTTGGTACATAAATATTAGGTTGTACCGGTAATTCTTAAGATTTACCGTATTCGGGCTTTTACAGTAACATATACACGGTATTATCTATGTAACTAATTCCTGAAAATGTGAAAAAATGTTGTAGACAATTTTATACAGTTGAATCGGACATACTGTATTGTAGGAGGACTACGAATAACGTGATCAAATTAATTAGGTTCGTTTAAATAAAACACTAACACCTAATCATCTTACAGAAATGTAGGTATGTATATTTAATAAAAAAAAGTATTTGTTGCTTTGAGTTAGGACAAACTACTTGTTCTACTATACATAATCGTCTCTCTGTGCATCTTCCAAACAGCGGAGGTGTCCTCTCTAGAGGACGAGCTCGGGGTGCGTATCGCTATTTATATTTAGTTACACTTGGCCTTCTTCACGGAAAAACATAAAACCGCCAAAGTGCCTGGATAATTCTTGAAAAGGGCAAACGTCGCAACATCCTAAATTACATTAACCAAAACTAAATTACATGTGTATTATAATATACGTATGTATTATTCGGTTTTAAATGTGTCATGAAGTGTGAAGTGTGCGTGGGGGGTGGGACTATTGCTTTCACGTTCCGTTTCAGTGTTTGCATTATAACTAACGGTCGATGTATTTCTTCTCAAAGTGTTATCACTATTACGTCTTTGCGTTAAGGACTCCAATTCATATTTTTGGACTAGGTTGAATATATCGGTTTTCAAGCAATTTTGGTTGCGCGGGGTCAAACTCTTTATAGTTGGCGAAATTCCGTTTAAGAACGCGTCCACCGGATGAGGATTTTCATTTTTATTAATGAAATAATTTAGGAGTTGCGTGGAGATCGTTTCTTTTCGTCCCCTGCTGTATGTTACTTTTCTTTTTTCTGCGGGTTCATAATCTTCTTCGTCTGTGCTCTGTTCCATTGTCAGTGTTGGTTGGTCCGGGCAACTTTCCCTTACATCAGCCAATAGCTCGTCGCTGCTGTTGCCGTTATCAAATTCTTGCGTGCCAACGTTTCCCGTAGAACTTCGCTCCCCGAAGAATCGTTTTAGGAAGCACATTTGATTGGAATATTTGTATGATTTTATTGTCTTAGCGGATCCACTTCTTACTTCCTGTTTTTTCAACGACTTCCGGTAATTATCTCGTAAATTATTCCACCTTGCTCTGCACGCTGATCCTGGGAAAAACAGACAAATTCATGTTAATAAAATAAAATTGTTGTATTTTATTACATTATTATCTCATTTGTTTCATTTCAGGTTTCTAACTCAGGTTTCAGGATCACTAAAAACTATATCATTCAGTTATCGGCTCGGAAATAACTAACAAGGGAAGTTTAAGAAGCTTAGGAAGTTTTAGATAAAAAGCGATGATATATCCTGCCCCACGATTTTATTTAAAGTGACATATCACCATCGTAATTGTAGTACAAGAAAATAATTATTCTTCAGTTTTTAGTGCATTTTTCGTTCAAATAAATTAAATCGTTTTATTTAAAAATGTTTTTTTATACCTATTTTTTTGTAGTTATAAATATGTATGACGTGAGGGAACTTCGAGATTGAGAACTTAATTTGTTGTAAATAGTAGTGATGAATGGGGTGAAATGTGAAAGCTGTCATGGAGTGTACTTACATACGTGTGTCATGGAGACAGCTTTACAGTTTTGTATAGTTTAAAATTATTCTTTTTACAAATATAAGATCTGTGTGACTTACCGTCTTCATGCAGCTTATTTCCTATATCCGCCCAGATCCTAAATTTGTAATTGCTGTCCATGTATTGTGCGTGGGACAAATCGTACAGAACAGGATGTTGGCGCACCAATTCGATTAATTTTTCGGTGTCCATTTCCATGGTACTAAAAAAAAAAATGAGAATATTTCTGAAGGCGATGTGAAGGAATGCCAGACACTACCTAATATTACACACTTCGTGTTGCGTTTTCGATACTGTGGGGAAAGCTAAACTGGCTCTGAGAAAATTCACGGAGTGACCCGTTTAAATACAGCGGAATTACTGTCCTTGGAACTGTGATGAATTTTCCACGAAGGCCATGTCGCGCGTACGGAGGTGACATTTTGCCCACTCGGTTGGGGTACATTTGACCGCGCCGGTTGTCAAAAACTGTCTCTCTCACAATACAGGGTGTCCACGTAACTCCTGAGCAGCGATTTTCTCGTAAATGGTACGGTTTCACTTTTTTTACAAGCAACACGGGAAATTACATTAATAATTTAAATTTGCAATAATTTATAAATAACAGAAGTGACCTTTAGTTTCTTGAACGAAAAGTTATGTTTCGTTTAAATTATGCGCAAATGAACATCTGCAAAAAATGAAAGAAATAGTCGCTGTAAAATATGGCTCTCCTATGATAAACAAATGTAACTTTTCCCTTAACAAATTAAGCGTTACTTTCATTAATTAAAAATTATTCCAAAATCAAAATACTAATGTAACCTCCCGTCCTGCTTGTAAAAAAAGTGAAAGCTTCTCCTTTTCCATATATTTACCATTTATGAGAAAAACGCTGCTCAGTAATAATGAGAACACCCGTTATTGTTTCGCAGGTCAGCCGTAGTTACCGATGTGCGCGAGTCCAAGGGCTGCCTCTCGTACCCTTCCGACTGCGGAAATATTGGTTGCCGAAATACCGCTGGTTTATTGTAGGAGGCATATTTTCTTCCAAGCGATCAATGTATGTAGTAAAATATCTTATTTCCTGTAAACGGTTGTTTTGCTGAACATCAGCAATGTATTGCTAATATATTTTTATAAATACTTAATGAAAAATATATGTATTATATTATATTTTTAACGATATACAATCAAAACTTTATTTTAATTATTAATTTCTGCGTTTTTCTTTTACTGCACCCTGTATTGTTCTTAACCTATACCATCTCACCCACTCGCTCTTGTATTTACAAATTACACGGGATTACACAGTAAAAAAGTAAACTATTTAATAGTGCAATTAACTATTTAATGATGCATTAGTATTTGAGATTACTCTTAATGGCGTTACTGTCGAAGCGTCCGCCGCCGGTGACCGGCTTTGCAGTGAATGTGTTAATTGTAATTTCGTGTCCTATCGCACGAGGGAAACATCTGGACATTTGTGAACGTACGTATGTAAAATTACATGTATGTAATTTTACAGTCGTTTTCTGAGTCATAAACGATTTTAATCATTTTCAGCACCTTCAGATAAACTAAATTTAGCTCGGTAAAACAGATCTTTGAGTGTGCAATAAAGTAACAGCAGTCCACACTTGCTTGCTCATTACAGAAATACAAATTAATCAAAAGGAAATATGTATCGTGGGGATACCAGATTCAACCCAAGTCCGATACAGGAAACCAGAAGCATGCATTCAACTTTTATGTGGAGTATCGATGTCTCCAAACAGTTCCACTCAATGTATGTAAATAAACACGCTGGATGAAAGCTTGTTATGGCCACTTATTATTGTTAAATCCACCTTCCTTCACACATTGCCTACTAGATTCACTATAATTTCGAATTTTACCGTAGACCATGCAACATAACGTTTAAACAAACGGAATTGTCTTTCAAATCTCTGAAACGCCTTCATTTACAATAAAGTAAATACCTATAGTATTACGCAATTACGTTCAAACTGCAAGTCTCTCATGCATCCCGTTCTCCACACGCACCTAACCAAACATACCGTGCAGAATTCAAGTCTTTCCATTACGATCATTAAAACTAAAAGTAATCAGAATTATATCACGTTTGGTGTCATTTTCATTAGAAAAACACCAGCAATCTATGGCTGACACCTCTATAAAGATCTAATACAAAATATAGAAATTGGTATTTTCATAACTGAATGGTCTATTGCCGTGTTTATTTTTATGACTCTAGGACAGCGTTGCCCAAGCCAGGGCTCGCAAGTCGCAAGCCTTTGGGGTTCTCCCACTCCCGTCCGTGTCGTCAGGGATACCGCACGACGCTAAAGAAGCGACCATGACAAGCTAGCGTCTCCGTCGTCAAGGAAGTTCAGCCGCTACACATTACATACGTGTGTATTAGTGACACACGTCGCCGCAGCGAGCCGATGCTACTACATATTCTCTGCGATTATTGTGTGAGGAACGAACGGTTGGAAAGGAAACCAGGCGCGTGAGGGGCCCCACCGCTGGACAACGCTGCTCTAGGGTTTAGGGCCTCGGACAGCGTCGTCCGAGAGCTTCGACCCGAGAACCCACCAGGGTCATAAAAGAAGGTCCCATTCAACCGATTTCAAGTTTCAAGACAGCCACAGTGAGAAAGCCAGAATATCGTGGCCAACGAATTTTAACTCCAGAGTACAAATATGGATCCGACACTGAAGAAAAAAGATGTTCCTGCACAGTGCACGCACGAGTGTAAACTGCTGCATTTCAACGCAGAGAAACGATACGGTTTGCCATTGGTACTGACGGCACGGAACTGGCACGGAACTAATGCGTATAAACAGCCATCCGGAATTTCACTGTACGAATACGAAACTGACAAGTGTGAAATGGTTCATCGCAAAATAGGGAAACGATATCTTTTACCACTGATACTGACCATGACGGCACGGAACTGACACGGAACTGATATGTGTGCCCAGTAGGGGCGTGCGGATCGTCCCGAGGCTTGGGAGTTGGAAACTCGAGCTTCGGAACGGCTCGGGGAACTTCGAGCGAGATCGGGCGATATCTGGATATTACATACTCTAGGTAGTTCTCTCGTATTGTTCGGGATCCCGAAAGTTTCGGGACGGGTCGGAAAAATTCGGGCGGGATCGGGCGAGATCTCGATACTACCTAAGTACTTACTCAGCAGAGTTTCACATTGCTGGGGATCCCGAAAGTTTTGGAAATCGAGACGCGATTTGAGCTGTAAGCATGAGCGGGCAGTTTGTCTTCGGTACGGCTCGGCAAATATCGGACGCGATCGCCTCGAGAGCCAGCTATTAAGAGGGGACGGAGACAGAAAGGCTTATCACTTAGCACCTTTCTGTCTCTTGTTAAATCGTAATTTGTATGTTATTATTCATTTACATACACTACCGCTCAGAAGTATTTGTTGACCTATGTGTGCACATTTTGGTGTATTATTACGCCAAAATGTTTTTTAGTTTTTCCACATCTGTTTTAACTCCATTGAACCACGTGAAGGGACGAATTATATTCCTTATGAATTTCTGTAAAGTATAGCAGGGACTATTGTAAGGAAAAAGTCAAAGCTGACTGTTTGGCCCTCGCTGATACCCAGGTCGAGTCATAACGTTAGGAATTGTTTTTCGACACAATTTGTAAATGAGATGTGTTATAGGTTATAGCAGTGTTTCTCAACCGGGGGCCACAGGCCAAAAATCAACATTGGGGAGCCGCAGCAAACTCTAGGGGGCCACAGTCAGAATTAAGGTTTCCAACCGTGCTATAATGTATAGTATTGTACTATATTTTTGTCTAGTGTACTATATACTGTTAGAAAAAGATATAGTACGCAAAAATACTATATTTCCGATACAGCGATAAAATTTTACAATTTGTCCTTATTTCTTCAGTTTATCAAAACTTTAATTTGTGAAATTAAACTTCAACAGAGAGGTTGTTTTCTATAATGAATATGAAGTGGCGGGAAGAGAGAAAAAGTGCCAGTCTATCTCTCATAAAAAAAATGTTAATTTGGACTTTCAATGCAATCAAACCTTTAACATATTTGTTGAAGACAATCAATTAATTAGTAATGCAAAATGCACAAAAAATGTAATGTATATTTAAAAAATAAGATGTTTTTATGTAGTTTTATTTTGTACCACTTTCCTCTGAAAAGTACTATATTTTTTCACAATGTACTATATTTTTTATCAGATTTGGCCGTAAAGTACTATATTTCCCCGAAAAAAGTTGGCAACCTTAATTAGAATAAAACATTAAAATTATATAAAAACAACATTCAAAAAGTAAATTGTCTTATTCAAATGTAATTAAATTAAAAACAAAAAATTAAATAAAGTAAGCGTCAATTTATTACAGTTTTTGTTTTTAAAAACGAATATATGTAAGTACGTATGTAGTTCATAAGAAATATGTCATTATTATTATAATTAGTTTTATTGCAAAATCATTTTGTAATTTTAAAATAAAAGTTGCTATTTCTAATGTTTATTTTTCCATTTCTCTTTCTGTCAAGCAACTATTATGCATGGGAGCCATAGAAAAATATTAAACTCGGGAGGGGGGGGGGGGGAATTGGTTTAACAACAAAATTAACAATAATTTTTTATTATTATTTCAAAAACTATTTAAATATCCGAAGCTATAATTTTAGGTTTAGGGCACACCCCCTCCCCATTCCTCCCCTCACACCTTGTGTTGATCCGCCACTGGGGCCATTCGGAACAATATCCCTATTTTTATTTCGACAATATTTTAAAATGTAATAGAATATATTTCATACTTATTATCGACGCCAAAAATGAATGTTAAAAGCTTGTCTTTCAATATTAAATTTGTACTAATGTTACGTAATATCTATTTTCGGAATCAAGACATTTAAGTCAAGGGCGTCCGGAGACTTTTTTCCAAGGGGGCGGGGGCAACTTTGAGATGATGGTAAAAAAAATATACCCCTCTTCCTTTTTTAACCCATTTTGTAGTGCCAATTTAATGAAAAATTTAAAACCGAAAATTAAAAATATTCCCTTTTTTAATATAAACTTAATAAAGATCTGTTTTGAAAAAGAAGCGATTTTTTCTCAAAAGCCCGGGGGGGGACTGCCTCTTTTGCACCCCCCTCCGGACACCCATGGTTTAAGTTACCTTTCTTTATGTACTATACATTTTAGCGTTATAGAAAAAAAGTTGCAGTAGTAAAGTAGACTTATACTTGAAGTAGAATTTAAGTTGCAGCAGTAAAGGTGAGCGCACAGCAGTTATAGTAGAGTTAAAATTACAGGCGAAAAGTGAGTTACAGTGGATACAGTTACAGTAGAAACTTGAGGAGTATCAGGGCACGAATTGGATGCAGCTCGTCTGGAAACATAAATCGTTTCCGCCATTAGTAACGCACCGTTTACTGAAGTTTGCGTGTGTCATAAGAATGTAGGAAGAAATCGAACGGCGCCAGAGTTTTAATTAAAGCGTTAGCGGCGTGAGAATAATTAGAATTCGCCGTTCACTTGATCACAGATAACACAGTTTTCTCCTAATTAAATTTGTCTAAAGCTAACTGCAGTTCGATGTGCCTGTCGATTCCTCGAGATCCCAAAGTCGAGATCAACACTTTCGAGGTGGGACTTGATTTTTTAAATTGAATCTTCGATGAAGTGAACAATACTAAAATAGTTTATCTTGAAGCAATCGATTTTCATTTTCGCCTCTTACGAGAAATTCTTCAAACTTACAATTCATCTGATTCTTCTTAAATTCAATAGGTACAGAAAGATAACGTTAAACAAAGCAACCTACAGCTTGGATCAATAGCTCGAAAATTGAATTGTTAGTTTTAATGCATTTTGTCTTCTTCCTATATTATATAGAACACAGGTGACATCAAATTGTTATAAATTACACTTCTTTACATTTTTCCCAAGTCTACTCTTGCAATATTAAGTAATACCTTATTGAATCATGGAACTGAAGTTTTAATCTTGTAATATTGTGCTTCACGTAAGTTGAAAATCGCAGAATTAAATACCCGTGATATTTCTTGAAAGTGAAACTTTCATTAAAGAAAAAGTATATTTTTCAATTCGAGGTTGAACTACACCGGGAAACGCTGAAATCGTGAAACATTTTACATAACTTTTATACGATTAACTATCGCAGTCTAACATTTTTATTACTGTTTAATCTCCTACCGAAAATTTGATATTCCGCGGTGGCGCGCAATGCGCGAGTTATTCATTCATAGAGACTATCCAATTCATCAAAATCGATATTAAGAATCTCTATTCATTTCGTTAACTAAAAAATTTGTAGATACAAATCTTGGTGTGTACAAGTAATTAATTTCGATGATTTACAAATTCCAAAGTTAGTGAAAGCGCGCCCTGCAATGCATCGAAACGTCCAATTCGTTCCGCTGAACGCTCCTCTCGATGATAATCCATCGACGAGCAGAACAGATTTTGTTGCAATGTAAAATGCTAAAAAGTTTATCTACACATGCGTCAGAAACGAAGGAATAGCGTATATTTATGTACCAGTCCTCACACTCGAACTATCTATTGTAATTCATAGAATATTTCAACAGATTTGGCGATATTACATTGTTGCAAGTGCAAAGTACATCGAAAGTCTTCAAAAACTGAGAAGTCAAAGGTTTTCTAGATGTTACAGATTTTATCAATTGCGAAACTTTGGAGACTGTGAAAACCCGCTCCTGATTTTGCCAGGGAAAACGTAAGTTTATAAATATCTTCATTTTCTAATCTTTTTAAATCTTTTCCTTGAATATTTCGTAATCTTTGTCTATTTCTACGAAAAATACAGAATTTTTTACGCTTCACGTCACGGAGTTGGATGAAAATAAAATATTATGTATGTAGTTTGTGTGAAAGTAAGGGTAAATTTGTTTTAAAAATAAAGGACGTTAAAGATTTTACTGTTTAACTATTTTTCGGAAAAGTACAATACTTTTGGCATTAAATCTCACGAATTTGGTTAACCGTGAAATATGATGTAATTCACACGAAATTATGGAGGGTTTAAGTCATCATTTTGCTGGTTTCCAAATTGTTTAAAAAATATAAAACGTCGAAGATTTTAATTTTGCTTGTTTTCATGAAAACAAACGGTAGGTATATGTGAATTTTTATCTCCGAAACTATCAGTTGTATGATGGTCACTTTTCTTTTATTTTATTCGAGAAGGACTGTCCAGTGTCCTTGCTGTTTCGAAAAGTCGCTGAAGTATATTGCAACATTCCTATACCTAAAAAAGTGGAATCTATAAATCGTCCACATCAGCAAAGATTCAGTCTCTCAAAACTCCTGAAGAAAAACTAGTCCTTGATTACAATCACGCTTTAGCAAATTATTTATTATCGATCGTGTGGGTGATTAGAAAGATCTGAAGCTTATAATAACTACGCAGCTGATATTCCAGACAAATAAATTTTCCTAAGATTCAGAAACTGTTTTTCGGATAAAATAGTCTACTATAATTAATTCTTTTATAATATACCAACGATTCACGGGGATTGTAAAATCACAATCGCCTGTGATGACTATCTGTGATCACCTCGGCATCGCAACTCTGTGAAATCGATAACCTGCTATTGATAAGAGGCGCGAGTCATTTCTCATCTGTCAATGTACACTGCAGTGTACACTAGACGCAATAATACAGTAGAACATCCATCACCTCAGCTAACGCAGAGTTATAACTATCCGTAATAAAGGATTTCTTTGATAATGGGCTATTCGAAATTAACGTAACGATCATTTTTCTGAAAAATTAACTATTTCCATAACTTTTCGACTTAGCTTATAATACGTCTAACTACTGTCTTAAACAATGTAAGTACCGATTCTAATATTATAAATGTATTGAGGGATAATCATATGTTACTCAACACCATTTAATTTTCCCAATACTTGAGCTTCTATTATCGAGAAAAACAATTTCGAAAACCTGTCCTGCATGTGCATTTGAGTAACTACAAGTCATGTTCTGATTCTACATTTCGACATTGACTACTGTTAAGCAATAGAATTCTGTTAGCGAATTAAATTATTACACACGTTTTGCAATAAATCTGCACCTTAATCCCACGGATGCTATAGGTCTTTAACGCTGCTGTTACCCTCAAAATAAACTTTCAATTTTATAAAATTTCATAACAAAAAGAAATCACCCACCTACCCAACAAATTTTCAAACTTGAGTTTCACACTACAATTACTGAACCAGCCTGTATGCTCATTTCAATCACGTGCCCCATCGTCAAGGTCATGCAAAATCCCATAAAAACCAGATCCCTCTTCAACCATCTTATCTACATATCTCTGCAACCTACTTCCTCCGAGCATCACGTCGTAAGCCGACCTTCTTCAAAATATTCACCCCCCTGTTTGGAACGCGTTGCGATTCCCAGCGGCAGAAATTTATTCCGTTCTCGGTGAACGATCGGCGGCGGAAAATACGGGAGGTCACCGTCCGTTCGTACCGAAAGTAGCCTCAGCAGAGTGTCCGGGATGTCCTGGGGGCCAGGCGAGTCCAAAGGGGCATGGAAGTGATGCTGATAATTATCGATGGAGCCCGATCGCCGTGCGCGGCTGGAAAAATGGCAGCTGGCAACGGGACAGGTCGGTTGCAGGCGACTGGCAACTTCCAGCCTACTGTCGATGTCGAATGAAGACGTCCCCTGGCTGTTCCCTCGCGTACGTACCAGGGGGAATAAGTGTGGGTAATTTGCTCGACTGGCTAGACCACTTGTTTTGCGGAGAACACTGGTGCCGTTTAAGACCGTGCCAGCGAGCCAGTGCACGCTCCTCCCTGTGTGTGCTGGCGCGTGACTGTGGCTGTGTGCGATCCTGCGTTAATCCTTTCGAAACCCGACCGCTTCAATGGAAGTGTTTTTTGCAGTTTTCTTGGAGGGTAGTTGCTTTTGAATCTGGGACGACTATGTCTATGGTGGTGGCAGAGCCAATCATTTGGGGAGACACTACAAAGCGGCAGAGTAATGGAAAGCACATACGCCTCTACGTGTAACTCTACACAATCAAATCGTTGCGAAATCTTTAGCAATTTTTTCTGACGAAACGGTTCGTTTGCGACATATAGTTCCTTTCAAACCTTTTCTCCTTGTAATGAGCAGAATGAGCTGATGTAAAAAAATTTAACATTAATTTTCGATTATATAAACCATTTTGCAGCAAATTTTTTTATAAATATCCACTGATTCAGAGGGATAGATTCACCCCTGAAAGCAGTGACCACCACTTTTTAACACCCTGTACAGCCGAGCTTGATTCCTGGGATGGTTCGAGGATCCGTTATAATTGGGATTTTATTAGGTTTTTAATTAGGTGGTAGTATTGTAGTTGGGTGAAAATAATATGGGGATTAAGAAATGATGGTAGTTTCTTGAGGTGTAAGCAGCAATAAGTGTGGGTGGTTGAGGTAGGTCTGATTGTAATGAATAATTAAGGAAAACAGAAGTAATTACAGACGATTTTAAAATTCGTGGGTCAGTTGATTTTTGAGTAGGATATTTATGGCTGTTGATTGTGCCTTTATCTGCTGGGTGCAGGGTGCATTTGGAGCTATGTTTTATAACAAATTGTTTAGGTTACTTGTTAGTTAATAGCATCACAACACTAATAACATAGAAATTTTATTTCACAACAGGATTCAAATCCAATTTACAAGATTATTCTAATTTGTATAATGTATACAATTGAAATTATATTGCTAGTCAAAATCAGGGCCGGCGTGAGTTGTGATAAGATTTTGCTGTGTGTGGAATTCCACACTTGGGAATTTCGAAAGCATTTTACTATTTTTTATTTTTCGTTTGCGTACTAGTACTGTTTTTTAGACTATTGAAATTTGATCTTTTAATTTGTAACCCCTTCCCAGCCCCCACCTCAACTCCACACTCGGAAAAACTTTGCTCCGCCGACCCTGGTTAAAATGATCCCTGTGTCCACCGTGACATCGTGGATCTCACAAGTCTCAAAATGTACAGTTTTTAAATAACAAAATAAAGTACAAATCATACACACTTGTCTATTCTATCGAAGCATTGCTTTCTACCACACATGGTACAATTAGCTAATCACTTACATTCACATAGGTACTACTTATATCCCTATCAAAATATCACCCAACTACTAGAAGATCACCAGCTGACACGCAAAAGTTTCAATTTCCACTTTGTCGCTACACGCGAGAAACGCGTCGCGTACAAAACGCAGCAGCCGATAAGGTGTCCATATTGTTCGCGGGCGGTAAAAATCGAAGTGGCGGGGACTGTTGCGTGACACATGCGGCCGGACCACTCGCGCGCGACTAGGATCTAGCATCGGAAAAAAGGAACGGGTAAGCGTGAAACATGGAATAAGTCGAACGAGAGGTCCAATTGGAAGGCACAGATAGTCCGGGCGCGATAGGAAAAGTAATTGGCACGTAACAATCCCAGCAGCGTGGCTGATAGAGGGCCCGGACCCATTCACCGATAGTGGTTGACTTGGTTTCATCTAGGAACGCGGAGGTACGTGTTCCTGTTCGACCTCTGGCAGGAGGGGCTGCTCGGGACACAGAAAAGCCATACGTCAGGAAGACCGGTTAATGGATACGCGGCCGATCCAGAGGCTGGGTACCTTCTTCCTCCAGCGAACGTTTAAGCAACAAGAGCCGTTGGCTGGAATTAATGAGCCACCAGTTTCCAGTAATGTTACCCGTGATAGGATCAGCGGATCAAAATGCAGATTTGTGCGAGCGAGGCGTCCTGTACCGGTTCGGAACCGCGTGTCCCTCCGTATAGTGACTTGGGAGTTGCTACGAAGGGGCATTTTAGATCTCCGAAGCAGCGATAAACGTTTGATACCGCCGTACTGCGTGGATTAAAGCGATTCGTCTGTGGGGAGAATATTAATCATTGGTTTGGACATCCAGGTGAATTTGAGGGAGGTATTCTTACAAATTCATCTATAAGCAATTCATCTTGGATTTCGATAGGCAGAGTCGTAAGACACTACTCGTAGTCGCCATGTTGTTTAAGATGGCGGTCCCTCGGTTTTCGTACGACTTTGTTAAAAATGGACGAAAGACAAGTTGAAATAGGGATATTTTATAGATACATTAAGAAATCATAATCAGAGTTTTGGATTGGGGTACGAAGCTCCTGCTCATTCTGTTGATGAATTGTCTCGTCTCAGCCCGACAATGGGATCGCGACTGTTAATGCCTACCAACGCCACCAGAGGTCTAATCTTTCAAACTCTTTCTCGCAAGTGCCAGGTCTCAGTCTCGTTCGTATCTATACAAGTTCCAAGTTTATTCCTCTCGGTCCCCTGCATCTGGGGCAGGGTCCGTCGGCTGTAGCCCTCTCTATGAGTCTGGCTGACGGTCCCATGATGAGAAACGGCACTTTGACTTTTCCTCCTCTCGATCCTTAAAACGCCAATCCACCATACAGTAGTTAGAGTACTCCATTGCGCATAGCAACCCGGCCATTTTAGGGATTTATGATTGGGGTTCTGGACATTACAATATCATTCCTCCCAGTTTAAAATAGGGAACCAAATAGAGGGAACCAACGAACCAAAAGAAAGCGATTCCCCACGCGCTTACGCAGATCTGTACGCACGATCTTCATCATCGACACGTGGGAAATCATCGAAATCCAGAGAAGCGCCAGCCCCAAGTATAAAATCCATCTCCATTACCCCCAGGCCTTTTAGAATCTTCGTTAGACGTCCTGAAATGCCATTCCCGTTACAGGAATCCAGCCGCTATGAGGAAGCCAAGTGTCCTTTGTTTTGTCAGAGACGCGTTTTCTGCGCATGAGGTTCGGAGCTGCCGCGGAATTCATAGGTTTGTTACGTGCGCGCGACTCTTCCCGCGATACTATCTTCCCATGTTTTACGTCCTTGCTTCGTCCAGTCGAGGAAAAACGAGCATCTCGTGGACGTGACAGCGGATATTTCTGGTAAAAACGTAGAAACGTGGAAGCCTGAACGAGGGATCGAGGCGTTTTTCGCGCTGCACTTCGTTTCCCAGCGGTTTTCGCGCGCAATTTCGATAACTCTGTGGTCGGGCGCGGTTCTGCGGCTTCCGGGGGATGAGGCGACCAGGTAATGGAGATCGAGGGGTCAGCGTGGAAATTGATAGCGTCAATTGAGGCGTGGATAACTGTCGAAGAAGTGAAAACGGAGGAACCTTCGTGGAACTGTATCACTGTTGCGGTATCAGCTCAACTTCCAGGTTTGGAGGTGGATGCTCTGGACGTGCGCGAACTCGACTTTCATGGAGGGGTCTGGGGTGTAACGTTGAGGGTTTGATCAGATTAATCGTTAGCTTTAGTACTTCAAACCAAATTAGTGTGCAAAATTTGAGTAAAAAGTCACCATTACAATTGTTTTATTTACATAATAGGGGCCTGTTACAAAGGAAGTACTAATAATCGTGGTAATTTTGGAAAGAATAATTTTGAGAGAAAAATTATATTTGTCACGAGTGAAGAATTTGAATTTTCAAACGTAAGGGGGTATTCTCGTCTAGAGGCACGAGATCCTCTATTTTCATTAGGGACGACCCACAAAAAAACTATGCAATTTTTATCGATAAGCATTATCCACGCGTATTTAATAAACTCATATTAAAAAATATGAGTTTAAATTCAAAGTCCCGGCATTTTGTGAATTTTTCAGTTTTTTCATAAATCTGCTACCAGCTATGGCTATACTCTTACTGATTAAGAATCCTTTTGGTTTTTTGTTTTGGATCAGCGGAACAGCCGGAATCGTATGCACCATGGGGCAATTTTTTTTGCACATGCTTTACGAGATGGCCCATGTCTCCATTAATTACTATTATATATGGCTGAAATTTTTTTACAACTAAGTGAAATGTTAATAAATACGTGTTGATAATGCACATCGGTGAAAACAGTGTAATTTTTTTGTGCATCGTCCCTAAAGAAAGGCAAAAAATTGGCTTTCTAGACGAGAATACCCCTTTAATGTGTTCATTGTGGAGAATTGAAAGTACTAATAACTTAGAAATAGAGTTTCTAATGTTTCTTACAATAATTACCTAGTTCATAATTCTTTAAAAAGGTGATTTTGAGTCATGAAATCTGGGATTCAATGTACTAAGTTTTCCACATGAACGTTTTTTATTCTACAAAGCACAGCGTAAGAACGCTCAAATTAACTATTTAATTTCAGTTTTGAAGGTATTCAACAGAATTACTAAAAATTTCGAAAATAATGATGGTTTGTTAATGCTTCTTGCCACTTCGTTTCACTGCTTTTCATTTTTGTAGCAAATTCTAGAATTACATAAAGAAAAGTGACTACATTTTCAATACCGATTATTTAATATGAATAACGAAACGATAAGAATTGATCCTGGATCCGTATTGGTGTTTTTCTCTTTTTATTTTGTGCTGAATTCCACGCATGTTGAACGAACTTGTGGTAGAATTAATTAACATTTGAGTTCTCCCCGTAAATCAAGAATATTACCATAAAAAGCCCATCTGCCCAAATGTAGACAAAATTTGCCGAACTTGTTCGCCATTTTTCACGATCATCGACAGTCCCCATTTCGAGAAACCGGAATCAAAGAAGTCCCATTATGAAACACCCCATAAACGATGCAATATCATCGCTTTCATGCCTGAGAAGAAAAAGGAGCGTATCCTCGGTAATTCCTTTTTCCCAGAAACGCCATGCATATTCCTTTCAAGGATCTCCTCTTTTTGCGCGCAGTCGCGAAGGCGATCTTTTTATCCCGACACATGTTCGCGGCGCGAGGAGCAACTAAAAATACGCCGGCGATAAAAAAGGAAACAGGAAAAGCCGAAGTTAACAGGCAATCGCGCGGAGCCGCGAGGAAAGAAATTCACGTCGATGCGATCTTACGCAAGCATCGAACGAATCTGTTTTCTCCGTTGCAGCTGGTTGCCCCTGTGTTTACAGCGTCGATGTGAAAGTATCGAGCGCGGATAGTCGACGGGATGAGACAAATTTATGAAACGGCGGCATGCTCATTGTGCGCCCCGGCTAACCCGCGATGAAATTCTGCCGGATTACATAAGAATTTCTGTAAGCCCTGCCTGGCCGATCGGTGAAAGCCGAGACAACGTCCTCGTTATGACCTTTTAACGCTGCATCGAGTTATTTTTACGGCAATTACTTTGGCTGGCACTGGTACGAGGCGTAGACATTCGGCGAACGCGAGGGATATCTGGGTGTTGGTGTATTGAGCGATAGTGGGATCTCTAGTGCGCATGCGCAGCGGCTGACGGTAAAGGGGGCGGAGTCAAACGTTCGCTACATACTTCGTGGCGCGAAATTTGACACGCGAAGTAGTGTCGGGGCATTACTATTGCGACTAATAGTCACAGTCATTATTTAAAATATTCCAAGATCCAATCGATCTCTTTCTGTCGATGGGATATTACCATTTTCTTTAATATTTATCATTGATTTTGATTTCGATTGTGACAATAATTTTGAAGACTTTAGTAGTGCTTGGTGTTTCAGGAGATATTTATACAGTGGATTGTAGGAAGTTTAAAGGAACTGCTGTTTCTTAACTTTACAGGACAGGGTCATATTTCTAACTCCAAAATTCAAGAACTTATGAAATTTTGGGAATACACGTATGGCGAATATTTTGATAAACACTATACTGTTCCAATTCACTCTGAAGAAGTAACACCAACCCTCGAAATGTAAACCCTTTTTCTTTTTTATTTAAATCGTTGTGAAATTTCGTATACGTAGGAATTATTTCTAACTTATTCCAGCTTACCCGTCCTAGTCTGAGCACCCAGTAGTAGTAGCCTCCAAAATATTCTAATGCGTGTAATTTCGACAACTGAAAACTCAGATGACAGTAGTCTGGGACCCCCACATTTGAATCGGGCTCTAAACATTTCTAAACGCAACTTCCTCCTAAACAAATATTTACACGAGAAATGTTCACGAGATACTTTTCAACGAGGAATCACTTTCCTTTGAATCGTGCCATTTATTTTGACTCAGCCTGTATATTTAGCCACAGGAAGCGTGTATTTCGTCTATTCCTCCAATTAGGGTACAGCTGACTTCGCTATCTGAATTGGAGGCAAAAGTTCCGCTGAAAGAATTCAGTCGAAACCGTAAGGGAAAAGGAATGCATCATAGTGACGAGGAACGGGTACAAACATGAGCAAACTGACTAGCGATAGATTGCAAGAGCATTCTAATCCTAGCGGTACAAAGCGCGCGTTAATTACGCTGATTGATTTAAGCCTCGTCGTCGGGGATTTAAGAGGCTCACCAGCGCAAGGCCCATAATATGCGAACCCTCGTATCTTACCATGTGTATTTGCACGCGAGTGTGCAATGCTGCACGCGCATAATTGCGCCTTCTTGAGGAACGCGTGCGCCCAGGGTGTGCCTTTTGAATCATGCACGTTTCATGCGTGGAATTATTAAATTGTAACGTATAACAGTTCGATGCGATAAATTGAAGGCGTCTTACTTAAGCGGCACCTCGGTTATGTATCGCTCGAAACGCTGCACGAAATAGTCTGGGGCTTGAGGACTTAGGAGCCTGGACAGCTCATAAAGGGGACGGGGCAAGTACATGACAAGCTATCGTAAATGAACGGGCGAAGTTTGATAGAGGTGCAGGTGTTTCACTGGTAAGGGCCCTTTCAGACTGAATTATATCGTCCCAGCAAGCGGACAACATAAAATAATTGTACTGGTACATTATGAAAATTCTTGTACCACTAAATAAACTTATGCTTTTTGCAAAAAAATAATTTTCTTGCAAGTTTAACCATCTTAAACTAAATTTAAATGGATTTACTATTATACTAATTATTATAATATATAAATAACAAATGCATTCAATATTTTCTTAACAAATGCCCGGCGTGTCTTAACAGAAGCTTAAGAAATTTTTCGAAATCTGCTATGCGTACGAAATGTGTTACACACTAATTATTTCTACTTAACGATTTTCTATTTTCTATAATAATGATTTTAATTAATATTGCTAAATACCTATGCATTATGATACCAATTTTTGTTCTTACTTACACTAAAAATTAAGCTTAAAAATAAATAAAATGCGGGGTACTGGTACATTTACCTTAGTGGCCAAGAGGAAGTTTGAAACTATGGGTGGGTTCGAAGCTAATTGTTAAATTCTCGAAACTCGAATCCGAACCTTTATAAAGCTTCGAAACTCGAAACTCTCAAAACTTGAAGTTCTGTTTTGCAAGTGGAATATCTTGCTCTAAGAATCGAAGTCAACAAAATTTTTGCATAAATTTCTATTGATCGTAGTTAAGTAAAATACAAAGAAAAATATAATATACAAATTCTCGAGGCACGTTGCGAATCATTCTTTATTTATTGATATTATACTTATTTGGGTTTCGAGAATTTCGAATGACGAAAACCGTGCAAAGTTTCGAATTCTCAAAAGTCGAAACTTTTTTGGGCTTTGCCCAAATATATATAATAAATGTTTGTACTTATTTTAAAATTTTCAGTTTCCTTAATATTTATGGAATTACAAAAATATAACAAAATAAAATATACTCTATCTATACAAAATCAAACAAATAAAAAAAATTAAATTAACTAAAATCCGTTTTAAAAAATTAACAATTAAAATTAAAAAATTTTTGAGTTCATTTAATATCTACAAAAATATAACACAATAAAATAGACTGCATACAAAACCAAATAAAAAAAAACTAAAATCCGCACAAAATATAAATCTTTTATAGCGGTACCAAATTATAAATCTTTATTTCATTTAGTATTATTCTTCAGAAAATATGAACTCATGAAGATTAGTTTTACAGTAAACTCTTACCTACCACAATATGCTTGGGTCCGAGGCGATTTCAAGTCAAAATGTTAACGTTTGTAATTAAATAATTAATTCATTTCTGCATATTAATTCTAGTGTATAAAACCGATTTTGAATTTTACAAATTTATAAATAAAAACCGGTTTTTAAAGTTAGTTTTTAAAAACTAACAAACCCTACTATGTAAGTATATCTGAAGTACCATTCGTGCCCATACTTACCAAGGTGTCCCGCGTGAAATGGTCCTTGATATACAATAGAATGAGTCATTCTATTCGTGAAAAAGCAGTGATCTTGGACAGTTGATTTGTTCCTCAAAATGAATATTTATTTAATTTCCTTGTGTATAATTCGCCATAATGAAAATATAATGGCACTCCTAAAATTTGAATCTTGCATAACGTATATAGTTTATACAAATTTCGTACAACAGCTGTTTGGATGCAGGAGGTTTCACTGTATTCCACTGCCCTCACAGAAATCCAATCCACAACAACGCACCTTTCTCTCCACAGCATCAGCAGCCCAACGCTCATCAAGTCCCTCAGATCAGATCGCAAATTCGACCATTCTCCTTCGTCGACGTTTAAGCCTCAGTCACCGAGATCCCACTGATATCCAGAAAATAGAAGGACAATCGCTCTCCCAGCTCCCGATGCACCTGATCGATCACATCAAAGAGAGAGCCGCGTGCGTCGACCCGCTGAATAGGCCCAATCACAACTCGATCAATTTGCATTGGCGTATCGGCCAGGTTCCCTACAGGTTGCCCCGGCCCGCCGCACCATCCTGGTGCCCAGAGGCGATGTCCGATGACGTTGTTCGATCGGCATGCACGGGGAGATCGACGACGTCCCCGTTCAGATAGGTCCCGATAGACAGCTCCACCCAGCGAGGGATCCAGTTGGGATGGATGTCCTGCTAAGTTCGAAAAGGCAGCCGGGGGGATCTGTTTTTTCTTCTCTCTTTCCTTTTTACGCGGCGTCGCTGGAGGCCGGGCTGTCCCTTAGGCGGGCCCCTTTCGCGAATCGCATCGCGTTAATAGTAATTGAGATGTACGCGTCCTTGGGGTTGGGACGTGACGGCGCCGTGGGCATTATCCCCCCATAGCGAAACGAGAACGCGCAGACCTTTCTTAATTAAGACTTAATGGAGGCTTCGACTGCTGCTATCTCGCGCCGCTGATCTGGGGGAATTGATTTCCCTGTGCCGCGGAGCCAGCCGCTTATCGTTGGTATCACTGTTCAGTCCAGCTTTTTTACGCCGCTCGAATAGCCTGGATGTTGTGGCTGTAATTGGTTTCGTTGGATCTTTCTTCTGGGCACGACGCGTTGGAGGCTTTGGGACGGCGACATCCTTGGCGCGGGGCGCCGTGCTTGGGACTTTAGGTCCGCGCACATATGTCATTTAAATGTGTGAGGGTTCAATGCCGTCAATGTCAGGGGTATAAAATATTGTTTCGCTGTTTTGGAGCAGTTCACACTTGTCCGTGTCAGTTATTCACACTGAAACAAAGAAACCATTGAACATATGTGTGCGGGGACCATTATTCTTGGACGCAGGAAGTCTTGCCAGTTCAGCACTGGACAGGTACAGGGGTCTACAGGTGTCTATTTCATTCATACAGAATTCAGAAGGCTTTCACATTAGATTTTGTTGTTGTTGTTATCTGAATCTCATTTTCTCCTTAAAAGAGCCGTGTTAACGCTTTGAGTGACGCAAGGTTTTGAAGAATACCTCTTCAAGCCAGGGTTTCCTGAGCGTTCGCTTCTGCCGAGAAATTTTTGTGGTAAGCAAACTCCGAGCTCCGTGTTTTTTTTCATAGTCACTCATTCGGAGACCCTTGGACAATATTCTTGATGCAAATCCCTCGGCGTGAAAACACGTCGACGCCATATGAAGTGTTAATAAGGAATAGGTAGGATAAATAGCTTGATATATGCATAGGATGGATCCAAAATGACTCTGCATCCGTCAGCCAAGAGTCAAGGGGACTAGGCAGTCAAATTGCTCGAAAATGAAGCATTTTTTTGTGAATTAATTAGCGAATTAATTTTCGAGCTTTTTGACTACCTAGTCCTTTTAATATATGCATTCCATTTTTTGATTTCTTATATCTAAATAGGGGATGAATATGGTTGCGAAAAGGAAACTGTAGAATATTAATCCAGGTCCCTGAATCTTTCTTTAGACTTAATTTGCAAGTATGCATAGTGAATACAGCGTGCATCGAAAGGGTTGATCAATACTTTAGGTGTCAGTCTTATCTATCAAAAGAAAAAGAAAAGTTCCCATTAACATGTTTGCAGAAACGTTCACTTTTATAGCGGACTCAACGGTTTTCATCCTCAAGGCGCGCAAGGATATCGAGGTCCCTAGGAGCAGCGAATGCAAATCTTCCGCCAGATTATTATTCCCAGCTCGTCTGCTGAACGTATACTGCTTTAAAGCTGGTCTCGACTTTTGCAAGAGGAGCATTTTTCGTCGCTGATAATGGAGACGTCCGAGTGTCTGAGAAGCAGAGGTATCTCATAAATGCAAATTTCAGCTTGCTGTCGGTGACACGAATATCCTTGGCAACCGCTTCTCCCTTGGACATCTCAGGGAATGGAGGCCTCGATACGTTTCGTCGTTCATCCTGACAGTTGTGCTTTAAAGTGCTCTTTGGCAATTCGTTGCGTTGTTCTTGCAACAACTTGGTAGCATAACACGCTGTCTCGTGTTATAATATTCATTTGCAGAGCACAGGCTCTGTGTAATTTATGTTAATTCTCGAGAGAACACAAACAGTTGTGTTCTCTCGAGAATTAGCATAAATTACACACTTCGACAACTTGTATTTTTTAAAAACTTCGAAACCAGCTCAATGGTGACTTAAATCCCTCTTAATTCCAGGTGAACCACAACATATTTCAATTTTATAAAAATCCCCAGAATCAGTTGCAGAAGGTCCACTATTTTTCGTGACTCAGGTAAAAATCGCGGATTTCGATATCCTATATTTTTTAAACGATTTCGAAACCAGCAGAATGATGACTTCTCGCGAATTAAATTATATTTCGATTTCATCCAAATCCCTACCATCAAGGGCAAAAAGTGATTTATTTAGCGTGGAAAAACACTTTGTCCAGGGTCTTTACTGCACCTCGCCATTTACAGTAACAAGATTCAATTCTGTTACATGCATTCTTCTTTTCTTTTAAGGGAGGACAACTGGGTAATGCTCCGAAAAGTAAATGTATCTTTGGAAATTTATTAAAAGCAAACTACTTAATGGATCTTTTTGAAAGTTTCAGGACTTATTCTTGGATATTTAAGTTATACGATTTTTTTAAAAATTTATTTATAGCAGATTTATAAACTGTAAGCCCCTTCCCCCCTCTTCCTGGGTGCGCCACGGCTGTTGTCCCTCCCTAACATTTATTGTTACTTCCACCAAGTGTGCCACGAATAAACAAGCACATACACAACACATATTTCCATCCGAGAGTCTCAGAAATCAAGATAAAAGTGAAACGACCAATCAGTAGTACGGTTTATACAAAAATCGACTTTTGAAAAAACCGGTTTTCGAATTCCACTATTCCCCTAAAACCGATTAAACCGGATTTCGAATTTTCACAAAAAATATATAATTAAAATAGTAAATAAATATTTTTACTTATTTTAAAAATTTCAGTTTCCTTAATATTTACGGAATTACGAAAATATAACGAAATAAAATGTACTGTATCTATACAAAACCAAATAAATAAAAAAAAATCATCCGTACAAATCCGTATAATTTTTTAGTTCATTTAATATTTATGGATCTACAAAAATATAACAATAAAATAGACTGCATACGAAACCAAATGAAAATAAGAACTAAAATAACTAAAATCCGCACAAAAATCTTTTAAAAGGTGGTACCAAATATAAATCTTTATTCCATTTAGTATATTGCTTCAGAAAATATCAACTCATGAAGATTAGTTTTGCAGTATACTGTTACCTACTACAATATGCTTGTGTCCGAGGCGATTTCAGGTCAAAATGTAAACGTAATTAAATAATTAATTCATTTCTGCATATTAATTCTAGTATATAAAACCGGCATTTTATAATTAAAATCCGGTTTTCGAATTTTACAACTTTAGAAATAAAAACTGGTTTTTAAACCCGATTTTTAAATACCAACAAGCCCTAATCAGAAGTTGTTCCCCTAGTAGCATTTCTGGTTGATATCCAACAGTTAGGAATTAGTTGGGATGTACGTACCTAGGTAGTATCTTTGCCTACAAATTCCCAAAATAGGGCCTACGGCAAAAAAGTTACGACAGTTTGTCTACGAATATTTAATGTTGGGCCTACAATTACTATCGTTGGTTAATAAACAAAAAAGTTATATTTAAATGTCGTCTTACAAACGTCAGAAACTTTGCTACATCCAAAAACCTATTATTATATTCCAAGTTGAGTTTTTTCTTTTCTTATTTATAAATAGGTACATACATCGCAGTGTATTAATGTCGGGCCATAGTCTAGTGACACTTCCAACCGTTAGCCAACCGATAGGTAACACGTCAATAGTCCATCAAAATTGCCAACAATAAATGCTACTACTTATGGTCTTTCCACGTTCCACTATATTTTCCTCAGGAGACATTTCCAACATTTAGATGATTTGGATCGTCATTAATTTTGAGAAAGAACGACGCAAGTCGTTTAACCGACGAGAGAAACCAGCCCGAATAACGCAGAGCACGCGTGCTCGGTAAAAGTGCAATGGCGAAAGATCGCGCTTTTTCCTCGTCGACACGCGCGCGCGGCTCGTTGCGCTGGTTATTTATGGCTGAGCGGTTTATTGAAAGTGAGAACACGATTGTTGCCGTGAAAACGTTTCGCCGGCGCGCTCGCGTGCTCGCCAACAGCCGGACGTCCGTGTGTAGAAGCGCGTTATTGCTTTATGGCCGCCTGCATTTCTTAACGCGAGCCGGCGAAACGGGGCATAATAGAACCAGCCTCTGCGACAGATCTATGGGCCAGCCAGGACATTCGCGAGTTTTTGATGACCTTTTGTCCGCGAGGAAATCCTGATTATGCGAGTACCGTTCCGCCAGCATTTATGGCAGTCGATCAAGCATTCCGTGGCTTTTCTCCCAGGAAACTTTCGTCGTGGACTACGCGGAAATTCAAGGGGAATTTTCAGTTGGTTTGAGCAGCGGAATTTTTAGAAATTTGCCTCGAAAATGGCAATGGCGGGAATAGTTTACGGTAATTACGGTATAGATGAAGCACTACATTTCTTTTTGTTTCAGGTCTCTTTAAATGGATGTTTTTTAAGAGGGATGAGCTTTTGTGGAATTGTACCGAGTAGATTGGTAGCGGGACGTTTATGAGGTTAGGTATTCTTTGGAAGGATTTTAGTACAGATTTCTTCGAGGTCGACTCGGTTGGGGAATTCTTCGTGACGTGGGATAAGAATGTGGATGAACATGAGTTAAGGGATTATACAGAATCAGGAGGCCGAAAAGAGGCGAATGTTTGTGATTTTTTTTAAACAGCGGAGACATATATTTTTATAGAACTTTTTGCACTTAAAAGAGCAACATTTAAAGAACATTTGATAATTTTTTCGTAGAAAAATATTTAGGTTTATAATAAAGTAACAACCGACATCCAAGAAGTCTTTTTAAAAATTTGGTTTTGCGGTGAACACTGCCATTTGAAACCAGATTATCTAAAATCAAAAAACAAAAAAGATTTCGTTAGTATATTAATGGAGGGAATTTCCGAAATATTAATTTAAAACAAAATGGCGGCTATTTAAAGTTGAAGTCCTGATTTTTTCGCGTGATTTTTCAAAAAAAAATAAACTGCCCCGACTTGGTATAACCCCTTAAGCCATCATTCAAGAAAATGAGTAAAGCCGGGGATCCACCTAGAAGCTAATTTAAGCTACGCTATGCTGTGCTATGTCTGACAGTGCTATAAAACATAAAAAAACATAGAACAGCTTACTTAGTTTAGCTTTTGGTGGAAATGGTTCCATAAGGATGTATTGAAGCTATTTTTTTAAAACTTAGCATAGCTTAGCTTGGCTTTCAGGTGGACTCACGGCTTAATGCCTCTTCAGGCGTACTTAATAATCCAACTCCTAGAAAAGGAGAAGAATATCGTGTTCTTGCGTCACATGTACCAGCAGCTGTCATTCATTCTTCTTGGATCAGTTTCAAATAAGTACCAGGGGATTGGAGCGAACCAATTTCTTAATTGCTGCGCTCCTGTTGGGCCCCGACATCAAAATACTTGCTCCGGCTCCGATTCTGCTCCGAGCTCTGCTCCAACACTCTTTAATTAAATTCATGGGGAATATTTTTTCGCCCAAAAATGTCCCAGTTAACACGAGCACAGTCGAATTTTGTGAAAAACTGGCCCCCCATTCGATCACCCAACACCAGCACCCAAGTGTAACCCTGTTGCTCATGCCAGTCGATTGTCAGGCGCAATTGTTCGGATTCTTACGTCCATAAAAGCATGCGATAATAGGTTCAGTGAACTTTCTAACATTCGTTAAAAGGCTTCCCTATCTCCCCCGGGTGGAACACGCGCCCGCACACTCGTCCACGCCGAGCGCGTGTGGGCTTGTTACACACTCCGGAGCGTGTACGCGTTACCGGCGGCCAGCTTTTTGCGGTCGTATCAGTAATAGTAATCAGGATTTAGTATCGTGCGCCCCGTTATTGCACCACGGGCTTGAATAACTGCGACAAATGCTCTCGGCGGCGGTCTCGAAGGCTGATAGACCCTGAAAGCTGGTCCCTTAGCGGCGGGCGTTAACTGTGCACGAAATTGTATGCGTGCACGGGGACGATAAGCTGATGGACCCGTGAGTAATCGTCGCTGGGGAATTGGGTGACCGGATGATCAGCTCCTTGTAAGGAATTTTTTCTTCCACGACACCCGAGTTGGTGTTGCAACTGGGTTAGGTTTAATAGCTGCGTACTCCCTTGTCGCTGAACCTTGACCTTCATACGCTTTTATTTATAAATCTTTCGTTTTCCATTTGCTTTCTCTGGGTTCTTCATACGCTCGCTATGCTACTCTAGTGTGAGAATTCTGGATGAAAGACGTTGCAATGGGTAAGAGTATACAGCGACTTTCTCCAGGAACAACAACGAGTCATCCGGAACTGTCGCGTCGTCACGCAGGATTTATCGTTCGGAGGAATGCCCAAAGGGCAGACTCGTCCTTACGTAGGTACCCACTTGTTTTTACTATTTTACATTTTAGGTTAGGTTGGAAAACAGTCTTTAGACTAGAGCTGTAATTATTCGAATAATTTCGAATATGAATAATAGTTTCGAATATTCGAGCAATCAGGAGTGATCGAATTTCGGATTGTACCGAATGGGAATCTGAATATGAAATATTTGTTCACGCTTTATCATGAAATTCTTTTCATATTGGCCTTTACAATTATTTGTTTTTCAAACGATAAATTTGGAACTTTATTAATCTTTGGTAAACTTATCAATTTTGAAACGAAAGCAACCATCAGTTATTAATATTATTATTCTAATAATAATAATGAGTAGAGCAACCCTGACTGAGTCGGCCAAAGGCCCCTTCCTCTAGGCCTACTAGTGTCCCGCCATAAGCGGGTGATAAACAGTATAAGCAGACATTTTTGTAGGAAGCTAAAACCCCATAAACGATTTTAAGAAACTATAATACTTTTATTTCTTCACCTGTTACTATAACATTATTTCCTTAAATTTATTATTCGAATAATCGAATACTCGAATACTACTGATTATTCGAATACTCTTTATAATTCGAATTATTCAATGATTCAAAGAAATTATTCGTATTCGGAATTATTTGAATTATGCGAATATTCGAATAATTAAGGCTCTCATACCTACCATGGTCTGTACGGTAGGGCGGTGTACATTATTTCTAATGAACACGTTTCTGAAACAAACTTTTACCAACAGAATATTAAATAAAACTAAGTTGTCTATTGGCCGACGTTCAGTTTTTTCGATTGGTTGAAAATTAACAAAATAGCTACACTTTGAAGCAAAAGGCTCAGCTTCGTGTGTAAGCAAAGGGACATTTATTTACGCATACCTAAGTCGGGTAAAAATGAAAATATCGAAAAAATTGAACGTCGGACGGTAGAAAACTTAGTTTTATTTAATATTCTATCGTTCAAATTTTGTTTCAGAAGCCATAGCATGCACTTTACACCGCCCAGCCTAGCCGTACACACGATGGTATACTCTTGATCGCCATATTTATTTTTAAAGAAAACTTGAAAAAAATTGCATATATCATTCAAAGATGTCTCTATCTTTTTTGAAAAATTTTAATCGAAAAAAGTGTTTTATTCACTTAGAAGTAAATTCCTAAAAATGCGCCATTTCTTGACCTGGCTAAGGTGGTCTAACCCCTTAAGATAAGTGCAGCCCTACAACAAGTAGCCAAAATCACATTTTACACCTTGTACCCCCAAGAATGTCACTTTTCACGCCCCTCGAGTAGGTCCCAACTCTATCGCTACTTAAAAAGTTGACGCTAAACGCGAACCCTCCTTGACAGACACAAATGCACCCTAAGAATCATGGATCTTTCGCTGAAACCAGTCCCGTACTCTCTCGCAGCGTTTTTCCACGTTCCGCGGTAACACAGCAGGATTATAATCTTCAATGACGCGTTTGACACGGATACGCGTAATTTAATGCGCGCCCGCGCGCGCTCGTTACCGTACCAGCGGCCGCACGCGGCAACCAGGATCTCGCACACTAGGCCGGACATGGATATTTCGTCGATCAACAGCGATTGCACGGTACCCTGGCCACAAGACACGCGGAGCACGCGGAACACATTGCGAAGGTGTCGATGGCCAACCGATCGCCGATCAGCACTGTGACAAATACACGCGTGCATCGTACTCCGAGGTGCTTTATCATTGCTCGCGTAGGGTATCGATCAGCTGGCAGATCGACGGGCCGATCCGATCGATGTCAGAGTTCAGGCATTGTCCTGCCAGGGCTGAACTAGTAACAATTCATAGGTGTCTAACGGAGAACGGATCCTTTCCACCTGCGAGGGTTGACAGAGGTCGAGCCGGGTTTGTCCGAGTGCACGCAGCGATAGCAGCGCCGCGGAGAGATCCAGGAACATCTACGAGAGAAATCCCCGCGGTGGATCATCTCTCGTATCACGTGTATGGAGAGTTCGCTGGAAACAACTTCCTTACTCACGCCATGTACAGAGTTGGGGGTATCTCTTCATTCGATTAGACCCAAGGAGGCGTGTCTCGTGACTGGTGTTCGCAGGAGTGCCTTGTTTGTGATTAATGTTGTGGGGTATGTGTGCTTTAGGGGTGGAGGAAAATTGTTGAGCGCGCGACTTTCAGGTTTGGGAGTAGTTGATGATGGGAAAGAAAAATTCATGTACCTACTGTGTTTATTTTAGTAGAACAGTCGGATCGAGTCTCTTGTGGTCTGTGCTGAATGGGTGGCATTGAAGGAGACTTTTTAACTTTTTAACGATTTTGCAGTGGATTTTATTACATTATAATATGCTCAAATAAAGTGCCAAACCGCAAACTGATTGAATTTTTTCTTTCCTCGCTATCTGTGTCTGAAAAAAAACTTTTATTTTTATCTGTCACAGTAGGCTAACCCCTTAATCTAATAATAAAACTAACCAAATCTATGTCTAACTTACAAGTATTCATAAATTGCAACCTAAATTGGAATGAAAAGTAGATGAAAGTAAAACTCTACGATTACCTAGAATTACAATCAGAATTACAGATGGCAGTCCAACGAACCCAGGACCACAGAATTCTGCCAACAGAAAGGCCCCGAGGAACCTTCCCTCCAGAAGCAATTACACCTCTAAAGGGTCGAGCCACGCGATCCACGCTGACCACGCGTGCTAAATCGAACGATTCGCAAGAACGCGTGTAATACGCGGCTCGCGTGCTATGCTGGATACGTTCGATTCAGAAGAATCCTGTACCCTAACACCTTGGCGTAGCAAGCGTTGCAACAGATACAAATGAACGGCAAGCAAATCCCTGCATCCACCACGGGAAATAATAGTTCCCGCCATAACCATTGGCTCGCCTGTAACCGGTATTTAGAGGCATTCCGTGCCTGTCCCGCGATACACTCATAAAGCTGGCATGCCTCGAATTATCTCCTCTGTGGAAAAAAGAAGATCGAACAATGCTGCAGTAATATTAGCTGGGATCGCCGGTGATTGCACACGTGCGCGACTTTTACCGTGCAGGAATATGTTGTTACGAATTACAGGAAATTAACGCGCTGGGTACTCTTCTCCTCGTCCTCCCCTTCCATCCTGCTACCCTCCACCCTTTGGGCACCATCCCTGTATTTCGTAGCTTCGCGTAAATAGCTTTTACTTATGCCTCGTTGCCACCTGATTTCCTTACTCGGTCAAAGGAAAGCGTGTGAAAAAGGGTCAATTTTCATGAATTTTTTCCTTCCAAAATAAACATTCTACAGCGCCGGACAAAAGTATTGGGACACCCCTTAAAACAGAATAACTTTTTGGTAAAATTGGACCAAACGGGTGGAGTTTTTTTTTGGAAAAGGTAGAAGGATTATTTTACTAGGTGACGTGTTCCGACGTTTTGAAAAAAAATACAATTGGTCGGAATAGTGAAGAAAATAGTGGAGGCCACCATTTCAAGGAGGTCTCTTTTTTTATCCGAGCCTGTAATGAAAATTTAAAAATCCCGTTTGTAGTTTTAAGAAAATTGTACACATGCTGAAAATTTCATCGAAGTCGGTTGATGTAGAAACAAGCGACAGGCATCGAAATATGTAAAATCTTTGGATTTATTATAGTTATAGGCCGAAAACTGTGATTTCCACTACTTCTGTTTGTAGCTCATAGTTATGTTAATAAAATTGATGTTTGTGGATCATTTTTTCTTCATTTTACCTCCCTAATCACATCCTTTGAGAAGGTCAGTATATATTCCCCATATCTTAATAGGTATATAAAGCAGATAGCTTCTATATGGTTGTGTGTTTGTCTGTGGCCTAAAAACTTTCGAACGATAAACTGTGGGATCACGAAATGTGCCTCAGCTGAGTATGCCTGACTATATAATCCAGATGAATGTGACCATTTTTATAAAAAAAATACATTTTTTTATAAAATCAAAATCTAAATTTGGAGCGAAGCCGAGTAGTAAAACTAGACAATCATGAGTCACGAAAGTGGCTCCTGTGAAAAGCCCCCAAATTTCCACAATAATTGAGGTCATTGCAGCAAGAAGGGTCTACAGCTCCCTCTTTACCAACTTCGAGTACCTAAATTAGAGAAAACTGTTTATAAAATGATTGCTTTAACATAACATTAAAAAGAGATCAGTAATTGAAAAATATATATTTTCACACAATAAGTAGTAGTTATTGATTTGATAATTTTTCATTTCTATTTTTGCGAATTTTTCACATCTGGAGCATTCGTATTGCACAAAACAGTAATGGGTGTAGATTCAAAATTTGCAATAAATCGCTTCAAACGGTGTAGAATATTTTTTTCATGTATTACATATCATAACTCAAAAACTATCAAAAATGGAGGTGCACCCCTCTTCCTGCAAGATCCTCAACTAGAACTGTCCTCAGTTGAACGAGGTTTGAGACAAGACCACCCAGTGGGGGAGACCGGGGCAAAGTGAGATGAAAAAATTTTGAAGTCGAATAAAATTTTACCCTTTCAATAAAAATGTGTGGAAATAGATTAAAATATAATTTGAACATTACTGTTGATAAATGACGAATAGCAATACTTAAAATAAACTTAAAGTATATTAAAATTCAACTTGAAAAGAAAATGCCCAAACTGACCACTTTACCTCATATATGGGGTAAAGTGAACTACTATCCGGGAAAAGTGAGGTGCAACAAAATAAGAACTTTAATTAAGGATATAGATAAATATTAACCCCTTGCGCTGGAATGACGTGTGTAGCACGGCAGCTTCTGGCTTTTTTTGCACCGTGGTTGTCAAAAACTGTGGCAGATTTTTCATTTTTTGAGGTTAGATTCTGTTCCATCGCGCCGCGTGGTTTTCTAGCCAGCTTACAGGTTAGGATATTGCGCACATCGCTTGCGCATTGGTTCTTAGCAGCCATTTGCAGCTCAGTTTACTCCGGTCACTTTACCCCGAATGTGTACTCAGTAGAAAATTAATTATTTAATAATGTTAGGATTAACGTTTTCTCAAACGTGTGTACATGTATGTTTATAAGCTTGCTATAAACACGCAGAAAAAATTTGGAGTTAAAATAACACATTTAAGACTCCTTTATCCAAAAAGCTAAATTGAAAAGAAAACCAATTGGAAGTCTCTAAAACTTCATTTTTAATTTTTTAAATGAATTTCCATTTTTCGATATCTGAATGTACATAATTATCATTGTGGTATTACACACATTTACTACGTCACCAAAATTTGTAAATATATTCTATTGTTAAAGAATAAATTAAGAAAACTCATTTTACCCAGTGTTGTATAAAGCTCGAGTCTTCAAAGCTTTAAACCTTAACCTTAAAGACTCAGCCTTTAAGCCTAATATCATATGAAGCTCGAGGTTCAAGCTTGAGGCCCAAGCCTCGAAGCTGGAGGCTCTTGTGTTTAATAGTAATGAAGTTAACTCCAAGTCCTTGATATTATATATATCTTATTTTGTGCAACCACTATTGTAAAACGTTAAACTTAAACACATAGAAAGATACTTTTTGATGGTTCCACCAATTGGTTGGATCCGTGTTTTAATAATACAATAAAAGTACAAAACTATACAATAGTATTCTTTTGTAATTGTAATCATTTGTAACAAAACTCTTTGATAAAATTATGATAAAACACAAAAACAACAACACAATCACTATAATATAAATTTCAGTATATTATCTGGTCTTCTTATAACTTTTATAGTGTTCCTGCTCACTACACTCTTGGTTCGAACGTTTCTCAACATAAAACTAATTGATCATTGTCGTACAACATCAGTGTACCGACTGAGCTAACGGAGCAGATCATAAAGGCGATTTAAGATTTAACCAATTTTGTTTCAATCGTCAAGGAAACAGAACTAACCGAAGTACATAACCTAAGGAATAAAAACATGCAAAA
Source organism: Andrena camellia (assembly GCA_029448645.1). Classification (NCBI taxonomy): domain Eukaryota; kingdom Metazoa; phylum Arthropoda; class Insecta; order Hymenoptera; family Andrenidae; genus Andrena; species Andrena camellia. The sequence goes on along the minus strand of CM055678.1, from coordinate 31,150,019 downwards.
AAATTGATTATTTTACCTTGAAAAGGATAATACCTTCTTAAGGATTTCGAGGATTCAGCTTTAAAGCTTCAGCCGTAAGGGGGAATAACACAATATTTTGTAATAAAGGAAAGTTTCACACATTGCTTAAAATATATCCTATCAGTAATAGTTTAACGAAGTTTGGGCGTCAGAGAAATAATTCACAAAAAACCCACTTTTCTGGACCTAACTATATTATTCTGCCTTAAAGCTTTAAAAGCTTGAGTTTTATATAATATTGCAGTGTAAGACTTAGAACTTCTACTGTCTACATTAAATTTTAAGTGAAGGCTTCCAAAACTCGAGCTTTGTACATCACTTCACTACATACAATTTATACGACTCGAGCCTTCGATCTTGAAGACTCGAGCTTTAAAGGCTCTAGCTCTCACGGCTACAAGGTTCCAGCCTTAAGGGTTCGAGCCTTTAGGGTTTGAATTGCGACTCGAGCTCTTGAAGCTCATGGCTCGAAGCTCATTTTTACAACACTATTTTATCCCGAGGTTCACTTTGCCCCGGTCTCTCCTACTTGTTACCGTTCAGTCAACTTTGGTCAAAACGAGAAACAATTCGAGGTGGTGATCGATCGAAGATCTGAGGCCGCGCGCATGGACATGCATGGTCAGATGCGCGCTTGATGCATCATCGCACCATTGCACAATTTACCGCGATGCTCGGAGCCCAAGATGGCGTGAACATGGTTGAGAGAGAAATTGAAAGTTTAATATGTATGAATGGCTAAGGGGAGCAAGGCAACTCTGTGCGTACTGCCAACATTGTGATTTGCGATTCTGCAGGGTGTTTCTTAACATGTGTGGGAAGTATAATATGTATAATGAGTTCTGTGCTTCTGACCGTGAGTCACTTCGTGTTGAGTCTATATAACAAGTGTTTCTTTAACTTCGCAGAAATTGCTGAAACTACCATTGCCAGCTTTAAAAATTTTTAAAGGCGATTTGTTACAAATCGTAAAGCTGATAGTTGATTTAAATTAAGTTCAATTAAGTGAATGTGTAAATAAATTAGTTTCGGCTCAACAATACCCTGGAAAACTTCTAAATTGGTTCTGTGGTTAAAATTTAAATAAATAAGTAGGTACATCAGATGGCAATGAAAATTTTTGAACCCCAAGGAGCTTTGAAGGTTAAGGGGGAGAAACAGGAAATGTCACAAACCAGCGTTATCGAGAAAATGATATAAGTTTTATTACTTTAGTCCATCAGTAAAGAAACAAGGATCAATGATATTAATTTTCTTATATAATAGTCTTCTTAAGTAATTCCTTGTTTTACCTTGACGACAGAAGCTTACGCTTAGGCAAATAGTGGGGACATTCCGCATTTTGTTTCAACGCAGAATCAAAACTCTTTTGGTCCAAAACAGTTCCTGGTTGTACAAATAACGTTATCTTATGGAGGTATTTGAACTTTACAAGCCTTTGTGATTCGACAGTTCCGTAATCCCAGTTACCACCAACAAAATATGCTTTAAATAGCAAAATCACGAAATTGTACATTCCCAGTTTTTCCCCTTACCCTTCAACGAAAGCCTGGATATTTACGACCTCTGGTGGTTGAACAGAAAACAAGGTAGATCGGTCTTTGATAGTATCGATCAGAAGAGAGCAACCCCTAGATCCTAGATCATCTTGATTAATCCCAATCCCTTTCTGAGGTTTAAACTATAACAGCATATGAATTAATAATCATGTTCAAGCACAGAGAACTGGGCATTCTAAAAAACAGCGAAACTGGTCTTATTTTAAATTTTTTTTATATTTACGCTGGGCCTTGAAAATTGACAGAAATGCAATCTGAGGCTCACGATAACGTATCCCCTGTTATTTAGTAGCTCCGAGCACGCCTTTTAAGCAGATACATTAGTGGGGTTGCACGATGTTTCTTCTGGAAGCATCGATCTTCGTCCTGCTGAGTAGATCGTAAATGAAAAGGATTAATTGCGTCGCTCTTACGCGTGTCGATATGTCGAGACCAAATTGCAGCCTACGCAGGTTCAGCACACGTGCCATTTCTCATGATGGCTATTTCGAGAGTACACACTAAATTTTACTGTCAGCCAGGTAGTACATCGCGTGTAATTTGCCGGGTGACTCGAAGCGGACTTCTTTTAAAAGTGAAGATTGATTAGCGAATGCTCTAACTATCCAAACATCATCGTGTGGATAATCGAGTCAGAGAACTGAGAAATACAAAAGAACATCGGGAAGTTTCTTCTGCAACTGAGCAATTCAATCATGAATAGATTATGGACTGCAAAGTGATTTTTCTGTGCATGTCTTGACAGCCTGTCCTAAAAGAGAGGGAAAGTCATTCCACTCGAAATTAATCAGTCTTTTGCACTGATGCCATGAATTTAGATGAAACTTAAATATGATGTACTGGAGGTTTAAGTCATTATTTTGATGTTTTCAAGTTTGTTTAAAAAGTACAGGACGTCGATTTCCAACGTTTACCTATTTTTGTGAGAATATCGGATTTTTAGCACTTCCGGTGTTGGATTTCGACGAAATTGAAATATAATGCAGTCCCCTGGAAATTGGAGAGGGTTTAAGTCATCACTTTGCTGATTTCGAATTTGTTAAAAAAGTATAGGACGTTGAATGCAATTTTGCCTATTTTTGAGAAAAATACAGGATTTTTGCATTTTACGTGCTGGATTTTAATCAAATTGAAATATGATATAATTAGTGAAAAATTAGGAGAGGTCTAAATCATCGTTTTGCTGGTCTCGAATTTGTTTAAGGAATACAGAACTCGGAAGTTTGCCATTTCTCCTTATTTTCGCGAATATAGGCTCCATAAATAAATTGTTACTTCCTAAACTATCAATCGTAGGATTCTTCTTCCTCGGTTTTAACCGAGAAGGATTAAGACTCTCGAGTCTTTCAAGGATGGAGTGCTCCACTTTGCGCTTCTTCAGTTTCTATCTCCCAATTTTGTATCCTGTGAATTATCGAAGCTGTATCATGTCTATCAAACTACTGCCTCGCTTTTAGCCTTCTACATCCTATTTGGTTCTTGATATTATCCTCCATTACGAATTGCATTAGAATTTCCTTTTTTCAAATATACATTTATCTGTACTGCCTTCCCTTTCTTTATATGTTTTTTCTTAAAATGTACGTAGTTCTGTCATAATCAGATTCTATAGTTAGCTATTCTAACGATGCTGAAGACTTAACCTCAAACCTGCTAACTTCCAGAATCCTCCATTTTAGTTTGCCTGTACATCTCTGAAAATATATTATTGAAAGCAATTGAAGAATCTCTATAATATTATATTTTATATTTTATTTTCTTATATTTTAGCTCTAAAGCACTGGATACTCAACAAATTCCTAAATAAGTTTGAGCTCTTAAACAACAGTAAATACACTTCTCAGAATTGCTGTTAAAGTCTCATCCACAATTTTACAAATCTATTTTACAAACCTGAGCTGAACGAAGTTTCCTGCACAGGTGAAAATGAAAAGGGAAATCGTTTTCGACTTTCAGTTTCTGCATCACTTCTTTAATAACACTTATTATTCTCAACCAACGGTCATATGTGTATCAAAAATAAAAGAAAACGTATCCTCGTGATCCTTTCCTTTCAATTTTACGAAGATTTCACCTTAATGAAGGTTCGTGCGAAGTCTCGATGCAACATTGCAGCGGTGAGGGAAGCTACGGCGTGAATTACAGTTGCACCTGGAGTGCAAGCGTACTCAGCCTTGGATTAACTCACGCACCCGGTCACGACTACGTTTATTTCTACGTGGCAAAGTGAAGCACGACGATAAGATGCAACCGAGGCACTCAGGAGAGCTGCACGACATTTGGGTCACAGATTATGGGGAATACTTCGTACACAGCGATTCTTGCACGAGCATCCATCTTCTGAATACAAGCTACGTTGTCGAAACATTTTTCATTAAAGAAATGTTCCAAAATCATCTGAACAGATTTCGCAACTTTAACGTTTACTGATGACAGCTGGCTACAGTAGAAATTTCAATGACCTAGAACTCTTGGGATATTTCAAGTTGAAATTTTCAACTGTTTTGAATTAAACTTAAAAGTTTTCGGGTATCCGTAAATCAGAAAACTTTTAAGTTGTGATTTTCCAGCGTGATCAGATGTAAGAGTTTTTAAGCACGAAAATCGGCTCTCGAATTCGGGTCCCATAATTTCGGGTACCCACACACTCCTACTTGTTGCCCAAAATAAGAATTCTTATATTGTACACTACCGCAAAATATCATCCAACGACCCAAAGTCAGGACTCGATCTAGCTGTTCCGTCGCTCTAGGCAAAAATGATTTTTGCTGCACTTTATATTTAATTACAAACAATTATTATAAAATATAATTTTTCACAGTGAGTGAAATTTTTTGTGGGTGTTTGTAGGTAGGGATGATACTAAATTCAAATATGTATTACTTAGTCTTTTTAAGAGTTTCACTGTTTGATTGGTTTTTAATTTTCTTTTCCTATCAATTTTGCCGTCCCCAAATTTGCCGCCCCGGGCAGTTGCCCTGCTTGCCCTGTCCAATGTATTGAAATCAGTCGAACCTGGAACTTACACAGTCGCTTTCCCTGCGCTGCCTCATCGATCGTCGTAATCGCTGTTAGCGTGACCAGTGCCCGCTGAGATGTGAATTGTCACGTTAATAGGAACGCCCGTGTTGCAGAATTCTGATTCCTGCCCATGGGGCGGAGCACCGTAGCCCCGGCTCGCTCATCTCATCCAAAAAAGAAACCGGGCGAAACGCGAAAGCGACTTATCACCGGCGTCGAAACCAGCGCGATAAAGCGCCGCCCACTTCAGACGGGGTGCGCGCTACGCGGGGACAGCAGAAACCAAAAGTGGCCTGGGGAGACCGGGGTAAAGTGAACCTCGGGGTAAAAAGAGCTTTCTTAATTTATTCTTTAACAATAGAATATATTTACAAATTTTAGTGACGTAATAAATGTGTGTAATACCACAATGATAATTATGCACATTCAGATATCGAAAAATGGGAATTCATTTAAAAAATTAAAAATGAAGTTTTAGAGACTTTCAATTGGTTTTCTTTTCAATTTAGCTTTTTGAATAAATGAGTCATAAATGTGTTATTTTAACTCCAATTTTTTTCTGCGTGTTTAAAAGAAGCTTATAAATATACATGTACACGCTTTTGAGAAAATATTAATCCTAACATTAAATAATTCAGTTTCCACGATGAGTACATATTCGGGGTAAAGTGACCGGGGTAAACTGAGTTGCAAATGGATGCAAAGAACAGATACGCAAATGGTATGCGCAATATCCTAACCTGTCAACTGGCTGAAGAGAAACTAACCTCAAAAAGGTGAAAAATCTGCCACAGTTTTTGACAACCATGGTGCAAAAAAGCCAGAAGCTGCTGTACTACACACGTCATTCCAGCGCAAGGGGTTAATAATTACTTATATGGTTAATTAAAGTTCTTAATTTGTTGTAGCTCACTTTATCCCATACTCTTGCATCATTCCGTTCAAGTTGAATTTTAATATACCTACTCTAAGTTTATTTTAAGCATTGCTATTCGTCATTTATCAATAGCAATGTTTAAATTATATTATGAATCTATTTCCACACATTTTTATTAAAAGGGAATAATTTTATTCGCCTTTAAACTTTTTTGGGCTCACTTTACCCCGGTCTTCCCTGCACCGTCAAATGACTCATGCATTCGGTATGTCGTCTCCGTACATCTGCAAAAGCGTCTACGAAGGCCAACGTAAATTTCCCTTTCGACGTTTACTCGTTGCAAAGCGTTAATTTCTGCGGGTTACCGCGGTCCGTCGTGACAGCACGCCCTTAAACGGCGAGCAGCCTAGCCGCGGCGGTTTCGCCCGGCCTCGTGTTTGCATTGTTAAATATTACTAATAATCGGGCCTGGGGGGGTGCGGCGTGACCGTAGCTTGCGCAATTTACGAGCTAGAAATAAATACATCGCATCGCCTGCAGCCTTGGACTAACGAAGTTGTAGCCGATGCCCCGTGAACCAGTACGCAATCGTAAAAACGGGGACCACCGGGGGCCTCCACTTCTTGCACCCGTTTCGCCAATTCCCGAGAGCTATTTTCCGATTTTGTGTTATAAATCGTGAACTGTAAGAGAGAGAAAAAGTTCCAAGACAAAAGTTACTTCTTTTAATTAGATTTATCATTTGGGAAAAAAATTATTTTAAAGTTCACGAGTTATAACACAAAATCGGAAAATAACGGGATATTCATGGTTCAATTACACCCCCTTAGAGTGAATTTGGGCAGCAAACAAAAATTGCGTTGTAATCAGGGGGAAATTACCTACATATTCACAAAATTTCAGAATTTTTTTAATTTCCGGGTTCGGGATGTTCCCTTGTAAGCGAATTTTTTGGCCATTTTACACGAGACAGTTTTGTGGCAAGTAACTGGTATTTCAGATGTGATTCAGGACGCCAAAAACACCCCTATTTTGTATCATTGGCGCCGCAACAAAGCGAACAAAAGGATTGCGTTCACCCACACTGACTATGTAACAAATAGGGAAAAATTTAAATTTTCAACACCCATCCCAGTCAGAGACCTTAACGATTTTCACCGCCTCAATTTTAAAAAGTACTGGTGTCTGAACGCTACGAGCACATATATTTTTTTACGAGCATTAGCGCTCTAATTATTCCAGTGACCGATTATCAGCATGATGGGAGACCGACCTCCCTTGTACATACAATCCATCTCTCTTCGTTTCTCCCCCCCCCCCCTATTGTACATTACCACCTCCCTCCCCCCTTCCTTAGCCAGTAAGTTAGTTTATTTATCTTTTTTTCTAGTTAATTGAGTAACCAAGATTGTCTCACGAGTTTTTCGCCTGCCTCTCGGCTAGGTACTTTTCCCCAAGAAATAGGCCACAACCGATGTAACTAAGACCGTATACCCTACCGGTATCTCCATACCATAACGTTTTTTTTACCCTCATCACATCAGCCTTACTGTTTAGCTGAAAGTCTCGTGGCGTCCGAGCAATCAGCCAAGTACACCCATTATGGTTTAGCTTGTTTTCTGTATGTTTTTGGGAGCCATCAATTTTTGTAAATGGTCATTTCTATTGCCAATAAACATTTTCAAAAAAGAAAGAAGGTAGGACACAGAGGACCCGTCAATCTTGGATTCGAATCCCCATCGCCCGAGGATGTTTTTTTTCGCCTATAAAAGTCAGGATTATTCTGTAAGCTTTAACTGTTTTAGGTTTACACTACAAAGTGATTTTTATTCGCATCTAAAGAATCATGTTTCTGCATTAGAAATACGTTTGAAGAAGTTTCAAATGGCTACATTTACTTGACACGCGCAAGCGTTTTCTAATTTACTAAATTGGCAGCACTGTTGCGATCGTTTCTCGCAAAATGCGTGCCACGCCGGTGACTTTGTTGCAACACAAGGTCAGTTGTGTCTCTTCTAACACGGGGAGCGTCTAAATGCCGTGAAGCCGCGTCAACCACGACGCAATCAGTCTTAAGTGTGCAAATGCGGCGTGCAAATAAACGCAAACTGGAACGGCAATTATTTACGTAAGCATTGGGATCGTGGGATCTCGTTACGCGACGCGTCGTTAGCCGCAGGATCGATATTCCGATCTGAAGGATCACAACTGAACATCCTTGAAACCCCGTGGCTTGGACTTTATGAAGCTGAATCGACAAGCAGTTCTTGCAGAGGAGAAAACTTCTGACGATTCGAGAAATTCAAATTTTAAACTAAAGGTACTTGATAAACATTATTATTGCACAACGTACTCTTATAGAAGTCACATTCCTGTGAACAAAGGTGCAATATGCTGGGAGCCAGTGTTTCGAGACTTTCTCTAGACCTTATATAAATTGCGTGATCTCTTTCAAATGATAATAATTTGTTAGCATTTCATATAGAACTTATATATCAAATTAACAATTCTCTCTTACCAATTAAAATTGCATGTCCAGTATTAGTGCCGAGTGGAAATAATAATAGTCACGAATTGAGGGTACAAATATTTTCCCTCGCATTCCTGCTATATTTTATTCAACATACTCGAGGCAATTAATTTGTTTCGCGTGCAGGATTATTGACGGAATACTTTGGCAAGTAACTGCACGGTGTATCCAGCGACATAGAAGAGCAAAGGCGCTGACCTTCAGAAGGTCATCCGTCATGCAGCGATGGGCGATACGCTTCCGTGTGCCAGCAATGGCAGCTCCACGCTCTCGTCGAGGAATATATTGACCCGCGGGTGAATAAAATCATTATTTCTTGGGTGTTTGACGGGCGGTTACTTGATAGAAGCAATTAAGCTGCGAAATTAATTCGAGATGGAATGTTTCGGGTGAATTTATAATTTGCCGCGTTCTAGACGATAGTGTGCGTCGCTCGGACGCGACGGGCGCGATGAAATGCGGGAAATATGAATTTCCCGTGGGGGGATGTCACGCGACGAGCTACAACCTTGAAATTGAAGAACGTTGCAGCGCTTTTAGTGGTATCGAGTGACAAGTGTTCGTTTTGCCTTTGCTTATTTAACCTTACGTAATGTGTTGGAGAATGCGATTGGAAGCGGAAGATTCTCTTCGAGGAAGAGATCAGACATGAGGTAAAACCAGTGGTTCTTATCTTTCTCGGGAACCGACTTTCATTTAATTGTAAAGCTTGGTTAACTTGTTAGTGTGGAGTATTGTTATACTCTATAATACTTATAGTAAATTAATTGAAAATTCTTTACCGCTTTCCTTGATGAATGACAAATATGCTAGGTATTTATAATTCAAGTATACTCGATGGTATTGACATCTCATTAGAAATGATTCTTTTAGTACCTAGACATTTGAGAATTAGTCTGTTAATTTTATAGAAACAATATTGTAAAGTAGGTATTTGGGACCAAGTATTAACCTGCTTTATATATACAGCAGGTTAATTTATACTTGTTAGTAACTTGGTAGCAAAAGTAGTTTAATTGTACTATAATATTAGTGCTATTTATCATATTGGCATTACTGGTTCTGTGAACGGGATTCTTTGATTCTATACAACTTATCGCTGGGTTAGTGCACAAACATTGTATGTCCACTTTTAGCGTTTTCGAGAAAAACAGGTTTAAACGTGCAAATGTGCATAAGTTTTAAGGACACAGTGAACAAAAATATCATTTTTGACCATGGGCGTCCGGAGGGGGGTGCAAAAGGGGCAGTTGCCCCCCCCCCCGGCTTTTGAGAAAAAATCGCTTCTTTTTCAAAACTGATCTTTATTAAGTTTATACTAAAAACGTGAAAAATTTTAAATTTCGGTTTCAAATTTTTAATTAAATTGACACTATAAAATGGGTTAAAAAAGCAAGAGGGGTATATTTTTCTTTACCATCATCCCAAATTTGCCCCCGCCCCCCTGGAAAAAAGTCTCCGGACGCCCTTGTTTATGTGATTTCACTGCACAAATTTTGTGAATATAACGATAATTCGAGGTTTTCCAAAGAATTTAGTATTGTGGCATTACTATTAGAAGCCTGGCAACCAAAAACCTCTCTCAGATTTCTTTATATCCCTCTCCCTCTTTTGAAATCCTCCTACAAAACTCACTACAGTATATCCCCGTTATGAGCCCGACGAACGAGGCTTGCGGCGAGCTCATAGTGGGTTGCCTACATGATTCTCTCTTTCGTACCCGACGGCAACTTCGTGTCGACTCTTTCGTTTCCTCTCGCTCGTTGTCGGTTTCTCTCACTCTCGCCCGCAGGCTTCCAAGAAATGGTGGGGATAGTCGGCGGGCATACAACGGATGGTAGAAACGGCCTTATAACGAGTGCGTATTGTACTGCTAGTTGTACCTACAGTTCCTTACAGGTGCGGATTTGGCGCACCTAGGCTAAAGTGAAATATCATCAAATATTTTAATTTAAAAGAGTTGAGATAATTTTAAAATTAATTTAATATGACAACTCACATATGTGTTACTGCTAATTTGCTAGATTAAAAAAAGTGGATTGTTTTTAAAGTTGTCTCAAGTCTCTGTGTGTAAACCTTTTTCAATTTCTCTCGCCCAAAATTTGTAGCCTACTTAGCCCATATACAAATCCGCGCCTCGTTCCTTATAAAATTCAGTATTTCTATCAATCCCCTTTTAAACTTTCTTTTAACCACCATCGTATCTATAATCCAGTCGCCTACTGGTGACATTTAAATATTTATAAAAATGGCACATCTAAAAGTTTTTAGGAAATAAACGCTTTGGAAGCTTCGAAGATTTTTTTTCAACTGCTGAACTCGATTATTATGGAATTTTCGCGGAGGTTGAGGATCACTGAGTTAAGGCTAGTTCACGCGCGTACGTGGCGGGAGTACACGCGTGTACTCGCGTACTCGACTCGTGAGTGGTGTACAAACTTGAGGAATACGCACGGCATGTTTGATGACACTCGTCCCTTTGAGCCGCGGCGGGACAACCAACAGGCTGCCTCGTCGTTCAGGATGTCACGTAACTTAACACACTTTGATAACCTCCGTATTAACACGTTCAGCCGGACGTGAAACGTCGATGATTAACACCGCTTCTTGTCAGTTCGCGCCGCTCCGAGATTATAGATTCACGGAAACTTTCACTTAAACGTCTCGGCGAACATGACGCGAGCGAAACACGGTGACTACGCACTACGATCGTCAGGGCGACCGATGCGCACCGTGACTAATTAGCGATGGCGTCGAAATGTTCAAGTCAATTTAAAAATTGACAGCTTTTAGTAATTATTATTATTATTACGACTTTATTACTCCTTAAATGGAAGATATAGTACATATAGAGATAGTAAAATTAGAGTAAAAGCGAGGCAGCAGTAGGAGCTGTTAATAATCCCAACCTTAAGGACATAAAACTAAGAATTAAATAAAATAATATTAATATGTTCGAAATCTTAAATATACCACGTTAATCAATTATTCGGAGAGAAAATTCTAAGAATTTATACTTTAATGATCATTACATTTGATAAAGTTTTAAATTGTAATTTAAAATTTTTATATGGAAAATAGAAAGTTGAAAGTAAAATTAAATTTCGAAGAAGATTAAAGACTATACATTCTTGACTAGAAATTTAAAAAAATTCACATAAAATTGTTAGGGTATACAGAAGGGACTTTTGATCACAAGAGAAGTAACTAACGATTGAAGAATAAAATTATTAATGTAGATATTCGGCGTTTGGGAACAAGCCTATGATGCGATTTAGCACACAGGTGGCGCCCCGTTGGTTTCAGTATTTGTATGTAGAGTTTGGAAAAGAGTAGCATCGAAGAGTCGGCGCACAGTGGAACGAACTGCATTCTTTTGTGACAAAATCGTAGAACTTTTGATAGAAATAAGATAGAGGGATGAATCTTTTTGAAGGTTAAAGCTGTTGCAGAATAAGAGACAAATATTGAAAAAGTATGACAAACAATTTTTGACCTTGAAAATGTATGTCAAATGATTCTGAAGGGCAAAAAAATTCTGCGACCAGATTTGAATTCATCGCGTCAAAATCTACAGGAAATGATGTATAACAAGTCAAGGAAAAACTTCAACCACACATTATAACGAAAAAACCGCAATTCTTTTTGAGAATGTCAACTTTGACATAGATTTTCAAGGTAAAAAATTGTTTGTCATACTTTTTCAATATTTTTCCCTTATTCTGCAACATCTTAGCTTTAACCTCCAAAAAGATTCATCCCTCTATCACATTTTTATCAAAAGTTCCACGGTTTTGACACAATAGAGTACAGTTTGTTCCACTGTGCAGCATTGGGGGAAGTGCCCCTACAGCACACTTTGTTGCAGGAACGTTGCAGAACGAGTATTGTACCGCAGTATGTGCGCAATATTCCCGAAACATTGTACAAACGTGACCATTGCAATATTGCACGGCAATGTGTGCGCAATATTCCAGGAACATTGCACAAACGTGTCCATTGCAATATTCCACGGCAATGTTTCCACAATGTTGCAGTAAAATTGCAATGCAACCTGCAACCAAACGGTAACATTGCAATGTGTAGCAACGGTTCTGCAACGTTCCTGCAACAAAGTGTGCTGTAGGGGTGGTAACGCGGCTACCTAGTACGCAGAGGAACCCGCGGGTCCTGGGTTCGAGTCCAATCGCCCGAGGTTCCTTTTTTTCGCTTGCATTAAATTAATTGTAGATGGCAGAGAAAGTTCTAAGCTTTCTTAATAACAAAAACACAGTTCATTGAATGGTAAAACGTAAACACACGATCAAACACAATGTTGAATATAATCCTCCTTCAAGCGTTCCCACACAATTGAATTCCTCCTCATCTATTTACTTCTTTCCACAATAAATATTAACTCAACGACCACTTAACATTACAATAACCCTACAGCTTTACATCAGCTCCTACAAAATAAATAATCACACAAAGAAGCCACAACCCACATTATTTTACACCCAACGATCCAACACCTGCCAGAAAACAGCAACACTGTGCCAAACAAAGCGAAATCACCAAACAATCAATGAATCCCCCCCGATGTTCACTAAAGATAACGTCATCGACGAAGTATTTCGCAACGAGTTCTCTCGTTAAAACAAGAATGAAAAACTAGAAAAAAAGGGAAACATTCCCACCAGGGTGTGACTCGATTCAAAGACAGACAATCACGTCTGCGTATTCTTAGCACAATGCCAGCCTCGATTCGTGGCGAAGTACAATGAAGCATAATTCAAAACGAAGATCCGCGGGGTAGGAGCGACGGTGTTCTCTTCAATCCCTGACCCACGACAACAACGGCCAGAGAGAAGCGTATTAATAGGACGACGCGTCGCACACAATGAACGTCGTCGCTCCTCGCCGCTGTAATCAGCGTCGCTAGTATCCAATAATCATTCCGCGAACGGCAATTACGGGGACAATGACGGTCGCGTAACAATTTCGCGGCTAAACACAGCCATCAATATTCCTCGCGTTCCAGAGTAATTAGCTGGTGTCGAGAGGTGGGACTCGAAAGCGCTCCGTGTGTGGAAACACGTGTGACTTTTTATTGGCTCTCTGATGAAAGGGGCGAGCGGCCCGCGTACATGTACAGGGCGTTGCGTAACAGGCGGGCATAAGTCGGGGGATGAATTGGACGCGCATAGGGTTTGTCGGTTTTTAAAAACTGGGGTTAAAAACTGTCTTTTTTTTATAAATTTGTAAAATTCGAAAACTGGTTTTTAAATTTAAAAACCCGGTTTTATATACTAAAAGTAATATGCAAAAATGAATTAATTATTTAATTCAAAACTTTAACATTTTCACTTGAAATAGCCTCGGACACAAGCACATTGTAGTAGGTAACAATTTACTGTAAAACTAATCTTCATGAGTTCATATTTTCTGAAGAAAAATACTAAATGAAATAAAGATTTATAATTTATATTTTTTTACGGATTTTAGTTATTTTAAGTTTTTTTCATTTGGTTTTATATGCAGCGTATTTTATTGTGTTATATTTTTGTAGATTCAGAAATATTACCTAAATGAACTCAAAAATTGTATGGATTTATACGATTTTTTTTTATTTTGCTTTGTATAGAGTTTATTTTATTTTGTTAATTTTTGTAATTCCATAAATATGAAAAAAAATGAAATTTTTTCAAATAAGTACAAACATGTCTTTACTATTTTTATTATATTTTTTTGTGAAAATTCAAAAACCGGTTTTTTGAGAATAGTGGAATTTGAAAACTAGGGTTTTCGAAATTAGGATTTTTGTATAAATCCTAGACGCGGAGGAATGATGGCAAAAATGTTCTATTATCGTTTTTAAATTAATAGCAGTTTTTACTTTTACGTGACAAAATCAGTTAGGCTGACTGACTAAAACGTAATAACTAAATGATTGGTTAGAGATCAGGAGTGTATTCACAATTTGACGACCACACCTTTTGGAATAAACCACCTTTTCCAAATTTCTCAACTATTCATTAGTTTTTGAAAACCATCAGAGCATCATATTCTAAATAGAATTGTAAATCTTTGAACGCTATAGTTTTATTGACAATAAATATGAATTCTTAGGCTCGCGAAAAATAATAAATTATGAAAATGGGTTTTGAAAAGTAGCCCTTTGAATTGTACGCCTTTCTGATTTCTGAGCGCTCGACTCTGCGGGGAAAGTTTTGTACAAAGTGTAGAAAGCGAACTTCTTGCCTTTCTTATTTTCAAAGTGAACAATTGGAGCTGCAGCACAAAAGAATTCAATTTTGAGCGCGAAGTCCATTATTAGAATTGCTAAGGTTGAAGTTATGTGTGTATTGAAGGGAGTGGCAAAAATACGAGTTATAGTTCTGCTCGCTGCTGTGGAACTCGAATTCTAGAAGCTAACAGCGATCATTAGACTGGGATCTCGCATCGATCAAAGCTAATACACCGGAGAAACAGTAACACAGTTCGCGCGGCGTTGTGCAACGATCAATTGCATTGCAATATTGCCTACACGTCTATACGCAGCTGCCTGTTTTTCCGAGAAACGGACACCTCCGTTGCATATATCGCAAGGGAACCTTGCATCGCAACGCTCCAAGGTATCGGTGACATCATGAATATTAATACATAATAATCTGCTAACGGTACTTGCCTGTGTGATCAATCAGCCTCTGATAGGATGCATCGACGCATTGCTGCTCACCTAAATACTGCGTAAGTGGAGTCCAATGGGAACTTCAGAGTTCATGAGTGCTGAGATTAATTTTCATAATAGGCACACTTTAGTATTTTTATCCTTCTGTGATTATTATTTATTAATAGCGACTTATTATTTTTAACTTAGTAGCTTATGATTAAAAGAATTTTACATCGTCCTCAGTAATTTGGAGACTTGAAGGTGCCTTTTTATTTTAAATTAGAAGACTTAAGGGGGGATTCTCGTGTAACGGCCACCGAAATTTAGATTTTTTTTTAAAAAACACTGTTGTTAATATTGCATTAAACTCTTTTGAGATATAAGGAGACATCTTTAAACTTGCAGAAAATATTTTTTTTATGTCGATCCTTCTTAGTATTTATTAATTATTGAGGAATCTCTTACGCTCGGCCTGGACCTAAAATTTTAATTTTAGTTTTTATTTATAATACTTTTTTCGTCGATATAAAGAATAATATGAAAAATTTGTCGAAGGAAATAACTTACTTTTTCCTTCAAACGCTATAACTCTTTCAATTTTTCATTTTTTTTCTTTAAAGTGGACCAATCCCAGCGTAAACTATCTAACTTTAAGAAACTTCTATTATCTTTGCAATCAGCTGACTGTGATAGGTGCTACACATCCCGTCAACAGGAGTTACATCGTCGAAGAGGTGGACAAGATTCCACAATAATTAATAAACAATAAGAAGCATCGACATAAATAAAGATTCTCCAAGTTTAAAGATACCTCCTTATATCCCAAAAGAGTTTAATCCTATATGACCAATAGTTTTTTCCCCAAAAAATCTTAAATACCAGTTACTTTTGGGGCTGTTAATCCCCCCTTAAGGTTTATCACATTAGTAACAGAGTCGTTATTAATCCTTGCAAATAAGTTGACCTTATTATTTTGTATTTAGTTAGTCCATGGTTAGAAGAATTTTAAATTGTGTTTAGTGACCTTGATGGTCTCTTCCCTCGTCTCACTAACAATGTAAAGAAACTTACCAAATAAGACTCTCCTTCCTTAACTTAAAGATGGCGCAGACACGCGAACGAGTTGACAATTGGAAGCGGAGATTCTTCTGCCCAAATTGAATCAATATTAGCATACATCCCAAAGTGGATGTAGCAACACAGCGACGAATAAATGCGTCAGCTCGTCGAAAGTCAAGGTGTACGACCGTCATTAGCAAGCTCGCGCTAATTGTTCATATAGACACAGTGAAGGCTGAAGAGAGCAAACGGAAATTAAAATATCCTTCGGAGGTCGATGTCGTTATTAAAGGACGCGTTGCATAGCGGTTTATCAGGATTTTCTGGAAAGTGGCACGCCATATGCTGGAACAGCATCTGCTGGAGACGATGCGCGAACCGGTTAGAGATGCATCCCAAATCAGCATTTGTAATTACGCAAGGTCAACTACTAAACTGCGAAAGAATTAGTTCTACTATGTAGCTAATAGCAGTCATTTGGTAAAGATCATGGAGGCAACTTGGTACACGTTTGACGTTGTCGTTTTCATGTATACAAAACTGGTAATGAATTAGCACTGTTAACTCTTTGTAGTCCTATGCCATGTCTGACTTGATATCGATATTTTCACTTAAAAAGTTTGGTATGAGGTTTGAAATGGCGCTGTGTAAGTATATATAAGTGTGCGCATTATTGTATTCTACTAGTGAATTTTCCAAATATTTCGGTTTGGGTTATGTGTAATTGTTGATGAGGTCAGTGGGATTTAACAATATATACGTAGCAAAATCAAAGAGTTATTTGCATTGGCTTAGAACTTTTTGCCTATAAGAGATGTCTTGATGAAATTTCCTTTCTGAAGTTATATTAATAATTTCAACGTGGCAGGAACACTTCATTTGTTATCAGTCGTGTAAAATGTTGTGTCCGTTGCAAATGGAGTCCAAATCATTTTCTGTGGGCAAACAAGTGTAACTTGGCAGTTGGCGATTATGTGGAGCTCTTGAATTGTATTTTCAAATAAATAAAAATATAGCCCCAAATGCTCAATACTTTTTTTTTTAATGCGAGGATTAATATTCGTAATATATAACAGGATATATGTGTAATATAAGGTAACAATATGAGACGATTAATATTCTTATTCCATTACAAGTGGAAAGTACAAGTACTTTCTTGTAATTAAATTGAAAGGAATTTTAGTAACAAAGCTTCCACTGTCTGAAATTGTACTATCATAACTGTTTTGAACTGGTTGAAACTGCTGTTAACTTATTTCATGAAAATATCCTTCGGTTATTAACGTAGTTCTTTATTATCAACTCGTTAGCCCAAAATGAAATCTGAAAATGGTAAGAGCGTTGTAAAGTTCACTAGACTGTAACCTTGTAACATTTTTCCACTTGTTAGCAATAGTTAGCGAAGTAAAGCCAGCTCGATATTCCCTATGTAATATTTCTTTTCTACCGAAGCCAGGAAAATTGTATAATAAGGAATTATCCAATCGCCAATTCGTTAACTTTTGCTCCTCTCGTGACTATTAATAATGAATTGTTAAAATTGCTAATAGTAAGTTGCACAATCAGTTCACGAGCGCATAATCAGTTCAATGATCTTGTGAAAAGCTCGGGAATAGTTTTTCAGCAGGATAAATATTCAGAAAGTTAAATTATTAACTCTGCGAAAATCGTTCGTCGTTGGTGGATAGGAAGGAATGTAAATGGGGATACTTATTTCAAACTGGAAAAACGTAAAGTTACGTGATGATATTAATCAAATACCACAGCGCCGATGCAATCGCGCTATCAAGTGAAACGTATTCAGATTATGACCCTATTGCTTTAATCCCGAGGAATTTATGCGAGTTACACAGAAACGTCCAAGCTCTCTCGGTTTCACCATGAAGCACGAAATTACGTGTAATAACCTATGTTAATTACCCGGGATAGGTTATATAATACACGGTGGTTAATTAGACCGCAAACGCTGTAATTAAACCGTAGTATCCAAGATCAATTTTGATAATAAATGTGGCAGTGTTTAGCGTTTATCATATTGTCTAGAAACAACGAGATTGTAAAACAGTAAAATATTTTTTTACTTGAAAAAATTATATATTTGTCACTGTAGGTATTTTTACATTCACATAATTTTTGTAATACACCTGACTGGTTTATTTTATATTGATTCTATACATACAGTTATAAAAAACACATGGATTCTGCATATTTGAGTAAATAATTTTCAACCACTAAAATATTCGGAAAATATTATAAATTCTATTCAAATATTCGAATACACGCTAATCTCGATTTAGATGGTTCATTGGTATCATGTATATAAATATTGAATAAATCAAAATTTATGTTAATCGAAAATACAGTTCGCACACATAAATAATATAAAGTAAACAATTTATGTTCATAATTAACATGATTATACTCACTACGTATAAAAATTGGGGACATTAAAAAATAGGAGTGAGTTTCTAACGTACAAAATCTACACAAATAATAATTCATACCGTATCTTCTTTGCTAAATAAAAATATTAAATTTTTCCGTATTTTTCTTACATTCATGTCACTTATGTGGGCATTCATAGTGGAGTATTCCAATTCCTGGATAGGTCGGTTTAATAGATAAGTACACAATTAAAAAAAAGCCTTATTTCACAAGAGCTAGAATTTGTAATAACAAAAATGAATGTACAATTTTATTAATGAACATAAAACTATGGTAACATACCGGGCCGGCCACAGGGGGGTGCAGCGGGGTGGAAGGCACCCGGATCCTGGGTTGTACAAGGGCCCGAGACATAGGAAAAATGAAGGAAAGAGAAACAAAAAAAATTAAAAAATTAGAACGAAAATTGTTTGGGGCCCAAAAATATTTTTTGCATCCGGGCACCTTTATAGAGAAGCCTGGCCCTGGTAACACATCAATATTTAAAATAAAAGAACATTTAAATCAAATAACTCTCCCAACCAAATTCACACATTCCTTAATTCAAATAATCGTGCGCAACTGGAACCACGCAGGCGTACTACCTTAATACTAGACGAAGATGAAAGTTCTGCAAAATGAACTTTCTTCTTCGCACTAGGGTATGCACAAATCGATTTTTTATATATAATTTTTTTTAGTATAACATCCCGAGAATACCCTGTGAAAGTTTCACACCAAAATTCGTAACGGTACAGATTCTACAATCACATAACTAATTCAAGCTCCGAACGCAAGTATGAGCCGAGAACACTTTGAACACGTTTTTCTCGAAACACGATACATATTTCGAAACGGTAACCACGATTTCAGAAGAACTAATGAACCAATTTAAAAAAAACTTGAGGCATTTGATTCGTAATTGGACTCGCTATCGCAGCATTGTATAATATAATTTTTTGAAACACGGTTTTTTTTTATCTGTCCATTTGTACGGAAAATTACCCGCATTTTGCACTACTTCGTTCAAATGTGCACCAAAATCGTAGTTGTGGTCCTTTTCGCCTCAACAAGGGGTGTTGCGATAGCCATTGAAATCAATTTTAAGAAATTGTTTGAATTTTTGATTCTGGACGATCCTCTGAGTAAATTTCGTGGATAACGTTTCGGCACCTCGTTTCGGCAGCGCCTGCGTTAAGCGCCACCTAGAAAATGCATCAAGACCGAAAACATGAAACAAATTTTTTTACACCTTCACGAGTGTATCAATAAATGCTAAAAATATTTTTAGGTTATTGTAAAAAAATCTTCTTGTAAAAAAATCATAAAGATCACCTATTTTTTAAGAGGTTTGACCGGAGGGTCCCCTTAAACGAAGTAACCTTTTACTCACAGGTACCTATTTGTAGAGTTTGGAAAAGAGTAAGATCGGAAAGTCGACGTTGGGAGAATCGGTAACGCGCCTGGCAGATCTTGGGTCCAAGTCCCATCGCCGAGGGTTCTTCTTTCTTTTCCGCCTACAACTTCAGAATTCCATTTATTACACCACTCTAACAGTCCCAGCAGTGGCGGATTGAAGAAAAAAGGCCCAGGTGGCAAACGTTCTGAGGGGCCCATTTTGGGGGACTACTAAAAACGAGCTAAGCGTAATAGTACAGAAAAAAATCTAGTGTTTGGTTAAAATCATTTTTTTTTTAAGATAGGCCCTTTTGGGTAGGGGTCCATTTTTTCGGGAAAATGAAGAGATAGTTTACTAAAAACGGGTTAAGTGTAATAGTACAGAAAAAAATGTAGTGTTTGGATACCTATACCTAATCATAATTTTTTTTGGTCATGAGGCCCTGCAGGGGCCTTCTGTGCAGGGGCCTAGGCGACAAGTGCTCATCAGCTGCCCTTAAATCCGCCACTGAGTCCCAGTGTCAACAATAACGCTTGCGAAACAAATCCGCCGTCCGATTACGTATCGCGTAACAAATTGCAGTTCCGTATCACTTCAGCGAGAGGAAAATCGGCGGAAGAGCGTGGAAGAGGGCTCAGCGGGAAATCGCGCGCGGAACCGGAAGCCTTGGCGCGCGCGCGGGAAAAGACGACCCCCGGAAGTACGAATAGAAAGGGAGTGCAAAGAAAAGGGGACCGGCTCGAGGAGATCTTCGTCTGCTCGTGTGCGCCGCACTCCCCACCCTGCCCCCCGCCGAGTCTGCGCGATACAGTTTATTTGAACGGGCCGGGGTGGGGGTAGCGGCGCTCGGTGCGCGGCGCGTCCCCACGGATCGCGAGCTTTAGTCGCTCGATCTCGTTCGGAGCGTCGTGGCGCTCTATGTCGCGCTCGTATCGCCGATCTCTATCGATGGATCGATCGCGTCGCGTCCCTCCAACGGATCAATCGTTCCTCGCGTCGAGAACCTCCTCCTATTGATCGATCGCCCGTCCCGAGTCGAGCCGCCGCGCGAACGAGGCTCGTCCTTCGCCAGTGAAAGTTTCCACGAAAAAACTCAACCGCGGTGTCATGGTTGTCGCGAGTTCGGTGCAGGTGAACCGCGTGCGTGCCGCTCACACGATCGACGGATCTCGAGATACCTCTGCCAGCTGGGAGGATCAGTGAGAAAGTTGGGTGTGCGTAGACGGCAGCCTCTTCCTTTACCTTCTGACCCAACGGTGCGATCGAGCCGAGAACCTCGACTACCGCGACTCGGCGGGTCTTCGTTTTCGACTGGGACCGGATCGAACCCGAGGTATGTACGACGGCATTCGATTTGCGCGCTGTAAGGTTCGGCCGCGACCGACCTCTGTGTCGGTTTCTGGAGGTAACTCGCTTCGGAGGGGAACCCCGCTCGGCTTGCGGGTGTTGAGGTTTCCCAAGCGGAATGATGGCGGGTTTTTTTTTAAACGAGGATGCACGGGGAATGCGAGCTAGGTTGGGATAAAGGGTTCGTTGCAGGTAAGGTCGGTGCAATTGTTGTGGTTACGGAAGTGTTTATTCAAACAGTAGTCGTAAGGAAGTTGGGGTTGGTAGGGCTGGGCAACGCGGTGGGTTGTGGAAGAATAGTTTCTTAATATTGTGGTCACTGAGAATTACAGGAAATTAGAGTAGATAGCAGAAAATTGGAGTGACTTAGGTTTGAATAAAAATGTCTGTGCTTTGAAAAGGGATCATGTGTAGTTTTTAATTAATAGGAGAAGGGACGTTTATTTCGATTTGGAATTATTGAGTAGTAATGCTATCTATATTGTCATATAGTTAATTTATGAAGAATAGGGTGAAAGAGATTGAACGTAAAAAGAGGGACGCGAAATTAGAAATGCAGAAAAAGGTGGAGAATATTAATGAGGATAAATGAAGAGGGTCGTTAAAGGATCCATTATGACGACGATACTCCTGTGCAGAATTAGCGATGCCTGCTGGTAAAAGAAAAGTAAACAAGTAGCTCTGTGTGTATATTTATACGCTGCAAAAATGTTGCACGACAGCTTTTAACTCCTCAACCGGCCAGAACGAGTTAACTCGTCTTTTATGAGAACCGCTTGTGCAGTGAAGTTTGCACTTTTACGAGGGTAACACTTTATCAAAACCTGTTGACGAGTTTATTTTATATTTTCTAGTCTTTTAGAGCGAGGCCAAGGTAGTCTAGAATAATACCCACGCTTTTAGGAGAAAGAAATACTTGCTACCTACTTGGTAGAAGAATTCTGCTTCTTCTGTCATAATAAAATAATTATGCGGGTGACAGAGAGCACTTGTTATTTAAATGTTGCTTTATCTCACAATCAGAAAATTATGCACAACTGTCACGATATGAGTATGTTATTTGTTACCTTTTTTCGATTTATCTCGTTCTGTAGCATTTAAATGCTATCAGGTGGTCTCTTTGTGGAGTGAAATTAATTAGCAAAATTTTTTCGAATTATATGCCGCTTATGTGTTTATATTATTTACATTCATTTGCATATTTAATATAAGAGAAATAAAAACAGAGCGAAAGGGTAAGTAGATCTGAATGAATATGGGGTTTTGGTTAAATTTCATGAATTAGATATTTATTGTAATATGACACCATATTCATCACTTTTAATGTAATTAGTTGGCACCACTGCCACTTAATTTGTTCTTTTTTAAACGATTTTATTCATTTTTTAAACACACTTTTAGTTTTGTGATCTTTCGCTATTTCCAATTTCTGAAGATTTCTTAAGACAATTCTTACATTTAGGAGTGACTTATACTAGAATTCCAGTTAAGAGGACTTGCTAGCCATTTGAAAATTCGAAATTAAACAGTTCGTGAACTTTTCTTTTCACATTTTCCAATTTTACAAAAGAATTATATTTTCAAAAAAATACACTGACTTATGCATTTGGTAAAAAGAACACAAATTTATTAATACAAAAATGGTAAATATGTAATTGCGATACAGCTATATATTCTAAATTAATTTTTAGAAGTATCTCCATACATGTAAAAACCTAGGAAAAAGAATACTTACTTTATAGACACCCTGTACATTAGAATGCTGATTCCTATCTATGCTAAAAGGAATCACCTGAATTCTAACGCGGAAAAAACCTAACAACCGCTACTTTTCCTCAACAATTTCAATTACAGTGTCCATGACTTGCTTCTTTCTTTTTTTAATTCTAAACTGCGTTATAATGCATTGGCGATCGTGTGCAATTTAACACATTAGGCGGCAATTATTCCATAACTGGGCAATACACCGGTTCCAACCTCGATTATCCGAATTCAGTAGACACGATGCTCGGATACTGGAATTTTAACGCGATGAACGATCGTTTATTACATAACGTTACATTTATAAACCAGAAATTACACAAAGAATTAATCATTTCCTTCATTCTACACACCCGTTTCTCAATCTTTCTGGACTGGTAAATCGCATATTCCTTTTGAAGCGATTATTTTTATAATTATAGTTTCTGCTTGCACTGTGCAACACCTTGGAACTGTTTCTAAAACTCCACCAGTTCGTAATATTTAGGAATATTATTTCTAGAAAGAAAAATCTGCACTGCCCGTTTTCTGTTAGGCAGTTTGTTATCTTTTGCAAATAATAATTCTCTTATTGTTTTCCAAGGAAATTCCTATTTTAGGCTGTCTTTTGCCAATAATAGGGGGAGGGAACTTGGCTAAAACTGTAAGGGGTGATGCGTAGAAATAAATTTTTATCACTATTTGAAATTATACAAGTTATTTTTATTTACACAGTGTCTGTAAACATTTATGTCTTTCAGCTTTACGAATATTTGTGTGCTTGTGACCTAATACTGTAATTTAGGCGAGAGTGTTTCAGATCATCATTCGCGAGACCGTAGTTTTCGAACTGTGAATCCGAGAAACTCTCACCTCTACTAGAGCGTTAGTTTCAAAGCATAAAAATTTTCATATGATTAGAAGACATGAATTTTTATAGTCACTTGTTAAATAAAAATAAATCGTCATTAATCCCTAATATTCTACAATTTATTTATAGTTCGAATTTGTAATTTGAGAACCTACAAAATTCGATTGATGAATAACATTTGGATAGGTTAATACAATGCATTTACAGTTATGTATGTACTTGCAGACTCTAATAAATACTATGACGTAAAAAGTACAGATAAATAATAAATAATGATGAATTTCACATCAGATTTCTTCCTAGTGGAATATTTAATTGAAAACACAAGAGCTGAGATATAATCTGATTAGACAGTGTTATGTTCTAATCAGACTTAATAATTTTCAATTAAATAATCCAATGTGAAAGAAATCTGATTTAAAATTCATCATTATTTATTCCTTATCTCTACTTTTTACAGTATTATACGTATATGCCGTTATAAATAAATGTAAATGTTTCACGTAGAACTATCAAAATGGAATTCTGCCATTTTAACTGTGGTGTTGTTCGAATAGCACTAAAATTCTAAAGTAATTAACAGGATATAGGTAAATGTTTAAAAAGATTTTTGAAGTAAAAGGTATTTGACATTTTGAGTCCTATCTAATTCTGAGAACCTTTTTTGAAATTATACCATTGCCTTTTATCCAGCTCTCAAAACAGATCTTTGGATAATAGAATTTTCGATTAAAATTAAATTATGCTTGGACTAACAAGATTCTACTCTACTTGCTGTATTAAGTTTGGTATTAAATTACTATTTTATATTACTATATATATTCTTCTGTATTAGAGCAATACGACTTAAACAATATTCTAGCGCCAACGGTACATCACGTTAAAGAAAACAGAATTGCTTGCAACATTTACGCACTAGCTTTCGAAAAAGTTTCTTAAATTATTGCTTCATATTTTCCGTTTCACGCTACGGTTTATCGCTCCAGGCGTATTTCTTTATAAATCCAAAAGTAACATCTATATTCCTTAGAGTAATAAACATGCTTAGAGTACGAAAAATCTGATACCAAACTATTTAACAAGGCAACATTCCCACCCCTAAAATTGTCATTTTAATAAAACTTCGTGTAAATGTAGAACATATTGGAGTATGCGAAGAGCAATTGAGGACCTTGCAGCAAGAGGGGTGCAGCTCCAACTTCGAGTAAATTAGAAAAAACTTTTTATAAAATTATTGCTTTGACTTAACATTACAAAGAGAACACTAACCGAAAAATATATATTTTCATACAATAAGTAGTAGTTATTGAGTTGATAAATTTGTATTCCTATTTTTGGCGAAAAAATATTCTATATTAAAAATATCTATTATAAAATATATAAAAAATTGATTAATATTATATTTAATATTCATATTTATATTTTTATTTATTTATAATTAATCGCTCATTTTTTATTGCATTTGCATTAAACGTGCACCAAACGATGTAGAATTTTTTATTACGTATATTACACGCCATAACTCAAAAACTGTCAAAACTGAATCCACACCCTTCTCACTGCAAGGAGCTTAATTATTTTTCTGCTCTGAAATTCACTCCGAAGGGACTACAATCAGCCCTTAAAATTACCGTGTCTTTCGTGCATCCCCCAAATTCGATTCCACCTTCTTCCCTCCACCCCGTCCTTTCTAAAACCGAACAAAGAATTGGAGTGGTAGAGAAGCAACGTACCAGGTAATACATAAGTACGTTAAGCCTAGAAAAATCATCACCTCTTCCCATAGTCTCGTCAGAATTTAGTGTGGGAGGGATTTGAGAGCACGCTAAAAGTGTGCGCAACAGCGAACGGTGGTTTCGTTCTCACGGAACTTCTTGCGAAATATCAAACTCATCGCAATCATAAATTCAGATACCGGCGGCTCTAAAAATAATGCCGGGCTCGTTAATTACGCCCCGCGACTCGCCACGAAAGTGAGACGCGATCGCTGGACTTTTCCTGCGCTTAATTAAATCCGCTCGAGCGTTCCGCGCGGCGGTTCTGCGCGGACGCGTCGCCCGTCAAATTACGTCAGGGACGTGGCGGAATACCGTCACGCGGAAAGCATCGAGCGTTTCCAGGCCGGTGTGCCCCCGCTAATGGGCAAATTGCTAAATCTGGGACTTTCACTTTGCTCGATTACACGTTCGCCGCCGTAAAACCTCATCCTTTTCCTCTTTCCTTCCGTCGACGTGCTCTGGTTTTCAAAATTTTCCACGATTTCGTATTATACCCTTTGTAAGACACGAAGGGGAGTCCTTGAATGCGCCGCAACACTTAAGGATGTATCGGACCTATCTTCAAAATGGTACCAAGTTGATGAAAATTTGTGAGATTTTTCTTTTAAAGAAATAAATTGAAACTTGAGAAAATTGTGAATTCAGGGCATTTTCACTGCTAATAGTTTGGCAAATAATGCTTGAAAAAGCATTTGTAAAGTGAAAAATACCTTTCTAGGAGTAAAAATAAGGCTTCAATTGTCATTCGGGTTCCTTACATCTGGATTTACTGTGCGTAAGACGTAGATATTCAAGTATTTCAAATTTCATGTACTTTTGTCTAATATTGTACGTCCGATACATCATTAAGGGGTCTAGACCAGTGATGAGCAGCCCGCGGGCCACATTTGGCCCGCCAGCTTGACAAAATTCTTGGATTAGTTATATTTATGTATTTAATATTGCGGCCCGCGTAGAGAAGTTGGTTTCCATTTGTGGCCCACTTCTGACAAAAGGTTGCTCGCCACTGGTCTAGACACTGAAACCAGTACAAATATTGTAGGGATATACAGGGTGTTCCAGGTTTTGCCAGTCAAATTGTGGTGATGTGTTTTACGAGTAAAAGTAATAAAAAATATTAGAAACAATGTAAGTTTTATTTAACAAATATTTTGTTATAGAATAAGTGTTTCTGATTTTTAAGTTACAATATCTTCAACATTTCCACTTTGGCAGTGGCGAATCCAAAAGGGGGACGAAGGGGCACTGGCACCCCCCAAAGAAAAAGGAAAAAGGGGATTAATGTAACCACGACTGAAATAATTCAAAAGCCTTATAAAAAGAAAAGAAAACTGGTTTTTATTCTTTAACCCTTCGTTGATACACCTCTTTTTTCGATCAAGTTTAACACACCTGGGTGGCTCACACCCAAAACAATTTTTGAACGACTGCCATTCTCATCTGAAGAATCCAATCGTTATGAAAAAAATCATGGGTCAACTTCATGGTCTGTAGAATGTATTCCAATAGTTTTTTGATTGAAATTTCATCACAGTTCTTGTAAAAAAAAATCTAGATTACCATATGTCGAGAAAACACGAAGAAAATCTTCAAAAAACTGTAACTTTTACAAATTTAAATATTAGAAGTTAAAAATCTACAGAGTTCTTGCGCAGATATAATATTTTGAGAGAAAAAATAGTTTGTAAGTTGGCTTTGGAAAAAAGGTATTTATTTTGCATATAAACGGTACAGAGCGTCAAAATCAGCTTATGGGTGGCTCACACCCAGAGTGTCAACGAAGGGTTAAATAAATTTTTATAATCACCTCATGAATTTTATTAAATATTTTTATCCGATAAAGTCGGCTCTCCCAAGAATAAATTCTGAGTGCGCCACTGCACTTTAGTACCTAGATGTAATATGAAACACAGATGTATGTTATGTTGCCTCAAAGTTACAATGGGTTACAATGCACGCATTCTGTGCGCGGAACGCCGATGGGCGTTCAGCGAGCGCTGTGCACAAATGGGACTGGAGGATTTCCGCACGCGACTTACGTCAAGCATTCCAACTTCCGTGTTCAGAGAATTGAACCATTTAACTTTGTCCTCCGCGATTTTCTTTTACCTGTAATCAAACTGGACACACACCTGTGGCTTGTCCCAATACTGAAGTACCTCCACTCACCCTGTATATCAAAGGGTGAAGTATTTAACGCGTAAGAGCACGTATATTTTACTACGTCAAGGACTACTGAGTTTAACGAACTGAGGAACGTAATGCCACGTCACATCGGGTCGCAAGAGTGTTAATTGCCGGGGAACGGACGTTCCCGTGCAATTAATTTCTTTCGCGCTCCATGGCAATTTCGCCGGACGATGCGGCGCGCGCCAACGATTACGCGTGTTACAGATGACAGACGCCGACCGATTACACCGGTCCCGGCGATACCAAAAAAGGCACGAGCTTGGAAAGTGAAATGGCGCGCAACGGGCCAATTTAGCGAGAACGAAAGCGTTTCGAAAGTTGTGCCTGTCTTGGGGCCCGGGTACTCCGCACCTGGCGCAGCTTCTTGCTCCTTCGAGGGGTGATTAAGTTGCGCTGGTACATACTTTGAACTTTGCACTATTTTGAATTCGTAAAATTCAGGGTTCCAGTGGAACACAGGCACATGTCATATATGAATCAATTTTCGTTTCTTTATACAATTAATTCGTTCCTGCAATGTAGTGTAAAAAATCATAAAAAAAATCAAAATGGTGGCATGTGCCCATTTTATACTGGGCCCCTCAATAATTGTAGGGTTGGTGCTGAAATGGTGCAAATTTTTAAATTTGATCAGAATGGGAGAAGTTTCTTCTGAAATCAAAAGCTAAATAGTTATGATATTTGTGTCAGGATATTTTATTCATTTACTTGTTATAATATTATTTAGAGTTTGAAAAAAGTTTCTTCGTCCGGTTTTTTTAAACTCTTCTCAAAATGTTGTCAACATAAGTTTGCAACGCTTGTTCTACCATTCAACTTTTGTTTGAAACATTTTTCTCTGTCTCTTGTACTTTAGGAGTTACACGCGAAAAAGTGGAAGTACAGTAAATCCCCGTTATGAGCCCGGCGAACGGGGTTGGCGACGGGCTCATAGTGGGTTGTCGACATGATTCTCTCTTTTGTACCCGACGGCAACTTTGTGTCGACTCTTTCGTTTCCTCTCGCTCGTTGTCGGGTTCTCTCACTCTCGTCCACAGGCTTCCAAGAAATGGTGGGGGTAGTCGCCGGGCTGTCAACGGGAGGTAAAAACGGGCTCATAACGGGGATTTAGTGTACCTATTTGATTTTTAGGTTAGTTTTCAGACGTCTTGAAAACGCCTTGAATGTCCTACGAACGGCTTATATAAGTCTTCTGAACGCCTGATGTTACAAAACGAGACATCTTAGAGATGTCTTAAACAGGCTTGGATTAGAACTGAAACAAGCGGTTAGAAGACGTCTTTAATAAAACGTTTATCGGTACTGATTCGATTTAATATTTTAAGGAAGTAAATGGTTTTCAAAATAATGTCAAACTCAATAATAGTTTATTTCATTTATTTAATTCCAATTAGTTTTATTTGTATTGTTATTATGTATGCAGGATATACGCCGAATATACATAACCTATAAAACCTATTTGCGAACGTTCGTGTAAAAGCATTTAAACAAATCTGGTTAGACTTAACATGTTCGATCTGTCCATACTTCGTCGATGGTTCGGGATAAACAGCGTTTACAATCCCTGGTTTCTTTCATCTAATTCGTGCACTGAAAAAAAATAAATACCTTAACCTCTAACTAATTCTTAGATAGCACGCAACGTTAAAAACGTTGTATAGATGGCGCCTATGTAGTTTCCAAGTAGCACAGATGTCTTAAAGACATCTTAAAGGCGTCTTAAAGACGTTCTGTAGATGGCGCCAATGTAGTTACACGACGTCTTAAAAACGTCTTGTTACAAATCAGGACATTCAGTCGTTCAGACCTAAAACAGACCTAAAATGGACGTCTTTAAGACGTCGTGTGCTGTGTGGTGGACTACCTATTTGATTCTGAGGTTAGTTTTCAGACCCTTAAAGATCGATTCGGCACGAATGAAACATACCGTTGTTCTTGTCTTGAGTCACTCTATAAACCCACAATGTTGCATTCCAGTCGGTGAATGGCGATTCGCTTTGTTCCCTTGTTACAGAAGCTCTGTTTTGAAGCAAGGAATTCTAAAACAAAAAATCGCGTATGCAAGAGCAAAGCCTATCTCGCATAACGGAATACAAAACGTTCGACCAAACCCAATCAGCATACCGAATCGCGCTGAACAAAGCCCTCACCTTCGATTGCGAAACGTTCCGCGATACCATGCAGCGAAATTTCTGTGAACCGCGTGGAACCGGCGCGCTGTAATCGCAATAATTCGCGACGCATTGGTGGCCACTTTGGCGAGAGGCAATTAAAGCGCGCATCACGGGGCGATTACAGGAGTTTCAAGGCGAGCGATTGAGACGGTGAGGTCGGAGGCAGCCTGGCTCCATCGCGTTTCACGGGGGAAAAAGGAGAAGAAAAAGGCGGCTACGCATGCGTATTCATGACCGGAACCGTGGATAATGCTCGGAGTCTCTGCACATCATATCTTACACAGCTGGAATATTAATTCTTGTCATTCGTATGCGCGATGCAAGCGCCATGTTGCCGTGGACGCGAGGCTGAAAGATGGTACAGGTGCAAGTCACCTGGGAAACTGCGTTTTCGTGCTTGGATGCATGGCCGATGCGAGGATGTTTCGTTGGAATTTAGATTGCATTGACTGAGGCAGTTATTAGATTTTAATGAGGGGGTGAGGACAGTTAAGACGGTTATGGGTGTACTGAGCAGTACTGTGATTTGCGGGGGGAGCTTGGAGGAGGGGAAGGGAAAGAAAAGAGTGTGAAAGGGTTTAATTGCGTCATCTATTAGTTGTAGTCACTGTACAATGTTACTCGCTGTAAAATAGTAACCGTCTCGCATGTGGGTGGAAGGTTGAGAGTCATAAATCAATATAATACACACAAGATGCGGGACTTCAAGATTTATACTTAAATCTTGCTTAACACGAGAAAATAATAATAAATAAATTAATGGCTCACTTACGCTTCTGATGGGATGCTTTTCTCGCACTATTCGATGTTCACTCATTGTTATATAAATAGTCCTAATGAACGGTAACATTACCTAAATTTTTCAATATTAAATTATTATATTTAGCTTCTAGATTTTTTTTAAGAAAGTATTAACATTATTGCATTCTCAATTTTTTTTATTAATTATGTCACATCGTTGGCTAGAATACTGAGTTTTTGTATGTGAAAATATTAGTCGGATAATACAGTTATAGAGGCTAGTTCCAAATGCGTTATTCGCTGCAGTGATTTGCGATGCCCTCTCCTAATTAAACAGATTTTACATGAAAGCGAAAAGCAAATTAGTTTCTTAAAATATATTAACAAATGCTGTCTCTGACGGGGCCGATTTAAAAAAAGTTAATTTGCACAGCACTCTGAATGAAACGTTCAAATTTCGGACATGAAATCTTGCCTTTTTATGCAATAAAAAAGACACTGTGAATCAAATAAAAAATCCACCACGTCACACGGCGCGTAATAGTGTACCTATCATGCAGCCATGAAAAATTAGAAGTAAATCGGATGAATAGTTTCTGAGTAATCGTGGGTACCGTGTTTGAAAACTGCTTTCGAGGAAAATGCATTTGAAGTTCTTCACTTCTAGTCTATATGTTCGATATTTCTGCGAATTTCGGTCCCAAATTTTGGGAAAACAATCTTGACATGTCAAACGCTGAAAATATGTAAAAAATAAATAAGGAAAATTAAGGAAAGAAATCATTGAAAATAGAATATAATTTTAATTAATTTTTTGTACGAAATAATATGAAATCATGTCCGCAAATAATCATTCCATTTGAAAGAAATTAGGGTGTGTATAAAATGAGAAAATTTTGTTAGGAAAATTTAGAGTTGGACCTTCGCCAGTTTTGAAGAATTCTAGTACGAAAATTAGGAAATTGTCACCTTTTTAATACGACACACGTCATTAGCGTCACCCTTCGTTCTATAAGGTAAAGAGTTAGAAAAAGTTCCTTTCTTTCAAACGCTTGCTGTCAGGCGGTGTGAAATATTGCGTGGGGATGTGCGTCAAATTAACAGGTAATATGGGAGTTGATTTATAACTGCACGGTTTAAACTGACACGGTAAATTATCGTGTCATCGGGTGCAAAAATCTCATCTATCAGACTCCAGTGTTAATACGATAATATAATTTTCTTACATCTCAAGGGAAATAAAATTAACAAGTTGATCCTTTGTTAACGTAATCCCATAAGTATGCCAATAGACAATGTTTAAATTCCAGTCGTAATTTAGAACTAATTGTAAATTATTGTGAACTATAAAATCGTTGCAACTGATTACTTTCCTACCGGATAGACAAATCCTCAACATACATAACTTTGAATAGAAGCTCTACACTTCCATAATTTAATTAAAAAATTTCCATAGCAAGAAGATGATCATCTCTTCATACTTTAACATTCCTATGGGATTGGTAAAGTTTCACGCAGAATAAAAAAAATAACATCATGAAAATGAATTTGTTGGATTCAAACCAGTGGCTCGGATTGGAACTTTATTTTAGACAGACATTATTGGTAAACGTGATTTAAGTACCCAGTCAACATCATCATTCAACATTAAAGTCACCGCTAATTCGACCTAACTTCATAAACTCGATCAAATTAATAATCAGACCAAAGGTCTACCTAAATCTTTAAAACCTCGATATTAGTCCACAATAAATTATTAATCAACTTTAAATAAAATCAAATCAACGTGTACTTTCTATTCTCCCATTCAATACACAAGTAAAATTTATTAGATTTTATTTGAAATCAGAGTTGAAAGAAGCAAGCTTCACTCCAAAGAGACATCGTTCAAGTCACACGCATTTCCCGTGACAAACCAACTACGAGTGGCCGGACCTACTTGTCTCCTCATGCATCCTTAGTCTCGCTCCAGAACGAGGACAGTGCTCGTAATGAGCCATGACTCCATCAGCGATAGCCAATTTATCAAAACTCCATTTCGTGCGCTCGTAAATTCGCTGACACTTTCCTCAACGACAGAAACTTAATGACGAGCCTTCCGCGGCACTGGACACCAAAGAGCCCCGGCTCCCGAGGAACTAGCGCGCGTCGAACTGTCTTCAGCCATCTCTCTGTCAGTATATAGCCCAGCTTTCAGAACTCCCACGGCTCGTCCTCCCAATCAATTAACCTTAATTTGTCAGCGAGCGGTCGCGTGTCAACGCCGCTCAAAAGAACAATCCTTAAACGACCGCGAACCAAGCTCATTCCATCATTCCGTGGCGATTTTTTTCCACGCGACCGCCATCCCGTCTGAAAGACAAACACCAGTGGCGACACAGCGGTACGCCACGGGAGATAATCATCGTCATAAATTCATCATCATCACCATCATCGTCAAGCTGCCCCGCGGCATAATCACTCGTTAGTTGAGGCACACTCTGCCGCTGGCAAATCACTGTCAAGGCTGCCACGCTTCGCGGAATAACGAATTCCTTCGGGATAGCAGGCTTCGCTCTTCGTTCCACGTCCACTTCGCCATTCTAATGTCCGTGTGCCTGTAATAATGTAGGCATCGGGGTGTGAACTGGATAGGTGCTCGTATGAATTTAGTACCTAAGTGTAGGTAGTGACTTTTTATTGTACCTTTACAAATTATAATATACTAACCTGTTTACACGCCTGAAAATAATTAGGGGGTCACCTGTAATAGGGTGTGTCAATTTTGTGGGTAAATTTAAAATTTTTGAAAATTTTAAAATGACTAGTGACAAAGTAATGTTTTTAATCCTGAATCTGAAACTATTTTCAGAAATTGATTTGAGTGAGATTTAGCTACTTCAAGTCACAGTTGAAAATAGGGGAAATTAACCCTTCGTGGTCACACGAAGTGTATCGCACCCCAAGAGCAATTTTCGAGTAAAAATGTCGCGCCTTCACGACTTCTAAACGGGATTTATCGCAAAAAAAAATGAAAAAAATATTACAAAATCGCTTTTTTCCCACAACCGCGGAAAATCGCTCATTTTCAGCTACAAATTTTATCATATCAAAATTTACATTTCCAAAAAAGACTATTAGACCATGATTGTATAAGTATTACGAATGTACAATTATCACTGAAAAGTTAAAATATTCAAAAATACAAAAATGGTAACTCAAAAAATGACGCTGGGTTACAGTGAACCCCATGTCACCAATTTGTGATTATAAGGTGTGACCACGAAGGGTTAAGTATTTACGAAAATTAGTATTTATTACATTCACATGAAAATGTATGGAAATGTGTATTTATTACAAAATGAAAATATGTATTTAATTCTAGCTACACATCTAGCCCTATATCACCTGTGTAGTAAATTTAATGTTATTTAAGAAAGTCCAACAAAGACAAAGTCCGACAAAGTCTAACACTTTATCTGTGTAGTAAATTTAATGTTATTTAAGAAAGTCCAACAAAGAAGCGATATCTTGTTTGTTTCTGTTGCATTTCATAAGCTCAATTATTAAATTTTTTTAATAATTTTACTAATTTTCGAATTTTTCTATAATTTCAAATGAAATTCCAACTAGGTAAATAATGTATTACATTAAATTTAAACCTGAAATTGTACCGTTTTTCCACTAGTCGTTTGTAAAATTAAAACATTGAAATAATTAACACATCCTAACCTGTAGGAACCCCCCAAAATTAGGGAGAGATTCCAATGGTCATAACTCCGGCAAAAGTGGTCGTATCGATATCGTCAAAATATCGCTAGAAAGTGTGGAATCTCTACTTTCAGTTGCTTTTCTTCAGATTTTAGCTGTATTGCTCTTCGGCAATGTTATGGCGATATAAAAAACACATTGTTAATTTTGAAAAATTTTCTTTAACTTCGTGATGTTCCATGGGGCGAATTAAATTTTTTACACGGGTTACATTCCTACCAGTCGACAGCGACTACTTTTCCGTGTAAAATCAGTGTTCAGTGGTTGTTGTGCGATTCTTTTTGGACGAGTTATTCCACTTTGAAGCAAAAATGGTCCTTTTGAATTGAAATGCTTCTAGACACCGAAGGAATCATTGTAGAACGTTCATCAACAAAGTAATAGGAAGATCAGTCTTTCCTCTTTGAGACGCATGTTCTGATTTTTCGATTTGGTTAACATTTTGGTCTGCCGTGTCCTTTTGAAGATATGCTTAAAAATGGCAAATCTTTCTTTAACTCGCTGTATCTCGGCAAGGGGTGACCGCAGCAGCCAAATCTATTGAGTGCCAGGCGAACCCGCTGGGGTAATTTTTTGAGTATTTGAAGAATTCGGAAAAGAATAATATCGAAGAGTCGGCGTTGGGGGAATTGGTAACGCGTGTGACCAGCAGCTACGCAGAGGACTTTCTGAGGTTGGAAACCAGCTTGTATAACCCAAGCACTTTGGAAGTACAAAAAAAATAAACAAAATTAAAACCGACTTGAAAAAAATAAAAATGCATCAGAAAGTAAAAAATAATTTTTTCCCCTATTAAGCCCTATTTAATCTACGACTCTCCATTTTTTTAAGTCGGCACCAGATTTACACAGTGCAAATGATGAAGCGGCAACATAAAAAAATTGAGAGTCGTTTATTAAATAAGGGAGAAAATGATTTTTTACTTTTTAGTACATTTTTATTTTTTTAAAGTCGGTTGTAATATTTTTAAAATTTTTTATTTGATGTTTATATATATATATATATATATATATATATATATATATTGACACAGCATGCTGAGGAGATATGCGCGTACATACACAAAATAATAATAATTAGGTTACAATAGTCTTTATTAACCAGAACTGGCAAAATATTCGGCTAATATTGATGCAGTATGGGATGGGACCACCGGGGCATCGTCCTCTTTCAAATAAAAAAAAATCATTAAAATCAGTCTATATTCTGCAGAGTTATGCGGGGACAAACATAAAAGAAAATACATACGGGTCGAATCTATAACCTCCTTTTTGAAGTCGGTTAATAATAAAAAAGGAATGAATCGTCACCTCTTATGAGTAGTATTCAAATCCCATGAAGTGAAACTTTTGTATTGGAATTGACTTGGATCCCTACTTGAAATGCAACCACTCCACAAGCTCCATTACCTAGTCCCAGTTTTAGGACAGCCACTATAAAACATCTTCCATATTCTTGCAGGTCGAGGACACTCCTGTGGCGCAAACGCGAACCATCCTCTCGTTGATCGCCGGAGCTCGCGGACCCAGTGTGTCTATGAAACCGTGAAAGCGAGCCTGTGCGTGACGATGTCGTCGAGTGGTGAATTCTCGACGTTGTCCAGTGGCGAGGCCACTGGAACTGGTGACGACTCGTTGCCCAGTTCCAGGGAGGCCACCGCGGAAGCCGCGAACTCGGGGGGCGGATTCATGCCTCTGCGCGACTTCTTGGACAGATTCTCCTTGCCAAGAGTGGTTAGGGTGGAAGGCGCTGGCGGAAGACCGATACTATTGTACAAACAGCAGCAGAGATCGCTCAGAGTGACGGCCACCCTGCTGATGCACCGTTACCGCCATGACGTCAAGGTCGGACCGGAAATCGTGATCCCAGAAGGATACCCTGGTGAGTGTTGAGCCTCTGCCAGACTTGTTGAAATCTTTGGATAGCGAAGATATGTATGTACAACGAAAAAATGGGTTAATTTTTATGGGAAGATGGAAAAGTGGGCGTTTCGATTTCAGTTGCTCAATTTTCTTTGGGCGCGGTTATTGATAATAGCGTGGAAGAAAAGGACAGGATTAGGAAATGTGCAATTGTGGATCAAATGAATTCTTATGCAAATATAAGTCGAAATTGTAAAATAACTCTTATTCAATGGAGGCTTTGTTTTCGAGAAAATTGGTTTTGATAATAGAACCAATTTTTTGAAATTTTGGAAAATGAAACTAAGTAGTATTTAATGAATCTTAATATCCGAGTTTATCAGAAAGAAACGTGACATGAAGAAACTCTACTCTACATTTTCTATTTATCCTTGCGCGAGGGTGATTCTACGCGACATCGGACACTTTCTGGAGTAACATATCGGATTTTGCTGAAACTGGGATATGTTGTAGTCTTTAGTGATATATAATTGTATCTTGAAGAATTTTTCAAAATTTTAAAAATTCTAGATTTTACAGCTCTTTGAAATATAGTGTTGACTTTTTTTCAATAAATTATAACACTGAACTAACAAACTGATAAAAATGAACTTTGGGGTGCTTACAGTGGAGACATAAGAGTAGGTACCTAATAAAAATTATTTCACTTAAAAGAAACAAATTTTTTGACTATTTATTTTGCAATTCTTCTAAAAAAATGCAATTTTATAATAGCAACTGCATTTGTTTTTTAAATGTAAGCTCATTTCAGTCTCCACTGTAAGCATCCCAAAGCTCGTTTTTATCAGTTTGTTAGTTATAATTTATTGAAAAATGGTCAATACTATATTTCGAAGAGCTGTAAAATCCACAATTTTTAAAATTTTAAAAAATCCTTCGAGATGCGCTTATATATCATTAAAGGCTACATGCTACACCATATCCAAGTTTCAGCAAAATCCGAAATGTTACTCCAAAGAATGTCTGATTTCGCGTGGAATGCCTCACGAGAATCCACCCGTCTTCAAGATGCATCATCAATTTATCTACGCTTTGCACAATTTAGGTAGTAAAAACAAGAGGTGCTTGAAAGCACAAATAATTTGCATAAAACTCCTTCAACCACCACTCACTGAAAAACAATTTGCCATGCTTATCCAATCTACACATTCTACCAGTGGAGCTATGTATCCCACAGAATTTGCAATGATCACGAACGCAGCTTATAGAACCCTGTTGCCCGTGCAGTTAATAAATACCGAGGGTAAGAGGCAAAAGAGAATATGCTCGAGGAGATCTGTATCGTTTTCGACTCGCACCCCCGTGTTTTAATATTCGAGGCAGCTGGAACTTTTCCCCGGCCGATAAATCAAGTCAAGGAGAACCGTCAAAACGGTCAGCGAAAGAAAAAGCGAAAGCCAACAGCCGCGCGGCCAGAAATTCATTAAAGCGCCGTGCGCCGGTGGCGTTTAATGGACCGAGAGGTATCCGTAACTGCATAGAATTGGCCAACCGGCACGCAGTGTCGATATATCGATCACGTCGATGGCGATGATCGATCGTGCGCGCGAAACCTATCGGGAATTCGATCTCGGATTAAAGGCATATCGGGGCTGCTTGCGCAAGATCGCGCCCGAGAAAGCGGCCGATTAATAAACCGCTCCTTTTGATCGATGAAAACGTTTACATTTTCATCTTTTTTTTTTCACCCCGTTTAACGAGTCGACGAGTTTTCCTGAGAGGCATTCAACGTCTTTAAATCTTGCTTCCCCGAGTTGTCAGGGTCGCCACAGCCGGCTGCTAATTTCTACAAGAGTGGTTTAAAAAATGTGTGTAGGTATTTCAGTGTTTAACACTTTCTTTGTCTCGCCTTTCGGAGATGTGTTTCGAAATTTACTTTCGCTATTCAGCTTTTTCAAACTTCTGGACAGCTCATTGATTCTTAGGGACCTTAATAGCTGCAGGTTTGAAGAGAATAGAGATCTCGTAATGGTACCGTTTTGATAGAGGTAAATATAAAGCAAAATCGAATTTTTGGACACGCATAGAAATATACAGATATAGAAATATGGAAATATGGAATTATAGAAATATGGAATTATGGAAATTTAGAGATATAGAGATATAGAAATATAGAAATGCAGAAATATAGAAATATAAAGATATAAAGATATAAAGATATAAAGATATAAAGATATAAAAATATAAAAATATAAAAATATAAAAATATAAAAATGTAAAAATATAAACATATAAAAATATAAAAATATAAAAATATAAAAATATATATATAAAAAATTTGTATACCTAACTTTACATCCTAAAGACGATATTACAATAATAATAATAATGGATCCAACCGTTAGCTGATGCACGCGTGAGAGCGGCAGACAAAATGTGTGAGTGTACAGTTGCCAAAGAATATTTTAACAATGCAATACACATGTTGGTTCAAAAAATGAGGTGATATAGTAAAATATATAATATTTTTCCCTCGAGGACACTTTCCTCAAAAAATCGATTTCGGAGGTACTCGAAAATGTCCATATCTTCAATTTTCTTTGTTCAGGGTGACTGTCCTCGATGTTGAACATTTCCCCCCACATTTTCGACTTATCATTCATTTTATTCATTTATTCGCCGTTCCACTACTTATGAGCCAGCCTGTATATCAGAATAAAATTGAGATACTTTACTGAACACGTGTCTGTCTTTATCACGAGACACCCACGAGAGGTTCTCGATGTAATCCTAATAAATAATCCGGGGATTAGGGACACATGACACGCGTTGTGTCGGGGCGTGCTAGCTCGAGGGTTAAACAACCCTCGATATGCTGGTTTCGAGGCATCGCTTGCAACATTCTCGAGATTTCCTCGGCGCGGAGGTGCCGTGATACATAAGAAGGTGGATTTGTTTGCCTATTTACCCGCGGCCAAGTGTGTACATATGTAATCAGGTTGTAGTAGGCACAGTGGTGATTTAACCGAGGCTCACAGAAAGAAACATGGTTGTAGGTGGCAGTGGCGGTTTAACAATGAATCCGACCGTTGGGCGGGCGTGGAAGTGTTTGACTCGAGCTGCGCTCGAGTCTGATCAAGAACCTTATCTCGAGTTCGCAAGTATACAGAGCAATTTACAGATTTCACGAGTTTCAGTGATAATACGACAAATTTTGATTCGGAACGAGTGCACTTTGAGTATAAACAATTTTAGTATGGACAAACTTAGTTTACATACATTTTCTACGAATCTCAAAATGTATCCTAATAAGTAGTCTCTGCTAGCTTGTTTCCTCGCGACAGAAGTTGGCTGAATAAAATTTAAAGTTTGGTACAGAAGCTGAGTGAAATATTTGTTTGAGGAAAATTGGTCTGAATAAGTTTTTAACGTGCTTAGAGATGATAAATAACAAGTGGATTGTAATTAGAAAGATGATAGGAAAACCATTGCGAAGCAGTTTAATTTTATTTTTTAATTATTTCCAACTTGTTGCCTAACACTTTCAAGCGCATCAAAAATTCATCCAGTCGAATTTCGCCCAGCTAAAGTCTTCGCCCAGTTTCTGTATCAGACTCGAGCACGGTTCATAGTCATCACTACGACGCGGCTAGGAAAGGCCCGAGCGTCAGCCTATAAATAGTAGAGGAAAGTATGAAGTAATGCGGCAGAGCGTGCCGTGAATTATAATTTAATATCGTCCCGACTCGTAATACCTTGTATATCCAACGGCAGGAGAATGCCAGCGAGCGTATGTACGAATCTCGTGGACGATCCTTGCCGAATACGCACACCCTCGCTGATCAGAGAACACGGGGCCGTCTATTATTCAACGAAGGGGCCACGGCGGAGGTGGTCAGTGACATACGGCCGCGGGTAACGGCTCAGGCCTCTCGTATTAGCATAACGCCCGACACGATACTTTTTCGATGAAAACGCATGAATTACGTATGCACGGCTCGGAAGCGGCGTGGGCCGAAATTACGCTCGATGCTGTAACTGCGAACACAGAACACATTTGCCAGGGACAGGGAAAAGTCTTCCTGGAGCTGTCTCTATTCTCAGCTTCCTCGCTTGCCACGTTTCTTTCTTGTAATTCTTCGTTTCATTGCGTTCTGTTGTATGCTTCTCTGTATGGGGTGTCCAGATAGAAACAGAACACGTAATTGGCTTCTTTATTTCTGACACCGTGGAAAAATTTCTTCTCGAGTGGTGGATTATCGATAAAAAAGATATTCGGTTGATTTTATTTAATTCCAATAAAGCAGTTGTTGTGGGCCATTATCTGTGACATCGCTGAATGAATTAATGTTTTCTGTGTCGAGTCGAGGAGTAGGCACATAGCGTGGATACTTTGGGGAGCTTTGACTGGGGTACTATACTAAATGTGGAGTTCTACTAACGTTTTGCTGGAGCCATTTGGTTGAAAATTTGCACATTGTTGCAGCATCCGTAATGGTATATTATATGCATAGAACAATACATGAATCAGAAAATTAATTTTTCAATTTATTTCCTGTTTTACAAACAATTTCTTTGGGGATGAAATTAGGAACACTTTTTTCAGATTTCACATTTTGCAGTTTTTCACATTTTGTTTATTATCTCGTATTGACATGACATAATTACATTTTGCGATTCGTGGATACATAGAGTAACGTCCAACAAAAATTCATGCCAATTTCCAGCTCATTCTAATATTTTAGACACCCTCTACACGGTCAAAAACATATGGGGGTCGATTTTGGGCCTTGTACCCTTCTGATTAAAAGTTTGTGACAAAATCAAGCTCAAAGTTTCATCTTTTCTTGATACTGTATTTGGATCTACATGTAACAATGTGACCCACCTAAATAACTAATCAAAAAACGAATTAGCAACTTGGTTCCAGCGTCTGCAAAGGCGAAATCTTGGTACTCAATTTTTGAAAAAAATTTCGAGTGCCACATACTGCGAATTTAATATGTTATTACATTATTACACACTAATCTCGCGCACTCTTCTTGCAAAATGTAGGGGCAGAGTCAGTTACCATTAA
Organism: Andrena camellia; assembly: GCA_029448645.1. Lineage (NCBI taxonomy): Eukaryota > Metazoa > Arthropoda > Insecta > Hymenoptera > Andrenidae > Andrena > Andrena camellia. Next base: position 31,108,947 of record CM055678.1, on the reverse strand, counting down.
AATTGTAGAAGCAGATTTAGAAAAGTGATTTCCTCACGTCGCCCACTCAATGCAGTCTATTTAACAACTTTCGTTACCCAAAAGTATTTCAAAATACCATCATTCAAATATGTCATACACATTATTAAAATATAAATAACCAGTGCACACTTGTCCTGCTCAGTATCCAACACTCCATCTCTTTTTCTCTGTAATTACTTAGTGCATCAGCACTTGTCTCTCCTCTTTTTCTGTCTCTCATGAGTTTCTCTCGTATCATCTGCTCATCTCCTCCCATCAACCAACGATTTAGTCCCCTCTGACTACATTCTGTCACTCCCTCGATCTAACATCTTCCTCCCTTCATCCCCAAGCCTCCTTCGCCCTCCCACGCCACAGGACCATATGCAAAGTGGACGCGTAATGATCACATCTGTTCACAATGGGCCGCTAACGAAGTCCCAGCTGTCCCTAATCTCGCCACACAGATCAGCCGCCTAACAATCGCATTCAGACCCATGGTGCGCGTGAGCCTCCTCGCGTTTGCTCTGAGCACGCTCGCTCGAACCGCTTGATTCGTGTCAAGGGAGCGATCGATACACTTTGAGGATTTAATTACAACTTGAAGAAGCTGACCGAAGCTAGAGCGAGAGCATTGCTGGAGGAAAATGGTTATTCCGACTTCTGATCTCACTGAGCAATCTGCTGACCCTGTTCTCGAGTCGAAGCAGATTTGGTGGGCGTTTTTGAAATTTGTTCCATGCTTCTTCATTTAGAAAAAGGGAATTGACATTGAACTTTTTCTCGCATGAAAATGTGAATAATCGTTCATGCTCTGTGACAATATTTTTCGAAACGAATCACCCTAAATTAAACAATTCTACTACATGTTATCAAATTCAGTAAGACCAGTCTATTCTGCTTAAAGTGAGAGAAGAATAAAATTTGCATATTTAATTGTTTCGGAGATAAAAAGTGTTCCATCGATGCCAAATTTAGATGTCTTGTATTTTAACAAATTCGAAACAAGCAAAGTGATGACTTAAACTCCCACTGATTTTACGTGGACTACATCATATTTCAATTTCATCCAAATCCTAAGGAACTGTGTATTTTTTGGAGAGAATAGCAAAAATGGCAAACTTTGACGCCCTATATCTTTTACACCAATTCGAAACCAGCAAAATGGTGACTTAAACTCTCCTTAATTTCATATGACTTCGATTTCATAGAAATCCGTAACATCGAGCGCAAAGGGTGACCTATTTGTCGCGAAATGGCCTAATACTTTCTAATTAACTTCACCAGAAAACATATCTATCCAATCTCTCCTTGTACCCCGAGATACGCCGAGGAACAATCACTCAAACGTATTACACGTAGTATCAGAAGATAATCGGTCCACACTTTTCGATATCCAGCACGTTACTCTCTCATCCTCCAGCTTGTGCTCTGAAGAACAACCCTTGCGCGTTCGATTATGCCGCGCTCGTTGCGCACGCATAAATCTCGCGCCGCCCATTATATCTCCGTTGACAGAATAATCTTTCTGGTAATGTTAATTGATGATAAGCGGCGCGCACGAGCGCGCAGAACTATGGGGGATACGCGAGGCGTGAGTTCAAAGGTCAGGGGTTAAAGTTTAATAGGCATCGGGTTCTCTGTCTTTTATTGCTTCCTGTTTGTTTGAACTCCGGAGTTGGGAATGAATTTCGTGGCGGCCATATTCCAGTCGTTGCCGTCTTCGGTGCTTACTTTCCATTATAAATGGTGTTTGTTAATGGGGTTTACGATCGAAGCGTTGTTGGCTGACTTTTCTGTTCCGCCCGATGACGGAGTAGCGGAAGGATAACGTTGATTGCTTGATTGGGATATTTATCAGTAATGAGTATCAAGTGATTCCTTTCGTCTCGTGCTTGATTTATTGTGAATGCGAAGAAGTGAATTTAAACTTTCAGTCTGAATTGTGAAAATCCAGCTCATAAATAGAAATTTTATTTTAAATTGTAGTGTTTTTTTTATTGATGTTTGATTGTTTTTTGGATAAAGGATTTTCGTGGTAGTACTTCGTGCAATATTGTAGGCGAAAAAAAGAACCTCCGGCGATGGGACTCGAACCCTAGATCTGCGTATCCGTGCGCTACTGGCCAGCTGCGTTACCAATTCTCCAAACGCCGCGCATTGGGACAAATTGTATTTTTGTGTAAAAATCGTAGAACTTTTGATAGAAATAAGATAGAGGGATGAATCTTTTCGGAGCTTAAAGCTAAGATGTTACATAATAAGGGAAAAATATTGAAAAGTATGACAAGCAAATTTTGACCATGAAAATCTATTTGAAAGTGACATTTTTTAAGAAAATTGTGGGTTTTCCGTCGTAATGTGTGGTTGAAGTTTTTCCTTAACTTGTTATACATAATTTCCTATCGATTTTGACGCGTTATATTCAAATCTGGATGCAGAAATTTTCTTGCCCTTCAGGATCTTTTGATATAGATTTTTAATATGCGAAGAAGCGCGTAGGGTTTTCTAACTTTACTTAAGGGGGGATTCTCGTCTAACAACCCCAAAAGTAACTGATATTGAAGATTTTTTTGGGCGATATAAGGAGGCATCTTTCAACTTGCAGAAAATATTTTTTAATGCTACTTGGTTTTTCTTATTGCCCCAAATTATATTTGCTCTTCCCATGATAAAAGCTCAAAACATCAAGAGTCATAAAAATCGAAGGTAATTTTCTCTTATCAGCTATGTACATGTTCCATCCACGGAGATGTAGATGCAACCGAAACACCTACTCACGCAGCACATGCACAGTAGAAGGCAAGATTTCAATTTTTCCCGCGCTGGTATGCACGCGAAATTGCGCGCGTAATACGAACAGAACGTGTAAGACATCGTTCCCTCGGAGGAATTTCACTAGAAGAGCGATTCCTTCGACCGAGGAAGGCACTCCCACGGTTTCGTGGAGTCACGAGCGCGCTTTCACGCGATACCTACACAACCGCCCCTATAATGGCGGGCCTTTTTTCCCGCCTTCTACCGAGAAACACTGCTCGATTCTAGGTGCATAAACTTGGACGGGGCCGCACCTGATAGACACGCCGATCGTGCTCGACGTTGATAACGCTGTACCTGGCAACAAAGAGCGCGGCTCAGTTTGGTCCTCGCGCGCAAAAAGCGTAGGTATGTAGGTACTATGGTGGAAGTCCAGGGAGAAATCGTCACAGGATATTTCTGTAGTAAGGTCGTTGGGAGGGAATTTCTGTTACGAGCTAGACGGTTTTCATTATTTGGCATGGGGGATGTGAAATGTTCTTGGATGCAGATTTCATTATGTCAGTATTACGGCAGTTACTTAGAATTTTTAGTGCACGCGATTCGGGACCCCGATTTGCATCCAATTTTGTGTATACAAGCCTGGCTCAAGCCTTTTTTCGGCCCTAGGCGAACTTGCCAAATTGCGCCGTTTGAGATTTTCGATGACCTTAGTCTGAATTTTTACTCGTAGCTCATAATTGTATGCCCAACATTGAATATTCATTGGCAAACTGTCGTAAGTTTTTTGCCGTAGGCCCTATGTTGGGAATTTGTAGGCAAAACACTAACTATATCCGAACTAATTCCCAACTGTTGGCTACCATTGGCCAACCAAAAATGCTACTATGGCACCCTACTCCTCCCACAAACTTCACTATTGCTCAGCACACCTACAACTGACATTCCGGACATTTGCGTATCCCCGATTAGGAATTCAGGAACATTTCTTCGGCTGCTCTGCTTTATTCTCCTGGTTAAAATCGGCAAAAATTCTATACATAAAAACAAGTTTATATCTCACAAAAGAATAATCTCCAGACTCACGTTTACTTAACCATTCTAGAAGCTTCTATGCTTCGAAAAGCCCCCCTATTTCAGTTACACCTTGTACAAATTTAAATAACATTTCCCCTCGATACAACGTTCTGACAAGTTACCAGGCATCAAGCGTTCGAGCCTGCGCGCGCAGGTTTCAGCAGCGCCTCCTAGGGCGGCAGTGGGCCCTCGGCAGCTTCTCCCTAACCCCTTTGATTTACAACTAGAACCGCGTCTAGCACGAGGATATCCACGCGGCTTCCTCCTCGGGAGCAGGCCCAGCTGGCCTTTGGATTTGCATAAATCTTGGAAACGCGGGGGAGCCGCGAAATCGAAAGTTCGCGGCACCACCGCGGCGATATGGCATTAAGGGTATTTCCGTGCACGTTTCGTTTACGAGCGAAGCTGGTCGAAGTGCTCCTCGGTTCCTCACAGCCGTCGAACATGGCGATTTATGGTAGGCCAAGAGGAGGAATTTCTTGTTTTATTTATGACCCGGTGCTCGACCGACGATCGCCTGGAAATGTTTATTCCCGCGCCTGGTTGACTCCATGGAATCAAACCTTGGTCCTGGGGATGCGCTTCGAGGAGTTGGCCTTTGTTAGGGGCACGTTAAGGGTCTATTCTACTTTTCTGGTCGAAAAAGGGTCCTATTTTCAGGATTTTTTTTCAAGAACTAATGTACGGATTTTAATGTTTCTTTTTGGTTGAATGTTTATTATTCCTTGCTGTGGCAGTAGACGTGACGAAGTTCTGTCCTATTTTACTTAGAAGGGATAAATATTGCGCCAAATCGAGAAATAAGATCAGATTCAAAATATATTTTCAAATTTAGTGATGTATTTTTTGTTGCAGCTTATTAGTGCACTAAAAGTGCATCCTTTGAAGAGTAAAATGAAACGAAAGTCATGAGTAACTACGAATTTTATGGGAAGAATAACAGTTGTTTCCTGGTTGCTAAGATTTCTTGGAATCCAATGAACAAATTGAGTTTATATGTTGGCAGTACATTTTAATTTGTACTGTCCAAACAAAATAGGTACTTCTGAAGGAAGATATATTTTGTTCTCCTTTAATCACTGCTTCCTGGTGAAAAAAACTTGTCTAAAGAGCCTATAGCAACAGAGAGTGAAGAGTCAGGTATACTTAACAAATAGAATTCAAAATGCTGCCAGAATTATTGACTTTTGCTTAAAATTTCATAACTCTATTAACTCTCTAAATTTCAACATATTATTTTAAGAATATTTTATCAGCACTTCATACTTTAGAAAATTTACGAACCAAAAATTTCTTTTCAAAACGTCCAGGTACATTTCGCTCATTTGCTGCAACAATGACATAACTTAAAATTCGCGATTTTTGGGGAAATGAGTTCAAAAGTTTTGTTAGACAACAACCGCTTTTTCTATACTAATAACGCAAAAGCTGCAAATTTTAAGGTGTTCGTTGTTGCAGCAAATGGGCGATATGTAATCCCTTTAGGGTCGACTTAGGTTAAGCAATATTCTTGCTTGCAAACGTGAAGCTAAATAAAGAACAAATTACAAATAATCATAAATTGAACGATTAATCCTTCATCACGTTTCTCTAAATTTCACCCACAAATTTAACGCACATGTAAAAATAGTATTAAATCCGTTTGAAGTAACCCAGCTTCGAAAACTGCTCTTATTATTCAAATGGAAAATCGTTGATAGAAAAAAGAATCAGCGAACCTTTATTTTCCAAACTGTCTCACTGCCCAATATATTCAAATAAATGCAGTTCAATCATAACGTCAACGTATTATCTGGACACAAATTTTAATGCAAGAGATTCCTCATGACGAGTCAGACCAGTACTGCAAGCACGATCTTTCACTTAACGTTAACTGCCAGGGCCCCTGAACGTGTTTTAATTTCTCAGCAATCCATCCTACATAAATGCATCGTTTAATTTTTTCGCCCATTGCACGACTCTTTAACGCCAGATCGGAATAAATCGCAGCACTCCCTCGAGATACGAAATTTTATGGACTCCATAATGCGCGTGTGGAACCCTTTTAAAAGCTGCCTTCGGAATCATTTAACGATCGAGGGGCGAGTCGTGTAATTAAATACCGCGTTAAATATCGCTGCATTATTTCGACTCGGATGAAAATGGCCGAGCATTAATTACCATTTACTCACCTTTCGCATTAGTTTCCTCCCGATAGCTGTGGGCCTTAAACGCGCCCGTTTTTCTTCGATTGCTCCGCGGGGAAGACAGCGAGGAGGGGAGGGAAGCTTTTACGCAGTGGTACGAAGCTTTTAGTGGGCTATCTTGAACCCTTGATATCTTTGAGTCACGATATCCGTTTCCTCGCTTTTACGTTTCAGAACGTCCTTTTGCATTCGCACTGGCAATTTTTTCATGGGCCTACCGAGTCTCTGATTTTCGTCCAGCGACTCCAGTTCGCAATTAGTAATTAGGGCTAGAGAATTTAAAAAATTCACCGTAATATTTTTCAAATATTTGAAAACTGTTTTGTAAACATCCACTAAAAGGCAGCACAAAATCGTGTCTTTGCACTTGTGAGCATTTTATGCAGCGTTGGTCATTATTTTATATACTAATAATATACACCTTAGCAATTATATCTTTTAAAAAATCATACCTATGTACCTAAAAATAGAAATTAAAGCAACGACTTTAGAACGTCAATAATTTCATTAGCCGCAATCTCGAAACAAAAGTTTTGGGTTTACGCCACTGTTGCGCCGATAGCCTCAACTGTCCTCTTCATAATTCTATGTCCAACTGATAAGGATCTAATCAAGAGGCGTATATACTTGCCGATCAATTGCTTCCTTTCCCCTTTAATTTCAAGAACTAGTTTAATCCAATGTTTAATCGCCTGCTTCTTCGATGTGAAGTTCACTCCTGTCAACTTTGTATTGCATACTGTGGAATAACTGACTTGTCAGTAATATAAATTAGTATAAAAATCAAGACTGGAAATGGACTGCAGAAATACTATTTCTGGGTTCATAAAATACCATTTTAATTAGATCATTCTAGATAGCACAAAAACATACATATAGTTAGAATCGCATATTTATCTGTAGCTATTTCCTTCATCCATAATATGCATTCATAGTTTATTTTGCTTCTTACCATAAGCACATGGTTTTGCTAGGAGGAATGCAACCTGATGTTACTCGTAGCTGGATATATTTCTCAAATGCTAGATTATGCAGAGTGTTTATAAAAATGTGGGACATTTTCTCAGGATCGGTTCAATTTTTTTATTATTTTGTGAGTAGAACCAATCCTGGAAAAATGTCCCACATTTTTGTAAACACCTTGTATAATAACGTTAAGTATGTAGTCAATCACAAAGTCAACCTGTTTTGATCATAATTAATTACTGAATCTACTTTTATACTTTATGGGCTTCCTTAAATTTATGGAATGTATCCACTGCGTACACTTTGGTGAGTGATTACAGGGTGTTTCGTAACCAGTGCTAAACTAAGGAAATTACAACAATGTTTCATTTTATATTTTTGATTTATTTTAACGTAGAATCACTTCCGCTTGTAGCATCGGTTAGCAAACACCCTGTATATATTTTTCTATAAAGAAATTGGCCAGATATGTGTTTTCGCCCCCCCCCCCCCCAACTAGCAATTTGATTGACCTCTATCGAATTAAAAAACAAACAGCGGGAAACCTCGCTCATTGATTTTCCCTCGGTATTAAACCTGTACCACCCTACCACGCTATCATCCCAGATGTCGAATCACCGGTGGCCGAACCCACCGTCGATCGCGTCAGGGGGGAGAAAATGAAGCAGCGCAACGAGAGAGGCCAGGGTTCTTAAAAGAAATCGTTATTTTATCCGCAACCAGAATACGCCGTGAGAGATCGAGAGTTGTTCCGCGATTACAGTCCGCGTGCACGTGCATTCCGAGCTTTCTAAATCAGACGTTCTCCCGGTAGATCCTCCCGGAGAGGGTAGCAATCTAGAGGTTAACCAGGACCCTTCTCGGGATCCCTGCTTCCCTTCAGCAACGAGATCGCTCCAATTTTAGCCGAGAAATACGTGATATTAAGGTTCGAGCCTAGTGCCTCGCCCCTCGGGGTCCGTGCTTAGCCCAGAGGAGCTCGTGAATTCATGCCGGCAACGAGCAAGTAAATTTATTAGGCGAATGGGATGCCTGTTATCATGATTCTGTTACCGGCATTGCGCCACGAATCGCATGCCGCTCGATAACTCGGCTGAATTGGAAATGCGCGTTGGATCTTTCTTCGGGACTTGGACGTGTGTCGTTCCTCTAGCGTGCTTTTCTTGGAAAGAGAAACTGATTGTCGCTGGCTCGAGGTGGAATGCCGCGTGAAGGGAACTCGAGAGATTGGCAGGCCATTTTGAGGGAACTGGAACCACTTTCATTGGCGGGTATATAGGTACTCGCCGGGGCAGAACTGTTTTCGGTTGCATCCGTGCTTTCTCTACGAGCAGTAGGTACACCTTTTCAAATCTTGTAGATCTGAACGGTAGGAAACTGGTTTATCTGACAAGGGAACACCGCGAATGCTTACTCATCCATTGGGACGCAACTTTGTGCGATTATAGAGTAACTCAAGGCAAGAACAACGGTATGTTTCATTCCTACCCAATCGCCCTTTATGGGTATGAAAACTAACCTCAAAGTCAAATAGGCACTTTTTCGCGCATAACTCCCAAAGTACAAGAGACGGGACAAAAGTTTAATGGTACAATAAGCGCTGCAAACTTGTGTCAACAAATTTTGAAAAGAGTTTAAAACAAAAATGCCTGAACGAAAAAAATTTTTTTTTTTCAAAATTTTGTTAACGCAAGTTTGCAGTGCTCATTGCACCATTAAACTTTTGTTTGAAACATTTTTTTCTGTCTGTTGTAGTTTGGGAGTTATACGCGAAAAAGTGGAAGTGCCTATTTGACTTTGAGGTTAGTTTTCACCCCCTTAGATGACGATAGGGCTTGAATGAAACACACCGTTGTTCTTGTCTTGAGGTTACTCTATAAACCCACAAAGTTGCGTTCCAATCGGTGAGTGCGGGTTCGCGGTGTTCCCTTGTAAGTATTCGAATATTCAAATACCAGAGAATTCGAATTTGAGATTCGAATAATTCAAATGTTCGAATAATCAGGATTACTTGAATTTGAGATTCGAATAATTCAAATATTCGAATAATTAGGACTATTCGAATTTGAGTTTCGAATAATTAGGAGTATTCAAATTTGAGATTCGAATAATTCGAATATTAGAATTTGTGATTCGAATAATTCGAATATTAGAATAATTGGGAGTATTCGAATATTCGATTATTTAGAGCTCTAAGTAGTTGGTACTATTGAACCATACACAGTATTATTGCACTGATAATCAGTCTGTATTGGTATTTATATAAAAAGAGGAAAAACTTGTGCTTTGATGTAACGAAGTGTGAAGTATCTCTTCCATTTTAGCTTCTAAGTTCTAAATTAAAATACATCTAATCTTGATTAAAATCATTTAGACATATCCTATAATATAAAACATAACGCCCCTATTGTGTATCTTTCATTTCCTTAATTCTGTTCCTATGTTGAACTTCGAGCTGTTTAACACAATTCTATATATCAGAGTAAGAGAATTTACATTGAAAAATGAAGCTTGGACAATGAATATTCATATAACACGTCTCCCCCTTTTGTGGGCTCCATTCACTTCTTAAAGTATCGGCGTGGAATTAAAGATCCCCCTTAGTACGTTTACGTTTGCCATACCACTCGCAAGAATCACCATGAAAATAGGTGACTTTCCAGCTTGAAAGAGGCCCTTGTGGCGTTCAAGGCTGGAAAAGATAAAGGAACAGAGAGTTGTTGATGGTTCGTGGTTCTTTGACGAGGTCCTGCAATTAGTACTCCTGCTTGTTGTCCGATGCACAGAAAGGACCCATTGAGACCTCCGCTTTGCATAAGCAGGAATACTCAATTGTCGTGGTCGGAAGAATAAGTTTCGAAGGTGACATTGTGTCTGGACGAGTGAATCGACAAATATTTGCAAATGTATTCAACTCGGTAGTCTCAAGGATGGTAGCGTCGGGGACCATTTATTGTCTCCGAGCCATCCTTCACAAAGATTGTTAGGCATTTTAATAAATCACGGCCTGGAAACGTGGCGCCACGTTTCGCGGTCTCGGCTACAGGAATTAAAATAAAATCCGTCTGGCGGAGATTTAAATTGAAAGTTTAATGCAAGACCGCCGCTTGGTTTATGGGGTAAAAATAAAACAGACTGGTTTTATGGAATCCCGAGTGTCTTTGACGGTATCCTGTAATTAACTGGTGATCGATGCTTTGCATGCAGAAGAACCCATCGTGGAATCTGATTTGCATAAGTATGAATTTTAATCTTTAAGGGTTGGCATTTAAATGGGAACGCATGTACGCGCGCTGCTCCTGAGAAAGAAGCTGGATAGTGGATGATCATCGGCGTAACGATAGCGAGATCCTCCTTAATATTTTTCGCCAGGGAGTTCAACTTTTAATATATTCTTTTTAACGTGAAGGGTAAAGGGAGAAATAGGGAATGTCCATTTTTAGTGATTCTGCGATTTATGACGTATTTTGTTGGTGGCAACTGGGGCCACAGAACTGTCGAATCACAAAGGGGTATAATGTAAAAATATCCATATAAGATAACGTTAAAGATTTTCTGTATTGGCTAAAAACAGGGAATGTCCACCCTCCTCTGGAACAAAACAAGGAATGTCCCCAGTATTCCTACCTTGCACTATGTATTTCTGATTAGTGTAAGCTTGCACTACGTCAGGAGCCCTCGAACATCACTATGTACACATCTTTGTTTTGATAATAATAGAAGTGGACATTTTTTTGTTACTGTAAAAGTTGTAAAAGATATTAAAACAATGTAAAACAATTATATTTTGGCTCAGTTCTTTTCTGATACCTAATTACAGCATACATTGTTTATGTTATAAACAATACAGTTAAGTTCATTGAACCTTCTCCTTTTTACTGATGGACTAAAGTATTAAAACTGGAGTTTCTCAATAAAGCTGTTTTGTGACATTCTGCATGAACCACTAAGCGAAGGACGTATTTGAACCTTAAAATAGAAAACCAGCACGACATGTTTTAGACATTGCTGTTAGATAACCCTTATCGGGAGATCCCTCGGGTGATTCAGATAAAACACAGAGCTGGTCATCCAGTAACCCTAGAACGAGGCTTCATACAACTCCACCCTACTTTGTCACAAATTCTCCGAGAAGAAAATTCAGTTGTCACTCGAGGAGCACACTTCCCAATCGTCACTTGGAGGTATCCTGGTCCTGGGAATAATCCCAGCTCCTGATCCAGCCATGATCTCCCCCAGATCTAGCAACGACACCGGACTACCACAGGCGAGCACGGCTCGCCCCGTAATCCCAAGGTAATTCCCTGGACGTTCCACATTACAGCCGCGCGGTATTCGCTACAGATGTAAATACCCGTGGGTCCCTTGGGGCCCCAGGGTTATTAAATATACGCTCCCCTGGTACTCGACAAATTGCCCACATGAGCCAGAATAATTAGCATCGCGAGCCTCCGGGTGGTGGCTCTCCTGCCTGGAACAACGGCCTGAAAACGCTCGGGAATGGTCAAGAATAGTGGCTCCATCTCCTTTCACTCTCCGCGCCCGAGCCTGCCCGCTTTCCCTCGCGGCTCGGCCCGGCTCGGTTGCGTTTAATCAGGCCCTGGTGACTTGATGCGCGGGGCCCACTCGTTGCGCGCCCCGGCCACTGCTTAAGAATGTAATTTAATATGCAACGTTACCGCGGGCCTCGGCGTGTCATATTTATAGGTACTTATGCATCAGCATCGTGGCCACATTTACGCCGAGCCGGTGCACCAGGGATCATTGAAATTACCTCCGTGGAGGCAGCGAGCGGCGAGGCTACGTGGGAGGAATTCATGGTTGTTTATCGCCGGGACCGCAGGGAGCCTCGCTTGTACGCGCCCCACATTCACCCGGGGCGGCCCTGTGTGACGTTTCCCGTGATTTCGTGGGGTCTGATGCGCGATTACTGCACCTGTTGGTATGGCCATTAGTCTTCAACTCGTTCAAATATCGCGTGTTCTTTTAGTGGTCTCCGGTGGGGTTCTGACGTGGTTCCTCTGGGTTCGGGTGAATTTATTTTTGGATTGTTTGGTTACTTTGAGTAACCAAAGGCTCTGTTCGTGGCATATTCATTGTAGTAGGAGTCACGAGAAGTGGAGTGATGTTTTTGTTGCAAATTGGTCTGAATGGTTGATTGTTTGGGTCATTCTTAAGGGATGGTGCGGATTAGTCCTGACCTTTACCTTTGCTTTGTTTGTGTCTTTGTACGTGACTGAATATACAGATTTGTTGTAAGGAATTTGGAGGCTTTTGTTTTAGGGAATAGTGTAGGAATAGGTTTCGTAATTGTTCGGGAGCCACGGAAAAAAGACCCTCGTCGGGCGATGGGACTCGAACCCACGAACTTCGGGTCCGTGCGCTACTGGCCAGCCGCCTTACCAATGTCGCCAAAGTCGACCCTCTTACTCCGATGTTTATTTATTCCGGGTCCCTCTTAGAGAGGTCCCTGACCCTACAATAGTAAAGGTGATGTTAATGCTCTGTTTGTATTTGAATAAACTGCTGCACGTGTGACGCGTCCACGACGTGAACTACTGATCAGTGTCTGACCACATAATGGGCATTTCTACTTATTCGTTCTGGCTGGCAAGAAGACACATCACAAAGAGGATTTAGAAATAAATATTATGAATTACTATTTAATAAATTATTAATGGTGGTAATAATGTTTTGCAGTACATACTACTCTGGAATATTATAATTATAAAAGCAACTTTCTAAATTAATTGTATTGACTTTGGTACGAATTTCATAGGAACTTTGAACTTTCTGTATGCAACATTACTCGATTATTTTCATTGTGCTACATTTGTAACAAAATTGATAAAATCTAAATTTCAGAATGACCTCAAACGTTCCCACAAGTCAAACTCAGCTGAAACCATCGTATGTTTATGATACTTTTGCGTACTTCTGCGAGTTCTATCAGCCAGTTAAGCCTTGACGTATGATTCTGAAACGCCCTTTACAGCTGCACATATTTCTTTCGCCAAGAAGAGGATACATGAATATTCGATGTAATATCAGTGACGATCGCTTCTTTTCAAGTAGCTTCTCCAGTCCATTGGATATACGAGGATATGAAAATCCATCCCAGCAATTACACGTTAAATCGCATGTCGAAAAGCGTCGTACGTTCCTATTTCATTTTTCCCCCCTCTGGATGCATTAATTTGTACAAAGTTTCAATCCCCTGCCTCGAACCGGTTCCGAGGCACAGAAAATCCTGCCCACTATCGTCCTGGAATCGATAACTACACGGCGATTAAATGCAAGTATCCCAGTAATCATTTCAATGCTGAAAACGCGTGGTTGGAGGTGGTTCAGAACAAACATTGGCTGCTGTTCGTTTTGGCGATGGTTTATCGCGAATAATCCACTTGGCGTAATGTTTCCAGCAGACCTGGGCATTAGTCGAATGAAAGATTATAAAAGAGGAATAATAAAATATTTGATTGGATGTTTATGGGAGATATTTATAAGTTAGCTTATTGGTGTAATCAAATCATTTTTCTTGGAATTATTTTGTTGTTTGTTTCGTAGTGAGCTAACTCCTTTTATTATTGAATATTGAAGTAAATGCCTGTTGAAATAACCTCGTAAATTGTGACTGGGGTTTTTATTCCAAATGCTAGACTTTAGACCGAATTGGATTTCACTGTAAGATCAGATATTCGAATGAGAACTATCCAGAGGGCGTTAAATTTAAAAGTTTTAAACATCTATCAGATGTTTCTTCGGAATTTAAAGTGGCAATGCAATGCTGTATACTGATAACTCTAAATTATTTTTAAATAAATAGCTTGGGTTTGATAAATCTAAGGATAGGTACTTACTTTGTTTAAATTGCTTTTAAAACAAAAGTCAGTTAACCATCCAATTGATTCTTTATTCCGAGTGTTACATTTAATTTCCTGTAATTTTTTATTTCGAGCGATTTATAATACCGTCCATCATTTATTCGTATCACTTCAAATTTATTAAGATGAACCTTCTTTTATATTTGTTCCTATCTCAAATACTGATTGCGTTTTAAATTCCAAATCTTTCACTATTTAAAAGCCTCGCCAATATCATTTTTATCAAAACACGAAGGATTCTTTGGTAAAAACAATAAGTTCCATGGACAGAAACCAGAGTTGGGCATTAACTAAATATAAAATTATTTAATTAACGGATCAGATAACAGTTACTTTAACTTTAGATTATTTGAATACTCTCGACGAATAAAAAAATTAACATTATACACATGACGAATAATTTTTTTAAGTTTTATTCGTTATTCGAAATTTTTATTTGTTTTTTATTTGAAATGTTTATGCACAATGGCCTGACTCATAATTGAATATTAAAAACTCTTTTTGGATAAGGGCAGCATTACAAATGTATGGGTGTTCTGAATTAAAATAAATAATGCTGCATGAACTCGTCAAATATATTCGATTGTATACAGTCGTGGATCATGTTCCCAGATAAGTGAAAGAAAATTACGAAAAAGACAGCTTTTATTCCGTTTTCTAGGTAACAAAAATGTAATTTGTTTCAATTTCCTTCAGACCACGGTATTTCTTGAAACTCGCCACAGATAGAAACGATTCCCGTTAATAGAGATGCTTAATACACGGAGTCCCTTTAAAATCCACGCTCGCTAAGAACCACGCTTTATCGGTACCTCATGAAGTCATCAATGCCCCAAACACACGGGGTTGCAACGTATTATTACGGCGTTTCGCTTCCGGCGGAACGCTTTATGTCGACTTGGGCCAAGGAACGCGTAGAAAATGCGGAAAATTGTATCCTGACAGAGGACGACGGAACGTGTCATTTTATAAATAACGTTGTTACGAAGTAATAACCAAATTGCGACAACTTTAAGCCTTGGCATGCTGCGATTTTCTGAGCTATTCTCGGATCTCTTAAATTTTGCAAAAATTAGAAACGAGTACATATTTTGTAAATAAATTTCTGGGTATTATGTGAGTAACATATAATACCTCAATAATAACATATTATTATCCTCCATATTTCAATTTTAATATAAAATTAATTTTGCTGACTTATTCAGACTTTGCGAAATTTAGAAATGAATGTAATGCACATAAGTTTCTGGGCATTATATAAGTAATATATAATAGCTTATTAATAAGATATTACCATCTTGAGTATTTTATTCCTATAAATTAATATTTTTTACACTTCAAAATTTAGAAATGGATATTATATAAAAAAAGTTTCTAAGTATTGTATAAGTAACACGAAGGTATTGTATAAATAAGTTTCCTTTACTTTTTGGCAAGTGGTATGTTTAATTAACATTTGTAATTAAGCTGCCATGTGGAAAATGAAGAATCAAAATTTCTGCATCCCAATAGATTGCAAATTTTATTAAAGATGAAGGGAAAAAGTCACCAACTAGTTCTTCATTTTGTTATTTTATGTACCTACATTCTTACATAACTGGAAATGCAATATTATAGTAATAATGTAACATATGAAACTTGTAATTCCCAATTTTCATTCAGCTGCGAAAAATTACATTTCTCTGGAAATTGATTTGGGAGAAGGGACTTGTGGTTAAAATACTTGGCTTTTGCTTTAAGTCTATTTCGTGTGGAATTTTGAAAAAATGTAACTTTCCATTGTGCATCATTGATCCGCTGATAACTGCAGTAGCCTTCTGACAATCTTTTGACGCACTGTCTTATTTGCAAATCGAATAAGGCGCGTTTCTTCCAAGCAGCTTCGTGCCTGGAATATTTCACTGGACCACCAAGGTGTTTCAAGATTCGCACGAAGGATACATACCTGAACGAAGATACTTAGAAGTTCGTATTACATGATGCATGTACGTACGTGGACATGGTTCGAGGCTACAGGGAAAAGAAATTTTCTAAATAGAACATTTTAGTCTTACAAGTGTGATATTCTCTTTTCAAAATTTTAATTTTCCCTTGGAAATAGCTTCATTATTGTATTGATTTAGAAGTAAACTTAATTCAATGACATTTATTATAAGGAAGTAGTTACTTCTTACTATAATACTATGAGTAGAGATATTTCTATAAAGTCATTCAGTGTTATTTATATTCCATATTGAAAAAACTTTTGTATTAACCCTTTGAACTCAAAATTTAAATGGGCTTTACATACTGATACCCTGAACCTTGTAAAGGTGGAAGAATTCGTGATTCGTAGAAGCAAATAAATTATTGACTTTGAAATCACTATACTATAAAAATAGCCAACCATTTTGTTTTTCGAATGTCATTTTTACAAAATCAATCGCAACAAATAAAAGATACCTACTTAATTATTTATTTACGCTCAATTTAAGAACAGTCTTATATTTCTAACGTTATGAACAATTTTCAATATTGAATTAATATTCAAACAACATAAATTGTAATGGCACTATTTCATATTTGGCTATTTTCTTTTACTTTTTCCTATTACGAAGTTCTGTATTCAATAAGTGCAGCATTGAGCAACATCTATCAGGTCGATCGTGTAGCGAATAATTTGGAGCTTAGAGGGTTAAGAGCTGCTGTAAAAAAAGACTTGTCCTATGAACTACAATACGAAGACAGAGAGTCACAAGGAAAGAAGCGAAAATTGAACAACACAATAGAATAAACGAAACGGTGAGATTCATCTAACAAAAACATCTAATATTCCAAAAAATCTGAATCAAGTGATGCTAATAACGTAACTATTTTTTATTTAGTAGTAAAACGGTCCTAAGGATGGAACCACCTCCTCGAAAAAAATGGAGAGTTTTCAGATTATCGTGGATATCTACGAAACTGTAAAAGATATAAAAAAAGGAGTTAAAGTCAAAGTTCTATGTTTTTATGTCCTATAAAGCGGCGATAAAAATTTTTCGAAAAACGTTATTTTTTTCAAAATTCATCTCCACCACCCTTTCTTTCGACAATTCTTCATCGCCGTATTGTAGGATATCGGAAGCCATAAAACTTTGAATTGAACTCTTTTTCGATATCTTTTACGGTTTCGCAGATATTCACGGTAATATGATGACTCACAATTTCTTTAAGGGGGTGTTTTCACCCTTAGCTCCGTTTTATTACCGAATCAAAAAATAGTTACGTTATTAGCATCACTTGAGCTACATTTCAGCAAAGTTTCACATTTTTCTGAATTTTCGAGTTACCGAAATTCCTTTATGAGGATATCGCTGCTATTAGGTCGCAGCGTGTACTATTATTTCCCACAATTCTGTCATTCGGGGACTCGTAAACTCGTCTTCCCTGCTGAAAAGTCCAAGAATAATGCGCTTGCCAGAAAATGCACATAAATCTCGCCGTCCAGCACGGTGGTCCTGTGCCAATGAAATTCGGTATTCGTGGGACATCGCTCCGACAGCGCGTGCCACTTCCCCATCGATCACGGGACGAGGAAATCGATTAATCGAGGTGTAGATTTATGCGATGCCCACTGTGTACACATCGTTCACGCCCTGGTCCCAGAAAAGGGAGTGGCCGTGGTAACACTGACAGTTGTGAGATCGGGTTAGACTTTGTGAGAATATTTGTAATCGATGCACGCGCTCATGATTCCACTAAACCTCAATCATCTAACTTGGTGGGAGCACGAGCCTCGGGTCACTAATTTCGTTCAAATTTCGCATTCACAAGTGTGTTTAATAACGCGTTGGATGCACAGGGTGTGCTACTTCAAATTTGCGAGGACATCAAGCTTGAAGTTTAATTAAATATGTAATAATTAAATAACTCATCGTGGGAATAGTGAAATCTCAGTGAAAATGTATACATACATCTGAAATTACTTGATATATGTATTACAGTTTTGTCAGTCACGGTTTAGTGCTTACGTTAGTGAGAAAGCGAAACTTTCAACCCCATTTTCTCACAAATTTTTTAGTAAAGCTTTTCGTGTGTTTCTTAAATTATTATTAGCATCATACGCTAACTATACACTAAATCCTCGTTATAGTCCCGTTTTTACCATGCGTAGTACGCCCGGTGACTATCCCCACCATTTCTTGGAATCCTTCGGTCGAGAGTGAGAGAACGAAAGAGTCGGCGGCAACTTCGTGTCAACTGTTTCGTTCCCTCTCGCTCGCCCGAATAGTGCCGCCAGCCCCGTTCGTCGGGTTTATTACGAGGAATTAAGGTAAATGTACCAGTGCCCGGCCATGTCCCAGTACCTGAACAGTAATGCGAATTTTATTTATTTTTAAGCTTAATTTTTAATGTAAGTAAAAACAAAAAATAGTACCATAATGCATAAGTATTTAGCAATATTAATTAAAATCATTATTATAGAAAAGTAAAAATCGTTAGATCGAAATAATTATTTTGTAACACACTTCGTACGCATAGCAGATTTCGTGAAATTTCTTAAGCTTCTGTCAAGACACTTCTGTCATTTACTAAGAAAATATTGACTTCATTTCTTATTTATATATTATAATAATACATAATTATAATAGTAAATAGATTTAAATTTAGTTTAAGATGGTTAAACTTGCAAGAAAATTAATATTTTTTTAAACAAGTCTAAGTTTATTTACTGTATGTATTTTCGGCTACTGGGACGATATAATTCACATATCGGGAGATGCATTTTTAGGTTGTCCGCTTACTGGGACGATATAATTCCGGTATTGGGACATGCAGTTTTAGGTTGTCCGCTTACTGGGACATCTGCATGTTTTCGTATTTTCATTAATAAATACGTCTATTATAATACATAAACTTTTTTCTTTCATTTTCCGATAGTATAATATTGTGTTATCTTCCACATTTCAACAACATTTTTTTATTTCATGATTATTTTACAAATTAAATTAGGAGACAAACTTTGCCGCTATTCCTTAAGCCCCTTAAGCGTCCGGGTATTGGTACATCGCTAATCCGTACGTGCACGCCCCTTGTGAGTCACATGTTTGAAAATGTCAACAGACGTTTCCACTAGCGCCACTATAGTGGAATAATAGTTTCTACTAATAATAGCCACTAATAGTTTCCACGAGTTTTTCAGGAAAAAACAATTTGGATAAAAATTCCAATGTAGGTATAAGCACTATAAGCGAACTCCTCAGTCTTCGTAGAATTCTAAGGATAGGGTAAATGTCTCAACTACTGTCAGTGTCCCTATTACTACTTATTTATCTTACTTATTAAAATCGTAACGTATGAGTAAAGAATACTGTACAAAAAAATTATTATTAAATTGGGACTGTTCTTCTTCTTTTTCGTCTTCTTCTTATTTTTATTATTTTTGCACACTATCCTTTATACGTTCTATTTTTAACAAAGTGGCAGGAATTGGGACATCTACCCCAGTCAATCTTTCCTTCAGCTGGAATCCATACCGCTCTACACATAGTCGAATGAAACCGAACCCTTAGTACTTCTGTTCAACACGAAAGACAAAAAACACAATGATGCATAAATGTGCCATTTTTCTACTTCGAAACGGTGCGCGCAGCAGCGTCAGCTCTGTCCCCCCTGCTGGCGATAAGCAAGGAGACTCGCAATAAAGAAACGAAGGCCGTCTCCAATGGGTACCTTCAATAGGAGATCGAGATTGCGAGGCCTTGAGGTGTGACCGTAACTTACAATTGATGATCACCGTTGAGGATCTAGATCTCTCTATCAAGAATAAAAAGCTACTCGTCGGGAATATTAAAAGGCGACGGAGGAATGATAACTTCATATTATAGCACCGAGGCGTTCCTTCTCTGCCACCACTGCTACGTTTCACTTCGGTATGCCCGTACTGCGGGTAGGTACGAGATACATCGCCGTATTTGAATTAATAAAAATTCGAAGATACTGTACATAAGGGTTTGATGACCACACATTGTTCCTGAATATATTAAACGAGTTGTCTTTTTCATTTGAGTATAGTATAGTACATATAGACACAGCGATAGAGCAATAAACAGTTGGAATAATTTCCAGTATTATTGGAATCACAAGAATTTAAGAATTTAGACGAATGTTGAAAGTTTGCGTGAGTGTTGGAAGTCTTGATGAATTTTTTTGATATTTGAATAGCACACATTGATACATATGTGGGCTTAGGATTTCAAGAATGGATGGCCATGTATCTATTAAGGATATCTTTCATTGACAATTTGTCATAAATCCAGTGACAAAGAAAAATTACGCAGGTATTTGAAATTGATCACAACTTCCAAATTTCGTCAGGACTTTTAAAATACTTTGGATATCAAAACATTCGAATTAGCGTGATAACGGAATTGATTGAGAATTTATAATTTAGCAAAGTAAGTGCTCGTCATTACCGGGGGGTCCAAAAAACTTGCTTTCGTCGCGTATCCACTAGCATTGAGCATTCTACTTATCAGCATTCAAAACTAATGTACGGATTGTAACTTTTTTTTAGTTAAATGTTTATTATTCCTTGTTGTTTAGTGTTTAGAATCGTATTTTTCATGTTTTCAAAATATAATTACAAATGTTTGGATTTAAATCGCAATATAGGCACACCGCAGAAGTCCTCCTTGGCCTTAAGGTGTCCCAAAATGATAAAACTAGAATGATTATGTCCTATAAAGATGTATGCATAAAGTGGACTAGAATCATCCAGGTATCAAAAATATTTTTTGTTGCATGCACAAAAAATGTCGAAAAATAGGCAGACAATACAGAACTTTTTCTTTACAAGGCTGCTATTTTATAACCACTGTTGATAAATCAATAAGCCTAGTCCACTTTATGCCTACACTTTGACGCCAAGGAGGACTTCCTTAGTGTTCTCCCTGAGGCACAAACATTGCGACTTAAATCCACACGTCTGTAATTATATTTTAGAAATATGAAAATTACAATTCCATACAGCAAGGAATATTTAACAAAAAGAAACATTCAAATCTGTACCATCGTTTTTGAAAAAGAAATTCATGAAAATAAGCCTCTTGTTCGACCGACAAAGTAGAATGGAGCCTTAAAATTCAGCCATTTCAACAGCAACAAAGAGAGAGCAAGTTCCCATCCCAAGCACCTTTGCCTTCCAAAATCATACCATCATAGTTTCTTCCTCAGCAATTCACTTTCGTTCTTTCTCAACACATCTCACGCCCGCATTACTTGTTAAAAAAACCTATTCCGCTATCTAGCAACTTAGTATCCCAAAATACAAGTTCTGCAACATAGTTGAAGCAACTATCCTTCTGCATGGCGATAGAGGGGTTGTTGAACCCTTCGTAGCAGTCTCGTCAACGCGAAGACGTTGAGTGCCGTACGGAACTCGGAGCGCGGCTCGTTCCAGCGGTCATAATTTCCAGGATTCCCGATGCAACGCTATAAAACAAAAGGCTGGCCAGAGCGGCGCTCGGTTTTGCGACGGCTCTAAAGATATCGTCGAACGGTGACGCCG
The DNA here is from genome assembly GCA_029448645.1 of Andrena camellia. Lineage (NCBI taxonomy): Eukaryota > Metazoa > Arthropoda > Insecta > Hymenoptera > Andrenidae > Andrena > Andrena camellia. The sequence continues at coordinate 31,087,546 of CM055678.1, read as the reverse complement.
TGAGAAACGACGCCCCGCGTCGTTCTTCTCTTTGTTACCCGCGGCACGTAGGTGTTATCATCGAAGCGAAGAACCCTCTCGTGCACGAGGCGCCTTAGGGTGTGTCCAGACACGAGTCGACCGCGACTAATGCCACTTTCACACATGGTGAGTTTATACTTGTTATTTTACCACAAACCTAGACTTGGTTGGAGTTTTTGAGGTGCCGAAGCATCCGCTTCGAAAAAGTAGGTGATGGGGCTTTGTCTTTGTCCATGTCACGGCTCACTTTACAATGAGATATAAATGGCACGTAAATACAATGGTTAGTGCTAGAGTTCAACGATAGTTAGGTACGCATAGAAGGAAGATAGCAGCTCGAGAGCGTTGGGCCTCTTGACTCGTGGGTGTTTTCCACTTCAAAATTTTCCGCTCCCCGAATTTATCACTCCGGAAAATTTGTCACTTTCCAAAATTTGTCGCTCCCCAAAATTTATCGATCCCCAAAATTTGCCACTCCCCCGAATTTATCGCTCCCGAAAATTTGTCGCTTCCAAAATTTATCGCTCCCAAAATTTTGTTGCTCTCAAAATTCATCGTTCCCCAAAATTTATCAATACCCAAAATTTGCCGCTCCCCAAATATTGTTGCTCTCAAAATTAGGTACTCCCAAAAATTTGTCGCTCCCCATAATTTTGCCCCTGCCCGAATTTGTCGCTCCCCCAAATTTGTCGCTTCCAAAATTTATCGCTCCCAAAATTCATCGTTCCCCAAAATTTGCCGCTCCCCAAAATTGATCGCTCCCCCAAATTTGTCGCTCCCCATAATTTATCGATCCCCAAAATTTGCCGCTCCCCAAATTTTGTTGCTCCCAAAATTAGATACTCCTCAAAATTTGTCGCTCCCCAAAATTTGCCGCTTTCCCAAATTTTGTTGCTCCCAAAATTAGATACTTCTCAAAATTTGTCGCTCCCCAAAATTTGTAGCTCCCAAAATTGATTGCTCCCAAAACCGCTTACCGCTCTCCCAAATTTACCGCTTCCCCAAAATTTGCCACTCCCCAAAATCTGCCACCCTAGGCTGCAGCTTACTTAGCCTATACCCAAATTCGCCCCTGTTCAGGATCGTGATGTACCAACAAGTACAGATTGGCCATGTGGAAAAACGGCATTAGACTCTCGGTTCAGAGCTGGACGCACCCTTACGGCGTTCGACTCGCGAGCGGGAAAAGCCTGCGCTCGTCCAATTTCTCCCCTTCTCGCGCGACTCGAACGAAGAAGCATAAACGTCCGCGGCCAGGACGTTGCCTCCTTCGAAACTTATTCCGAACGTCTGTATGGAAATGAAACCAGTTTGCAATATTGTGTGGCCTTTTAACCTGGTCCCGTGGACGCGCCGCGTTCACAGGAATTATAGCTGGAGGCTCGTAAGATAGCCCCTTTTAAGAAATGACGTAGGTTGGAAATCGTTGTTCAAGGGGGAACGCGCTTCATTTGTGCGAAGCTGTTGTCATTTGGCTATTGCTATGGCTTTCGTTCGCACGTGGGGGTAAGACTTGGACATATTTTACGATGCCACAATATTGCAGGGTTTACACGTTGTAGCAGCCATTTTTCAGTAGATCCAGGTTTGTGGATTGTGGAGGGGATCTCTGAACGGATTTTTAGGTCCGAAAGAATTTCGGCTTCTTGTACTTTTTCATGCACTATTGGATCTTAACTGTTTTGGGTTACAATCATTGTGGAACAGAATATTGGGCTGGGTTAGTTACAGTTGGTACATTAGGTACAATAGGCTTGGAAGGAATACCATTCCTATTGGTGGGAATGTTTTCTCTGTCCTTTGTTACGCACGTTATCATCTAACAGAAGAGTGCCATTTACTGGTAGGTATGCTGTCTTATCTCACGCACACGAATGATTCATATTGGTGTATTGTGTAGAAAAGTATCCCAAGGCAGAGCCAAAGAATTATCCCCTTATCTCATGTTACCCCTGAGGACCATTCTTGTCGTCTCCCGACTAGATATGTGGTGTATCTTAAGTTATATTTAGGTAAACTATTTATTAGCTTCATAGAGAGTATGTATTGTTCCCTTATTTATTAAAAGCTTGTCAGATGAAATTTTGAACATCCTTTGGATACCTATTGGTGACAATTCTAATGCTAATTGAAGGTTTCAGCGACATAGTCGATATTTTTTAATGCTCTGACAGATTTTGCATTGTTAACCAAGTATTCTGTTTCGTGACGTTCGTTTAGAATTTATGAATTAATGAAATTATTGTAGACCTGCTTCTATTTTATGATAGCAGTAGCATTTTGAAATTCAATATAACTCTTAACGCATTAAAATAAGAATCCCCGTATTCAATGATAAACTGAATTCTTAGAAAAATCTCGCTTTTCTACCTTTCAAAATGATTTTTTCACATTTTTGATAAACCTCTTTTGACTAACGTATACGCCACGTTAAAAGCCTTTCTAACATCTTCAATGATTTCCGGGGTAGCATAAAAGGAATGAAGTGTCATTTATTGAAAGGTACTTTCATCCCTCAGACCTGAGTTACCACAACCAACAAAAACATACATATCCATTATTTTCAGTTGTTTTATGAACTATTTAGCAAAGTTTCTGGCGATGTATTGTACAATTTGAAGCAGCTTGCTCTCGATTACGCCAATGAATCTCATCAGCTATTTTCCTGCGCAAGACTCGCCCGTGAAAATCACGCGTAGCTCCTCACGTTGCAGCGTGAAACGCCATGAATTATTTATAAATATTCGACCGTGAATTATTACGATTCCGCGGTGCGCACCATGGCCATTATAACAGAAACCTAGGCACGAAGGTGGTTATTTACGATCGGGACGTTTTAACTGTTTCGCGAGTGCCCGTGGGGAACTCATTCCCGGCCTCAACGTCCAGAAACTCGTCCGAGGCATTGTGGAACGCGCACGTGTCTCGACCCGACAGTCGGGTTGCTGAAACTTAACGAGAGGGATGGAATTGGGAACTGTTTTGCAGCTTTCAAAATAGAGAATCACAGTCACCGTCCTTGCAGGATGACTGGCTCTGTAATGACTGAATAGGGGTTGCAGAAGACGTTGTTGAGCATCGATCGCTTGATTGTTCATATCTCAAATTAATGTGACACTGTCTGAAGCGTTAAACACCAATTTTAAAAAAGCATTGTAAGAAAACAAAAAGCGAACATTACACACTTAATTGTCAATGAGATATTTAATAACAATATATAATTAACTGTTAGGGGTTAATACTTTTAAACTTCTTTTATATAACCTGCTAACTCAGGGACTAGTAATGGAGCATTGAAATTTGGAAATCCTAAGATTAAGTAGAGAATATAGTATTCTATAATTATTTCTTTCGCATTTAAATTGATTTTTTATACTTCCTCCTTCTCTGTCTCATTAATAAATATTTTTATAGTTCATAATGGTGTTTATGACGTATGTAACACTATTGTACATATTATAGTAGTTTTGTGAACGCGCATAGCTCACCCACTTCAGAAGTTTAGATCCCTGTAACTTCGTTATTACGTTGAAGTTCGATATACAATTTTTGGGACACATTCCTGCAGTGTGAACCTTGAAAAAAATGTAATTAAAAAGGATATACTGAACTGTGCTGTATTGACTCTCAAAGGGCCTAGGGCTTGTTTCGTGAGCGATTTATTCCCAGAAACATGTCTCCAGGACGGGAACTTGCGATCTCAGGGTACCTGAGGTAGCTCACCAGTGCTGGACCTTCAGGACGCTCGATTGGGGGAGTTCTGTAGCGTAGCAGCTCCATCTAGTTTTAATAAGGAGGAGCGCGTCGAGAATCAGGGTTAAATAAGTTGAGTTTAAGTAACCTGATGGAAAATGTAGGGATGATTATTAAATTCCTCATCTGTATCGATGGAAATTATTGGGAAAAGCATGTCAATCGCGAAAATCAAAGTGCATTACAAATACATACACCTTCAGATACGCACCTATCACCCTGTCTAACTCAGCCTTTAATCGTCCAAAGAGAACTCTACTTCGATTAATCTTCCTAGAAAATCTGAAGAGTCCTAGCAACACATTTCTGTCAATTCTCCTCAAAACAGAACTCATCTTAAGAATATCCTAATTAAGAACTTTCTGGCCCCTGTATCCAAACTCATGGAGACATAGAGCAATTATCAATTTAGAATTTCGAAACAAGTACCAAGAGGATATTATTCTATTCTTTTCAAGGCAAAATAATATTCGTGACTGCAATTTTCAAACGGCAGTAATGCCCACTTCCCCACTCCTAGTATCAGCGTCTTCTGGAAAGGAAAATTCCCACCAACAGCTTCCAAGGCTTCGTACAGTTGATTGAATGGTGGAACTAGCATTCCCCAGTGAAATGACACGTAACAATGTTAGGATGGCTCTATAGTAAACGAAGCAACGAACTGGGAACAACACTTCACTGACTGAAAGATCCTCGTCGAATGGCGGTCGATGGAAACGGGTCAGGAGCGTACCAATGTAACTGGACTCCCGTTGCACTTGGCATCCTGTAATTTCGCAGTCATTTCCGATTGCTTTTCTAGACCGCCACTGTCAGTTTACCTCCGCGAGATTGGCCACTCAGGCCCGCAACATTCGCGGAGGGAAAAGAATCTGTACAGCATGGGTAGATTGCATTAGATAATCGAGAGGAATACACTAGAGAGTGTTCCTCGATTCTCTCTGGAAATTAATGCACTGTCAATCTGAGGAAAAATTTACCATCGTTAAAATGTCTCTGGTGACGAAATAAATGTTTAATTTGTGGTGGAGCGATGGGCAGGAAGTTTGTAATATAAATGAAGCAGATCAATTTTACCTTCAATTTTAAATTAACACGCCTTTTTGATTTGGCAGGCTGATGTAGGAAATTACGTCGACATTTCAATGAATTTGTTAGGAATGGGTTTTACATGCTATTAGCTGCTTCTAGCTATTTACAGTTACTTTGCCAGCAATTTGCAGCTACTCTGTCACTGACTGTCACTTTCTAGCTCACAAACATTCAGATACAGTTAGTCAATTACTCGTAGTTAGAGTTCGTTCAGAACTACGTACAGTTAGTTGTGACTATCTTTTATGGCATATGCCATAAACATTTGCATATGCAAATGCCAGTAGTTTACGAGTATACTGCAACCTGAAGTGCAATAATGCAGCTTGTACAAGGGCTACTCCATGCTAACTAGACTGCTTAGTACACTTGATGTCAGAGATTCTGATAAAATTTAAAAATGAATTATTTATGGCAGCTATATTGGTAAAATTAAACAAAACTTTCAAATTGCCACAAAGTGTAACTTTTATACAATGTAATTTCGAAAATTATGGCCTACAGACCTCCCCTCCCCCCCCCCCCCTCCTAATATCACATAGACTACATTATGAAACCTCTAACATCAAGTGCAAAAAATTCTATATTTCTCCCAAAAAATTACACACGTCGATGTTCTGCATTCGCCAAACAAATTCGATGCCAGCAAACTGATGACTTAAACCCCCTCTAATTTCACATACACTACATCATATTTCAATGGGGAAGATGACGCAAAGCTCGGCGCAGAGTACTGCGGTTTTGTATGAAGTAAGCACTTAGATAATGTTTTATAATTAGTTATTCTTTTATTGGAAATATTTATTGGTAAATAAGATTTTGTATCAAAAGACTGTAATGCAATTATTTATTAGAACATAATTTGTCCTGACATAGTAGGCTAAAACCAGGATTAAGGTAAGAAAATACAGCGTTTTATAACATGATACATATTAAAGATTCTTCATAACCTAAATGATGTAAATTAATTTTTTATATGTGTATAACTAATAATAGCTAATAATAATAACAAAAATAATTATAGATACATGCACTTATTATAGAAATAGAAATTGGGAAGTAAAGTAAGATAATTTAAATTCATCTAAAACACCGATGACAAGTGGCAAGTGTGCTGGTGGCGCCACGGGTGACAAAAAGTTGCAGTCATCTTCCCCATTCCATGAAAATCCCTGACGTCAATCACTGCCATCAAATGTTTCAATGCTTAAACGAGTATTGAAAACAGGAGTCGCTGATAACTCCACTTACCAGCCACTCAATAGCAACGCTTCGATACTAGATCGCCCGCGAGACCCCCATAGAAGTAGCATTGCGGAGCTCTCTTTCGTTCAGGCATGCGCACTAGATACCTCTCAACTGCTCGGTATGCCTAAGCACAGGTTTGAAGCGCTCACTACTCCGCGATAGAAAAAGGAGCACACCTCGTCCCTAGCATCCCATGTGAACAAACTCCGCGGCTACCGGTCCAGCGAGTGGACTTAATCCAATGAAACGAGTCCTCCGCAGGACACGACCCAGGGACCCGTGCGTACGTGACTGCCGGTAGCACACGTACACAGGCAGCCAGCACACTTAGCGCTCGGTCGAACGGTGCCTCCGATCACGTAATCTGACTAATCGCTTCCGGTTTCGCGGACTCGCTTCCAGTATTATGGCCACGCGAGCTAATACCAGGCCGTGGTGCTGATGATACGGCTGCAACAGGATCGCGGCTCACCGGAGTGGCTCCACTTGATCCGTCGCGAACAGCCCCACGATGCAGAGGTTAAGCGCGCCGTTTAACCCCGGATCGTGGGGGGTCGACGGAGGGGGAGGGATGCACGTGGAGAACTGGGGTGCCCAGGTGAACCGTTCGGACGTCTCGCGTGGTAGTTTTGCGCGGCGGCTCGGGGGAGAAAAATGGCGTCGCCTGTGGCGAGGCCTGATGGAACGAATCGCCGGACGAGGCAGAGGGGTTGGAGTTATGGGCACGGTTCTTGGCTGGACGTTCCACTTGTAATCGACGACGGCCAGGTATCTCGCCGGAAAATTAGTAATATAATTTGCGGCGATAATGGAATTCTGTTCCTCTATCGCGGGGCGGCTCGATGGGGAATCCTTGGCACTCCTCGTGGTCGTGCTTGGTGGAGATAGCGAGCTGATTTTTTGCACGGCGATGGGGCGGAGAGTTGCTGTACGTTCTGATGATTTTCAACGCTGTGGTTGCAAGCAGAACCGGGTGTAATTTGAACAGAATGATTTAAAAACGGCCGCGTAATTGGTGAATTATTCGACGGGGGGTTTTTAGAAGGAGCGAGGCAATTGATTTAAATTTTAATTTGGATTTGGTGTTTTTTTTTAAAGAGCTAACTTTTTGGTGTTTCTCCTTAGAACGTGGTTGCTTTAATGAAGGAGGGTGATAGTATCTCTGTAATGTGAGCATTAACCCTTCGTGGTCATAAGGGGTGTAGAGCGCTGTAAATTGAATAACAAATGATATTTTGCATGCAATTCGTTTCAAAGTAAAGAGAAATTCATCTGTCTTGTAGCATAAGGTAAAATCGTTGAAGCCTACAAATTTTTAATTAAGAATTAAGAAAACGTAAGACATGCAAAAATCGGGTCCTGAAAAAAGTGTATCTAATATCGCCCACTCAAGATATATTGATTAATTCATGTATATATGAGTTTTTAAAGCCATTTTCATATATTCTTTTATTATTTCTTTTTCTATAAATGTTTTTTTTATCAATTTTTTATTAGGATTAGGTTTAAGAAAATGTTTTATTACAAAATTATAGAAATGGGATTTTTAAAATATTTTATTTTTTACGTTCGGATGTACATATTGGACAAATAAAGTTTATTTCGGTTGCTCCGCAAATTTCGTGACCTTACCTGTAACAAACATTACATCGAAACCATTATTCTCCGGTATGCGGTATTGAGAACACGCGTACTGCTAAAATAAAAACTCTATTTTCATTATGAAAAATATTTTAATCGATTTCATTCCTTAAGTACATCATTAATTAGGTATTTCTAGTGGATATTCTTGCATTCACAGAATTATTAGACTTACCTTCTCCTAATGTCATGTAAAAGTCTGGCAGTCCAATAAATTTTTACAGTATTCGGATTCACTAAAATACTTCACATGACGCTGCAATTACAGTATGTATCCCTACATATGTTTAGGTACTACCTAATTCAGTGCATAACCGATACATTTTAGTGCTTACTTCGCGAGATATAACGAGTGGCGATATTCGGAACATGAGCGATATTAGATACGGTCACCCTATCGCACCCCAAGGGCAATTTTCGAGTTCAAATGTCGCGCCTTTACGACATCCAAAGGGGATTTATCGCGAAAAAAGAAAGTATCGCTGTTTTCCACTGGAGGGTTCAAATCGATCTTTTTGAACTACAAATTTCATCATATCAGAATTTACATTTCTACAAAAAGACTATTAGAGCACGAGTGCAGTGAACCCCATGTGACCAATTTGTGATGATAAGAAGGTGTGACCACGGATTGTTAATAGAATCCAGGATATAGATGTAAATGATCCATTACATGGAGGGTTCGTTTAGTTTGTATTTTTATTTTCTATGAATTTTTATTTCGCGCTGTGCTCCTCGTATTTACCTAAGAAGGCACAGAAAGAATGGGCATATATGTAACTTGAAACTTAAAATTTTTTTCCAGTTTCTGTTACGTTTTTCACAAGTGTAACCATTTTATAGCATTCAAAAGCGAAGAAGGAAAGAGGAATTTAGGAAATCAGTGTTGGTCAAGAACTTCTGACATGTCAATTATTGTTCCGACTGGTTTGCTGCTTGTGCCAAAGGGTTGCCTAACCCGCCTATTGTAATTAAATTAAAAAAAATTAAAAGAATCATAAAGCTGAAAGACAAACTGCGATAACTTAACTCGAACAGTTTGCTCGACCCACTGCAGCACCAGAGGGTTCAGCTCGCCTCCCAACGAGCGGCAACACGCTCCGACGTGACAGTACGAGCGCGACGCGCGGCGTCAGGCTCTTTTTCACGCGATCGTGACTTGCAGTATCGCGTCATCGGCCAGCTTCCTGGGTCTCCGCGGGTCTTTAAACTCGTTGCATCGATAGTGGCGTGCGCTGAAAGACCTTGACCCGCGGTAAAGGAAACAGAAGGCGATGGTGGAGGAAGTAATAGCGGCCTAGCTGGTGGCTGGACGATAATGGTGAAGGCCTGGCGAGAGTCTTCGGGGCCCCCGTGCGCGTTAATTACAGGCTGTGCTGTTCGTTACGTGGCTTTTTGATTCTGCTCGCAATACCCTGCCCCACGGGTCGATCGACTTTTTTCCAGCGGAAAAGAGATAGAGAGGGAGAGAGAGAGAGAGAGAGAGAGAGAGAACCAAGGCTGGGATTACTGTTCGCCACAGTTGCTACCTGCTGGCCAGCAAGGCGTTCCTTGGCTGGATACTGCAACGCGTCGAGTGATACGCCGTGCTCCTACCGACGACTCATTAGGGGCAGCCTGCAATTAAATATGCGAGGGCACGGCGTATTTAGGCTTGGAATTTTTATACGGCGATCGTTGAACGTGATGGGACTCTGGTCTGTTTAATTTAAAGTGAGCCTCATTTGTGTAGAAACGAGTCGTCTTATTAACGATTAGCCGCTGGATAGTGCGTAGGTTGGCATTCGAATGTGTAGGGTTCATTTTGCTCCAGAATTTGGTTTATACACGTCTTAGAATAATTTTGTTATGGTGTATTTTGATCCTGTGATCTGAGATTTTTATTTTCTTGAAGAAACGATATTGATATAGGCTTCCGCAGCAAATTGTATTTAATAATTAAACAATTTAACAGTTTTGTAAATTACAAATGCTTGATAAGAATAATAAATTAATCACGTGTTTATGTTTGTTACTCTTCCATCTCCTCTTTTTTGTATTATTTTGCGTCGCCCGGTTACCAAACAAAGAACACTATCACTCAAATTAAGAAATATTTAAGGTATTAAAATATTTTCAATTTTCTTACATTAGGATGAAGTAATGTTAGTTTGATACATGGGATGGGTCCAGATTGACCCTGCGTCCGCCAAGAAAGTGTTAAAGGGCAGTGTTAGATTTAGTGATTTAAGATCAAAGAAGAATTTTTGCTGTTATGAACTACTAATTTGAAAATATTTAGTGGCGCGTATAGAATATAATGATTCTGAGCTTCATTCGTGTAAAAAAAAGTCGATCTATTACTGATTAAAATTTTAATTCTTCTTATTAATGAATAAGAAGAGTTAAAAATTTTGATAGTGATCAAAATTTGAAGTTTTCATGATCATAAAGTAGTAAAGCAAAAGAATCACTTAACATACCAAAAATATCGTCATTTTGAGCCTAATTAATGAAAATATAAGTCGTCCTGTGACTGATTAAAATTAAAAGCCGTACTCATCATGAAGTATCAAGGTGCAAATATTCAGCTTCACGCGTGAATACCGTCCCCCAAAAATTTAATTTTCCTAAGTCTCGTTACACATATAGGGCGTTGAAAAAAATGGGTTTGGAACGTACAGAGTGGATAGTAGGTACTTATTAAACAGAATAAAAAAATGTTTAATGAACATATCATTGTCACATAGTTGAAAGCCATAGTCCCTTTTGGAAACGCCAGCGATTTTGTTCTCCCTTTTGACCTACTAATAACATTAACATATCGTAAAATGAATAAATACAGGTAAAAACTGTATTTAATGAATATTACAATTCATATTTTTCAATAAGTCTTATTCCATTAATTTTATTTTATTCGTGGCTACATAATGTCCATAATTCTACAGTATAGCTACATATTGGTTTTTACGTTTTCATATTTTGGTCCACTAGTTTTCAATCTGTGTATCACCCTCGTGCACCAAAGGCCTGTTATCATCAATAATTCTTCCAGTGCCCCAATTTTACACCATTCAATGAATAAAAAGAGATAAAGACCAGAATATTCCAAAGAGAACGTTTTCTTGCTTCAGCAAGTAGAAAATGCCTGTCATGTACGGACCACGCACCTTTTGCAGCAGTGCGGAATTCTTGATATAAAGTTGCAAAGCGGGTATGGAGATTGAAGGTGTATACTTGGAATACCTTTTTTAGGCATCAAAGTACCTATATTCCAAGGCATTCACTCGTTTTCATACTACGTGCAATAAACAAAAGAAGACAAGTCACTTTCGCTACTAACGTCGATAATCCGTTCAGCAACTCCGACAATGTCTATTTTTCTTCCGTTCTCCAAACACGTTTTACTCAGTTTAGTAAGTATGTACTACCTACCCTATTTTTTTTTTTTTAATATTCTGTATAACTATACAAGTCAAATTTTTGCATCTCAAGCTTGAAGAAAATAAAGGTAATGCCGTCATTATTATTCTGTGGATGAATTCAAAAAGCACCAATGTCGAAATTGACACTTTTGACTAATTGGCGTTAGAAATTTTACAAAAACTTTATATATTTTTTGGTTCTTAATTACTCAAGACTTCTTGAACTCAGTCACAGAATTAGTTATCGTTTTGAGGTACCCATGCAGACATTTTGATCGAGTATAAACTTCCACAAAGTACTGGAAAGTTTTTGTCCTATGTAAATAATGCAATGAGGGAATAATTCGAGCCAAATTAATGTTATGATAGTGGACGCGAGGTAATTTCACAAGAGGTTACGGAGGGTGTATTAAAGGCTAATCTAGACCATATCGCCAGTAATTACTAGTTGCGATCACGTGTTTGTTTCGCAAACTTGCAAGACACTACTCTGCCTTAACAGGCTGACTAGAAACTAAATACGAAACATAGTTGTAACATCGAAATTTATGAAAAGTTGGGGACCAAAAATGGAATTATTGTGCCTAGTCACTTCTGAAGTAAAAACAGACATTATGTACTCCATGTTTTAATAGTGAGTTGGGCATTTAGAAGAATGTGGTACCAGTTAGATTTTATTAAAAAAATTTCCAAAGTAAAAAATTTTCAAACCCCATAAATTTGTTATTCTTCCAATAAGGTGCACGTATATTTTATAAATCAGTATTACAGTAATAAAGGAGAAGTGCTTAGGTTTTTTAAAAAGAAATACAGAATCTAAGATTGCAATACAGTATTTTTTCCAAAAAAGGCTATTCAATAATTTCGACTCATTTTTTAGTATCGTCCGCACTTGTACCATATTTACCACTGCCTCCCAATTTCCAGTTAGGTGCACACATACGTAACTAACATTCAATTCTCCAGTTTTTCTCCAAAACGAAGCCCCACGTGAAACAAATTTTATTCTACAATTTCGACTTATTTTGGTGTATAGTACCCTCTTCTCTGCTGTCCCACCAAAATTGACCAACTCTATACAAAATACAACTAAATCATATACATTGCCAAAGCCAGAAATTGCTTCCAACTGTGACCGAGGTGAATTTTCGACTCACCTTATTTAGACATTTTTTATTCACAATCAGTTTAGTCAGTAGATACTATTTACTACAGCTGTAAGAATTTGAATAATTTCGAATAATTTATTCGAATAATACGGAGTACTCCTAAGTATTCGAATAACATTAGAATAATACGGAGTAGGTGCTCCTAATTATTCGAATAATGTTCCAAAATTCGAATATTCCTAATTATTCGAATAATATTCGAATACTCCTAATTATTCTAATATTCAAATACTCCTAATTATTCGAATAATATTCGAATACTCCTAATTATTCGAATAATATTCGAATACTCCTAATTATTCGAATAATATTCGAATACTCCTAATTATTCTAATATTCAAATACACCTAATTATTCGAATATTCGAATACTCCTAATTATTCGAATAATATTCGAATACTCCTAATTATTCTAATATTCAAATACTCCAAATTATTCTAATATTCGAATACTCCTAATTATTCGAATAATATTCGAATACTCCTAATTCTTTGAATAATATTCGAATCTTAATTTCGAATTCTACTGGTATCAGAACATTCGAATATTCGTAACAGCCTTACTATTCACCCCACAACTATCGAACCCTTGTCTTAACGTCATCGGACGCGAGATGAACGCCTTACCTTTGACAAATCACCTCAAAGGTATATCTACTCAATAAATTCCAAGGAACAAAAATGTCAGCACTGTACGATCACGCTGGATCATATTTCCTCTCTGCTTGCAACAATTGTATTTCATACGATCCGAATCGTCTTAACGGTCGCTTCCGGTTAGACCGGCGAGGCTGGCGCGGCCGCAACCGATCGTTACCGATGCCCCAGCGCGGCTAATAGAACGTCTGGCATGTCCGCGGGTATTGTTAGTGCCTAACCGCCGCCACTTTGTTCCCTTTCGAAGGAATGCGCAGCCGCGTGCACCCTTCTGACGTTGCAACACGATGCAACTCGCCGGGTCCTCGTGACCGGTTTGCTCGAAAGGATCGTGGCGTATTCCCCTGGTTACTGGCACAACCTTGCGATCGCCCGGCCGACAGAGCGTAGCCGACTTGGCGGAGTCGCTGGGGTTACGATTTCAAGGCTGGGAGGACGCTGGGAGTCGAAGAAAATGCGGACGGCATGAAATTCTCTCGAGAAATGGTGGCCCGCGATCGCTCGAAAGGGGAGGTTTTTGTGCAAATGCGGCGGGCTGAAGAATTATTAAAGTAGGAAGAATTTTATGGGTGGGAGACTCGGACTACTGACTTTCTCGAATTTTGTGCGAGCATGCGAGCTTCAAATATGTTGGGGTTGAATCTAATAGTAGATATAGTCGGTTGCTTCACTAAATGTTTCAACCTTACATTACTGTTTTCCTGAAACTTTTCTGTTCTCTGCGATCTGTTATCATACTGTATCTACTTTATAGGTATGCGGTTATAACAAGGTTGAAGACGCATTATCATTACTACAAATATTAAGGTCTCTTTCATGAGAAAGTAGAACATTGTATCGGAAATTAATCGTCCTTAGTATTTCATAGTAATGTTTAGTCCCTCCAGTTGGAATTCCCCTTTCTACTACGTTTGATGAAGCGTTTAGTAGCTATTTACAAAAAGATAATCTTCCCAATGTCATCGATATTCCCAACTACCATTCAACTTGTTACGTCGTACCCGCGGCATAGGTCCATCAATGCACTTCCCTCGTGTTCAATAAACCGAGCAGACCTGGAAAAGCACTGGACGCTGCCATTCCACCCCGCCACACGTGCACTCGAGCGATCACTTGGAAGGAAATGTTCCAGCAGAATGTCAGATTGTCAATGGATCCAAAAGGAGTGCAAATAATCCTTTGGACGTGGGATTGCGCAACGCCTACACAACTATCCCGCGAGCGGCGGTTCGTGTGTTAACGATTGCGGCGCAGAAATTCGCCACGCTTTCGAAATCGAGATCGGGAGCAAGAGAGAGAGAGAGAGAGAGAGAGAGAGAGAGGCGCTGAAAAACGCATCAGATTAGTCACTAGACACCGTTGTCTGGCCAGCACGGAAGAAACCGAGAGTGGCTCGACAAGAGAGCTAGGACAAGGTCGTAATCCCGAGGTTGGAAAGGAGAGAAAGCATTTAACTGAAACCGCGTGGTTCACGGAGGCCGAGCCTCTCTCGAAAGTATCGGGCCGCTCGATTGCATAAGCCAGCGATCCTAACCCCGGGGGCCATGGGCGAGGATCGATTTAATTTTTCGTCCCAGCCCACTTTTTGCGGTTTACGAGCGGATTTACGGCGATCCTGAATACAACGTGCAACGATCGCGAAGATAGAAAGCGGCGATACGGCCCACGTCCGTGATATATAATTCGATATTTATTAGAACGGGCCGATCGTGAGCTTGATTAACGATCGTGCCGAATCGATGCCGCTCGGACGCGTTTGTGTTCTCGGTTGCCTTGCGAAACTTGTCTTCAGGAGTTTGCTTCGGAGTGATCGTGCAACTTCGTGTGGATTCGATAGCGATTTTCAGAAGGTTTTCTGAATTGCTTTCTGAGCTGTTCTGCGTGGAAAAGTGTATTTTAAACTTGATATTGTAGGCGAAAAAGAGAACCGAGGGTGATGGGGGACTCGAACCCATGATCTGCGGGTCCTCTGCGTACTGGGCAGACGCGTTACCAATTCCCCCAACGCCATCTCTCCGATTTTATATTTTTCCGAACGCTACAAATACCTGCGGGGTATTCCAATTCCTGGATAGGACATTTAAATAAGTTCACAAAGAAAAGCACGACTGGTTTGTTAAGAGGCAAAATTTATAATAACAAAAGTCAATGTACAATATTAATTAACATAAGACTAAGGAAACATATGAATATTTATTATAAAAGAACAATAAAAAAAAATGTCAAACAAAAGTTTAATGGTACAATAAGAGCTGTAACCTGGCGTTATCAAAATTTTGAAAAAAGTTTAAAAAAAAGATATCTGACGAAAAAGCTTTTTTTTTTTAAATTTTGTTGACGCAATTTTGCAGCGCTTATTGCACCATTCAACTTTTGTTTGAAACATTTTTTCTGTCTCTTGTACTTTAGGAGTTATACGCGAAAAAATTGGAGTGCCTATTTGACTTTGAGGTTAGTTTTCATAACCTTAAAGGGCGATTGAGTCACTCTATAAACCCACAAAGTGCCGGTTCGCGGTGTTCCCTTTTAAGTGTCTCGAGTAACCGTATGTAAAATAATTTGTTGATAAGATGACACGATTGAAACTGAAAGAAGCCCGTTGCCATTGAAATCTGTGGCGCGTTACAGCTGTTACGAGCGTTAGAAGCCATGACATTGCCATTGCTTTTCAGCGAGCGGTTGGAATTGGGCCGACGAAAACATGAAAAATGATCGTATCGATTCATTTGCAAATTATCACGTACGGCACGGTGAATTGTAGCGTTAAATAACCAGGCGTGAATGTCCGTGGCGCAGATTGCGTGTCGGATTAGAAAAGATACGCGTGGCGACCGTGTGTCAATGAGTTTCTTTAAGAATGTACAGGGTGTCTCGCTAATTTCGTTTCAAGGATTTTTTAATGACACATTCACGATAGTAAAATGAGGTTCTGCTTTATCTTCCATCATGTTTTAACATTCTTCTGTTTCACACGGGGAAGACAGCTCTAAACTTCTAACAGTGGATGTAGTTGTATACTTTGGGCCTGTTAAATGAAACTATTTGTAAATTTATACACATTTGGGAGGTTTTTTCAGACTTATGTATTTTGAAGCGTTGTGCGTAAAATGAGTAGAGTCTGTGATCAGGCACACTTTTGCGGACCAATATGCCTGGAAATATACGTATTTATAACTTTTTATGTGCTCGTGGTTTGAAAAATTGTTTCGAGTAAAATATATCTGAATTGGCAAGAACTTTGGATACGTGTAAAAAGGTTTGTCACACTTTCATTTAAAATTGTGGTATTTGCGGATTTTTATTCAAAATTCTTAACTTATATTCGTGTTTACGATTTGAATACCACTTGTCTTTATGCTGGAATATATGATGAGAGAATTATGCTACCAGAAATACATATTCAATAAACTCCTTGTAATAGTTGTTACAGTAATAGGTCTAATCCCGAAATCATTTGAAGTAAGAAATATTGTGCAACTAATAAGTTGCTTTAAGGCAGATCTTTAATTATATCAATTCCACTTAATAGCAGAAACGAACGGGTAGATTTTTTTAGATGATTAAAAATTACATTCTTTAATAGAATCGCCTAGTAGTTCAATTATACATTACTCAATCGCAATGGAAGCGTTAACAATTATTTGAGTCCTCGAAATCATCATTAAGATAGTAAATTTATATTATCGTTAAAATAGGCTGGACTAAAACTTTTTTTAAAGATGATAAACTACATAGTCAATAACAAGAAACTTATCTATTTTATAAAAAAGATAGGATCTCATTTAAAAGAAAAGAACTGTAATAATTAAACATAGTAGACACATTCTAATAAAATGCGATAATATAAATTCTAGGATAAAATAGAAAATAGATTTTAAAAAATTAAAATAAGTTAAGAATAGTAATCAATTATGAAAAGTTTAATATTAATTTAACCAATGATTTTTAAAATCTCTGATACATTTCTTCCAGCATTAAGTGCGTACATCCGCGTGAATATATCACTACATCGGAAACTTTCGATAAAAAGCGAATACCTGCTGTGAAATTATCACGAGGGTGTCGTTCCCATCGCTAAACAGCAACTGGTTCCACCTTGAACGGTGTCTTCCGTGTGCATAACTGTCGCGAGCCAGTGTGTTACGCTTGAAAAACGAGCCAACTATTTCAGACGGTAATTATTACGTGGAACTATTCAAGCGGGAGTCTGAAATGACGGAAACCGAGGCAGAGATATACGAGTGAACGGAATCGCTTGAATGCAACAAGATTGCTCGTAAGCGTTCGGTCGAGCCGCTAGCCTTCGGATTGATTAATTCGCTTTTAATTATAAATAGATCGCCCTAACGGGGAACTGTTCGAGGTAGTTAGGGCAGACCCCCATGGGCTCCCATAGATTTTATTGTGGCGTACAACGGTAGATCCATAGGGTCAGCAAGGATGCACTCGTTTCCTTTAGTGGTTGATTGTGCGAGGATACAATAGTGTCTTTTGGATGATTTTCATGGGAGAAGTTGAGAAGCTTCCTGAGAGTTTCTTTTCATCAAATTCTACTTCTTTTTTTAATTTGAAATTGTTTATCAATTGTTGGTACTAAAAGTATTGCTGTGCATGCTGCTTCTGTTGTAATTGTGTGGGTGGCATAGTTAGTATTGCAGGATTCGTAGTGAAGTGGAGCTGTGCAAGCAGTTGAAATGTTCGAGTAGAGGTATTGGAAATATTTAAGTAGATGTACTTGGAATATCGAAGTGGAAGAAAGTTTAAAATCCAAGTGTATGTAATTGTAAATATACAAGTGAAAATACTTAAAATATTCAAGTAGAAGTATATGTAATTTTTTAGTAGAAGTGTTTGATATATGCAATTATAATTGCTTGAAAAGGATAATTAGAAGAACTTGAAGTATTCAATTATAAGTATTTGAAGTATTCAAGTCCAAGTACTTGAAATACTCAAGTGGAAGTACTTGAAACACTCAAGTAGAAATACTTAAAATACTCAAGTGGGAATACTTGAAATATACAAGTGGAAATACTTGAAATACTCAGGTGGAAATACTTGAAATACTCAAGTGAAAGTACTTAAAACTCTCAAGTAGACATACTTGAAATACTCAATTGAAAATACATGAAACACTCAAGTGGAAATACTTGAAATACTAAATTGGAAATACTTGAAACACTCAAGTAGAAATACTTAAAATACTCAAGTGGAAATACTTCAAATACTCAGGTGGAATTACTTCAAATACTCAAGTGGAAGTACTTGAAACACTCAAGTGGAAGTACTTGAAACACTCAAGTAGAAATCTTTAAAATACTCAAGTTGAAATACTTCAAATACTCAGGTGGAATTACTTCAAATACTCAAGTGGAAGTACTTGAAACACTCAAGTGGAAATACTTGTAATACTCAATCTAAAATACTTGAAACACTCAAGTGGAAATACTTGAAACACTCAAGTAGATATACTTAAAATACTCAAGTGGGAATACTTCAAATACACAAGTGCAAGTACTTGAAACACTCAAGTGGAAATACTTGAAATATACAAGTGGAAATACTTGAAATACTCAGGTGGAAATACTTGAAATATTCAAGTGAAAGTACTTAACACTCTCAAGTAGACATACTTGAAATACTCAATTGAAAATACATGAAACACTCAAGTGGAAATACTTGAAATACTAAATTGGAAATACTTGAAACACTCAAGTAAAAATACTTAAAATACTCAAGTGGAAATACTTGAAATACTCAGGTGGAATTACTTCAAATACTCAAGTGGAAGTACTTGAAACACTCAAGTGGAAGTACTTGAAACACTCAAGTAGAAATACTTAAAATACTCAAGTGGAAATACTTCAAATACTCAGATGGAATTACTTCAAATACTCAAGTGGAAGTACTTAAAACACTCAAGTGGAAATACTTGTAATACTCAATTTAAAATACTTGAAACACTCAAGTGGAAATACTTGAAACACTCAAGTGGAAATATTTGTTATATCCAAGTGGAAATACTTGTCATATCCAAGTGGAAATACTTATAACATTCAAACAGAAATACTTCATGCTCTGTACTGAAATTCAAAGACATATATCCACTTTGTACTGCTAATACATGGCCAGTAGCCAATCATGGATTGTCAAGCACGCCTGCCAATTGTCCATGTAGATCGTTAAGCGTCGTTTCTGGAGAAGTTTCAGACAGCAGGGGTCCCTTGCAAAACGTTAATTCCCTTGAAACACGGCAATCCGTTCCAAATCCGCAGCCAGGAGCCGCAATAAAAGTGCGTTGCTTTATCTCGGCCGCAATCCGAGGAAACTGTTTCTCCGTCATGGTTCGCGGACCAGAAACGAGAAGTCGGTTACCTCGGACCTGGCCGATACTTTTCCAGCCGAACAGCTGTCATCGAGCAGAGTGTATCGTGAAACGCCTACACGAACCCTCGTTAAACGTGCAAACGTGCGTCGAATGGTACAGGGTGATCTAAAAGACGGCGAAGGAAGTGAAGAGTGTACAGGGTGCTGTTACATTACCAACCTTTTCTTAGCTTCGAAAACATTCAGCTGATAACTTCTGTTGAGTGGAAGAATTCAAAAATGTGCAGAGCTGTATTTGGACGTCCAGCCTTTTATCAGTTCTGAATTAGGGTTAAGAGTATTTAAATAATTCAATATTTGAACACTTCAATATTCGAATATTTCAGATGTATCGAATGTCACGAATATTCCTCGAATATTTCAGTATTTGAATATTACACTGCTAGGCTGTATTCAAATATTACATTCGAAAGTAAAATAAAATAAAATAAAAATTAGGGCTGCATCCGAATGTTACATTTCAACAGATCTGCTTTTTCAAATACTGGCATTTGCCTTTTCTCATAGTCTTACAATTAATTGCATGTAAAATTGAGTATCTTCTGTTTAAAATACTTTTCGATAGGATTTTCAGTGAATCACAAATACACAACTATTTAGATGTAATATTGGTAATAATATTTCATTTTCCTTTCCAAGAGTGTCAAAATACAATCTTCAATTTCACTTAAATTAACACAACAATCAAATTAAATTTTAAATACTCCAATTTAAATTTAATATTTAATTTAAAATCTTCGATTAAATTCAAATTAATTTAACAATCAAATTGAATCTTAAATACTCCAATTAAAATTTAATATTTAATTTAAAATCTTCAATTAAAATCAAATTAATTTACCGATCAAATTGAATCTTAAATACTCCAAGTAAAATTCAATCACATTTACGCGAGAAAAACTGAAGGTGCTAGGAATTCTCCTTTCTTTTTCAGTTTTACTCGCGAAAACTAATTATGATGTTACCAACCCAAGCGACTGTGAGTCTCTGTTTCAAATCATCATCCATGTTCACCGCGATTTTTATCAGTTCCCTTTTAACCACCTCTGAAAATGTTCCTTATGTCCACACAGATACAAGAATTTCGTAATTCGCAAACAGCTATGCGTTCTAATTACTTTACAGCGGCAGTTTGAAAACGATAGAACTCAGGCTGGAAGACGAAACGGCGAACACAACGCAGGACTATGTGATTCTAAGCATTCTAAAGTCGGTGTCCCACTTTCGAAAGTAGAAACTCCTATTGCTTCCTATTATCCATTAATCGGTCAATGCATAGGCAGAATTGCAGGCTTTTGCAAGTAATAAGAATTTCACGTTACAGTATCGGGGGAATTCGCCGTACGGATTAATGAAAATATTCTGTTATAATTTACTTTCCATAGGCTGTCATAATTATTGACATTTACGGTGGCTTCGCAGTACGCTTTCTAACGCGAGTTTCTCGCTGCGCGAACGCGGGCGCTCGTTTTAGAAAATTATTACGTGGCTTCGGAGTTATGTAAACAATGACAGGGGAGTCAGTCGGGAAAATAGCCATCGCAGCGATCTATTGAACGATTTATTTGTAAAATGGCGAAACGTTGATCGTAAAGCTGTACGTTCCTACAAGTTCCATGTTTTCATAATTGTCGAAAAAATTACTTTTCCCTCTGCTTAAAATACACTGACTTAACTGAGGAAACGAATCAACTCCTCATTTGAAAATTCTTCTCCATTCAACGAGGTGAGGACTTAAATAATTAATTAGATTTGTGCAAAGGCATAGATATATATAGACGGAGCGTAAGCTGAGGGGGATGGTAAGGTTCGCAGTAAGGGGGCGAATACGGGTAGTCGGGTAACTCAGTGGTTATGCCTGCCGAATGCATCCGAAGTTAATCGTTGCGCCCGTAACTAAACCTCTGCCTTTTCCTCTGTACAAAGCTAGTAAAAATATTGTGAATTTATGTTTGATTACAAATGTATATTAAATTAGGGTTGCCAAGAATGCCATTTTCGCCTTGAGACTCCAGGTTTGGGGAACATTTCTCCAGTCTACAGTTTGACTGATAATTTTCTCAGGAATGTGATAAATATTGCCCTTTAATCTCTAAAAGCATTTAATTATTCTACAGCATGAAATTACGTATAATACAGCTTTTTTCTATAATGGAATCAACCTAGAGAAATGATAGAAACAGAATCCGAGTGGAACTCGTTAAAACAGAGTTAACCATTCGAATTAATTTTATTTTTATTTAGCTAAACCTGAACAGAAAAAATTATTAAACACAGCAAGAACAGATAGAAATACAATTTTTGAAAATAAGCATTTTATTTTGTGATAAATATACTATGTATTCAATGCATTGTAAGGAATACTATATATACATACTTTTTTTATATACGTAATTCTCATTATGAATTTAAAAAGTTATGAGAAAACTTAATTTATTTTGTTTTTTTATATTTTGTTAAATAATATAATTTTTGTTTTCTTGGAATTTTTCTTATTTATTTTTGCTAATCCTCCAGGTGAGTGGTGAGCAAATGTTGGCAACCTTAATTTAAATATCACCACTTTTCGCGTTGAAATATAATCCATTGATTACTTGGAAAAATCAGTTATGAAATCAAATACAACTATTATTAACTTGAATAATCGAAGTCCTTGTGTAGCTATTATTAGAAGATCTGATCGACATCCTTCCAGATTATTTCTCGCAAACCTTTCCTCAGCAAAAAAAGCTCATTAAATTGCACAATATTGCATTAGTAAAATCAATTAAAATTTATCTTCACATGCTTCAAACACATAGCTAGTCTACAAAATATCAATTCAGAACTGAAATCGCTACATCTCCTAGATGTTTCATAAAAAAAAAAGTACAATACTTCAGGTTCCCCACATTTTCCGTTCAAAACTTAGCACAAAAATATTTTAAAAAATCACAGATCTTTGGCTTTCATTCCACCCTAAAATCACTAACGATTCATAGAAGCAATTACTTTCCAAGGTTTTCTACAACAATAGATTAATAAAAATCCATATGGGGAAAATTGTATCTACTTTGCAAAAATTTTCAATTTATTGCCCGATTTATTGTAATAGATTGAACTTCAAATTTGTATTTACCGAAAATTAAGAAATACGAAGTTGGTCCAGTTTTACCAACAAGCCAACGAGATCATTTTCATACCAAGGTTAGGCTGCAAAACAGTCTTACAACGGAACATCGCTTTTGTCCTATTCCTTTTTTCTTTCTCTTTCTTTATTCCTACTTTGTATCTTTGTGCTATAAAGACGCTTAAGGCGTGGGGGGACCCCACCTAGAAGCCACTAAAAAGTTTGGGATTTTTTTGTTCGTATAAATAAAAATATTGGGCTTGGATTTTTTACATAGTTTTAAAGCAATCTTTATTTCGATAGAAATTTTTTTTATGTCTTATATTTTAAAATGTCTTCCCGGAGCACTGCAAAAGAAACTGGCCCACACTCCCGGGAATGACTGGATCATCTGAGAAGGAAATACAAAAGAGATATATAAACTGGAATATATTCTCTCCAATGTAGCGTAGGATTTTATTGATATTTCAATTATTCGACTTTTTACAAGCATTTCAGTGCAAATTTTTACGTAAAAATGTAAGTCAATTCTTCAAACTGCTACAATGTCCAAAATAATTCTAATTTTGAGAAAATCCTACGCTACATTGGAGAGAATATATTCGAGTTTATATATCTCTTTTGTATTTCCTTCTCAGATGGTCCAGTCATTCCCGGGGGTGTGGGCCAGTTTTTTGCAGTGCTCCGGGACGACATTTTGTTCGCCGCCATTTTGTACAATTTTCCATAAAAAAAATTTCTATCAAAATAAAGATTGCTTTAAAACTATGTAAAAAATCCAAGCCCAATATTTGTACTTATACGAACAAAAAATCCCAAACCTTTTAGTGGCTTCTGGGTGGGGTCCCCCCTTAATAATACTAATAATCCCTCGTAGTAGCACCATAGAATCAACCCTCCATGTCACGCAACAAATTTCCTCCTTATTACCGCGTAAGTGTTTCGTAGGTCATTTTTCTACGCAACCAACCGTAAAACAAACTGATCGACATAACAAACATCCACTTGCCACTAAAATACAATACACCCAGCGTATCCAGTACGTCAAGTGTTCCAGACAACGAATGCCCTAGCGGCAAGTTAAAAAAACTTTATTATTAGATTTCCAAACTGTTAGCGGGCCCATCGATCTTGATAGCCCCGCCGATATGGACTGAAACGCGTGGAACTGCACGCGAGTACCCATCGAGTCTTCCTCGAGCGCGTCGGCTTCCTGGTCCCACAGCTATCGCTGTTACGCGACGATACTCATTCGAGTCAACGGATTTGGGAAAGAGGCGAACGTCTCTACAATACCGTTCGAATTTCTGCGCACGCCGCCGCGGAACACGCTGGAAAGTGCAGTCGCGGAAGCTTCCCTCGCGGTGTAATGCGTTTATCAGATCCGTGGCAATATCGTGGATATTGTGTGAGCCTGGGAACGATGCAGCCAACGAACTATCTGTTACGAGAAAGACGGCGACTGGAAAGTTCTTGTTACGTGGACGATCCCTGTTGATCATTCTTCGACGCGTAATTGAAGTGCGCTTATGGAGGGAGATTCACGTGAAGTATTCTGGTAGCGAAAACGAGTCTCTTTCGGGGAGGAACATCGTATAGATGACTAAAATAAATCCTGACTTTTGGAAATTGTTTTCGAAGCAATTATTTATTCTAACTAGTTGAAACTTTCGGGATGACTTTGTACATGTTTGATAAAGTAACAAAATATTTTCCTTGCACAAACCTCTTCCTAAACTCCGCTCACGAATGTCACTATTGCTTGGTACATGTTTTTTTTTCCTTCGTCTTGAGAAACAGTCTAAACGGATAAATATTTATATAAATTTCTAAATTATTTCTGTACGTCCAACTCGTCCCTTATGCCCGCGTATTGTGAAACACCCTGTACATTGGCCCACCACCTGTCCATGCCGTGATATGCGGAGTGATGCAAATGAAAATCAGAGGGGCATGAATTAAATCGACCCGTGAAATCAAGTGCGCACCGGGAATTCCGTTTTATTTAAAGCCTGGCGTTCCAAAAATACACGCGATCGTTGAAAGATCCGAAGAGGCAGCACAATGCTCCCCTAACATTTTCTCAGCGTTGACCAGCGAAAAATTGCACGGTTCCCGCGCGATACATTTGCGAGAACCATTAATTCGGAGCGATCACGCGTGCACGTAACAAGCAGACAGCCACGCGATACAGAAAAGGAAGAAGTCGCGCTGTGAACTTTTGAAGAGGCGGCAATTTGCCCGTGTCGATCGTTATTTATTGTGATCCGGGGCCATGGAAGGGAACTGGACGGGATTTGCATGCGAAATTGCCGGTGATGCGAGGATTCTTGAGCGTATCGTCGAAAAGACGGCCAGTCACGGCACAGGATGGCTACCTTGCACAACAGTTCGTTGAACAGTGGTCAGGGATCGGTCATCCCTGTTGCCATGTTGACACTTGACCATTTGTATCGCATCGTGCCGGTGGAGATTTATGGAACGAGCCGAGGAAAAGCGAGCCTCGTGATAAATTGATGTTGTCAAGGTGAATACTGTGTGGACCATGGATCAAGGTTGACGTATTGGGAGTGAAGTTTGACATTGGATAACATTTGAGTATTTGAGGACGTAGTCGTTTATATTGTGGCCGAGGTATATGGTTTGAAACAAATTTCAGTTGTTCTAAAGTAAAATTGAATAATTTAATTATGTTCTATTTTTTTTCCGTCTCGATTACACCAATTTTGTATAGTACACAAGATGGTGAAAAGACGAGACTCAGCTATAGCAGCCATTATGCCTAACCTCTGTATAATGTGTCAGAACATGACATTAGAAAAGTAAAGTTTGGACAAAACTAAAACTAAAACTACAAAGCTACAAAGCAACAAAGCTACAGAGCTATACAACTATAAAACTATACAACTAAAAGTAAACGAAAACTAAAACTAAAACAAAACTAAAATTAAACTAAACTAAAATGGACTAAAACTGATACTAAGCCTAGACCAACTAAGGGTAGTAGTAATAGTAAAAACAGCAAAACAGTGAAACAATAAATTTGGCCATAGAAGTCGAAAATTGAGACGTGTGTTATTTAATTAGAGATTGAATGGTGCTGGATGAGTAGACCTCTGTGGATTGCTTAGGTTGAAGATGGAGAATTGCGAAACTCATCGGTATGGAGTGTTAGGATTGTGAGAATAATATTTAACTTCAAAGTATCGATTCTGATCGTTTGAAGAATAACAAAATATTGGAATAACTAGTTGAATTTGTTAATCAAAAACATCTTTCGTATTTGAACTTCATTGGTACTTTTAATAGTTTCCGAAATGTTGAGTCAAATATGTTTTCATTCCCCACATATTTACGTTTCTAGTTAAAAAAAATACATGTGGAACATTTTTGTAAAAACAACATCATACAAACGTTTCGTCCAAATCGACGATTGTCATTTCAGGACTATCGTTACAATTATATAGTCAAATATACTGAACGAGTTTTCGAAACTGATTTCCTCGGGCCATATCTAAAAAAGAAACAGTTTTGGGATTCAGATTTATTAAGATAAATCATCGAGTTTCAAAGTACCTATAAACTATAGCAGTAAATTAAAATTTTTACTTTGAGTAACTATATATTAATCAAAGTAATTCAAGCTACTCAAACTAATTTGAGTAACTATTACTCAAAGTAATTCAAGCTACTCAAACTAATTTCAGTAACTATTACTCAGTGTAATTCAAGCTACTCGAACTAATTTGAGTAACTATTACTCAAAGTAAGTCAAGTTACTCGAACTAATTCAAGCTACTCAATCTAATTTGAGTAACTATTGCTCAAAGTGAATCAATTTACTCAAACTAATTTGAGTAACTATTACTCAAAGTAACTCAAGTTACTCTAACTAATTTGAGTAACTATTACTCAAACGAATTCAAGTTACTCAAATGAATTCAAGTTACTCAAACTAATTTGAGTATTTACTACTCAAAGTAATTCAAGTTACTCAAACTAATTTGAGTAACTATTAGGTACTCTTAAAAGAAATTCCAATTTTTCTAAATACTAAACTTTCTGACACATTTAAACTTAGCTTGTACAAAATCCCCTTATTCGGTTTCTCTAACCAAGTAATCTTCACCATCAATACCTATCACCGCTTTCCGGCGGAATCCATTTGCTCGTACAATAACGATCGATCACACGCCGATGCACGCAGGATCGCGCGCTCACGCGTACACAGGGCGAGGGAGAGGGCGTGTTACGCAACGTGAAAGTCGTCGGCTGGAATTCATTCTTACCTCCAGCTCGCCCTGACCTCCGAGATAATGAGAGTGATCTGAATAATCCGGATCGGTATGTATTTGGCAACGTTCGCCGCCCCTAATGAGCGTATCGGTATAGTATACCCCGATTTCTTTTCATTTCTCGCAGCGAACGATTAGCATACGGCTCTACGTTCCTTCTTGCGTAATTCTGGGCCAACATAATTGGTTACATCGGCGCGCTCACGTGCGCGCATGTGTGAAAGGTTAAGTGATATAATCGAGTTGGCGAGGATACACGTACACATTATCTGACGCCGTCTGTGCTGGTAAAATGTAACGAAAAACAAACTGCGCAGACCTGTTAACGAGAATGCATCTTCTGTACACAGTCTGCTACCCTTGGTCAGGATTTTCAGTGAGCAAGGCGATAAAAAGGAGAATTTGATGTCTTGTGAATGTGAAGATTGAATCTTTAAAGATGAGTTATAAGTTTGAGGAAATTCGCGGTTTTTGAATGATTTAACGCTGAAAAAGAAACTCTGTAAAATTCGATATCATTTCAGTTCATAATCAATTGAAGTGTAAATGTAAAATCCTCCTAATTCATCAAAGCTCTAATAAATATATTTACTAGACCGAAAGTTAAAAAAGTAAAACGGCACTTTCTAAGGTAGATAATCTAAACTTTGGGCGTCCACAGGAGGTGCTTATTTTTAAAAACTAATCTTTATTAAGTTTGTATTAAAAAAAGCGAATATTTTTAAATTTAAATTTTAAATTTTTAATTAAATTGCCGCTACAATATGAGTTCAAACATGCAACCAATCTTCTCCTGTCAACTTCACTATTACTCAAAATTTCACCTCCCCTGGAAAAAAGTCTGCGCTCGCCCTTGATCCACGGTAATATAGTTTTCCCCGAGAACACTAAGAATTCTTCAACCCCGAACAAGAAAACAGGAAGTTGAACCCCATGTTTCAACAACCACGGCTTCAATTTCCATACAACCGTATCCCTTCCCGATGGTCGACCGATTCGTGATTTGAAGAGACTTGGAAACGAAAAAGAAGGGGGGGGGGGGGAAAGGACGACGAGCCTACGTTCGGTCATAAGCCGAAACCCAGAACGGAGGAGCCACGACTCTCGACTGCATTGTTCACGACGTTCACGGGACGCGGGTTAATCGAATATTAATGACGAAACAGTACCGAGTAGCCGTAATAGAACGGACTCCAACGACGATGCATTAATGTATATCATCGTATGGGGGCCTATTCTTATCTGGATATCGTGTTTGAGTAACGGATCGCAGCGCCAAGTATGTGGGATACTCACGACTTGCGGCTAGTGATGGGTTCGAGACGCGTCTGATCACTTTGAACACTTAGGCAAAGTTTGGTATACTTCTCAGAACTACAGATTCTCGGGGATACTGAAATAGGTATGGTGGTGATTAAAAGAAAGTTTGAAGAGTGAACTATGGTGTTAATTATGGGAGATACAAAGTTGTTGGAATTGGACTTCGAAAGTGAATAATTTAGAAACTATTGATGTCTGACTCTATATGAGGATTGATTTGTGGAGAAGGTGAGGTTTATTATATGTACTGAAAGCTTCATTAAAATCGGACTTCCTTCGCGAATGACTGTGGAATAGGAACTAGTAAGAATTGTAGTAAGTACTGGATTGAGACTGCCTTGGAACTGAGCTGGTAATAAATTAAGGCCTATAGTGAATTAGAATCCAATTAAGATTGAACTCGTGAGAATTGGGACGGAACTTTTGTCGGTTTGGGATTCAGCTCTAACATGATGTTGCAATGGGTTTCAGGATCTTTGGGAGCAGGACTGAGTGTGATAACAGGGTAGGGTTTAAGTGGATTGTTTTGAAGGTGTATGAACCAAGACTTGTAATTGCGGAGCTGAGATACTGTATAGTTTAGAGCATGAAAAGATTTAGGACGACTGTCAGAGTTGGGCATTATTCGAATAAAAATTTCAAATAAAATGAAGGTATTCGAGAATAACGAATAATTTATTCGGATAATGCCCAACTTTGACGACTGGAAATATTCAGTTATGATTGTAGGGTTGCTACATTATAGATTGTTTTATCATTACATGAGATCTAAAAACTTGAAATATAAAACTTGAGTTTCGAACTTCAGTACATATAAAGAAAAAAAGATCCTTAGAAACATATGTAGTTTGGGGCGTGGAAAGGTATTTAATTTGAAAATGAAATACCTACGTCACACTAGATTCTGAGCAAAATTTCTATTCCATCAATATAATTTAAATCGTAATTCCTCCTCCTGAAAAAAAGATACACTTCACCATATTGGAGTTCTTGCAAACATGAGAATCCCCGTTTATTAGTAGACTTTGAACCTTATTTGCCGCGTTATTTAGATGTTTCCTGTAATTCAACCAATTATTTTTAAACACAACTGAATTGACACAAAATCACAAGATCGCAACGTTAAAAAGTACATACACTTAACCGTGTAGAAGTTTTTATAAAAATAAGAGTCCCCGTTTTATAGTTCATTTTTCAAACTTATTTGCCGCGTTATGCAGGGGTCTGTTGTACAGAGCACGTACAAAGTGGATTCTTTTGTTCGGAGGAACTCGAGATTCGCCATACGCGGCGTGAAAAGGTTTATCGCAGCCTCTTTGTTTCTGCGAAACGAGATTGTAATTTAATCTAGCTTGGCGGGCGAGGTCGATCGTCGATAAATTCCGCGACTCTCATAAAACTGGACGTGGCGTATCGGCGATAAAACACCCACGTTGGTATATTCGCGGAAAAGGACGACGGGACAATCATCGAGGCTAGCGCATCACCAGCAGCTGTAAATCAGTTCAAGATGGCGGGAATACGATGTAAACCGCTTGCAAATCGATTCAGCGATTTATACGCCCCCATTGTACGCGGAAACCCTACGACGACCAGCGGATGTTTACATTCGCCTATAAATTAGAAGGAGAGTTGTGCGTTTACTTTGCAAATCGATCAATAAATTATTAATTTACCCCTAGATACAGTGACTCTTAAGGGTTCCCACTTTGAAAAACCCCAAAATAGAGACAACATTCGGAGACTTGTAGGGAAAAAACTGGTCACTGGATTGTTCGCAAATGATATAGGTATATACATCTTTGTCAATTGTTAATTAATACACACAATCTTTCAAATTTCAACGTAAATAATAACTACACCCAGTGAGATACAAACATTCAGGATTATATACCAAATCTCAATTTGAGGCAGGGCTGTTACGAATATTCTAATATTCTGAGAATTCGAATATTCGAATACTAGAGAATTCGAATTTGAGATTCGAATAAATCGGATTTGAGATGCGAATAAATCGGATTTGAGATTCGAATAATTCGAATTTAAGACTCGAATAATTCGAATTTGAGACTCGAATAATTCGAGTGTTCGAATTATTCGAATTACACGAAGAAAATCGAATTATTCGAAGAAATTCGAATTATTTGAAGAGATTCGAATTATTCGAAGAGATTCGAATTATTCGAAGAGATTCGAATTATTCGAAGAGATTTGAATTATTCGAAGAGATTCGAATTATTCGAAGAGATTTGAATTATTCGAAGAGATTCGAATTATTCGAAGAGATTCGAAATATTCGAAGGAATTCGAATTGCCATTGATCCGCAAATTGCCGTACTTGAGGCGCTTCCAACCCGAATTTTTAAATCTTAATCCTCGCCCGTCCCTCAGTTTCCCAACTTAATTTGTTCCTTGGTGTCAAATTAACACAATGGTAAAATATCAATATAATGAAAAGAAAAATAGTTGACATTGCAAATTCTTTTATTGAAAATAAAAATTGAAATTTCTGTATATTCAGGCATACATATGATTGTCCAAATCCCTCACAAATATTATAGCGATGTGCAGGGCAAATTGACACCAGGGTCGAATGAGGATTAATAAATAAAAGACGAAGCTTCTATCGCAATTTTATTACTCTTAATCTCCATCTCATTTTGTCACGTTAAATCAGCCATTTTATTTGCTACTACCTGTTTGCCAAACTCATGCGCACTTTCGCGAAACAGTAGCCCCCGGTACTTGAAGATTTTCATCTCTTGGGTCACCCGTCGGCGCGACGTGGCTACCTTTAAATCGCCTACAATATGAAAGTGTGCCTTAGGATCTCGTTAAACGAGCCCATAAACGTCACTGTTCATTTCGTCGAAACGCCGCGCTATTCGGTTGTATTAGTGAAGTGGGACGGATTGACATCGTAGCCCCGCAAAAACGTTATTGGCCGGCGGAGGGCTGCTTTAATGGTGGTACGTACGTGAGCTTATGAAACGGCGGTTTTTCGTCGGAGAGCTGGGACGCCCGATGTACGTTTCCACGGTGGAACGGTAACGTTTGTCGCGTTCGCTTCAGAATGAGCCGAGAGCACGTTAATGAACCGCCACACGACGCAACGTGCCGCGGAATTACGCCTGGCGTAGATGCCGCAGCTCGCGTGTACTTCCTGCCACGTGAAAGCGAAAATTGCCCTGCCAACCGACTGAGATAACTGGGTCTTTTGGATTGCAGGTGTACTGGATTTCTTATAAATACAGAATATGTTAAAAATATTAATGGCCTTTTAGTGGCTTGAAAATATAATAGATGTTCCAATATGCAACTAAAATTTACGTTGTATTAATTTGTAAAATGTACAGTACAAGCAAACTGTTTAAAGATATCCTCCATTTATTTAAAATAAAAAAAATAATTTGAAACGACTTTCAAATGAGTGAATGTTTTTGTTGCAGGCTGGTTCTCCGTTGTCTCGAACAACAGTGGTACTGGAAGTGCCAGGGTGTACAGAAGAGTAGGAGCTTTGGTTCGTGCCGGTGTCCCAGCGTTTCTGCTCGCTAAACCTCTGAGAGCTTACACGCTGACACACTCCAAAATGGGTGAGTTTGGCCAGCTATAATATGCTAGTCAATTGCACAATAATTCCTTTACAAATAATACCTACATTATTGTTGAACGAAATTGTGTGCAAGAAGTCCTATAGTAATTTTAGAGGGTGGTTTCTTTTTTTAGAACTTGAGTTACCAGAGTTAAGTAAATGATCAAAGTAATTCTACCAATAAGTAAATAATAAAATAAATCTATCTAAATGATAGAATGGCAAAATGGTCCTAAATTTTCTGTACTTTAGAGATACATCAAATTTTGATAGAATTAGCGTCCAACAGTTACCTAGTAATGATTAATAATTCATTGTTAGGGAAAACTAGTGCATCACTGAAAAAATATTATTTGGCGGTGGTACTTATGTGTGACCAAATCACGTGTACAGCTGTGAGCAGGTCTGGCTTGTCCTTATAGGCATAATTAAGCAGCTAAAGTTGACAAGTTCCGCGAAATGGTCTTTTCATTGTTGAAATTATTTTAAAATAAAGTTTTAAATGAAATATTGCAAGTTGTACTATAAATGTTTTATGCTACGAATAAAAATTCAGCGTACGGTTATCAAAAACCTCAAATAAATATATTATAAATAAAGGGCGCAATTTGGCAAGTTCGTCCAGGGAGCAAAAAGTCTCGAGCCGGGCCTGGCTGTGGATTAGGGAAGCTATGCATGTCCCTTTGTTGCATCATTCCAGAAAGTCTAGGATTAGATTTTACTTTATATTGAAGTTATTTTAATATGAAACAGAATAGTCAACGCAGCCCCTATTTTAATTGAATATACGATTCCTTTAACCAAACGCATTTGAAGAGTCCTTGTAGAAAACACTATAAGTGCCAAACAATCAAATTCTATACTGTTGTATTACCATTGGCACGTAGAAAATTTTCCGATAATTTTTTTTTATTTTGGCACTTCATTGACAGAAAATTCCGAACTCCAGCAGTATCAAGGACCTACTTATCAGTACTACAACATCACATCACTTATGTTAGCTATAATTAAGGGGCTCAGCTCTGAAGGGGCATCCGCCACATGTATATAGATTTTTTGTTTTACTAACCACGAAATTTCCCGAGAAAATTATTTTCCCTAAAATTTGTTTTGCTGAAAATTTAGAACACTATGGCACGTGCCTGCTTTCCACTGAGCCTCTCAATTCTCAAGTGAGGCATTGAGAATAAAAACGGACTAATCCACATTTTTTGCGAAATTGAGTTAGCAACAATAATGTATTGCAATAGTCTTTATTAACCATATAAAATAGGAAAAATTATTTTATTTCAATGTGGGTTGTCCCGCTTTTTCTCTCAATGCCTCAAGTCCCAAGTGCCTCTCCACGACCCCAAATCTCATTCCTTCATTCTCAATCAATATAATCTCCATTTCGGTGAAACACACAACCATTTCCAAGCAAAACCTTCCACAGCCCACAACAACGACTAATCTACAAGCACATCATGATCCCAACATCCTGCCTCCCTCCCACTTGCTCCTTGCCTCCTCGAAAGGAAGCCCAAGTTCGAATTCCACGTGGTTCCTCAACACCCCTTTTTCTCTCTGGATCGTATCTCCGCCACGAGACACGATCGTTCCCCCGATATATTCCACGGGAAGCTGTCTCCGAGGCGGCACACGAGCGTGAAACCGTGTCGAAGGCGGGATCGTTGTACGTCAGTCGCCTAGGACGTGACAATGCGTTCGGGCCCGTGCGTGCGCAGGGACACGCGTGCACTCACGCACGGGCCCCGCGGTGCGGATTGTTCCCTTGGGTGCAGCGACTGGCCGTGACACGAATGTCGATGTGTCGGTTAAACGCGACTCCGCGGCGCGTTTGCCCGCGCGTTTCAACGTAGGCGAGGGGCACGTAACGTAATAGGCACGCGGCCTGGTGAAAGCCGTCGATGTACTTACGATACGCACGGGCGTTATGCCATTATTGTAGCATAACGATTATGGTCGCGCGCGCGCGAATGGGGATTTCTACGGGCAACCCTGCAGCGCCACCATCTCTCCAGGCGGTGTCGCGTGATCGGACGTTGGAGGTGTACGAACTGACGCGCACCACGAGAACCCCAGTTGCTTTTGAACTTTTTTAGAGCTTTTGTTGCTTAGCAAGCTCAATATTCAGTAAAAAAGTGCCATTATTGTACCGTGCAATTATGGTCGCGTGACAGAGGATTTTCATGGGCAGTAGCAGTGGTGTGTTTAAGAAAAAAGTCCCAGCTGGCAACCGTTCTGGGACATCCTGTATACAGAACAGAGTTACAAATAAATTTACACGCGTGGAGTATGAAAATGATGGGAAACAAAAAATATAGTGTTTGGATAAAATCATAATTTTTTTTGGAACATGGAGCCCTGGGGGCCTTCTGGACAGGGACCCAGATGGCAACTGCTCATCGGCCGCCCGTCGAATCCGCCACTGGGGAGTAGCTTCATCTTTACCTGTAGAGTCACGTGATTGGGTACTTGGGCTTTCCCAAGTGATGTGCACTATGGGGAACTAGCTGCCTACCTCTTAACTATTCTTTCGCATTGGGAGTTTGAGATGCAGTGGGTTATGGAGATCTCGATATTATTTTATTGCCGTTGATATTGGACGCGGGGATCCAAACAGGGTAGGCACCACTGACATCTTGAAAAAATCTGGGTCAATTTTTACCGCTTTTTGAAGGCTGAATTCGAGAAAAAAGAAGATGTACTGATTGATGTCGATGGCATTTGATTCAATTGCATACGTTACAACTATCTGCTGCACAATATCAGCGTGTGATTAGGCAATTAATGATGGTAGGTATAATGCTAGCAAGTCGGTCCATAGAAGCTTCAAAACCTTATCGTACTTAAGCAGAACGTCGGTGTGTGACGGTGACCGGTTTCAGAAAACTGATTTTTATACATAATCTTAAAATTCAATGATCTCAGAAACGTTTCCTAAATATTTAAGGCGAAATTCGAAGTAACAGCTGAGACTAAACGTTTTCTCACTCGACCATTTTCGTCGCAATCGATGTTTTTAAGCTTGACTAGGAGTGCTCAGAAATTATCTGTCTGATTGATTTAAAATTTGAAATGTATACCCAAAATAATATTCTCTGTTTTTACATATAAAGATTTTTCGTTTCTCTAATACTTCTTGAGGAAAGCTTCAAAAGTTGCCCATTCCTTGTGATATTATCACGTTTTTTCATCAAAAGCTTGGCATTCCTCAACAAATTAATATTTTCAAAAATTCTTTATGCACATGGATTGTTAAAATCGTACAGTTTCTGAAGATTCCAATCTTTCTTATTTCACATCATTTGGACCAAAGGAACTGTAGACACAGTCAGCTGGTCGAAACGTACAGTGTCAGACTGAAAGCCTCATATTTTCCATATTTAATAAAATTCATTCATAAAAAATCTCACAAATATTATTTGAAATATGTACTTTAAATATATTAATAAAAATACTGTTATTAAAACCGCGTCCTATTGTCGAAAAGGAGTGTTAGAAAACATCATTTTTTCGGTCCCAACGTCGTGGTCTCCCTTAATTCGCAGTTGTACTATTTAAAAAGAGGTTCCTTACAAGAAACTGCAAGTGTGTTCGTGTTTCGTATAGCAATTCATTTAATTTCATAAATTTTGAGATTTAAAGTGGAACTACTGACTCGGAAAGTTTCAATATTCATAATATCTTAAACTAAAACAACATTCTCAGCAACGAGGATATTTCAATATATATATGCATTTGCTCCACATCTAAAATGGTGGACAGTTAAAAAAAAGTTAGATAGATTTAATGATAGGTACTTCTCAAAAAAAATTAAGGTTTTAATTTAAATTAAGGTATTAATAACTAATTAACAGAAATGATGCAAATTTGATAAGAATTTTTAATAACGATTCTCACCAAATTTCTATGCAAATTTTTATAATAGTAACTTGAAGAAATTTATATTATGTAACACGATAGGTATAGACACTACTCCTTACACAACCAACAATCCGAATATTTTATTACATTCAAAGAAAAGTGTTCCAATCACTGCATCTATAAAGTACCTATATATCAATTAAGTTCCCAGCGATCAAGTATCTCAAACACAACACACCATCAAACATATACTTAGCTACACCTTTTTAATCCTCTTTCCACATTTGGATGCATAATCCTTATTTAGATGATACTTCACTCCACTGGATCGAAGATCATTGCACAGCAAACCACAAATTTCTGTCGCAGAAAATGGCAACCTGAGGGCCCACTACACAAAGACGACCGTCCGCGCGGGGGAAGTGCTGCGGCTCGCCGCGGTTTTCCAGGACACGCGGAGGGCGCCAGTTTCCAGCGGCATTTCCGGTGTCGTCAGTGGCGCCCCCGAGGGCAAGAGTTCAAGGTCGTCGGAACGAGACCAGTACGCCCAGTGCCTAGATTCCCACGGGCACGAACTATTCGCGCCACTTTCAGCGAGAGGAGAGTTTTATGCTACCTGCCAGAGCGGAAGCCTCGACACTGGAAGCGACGCCGTGTTGTACAGAGTCCACCAGCTCGCCAGAAGGGACCTCCCTCTGAGGGTAAATTTTTTCAAATAATTTTTAGCGACCCCGTTCCTACATTTTTCGTACAATGACCGTCTGATGCGTGGAATCTAGTGCACACATTTTAGGTGAACGATTTGAATCATATTTTGCATACAATTAGTCTAAAACGGGTGCAATCATGCGTGAAATGCATAGGTCGAAGTAGTGAACAGTTTGCGAGAAAATAGTGTTCAAAGTCTCTCAGACTTTCGAATATCAGAAAATATTTTAAGGATATATCTTGTTTTTTAAAATGCTACCGAATTCGATAAAGAGGAATTTATTGTCGCCTTTGCGGGGCTGTATGTATAGATATTTATTATTATAAAATTTGAAAGTACAATATAAATGCACTTTCTTTGGCCCCGCACAATTATGGAACCCGACCCCACAAAAGTTCACGCCCATCCTGGTCAAGAAGCTCACGGCTCCAAACACTGACCAACTCTAGTTGGGTCTAAATTCGATCGACAGGTACGGTTAGTCGCTGGACCACTGCCAATACCATTGCCACGAGATTATAGCGGCCTGATGCAACTGGAGGGGGCGACGAGGGGTCCCATAGTTCTAGGTTGCGCGGTGCCGCTGCTACCAGAGAGGCCCCTGCCAAACTCCACTGTCCCAGAACTCCTTGAGTTGGTAGCCACAGGGCCCACAGCGCCTCGAGTGAAGAGGGCGCGGCTGGGTTGCCCTTCTGAAGCACGATTACTGGCGTCACCGAAGATGCAACGGTTACTGTCAGCTTGCAGGTAGAAAACAGTCTTATAAGGAGGATGTACCAAGAGATAATTAAAATAGATGCAGATGTAGTGTAGTTCCCTAATTCAAATCCAATTTTGGATGTACGTGGCTAAGGTATGTGCATCCTGTTGGTGGACACTCTGCGCAGAAGTTAATTCTAAGATTCTACAGCAGAATGTTTGGTTGAAGGACACGTGGTGTGAAAGAATGGTGTTCTCTTTAAGGTTTTTAATAAATAACTGTTTATTTAAAATAAGAAGAATAATCGTAAGTCCTAATACTAAATCTCTCTGTGACACTCTAGTCCTGATTCTAGGGTTCTCTGAAAACCATCTGAAATTTTCTAAAGTCTGAATTACTATATATATTGCAATCTTCAAGGTTTCACACGCCACATGCCACTATGCAGTTGACCTAATCTCTCTTCTTTCACACCAGCCGGTCAACATTCATTGATAACACACGGTTCATTCACCCAGCCATGCGATTACTAGGCAGAAAATTCTCTCGCACTCATAACACATTGTCACGGTATAATAATTCTAAGCTTCGCGTTAAAATTTACGCTTTATAATAGCACTTCCACTCCACTGGTCAAAGTGGATGGATCCACTCCTCCACCCTTGACGACAGAGGTCATCCCATTCACCGTCATCATCCCCCATCTGAACCACGAAAGCTTCCATTTCGCTACGACGTGAACCTGTCCCATTCACCCATCGACCTTTCATCTCCGTTCCAATTACAGAAGAGCTCTGGACCAGAGAGCAACGGAGCCGCGCGTGGCGCCCCCTAAACCGCCGGCCAGCGGGGGTCAAACGAAGGAGCTCCACTTGAAGGAGATCAAGTCCAAGGCGGACGCGAAGCCGATCCTCCAGAGCCTGAAGGAGGGCCTGGAGCACATCAAGAGGACGACCATCAGGGACCGTAGCAACAGTCGGACGAGCAGCAACAACAACCACAGCTTCCTCGACCGGATCTCGAGGATAGCCCAGGGTGGCAGGAGCAGGAACCCAGCCAAGAAGTCGGCCTCCTTCACGTTCGCCGTTCGCCCGGAGATCGGCATGAGGTCCGAGAGATACGCCAGCCTAGAGTCGGACACCAACCTGCTGCAGGCTTCGCCCTCCTCGAGGCAGCAGGTGCAACGATCGGTTTCGACCAGCGTGCTGGAAGTTCAGTCGCAGCAGGACCTGGACCCGCCATATTCCAAGGTCAGGGACAGCCTGACACCGCTGCCCCCGACCCCACCATTGAAGCCAGAGGAGATCTACGCGGAGATCTGCGAGCCCACGAGCGCCAGCCCCCCAGAGGATAAACCACCGCCCGGGGGCAAGAATGGGACCAGGGAGAAGGACAGGGGGTACGTGAAGCTGGCGCTGTCCCACTCCGAGATCTCGAATGTTGGCGACGAGGAAGAAGGGATTTATAATACTGTTTGCTGATCGTGATATTTGTTTTTGATGGGTGAAGCTTGATGCGTTTCCGGACGATCAATTTTGTAGTGGGGGAGAGGGGAGGGAATGGTTAAGGATCTGTTGGTTGTAAGTTGTGCTCTTGGGTGGCGAGGATTCGAGCTGGTCCAAGCAAGTAAGGGACCATTTGTATGGTTCGTTTGATGTTCAGGAGGAAAGAAGCACCGTGCACTTGAGGATCTTTATGCTAAATTGTGTCGTTAGGGAAAAGTGGAGCATAGGAATACGGTATGTATGAGAAGAATCGCTTTACTTCAGGTACCTGGTTTTAGAAAGCAGCCCGTCGTGGTGTCTTCAAGGTTGCGTGCTTTGATTTGAACGTAATGTGGTACAGTTTCGTATATTGAGTGGTTAATGCAAGACAGATGTGATCTTTGGTTCTGATATTGTTTACGGAGAGGAAGTTTTCTTTCTTCAGAATTTTTCAATTTGCAGTAGGGAGAACATGTAGGAGTTAAATACGTTGCCATAAGGATCGTGATGTAAGTTGAAAAGTGATAATTCGTCATAGATAAAGGAGCAATAGATTCAAAATATACCTTTTCATCAGACTCACACTTTTGGAAAACTAGAATTTCATGTACAAAAGTTCATAAAGAAATTGGCACTAAAATTAATTGATCTTTTGCAGATAAAGTCTGCAAGTGCGATACATTACTTTCTCAAAACACCATCCAAATCGTGATAGAAACATTTGAATGGTTGCCAAAAAATATTTCATTGATTTCATAATTATAACAGATTTCTTCGAGTCCAGGTCCGTTTAAACGTAATATTATTCAGTATCGTTTGACTGCTCTAAATTCGCAAAAAAATACTTTGTTAGCCATAAACTGCTACCTCCCACCTTCTGTGCCAAGAAACAATTTTCTCTAAAACCAGATTTTCACATCAATAACAATGAACAAAATGAAAATTGTCGAGTTAAGTAGGCCTCCCTATACAGTGGTGGCGAACCTATGACCCGCGGGTCAGACACTGACTCACGAAGGTTTTTTAAATGACCCACGCGTTGATTTTTATAAACTTATTTTTTATATCATAAAAGAGAGAACGCCACTGGGCATGGTGTCACCTAGTGCGGTAATTCATGGTATCACCCCATCACCCTTTTAGAGGATTTTAAAAGTGAGAACCCAAAAAAAGTGTCAACTGTTCAGTTTTTCTGTTAACAAATTTTCGGTGTTTCCAAATTATTGGTACCCTTTTTACCACCCCCTTTCCAAGTGACGCCACTGACTTAGTGACCCACGGGCTAGTATTCAAAAAAATAATGAACAAAATTTGACCCACTTCTCAAAAAGGTTCGCCATCACTGCCCTAGATACAAAACAATGGACATCCAGTATCTTCGGCCCACTTCGTCAAATGCCGAATGTGTGGTTCGCCTTAACCGAAACTCAACCAAAAAACCAATGCTCTCTAATTCAACTGATTGCTCACAAAGGCCCACAAGTGACCTGCGATATCACAATGAAAATCAATCATCCATATACCAACCTTGCACGCCATCAGCAACTTCCAACAAACAGAAACAATTCTCTCGATTCCTATGCAAAAAAAAAACGGTCCCCTAGTTGTTCTGAGCAGCGCAAATCAGCGGCTGACGTACCCATCTCGATTGTCACGTGCCCAACAGCCAACCTCTGTCCCAGTATTCATTAACACCGATGAGCACCAATACGTTGCGAACGCATCGGGAGATGTTCGTAGAGTTCATTGATGGAGATAACGCGTGACTTCCTGGGTCGGACCGGAGAACCGTTCGGGCAGAAACGGCGCTGCGGCGCACCAGCGGGATTTACAACGCCATTTGCCCAAGGAATTATCCTCCCAGTGTCTTTTTTCTCCCGTTTTTCCCGCGCTGAGAGCGGCGGCGTCCTTCACGGGGCACCGGGCGGAAGATTTACAAGGTTGTTGACCGAGGAAAATGATCGCGTAATTACGGTCCTGCGCGTGTGCAGAGGATGTAGCGGGCCTCTACGGGACGCTGGGCGACTTCCGGTACCCGGGGAATCTGTGCTATGACTGATCGATATTATTAGAACCGACTGATCACGCGTGTTTGACGCGCGAGCGGGCCGCGTAAAGGCGGGTTCACACGTGTCAGTTCCGTGACGGTCCAGTGCCGTCCGTGTCAGTGGTATAGAATATCGTTTACCTGTTTTGGAATGGAGCAGTTGACACTTGTCCGCGCCAGTTACTGACACCAACACAAAGAGCCACGGAACTGGTATGTGAGAATCCGCCTTAAATGTGGATCTGCACTTGACGAACGAGCATGTGGACTAACATTAACTTTTGGTGGAGGCCTCGAATATGGTCGATAACCACCTAGTGTTTACGTATAATGTGCTGTACTGTCGACAATATTTGATGGCCTCTATTATCGATGATATTTAAATCGACGCTTATGGTCTTAACTATTATGTAGATGTAGGGTGCTCGGCAACAGGTAGTAGAAAATTAAGTGAGTGATTCTATGTGACAAAATAAGATGAAAATCGAGAGTAAGAAAATTGTGGTGGAGGCTTCGTTTTTTAGTTACAAGTATTTAAACATTCGACCTTACTGTGTTCGGAATTGCCGTGCCTTGAATTTTTAAACTTTAATAACTAAAAAACGAAGCCTCCATTGTAATATGCATAATTTTGATTTTGATTTTAACTTGTCGCGCAGAATCACTCATTTCGTTTTCTACTACCTGTTGTTGAACACCCTATATTTTTGGCGGACTTGGGCATTATTTGAGTGATATATTTTAGAAATGATTATTCAAATAATATATCATTTTATTTAGCTGAAAATTATTTTCAAATACTCGTACGTTATTTTATTTGGATAGCTAAATGTTTTTTCTCTGTATTGTTTAATTATTTAGTTACTAATCAAATGATTTTTTATTTTATTTTCTATTTGAATAAATTCGAAATAATTTCTGATGCCACTACGTTCCGAACGAAATGTTTGAAATCAAAATAATCCTCAGAGCAGAAGCTCTC
The DNA here is from genome assembly GCA_029448645.1 of Andrena camellia. Classification (NCBI taxonomy): domain Eukaryota; kingdom Metazoa; phylum Arthropoda; class Insecta; order Hymenoptera; family Andrenidae; genus Andrena; species Andrena camellia. The sequence continues at coordinate 31,046,067 of CM055678.1, read as the reverse complement.
AAATTTTAATATACAATTATTACTTCACAATTACAATATTTCATTTTTATTTTAGATACACTCAAAACAGTTTTTCAAAGTCAAGATCGTTTCTTATTTTACCTAAAACAGTCAACTGAAATAAAGAATTATGTTGAAATGATATATTTGGTCTCGTCGCAAAATAACGTTACATTTTCTTAGTTACATATTTCTAAAACTTAAATAATCCATTACCTCAAATATTATTTTCTACTTTATATTTCATATAATTTGTGCCCGAGTCTGACCTTTGCCCACTGCGAGTCGGTTTATATAAGTTACCGACATTCATTTATCCGTGATCATGGCATAGAACATCGAAAATATTTTCAAAACTCAAAAATTCGAAAGTACAGTTCCATATTGCAAATTACAGTTCGATCGCGTAATTACGGTCCTAAAGTAGCGCTTCGTCATAGATTTCCGCTATACCGAGATGATGTAACGAACCAACATGAACGAATAATAATTATACGTCTTTATTATACGAAAACGAGTTAGAGAAAAATGAAAACTAACAATAATAACATGTTTATTACACAAGGAAGGAAGAAGTAGATCCAATCAGCACAAATGATGAGGTGCAAAAAACCATAAAAAATAAACAATTAGACCAATCAAATGCTCTAAACATGTGCGCGGCGACCAGTAGCTCATTTCAGATGGTTAAAATTTTTTTCGCTAGTATTTCTACAATATTTCATAAACGTGGTTCAGGTCAAAGCCACGCCATAGTATCCCGTCCAAACCACGTTCACGAAATATTGTAGAAATGTTCGCGTAACGAATTCCAACCATGTGAAGTGGGCCACTGGTCAGCATGCAAAGCCTGCGATTATGAAAGTTGTCATTTCTTCTCCGTTTCGTGATAGTTAGACTTTTGCGTTTGTGCAATCGATGTAATACAAAATCAGAAATAAGTTCATTTTTTTAGATTGTTCACTTAGATCACTTTCATAATCACCGACACAATTATATGTTGGGGCGTTTGAGGGACTAAAATCGAGTGAACCAGATGTACCTGAAAGGAATGTTAGGTTATGTTCGTATAGTGTAGACGCGACAGGTAAGTGAATGTTAGTTGGAATATCAACGAATACCTGCAAATTGCTCCCAAATCGCTCATTTGTATTTGTCTTCGTTTATATTCATTATACATACGTTTATTTATGCTGGTTCGTTACACGTGAACCCGCTCTAACACAAAGTTGGTTGGTTTCCAAGTGGCGACAATGAAATGGCAGAGCTGAATTTGTAAGAAACCGGTCTTTCAAAGGAACAGGAAACGTTAGGTGCTCTTTTCAAACTAGTTCCTCTTCCTATACAAGTACGAATATGGCTTTTTCACACGAGTCACTTCTGTGATCGACATTTCAGACAGATTTACACATTTCTACAATTTTTCTACTTTTTTTAAACCAGCGCTGTTTCTGCCAAGTGAAAGTGTCCGGAGTACTGCTCGTGAGGCATAGAAGTGTCTCGTGTGGAAAGGGCCTAAGGAGGTCTGCGATTCTAAATAGCATACGTCTACAGTCCTCTGGACTTTAAAAGAATGTTTTTTTAATGCTGAATGTAGTAAGAGAGGTGCGTCTACAAGTTTGTATATTTGTTGGTACTCCTAGTGTGAGGATTGAAACTGTGACCAGGCAGTTTGTACATTTGTTAATACTCTGTGTACTGGTTGTGAACGTTCGCAAGAGGAGATTTGTAATTTTATTACTGTATAGTTATTATTCTAAATACACTCGTTTGCAAGTAATCAAAACGATGTCTCATTCGTAGTGTTACCACCAAACTAATGGAGTATTGTTTACAAATCTACCACGTATGTAAGTAAAGGTTATTTTTTGGATGGAGATATTTTAAAAATATTTTTCGAATTATCATAATTTCTTTTTAACCGAGCTTCTTGTATAGTGATAGCCTTTAAGAGGACTCAAAATCTATAATGTAATATTGTCCAACATAATTAATAATACAAGGCATATTGGATATTATAATAACAGGACTCCATAAATGTTTAAAAAAAATTTATTTAGACTGGTTCTGGACTTGGTTCTTTCACTGTTTAGGTACAAGAGCTTTTTACTATAGCCAGACAAATTATTTAGCCGTTGTAGGCCACCAAAACACCATTTACCTTATTTTATCCCATGATTCTTTGCAAAAACTAATTTTTTCATTCTCGACGTGCGTCTCAAGCATTCGATTACATTTTGTGTTGGGTCCGGGTTATACAAGTTTCCGGCCGCCGGCAGGCAAAAACTTTCATTACATCTATTGACTTATTCCGACATAACGCATTTTACTTTCCACCTTGTCCCGGGTATTAGTATTGGTTGCGGCTAGATTAGTGCGGGGGGTGCGCGCCTGCTTGCAGGCGCGTAAAGCATAGTAGCGAACCGATGTGAGTTTGGAGATTTGAACCAGCAACTTGCGAATGCGACCCATTCTACTATATAGGGTGTTATTCTACTGATAGTCAATATTCCAGGGGGTGATTCTACAGGCCAAAATAAGACGAAAATATAGAATACAATTTTTTAATATCGCGCTTCGTTTTCGAGAAAATTGACTTTGAATTTCAGCTAAATACGTGCCTTTCCGGCACCTGAGGAGCACGCGGAGGTAAGGGGAACGCGTCCAGCAGTTCGTAAAACAATTTGGGGGGACGGGAGGGTCGCCGGGTAGGGATGCCCGTACCTACGTCCAAAAAAAATTTAAAAAAAAATGAATAATTTTTTATTAACATTTTGGAAACTAATAAATACCCGAAGCTACAATTTTAGATTTCGGGTTCACACCCCCTCCCCACTCCTCCCTCCAAACCTCAGCTCGATCGGCCACTGGGGCCATTCGGAAGAATATCCCTTATTTTCACTAACAAAACTCGTAAGTTAAAGGAAAAATGATTTCCAATTAGAAATTTAGAAAACAGAAATCGCAGTTTTAGCAGAAGATACTATCATATTCCAAGCACCACAGCAGTGTTTCCCAACATTTTTTGAAGCGCGATCCCTTTTACAGTATTCAAAACACATTAAAAATTGGTATATCAGAATATAATTCTAAGTTAATAATATTAAAAAAAAACCGTGGCTCCCCCAGAAAACACTTTGCGATCCACCGGTTGGGAATCTCTGCACTACAGTCTTCTTCAAATTCCAATTCGACTATCTTTCCTCCCTATGCTCAAAATTAAATTACAAATTTTTCATGGGCATTTTTAAACCACAAACTTGGTGTACCTAATTCACTTTGTCTTGGCGAGAATTTCTCAACTACGGATACAAATCGGGTTGAGCTCTTTGGTCACAAATCACTCTACAAGCTGAAGACATTATATCTACTCTTTTATTGCAGATCGCTATAAAAAATATTTAAAAACCCCTGTGCCAGACCATCGTTCCTTCTCCCACGCGACCAAAGATGTCCGAGCACGCAACTAGGGCGCCCCAGGGCCCTACTAGGAAACCCTTTCCAAGCCGGCTGCGATGGCAAGCAGCGTGAAATGACGCTTTCAAGGCACGTAGGCCCGCAGGAATCGCCGGCAGAATGCAAACGATCCTGAACGTTCTGGGAACAGGAAATTATCCGCGTCCTTCGAAGGTCTAGGTCATCGGGAACGCTGCGGGCTGGTGAACAGCCGACCTCGGCTGGCGTTGTTACCTGCGATTAATCTATTAGCTCGTCATACCGCACAGGAACCAGCTTCCTCTTCGTGCACGGCCGGTCGAAGTTTCGCGCTCGCGTGATGCAGGAGCGATCTATTCGTTAAACGTGTGATTACGCGCATCGAAACGCTTCGAGGAAACTGGAAAGCTGCGTCACGATGCAACTGGGATTACGAACGGCGGGGGGAAAAATGGCGGGAAAGGGGGTCGCGGAGGGTTCAGGGAGAACAGGATCCTGTCACGTTCAAAAATCCCTGAGAGGCATAATCTTCTCGATGCTTTCCACGTCTTCCTCTTGGCTTGTCCACGGGAAACGCTCTCTCCCGTTTGCACACCTCGAAGAGATTTCTGTAAAAGTCGTTGGAAAAATTTAGGGACCAACGTTTTATCGACCACACTCGGTCATCGAAGTCTACGTATTTATGCTAACGGGTGACCCAAAAATGAGGGGATTTTTCGCCCGTTTTTGGTTCCGCGATTTTCGAACTGAATTTTATGCAAAATGGTACCTTATAATGGAATGTCAATCGCAACAAATTTTCAAGTTTAGCCGACAATTAGTTTCTGAGATATGGGAGGTCAAAAAAGAGGAAATTGAGAATGTGAATATCATTTAAAGAATTGTTCCTAGAGGTTTTGCTTTGCTGGCTACTAACAGCGAATTTAAACGTAGAATTTTCCAAATTAATAATGACCGAATATAGCGGGCCGTATGTGAAAAATATTTCGAAAACTTTCATAAAGCTTTCGTCTAATATTCGTAACGTAAAAATCACCATTTCCAAAAATCAAAATTAAGAAAAATAATTGTCGGTGTAATGCTTTTTAACTTTAACCTCCCATATCTCAAAAACTAATTGTTGGCTCAACTTGAAAATTGGTTATAATTGATGTCTCATCATAACGTATCATTTGGCACAAAATTGAATTCTGAAATCGTGGGATCAAAAACGTGCAATTTCTTGGGTCACTATTGGAAATATTTAAAAAAAAATCTAGTATTAGAATATGGAGGATAAAAAATATGTATAATATAGAAACAGTGATGAATGTGTATAGACTTTTCTAAGACTAAAGTTTTGCCAGTTTGATTAAAAAAATACTCTAATGATTGCTCATTATATACACATGGTGGCATGAGAAACGATCAAACAATTTAGGTACAAGCATACAGTAGGCATTGTGTTACCGAAGAATAGGTAAACGCTGTGATGGAAGAAACCCCGAAAAACGTTACACACTTCAATTTACCTTCGTATTACGTTCAGACTCGAATAAAACTCGCTGAACATTTTAAATTCTGCACCACTTTCAAGGACAAGGAAACAAATTGTTAGTGGAGAAGTGAAAATGTTCTCTAAAGAATATTCTGGCATTTTCTCTACTTTGTATATTTGAAAGAGAGACCTTTATTTAAATTTTTAAGGCTCAATGGGACCTTCAACCATTCGTGGTCACGCGGGGTGTATCGCACACCAGGCAACTTTTTTTTCTTTGCCAATATTTCTGTAAATTTCTAGACCTTAATATTAATATTTAAAAAATTGGTCAATTTTAATCAATCGCCTTTTTCCACAACTATTTTTTCAACTACAAATTTCATCATATCAAAATGTACATTTTTAGAAAAAGACTATTAGAGTACGATTGCACCAGTATTATGAATGTACAATTATCACTCAAAAGTTAAAAGATTTCAAAATTCGAAAGTGGTAACTCAAAAATGACGCCGGGGTGCAGTGATCCCCATGTGACCAATTTTTGAGTATATGTAAGAAGGTGTGACCACGAAGGGTTAATTTGCAGAGTTCGTAGATCCTTTGTTTGCATTTCCCGAGGTCGCCTCAAAATTACCACTTTTGTATCTCAATCCAATTTCGACATACATATTTACCCACCCTTTCAGGTAAAACACCTTTACCATCATTAATTTTTAACGAAGAATATTAAAGTGAACGGAAGAAAGAAAGCTAGTAAAAAAAAGTTAATTTTATTTATAATTTTTTTTTTGAACGTGGCGAAATCTTCAAAAGACATTCCAACGCTTCCAGAGGGGAATCCCCCGGTGGCGCCAGGGTAGTGTGGGATTTTTACCCACTAAAACCCCCCAGCCACCATGAAATGTTTCATAATTTACATGTTAATATCTCTATTATTAAGGTCTATTGGCTTAAACGCTCGGACACCTATTTACTTATTTTCGACATAGATCCACCATGCCAAGGCTCATCAATATCGATGTCTACAACACCCTGTCCTCCCCTTGTTAGTAGGAATAAATGAAAGAATTTTGTGAATAAATTCACTTTGGAATCCACAGAGAAATTCGTTCAAACCATTCTTACTTAAAAAAAACTAGAATCATCATATCAACATATTGTTAATAACAATGCGTTCGAAGCCTAGTCTCGTTTCACAACAGTCGAAGAAACGGCTCTGGCCGCCATTACGTCTCGGTTCCGGCCGTGTGGCCGGTTCACCCACGATCATGAAAATTGAAAATGCAGAGATAAACACACTGGTCGGCTCTTGACTTAGAGGAATAACAACGATCGCGAAACGATCGTCAGCGGCTATTGGTCATTAATGTTTTACGAGCACGTAGCTAGTACGCACAGCTGCGTCTATTCAATTACAGCTAACAGAGAGGGGCCCGTCTCTTTCGCCCGTTTCCATCGCGCGGCGCAGCGATGCACGTTTATGTTCATTAATATTAACGGGTCGAAACAACGATAATAGCGGAGGACCATGGGGGATGCAGAGGTGTTTTCCTTGACGATGCCGACCGGACGCCACGGCGGCCCGTGGAGCTCGGAACACGAGGCAAGGTGTGCTGGTTTTTTGGTTTCCATTTGTGTTTAAATGCGAGGAATTGCAAGATATATTGGGTCAGATTTTTACAGCAGAACTTCCTTGTGGGGATGGTGTCTTTGATGAATTGAGAGACAGGTGATAAATATACTTTAGACACTATTTATTTATTTATTTAGCTAAACGGAAGGCCTTTGATAAATACCAGAAACAATAATTCTTAAACGTGGTTAGGGAAAGAATTGAAGAGTCCTTGTAGAAAATACTGTCAGTGCCAAAAATAAAATTTTATACTATAGTATTACCATTGGCACGTAGAACATTTTCGGATAAAAATTTTTTTTTGTGGCACTTAGTGTTTTCTACCAGGAGTCTTTAATTATACAAGTAATACGCAGATATAGTAGAAGCATAAAGCACATGAAGGTACAAACACAAAACCACAATAAAGAAAGTAGCAGCTAAGTAGTTAAAAATATCTAAATGTATGAAATGAGCAGTGGAAGAAACCGAATAATTTACATACAGCATTAGCATTCATACACATACGTTAATGGGATTGCATTTCCCCATTAATTTTCGATGACACTTAATAGAAGAAACGGAGAATGAGAATTATGGTCTCATCTAAACAGATGTAAAATTTATAATGTTTTGTAATTTTTTCCATTTGGTGTATATCTTGTATATGAGTGATGGTTCAAAGAATTGAATTCAATTTTTTTATAATTCAGAGTAATTTCTCAATATTTTGTTATTTTCTCTAGTTCGCCTACCTCTTATTAATCACTCACTAGTTCAGATATGTAAATCAACTTAAACTTTGGTTTTGTACCCCGGAGTGTTCGCACCCACTTTCAAAGATGCAGAGACCAATCCCTAGTAGTGACGTAAAAGTGTCTTCTATATAATATTCCAGTTCGACCATAATTCTCATTCTTGACCATTATTCCAAACTTTCGTACCCGAAATGGCCCCCCTACCACTATAAAAAAATAAGGGGCCAAATCCATAATGGGGTAGTAAAAGTGTTCCCCTTCATGCTTCTCCTATCAATCACTAAATATTTCACAAAATTCAATTAAAAATTTCATCCCTTACCCGAGATCACACCCTCCTCCCCATTAAAAATTACCAATCAAATCAATCTGTGTTCCGAATTAAAAGTAGTCTCAATAGAAACTATAAGTAACTTCGGCTACTCCTTATCAATCACTTATAATTAAACAAATCCAAAATGACCCCTCTCTCACTGTAAAAAGTAAGGAACTACAGTACAAGTATCTTTCGCAGAATATCGTTCTTCATCCTCCTCTTATCGATCACTAGTTCCCAAAAAAATCGAACTCAAAATTCCATCGCGTACCCAAGAGAATCCCCCTCCCCTCTATTAAAAATAAAATCAAATCGAAGAGAATCGATAGAATCACATCGCCGGTGGCGAAGTAAAAGTGTTCAGAAACTGTTGATCTCGACGAACAACGAGCATATCGGGCCCAGCAATCGTAAACCGAGCGCACGTTGCCATCCTTAACAATTACTCCCCAGTTTACCAGTATCATGCCAGGGGTCTGTGCAAATAGCGAATCGCGGGTACAAGATACACTCATATCGATCGAGACAACGGCGCTATTGAGGGCCGGCAATCTTGGTCCACGGGTGCATATTTCAAGATCGGCATGCGTGAACGATTTCATGGCCGTCGGGTTGCCTTGTGGTCGTGTAACTCACCTTTACAACGTTAATGCGACGGCCGCGGAGCGCAGGCTATCATATTTCGCAGCCCTGCACGGCTGATCGACGAGCCGTGTTTTAATATGCAAATTAAAATGCAAATAATCCGCCTACCCCCTCCCCTACGCCTGCTCGCCGTTCTACCCCCTGATGGATCCTTGTCTAAAGCGGACTAATCGTCATCCCTCATGGTGGGTCAACTTTTAGAAATGGGCCACTGGACCCTTCGTGTTATTTCATTTTTATTGGTACCGTCAGATGGCAGAATCTTTGAGCCTGCTTATTTCTCTCTGCTTTTAAATATTGATTCCGAGTGTCGACTGTTATAACCGATTTTTGGAACGCAAATATCTGGGAAACAAAGGACGAGTTGCACCCAAAAGGGGGTGTTTCTTGCACGGCTCGCCGAGACATACAATTTCATACCTATGTTCAGAGTTGGGCATTAACTAAATAAAAAATTATTTAAATAACGGAGTGAATGAAAGTTACTTTAACTTTAGATTATTTGACGAATAAAGTTAAGTTTTTTATTCGACGAGACTTTATTCGTCGAATAAAGATAACCCGGGTCAACTTTATTCGACACATGACGAATAATTTTTTTAACTTTTATTCGTCATTCGAAATTTTATTTAAATAACAATTTTACCCATCTCTCCCTATATTACTCACTATCAAAATACCCCCGCGCTTCGCTTCGGGCCTAGGAGATATTAAGGTCTCAGAGAAAGCACATTTTACCCCTTTCCACCCCCTTAGGGGTTGATTTGAGCTGAATCCTCAAATTTATTTTTCGGCATTTGGGTGGGTAACCTTTGTAAATAAAAACCAAGTTGATATCTAATCGGACCTAGGAGATATTAAGAAATCCGAGGAAACATGTTTTACCCCTTCTCACCCCCTTAGGAACAGAATTTCCAAAAATCGTTTCTTAGTGGGTACCTGGATCATAAAAACAATGTAGGGAAAGTAGGGGCATGACGGGGTAGCGAGGTAAGATGGGATATCTCCCTAAACCCTAATTAAAAGATGCTAGGTACGTGACAAATACATGCATTAGGAAGCCATTGTGTTATAATAGTGTGGTCGCTGGCAAAAGTGAATGGGGGAGCACGTGTTTTTTATTTATAGCTGTGAACCGTTTGCGTGCTGCGTCGACGTTATTTCGTGTGATAAAAAAAATTTGAAATAAATATATATTTAAGAACGGTAAGTCTATTATTTTTCTTCTATGATAATCTCCATTTCATCTATTTTAATGTGACATATTCAAAATTTCAATATTTCTTTATTTGTTGTACAAATACATTAATCTTTGGAAAACGATGCTTTGAGGCAAGATGGGATCCTTGATACGGGAAATGATGGGGTACCCCGACCTAACCCCTAATGGGGTTGTTCATGTGAGATTAAGCAACGTCATTGTTCTCTATTATAATTTAATTCAAATAAATCTCGTTATTTTTAGTTCGAATTTATAAAATAGTCGGAACATATACGAAAAAAAAAAACAGTAGAAGAGACTGGTCAATAGAAGTGATGAAAGACGCTGTAAATAAAGTTTTGAGCAAGAAAATGGGCTACAAGAAAGCTGCTCAAGCATATTCTATCCCACAGACAACATTGGAACGTTACGAACATAGGCAAATCATTTCGGTCCCCATTTTACCCCATTTTACCCCGCGGTAGGGGCAAGATTTCAATCTGTTTTATAAAGTTTAATAACTTAGACGTCTGACCTCAGATAGTCCGAAGTGTGTAAAAAATGTTAAATCATTAACTTATAGTTGTATTTGGAGTAATGAAGACTTAATTAATAGGTACAATCATCACTTTATTTGCATTTTTCCTTAGCTCCCCCATCATGCCCCTAGTTCCCCTACCTTCCAAATTTCACGTTCCTAGGTTAAACGGTTCGAGCTGGGCGTTGATGAGTCAGTCAGTCAGTCAGGACTTCTTCTTTTATACATATATATATAGATTACAAAAGCGCCTTTCCAGCTCCGGTCCTCTCTTCCTAAGTTGAAATACGATTAATCCCAGAATCAACTTTTCTTTCAGCCACATAGGAATGTAAACATGCATGTTTGCTGTTCGTTCAAAAACCTACCCTCGGTCTAAAAAATGTTAATCCTCAATTTCAATTAATTTTAGCAGAGGAACTCATTTAACCCATAGCTGTGCCACATTTACTCCCGTCGTTCTGGGAATCTTAGTCAATTGCACTCGTACAGCCCAAATTTTGTAATTGAGGACCTTGCATCAACAGGGGTGCAGTTCCATCCCTACTTCGAGTAAATTCGAAAAAAACTGTTTGTAAAATTATTGTTTCGACTTAACATTAAAAAGAGAACAGTAATTGAAAATAAGTGGTAGTTATTGAGATAATAAGCTTTTATTTTTATTTTTGGCGAAAAAATATTCTATAATAAAAATGTTAATATTAATATGAATATAATAATAAAAATATTAATATTTCTATTATTAATATTAATATTAATCTTAATATTTCTAGTTTTATTTATTTGCATAAATCGCTCATTTCTTATCGTATTTGCATCAAACGTGCACCAAATGATATATTTTTTTTTTTACGTATATTACACATCATAACTCAGAAACTATCCAAAATGGAGCTGCACCTCTGTTGCTGCTAGATCCTGAATTGTGTGATTGGCACATAGGTGGCGCCCCCTTAGTTTGACTATTTGTCCAGTTCGGAAAAGTGTAAGATCGGGGGTCGGCGTTGGGGGAATCGGTAACGCTGCTGGCCAGTACACAGAATCCGGACATCTATGTATCTTCCCCGAAAAATGAGCATTTTGCTTAAGGTTATCGAGCTTAGCATTACCTCACAATATTGTACCCACTCATTTCAATAAACTTCATGATAAAAAAAACCAATACGCAGAGGACCCATAGATCTTGGGTTCAAGTCCCATCGCCGAGGTTTTCTTTTTCCCCTACATTTGTCTCGGAAACCAAAGCTCGTATGAGGTCGTATTTAAGCTCGTATTTAAAAACTTTCTTTCACAACTTCGATGTATCTTTGCACGCGGAATTGCGCCACCTCCTCAGTCACACCATTTATTGTAGGCCGCCCTGTATAAAATTCAGTCCACGAGATCTTCTCAAGTGATGCGTGTAATGCTGATATAGTAGCAAACAGTGCCGAGACGATCTTACTTTCAACGCTCATCGCCAGTCATCGTCGATCCAAAAACGCCTCATTGCGCGTCCTGAACGATGAACGACAATGTTATTATTGCTTTCACCCGTTCGTCGTATTCAGGTTACATTTACCATGCGCGCTAGACATCAAAACCATCCTTCATTGCTACCGACGAAGTAGAACACTCTCCTTCGGATTTCGAAGACACGACCGCCCATGCGTGAAACGACACAGTGGGTACGTCCAGGTTGAAGGAGCTGTTCACAAAAGGACACTATTTCCCACGAAGGGAGGGTGAGGATTAGGTGGAAGCATCGAAAAGGAGGTATAAAATAGACGATGCTGTTCGATAAATCCTGAAAGAGTTCAAACACTGTACGTAATATTATCTTACCTGTAGAGGCGATTTGAAAGGGTTGAAAAGGTTCTTAGAATTCTCTTTGGGGAACAGGAAGGGGGAGTGTGGATCTTCTTAGAAACTGCAGCTTGGGCTGGTTTGTAAAGATCCTTTATAGAGTGAATTTTTTTTCCGAAGCTAGAGTTGGGAGCTGCTTGATTTACATATTCGACGTGAATGAATCATTCTTTGATTTTTAATATATTAAAGTAATGAGATTGTGTGGGGTTTTAGCGAAATTTGATGCGGTTTGTTGGTATAATTGGGTCATGGAAGATTCTGAGATGGGAAGGGTCTAATAATATATTTAAAAATCAAAGTGGTTTTTGATACATAAATATAGTGATTTCAAATATATTGAAAAATGTAAAACTGGGACATAGACGTTTGGTTTGTAAGAGTACATCGCTGCACTTCGATTTTGCATAGTACTTAGGCATCTTTGGTTTTTTTAATACTCTTTGGTTTTTTAATTCTCGTTGATCTTTAATAAATTAGAATAATTGAAGTTTTAGATGAACCCTCGATGCGTTACGTGTATTTTCAGGCATCAAATCTCTTCGATTGGAAGAGACTTTAAATTTTTCAATAATTATTACTGTGTTTTTTTAAATATTAAATTAACACGTGAAACAGTTTAATAAGTTTAATCCGAGAACACGGTTATGTTCACAGTCTCATGAACATCCCTTTAACAAGTAGATGAGAAAGTAAATAATTTCGCATTAATAAGTCTTGATAAAAACTACACCCTTTGTTTTATACTTAAACTGATCCCAAACTGCTTCTAGTACATTTGACAGTTCTTTTATTTCTAACGTCATTATTCTCAAAAACTGAGAGTCAATTGCAGAATCTCTGCTTTGTATTTAATTTTCTTTCAATTAATTTTTAGTAAAATATCATTCCTTTCCTCGTGGTACCATCAGCAATCGCTCTATAGGAGCCAATATGAATCTCAGAGTCATCGGGACGCATCGTGCGCGTAATGTCTTCGTTGAAGTAGCCTCCTATTATAGTCTGAGGATGATGGATGAACAATCTATACATGGGGACGCAGAATGGAGCGAGATTAAACCAACAGCCAAGAATGGCGTTGAAAGGAAAGGTCACAGAAGGAAAAGACGGAAACTGGAACGGCTCAATTAACTGCTTCCACCTGTCCGCTCTGTCACGACACATGAAATCTTTTTTCCTAAGTCGATATTGTCTCAACCTACATTACATCCAGTAACAAATAACGTACCATCAACATAACTCCTTTGTAGCGTTATTTTTAGCCTTTTAAAAAAATTTGGTATGAAGGTAAATGACCGTATTACTGTTTTCAACAACTTAATGGACAAATTGTTTCTATTTTTGTGGTAAAATTGACACACAAAGAAGTTATAGGTGGAATTATCTATTCAGTAAAACACGAATTGCTGGAGCTAAATTGCTTTTCAAATGAAGACTGACTAGCTGACTTCGGAGTAAAATTAAATAGTTGAGGGCTAATTGCTTCGTTAGACGCTGACTGAATCACTGCTAACTAAATACCGATCACTGAGGCCTAATCGTTTCGGACCAATTAATGGATGAATTTATAAATGGAATTGACTGAAAGCAGATTAAATTTTGTTGGGTCAATAGTTTCTAGGCCATTGAATATTAGAATTCAGAAATGTTATATCTAATTTCAAATTTATTTTTCAAAAGCAGAGAATGTCTGCGAAAGTTTAACGCAAACCAGAGATTTTTGATGATATGAGTATGCTAAATGTGTATTCAAAATTCGAATACAGTGGGTGAAATGTAAGTGACGAGCTTCTGTGCAAAGTGAATTAGATCTATAAAAATTCATACAGTAAATTTTACTTTTTCAAATGATTCTCTGACTACACTACTGATCAACGCTAAAAAGAGAGCAGGAGGAAGAACTTATGACACTCTCTTTGTAAACACAGTAGGGTAAACCAACCAGTAATTGACCGCATACCAGTGAATGGCCATTAGGCAAAGAAATGTCAATTATAAATTTAAAAATTATTATATGTTTATAAATGGAGTGTAGTTGCACTTTTAATATCCTATATTTTTAGTTACGCGTATTAAGCAAACATTAATAAGTACAATTCTTATTAAAAGTATGCGGTCATTTACTGGGCTTCTACACGTTTTGCATTTTATAATTTTTTTTTTAAATTACGATAAGAATAAATAATTATTTTTATAGAAATTTCAAGAAAAATAAATTTAAATGCAATTTCAACAGTTGTTTTGTTGTTATACATAAATATATTCAAGTATTAATCTCAAAGGTCCATAGATTCAACAATTCTATCATTCACTGGTTGGTTTACCCTATATAAACTGCTACTAATAAGAGACGAAATGAATAAAATGATAATCCTTTGTTTTCACACTGAATAGTGAACAGACTCCGATAGGTAATTTATAACACGTTCGCTGTCATCATGCATTTGGGAAACCCATCACAACAAACCGGGCTACGTCTCAAGTTATTTTATTCAATATTGTACATATTTTTAACTAGATTTCCAAAGTATCTATTAAGGAAGCCAATTTACTGCTTTGAAGTTTGAACGTCCCACAAGCTATCTCAAAAAGGTGTGCCTCGTTTGTTTTGTCAATAAAAAATACAAAATTTTCGATGTCACATGCGTGTATGTGTGATGTTTTTCACGAGAAACTAAGATATCACAAATATGTGATGACGTAGTAATAATAATAATAATAATACTTCTTCATTACATTCTCAACTTGCATGCAAATAACAAATAAATTAAAATACACTAAAAAGGAAAACATAATTCTTTTCTTGTACTACAATTTCGATGGATCGAAGCTGAATAAAATCGTTTAAAAATTTAAAATAAACCATGTTAAACTAAAATAATATGGACCCTAAAATTAAGATTCAGCAATTAACTGCTCTTAAGGCTTTTGTGGGGTGGAGGGGGTCGCGAATTTCTTACATTTTCTTACCTGGCGGAGGTAGAGTTTTACGTAACATTTGTTTAACATAACTTTCAATATGAGTAGCCTAAAAACCGATGTTTTCTAAAAAAAACTGAGTTAAATGAATTATATAAACTTTTAAAAGAATTTTAATAACTGAAAAAATGCAATGCAAAAAATATTACGTAATGAAGAGGGAGAGTGTTGGAATATAAAATCTTACGAATTCTTATACTGGGGGAGGGAGGGGGTGAGAAATCGCCAAAATTATCCTTACGTAATTTTGAGGATGGCCCCTAAGCTTTAATACATGTTAATAGTAGGTACCTATAATGTGAATAGATACGTCAAGCAATACTGAATTCTGCACTGCGCATGCCCAAACACAAGATACCTCCGTAGCACAAATTCTGCTGAAGCAGTGATCTAATGATTCCTAATGGACCCCCTCACGTGAGACACCTCCCTGGCTCACAACTGTTATCTCAGATACACCCCTTTAACCCTTTCGCGTATTTAAATTTTCGGACGATTCTTGAAAAGTGTCAATTTTGCATCAATAAAAAAAGTTTTTAATTTTCAACTTTTTTGCATTGTACATGTTTATCACAGTACAAGAGAATGCATTTTTTTAATGCGTGGACCATAGTCGAAATCCGCATCGAACGGGAATGTAGCGGCGTTCGACTATAGTCGAAAAACGCAGCGAATGGGTTAACCGAGATGTTCCCCGTTTAAAAAACCCCAAAACAGTCAAAAGCATGTGAATACATTAGGGGTTGGCAAAAATTTCCGTCGTGTCGTCACCAAATTTATTTACTTGCCACACAGGATTGGTACAATATTTTTCAGTGCAAATATTTTCTACAACATTCTTCCATCTGTCGAGCAAGAGCTAGATTCCTCGTAGAAAGAATCCCTCACTTTTGGAGATGACCCAAACTTTGGAGACATCGGAAACTTTTGCTAACCTCTAACATTTAAACCACCAATCGCGAGTGACATAATTGTCCCCCAGAAAAGGTCCCTTAAAAGCTAAACACATCCTCCTGAGTACGAATCTCACACTTCAATTAACCACGGTTAACCTTCTCCCATCAAAATCTCTCGTCACAAGATCCACAGAAGCGCTGCGACGAGAATACGAACACCAAGGAGAACGATATACGGGGACCCCTTGTTCAAGAGGGGGGCCGAAGGGGAGGGGTAGAAAAATCGAAATTTCTATGGACTTTTACGCAACCCGAGGGAACAGTATCACTCTCTCTCGTCCAGCACGGTAGTCCGCCTATAGTCGACCGATAACGCAACTGCATGCAGTTGCATTATTGCGAGGCTGCGATGGGTGAGGCTGCCACGGGGCCGGAGGGGGAGGGGCAAGGTGGTTGGGCCAGGGGGAAAGAAGAAGGAGAAGAAAGAGAAGGTGGAGGAGGCGGAGGAGGAGGGCACGTTGGCGTCGCCTGGAATGCCCGCGGACCACGAACGCTGCCAGTACGACGGGTTTACCTTTTACAGCCTACCTACCGGTCGTTTCACTGCGACTGCACCTTCCACATCTGCGTTACCTCTCTTTCTCCCCGTCCAATTTCACCCGGCAGAGATAAAAGCCACGGCACGTAGCTTTCCTCGCTACTCCTGTATCAGCCTCGTCGGCTAATCGCGGATTCATTTGGGGCGTCCTCCGAGGGGACACTTGTGGGGTTCGCGATTGCTATTTCGGGGATAAGGGCGCGGCCGCAACGACGATTCAAGACTTTGCAGCCGGGAGGGGGTAGCTCCAAATGTAGATACCAACTTTTGTGAAACTAGTAAAAGCAGTGTTAAGGGGTTACATCCACCTAGAAGTCCGGAATAAGCATACAAGTTCAGGGATTTTTTGGGGGAAAAGTATAAGTTAAAATCATACACAATGTTTTTCTACTAAAAGATACATATTTTAATTATATTATTCTAAATTTTCATGAGATATTATTAACTAAAGGAGATATCGGCTTGGATGTGAATTGTGTTTTTTTTTAGCATTAGATGGTGGATATTCCCTAGGCCAAACGATGCATCTGAAAGCAAAAATTCAAATATATTTTAAAAATAAATACTTACAGAAGTACCTGACGGGGTTCAGGTAGGTCCAGCTTTCTTCAATGAATAAAACTACGCTAAACATGTACTACTTAATCTGATGCAAAAAGCAAATTGCGAGTGCAAACAGCAAAGAAAGGGAATGTATCATATATGATACGTTCGGCGCTAAAGGATTAAGCTTTAATATTTCAGTACAATTGTTATCAACAGATAACGAATTGCCTCAACATCCAATACACATGAATAACTCATTCGCGAAAAAATGGCAAAGTTGACGCTCTTTATCAGGATCACATCGACATATTTCTTCATGCCCGAGACAATGGTAACCGCCAAACAGCTGCGTCCGCAAAATGAAACGAGCGCATTCCAGTTTACTCGTGGATCGTTGCGCGTAGTCGCAGGCTTAATTAGCTCGATTCGATGCACTTCAAATGGGGAATCAGAAAGGAGGATGAGAGAGGAGAGGTCGGAGTAAGCGATGTGGTAACCGCGAGAATCGTCGCGGGGATGTCACAATTTCCACGATAGTGTTTATTCATGATCACGATTAGCCACTTACCACGCGACGTATCTCGCCGTTGCAGCCTGGCTCGTGAATTTTCATGGGCCATTACTTTCTCGTTCTTCGAGAATCGATCCAATCTCGATGCGCGAAGCCCAGTCCGCCCCTCCTGCTCAGAATTGGTGGAAGACTGGAGGCTGAAGAACCATTCTGGAATCAAAGAAACGCCTGAGTACATGTTGGTCGCTATAAGTGGACGATGGCTTATTCGAGTGACGATCTCGGCCAGACTTGCGAGTTTCTTATGCTCCAAGATGCGCATGATAGTCGAAGTGACTCGGCATGTTACAGGGTGACGAGTGGGACAGAAAATAGGTAGGCATCGTTTCGTGGATGGAGCTCGTCGATTTTATTGCAGGAATATTCGAAAAACTCTTATCATTAGGGGGAAAAGATTATAGATTTGTCGAGACAGGGTCTTATCGGCCTGTCTTAATTGCCTTAATTGCGAATAAGGGAGAGATACAAGAACAGAAAAACCAGGGGAATAGCGCTTAGCTTGCAAGGGAACATATCGAACCCACACACGCCGATTTTGATGAGACTACAGATATGCAGAATAGTGGAAAATATTTGGCACGTATTTTGTGTTATCAGCAATCATCCATGTTGAGGGGAATGAAAACAGCCCCTAAAGTGGGGGATCGAAAAGATATTTGCTGAGACTTTCTAAATCCTGAGCAGGGGGCTGGATTCTTTAAAAAAAACTCACGGTTTAAAAAAAATTTGTTCCACGCCTAAGACATAGTTCTCGAGATATTCCACAAAATATGTTTCCAGCCCTCAACTTTGGGGGTTGTATTCACTTCCGAAATACTAAGATTAAATGAATCAAAAATGTTTAATTAACGTTAATTGTTATTAAGGGGTTACGCTCACAATCAATCAGAAGGCCGAAAAAGGTGCGATTTGTGGGAATTTTTTTCTCAGAAACTATTAAACTTTATTCAAAGAACCTTTTTTTATTTGAAAGGTAGTACATTTAGCTATGTCTCTGAATTTTGGCGTTAAAAAATATTTATTAATAACAAAGTTATTTGCAATCTCCTAGATGTCCTGTTCGAAAGAGGGGTTTGCGGTGACCACGATTCAATTGAAAATCGACATTTTACGTTTGAACATTTGCCATTTTGTCCTAAGTCAATATTACGAAAAATCCTTCGTCCAAGGACTAGATAATTTAATATATAATTTAATAAATTTAACTAAATTTTTTTGATTTTTCGATTTTACATAATTCACTTCCGAGTAATCGTGGTCACCACAAACCCCTCTTTCAAACAGGACATCTAGTAGATTGTAAATAACTTTGTTCCTAATAAATATTTTTTAACGCCAAAATTCAGAGATATAACTAAACGTACTACCTTTCAATCAAAAAAAAGTTTTCTGAATAACGTTTTATAGTTTCTGAGAAAAAAATTCTCAAACATCACACCTCTTTCGGCCCCCTGACTGAGCGTAACACCTTAATTTTAGCCGCAGGACGTGACGATGTCGATGTAAATTATAATGGATAAATCTGAAGTTAACATTACTTAAATAAATAAAATATGTTATATGTATAGAGTGGGCGGATACATTCGCGAGTAACTGTATACTCAATGATTTTATAATTCCCCTCTGAAGCGTAGCACAAACCACTAATAGAATTCCCAGCCTCTATCGACCCAGTCTAGGCCATTCTAGCTTCACGTTCGTCGAGGCAACCGGTGGCAACTGACGACCACGATGATCGTTTTCATTCAGAAGATTACCTACCGCCCACGTGCAGCCAGCTCGTTAGCGACAAGATGCAATTTGATCCATTAGCACAATTACATAACACAACTAACGGAACCAGCGGAGGGGCAAACCGGAAAACGGACGCGTGCCAGGTCGCTCGCTGTTGCCCGCGCGTGTCCATATACGAGAGACCGCTTGCCTACGAGAAACGCCTATCAGACACGCCGACGAAGAGGGACCCCTTCGTCCTGGGCCCGTGATCGGGTGCGTTCAGGGTTAGTCTGCCGTCGATGCGTAATGCATGAGATTGGCGACGTTCCTTTGCGAAACGAGGCATGCAACACTGACACAGTTCTTCTGCGAGCCATCGGAGCGAGAGAGGCGTGAGTGGAATCTCGTGTACAGTCAGAGGCGTCAACTCCGCGCTCGTCCCGTGGGTCGTCTCGGACAGAAATGGGCATTGGGTTCATGGCAAGGGAGTGATCTCGCTGTTTTTTTAGATCATCAGTCAGTGAGTACTATTCTACGGTGTCAGTGTCGTAGGGAGAAGTTGAATTTTAAGTAAAATTTAATTTTAAGAGCTTCGACAGTTTCACTCCTCAGTTCCCCAACTTAATTTGTCCCCTGGTGCCAAGTTGACAGAATGGTAAAAGATCAGTGTGATGGAAAAAGAAATAATTAAATTTGCATATTCTGTTATTGAAAATTATGTAAAAATACATTGCCTATCGTACTACGTACCGTTTTCTTTATTCAAGTAGAACGGTTTTTATCCACAAAAAATTAACGAAACTTTTCAACTTTTTCATTCAAACTGGTGTCAGAACCCGAAATCGCAATATTATTCAAAAGCATCTAGTTTCAAATATGCTTCGTTTTTTTTTTTATTTCAGATAACTAATGATGGAGAAATATCTCTGTCTGAAGAAAACTTTTAGCGCCACCTTCATCTTCGCCGAAATGAGATTTTGCAATGAATATTTTTTCCACGTAATGTCAAAAGTATGTGTTATTAAAATATCAAATAGCAATATCATTGCAACGTATAAGTAATTTTTCCGTCAACAAATCGCAAAGTTAGCTTTGCTCTTTGGGTCTCCAAAGTAGTGTAACCCCTGAGTCGAAAATTTACTCTAGGAGCTGTCAAATAAAATGTAAGGAAAGGAAAAATTGTGCGGTGGGGGAAAAATAGGAAGGAAGATACAACAGGAAGTTGGAATAAGAAATTATGAGAAATAAATAAATGGAATTCACAGAAAAGGTGGTTTTATTATCCATGCTGTGTCTCTTACTGTTTAACGCACACTACTATTTTTTTCAATTTCTCGCAAACGAAATATATATGCGTCATTGCAATAAAAACATTCAAAGAATGTTAGCTTATGTCTCTAAGTAACTTACTCAAAATCAGGTTAAATGTGACACTAAGCCAGGCCACTATATTACAATAATGTTAAAATTATATTATAATAATCTTAAAAAGGGAAACGTTTTTCTTCGAGAATCGTTTATTCAGACACTTACTTCTGCCCCACATATGCTATAAAATTATCCTTCTTGATAACACCTGCCCTCAGTGGGATGTCTCAAATGAATCCACGAAATTCGGCTGAAACAGCCTAGGGCTTACACTTTGAGTGACCTCGGTGTGTTTTTACATCAAGGAATTTCCAGCCCTTATCTGGCTTCGCGTTTTCTCGTCGATATTTTCTGTAATGCATCGAAAGGGGCCATAGGGTCCAACAATCGCCAAATGTTTATTTTTAAAACAATCCCACTAATGAAGATTAGTGAGATATAAATTTCTATATCTTCTATTGAACCTTCATAACAGTATGATCAATAAATGGGCAAGGTCTTTATGATAAAATTATTGTAATTTTCAATTACAAAAGATTGTATATTAAAAGTCTGGATTAACTATAGTATTTAATACAATATTATTAAATCGTTAATTTAATACTACTTAATACAATTAAATTGTTAATTTATAGTATAGTATTTAATTACAAAACCATGTAGGTATAATTAAAACTAGTCCATCCATTGATAAATAACACTCTCACGAAGATCGAATAAAAATCGCATAAGTAAATTTAACTTTCCATTAGAACCTACAGGCACAGAATGAAAACACGACGCCATCTACAGCAAATCGTTTCCAGCATAATCAACCACCAGAAAAAACTTCATCAACTCAAATCAGTATGTCGCCAAACCTTGCGCAACTGAAGCTATTAAAATAACAATCGTTCGCCTAAAATGCCTCCAACAGCTCCTCCGTCGTCGTTTCGTTAATAGTCACCAAAGTTCCGGTGGAAGAGGCAGCAGGGAGCTGCAGCAAGCGATGAGAAACGCGACCATCGCTGGACAGCTCGTAGAAAGAGGACCGTCGGACAGGTCCGGTTTGTCGAACGTGGGCGCGATGCCCTATTCTCACAATGATCCCCGGCGATCTACAGAGATCCTGTACCCTTGTCACCGACTCCCCGGCCCCCCTCCCCCCTCTTCAAGGATTTCGGATCAAAGGTTCGCGAGTGGCCACGGGTGAACGCACCCTGAAAGCCAGGACGTTGTCCCTAGACGCCTACGTGGCGACGTCTGGGGACGGGCACACGTAGGTAAACCGTGGCAAGGACCCCGCGAATTTCTAAGAAAGGCCGCGCAATTTTCGAGTCCCCCGCTGCCGAGCGAACTTGTTAGCCGACGCGCGAAAATTTATCGCCCCGTTCTCGTTACAAGCGGCTAACTATCTCGCACGCCTCTGCCAGGTGGATAGGGTGTCATCATCGGGGCGCGATGAGCGGCGTGGACGTAATGAGCGGGGCCACCGTGATGACGGACCCTCGCGTGTCATTTATATTCGACGGGGGAAGTGCATGGTGGAGTCAAGTTTGAAGGGTTTGGGGAGTTTGATGGCTAAATGGGATATCGTAGTTTCTGATCAGAAATGGATAATGGAGATACGAAGGCGGATTCACACATGTCTCTTCCGTTTGGCTGTCATAGTGCCAATGTTTAATCTTTGTTAAGTTACAGTAAATTGATATTACCAAACTTCAAGTTAAGAATATTTATTAAATAAGGAACTGATATGCAATCATTACAAACTAATAAAATACATTGCCTACTTAAGCGATTTTTTCTTGTCAACCAATTATTATGTTATAGAAGGGTAACACTTCTTAACCACCTATAATTTAGGGGAAAAACTCCAGGAACCATTAATGCTAGTAACTATTAGACGCTACACCGTGACGGTTCAGTGGTAAAAAATACCGTTTCACTGTTTTAGAAAGCAGACTCTGTCACTGACACTGACAGAAGGGATTACTGGCACCGACGGCACTGAATCGCCGCGAGACTGACATATGTGAATCCGCCTTAAAGGGGGAAGTTCGTACAGATGGCTAAAATAAAAGCTGATTTTTGGATAATTTTTTCAAAGAATTTATTTATTCAAACTTGTTATAACTTCCAGGATGATTTACAAGGAGTTTCCCAGGTATCTGCCTCCGATTGGTTTAATTTTTGGATATGTTTTAGAGGACCGAAAAATAAGATACGCGTGTTTTTTAAGGGGTGAAGCCACCCCTCAATGTTATAAAATTTTCAGGTGTTCGTCTCCGCTTGCTTTGGTTTTTGGATATGCTTTAGAGGACCGAAAAATAAGAAATACGTGTGTTTTGATTTCGACCCGTTTGCATGTTTAGGGGGTGAAACCACCCCTCAAATTTCATAAGGGGTACAAAATTGTGTTGAGTAAAACTTCATATGAAAATACATATCCAAAAGCCAAAGCAATCGGAGACGGGCACCACCTATTCTTATGAAATTTGAGAGCTGGTTTCACCCCCTAAACATGCTAACAGACCAAAATAAAAAGACACCTCTTATATTTCAGTCCTCCAAAACATATCCACAAACCAAAGCAATCGGAGACGAACACCTGAAAATTTTATAACTTTCACGTGTGATTTCACCCCCTAAATATGAAAACGGGCTACTATAAAAAACGTGTACCTATATCTTATTTTTCGGTCCTCTAAAACATATCCAAAAATCAAAGCAATCGGAGGCGGACACCTGGGAAACTCTCCTTGTTAGTACATATTTGAAGAAGTAAAAAATTTCCATAATAAGAAATAGTCAGTATATGTCGATTCATGGAAGCAGTTCCCAGCGGCCACGGCGTCAAATGTATAAATTAGCGTGGCAACTATTTTTTCAAATACCTATAAGTTTCCACATATCAAAGTTTACATTTCTAGAATACATTGGATTACATTGTATGAGTAGTACGAATGTACAATTAACCTTCAAAAGTTAAATGATTCAAAAGTACGAACATGCTAACTCAGAAATGACGTTGGGGTGCAGTGACACCCCATATGACCAATTTGTGATTATAGGAAGGTGTGACCACGGAGGGTTACATACCGAATCCTTCAGAATTTCTCCACGAATGCTCGAAAGCATACTTGGACAGTTCCTTTTTGCCAACATCCCAGTTCACCACCCAGCCGAGCGGATTAGCTTGAACTCGTTAGCAGCTCGAGCCTCTCAGTCAGCCGAGTAGATTGCCACGCCAAATACGGTTACTCACCCCGGCCGGTCGCTCTGCCGAGTCGGAGCTGGCCCCCGCGAGATTTCGTTCAGAGATTTCGGTTGGTCTCTTATCTGAATCGGCGGATCGAAGGAGTCATGAGCCTCGGGACCCGGGAAAGGGACGAAAAAAAATGTGGTTCGCAAATCAGCAGAGTTCGTTTACCGAGTGGATGAAATTAGGCGGGCATGAGACACGCGAGGAATTCGAGCAACGAAAGACCGTCCTCGGTCAGGTTTGTCGTGGATCTTCGTTCACGTCGGTTCGACCTGGGAATGAAAAAGGAACGGCAAAAAACCTCCTTCACCGAGTGTCAGGATTGTCAGGAACACGTGGATCAAGTTGTCGAGGGACATTGGCCATCTCGCGTCACGCTGGAATTAAGATGACGTTTATCTGAACTTTCGTCCATTTTGTCTATGCGTATACATAGGCGGGCCGGGGTTCGTTTTACATTTTATTCTTGTCGTTTCCGTTCTTTCAAGCACGGCATCGTCCTTTTCTGACCGTCAATTATACTGGGTGTTTCGCTCACATTGATCCACACGAATATATGTATTCGAAACTATTATTTAGTTATACCTAAAAACAGTGGCGGACTGGACAAAAAAAAATTGGTTGCCAGGAGACAAAGGGAGCTCACCCACAACTATAAGGCTATCATTCAATTTTTATAAGAAATAACGTATGCGTCGGCCTCACATAACATGAATCAGAATTATTTTTTCACGATTATTTATTATATTTTTAAGATTTTATTAATTTTTTTTATTAAAATAGCAATACAACGTAAATTTTAGTTGGGTTTAGTAAGGCTTTGGGGGGGGGGGTCGTGAATTACTTACGTTTTCTTATAGGGGGGTGGGGGTGGCAGTCAGGTAGCCAGTCTTAGGTAATATTTTTTAACCTAATTTTCAATAAATACAAATTCTATCATTAATGTTCCAGAAAAGTAGTTTTAGTTTAAATTTCCCGAAATCGAGTTAAATGAATCATATAAACCTTTAAAAGAATTTTAATAACTGAAAAAATTCAATGCAAAAAATATTACGTAAGGAGGGGGTTGGAGTATCAAATCTTACGAATTCTGATACTAGGGGGGGGGGGAGAGGGTAAGAAATCGCAAAAATTACCCTTACGTAATTTAAGGACGGCCCCATACAGTAATAATATTGGAATTTTTATTATGTATATTTTCTAGCTACTAAAAGGTCATTACCATTTTTAACATATTGTCTGATGTTTAAGGGGTTCCGACACGGCCCACTTGCAAGCTGACACCCTGTCCAGTCCGTCACTGGCAAAAAACGATTCAGGCAAGAATTGAATGATTTTAGGGGAGTATAATCTGAAATAAGTAGTCATTTTGTAAATGGATTCGTAGAAAAGCCATGAAGATCAATTTTATTTTCTTAATAGATTTATATAGGTACTTTCTAATGCAAAATCGATGAAGCTATAAAAAAAATAGTGCATTTGTGACAAAGAGTCATTAATTTAATTAACTATCGATATAATTTACGGTTTCACAGATAATAGGAGAACAATTTCTTTGACGTGGATTTTGAACCCCTAAGCCCCTTCCACAATTTAAACCAAAAATAGCGCATTATTCAGCCGACCTAGTGTACATTTGTTCAAATTAATTTATATATTATTATCATTAATTTATAATTAATATTTAATTTAGACATAAAACCTGTTCTGATGTTACTACTTGCTATTTCTGAAGATTATTTTTGTAAGTAATAATTAAGTTCAATGTTTTAAATTCATTATGGTTGATTATTATAAATAATTGATTCGTATGTCGATATTTTCTTTCTTCTCCCCCCCCCCCATCCCACTCCTTCCTTTCACCTACCTGGTTGAAAATCTATTTTTTAAAAAGTATCGTACTTGAACTCTTTGATGCTAAATACCTAAAAAATAGTAGAAAAACATTTAAAAAAAAAGACAAATTATCAACTTAAGCGAATTTTCACATTTTTTTAAAAGAGTCGATTTTCCAGGTCCGGAACAGCACCGGTCTTAGAAAAAGCCAAATATCTTCCGATCTGTACGTTTGTCAAACAAGTTGCGGGAATGAAAATTGAAGCCGGGAACATTCTCTACAAAACTAAAAAAAGAAACACGTTCCTGGGATAAACCGTTCTAATTTTATAGCGGAAAACCTCGATTTTTTTTTAGAAAAATAGCAGTTTTTTAATACTTTAGGGCTGATGAGGCAGGTCTTAACGTTATCCGATCGAGCTGAAATTTTGGCAATCTCATTTTTACACCAATTGGCAACTTTTTAGGGGCTCCCGTCGAAGATACGACGAAAAAAACCATCCTCCTACGCCTCGCGACCACCGACCACCCTACTGTATACGGATGCTAGTGGATGCTGCGTTCTGGGCCTACGTCCCCCCACAAACAAAACACGACTTATGGAGGGGGGGTTGGGACCCGCAAGGGGCCCCGGCCATGGGCATCGCTGCAGTATACAGACCCTTCCAAGTAAGGAAGCGGCGTAGGGGGAATTCGATAAAGTGCACTTATTAGCAGCAATTGTAAGGAAATAGGATCCACTCTCTCGTTGCCAGTGGACGAGGAACAATGCAACGGGGCATAGTTTTAGCGTGCTGTTCGGGTCACTGGTGCACAGGGGAACCGTTAGGATTCTCTGCAGCCACGCAGAGGAGGCACCGTGCATAGCCACGGGTATGATCCTAACTTCCAAGAAACGATCGCTCATTGATCCTAGACCTCCCCCCTAGTTGACGATATGGGTCGCGTCCACATAACGGTCACCACTAAAGGACACGTGCCTCTAAACTCTCCGCCGGGGCTAATCAACCTGACACCAGCGGGGATCGCCGTTGCGATAGACAGCGCTAAATAGCTTGGCATGCGCTCAGAGTGGTAGCTCGCCAGGGGGGACCGTGCGCGGCGGGAAAAGGGCCAGCTGGGGACTTAACGAAGGAAAACCGTGCTCGTTAGTGGCAAACAAATTCGAACTTTTATTTAAGCGGGGTAATCACTGTATCGGGTAGGAAAGTAAGGATAATTTTAATTTTTTTCAGTTCAGTTCAGTGTTCTTTATTGGAGGCTGCTGGTGGAATGAAGTGTGTTCTTTGAGGAGTAAAATAAGGCAGAATTCATTCATGAGATGTTATTTATCGTCAAAGCAGATCCAGAAGGGAAATAGTTGTATTGTGGCTGAGAATTTTCTTGGAATCTTGGGATTTTCTTCATTTTCTCAATTGTTCCTATTTTGTGTTCAAAGTGAAAAACATTATGCCGAGAATTGTATACTTAAGATTCGCAAAACAACTATTTTTCGACGGCAAATAACTTCGTATATAAATAATATTTTAAACTCATTCCAATTTTATTTTTCTCGTCAAAGAATTCTGCTTCAGTGCGCTAGTAAATCGCAATAAAAAGAGCATCATTGGATTAAAAAAGATATTGCAAAGTTGAACTTGCTTTACTATCTGGCACAGTGATCAATTCTTTATTGCTTCATGAATAACTAATAACTAATTACATAGATCACGGTTGTTGGAACTATATTTTTCGTCAATTTGTATGTCAAGTAGATCACGTAGATATCAACTGCACACGTTTTCTCATCGTTCTTTACCGCGTGGCCTTCACAGACCTCTGCCAGTGCTCGGAATGATACATAATGTGTCACGACATAATAGACCTCCTCGCGCGTCTATGCCTGTTGCATGAAACGATCCGCTAGAACCGATCAAGTGAACGATACAGGATAACGTGTACGTCTAAAACTTGCCATCGATCAATGCATTGTACACTGATTTTTCAGCCTCGCCTTCGGTGGAGAGGGACATGAACCGTATAACCGTACACGCCATGCGTTTGATCGATAGCAGATTCCTTCGATGGAACGACGAAAATGCGCGAAATTTGTAGTGGCATATTATTAGAAAGATCAGAGTGTGTTGAGTACTCCGAGTAAAATCGGGTGAGTCGTAAGGTCCTTCCTAGTTTAGAGCATGCTATCTTTTTTCTTTGTGAGAAAAAAAGCTTCTTTGCCATCTTTTTTCCCCATAAATAAAATTAAATATCATTTAATCACAAGGAAAAGTAATGATTTACAAATAAATGATGTTAAAACTTTAAAAGATAAACATCGAAAAGATATTTTAAAGTAAATTTTTAGTGCGATTTCTAATTGTTTGAAAGCTTGATTATTGCAGTGGTGCAAATTGCATTTGTTTGCATCCTTAATAATAATTTATTGTAGTAAATTTTACAGAACAAATAAACTGGGAAAGAACTTCTGACTCACTATAGTAGTTTGCATTTCGACTTAATTCACACTTTTCTGGTATTTCGATTTGTCCATAGTGAATGTTTGTTTTTAGAAATAATTAGCTTTTTATTGAATCCTTTTGCAGATTACCAATTCTCTAGTTATTTTACTCCTACACATTCCTTACTACTAAACTTCACATTTACTTCAAGTTATCTACAAGTTATCAACTAAATAACTTTGCAATTTCTCAGTTAGTTATAATCAAAGAGATTTCCTATTATTAATGTTTATACCCCAGGTGTGGAATAAGGGATGTGAAAACGACGGGAAATAACGGTCCACTGAGAACTACAAGAAGCATCTGAAAATTCAAGATGGAAGGAAATTTCTAATCAAGTGCGCAATTTTTCTTTTATTTTAAATTGAAAATTCTCATTTCTATTCAGGTGCTGCTTAAGCATGGATTTTATTTCCTCCGTCGGATCGTGTGGTTTAACAATAAATTGCCACCAGTTACCCGCCAATTCCGCCCCAGAAAACATACTAAACACAGAGGCTAGAGAACAACACAGGGATTATTCGCCATAAAGTGTATTCTCACGCGAGATTAATATTGTTTAAAGCAGATCGTAGCCCAGTTTACTGCATCCGTAGGTCCGTGGATGGGGCATGCGCGTGATGCAACACGGATTTCTTCGCGGAACGAGCGAAAAGGAACAGGTGAAACGTCAACCAGCATGGGAACATCCTGTCCAGGATCGCTCCGGGCTGGTCGTGATAGAAACCATATGATCTACGACGTATGATCCATCAAGTTACAGTTAACCACTAGCAAACGGAGTGTTATCAATCGATAACAGGCGATAACACGAGCAATCGTTCATCGGCGCGGCGATTGAGGGAGATAATCTCTGTGTTGGGTCCAACAATGAGACTAACATTGCAACTTATTTTTCAGTTCGGCAATGCTACTTTTATTGAAGGTTAGGTTAGGTTTATTTTCTTCTTTGCTTTACATGCTCTTACATATAAGTTCCCACAGATGGCGTTTCAAGAAACTTCTTATATTGCCCAACGAACTCTAGTCAATTTACTTTTATTGAAATTTATTAAATTTTTTGAAAGTACCTTTATCGAAGAAAAAAATAAAATAAACATCATTACGGAATATTAGTTGTATGGGAGGTTATGTCTCAGGAGAAGAAAAAAATAATTTTTTCAAAATTTATCTTTATCACCCTTTTTTCTAAAATTCTTTATCACCATATTGTCGGATATGAAAACACAAAACTTTGACTTGAACTTTCTTTCGATACTTCACGAAAATATGAAAACTCGCCATTTCTTTAAGCCTCAAAGTTTAAGGGGTTATACCTAGTCAGGCGGCCGAATAGAAGCGAATGTTTGTGATTTTTTTTTTGGAAAAAGCGGAAGCATATATTTTTATAGAACTTTTTGTACTTAAAAGAGCTACATTTAAAGAACATTTGGTAATTTTTTCGTAGAAAAATATTTACGTTTATAATAAAATAACAACCCATATCCAAGAAGCCTTTTTAAAAATTTGGTTTTGCGGCGAGCACTGCCATTCGGAACCGGATTATCTAAAATCAAAAAACAAAAAAGATTTCGTTGGTATATTAATGTATCCTCTGTTTAACGGAGGGAATGTTCTTTAACCCTTTCCTTGCGGCGTAAATTTCCGCGAAAGTGCGTTTTTCTAAATTTTTTTTTAAACTACCGGATATGCTGAATAAAGTCGACGCTAGGATCGGCAGCTCGTTCCGTGACACCGACTAAAGTCGGCGGTCGTACACACAGGTCATTGCGTGGGTGCCGATTATAGTCCGAGCTTGTAACGAAGGGGTTAAATGTTCTTTAAATGTTGCTCTTTTAAGTGCAAAAAGTTCTGTAAAAATATATGCTTCCACTTTTTCAAAAAAAATTCACAAACATTCGCCTCTTTTCGGCTGCCTGACTAATAGGCATAACCCCTAAGTGGGTGGTTTCACCCCTAGGTCCGTTTCATTGCTGAAAGAAAATGGTCACGTTATTAGCACCACTTGAACTACATAGCTGCAAAGTTTCAAATTTTCGTGTTGCCGAACATCCCTTGTAAGCCGCTACAAACAAAGAAACCTCCTCTAAAGCCGACTGCTCCACACCACCCTCAACCTCCCCCCGCATTCCCTCATTTTGATCCAGCGACCCAATTGGAAGCCACAGGCGCGGACCAGCAGGATCCTCAACGTAGGCAAGGCGCTCCGCGTGAACTCCACCACCGTTAAGTACCTTGAAGAACGACCGTCGCCTATCACCGGATCTGGCATAATGATCCACATCGCACGGTGCAGCGTGCGATCCCCGTGGCCCTTTATCGCGGAGGCGTACCGCGCGAACAACCGATGTCCCCAGCAGTTTCCCCCGTGTCTGGTTATGCTAATTATATCGCGCCGGTATTACGGGTGACCCTGGCTGGTCGAACAGCCCCACTGCATCCCATAAATAATAACTTTATTTTCCGCAGGTGGCGCGCAGCAGCGTGATATCCACGTCTGCGTGGGAATTCGAGCTGCGATGAATATCCCCTCGCTCCCCCCCCCCCCCCGGAGATCCCTGCCCCCGAAAAAGAACTATGTCACAAACGTCTGGCGAAGGCAGCGGCGGTGTCGCGGTTAAACGGCCGCAAATTCAGTCGATGAGCGTGGCGGGACTGCATTCCGCGGGCGCAAAAACGCGTAAATTACGCGACGAACGGGCGTCATTATTCGAACGAAAGGCTAGTTTCGAGTGGGGGCCCGTCCCATAAGTGCATAAATTAGCCCCGCGACGGGCAAAAAGCCGCGCAATGGAAGAGGGTAACGGGGCGTCCCGCGACACGCGAGCCAATCCCCTGCACCTGGGGCAGGAGCAAATAAAGTACGAATAAAGAATAGAGTCTACTGCTGTACGACTGCCGGACAACTGTGCAGCATCATTAGCTGCGACGTACCTAGCTTCTGATTCCCGTCCGCGGGCCCGGGAGATGGAGAAACTCGGACGGCCGTTCGGTAGCGTTCGGCATGGCTCTAACGCGGAGACATTTTGTTTATTAACGCGCCAGACCGTGGGGATTATTGCTTGGAATCTTGAGCGGACGCCTGTAGACGATTCTTCTTGTGAATCTGAGCGAAACGGATCGGGAGGTTAGTGGGGAATAGAAGTGATAGTATATACCGAATAAGTGAATAGTTTCAGAGTTCCAGGTTGTGTATTGATGAGGTGTCTGGGATCTTTGTCGCAGATGGGAATAGGAGTATGTGTAAATTGAATTGAGAAGATCGTGGAATAGGTTGAAGACTTCTTTGGAAGTTGTTTGTAGTTCTTCTTTGTGGGGAAGATACTTCTGACGGTCTTAGATTAGGTAGTGAAGTGTTTAGGTTAATTACAGTGATGTTGCTTGGTCACAAAAATTACTGTTGAATGACCAGCCTTCTAAGTCATTAAAAGGACTTAGGGAATAAGTGCAACAAACTGCATCATTCAAAATAAGTTACTTCTGTTTTTCTGAACAAAGTCCAGGTCATAGAGTCATAGCTGAGTTAGTCACCTTGCAACTAAGGGCTAAGGTCATTCACATAGCCCAAAAATTCAAAAGTATAAGACTCACTGCAACTTGCCTAGGCGGGCAGATCTTCCCTTGCTGACAACCGGGAGTTGTTCATAGAACGTTGCTAGAATAAATTGTATATACATTGAGTACAATCAGCTATTGCGTTCCTCACCTTGGGTCTCAACATTACTTGCTAGAACTCATTAAATTCACTGTATCCCTACAACCTGAACAATTGCTTCCTCATGCACTAAGGAAACTACATAGGTACATTTGAGCGCATTAACGCATAATCACAACATATACTAATATCAATCACGAAATTTAAAATACAGTACAATATTTTTCACGAACTTCAGTTCAAGTATTTAAAAATCAATAGTCAATTTCTAACACACCATTTAGCATTCTGCTCTTTTACCTAAAATAATAAATATATTACAATAAGTCAGTACAGAGAGGATGATCTTAACCCCCCAGCATCCGAATAACAAACTTCCCACAAATTTGAAAAATAACTAGCAGAAGTCAGTTGTCAAGTAATTGTTTCCCAGACTTGGATCTAACAGAAGACATCTGACCTGCCATTTTATATCCACTTCTCCATGACAAATCACCTTCGCCCCAGTCGCCCAAAGCATGCAATGCCCTCCTCGCATTTCAGTTTCGCCAGCATTCGTTCCTACGGTGAGAAGTATATACGTAGCCTGACGTCCAGGTCGTTGCTCCAACCTGTACGCGAGGTATCACCGAACAAAGTACGGAATAAGCGTGGACAGTGGCGTACAACTCGGACAACCGAGTGCAGCATCATTAGCCAGGACGTCCAGCTCGCGATTTCCGTCTGCTCGTTTGTGGGACGAGACGCTCACGGGTGCCCGGCCTGCCCGTGGTGGGGGCCGATCGGCCTTATCGGGCGAGGGGGCCCCGACGACGTCGTTCGTACGGTGAATGGTACCCGGTACTTTGTTCTCGGTTCCTGGTACTCCTGTGCAGCCTGTGCGCCGAAGATTCGAACGTGGGTTCGACGACCCTTCGACTCCCAACGCGCGCACACTGGGGACCCACGGATCCGAACGCGGTGGCCAGGGCAGCGCCCATCTGCGACTCCAAACGACCGACACCGCCGTTATCCATCTGCTTTCAGGGTTCCCCGATTCGTTAACATTCTTGCCGAATCAGTCAGGCGGCTGTGACGACTCTCGTTGCTCCATGCTGGCCACCGAGCGCATACTCGCGCTGATCTAATTAGGGATGCACCACTGGCGAATCTGAGATCGAGTGCAGCTTGGGTACATATTTCTAGCGCATTTTTTACTTTTTGCTGGAATTTCAGATTTTTGTAATTTTAGTGGAATCGGAACAGGATACTTCAACGGAAACTGTCTTCTAATTTGTGTAGACATTTAGCAAAAAATCTGAAAGCTATTTTTATTTAATTGTAATTATTATTATTATTATTATTATTATTATTATTATTATATGTCTTTATGCACCATTTCAATTACAAGTTATAATTACAGTGGCGAATGGGCCAGGTTCAGTATAACTGCTCCTTCTTTGGGTTGGGTTAGTCTAGGTTAGGTTATGTTGTCAACGTTCAGGGCAATAAAGGAGGGAGAAAGGAAGGAAAGACTATAATAATACCGCGGCAAGAAAATTGACGAGGGATGTATTTCAAATTCTAGTGGAATTTGAGCCAGTCGCTTCTTGAACGATTTTTTTAGTAGGAGCTGGGCGATAGACTTTGAGACTGATGTTTTCTTTGCAGTGGAATCTGGGCTAGAGCCTTCAAGATAAAAAAGTTAAATTGGTTGAGAAGCATGTTATTGATGATTTGAATACCTCTGATGTATTCTTAATTATGTTACATGCATGTTTACAATGTGTAAAGAGTTCATACTGAACCTAGATACAGTATGTGTATTTTGAAACCACTTCTATTACAAAAGCAGAAGATTCGTCAACCCAGGTTCATTAAATCTGTTTCCACACTTCTGAAATTTTAATTACATCTCTAAACCCTGACACCCCTTCAGACTCACTCTGTACAATTAACATTCTCCACAATTACTCGCGTAGAATTTAAACTTTATTCAGTCTAAACCTCGACCGAAAGCAATGCTATTATTTTTCAATGTCTACCTTCAAATACATCAACAAAAGCCTCTATTAAGTTTCCCCAAACTTTCAATCCATCCAGAGCACCCTCATCTCCTTTCCCTCTACATCTGCCAAAAAGCGACCGCACAGGCAACTTGAATCTTGACTGCGCAAGTGGTCCAAGCCGCGATGAGTAGAACCGCGACAAAAGGAATGCCCTGGGCGTCCCCCCCTGCGGGATCTTCAAATGCAAAGAGCCAGCCGCTGCTAAAGTAGTCGCGGTCGTGAAACCTCGATTTCATGGAGTTGTCGCGTCCACCGAATAAACTCTGTAATTGGTGACTCGTGGACGCGTTAAGAGGCTCCAAGTCGAGGAGGCTCTCCCCCTGGAAACCACACGCTGTTGATAAAGTTCCAACGAAGGTACCGCTGGGCCCGCGTCAGTTCTCTCATTGTCCTTTAAGCGGGGAATGCCATTAGAGAGCAGCGGACTGAGGGGAAAAGTCGACTCTCTAACGCGCGCCGACACCCAACGACTGCAATGTTAATGTCTAAAGTATGTTTCCTCTCGCGCGTACCGCTTAATGGCCGGCGTTCCTAAACTGGAAGAGAGGATCTCGCCTCTCGTCCAGCATGAAACAGAGCATCGGCCCGCGGGCACGCGGGGGATTCAATGGTATCGAAGTTATCGAGGAACATCGTACGGCACCGTTGCCACGAAAAAGCGTTCCGCGATTAACCTAAGTGCCGCTTTGATCCTCATGCCAATAGTCAATGGGTTTCTCCTGGTCGTTTTTCGAGAAGGCACTCGCGAAACCTCTTCCCTCGTTGGCTCGATAGAATTCTTTTAATTACTTCTATTTAATTCATCCTGTTGTTGGCCAACGATTTGTTTTAATTCTCCGGAAGATTGAAGTGCAGGTGCCTGTGCTCTTATCCCGATGCCAACAGTCAGCTGGCAATCAAGGGGATTTGCATGGGCGTTTTGTAGAAAAGCAAACGTCAGAGGTATTTTTCACTTTTCATGTTTTAATAATATAATTGCAGGAAAACGAAATTCGTAAGTTTATGCGGGCAACGAAACCTGAATGTCAATAGTCAGTACGTTTCTCCTGGTCGTTTTGCAGGAAGGCAAAACTCGTTGGTCTGGCAAAATTGTTTTAGTGACTGAAGTTTTGAAGGACAAGTTTTTCTTTCATTTTGGAGAAGTGTAAAGTCTAGGTGTCCATGTTTTTATCTCAATGTCAATTGAATCCTCATGATCGTTTTGCAAAAAGGCAATCGTTAAACTTCTGTTCTTCCTGGGTGAATTGAGTTCTTTAATAAGTTTCTTTTTAATTATTGAAAAATGATTTTTTTATATAGGAGCCGGAAAAAGAGAGCCACGGCGCCGGGAATCGAACGAACCCGAGCCGCCCGCGTGCTGATCAGTCGGCGTTTGCCACCACGGCTACGCCGACTCTCCACGGTCCCTGTCCCCCGAACTCCTCATAAATGGACGCCACCTATGTGCTAAAGTCACACACTAGGCCGTTGCCTAAAATGCCAGTATGCCTACTACATTTAATTTTATTAGG
This sequence comes from Andrena camellia, assembly GCA_029448645.1. Taxonomy (NCBI): domain Eukaryota; kingdom Metazoa; phylum Arthropoda; class Insecta; order Hymenoptera; family Andrenidae; genus Andrena; species Andrena camellia. Next base: position 31,010,771 of record CM055678.1, on the reverse strand, counting down.
GCAATGCCTAGATTTCCGAAGTTAATGGAATTCTCGTGGGCACTTTGCAGAATGACATTCATAAAAACCTATTCTTCTTGATCATCCTGCTGAAAAACAAATTTTTATAAATTTGATACTTATTTCTAAATGACATGTTTCCTTTCACTTTCCATCTTTTTCAGACTACTAGAAATTCTACTAATTGTAAGTAAATATATTCGGTGACATGCTTGTGATTCACAAAAAAACACCTTCGTAGCTCCCAATTGATATTTCAGATAAATTCACATACTTCCCCTATTTTTATTAAACTGCTGCTATCCCTTCTAACCTACCACTGGTTACCCCCACAAGACTCTCCCATAAAAAGGCCTCAACAACCTCCTTAGCGATTCAAATCTCACCACAATCGAACCCTTCAACCCTCTCTAAGACAAAATACCAAGCATCCATATATCCTCATATCAATAAAAACCTATTCATCATCCAAGGGGTTCGAAATTAGCACTATGTAGGATCGATAGGAGCACCCATCATTCGACATCCGTACGCTGTCATCGGTGCCAGCTGATAAATCTCCCTCGAAGGGAAAGTCCGCGCGCAGCGGCTAGGGAATTTTGCATTGGGCGTGTCTGCGGTGTAAACCCTTAAAATACGATGTTCCCGCGGTGGACACGTTAATTGCTACGTAGCAACCGCGCGGACGAAAGCAGCCCCTTTGATAAATTGCCCTGTTAAGAGGGATAACCACTGTGCTTGTTCGAAAGCTAAGGTCAACATTGCGATTTATTTTTCAGCTTGGTAACGCTCTTTTTATTGCAATTTATTTTTCGGGTTTAGCAACACTTTTTTTCATTGCAATTTATTTTTCAGTTTGGTAACACTTTTTTATTGCAATTTATTCAGGTAATAAAAATGCATTCTTCGAAGAGTAAACTAAACTAATAGTCATTACAAAATACTAATTTATGTCGGAGTCACTTTGTGTAAAAAAAAGTGTTTTATGGTTGTCAAATTTAACTAAAATTTCTGAGAATATATCTCTTATATTATCATAGAATGCACTATCAAAATTTGAAGTCAGTTCGTTCATTACACTTCAACAATGTTATCAAACATAAACAATATTCTTTCCTATATATAAACATTGACAACAAATAACAGCCCCTAAAATTAATATTTTCAAAAGACTTTAATTCTATTGTACACTCTGAAGAATAAATTTTACTCTACTAATAAACTGCAATGCTAAAGCATCACTAAACTCGAAAATAAATTTCTAAAGTTGACCTTACTTTTTGGCCTGACACAGTGGTTAGCCCCCTTAAGCCATCGTGATCAAGTGCAGCGTTATCCGCGCGATACGCGTTTGCCTTTATGATTGCGCATGTGTTGCTCACCTGGCCTGATCATTCGGTTCTGATAAATCGTCGTCGAAGGACCGCGGTCCATCGGCGACCTCGAAGTCAGTCACCGATGCCAACTGAAGAGGAACACGCTGTTACGAGGGATAACGTTCTCGACCTGGCCCCCGAGTCGTTCCTTTTCTCATTCTTTCCTCGATCGCGCGCCAAGCAATGGCAGATTCCTACGGGAACACCGAGACGCCGCTAGAGAGCATTGCTAATACGCTGGACGGACAGGCATGCGTTGAATGTGTACCATTTTTATCAGATCAGAAGGAACGCGAGGATTGTGGGGAGCAAGTTGGCAATGACCGGCCGAATGTCAGAAGAGTAGGGGTAAAAGAGGATTTCAGGCCGTCTAGAAGTCTCAAGTTAAGGGATTTCACTTTCAAGCTCAGGTATCGGTGGTGCTGTGGATGAGGAAGCAGTTGAAGGTGTTGGATGACTATTTGGTTAAACATGACGGTGTTCTGATAAGAGTACTGATAAGGGTGAGGTGCTAAGAAGGTTATTCAAAATAAAGATTTTGAGGGATTTCACTTTGAAGCTAAGGTATTGGTGGTCCTATGGATGAGGAAGCAGTTGAAGTTGTTGGATGACTAGCCAAAGCTAGTGTTTAGTTAAAGATTACAGTGTCCTGATAAGGGTCGAGATAATGGTGCAGTCATTAAAAGCTGGTTCAGAATACGGATGTTAAAGAATTTGACTTTGAATCTAGGTATTGGTGGTCCTATGGATGAGGAAGCATTTGAAGTTGTTGAATGACCAACATTCTCTTATTGTTAGTAATTTTTTATTGGGGTAGTGATAATTATTATTATTAAACGTCTTTATTTCGCAACACAAGCAGATACGCAAGAAAGAAAGAAAACAAAGACAAAAGCAAAGGCGAAGTTCAGTCAGAGACTGTTTTTCAACCTAATCTAAAATAATATGATCTTGAAGAATTTGCAGATTAAATTGAAAATACAATTAGTTATGGGTGTACCAAGCAATGCTGAGGTCTGTAGGAGGGGCTAAGAGAAGCCATTAGATACCTGATATTCTCTTAAATTCTGAATCTAATATGCAGTATTACTCTTTGGAGCATTTATGTGTATAAATGTGAAAACACCAACTCTGATAGGTTGTTCAGAATGATTAGAACTAAATATAAACCTACAAAAGTATGACCTATACCCCTAAATAGAATATCAAAATTGTACATAAAAATTGTAGAAATGCGTACCAAAAAGCATATCCAAAAACGTATCATTCTGCTCCCCAAAATTTCCCTAATTTCTTAGACAACAACCAGTGATCCCAGATTCTTAAACCTAAAAGCTAACCAGTGAATACATCACACGGACTGAGAATCCTGAGCAACTCGAAGTTCAAGAATTTCAGCAGTGACCTAAATCTATAAACTGCAGCCTAACCTTTTCGGCATTGTAAAAGCTCGGATCTGGAGGCTACAGATTCCAATCCATCCCCATCTCAGTTCCATCGATCGCCGTAGTTAATTCGTTCCCATACCTTCGCCTCACAGCCACACGACCTTTCCTGCTCGCTAACGACCGATAAGGCTCCTCGTCAACGTCCGGACCATGACAAAGTAACACTAGGGTTAATAAACATTGTGTACGGTCATCTAGCAGCAGCTAGGGTCTCGACTCGCCACCAATCTCGCCAAGCGAAATTCCAATATAATAGGACTGACCTACGGCTCGATGACGTAACAACTTCCTAGACTTTTAATGGAGCCTGGCAACTATGCTCCCGCTGCCTGATACAGTGCATTATGGCGATGCTTCTTGCAACCTTGGTGCACGCTCGATCGCTGCCAGATAACATTGCAGAGCCTCTTCTCCCATTGAACGTGACGGGAGGGAGAAAGCTTTGTGGCAAGAAAGATGAACGGTTTATCAGATTGGCTTCCTTCTCTGCTGGGGAGGGCAATTGTGTTCTGTGCCAAGTTCGAATGTGTTTGTTGCCAAAGAGCGGCTTTTGCTTTAGATATTTCTTAGATTCGCTGGAGATCTACGATCTCCTTGGTTCTTCAAAGTCGCTCCCTCCGAGATGGACACTTTGTAGTTTGTATAAGCACGGGTTCATGAAAGGGGAATATAGAGAAGATGGGGGAATTAGAAGTTTGAGAAGTTTAGGCATGGGCTAAAATGTGTTAGAGGTTCTATTGAACCTTCTTATGTGGTTGATGGTTGATGGAACTGATGTGGTGGTGTTGTAGGGGTCGAAGGTGGTAGCATACTAGAGTATTCAGAGTTACTAATCTACGAATGTGTCAAGTATAGTTTTTGGACACTAGTGCTTTACACTATGGTAAGTTCAACTAGGGAAGGTCCTAGGTACAGTTAGGTGGAAAGAGGTATTGGGTCTGTAAGGCCCTAGGTAAGGCCCCTGTGGGCCCGAGAAACACATGTAGCAACTTATATTGCACTTGGTAAATATATACTGGCTAAACTGACAAAGCCATCTGCTTATCGGTGAGTAAAGCGACATCTTTATAGCTGCACTTACGTGGTGTCATTTCTCCACACCTTAGGCCTTAGGGTCTTGAAAATACAACTGAAGAAAATGCATGTTAAGGGAGTATTCTCCTTTGGAGGCGTCGATTTTAGGCAATTTTTGGGATAAAGAATTATCAGATTATTATACATCGAGGAATTTACTATTTTTTATACATGTTTGGGCATGTTCCAAAAAGGCACAGTGTAATTCTGGAGTAATTATCTTTACTGTTCTATCTTACACGATTCACGGTATCGTATTCATCTGAAACAAAAAAATCAAAGGTTATCTTTCGTACCAGAATTATGTCAATATTTGCAACAGTGTTTTTGTATCGCTTGTAAAAGTATTTGTTTTGGCTTTACATAGTTGCCATTTTTCAAAACACGTTTAGTTTCATTCTGATACAAAAGATAACAATACTCATATAGATTAAGATTATCTTCGATTTTCTGTCTCAGATGAAAACGATAACGTGAGTCGTTGAAGCCATCCAAAATGATGCATTGCAGGAAACATGTAATAGCATGAGTAACAGTAAAGACAATTACTCCAGAATTACACTGTGTCTTCTTGAAACATACCCAAACATGTATGTAAAATAGTAAATTCCTTGATCTATAATAATCTAATAATTCTTTATCCTTAATCGTCTAAAACCGACGCCTCCGGAGGAGAGAACCTACTGCCTTAAAGATGTCTCTAGGTTTCTGACTTATCATCCTTTATCCCGTACTTTATACTGTGCGATATCATTATGTCTTGCATATCAGAAGGGGGGGGGGAGAGCAAAAATTCAAAATTCCCATCTACTTTTACCAAAAGTAATTGCACTTATAAACTGAAAAGTGGGAAATAATTCTCAACCACATCAGGCAAGTGCTCACATCTTACACAAGATTGAACCTTGCCAAGATGTGAGAAATCCACCATCATAATCTAACCAAAGAGCACTGACCCGTCTCTCCCTCTGCCACTTCTCTCACCACCCTAAAGTCACAAATTTTCCATTCCACGTTCTTCCCTTGTCCCAAAAACAACCACACAGACTCTAACCAAAGTGCACTGTCCGTTCTTCATCCTACCACCACTCTCGCCACCCTAAAATTACAAATTCACTTCTCATCCTTCCGTGTTCCGCCACTACTCCACGAACAATCACTTGCAACCCGGGCCGAGCTAATGCAGGAGCCATAATTGGCCGATTATTTTCCGATGTGCCACGTTCGACCCGTTAGATAAACGTCCCTCAGCCCTCTCCCCTCTTTAGTTAACGTAAAAATTCTGTTGCACAGTTAACGGGTTCAGAGGACGCGTGTTAAATTGGAGGGACATCGAGCGCGACGTCGCTAACGACCCGATAAAACGGGCCCCCTGATGAAGACACAGCGTCGATCGAACGTAACGAAGTATAATTGAACGTAGCGAGATAACTGTCTAACTGCCTTGACCCACGAACCGGCGTGTAACCGTGGGTCAGCGACTTTATCGGGCCCAGGGGCCCGATGCACAATTCACGGGCCTCGCGAGTCAAACGGACTCGCTACTTGCCAACGCTACGCCGATTTAATCATAATTAAGTTTCGTCTCTCGGGCGCGCATTTGCACCCACCCCCCCCCCCCCTCCCCCGCCTCTCTGTCCCGCGTTCGGCTTGATATACGACGTATATATTCGTCGTTAGTTTCTGCGACAGTAACTAATAGCACGGCTAAGGCCATGCACGCGAGCCACTGCGCGTGAAATCGCACGCGGGAAAAACTTGCTTATTTCGCGAGATTTATCGACAGTCCCGGCGAAACTTCGGCTTCCTGGCTGGCACGACTTTTTCAAACGCGACAGCGGTAATTACTGTTACGTTTCAAAGGGCGCGGGCGTCCTTCCGATTGGAGCGCGCGGAACGCGAGACCCGATGCATTCCAACGGGTATTTGGGTACCTACCTACTGCTCGCGCGAGCGGTGGGCAGTAAATTTCGCGTGGGACAAAAATTGATTAACTGCAAGGTGGAGTTATGTACCTATAAGAAGGTTTATGGGAGTTGTTTGTCGTCGTTTTGGCATGAGCTTGTCTCCCGGAGGATGTCCACCTGCAGTGGTATTCCCTTTCTAACTTTTTATTAGGGGACCTGCGCGAGTGGTGATACACCTTGGATAATTTCTTCACATAATAAGTTCAATTGTCGATCGTGTCTATGTGCTGTGATATATCTTCGCGTAACTCCTACCTTCGTGAAGTTATCCCTTAAAAGAAGTCTACACTATATGTAATAATATACCATCTATGATTACTTACCTTAAGGGGTAACGCCACGATGATGGGCCAAAACTGGTAGGATAACTTTGGAGGTGATAACCTTGGAGGTTTATTAAAAATATAACATAAGGTTCTTATGATATAAATATTTTCTTCAGCTTTTTTGAACAAAAAATAGCGACATAATAGCCGCACAGCCGGTACCTACATATTTTCCATTTGAGGGGTCAGTCCATTGTGACGGTTTGAAAAATTAAGCTATTTTTAAAGATTTTTTTCTCCGTAGATGCAACATATAATGCAATAAATCTTTTTGGTATTTGTTAAGCTACTCTTATATTATACGAAAAAAAATTAAAAGAATTTTTTTTAATTTGTTGTAAAACTTTAAACGCAATTATCTCAAAACAACATTTTTTCAACTGGTGCAGGTGATTGCAAAAAGACTATTTGACCAATCAGTCTAAAATTTTTACACATTATTCAGCACATCAGTGGCTATGGCCGGGACCACGGAAACCTTCTTTGATTAACCATTTCATATTTTTTGCAAGGCAAAATGATTGAAAAATTCAACGTATTTCGACACTTAAACTTCAAACCTCCGCCATTTTGTTAATTCTTTATCAGTAAAAATAATCCTGGTTCCGGCGATAACCACACTCATAATGATTACTACACACTTTGAATTTTTCGTTTCAAATGCGTCGTTCTCCCCGAATCATCTGCACCACCACTACATCACTTTCTCAAGACGCTCACATCAGTGCGATATATATTTAAAAAAAAAACGTTAAAAATTTAAAATAGATTTTTTTATACTGGCAATAAGTGTATTTGTAAGTAGACAAAACATTATTTACGTTGGACATTCCGTTTACTAAAAAATAAATCCTAAAAAATGACAATTTTTCACGACTTCACAGTGGACTGACCACATAAGTCATTCCGCGGTGGAATTCTTAACGTCCACGTCACACAGTGGGCTGAACCATTCTTCAAGCGCGAAAAAAGTAGAAAAAAAGGTCTTCGTATATTACTTTTGGGTATTTATTACGATTGTATAGACCTTAAAGTACTAGAAATCATAAAATATTTTAAGAAATGGCCAGATATATTACCGTACGCCCTCGACTTCGGCTACGCGTAGTTATCAAATGCCTTCAGTCTTTAGTGGTGTACAGTCGTGAATTGCAAGCATTTTCCATTTTTTTCTTATTTTTCTGTGATGTCTTGTGTTCCTCCAGGTATGTATCATGTTTTAGTATTAATTTTTTACACATTACATAGATAAATTTGTTGAAGTTCTTTTCATACTTTCTGTCAACAGATATCTTAACTTTATCGAAGTGTACAAAAAATTGCACGTGTTTGCATGTATTGTGCTTTTCGTATATAGTAACACATATATTTAAGAAATTATTGGTATAAAAAGAATTTGCATATCTGTGCATTTTCTGGAGTTACGAAACTTTTTATTTCGCGGAAAAGAAGAGATTCCTGCAGATATGCTCGATTTATTAGACTTACCAAACAGTTATACAACAATGGATTATCAACAAAAGATAATTCTTGTAGTTACAGGTAGCAATTAAAATAAAATTAAAGTTAAAATTACTTTTTGTATATAAACAAAATTACAACTTTATATTTTTGTTTTTTGTTCTCTTAATATCGTGTATATATCTATCATTCAAATTTCATTACTTAATCAATAATACTGCTAGAGGCATAATAATATTTTTTTCGCTCTTGAAGCACGTTCAGCCGACTGTGCACCGTTGGACCTGGAACAAAAAGACAAAAAGTGTTTAATCTACACACTAAACACTAGAGAAGTACACAAGATTTTGAGAAAATATTAACTTTGAAGGAATGGCGAACGTTCGAATTTTCTCATCATCTTGAATTTTCTAGCAAAACAATGATTGTTTTCAAATGTTACATTTTTAATAAAGTTAATTTTCTTTAAAATCACCTCCAAAGTTATCCTAACATTTTTGGCCTATCATCGTGGCGTTACCCCTTAAAGAATATACACATCTTCAAAAATGATGCCACACATTTCAAATATTTGATTATTTTGGAATCTGGATGAACAATAATTCTTGATATATTTACAGGGGTGGATTTGGAGATTTGGCGGCTCTGGGCTAACAAGCCTCTGTCGCCTTTTTCGCGAAATATCATCAAATATTTTTATTTAAATGAATCAAAACAATTTAAAAAATAATTCAATATGGCAACTCACATATGAGCTACTGCTAATTCGCTACATGAAAAATAAGTGAATTGTTTTTAAAGTTGTCGCAAGCAGCTGCGTTTGAGCCTTTCCCAATTTCTTTCACCTAAAATTTGTCGATTCCCAAAATTTGACGCCCTAGACTGCAACCTACTTAGCCTATACCAAAATCCGCCCCTGTATATTTATAGATACTCTTTATTTAATAAACCTTGATACAAACGGTAAAAAAATATTTTACTTTTAACATAAAAGAAGAACGAATTCTTCACAGATGATAAAAATTATTTTCCTGCAATTGGGCAAGAGGTGCGAACTTAAATAAATTCGAAACTAGAGAAACTGATGACTCAAACCCTCCATAATATCACGAGCACTGCATCATGTTTCAATTTCACTGAAATTCATGAAATTAAAAAAGTCGACGTCTTGTATTTTTTAAACAAATTGGATACCAGCAAAATGGTGATTTAAATTCACGCACAACCCCAATTTCGTGCGAACTGTTTAATCTAGCCTAATCTAGTGGAAAAAATACTTTGCCGTGAAATGATCGTAAAATTTTTCCTGTGCACACTGCGCGTTACAATAACGAAGCAAGTGTTACTATATAGTTCCATGTGCGTTGCAAATGTTACATGTTCTAACAAACGATAAAGTTCGCGTAACGAGAGCTGGCAGTAGAAGAAAACGCGTGTTTCTCCGAAGCGATGAGAAAAAGGCGGCCAGTGGAGGACGACGGCTACGAAATAACAATGAGAAATTACGTGATCGATCCTCTAAAGGCGCGCCGCGACGGGCTTATTACGAGGGCCGTTGGCTGGCTCGATAAATCGTTAGAAAGTGGAACAGTGAGCCACGGGGCCTGCAACATTTCCACTTTGGTGGAAGCGCGCTCATTTGAAAAGGGAAAGGCCTGTCGCCGTTTCGAGAATTCGGATCGCTGTGGAAATTCTGGACAGTCACGAAGGAGATCGGAAGGGGGCGCTGGGGAATCGACAAGGTCTCCCGCTTGCGAATGATGCAAAGACAGGGCAGCGCCAATTTCAATCGAAAACGAAGCAGGAGAAAACGAGCTGACACAACATTTCTTCTATTCGGGATATCTAATATTTCTTTGGGATCTTGACAGTTTTCCACTTGGAATTGAACGGAACATGAATTCATTCGAAATAATAGGAATTTGAAATAATAAAAACACTTTGGCAGCTTTCATTTCAAATGTTGATTTGTTTTAATAGATGTGTGAAATTATAATTATTCTGGTTAAATAAATTATTCCACTTTCCCTGGCGATATAGCGAAAAGGATGAGAACAATTGACGGAGTAAGTAGAGTGAGGAAGAAAAACAATATGCAATATAATTTTAATTATTTGAAAAATATTACTGTCACTCGGAATGATGGAAAATAATAAGCACATCGCACTACTATACGATATAATTTTCAACAGTAACAATGGAAAGGCAGTCGGCGTGCTAACGAAGGAACATTGAGGCAGTGAGAGCGATAACGGACTAACCCACATTAAAAACAAAAAAAATTTCCTATTTTATATGATTAAAGTATTAGAGCATATTGGAGTACGTTATTGCAACTATCTCAATTTCGAAAAAATGTGGTTTAGTCCGTTGTTGCTCTCACTGCCTCAATTAAGTTTAAACAGTTACTTCTTTGTTCTTTTTTGTGAATCGAAGTTAGAAATAAATTTTTCTTTTAACAAATAGGTATGTTATCAACTTTCACGTTCAAAATTTAACACCTGATCTTACATAGCACTTTAAATATTCTATGTGTCTTCCTGAAAAACTAATAATTGTGGTTTATTCTCGTTTGCCCACCCACCAGAAATGTAGTATTACGAGAAACTGACCTCAGTAAGGAATTTACCCAATATTATTAATTTTGTAATAATTTAATTTATCCTATAAATTAATTTAATATAATTATAATTTAATTCATAATTATTAATTTACCCAATACTAACCCAAACCTACTGTTAGATTCCTCGAAAAAACTGCCCAAAATTACGAATTACATTTTATAGTGCCTCTACGAGCTATAGTGACTTAGGTGTGAGGTCACTAAGCGGGCTCTTAACCGATACCCTGCTGGGTACGGGCCGCTAAACGTGCCCCCCTACCACATCTTGCAGGACTGTGTTTAGGGAAGCCCAGGACAAAACCGGGGCACTAAAGATTAAGTGTTGCAGTTTCGATTTTAATAAAATAAAAAAGAAATTGAAGATACGGTTTACCATTATTAAAAGACATCAACTAAGCTTTGGTACTGGATTTGTATTTAATACGTGATGACAATAGCCCCGGGAGCCCAATAGGGCCCCGGTTTTGTCCTCCCTAAACACAGTCCTGCTAGAGGTAGTGGGGGGGGGGGGCACGTTTAAGATCCCACTGAGTGACCTCACACCTAAGTCACTATAGCTCGTAGAGGCACTATACTACTGATTCCCTTGTGGAGTAAACATTTCGTCCTATTCAAAGTTTAATAATAAAATAAAGGAATAAATTACTCCCAACAACAATAAATTGACTTTTCGTTGAAACGTCCAGGAAAGCTCTTGAATGGACCTACTATTTAGCAAAGTGCGACTGTTAGATCTTCAAGGCTACCCATAATGCATCGACTAGTTAAATACCTATCGGCTGAAGAGCCTCCCCATTAATATCGTTTTCATAAAACGTCACGTTTTACGATCGCCAGTCGTTAAAGCCCTGAAATGTTGCATCAAACCTGGCGGCTCGCAAGACACGAAGTCCTTGTTCTTTCTCGGGGCTATTATTATAGTGGTATATACGCACTTGTAAACCGTCCACTGGCGATCGTAAACTGTCCGTGATAGAATTCCCCCCGCCATGTTTGGCGGACCCCGCCGCCGCGAGACGTTGCACCACGCCTTTCGAATTATCGTTATTCGGCGCGTCGTGGAATAATTAGCGTGCACGCGCACCGCGCAAGTACATAAAGAGATGAGTCGTGTCGGGGCATAGTTAAAACGATTACGCAGTAATTAAGGTTAATTGACTCGTTTGTAACCGGCAACGGCTAGGCGCAGCAACGGTCCGAGATTATTGGTCCCCGGTCTTTCCCGCGATTAATGGAGAATAAATGGCCCGTTAATGGACGCGATTTCTGGAATGCCCGGCCATGATTAAAGAGCTTTACGGCCGTGAAATACGTTTTGGGGTGGGCAGACGGACGCAAAACATGGGTGGAATGATATTCAAACCCATGCGGGTTGGTTGTTCCCTTCTTTGGTTCAACTACAATGGCTTCCCTCTGGAGGAATTTACACTTTCTTTGTGTATTATAATATTTTGGTGGTTATTTATTTCTGTGAATTTTAGAGATTTTTCACAGAAGTCACTTTTGTACTGTAGGACTAGAAATATAGGTTTTGTAATTTCTATGTGATCGGGAGCCACGGAAAAAATAACCTCCGAAGATGGGGGGATTCGAACCTGCGATCTTCGGATCCTCTGCATAGTGGGCAGCCGCCTAACCAACTCCACCAAAGTCGACCCTACGTTGTTTCTTTTCTAGACTCCCTCTTATAGGGTTTCTGATCCTACAGTATTTAGAATGAATTCAAAAGTTGAATCTTGCTCTGTATATGCCACCCTTAATTACAATTTTTATGCTCGTTCTGTACATCTGTCTCATCGCTGCAAAGAGTAAGTGGATAAAAAAGATCTACTATTGGGATTGTTTTTATTATACAGCGGTGAAGGAGTTCGAGTAGGACGTGCAGAGACTTTCTTAGCTCACTGTATATGAGCAGAGCAGGGCTCCATTCTACGGCCGCGATCCACGCCCAGCAAGGACGTGGTCTGCTGTGTCTAATTGAAAAAGTTAATTGCTGGCTTGCCGCGGAGGGACTTAAACTTCGTCCAGCGGCGATATTTAATAAGGTTTCCACGACGACCGCGACGGGCCCCGCATCCGTTTCTCCCTTTAAGATGTTAGCCAGGTAAAATTATTATTCTTCTGGATTTGCTACGGATAAAAAATACGGACGCTAGTAAAGCTGAGCACCGTCAAAAATTACCGATCGCCCATTTAGATTTAAAACTCTAACATCCGGTGGAACTCGACATGATACTCGTTTTAACTTATTATAAAGTGCAAAAAGTTAGGAATCTCGGTAAAAACTGACGGAAATGAAGGAAACGAAATAATGGCGGCAGATTCACTGCGCTATTCAATTGATTATTTTCTAGTGAAGAATGCGAACTACTGTAGGAAGATATCTGAATAAAGTTTTGTAAAAAATTGTTTAAATGGAAGATGACATTTTTGTGTAAATAGAATTCTCAATGGACGTATTCCACGTTTATAGCTGTTTAATACAGTTTATTTGACTCTTGACAGAAGCATTGCCTCGAGAAACTGAAATCTGAGATAATTCTAAAGAAAATTGAATATTTCAAAAGTGTAAACAAAACTTTTGAACCTTCAACATTTCATAAATCTTGCAAGTTCTTGAACACTAAAAATCCTAAGTATTTTGAAAGATTTTCAACGTTTCAACCTTACAAGGTGCAATTTACAACTAATAATCTTAGAAAGACTTTAAACATTTTATCTATTAATCTCAAAAAGACTTGAAAGATTAAAGCATTTCACAACCTTCCACCACCCTTCCCATTGCAACGAGCTTAATATCTTCATAAAACCAGCGTAGACAATTTTTCCACTCGTTCCTCTCAATTTCTTCTTCTTTTTATATATTTTTTGTTATTACTTTCCGCCGACTCTCGGTGCAGCATAATTGCACGAGGGGAGAGCCTACAGAGTTGCATCGGCCGTGTGCATCGGCGAGGGTTCCGCGGGGAGACCTGTAACCGAGGCATCGGGCGCTCATAACAAGTCCCCGAAGGAATTTCACCTCGTTCCACATCGTACGCGAGTAAGGTTAGGTCAGGGAGTCGATTAATCCGGCGATCAGAAAAATCGATTTCCTAGAAGGCGCATCCAGCAGGCCGCCGCGCTGCGGATAAACGAATAAAACGGGCGTGTAGCGTATAAATTATTTAAGAAACTCTATCGGCGGATCGCGTAATGGTCGATCATAAATTACGCGGGGCGAAAATACGGGCGTAGACGTAAAAATCGTGCCGCCGTGGCTGCGCGTCCGCGGGACCTCTATTCCTTTTTGCCTAATCGCGCGCAGCTCGTTTATCATCGACAGTCACGCTGGGTAAAACAGATATTGCTTGTCACGTTCCTTTGCCCGCATGACTCGCTTGTCGCGCGACTGTCACTCTTCTGTCGCGCGCAGATTCCTGCCGATGCGCGCGCATCGGGTCGCAAGCGTTGCATCGCCGAACGAGGAACGTTAACCTCAAAAGCTTCTTGTGACTTTTGGTTCGTTGGTTTTGATAGTGGTTCGCATAATAGACACCTAAGTGTAGATAATTCTGGGTGAATTTGAAGCCATGGATTCATCTTCTACTTTCAGTGATAATAGTAATATGATAGTTAATTTGTTTCCTGAATTGCTTTTGGCGTTATCCCACAGGAAGCTTGTGTACGGGGCACAGTTTTCTTGAGCGACCAGGGTCGGGAGTGTCCGAACGTTTTAAAAAAGAGGCACCAATAGAATTTAGCAATGGCATTGAAATATTCCAAAATAAATTTTTATGAACAAATTTGTAATAGTGTTCTACAACGAGCGTGGTGCTGTCGAAACGATTCAGTAAAACAATTGAACCAAACTTCTTTTCAAAGTACAATATTGTAATTTATGAAATGAAATCGTATCTCTAAAGAATAAAAAAATATCGAGATATTTGGAAAACTGGAAGCTTTATTGGCGGTAGCAGGAACTTGTAAAACGTGAATCATAAGGGCAAAATTATTCGTTAACGATGTTGACATTACCAGTAAAGTATTCATCATAAATTGTTTACTTAGCGAGATTATGCAGATTTAGTAGTGCTCGCCGAGCTTCTCGTAATGGACGATCAAGCAAGAGCCAACAATTCGCAGGTTATAACTAAAGCAGCGAGGGGAGCAGCTATCGTATTTTAGGACTTATAATCACGACGACGTCGCAGATTACTGTAATCGAGTTTGCGGTGGATTTAGTCCGAGTCAACGTTTTCAGCGTACCCTGGCTCGTGTTCTCCGCGAATTAAGCTCTTAACTGAGGGCGTGGCGCTACAATTTCTCTCTCTCGTGACGTATAGCGGCGAAAAGGGGTTTGTGTGTTTATAAGGAGCTACTGGTTAAGACTGTTCGCAACTGTTGATGAAATACTGGAGTCAATTGTACTGAGAAATTAACACATTCGATTTGAGTGATTTTCACTCAAGAAGCATTAAAATTTTGGATATATTTCCGAACCCTTTGCAATATTAAAGAAATCGTTGATATCGAAAGAATATTTAATTCAGAGACATTCATAATTTTATCAACTCTAAGCTTCCTTTCAAACAAAATTTAACAGTTCTGTGCGCACATGTGCAAATGATACCCCGTTACTCGAGGCCAACGTTAAACGGCAAAAGCCCAGACAGAGTCACTCACAGGTTTTCCCACGTAAATGCAAAACAATAATTAACTGTGAAAACTGCTACTTCAGTCCTCTTATCTGCCTCGCCATAAGTTTCTACACCCGACTGTTACAAAACTACCTACATAATCTAGATAAATGAAAGTAATAGCCTTTCGTGAATGGAATATACAATAATTAAAATACCAGTCACGAGTTACGGAAATATCCCGTGTGAAACACCCATAAAGGCCCAAAAAGACCCAGCTAGACATGGAAATAAGCACCCTCAAATATAATTAACGAGACACAACATTATTCATTAGTCCCTTAGAAAAGGGCGATTCCCAACAGATCCAGCGTAACTCCAACTGAATCCAGCGTGAGATTCGAAGGAAGAATAGACACCACTATCGAGGGTATAAATTCGATTGGGCATCGTGGTACCACAGAGAACTTGCAGCCCTGTTCTGTCTCGCCACGAGGCTCTTTTTCTCCCCCAGCCGGTGTGCTGGACGTACGAGTGGCTGGGCCCGGCCGATAGTAGCATACCAGCCAGATACCAGCTACAGTAGACTACAACGCTGGAACTATCAATAAGTTTGTATCTGACAAGGGAAGGAATCGGAAAGGGCCTTACATCAGCAAAGGCCATAAAGCCACCCACGGCGAACAATATTTTAGTACGGTAGCAATGCGCGAAACCGGCTCCAACTTCAGAGAGTCTGGTACAAGATCGGCCAGGCTATACGGCTGGGCCCTGTTGGTTCGAGCAACAGCTCTCTACGAGCAATGGCTGACCTGCCTCCAATTATCAGATTGACTGAGCGGCCGATTTACACGCCAATAAAGTAGGCATTGCCAAATATTTTATACGCCGGCTTCTTCTTTCTCGTAAATTTCTACTTCCTCTAGAGCTTGTAACCCTTTGCACTTCGAGTATACTTGTTCGGCATATTAGAGACTGAATTGAAGTTACATACTGGGGTAATTGAACTTTTTAAAGGTAGAAGAATTCGTGATTTGTAGAAGCAAATGAATTGTTGAATTTGAAATTATAATACTGTACTCTTTTGGAACCCAAAGTTCTGTGCTTAATAACTGCAACATTGAGCGAAAGATCTCTGATCGATTGACGAGCGAATAGGTTGGAATGTAAAGGGTCAGGGTCATAATAAGACGTTGGGTTTGCGGTACGGATGTGAGTTCTTCGCTGTTTTTGAGAGTTCTTGCGCAGCGTGCTTGTTAACGGTGTATTCCTATCTTGAGGATTAAAAGAACTGATTTTTGTATTAGATTAATCGGTAGATTGTGGTAAAGCTTGTAATTCTAAATCTCGTATAAAAAGTTGAAAGACAAACGAAGTTTATTTCACAAAGACTTTTCGACGGAAAAATTGGAAGTATTGACTGCACATTCTTAAAAGTTCACATTTCTAAAATCTGTTCCTAAAGTTTTATGTCAGAGCTCGACGAAATAACGAAATCACAGCAATTTGAAGTTACGAGGTGAGAGGTTTGAAATGTACGGAATTTGTGGGTTCACGAAAACATTATGATGTGTAGAAAGTATTAAAAAAAGCAAGACTTCATCAGAACGAGCAAATTCTTCGGAATAAAACTAAAAGAAAGTGAAAAGTATCTAAGCAGTTTGCAATCTAACTTTCCATTATCAGGCAATAAACAGTGGAAGTTTAGATGTAAGACTTCCTGTACGTGCCATTCAAATGTCATCAATGCACTCACACACCAGAATTAAGATCGAAATAGTATCATAAAACATTTACACTTCCAGCATAATAGATGTAATAGCATAAAAAGAAACATTTTCACCAAAATATCGCTAAACTGTAACGTTGCATGGAATGTAAGTAATGCAGACTCTCGTAACAACACATACTAATAGTTTCTTAAATTTGTAACTATTTAAAAAATTTTAAAAAATAGGGTTGTAAAAGCTAGAAAAAAAAATTGAAAATGGGCCCTCCAACTGTGACGGAAAGAAAATAACGAATACTTCAAAATTTAGATTTTAAAATGAGACCCTTTTTTCGTGGAATGTGCCCCACGTTTAATCGTATTTATTTAATTGTTTTAATACTTATTCATTTCACGTGCTAGCGCGGTATTTTTGATTTTATTTAATTTGGAAAACGGTAAGACGGCACTGACTCACACAATCACCTATCAACCATTCCAAACAGCCCGATAACCCTCCCTCTCTCAAAATCCTGACTCCCATATTATATATCAATGTATTTATCTATATATATAAACCAACAAATAAATATTCTAATCTCCATTCATGTCAATCACCTATCACTTAAACAAACCACTCACCGAAAATCCTCCTTCCAAACTCGAATTCTACAAACCTTCAAATCAATTCTCCACAATGCAACGCAACAAAGGACCCCTCGATTCTCATTACCACACAAAGAATTTCCACCTTGTTTGGTGTTGTTTGAGGGCGGTCCCCCAATTTTGGCACACCCTGTACAACGCTTCCTTAACGGTGCACTCGCGCTTCTTTCGAGAAACCTGCTATTCGCTTTCGAGAGCTTCCTATTTATCGCGCCGCGCGTCCTCTGCAAGTGAAGCAATCTATAATTTCACGTGCAGCACAGGCTGGCCAAAGTGCTTGGTAACTTATTCGAACGGAGCGTGTAGGTATTGTCCGCGGCCAAGAGAGAGCCGTACGTTCTCAGGCTCGTGTCAAGTTACTATCGTGAGCAATTGTGTCCGCGGAGCGAACAAACCACGGGCGGCAACAAGTCAGCTGGCCCCAGTTGACACGACGAGATCGCGCTTTTTCGCCATTTTCCCCGTGGACGGTTTTAGGTGTGCCTGGCTGATAGTGGGCCCCCGACAAATCGCGCGGCCATTGTGATATCCTCGTCGAACTACCGTTCGTGGGTTTTCGTTCGTTCGCGCGGAATGAAGTACTTGGGCGTTCGGTTGTAACTTTGGCAGATAAGATCGGCTGTGCCCGTTACTGCCGGACGGTCCGTGGAAGATTTTTCTTTGCTCGCGGTTATTTTAATAGTCCTAGCTGCGGACGGTTCAAGGAACTCTGGCTTTTTCACTTGCTGCCTCGGTGACGCTATATGAGGGAATACCTTTGTTGAGGTTATGTATCGAAAAAAATTGCGGCTTATATAACGGAAACACATAGGAGTTTAATATAATCTGTGATATATATAATAATGTAATTGCACAGAAAGGTCTTCTTTACCAAAACTGAATCCTAAAAAGGAAAAATAAATTTTATTGTGACTCGAGAGAGTCGCATGCGCGGATGTCGCCATTAACCTTTTGCGAGTGAACAAAGGAACGTGGGCCCAATAGACCTAACCTCAATCATCTTTATCGAAAATTAGTTAGAGTTTCAATCCGTAGAAATAAAAGAAACTAATAGAATGCGATGTACGACGAATAATAAACTATAAAGATTGGTAATTCAGTTTAACATCTTTTCCGAGGGAAATGTTCAGAATTGATTCATAGATTTTTGGTTTAGAGCGCGTATGGTGCAATGTTTTGTGAGCTTAAAGTGGGTGTTAAGAGGGAGTGGAAGCTTTTCTTATTTATTTCTGTGATGAGGTGGATATTTAATTTTTGTTGTTGTGTACAGTAATTCTTTTGGGTCCCTAGCTCTTGAGGGCTTCTTTAGTAGACTAGTGGTTTACTATTGTGACTTCAAAGTGGGAGTTAAGTGGGAGTGTAGCTTTCCTTAAATATCTCTTGGTTGGTGTTTAATGCCTGCTTTCTCAGGGACACATTTATTTTCAGTTGAGTAGTCTTTGTAGCCGTGTCTCCGAAGTGGAAGGATTTTTATTTCTCTGTTTCTTGATAGTTAATAGAGTGCTGGTGGAGAGAAATACCCTAATTTTTAGCTTAGTAGTCTAGAGCTATTGATATTTGTGACTTCCAAATAAAAGCTACATAATGGAAATCTGGAATTATTACTTCTCTGTTTCTAAATAATTAATACAGTGCTTTTGAAGGGGGAACACTCAGTTCTGCCATCACTATACAGCATATCTGTGAATTGTCTCATTGGTGAAGTCTACTTCAGCAGTCTAATGGTCTAGTGGTATGATATTATAACTCCACTATGAGTATCAATGAAACCATTTAAGCTACATAATTCAGTTTCTAACTTCTACTATGAAAAAATATACCTGATCACATAGAATCAGTCACAAGCTCACATACACCCATCGTCATCAAAATATTCCATGAGGTGTATCTAGACATTTGAGTGTGCAGTTAAGAACAATGGTTTAACAGACACCTGAACGAAAAATATAAATCAGTGTGGGTCGTCTTTTGTTTACCTCATTTTCCAGTCAAAAATACCTGATTCCATAAGCAGTGCACTACCCCGCACAGCTAATTAGCATGTGCAGACGCATTTTTCAAAGGAACTACACCAGGCCTAACCCAGTGAATTGCAGGTATCGGCATCGATCTCGTCCAAAGTCGACAAATCACGGCTGCATTGTGCGAGATCGCAGTCGAACTACCGTCTAACTACCATACGTTCAAGCCAGATCGTATCCAGGCCTACTGGTTGAAGGGACAGAGGAGTCTAGGCCGGTCGCGGAATGTTCTTAACGAGTGTTCGAGGGGATCTAAGGATCTGGTCCTGTATCGCGACTACCGTGCTGCAATTCGATCGTAGAATCACGAATGGATTAACGTGATTTAATTCGACAAATAGTGGTAGCCTTACAGAATCGTTAAGCCAGCCTATGCGGCAGCTCATCCTGGGGGCCTAATAGAGACTAAGGTGACCATTTCTTTCCTCCCTCCCGCAATTATATTCTTCGAAATTGTATTCGTTTATTGGCCTTTCGATGTCATTACTTTTAACACTTTTACATACAATTGTTCTATGCTTTCTGTTTACTCATATAAATGTGTATTGTGGAACATATGTGCATCTTACAGTTTCATGATGAAGTTAATCTAATTGCAGTAGTAATAATTCTAATGGCAGTTGTGTTGTTCAGAAGTTATAAGGGTCTATTTCTTGCAAGCATCCTGAGGACTGCTGGTTACTTGTGATCCTTATGGTAGCCAACGTGTTAACACATTTGATAAGTAGCCAATTTCTCTTAGTGGCCAAGGGGATAGCTATTCTGTATGTACATTCTGAATCGTCCACTTTTTGCAGTTGACGTCAGGGATTTTGCTGAAATTTAGAGATGATGTAGCTCGCATGAAATTAGAGGGGGTTTAAGTAATCCCTCTCCAACTTTATTCGTTTCGCATTTGTGGATACTCTATTATTGCGATTTTGTTTCTCATAGAAATAAAATTAAGTATTGCTATCAAGGGTAGGTATATACAATAGTTCTATAGATTTATATCTATATGACACAAATCATATTTGTATATTATTAACCCTGTTATACATCAATTAAAGTAGAACTTGCGCAAAGAACAAAATGTTAGCAAAGCTGGAATCTCTCTAGTGTCTCTCAATGTAACTCACCCTTCGACCACAAAGTAACCCATAGATTCCATAGAATTAAAATTCGAGTTCTGGACCTGGCGTCAATCATCAAAAGGACAACAGTCCCTTTTGATTCGAACACCAAGGAAGCATCGAGAGTTGAGAAACACATGGAGAGTGCACGTGTATACAGGCGATGCTGTTTAAACTTCAAAGTGCTCGTGGTGGACCCATGACGAGTAGTTCGACGACCCAGGGCCTCAGCGCGACGAGCAAGCGCAAAAGGCTGGGGGACTAATAAACAGGCGCAATGACGACTCGAGGAACAATTATTAGTTAAAAGATTGCATATACAGTCGCGCCGGAAAGTAAGTTGACGTTCTTTAAAATCGCATAACTTTTTTAGAATTGGTCCAAACGACATGAGTTTTTTTTTAGAAGCTAGGATTAGTTTGCTAAGTGACGTGTTTCGTCGTTTGGAAAAAAATGCAATTGGTCGGAATAGCAAAAAAAATAGTAAAAGCCGTTTTTTAAACTTTTTTTGTGGGCCTGTAATAAAAATTCAAAAAACACGTTTGTAGATTGAAGTAAGTTGTATACATGCCTAAATTTTCATCAAAATCGGTTAACGTTGCTCTGAACTATAAACACTTAAAGATCGCAGAATAAGGTCGAAAATCGCTGATTTCGGGAATTTCGGAAATTCCCAAAAAAGTTATGCGATTTTAAAAATTGCAAACTTTCTTTCGCCCGCCACTGTATATCCTCATATATCCAAAATATTATTAATTCCCTCTACAACAATTGTGGTATAATTATAAAAAAAAACTAACATGCCGCAAAATTGATTAACTTGAAAACACAGAAACGTGGAAACAACTGACTTCTTTTTACCCATTATTCACACTACCTGTCCCCCAACGAAACACCCCTCACATACCTAAACGAGTGAACCAAACAAGCCCATACCAAAAACGAGCGCAGCCTCGAGCCGCCACGCGCGTGCGCAAGAATGCACCCCGTCCCCCCGAAGCCATTACTTCGAAACGACCCGGGTGCTCGTAAATCGGTGCGGCCGAGTCTCGGAATTAGCCAATATGCGATCACAATGGATCCCGATCCAGGAAGCTGTCGCTGGGGGACAGGTAACTCACGGTTGGCGCAAAAGGAGAAATCTATCAACAATAACCGTATCAATAACGTATCGGTGGTCGGCGCGCGGCCACCCAACCGTGAACGCACCGGCCACGCGCTCTCCATACAGTTCCCGCACAAATTTATTAAGCCGTCCCACCGGTACGGGGCGAATTGAGGCCCGGCCGCGTGCCACGCTACACCTAAATCGTCAATTACCGACCGGCGAATGGCAGGGAAGGACGGTCAATTGTCACCGTGGCGCGGCTGACGGCGCAGGCAGCCTGAGTGAGACGTCATGGAATAAATATCTAGCGAGCAGGGTACACGTGTAAAACGCCAGGGGGACCGAAGAAAAAAACCCACCTCCCCCCCACCCTTTGACAAAAAGAGAGATAACACACGCGAGCAAGTGACTGTCGATAAATTACGCGGTCACAGGTTATCGAACGGCCAGTTTATGCAGATGAACAGGACCGATAACGAGTCCCTCTTCCCATCATCCTTTTTTGCTTCCCCCCCCCCCTCTCTACCCACTCCCGCCCCGCGGCCGGTCGATGCAACCGGTTGGAGGATCGCGCGGAGGGCTTCGAGTGCCTTTCGACGATTATTATCGTGGCCCGCGTCATGTATCACGTCATAATACACGCTGATAGCGGTGTGTGCGCGCGCGTCCGCCCGTGAGGATGCGATACGAGGGATCGGGGCCTTGCGCAGGTACGCGCCGCCCCCTCCGCAACCCTCTCCCCGCTCGGTTATCATATCGACGGCGGAATAAAAGCAAAGGAGAGGAGACGGTTCGTTGTTCGGCGCGGGGAGAAAGCTTCATAAATCTGCGCGCGTCCGCCGGGGCATGAGGCCCCGTTTCGCTGTAGGAGGACCCGGGCCGGACGCCCGCGGAAAGTGAGAGTGCTCGGGGAGCGTCTCGACGGGCTGGGCGCGTACGGCGAAATGGAAATTGCGAATAGTTGAAAGGGTCACCAGGCCCCGTTCGCCGAGGCAACGGAGGAGAGATGTTCCCACGATGCGTGTTAGGAAAAATGGCGGCCGCGGAGAGGATGGTGAATGTCGTAACAAGGCTTGCCTTCGGTGGCTGCCGGAAATGGGGATCTGTTATTTGGTCGGGCGATCGGTTTTCGTGGGCCTTTTTGGCATGGGGTTTTCCAGAAAGTTTTTTCCAAAGTGGTGGGGAGGTTTTTTGTTGCAATCTGGAACGTAGCTGTGGGGGTTGGGGGATGTATGTTGGATGCTCTACTCGTGGGTTTCTTTGACCGATGTTCTTCTTTGATCTACGAAGTATGGAAACATGTTAGGTGTTTCTGGGTACTCTTGTACGACTGCCCACGTGAAACTTTCTACGAAGTCCTTCGAGTAATTCCTGGATTATATTTTCCTGGAATTTCCTACGCATAGATTGTAGGTGTCTGTGTTCCTGCGGTGTTACGTTGTCTGTATAAAAAACGGAGATCTAATGACCTACCAATCCATCAATCTCGATACGGTCAATGCCCCGTGTTAAAATCGAATGTCTTAGTGGAAAACAGGTACATTGCACATGTGCATAAATTTTCGTTTGTTTGTACCATTAATTGGTTTCTGCAATATAGTGTAAAAAAATTATAAAAAAAAATCATAAAACGGTGGCAGGTACCTGTTTACCAATAGGCCCCTCAATTTTGGGTCCCTTTATACACACACATTAAAGATCAACTTTAAGCCACATTTATTATTAATTTTAATTCTGCACTTGCTTTCTATTTATCTCCACTTTTATACGTTACTTTTATAAGACAACTGGGTTAAAGAAGAATCCAAACTATGTAACTTCTGAAATGTTAAAGGTTGAAACTTCCAGTTGGATGTAATGCTACGTTGGTGTTCCCTTTTTGGAATGATTTGGTAGCAACTAGAGAAAGAACGACATAGCTTCAATTGCAATCGTTCCAATTACGGTTTCAGTGAAATTGGTTCCATTTACGGTTCGATAGACGAAGGACAAGTCTCGTTTCACTTGCGGTTGCACATCAAAATGGAATTTCTGCTCGCTAAGTTTTCCTTCGTGCTTTGATATTAAATAGAATATCGGTATAGAACACATTTGTTTCTTTTTATATCAGAAACTGTATATACAATCTTATGCATAAAAAATGGAACTGTATGTAAATATGGACTCTTACATAGTAATTCGGAATTGTGACAAAAGGAGAATTCTACGATATATTTTTTTAAAAATATTACGAGATTTTCAAGTTTTGTATATTCAACATTAAGATTTTAAGAAATATGTTATTAGAATTATAACTCTATAAAATTAAGCGAAATAAAAGTTTTTTTTAAATCAAATTCAAGACGGTCGCACATGACAAATGTTATTTACTATTTAACAATTATCCATTTAATGTCGACAGCGTGTAAGCTCCAGAATCGCAACAAGAAATATTCCAAAGGCAAATTTCGCAATCGAAGGTGACGTAAGATCGAAAGCGAAAAAATAATTTCATTGGCACTAATCTTGTAATTGCATTTTGCAAAATGTTCCGCTAAGTTAATCTTTCGTTACAAGGCCGTTAACTTTTCATGCACGGCCTTCCTCCGTCACGTTTGCACAATGTACAATTAGTTACGATTCTCACGTTCATTTTCGTTCGAATATCAAGCAGGATAAACATTGCAGAATCAGATTTGGATGCAATTTCATTCGGATGACGAATAAATATAAGGAAAAGACGTATATTTCTTAAAAATGATTAAGTTCCTGATGGAACAAAAATTTATTTGAATCACATGGGTAGGTGAACAAGTTTTACTGGGATTATTTATTCGAAAATTTCCACCGAATGATAATTATTCGTTATTCATAGTAGATTATTCCAGTATATTATTCAAATAATTCATCATTACATAATGGAATAATTTATTTCAATAAATATTCCGAATTTAAGAACTAATAATAATATAAATGCACGAATATTAATTGAATAATAAAGTATGAATTGCATAACAAGCAAAATGAATAATAAATATATATGTTAAGTATGAATTATTTATTCGTTATTCGCGTAATAACATACTTAACATATATATTTATTATTCATTTTGCTTGTTATTCAATTCATACTTTATTATTCAATTATTTTTCGTGCATTTATATTATTATTAGTTATTAAATTCGGAATATTTATTGAAATCAATTACTCCATTATGTAATGATGAATTATTTGAATAATATAATGAAATAATCTACTATGAATAACGAATAATTATCATTCGGTTGAAATATTCGAATAAAGAGAACTGATTTGGATAATTATCTCAGTTGAATATTAATACGAATCAGTTTAAATACTGCATAACTCAACGTAGGAATTTGATTGATTGAAAAGTAGTCTTCCAGAAAAATTTTAAAAATTAAAAAATGGCCCTCGGGTTAGTTTCCATCGGCTTCGATACATTTTCGAATATGGTCAGGAAGCAGACCAGCAATCATAAAATTATCATAAAAAAGGAATAGCTTATTATAATTAGTTGGAGCTGTTGGAATATTGAATTTCTTCCAGCTATTATATTTTTGAGTATATCATGCGCACTTACCGAGAATAATAAATTAACTGCCATTTCTCTATCCATAACTATAACCGATTAGTAGAAAAACAGGTTAGAAACCGTGATCACAGGAAGATGTTTAAACCGATATAGAACGAAGATGTATGTATAAAACGATTTATATTACTTGCGAGTCGTGTGGAACAAAAACGATAAAAAAAGGATGCAGGAAGTCTAGTTGATCTTGTCCAACTAAGAAACATATCAGTTCACGCAAGTTTACACAGCAAAGCTGTGCCTCGGATGCAAGAAAAGCAGCATTACGAAATGTGATCCATTACGTTGTTGAATAAGCCCTGACCTCGACAAATGAAGATAAATGAAGACAAATGACGACTTCTTTCTTCACACAACAATGTCTTCCTTTTGCCAATGTCCGGTATCTCATTTTAAGAGCTATCTGTTACTCTATAAAACGCTGTCAGTAGCACTTAAGTGGTGTTACTGATTTTAATAAACATATTATATTTTTCTTCCTACCAATAACAAACGTCACATGTCGCAAAATATTTTGTTAGAACTAAAGAAAAATCTCAGTACCTATATTCACAAGATACATTACCAGAGAAATATTATTTATTTAAAATGATGGTGTATAATTCTAAGCTCACGATTACTTTTCAAAATTCGATATATAATACATTTAAGGTAATATATAAAAAGGTCGGTTTTCGAAACCACTGTGCGTGGAATACTTATTTAATTGTATTCTGCGCAGCGAGTTGCGCATCTGGAATATGGATATGGAAATTATGAGAAACCGGGGTACAATGCTGATAATGAAAACCCTTTCTCGTAGCAAGCGCGAATAATATAGTCACGCAGCAGGTTAATTACCTCGATTTCATAATGCAAATCAGTACGAACGATACAGCTTCTCAGCTTAATCAACGCATTTGAATTTCACCTAAACTGATAAAGACACACGTGCCAACATATTTATCAACAGCAGTTGGAAATGACTGACAAACTGTTTCGGGATTGATGGAATT
This sequence comes from Andrena camellia, assembly GCA_029448645.1. Lineage (NCBI taxonomy): Eukaryota > Metazoa > Arthropoda > Insecta > Hymenoptera > Andrenidae > Andrena > Andrena camellia. The sequence continues at coordinate 30,984,674 of CM055678.1, read as the reverse complement.
TTTATATTCAGAATGAACAACATCCTCCAAATATGTAGCTTAAAAATTAATTATAGCATAACGTTCCCCAATAACCTTTCCGTCTTTCCCGAAGCTACAGCGCTACGTAATAAGAAAGTCTACTGTGGCTCCATCTGAAGAAAAAATGGCGGCCGCATGCAAGCGTTCGGCGCACCCCCGATAAAGAAATCACGTTTGCCGTGCAATGCCCCCCTGAACATCCTTGCACTATCGTTTCAAAGATTCTCTGAGATGGAGCATTTAACATTTGCTTAACATGAACCCCTCTTTAGCATGCACTTCTAGTTGCACAACCACTTAACACGATACGGATATAGCGATATGCATTCCCATAACTGCCACACACCACTATGCAACAGTTAGACTAATAATAGTTCGGTAACGAGCCCCAGTAATTAACTCTCGACTCAAGATCCTTCCTACTGTATTTCTTTCTAATAAAACAGGCCAGAGTTTCCTCACGCGTCGGGTGGCAGGGGTCGTTAACAAAAGTGAAACTCTGGTGGAGCATCGTTCCCAGCGCCAGCATGCCTAATCAGCCGCAGATATAATCTACACGGCCCACCAGACGCTCATGGAATTGTTGCGATTACGCAAGCGATTTTCACTGCTTGGCTTTTCCTATTCCCGCGGAAATCCATATTTCGATCGCGTGCCGTGTCCACCGGGAAACGAGCCGTAGTGGCACGTTCGCTCGGTCGGGGATTCTATCTTCGTGGTATCACGGAAAACGGCCGGGGCACAGTTGAGAACAAGAAAGTCCCATTTCCTATTCGCCCGCCGAGGGACGCTACGCTGTTGTTTCGCGATTTGCATCGGACTACAATGCGGCGTTACGAGTCGCTTTCGTATGCGGCTTTGTCGCGCGCACGTACGCGACTTGTCCGCGTTCACACGACGCACGTTCCCATATCAGATATTCATCTCCCTCCACTCCCCCCCCCCCCCCCCGCTGAGTCTGTCGTCGAACGCGACACCGGCGCATCGTTATTTTCGCCATCATTCTGTGGGACCCTCGTTGCGAAATGGCGCGTTGCCGTCGATCTCTATGAAATGGATCTTTCCGAACTGAGGAGTTTATATGGCAAATGATGTAAGTGCCAGAAGTGAAAATTTTTAGTATTTTCTTTTCAACCACATGATCTGTACTTATGATCTCAGCTCTATCTTGTGACAGTCCTGAAAACTAAAATAAATTATTCTAGCATTCACAGCGTTTACCACCGTATTCACCATGGTATTACCACAGTATTCACGTTTACGTCCTATTTCGTTAAAAAAATATTTTTTACTTTTTTGGCACTTATATCGTTTACCATTTCAACTCTCCAATTATGTTCATTTCAGTCGCAGTAAAGTTAGGATACGTAGCAAGATCGATTTGTTGGAGTCTGTGGCTGCTTTAAGTTGTAACTGAAGCTGCAGCTGCTTTGAGTTGTAAGTCGCGTCTGAAACTGAAAGTGAGAAGGAAAGTTGGGTTACCAATGCTGGACACCCTGTTTGGTGGAATTCCTAAGTTCTGGGGCGCAAGTGAAAGCTCAAGTCAAGATCCTAGCACGAGCACAAGTGCAAGGTTGAGTGGAAAGTATCGAGACGTAATTTTGAGACCAGTCTGACAAGGCGAGTGCACAAACATCAGCTCACCGATTTCATTTAAATTTTGCATGTCAGTTAAATAGTGCAAGTCGTGTATAATGGTGTATCAAATGCAGTGAACGCGGTACTGAAAAATTTCCGAGAAAATGAGGTTCAAGTTTCATATTTGCAAACCCCCGATATATGCACTCGTTCGTAAGCAGTGGCAAGTCAATTCTAATGTATATACTATATAGTAATTCAAGACGTATGTATACGTTTTTATTCACTTGTCAATATTTTAAATAGCCCACCTTGTACACTTAAAGCATTGTAATACACGGCATGCATTTACTATATGTAAAATTTTATCTAAATCGATGACCCGACCTTCATGCCCTCCTCTTGTGCGCGCAAGCCTATTTTTAATCAACTTCAAAAAGGAGGAGGTTATAGATTCGACCCGTATGTATTTTTTTTTCTTGAAACATACGTACGAAATAAGGAGATATAGGGACAATGTGTAAAAAGCCCTCCGAGGTTTCTGAAATTACTCTGTATTTATTTGGTCACATACCCGAGGATCTTGAAATACTAATATCCCGGAAATGTGCTGAATATGTCCCTAGGTGCTTGCCTCAAAGAAAGCCCTATTGTTCTCACATCATACCTCTGCCACCCACAATACACCCGGCAATCCCGAACCGCCACATTCAATCCTGACCCGCGTTCCGCGCAGCACGCACTACGCAGGTACGGTGCGCGCGCAGCGCCCAAAGCCGATACGTGCTTACGCAACGCGGCGCTTGCGTGCGCTGCGGAGCGTAAAGACGCGCACCGCGCAGGCGTGTGCAGGCCCGCGGGGCCAGGACGCATTGGGATCATGATGTTGCGCGACAGTGACATACCGTCAAGAATGCCGTGTGTACGTGCGGTTAGGTGCGTATCGCGGGGCAAAGCTGATTTATAACGATCCTAATGAAAATAAAAGTCCCCGGACGCGAGCGTGGTCGCGCTCGCGCGCATTACACGCCGAGATAGTAAGCGTTCATAACGCCTGGCGACAATGACATATCGCCGGGAATGCCGCGACGCGCGTTCGAACACGAGCTACACGTCCACCTTCTCTCTCGTTCTTTCTCCCTCCCCCCTCATCGGCGGAAGATCCTCGCTTTTGCGCGAACATTGCAAAAGTTTCCATCTCCGGGGCGAAAAACCAAGCGGCGGCACTCGCGTCTGCACGCGAGCAGAGCCGCTTGGGCAAAGCCCGACTCGGCCGGCCTGAGTTTTTGCAATTGCGATTATGTTGCAACGCGCCACGCCGCCCCGTCCGGATGGAGTCATAGGAACTCGTCTTGTTTCGTGTTCCCCGTTACGGAGCCGCGCGGCGTTTCGATTAACGATAACACGAGCTTGTACAATGTTCGGTTTAGTAGAAATGGCGGGCTCGTCGTTGATACCGTTCCTTTGCTCTCGTTGGGAACAGCCAGCGGCTTGTTAATGGCCGCCTTAGTGGCGCAGTTGCCGCTAACGATGATGGTTCCACAAAGGAAGCTCGATTTTGGGGCATTTTATACAGAGCTCGAAATTAGGGCATTTAACAGTGCAGGAAGAATATAATAAGGGGGGTTCATTTGTCTTCTGAATGTCCCCTGAGCCATGTGAATTTAATGTTTCAAAAAGGGTGGCCCTCGTTTGTTTTATCAATGTGAAAATGCGATGCAAAATTGTGGGTATCGCAAATTATTAAGTGTTCAATATTTTAAAAACTTCAGTACGTTATTAAAATTAGATAGTGTCCAGTAATGATACTATGACTGTTTTCTGAAGAGGGATACGATTGGTGATAGAGCTACTTTGGCGAGTCTGAGTTCAAAATTAAAGTTGTGATGGGTATGAACAAATTAAAAAATGATTGAAAGTGGCTCTAAATATGTATCTGTTTTTGAATGTACTAGAATTAATGCGATTTCTGAGTGTTATTCTATTGTCCCTTGTCACGTCCCAGCCCCACCATGGGATCGCGACTGTTAGTCCTCGCCAGCGCCACCAGAGGTCTAATCTTCCAAACTCTTTCTCGCAAGTATCAGGTGCCTGTCTTGTTCGTATATATACAAGTTCCAAATTCATTCCTCTCGATTCCCTACGTCTGGGGCTGGGTCCGTCGGTTGTAGCCCTCTTGATGAAGCAACCAGAGCGCAGGGTATTAAGCAAAACCCGCATGCGAGTATACTAAGTACATACAGTTTTAATATCCCTAGGTTTTTTTTTTAAGCTCAGTTTCATGTAAGCAGAGGTGGTACTAGTTATTAAGCAATAAGCGCCACAAGTACATTGTATATATAGTAAGCTATAATATATGTAAGGTTATACATCTTATACAAAATGCAATAAATATGTTTAAAAAAAAAAAAAGCCCTCTTGATGAGTCTGACTGACTGACGGTCCCAAGACGAAAAACACACCTCTTACATTTTTTTCTCCTCGAATCTTAAACCACCAATTCACCGTTCAGAAACGGCGGTTCCGGACGTTACACTCTCATTGTATAAGTGTGTGCAGTCGGACCACATTAGCAACACACATATCCCGCAACTTACTGTACTTATTGTTAGTTATTGAATGGAAAGATATGAAAGGCGAATGCTCCATGGCACATGTAATATATCAAAGATGATAATGGAGATTCTTAAATGTAATTATTAAAAATCCCTAATTAAATCGGAAACAGACTCGAAAATAGCATAACGTTAGTAATCCTGATAGTTAAAAGCTTTTTCACACAAGTCACCTCGAACTCACGACTAGAATTCCGAATATATTTGTTTGCCAGAAACGGTACTGATTTTAAGCAGGTAAAAATGTACGAATACACCTGATACACCGTCGTGAATTAGAAAAGTGCCTCGTGCGGAAAGGCCCTAACAGTCAAGCTAGCTTCAGTTAACCAAATAAGCAAGATTTGCCTCCAGGCTCATGAAGTACCAGGACGGTCTTACGTTGAAACAGTTGCATGACCGTTTCTGGGTCTGTTTAACATCAGAAAATTACTCGACTCTCAGTGTATGTCATGAGTCGTTGCAAGTCCACTGTTGGCCATAGAAGGTGACTCACGAGACACAAGCACCACAATATCTCTCTTGGATTAGAAGCTACCAAAAAAAAGTTAATATAGCAATTTAGATGGTTTCGAAAGATGAATCTAATAAATGCAATTTTTTTATATCGTTTTTGATTTTCGAAACCGTTAAACTTATGTCCTACAACATTTATTAAGTGTGTTCAAACTTAATAGAGGTATTCAAATGTTCTGTTTCTAGGGACCCGTCCTGCATAAAACATAAAACTACTAAAGTCGAACTTTCGTTATACGTACTACTTTCTGTCTAATTCCTCATCTCTCATTACATTCACGAATTATCGTTTCTCGTTACATTCATGAATTATGTAGATCGCTCGTACTTTATCGGTCTCTTCCTTTCACTGTCACACTTAGCGCTCGTTATTATTTCCAGCGTATTCTAGAAAACGACGTACAATAAGATATAGGAACGGCCATGTTGTCCCACTGTTTGCGACTTGTTGCGCAATTATCTGCCCTGAAAAATTGGCCCGCGACTTGGCCTGGAATTACTAACACGACGTCCAGCAAGTTGACCAACGAAGACAGGCAGATGTCCTAGAGCTCGTGCGAATCCAATTGTATTCGTGAAAGACGTGCATGTTCTTTGTTATTGATAAGAGTTTTAGAAGAGCACATTTTTTAGAAATTACTTTTCACTTGAGTTAAGGAAGTGGAATCCAAGATAGACTAAAATGAATTTTCAGCCAGTGTTTAAATTAAGCACCGAATGATAATTAGCCTAAAACGGTATGATTTTCTTCCATGGTATAAGTAATCATCTATGTTTATTGTAATCGTTTTGTTACATAAAACTTACAAAAAGGTGGATCTATACTGTTATGATACAAGGTACTATAAATTTGGCATTAAAACGCAGGAAAATAAAAACTTGAAGTGTTCAAAATTGGGGGGAAATTGAAGGTTAATATGTTGAAAGATGGGAATATTAAATATTGACCAGTTCATCGAATGAAAATAGTTTCATTCCAATACTGAAGTATATAAAAGTGGAATAAGAAAAACTTCAGACCCAAAATTTTGAAGACTTTTAATATGAAAACAAAGGCATATTAAAAATGGAATTATTAAATAAGAGGAACGTGAGAATTGAAATATATAATTAAAAACGTAGAAAAATTCATGACTAAACTTTTACAAAAGTTAAAACATTTCAATTCTAATGTATTAAAGATTCAACACAAAAATACCCAACGAACGAAAACTAAAGCGATAAAAAATTAAAAACCGAGTTACTGATAAATAAAAAACTGGAGTACTGAAATTGAATTTTTTTACATCATTATTTGAAATAAGAGATTGCATAGTTTCTACAAAAATTGCCCAACGATATGCTCGATAAAGCGGAACAAAAGTACCGAAAGTTCCACCTACTATCTCAGAAAACTGTGTTACACGCAAACTGAATACTATCGAGACGTGCACGTGACATAGTAACCCTACTTTCCCCTATTTGGCAAGACGAAGACGTATAACAACCAATTTATACTCAATGTGTACTAATTTTAATTTGTACTCAATGGGTACCAACCATTTGTACCAAATTGTACATAATGCAATTAAAAAAAGTAGTTCACTAATCCATTTTTCTCTGCAACAATGTTACAGGAAATGTGTTAAAACATCTGAAAAAATAAATATCAGTGATACAAAAAAGTTATAAATACTACCCAATCATTTTTCTTCTCAGACCTACGATATTACATTGTATCGTATTTTATTTTGTAATTATAATATTTATATTCTTTTTTTATTCTTCTCAGGGGTAGACTTAAGAGCAGCAAATAGCCAAATCTCGCCCATTATATCAAATATTTAATCCTCCAATGAAATTTTAATATAATCTACCAAATCATTAAATATTCAATTAAATCTTCATAAATTATATCAAATTTTAATAATCTATCAAATTATTCAATTTTAAATTAAATCTTTACAAATTATATCAAATTTCTAATCCTCCAATTAAATGTTAATATAATCTATCAAATTATTCAATTTTCAATTAAATCGTCAGAAATTATATTAAATAGTTTTTTTTAATTGTATGCAGATGGAATTGTATTAAAGACGTATAATTATTATTATTGAGGAACATCCTACATTGAATACTGAATTCACGAAATATCATGTCACTTTTCTGATCACTTCTACAAGAATTTGTACCACGTGAAATATGAACTCCACATTTTTAACCTAAACTCTACCACCACGTACCCTCTCGAGCTACATTCCGAGTGTTCCGTACTCCTATTTTTTTCGTCCAGAAAAGCTGAATCCACTGCGCATGGTTTCTTCGATAACACGATAAGACCTTCGTGAAAAAAGTTTCCTCTGCTTGTACAGAATAGACTACTCCATAAAATAATCCAGCATCAGATGATCACCGAAGCTCGTTCACGCTATCTCGTACTTAATTGCCTGCTTCGAGACACTTTACGGGTGGAATGTCGGTGCGAATTTAAATAACACCGATGGAGCTTGGTAAGGGAAAAGGTGATTCGCCCACGTCTCGCGTGATCCACCGCGCAAGCTGGAGCTTTCCAGGCAGCCGGGAACGCGCCGAGGGAACAGATACCCGCGATCGAGGGGGATGATCAATGAACGAGACAACGGGAAGTCCAGTTAGAGTTCATGAGAACTCCGTAATAGAGCAGAAAGGCACGGTGAAATTACGACTTTGAATATTCGCGTCTCATATTGCCGGGAAATTTAATTCGTGCTCCGTGGTCCGGCGGGGCCCAGGGGGCGCCACGGCCCCCCCCCCCCCCGGCCCATAAATCCCCCTATCGCGTAATATGAGCGCGAGTATTCGGTTTCGAGCATAATTCTAACTAGCGGCGCTAAATTGTCCCTGTAAGCGATATCGTGTCCAGCGTAAACTGCTTCATTCACGAAAGCAACAGTTCATCCAGCGATAAACGGGCGACTCGTCTTCGGTCGGGTCAGCTCTGGGCGAAGCTGCGCGAGTGGATCGTCGAGGGACTGCAATTGATTCGCGGGAACGAGGCAGTCGCGAATCGCGTCCAAGGCTTTGGATTAAAGCCTTAGATCAAAGTCGACGAATCGAGTCTCAAAGTATTTACTTCGAGGGAAATTTTGGGCGACAGTGGAACACGAAAAAGTTGGATATAGTACGATTTTTTAAAGAAATTTTTTGATGCTAGATACTTTTTCTCCTAAGCTCTACAATTTTGTAAATTATCGACTTTTTTTTATTGTTTTTGAGGTTCATCGATTATATATTTCCATAAATAATAAAAATATTGTTGGTTTTCTGATTTTACACAGAATTGAATGCGCTAGAACCCCCACCGTTTTGCAACTTCGGCGACTACGCTGTGGGAAAGATGCCTCGATAGCGATATCTACAATGCATATTAAAATGAAGCCATAAAACGGTTCAAGATGATTTGCTTCATAATTTCTAAAAAAAATCCCCCAAATCGGCCTGTTTTAGCGTTGCGTAAAGTATAATGGAGGCCTACCTAGAAGGGTCAAAACAACATGCTTCTTTGGGAATTTTTTCTGGAAAAACCGATAAACTTTTATTATTAAATATTAGTTTATTGGAAAAGTACATCTTACGGATATTTCAGTATTTTTTGTGGTAAAAAGTATTGAAAGGTTTGTGAGTTATAGGCGATGCCGGAGTCGTCCTTTTTTGAGGCGCTTTGCGGTGACAACCGTAGCTCGGTGCAGGGTCATCCAAAATTGAAAATTCGATTTTTTTTAGATAATATATGAAATATCTAGGCGCTATCGGGCCCGATTTTGGAAAAATTATTTTGAGACAAAATGGCGGCTATGCAAAGTTGAAGCATTGATATTTGGCAAAAAATCGCTCGTTTTTCGAGGGTAAAAAATCTGGGTAAAAAAAAGGAAAAACTCCCGATAGCACTTAGATTTTTAACCCTAAAATAAGTCTGCAAAGCCTCGAGTAAATCGGTTCATTAATTTTTAAGTTATGTGTGTCAACGACTTTGAAAACATGATTTTGAGGAAAACGCGTTTAAAGTTTTGGGTCCGAGCGCAACACCGAGGAACACCTACGTATTTACACGCGTATAACTTTGTAAATTTTGGTCGAGTTAACTTGACACTTTCAGGGAATATTTTCAAGATGTTGTACTTCAAGAAAATATAAAAATCGACATATCGATTTTTTGAAAATTTCTAAGTAGGCCTCCCCCTTAAGTGCCTCCCTTACATAATATTCACCATCCACAATAAGGGATCACTTCATGACTCTAACAACAATTCTCATTACCTTTCTTCTTTATAGTGAAAACCTCCTGGTGCCCCCTGATGTCTACTATGCCTTCCCAGATGATTCCTGCCTCCTGGTACCTCCTACACCTCCTATGCTTCCTAATGCTTCCTGCCTCCTGGTGCCTCCTACGTCTCCTGATGCTTCCTGTGGTACCTCCTACGCTTCCTGATGTTTCCCGCCTCCTGGTGCCTCCTAATTCTCATTACCCTACATTCAGTCCTCTCCTAAATAAGTATTCAGTATACATCCCTCTCAAATACAGTCCCAAATGTACCCCACCGCCCTCAATTATCAATCTCCTCTACACTGCCTGCTATCCAACCCCAATCTACACACACCCACACCGCCACACCCTCGACAATGACACCATCAAGCCCACAAAGATGGGCACAAAGGATACATTGAATGGCGCGAACGCTGTATCTCTCACAGCGTCAGCGTCGAACGATCAAACGTGATGGGCGTCGCAAAACGCGTCACGGCGACTTGTACATCAGTCAGGCCACCATGAACGATACCTACGGCACCTACGGAGACAATTACCGTGCGCCATATACGCTCATCCCTGGGCCTCATCTCGCATAGATGCGCGCTGGCCAGAGAAGGAGGGAATACATGGGGCCTGAAGTCGTAGAGACTCTCGTCGCGGTGGATACTCCACGGCGACACAAACGGGACTACCATAGTCGGCTACAAACGCGTACACAGCAGACACAACAGGCTGCAGTACAACGTTTCCTGTTAGCTGTTATCCTAGCGCACACAACGCGTACCTCCTTCTACACGTCTCGTTTCTATCCCCAGACCGGACAATTTGCTTGCAGCCACGAGATTTATGCGGTCCCCGTGCGCAGCACGAGTACTGTTACTTTCTTCTTTGCGGAATCGTCGTGAAATAAGGGACATGGCGGTATGGCGTCATACCTCTCCTTTTCGCGAGGACCGCTTCGAGTCACGTGACTGGCAAAATGCCTCAATTGGCCACCACGGGGCAGAGTTGGGCATTATCCAAATAAATTTTTATTCGAATAAATTTTTATTCTAATAAAATATCGAATAAATTTTCTCGAATAATATTTTTCTACGATAAAATTACCAATTGTTCTTTAAATGTTGCCCTTTTAAGTGCAAAAAGTTCTGTAAACATATATGCTTCCGCTTTTTTAAAAAAAATTCACAAACATTCGCCTCTTTTCGGCCTCCTGACTAGGTATAACCCCTTAAGCTAGTCTTACACATTCCTCATTCTAAACGCTTTAAACCCCCTCATATCCTCTTTAAACGCTGAAGAAGAAACTTTCCACCAATCCCCTCAGCAGGGCTCGAGAGTCACGTTCGAAGAAACTAATTTCTTCTTACAAATCAACAGAGCCGGCAGACAGAAGCTAAAGCCTAGCGTTCGTCACGTAAACGCGCCACCACGTCCTCGATCGGTATCGCGGCGTCAACCACCTGTGACGAGCCTCCTCCATCTATTTCCTCGTTCCTGATCGATCGACAAAAATACATCATCCTCGTCCCCCGAGAAAAACGAAAAGGAGACCAAGGGAGAGAGAGAGAGAGAGAGAGAGAGAGAGAGAGAGAAAGAGAGAAACAATTACAAAGAGAGCAAATTGAATCGCCAGCTTCGAAATGATAGGCATTACCGCGTTACGTCAAACCCCTCCTTGCCACCGTACAATAATCTGTTTGCGATTAACGGTACACCCGAGCCGCAACAATTTAGCGTGTAATTCGCCCGACGGAAGTGGAGGGCCCCCCGGTCCCCGTGTCCATTAGCCCGGCCGCGGGTATCAATAAGCCGGAATCTATATCATCTAAAAAATATTCACCCTCGGATATCGCGGGGCCCGGCGAGGGGTTAACGAATTACTTCCTCGTCGGTTATCGCGGCAAACACGGGCCCCGGCGAAGGATAACAATTTTCTCGATTCGTGGACATTTATTATGCATTAGATTGGCCGCGGCGGACCGGCCATTATCTCATAAGAACGATGGCGCGGCGCGTAATGGGGCCCCGTGGACAAGATGTGGGCCCCGTTTAACCGCGCGTTACACGATCTACCCACGGCACGATAAATAAACGAATCAATTTCGCCGCGGCCTAGCGTAAGGATCCACAAAGTTACGATCACTAGCCGAACTATTATAATAATTTACGTTCATCAGCATAATGATGAGATCCCTCCCCCTCGTCCTCCCGGTCGCTAGAGACGGTGACGTGGGGGGGGGGGGGGAGATTGAAGGGAGGGGATGGTGGATCCCTTATCACGTGTACAGATTGCGATAGGAGATTATACACGGTGGAATTAGTACGGGAAAAACCGAGGCTATCCGAGATCTACGGACGAGAAACGACTCCGAGCGAACGGTAAATCGAGTGTTTCGAGCGGGTTCATGGACGAGATCCGCGGCACAGAATGCGCCCGGCAGTTTTCCTGGGCGTGGGATATGTATTACGCTAATAGCGATAATACGGCGTTTTCTACGGAGAGGATACCTGGAAAGTCGGTGAGCCAAGTCGGGGGATAGAATGGGTCTTGTTCTGGGATGCTGCCTCGCGGATGGCAGTAAAGGGCCCAGTGGAGGATTTAGGGAAAAAGGCCCAGGTGGCACACGTTCTGGGACACCCTGTATGCACAACAGAATTACAAATAAATTCACGCGCGTGTGTTATGATAATTATGGGAAACAAAAAGAATGTGGTGTTTGAATAAAATCATGATTTTTTTGGAAGATGGGGCCCTGCGGGTGGGGCTACCGGGCAGGGCCCAGGCGGTAATTGCTCATCGGCCAACAGCTATAATGTTTTTTTATATGGTTTGCTGTACGATAAGTTGAAGGAGGCAATCGTAGGGGCTTGGGTTTTGTTATGGAGGTGACGACCTATTGTATGACAGATATTACCGATCGTAAAACTGGTCGAAGAAACAATAGTGCACTGCTGTGGCACTATACATATGCATGTATAGTAACGCCAACGCAGGCGGTGGTCATTTTTGCGGTGATGTTATTATATACCTACTTACAAGGGAACATCCCGAAACCGGAAATTCCAAAAATTCTGAAACTTTGTGAATATGTAGGGGATTTCCTCCGGATTACAACGCAATTTTTGTTTATTGCCCAAATTCACCCTAAGGGGGTGTAATTGACCCCTGAAGATCCGGTTATTTTCCGATTTTGTGTTATAACTCGTGAACTGTAAAATGATTTTTTTACCAAATGATTTTTGTCTTGAAACTTTTTTTCTATTTCTTACAGTTCGCGAGTTAAAACACAAAATCGGAAAATAGCCGAATTTTCAGGGGTTAATTTCACCCCCTTCGAGTGAATTTGGGCAGCAAACAAAAATTGCTTTGTAATCAGGAGGAAATCCCCTACATATTCACAAAGTTTCGGAATTTTTTGAATTTCCGGGTTCGGAATCTTCCATTGTTAGTAGATAATTCTCTCGCTGAAACAAAAAAAGGAAAAGGAGGAAATGGTTTTTAAAAAAAATATGTATTTCTATGCGGACGGTGGCGGACTGACTGGCTTGCCCGATTACAAGTGGGCCCTGTGGACCCCTGATGAAGTGGGACCGCTCAAACAACAGACAGTATGTTAAAAATATTAAAGACCTTTTAGCTTCAATATATAATAGAAGTTCCACAAGGGCGTCCGGAGACTTTTTTCCAGGGGGGGGGGGGGGTTAACTTTGGGATGATGGTAAAGAAAAATATATCCCTCTTGTTTTTTTAACCCATCTTGTAGTGCCAATTTAATTAAAAATTTAAAACCGAAATTTAAAAATATTCTCTTTTTTTCTCTCTTTTTAAGATCAGTTTTGAAAAATAAGCGATTTTTTCACAAAAGCCAGGGGGGCAACTGTCCCTTTTGCCCCCCCCCCCCCTGGATTATTACTGTATTCCACCCCTCAAAATTTGTCGCTCCGCAAATTTGCCGCCCTTCAAAATTGTCGCTTCCCAAAATTGCCGCCCCCGAAAATTGACCGCCTTAGACTGCAGTCTACGCAACCTATATACAAATCCACCCCTGTTTGTTGTTAATATCATTTTCATCTACTACTATTTACCACTTCGAGTCAATTCATGAAAGATACTCGTGGCACTCTCAAGGTGCCAGCCAAGGATTTGAGCGAAGGAAGACTTCCCCTCAGCGAAGCAACTGAGGTGTTCCAAGTTGGTTGTTTCTCCGGGCCGAGAATAGCGTCCACCACTCTATCGTCGCGAGAGATCACGAAATTTATTACCATCGATCGACCATGCCTCGGCTGCCGCGAATAAAAACGGAACGGGGGCATTTAGATCGCCTCGCTACCGCGAACCGACTCATTGTTCGTGCAAGCGTGGTCGCGTTTCCTTCTATGTACCGTTACTTTATATTATGCAATTGACACAGGTGCGTTTTCGTATACAATCGGCCCCGACTACCACGGAACAATGAGACGCATAAATACGAACCGAGGCATCGCGGAGCGTGATCGACGAAAGGTGAGCTAATGACCCCCCCCCCCCCCCGTATATGCGCCATTTCCCATCCCGTCGATTCGTCACGAGGCTAGCTGTCAACGAAATCTCACCCGTGAGACGGCATTCCGCTGACCAGGAGTACCGGTAAATCGGTAATGCTAGCAAATTTCCGCGCCCGTTTCGCCAATACGAAAACACTGTTGTGACCGATGTGGCACGAACGACAGTGTATTTATCGAGATAACGGTCGACGGATCTGGCGAACGAAGTGCAAGGTTCCGCGGTGGCGGTGCCACTTGTGGTCACGACTTTCCCAAGATTAGTTTCGATTCTGACTTATGTGGTGGGGTCGGCGGTCGGGGAGCACAGACGGGGCGTAATGGATTGGTAATCACGCGGAGGTTTGAAGTATTAGTTCGATTAACCCTCTTTGAACTTAATGAGAAGTTAATTTAAATTTAAGTGATTTGGATTTTAATTTCAAGTAGTTGAGTAATTGTAGTTGGAAAGAATTTGGATTTGAGTAATTGAAAGTTCAAGTAATTTCAACTTGATTAATTTAAATTTCATGTGATGTGAACTTGAGCAATTCAAATTTCAGTAATTGAAATTGGAAATAATTTGGATTTGAGTAATTTAAGTTTGCGTAATTGAAATTGGAAATAATTTGAATTAGAGTAATTGGAAGTTGAAGTAATTTGAACTTGGCTAATGTAAACTTAATACCATTTGAACTTGGCTAATTTAAACTTCATACCATTTGAACTTGGCTAATTAAACTTCATTCAGTTTGAATTTGACTAATTTACACTTCTAGTAATTTGAATTTGAGTAATTTAAACTTGAGTAATTGAAACTGGAAGAAATTTGAACTTGACTAATTTGAATGTCATGTAATTTGAATTTGCATAATTGAAACTTAAAGTAATCTGAACTTGACTAATTTAAACTTCATACCATTTGAGCTTGACTAATTTAATCTTTATACAATTTGAATTTAACTTCTGGTAACTTGAATTTAAGTAATTTAAGCTTGAGTAATTGAAACTTGAAGTAATTTGAACTTGACTAATTTGAATTTCATGTAATTTGAATTTGAGTAATTGAAACTTAAAGTAATTTGAACTTGACTAATTTAAACATCATACAATTTAAATTTGACTTCTGATAATTTGAATTTGAGTAATTTAAACTTGTCTAATTGAAACTTGAAGTAATTTGAACTTGACTAATTTAAATTTCATGTAATTTGAATTTGTGTAATTGAAACTTGAAGTAATTTAAATTTGACTAATTGAAACTTTAAGTAATTTGAATACGAGTCATTGAAATTTGATTAATTTAAATTTTGGATAATGTATGTTTAAATTATAAATTAATATTCAGTGATGATTATATACAATACATTTGCGTTAGACACATTCAACTACACTAATTATTTCATTCTCTGTTGTGTGACTGCGAACTTCATTGGCAACTATTATTTACAAGTTTATCAATTAATATCGTTAAATACAATAAACCTAATGATTATTAAAACCTAATTCATGACCCCTGGAGTCCCTAGAAACCCAAGAACATGTTCCCTATCATAATACAACTATTCCAGAACACCCTTTCAAAAACTGTAAAAAATACACATCCATCAAAAAGTTTCCTACGCAACTTTTAAATTTCACATTACGAATCCCAAAGCTTTCCTTCGGGTCGCTTATCATTATCCACTTTGACTACATCTTTGACTTACCCATCATTCTTAACTTCAACATGAAATTATAAATCCCACGGTTGTTACCCACGTGCGATAAAAATTTTCCACTCTGCTACTTGTTTTACTCACACACAAAGCACCGATGCACATACATCCTTCTGCCGAGAGCAAACTTGCTCATCGCCATTGCACAATGGGCTGCTAATAAACGAGGCTACAATTAAGCAAGAGAACGAACGCAACTTGGCCCCCTAAACAATGGCGTACAACTGGAGCAATGATAAGAACCACAGTTTTATTCTCGCCATCGTTCACCTGGAAGTTGCGTAAATCGTCAGTCGATTCGCACGACTCATCAGCACGCAATGAAAGGAGTCGACTGAAGAAACAAAAGTGACTGGGGCCTAGATACATCATGGGACCCAGGCCCATGAGAAATGTGAAAGCTGCTTTAGTAGTGTGAGTATAGTCAGCCACTCGCGCGTGTTTACGACTGCTATTAGTGGAGAACATTCGTTTTTGATGATCGAGCAGAAGTTGAATGAATCGGGATGGGAAATTTTAAATTACACAGCAGATTAGCATGACCTTGCACTCAGGGATTGCTCAATGCTTAGGTCCCCACAAGGCTCTCGCGTGTGATCAATTTTTTAATGAAAATAATGTTGAAACTGGAGGAATGTCTTAATTCTAACAATAAATTAGGAAACTTCGAAATTAAGTATTGGTAAACTATCAAGCAGATGAAAAGATGTGAAAAATGACAGAAACATGATTTCATCTACTAAGTCGATGAACGACTGACAGGGTATGTGCCATTACAGAATCTATCCAGCTCCCTACATAATTAATCTAATCGACGAATTAAGTGGTCTTATTTACAAAGTCACTAGCAAAAACAATGTACAAAGGTATAGAGTGGATGTACCAGTAAATGAACACGTACCAGTGAATGGACATTTTTTATTAAAACGAGTAAAATAGGTTATTAAAATAAGCAACTAATTAATTAGAGACTTCTTTTAATTTCTTGCTTCATATCCAAACAATTTTTGCAGCACGTAGAACCAATCGCACTGCAAACATAATTTTATAATGGCGTTCATTTGTTAGCATGAAGTGTTCATTTATTAGTGCGTTTACCCTGTATAAATTGTCTGTATAAAAGTGACTATCACTTCATGGTGCCATCTCTGTTTCTACTGCAAACTTATTTATCATCATAATTCTCTAGTTATGCAGAGTGAAAAAGTGGTTCAGACATGTATTATTAGAAACAAACAGAATTACTCAAAACTCAACATTTTTGTGTACCATTCTGTATAAAAAAAAATTGGCACTGTCGAACACTATCTCATTCGTCTCACAAGCTACTCCAACGAACACTAAAATTTTGTTTAAATAATTTCATCAGAGTGTCCACTAGTCTCGAATAAGTCTCATTATCAGTCCACTTTAATTAAACTACATTATCTGTTTGTTAAATGTCCACAGTTTCAGAGATTATCATTTAACAATCCACAGCACAATAAAAAACTTATTCCACCACCCCATCAGTTTCGTAATCTCTTTTCGCAAAGATCCTTCTCGCCCACTAACGAAGCCCTACGCCGGCTGCCTACGCGTTCAGCCGCATTCAGGCCTTTTCGTTCGATCGGAAGTGTTTTGCCAGCGATTGTATAATAGTACCAAACGCGACAGGACGTCCCTACAGGCCTGATACACCAGCCTGGGCTTCTTATTCCTCGGCTGGCGCCTTATTCTGTGTCCAGCGTCTCCTCTTCGTCCTGTCCTTTGCCATGTACCCCGTTGCCCCCGCGCGCAACGTAACGAGGGGCTACAGCCTGTATACAAATAAGCGTCGCGTCTTCCGTGCACACTTGGCAGGCGACGTTATTTATCACCAGGAAGCATAGAACTCTGATTAACGAAGGTCAATGCCGGTATAGAGTCCTCGGGGGTCTAAACCCTTTGGTCACGTACATGTGTTCGCGGATAACGGGCCTGCACGCGACCAATTCGAGCGGATTTTGTGACAGCGACGTCCGCGCGGATAATTGAACCGATCATTTCGATGGGAACGCCGAGCAGCGTCGTCGCACTCTGCGGGAATTCATCAAATCCGAACGAAGCGACGACAGTAAAGGATTACTGTTAAAATTCGGGAATTACAATTTTCACTAAAATAAAATATGTATTCTATAGTTGTATATTGATGAATATTGTTTATTATATATTGACAACGAGTATATGCATAAATTGAAGGGTATCTGACAAGCATCGTTTTATTCTGCTATTTATGTTCTGGTTTTAGCGATCTCTACCACATGATTTGAGATGTGATAGTTGCAATATTGTGTAATGAGAGATGTTTCTTTTAAGGGGATACTCTACTGTAACTGCCCGTTTTTCAACGCCATCTTCGGGAATTTATGCAACAAAAACTATAAGTTTATACTATCTGGCGTTTTGCCTGCATATTAAGGTATGTTTGAAGTAATACTCAGAATTTTTTTGAACTTTTTTATCGCACATATACATAGTTATAGTCGGTGGCGCAAACTTCCTCAAAAAAATTCTTTTCCGACAGGCGTTGGTGTGGGGACTGTTCTAGTCATCCAAAATAAAATAACTAAGGTCCATTTTCTTTATTATGTTTGCCGCTATGATTTATAATAGGCTTAGCTTCATATTTAGAATAGCTATTCTAAGCACAATCTTGCAATTTCCATACTCGCTTCACACCTTTCTGTCACAGAATTCACCGCCTTTCAGAAGTTCCTGGTCTGTGCATGACATGCATTTTCTACTCGCTGCAGCAAGAAAGAACGCTGCATCGTGTGACATTATAAAATTATAATAGAGTATGAACTATTGTTAATAGTACTAATTAAATGCAGCTACTAATTGAACTTACTTCTTTCACAATATTATAACATTGTTTTTATTGCTAAAGGCAGGAGGAGGTTACTGGACTTTCCAAATAGAAACATAGCTTCTAAAATCAGAAGATAGAAGGATAAAATAACCTTCCAATCTGTATTCACTAATAATTTTTTACTCACAATCAGTTCAATGAGTATTATCTACCATATGAAACATGAATATATTAATATACTGTTAATTTTCCTTCCCAATAAGGCAATTAATTATGAAAATAAATTTCAAATGAAGTTCAAATAATATTCTTTATACCACCCTGAACACTCAATACTAACACTACCAAAATTTGTTAGCCAAAACTGAATCAATTTTTTTCAGCAAACGATGCGTTTGCGACATATGGTTTCTTTTAAACTTTTTCTCCTTTCAGCGAGCAGAATATGTTAATGTAAAAAAAATGAACATTAGTTTTCAATGTTATAAACAACTTTGTGGCAAGTTTTTTCTCAAATCTCTACTGATCCTGAGGTGTAGATTCACCCTTGAAAGGAGTGACCATCACTTTTTTAACGCCCTGTACATACAGCTCGTTGTACCTCACTCTTACTTTTCCTCGCTCTCTATCTCCCAAAAATAAGCAGAAAATAAAAATTGCCTGAAACTTCAATGATGGTACCCTACCAGCAGAGTTGCAATAATCTACGAATAAAAATTTGGAATAAAATGAAATCAAAAATTTATTCGAATAAAAAAATTATTCGTTATTCTCGAATAACTTCGTTTTATTCGCAAATCATATTCGAAATCACTGAAATAAAAATTTATTCGAATAAGGGCCAACTCTGCCTACAAGCCTGCAAAATTGACAAAAGATCGGAATTTTCGAGTTACCGAAGTTCCCTTGTTAACAGAGCCAGCGTTGGTTTAAAACAGATGTAAATCGTACGAATATATCTGAAATGGTTGGAAAAGACCCTTACGCTCTTCTAATTCAAAATTCCTCGATCATGACCATATATACAACTACAAACGGTGGAGGATCCACCTACATCAGGCAAACGCATTAATTAGTACCCCAAAACAATGGTACATGGCTCGACGAATGGTAACAAGCAACATTGGTACACGTGGCTTCATGGCCACCAGTACGTCGATGTAACATGCATCTTGTCCCGCAAGCCACGAGCAAAAAAGACCCGCAGAAGCGCCATTTTTGGGCACTGGGGAACGTCCACTGTTTGCCAATCCGCGTTCGAAAACTCGACGAGCAGAACGAAACCGAGGATGACCATTAAACGAATCCACGAAAGGGCCCCTTTCGACGATGCCTCATGCACCAGCCATTGCACACCAAATTGCACAATATTTCACACCACGGTCATTGTTGTTCTTTCAAATTCACAAAGTTTACTAGTGGCATGGAGAAAGTTATGTTTTGTAAAATTTCAGGCTTCTATATTGATGCAACTAATTACGCGTTTAATGTAAGTCGAGAATAACATTTCTTTAAGAGAATTGAGAAATGTCACTCACATTCGCCAAAGAACTAGAGCTGAGACTATTTGTCGAATTTCTTTCTGTACAAATATTTGGGTAGTCGAATATTCAAACATGCATTGAATAAAGTTTGAATTCTGTAGTACTCGAATACTAGTATACAAATTACAGTTATATTCGAAAATTTTAAAATATTCTAATATATATTCGAATAGTTGTATACTTTACAAGGGAATGTTTCGAGAATGAAATTTTTCTTTAATCATACTGGCATAAATGTGTAGAGCATTGAAAAATATTAGAAACAAGTTACTCGGTTTTAAATACAGAGTCGTATGAGAAAAGAAAAACATCAGTATTCGAATATTCGAATGTAACATTACAATATAAATATTCGTGGTATTCTAGTACGTCTAAAATATTTAAATAGTCAATTATTCGAGTAATCCCAACCCTGCAAAGAACACTTTTCGAGGGACACATCGCTAATCTGTGGTCGTCGAAAAAGGAGCCCGACAAAGATTTCGTCACAAATTTACATTGGTCGACTACATAATTTCTAAACCCTAGTTGTTCACCACTCTACTTTCCAAAGTGAAGACAACTCAATGCCGGTCAATTCTTTCCAAACATTAAAACAGAACTCTCTTAAACTCTTTTATCGTTAGTCGTAAAACTATAATCACATTTTGGGACCACAGGGCCTTTTTCGACTGCACACAAGGTGAAAGCTGAGCAACCACGAGGGCTAAAATACAACAAAAAAAAAAACAAATATTCCAGCAAACTTATCAGTCCTGCATCGCGTCAAACACAATAGTGTATCACTTTTGGGACCAGCCTGAACATAGCGGCTAGGCTAGACGCGAACCAATAGGACGCTGACGTAACTCCGCGCAATCGTGGGCCCCGATCAGCTCGGTCTCTCCCCCCATCGCCATCCTCGTCTCTCCCCGGCCGCGGTGGAGGGAGTCGCGTTGGTAAACAGATTTTCTTCTCTCTTCAGTGTCACGGGCCGGAGATGAGGCAGAAGAGGACGTCGAGGCTGGCTAAGATCGGGGCCCCCCCAACATGTACCGTTACTTCCTTAGGGGCTCCTGGGGCCAGACGTGTAATTTATATATCGCCCCGTGGACTCTGCGAAAGTATACAGACTTTTTTAAGACCGTTCCCGCGGAGGAGAGGAAGAAAAAGGGCGAAAGAACCGCAGAGAATGGCCAGCCAGTTCTTCCAGCAGTGCTGCCAATGCAGCTCGCGAAACAATGCGCTCACGTCAATTACGATCACGGTAGCGGTCCACCTCCCCGAACGATGTTGCCTGTCATTATTCTCTTACGTCCCCCTCCGTTCACCGCTGCTTTCTTGTCGCGAGTTTCGTTGCCGAAACGAAGGCGGGGGACGCGTATGATCGGTCAATCTGGAATCGGCTACGAACTGTTCTTCGGCACCCAAGCTTCTTCTTGTACTATGGATAGCAAAACTGTGGGTGTCACAGAAACAGATGAGAAGATATTTTCAAATTAATTTTATTGCTTTTAGATAGCATTCCAGAAACACTTTTCATTCCATTATGCAACATTAGAACACTTTTTTGCGTGGTCTTTGGAAAGTATATCAATATTTTTTATAAATATGTCATAGTAGCTTTACTACCCGGCTTCGCCCGAATTTCTTTTTTATTTTTTTTCATTTATCAGGATTAGCCAGGTATAATGAGGTGATAAGGGAAGTTAGGCAACTCGGTAATTTAGAAAATTATGCAACTTTGTGTGCAAGTAGAGTAGTTTATGCGTAAGACAAACCTAGTTTTTGTTGGTGCCGTAGTGCGGTTTTGGAGGGTGAAATCACCGCTTGAAAAAAATACAGAATTTTCTTTTTCGTGGCATATCTCGAGGACGTTGAGAAATATTGAAAAGAAGTTTAGATAAAAGTTGCCGCTTTTTTTTATATCTACAAAACTGCGTAAAATAGTTATGAAAAAATCCATACTTGCCAAGTTACCCCCACCACCACTCCTTAATTCGATAATTACTTTTAGTAAGTTTGTAGATATAAAAAAAAAAGATGCAGCTTTTGTTTAAACTTCTTTCCAATATCTCTCAGAAAAAGAAAATTCTGCATTTTTTCAAGGGGTGATTTCACCCCCTAAAACCGCACTATGGCACCAACAAAAAATAGGTGTGTCTTACACATGAACTGCTCTACTTGCACACAAAGTTGCATAATTTCATGAATTTCCGGATTGCCTAACTTCCCTTGTTTCATGACCGTGAAAGTTTTTAGGCGACAGACAAACACACAAACATAAAGTTTCTGCTGTATATATTAAAATGTACAATGAATCTATATAATTGAAAGCTGATAAAATTTGAATCATCAAGGGGTCTCAAATCACACAATAAGTCAAACGTGGCAAAAGTTATACTAAAGTTTACTACAGTTTAGAGACAGATAGCCCTATGCTATTTGACTTTCGTGTTACATATGAATGTTCTTCAAGAACTTTATACCAAAATCAGAATCGCCAGTTCCAGTCTAGAGAGCTTCTAGAGAATAATCGACCAAGAAACAAGCCCCAAGTCCTGGGGGATCTGTTCCCCCAACAGTAAGAGAACTGTGAGGAACAGCTAATGCAGGTTCGGTAAGCAACCCCCTCGAAGCAATAACACCAATCTTCAGACGATAAAGCTTCTGATTCCAATTGGAGGCTTTTTCCATCTCACGAATGTAGATTGCAACAGTAATGCACAAAGAAGCATAATCGATTTCATGAATAACGAAACAGTCACGCCTGTATCATCAGCCGGGTGTTCTATTGCAGTTCTTAATAGCTGATCTCTCACGCTGGAAAATTGACCAGATGAGTTGGACGCGTTGTTTTTCTCGCCCCCCAATTGGCCTAGCGACTTATTCGAGGACGAAAAACTTGCCCCAAGGAACTAGCATGACTAAGCTGGTGATCTTTTCCCACTAGCTCCCCTGTCCCGTGACGAACCACCGACCAATCCTGCAAGAAAAGCCCTTGGTCTCGCCCTTGGTAACCTATCACGCCTGCTGCAGCAAGTGCAACGTGATTATCCAGCGATAATTATTATTGTCACGTAGCTGGCCGTGATATTCTGTACAGTCACGGTGACTGTTCGCCTGCTGGCACAGAGCGCGTCGCAAAAACACTGCTATAGAGTATGGGCTCTGGAATACGGGAATTTTGTATCAGGGAGGCTTGTAAAAACTGCTTAAATCCATTTTCTATGAAAGTTGGGTTTAATTGTATGTGGCCGATGAAACACGTTGTTTGCATTCCAGCTGTCAGAGGATGATATTTTGTGAAAGAATTTACAATATTCGAAACATGTCACACTCATTAATTAGCTCCTCAACACCAACCTCCGTAATATTATGTTTCCTGCGAACAGTCTCAATATTCCACCTCCGTAATATTACTCTTTTCGAAAAACTATTTCAACCCAGTTTATAAACATTTGGTAAACGTTTAGATTAGGGGAGGATTCTCCGATTTCAATGACCTTCACATATGTTGTCAAGGTCATCATTCTGAACAATATTTCCGTCTAAACTTTTCGGCGCTCGGCTTTGGTTTACGAGATATTCACAAAAAACTTTATTTAACTCTAGAACTGCCGACGGTTTCACAGCCGACGGTATTGGTTGGGGCTAGGCAAGTACGGGGGGTGCGCGCCCGTTTGCGGGCGCGTAAAGTAAGGAGGCAATTCACTTTCCCGTCACCCACAGTTAACACTAGAATTACCGAGTTTAACACATACTCACATCGGTTCGCTACCATGCTTTACGCGCCCCCTGCCCTGATCTAGCCCAAACCAATACTAATACTGCCGATTATGAAATTGATTTCAATATATTATGTCGAAAGTTTTTTATTAATATCTCTGAAACTAAGGCGAACCGCCAAAAATTGTAGAGGGAAAGGTTGACAACATATGTCAAGGTATTTGAAATCGGTGAGGAGGTAGCTTTTCGACAGGTTTACCATTTCTGGGGTTAGAATATTTATTCACGTATTTTATAAATATTTATCATATAATCAATAATTAGACTTCACGTGCCCGCAAGCGGGCGCCCCCCCCCCTTGTCTAAAATTCTGTGTGTCGTTAATAGTCGAGCTACTGCTCGTATTTTAATTCCTCAGTCTGACTCTTCCCGACTTCTTCCACTTCTGAAAGATGAAATCGGAATTAACTGTTTAGAATTTACAATTTTTACCTAATACGCCAAATCAATTGGAAACTGGGCTCTGAGAAGCCTACAGCTTTATGTCAATGTCACAAAAAATGTTCTTCACTGAAAAATGTCTTGGAAACAATCAAAGAAGAGGCCCAAGTAGCTTCCGGACAACCTTTAGTGAGCGATTGAGAAGCAATGTAGAAGAAAACCTAACCAATCAGCGTTTTTCCCATGCTCGTAATTCCTCGGAGAGGAACACTGCCACTCGCCTAATAGGAATGCAAAACGCTCGCCTAACTCTACGTCAAAGTCGACCGCGCGTACGACCAATCGACCAGCGCAGCTTTTTCGCCCTGAGTTCAATGCATTCAGTGTGCTTTGACACGAAAAGATCGCGATGACCTGCACGGTTGAGCGTAACTACGTCCGCGAAGAACGTGCATACAGGGTGTTCCTTAAGGGGGACCGCCACTTTCAAAGTTTACAAAAATGGAAGTCTCTCACATTTTCCTCAAGATTACTGTGCTAAGAACACTTTTCTAAAGCATCAAGACTACTTGGTTACTAGCTACATGGTAGTTATACCGCGATAGTGGACAACCTAACCTCGAAACTAGTCACGACTATCGGCCCAAAATTCCCGCTAAGGTCGCTTCTGTTTGGGCATGCGCGCTGAGATCCTTACCACTGCTCAATGTAGGTACCTATTATCTGTTCGAGGTAAAGACAGATTGCGTGTAAATAGAATCGCAGGAACAAGATGGGGGTGAATTCAAATAAAAATTTATACAAATATTTCTACTACTTATTAACCGGAGGAAATGTATCTTAATGTCGAATGAAGTGAAAATATATTTAAAACACGAAAACTTGTATTCACACAATTGGAACCCTGTTTACACCTACCCTATCCTAAAGTTGGATGAATGATACAATCACATTCAAACTTGTATCGACAGCGACTAGTAATCATCTAAACTATACTAGCAGTAAAAGTAAAGAACGAATCGGTATGCAAACTCTGTAACAAAAGGTTGGCTCGAAGAAAACGATACAAAATTTGCGACACGCGTTTGTAAAAGATACTTAGACCATCTCGAATTCATTGCGGGCCTCGCGCCAAGTTAAGAAACACCCTGTATACGCATGCAAATGCACGTGCGGCGCTGATGCGACCACGTCCATTAGAATTGATCGGCAACATTAATACAAGTTAGTGCCGACATGCTTGGAACTCGTTGGACTCGGGGGCTGCCTCAATCTCTACTCGCCTCTCTTCCTCTAGCTCATTCGCCAACCGTCGCGTTCGTCCCTTTCTGCCGCTCGCGTGATCTCCGATCTTACGATTCCGCGACGTGCCACGCAGTTTCGAAGCAGTCCCCGGTTCAGCCCGCGCCGCGGACGAGAGCTATCGGCCATCAATGTCTACTTCCGACAAGATACCTTCCCTCCTCTATCTGTACGGGACGAGCGAGGATCACGAGGAGCCGAATCACGGATTCAACGACCCGCTATGCAAACCACCGAGTCCAGAGGACTGAGATGATACCCCATTTGGAGGATCAAAACAAATTAACTGCTTCTTATTACACTTTCTTAAAGGTTCACATTGCGACAATGAGGCCCTAAAATTTTATGCCAGAATTCGCCAAAATAACGGAGTTACAGGTACTCAAAGTTTCGAGGTGGGAGGTTTGCAGCGCGCGGGGTTTCGCGGGTTTGCAGAAGAATCCGAATATATACAATAGCGTTCTTTAAACAGGGTTGCATGATGTCACTGGAGTGAATTAAGCAATGGATTTCAAATATTACAGGCATATAAAGTAGGGTTATCAATATCTGAAATAGCTTTTTCTTCACAGCCATTAGAAGGCGAAAAATGTTCGAACACGTTGCAGATAATTACTTAGAAATGTATCTGTACTTTCTTGGAACACGAATAAGTATATTAGAGAAGAATTCAAATTTGTTGGTCTTGTAACGTTTTTTATATTAAATCCCAACGATCGTCTAAAAAACGACGCGCCAAATTTAAACTCCCCCTTAAGCGACCAGTGTAATGCGCGCCTGCCCATTCTTGAGCCCTGTTACGGCCCGATTATTCGTCAGCGTGGTTGGCTGCCAGCGAAAAGTAACGGCAGTGATGCGATCTGCTGTGTGGACGCCGAGTAAATTGCGATTGAACGCGTTCGTTCCGCTAACGTCGTTGGGGATGGTCCCACGTTTAATCGGTTGTTATTGAATTGAATTGTTTTAAAATGTCCTCTAGAAGATAAAGAGATCTGGAGATCAGTCGTGACCTAGGTAAACCAGCGACTGCCTACGAAATTGCAGACGTGACAGGAATTGTTTTACTGTTCGTTTCGGAGATGGGAAACAAATTTATGCAAAGAAACGTATGCCGAGCAATATTAATTATAAAAAGCAAGAACAGATTTTAAAGAGAATAATATCAATATTTTTCCTTTTACTCTTTCAAATAAGAATTGGTTTCAACGTCTTGGTATTTTTATTCAATACCGTGTGTTTTTCTGATTTCTATATATTACATTCGTTTGATTTAAAATATGCAAATTTTGCACAGTAAAATGAAAACAAACCTTTGCTTTCAGAACACAAATCTCGCATTTCGTCACAAAATGGAATCAAGGGTAGACCGTAAAAGCAGCCCCGCGCATTTTTTTTAATAAATTCGTTGCACCTATCGCGCACATACATCAAAAACCCCCGCGGATCCAGCCTTCGATCTCGGTAAACAAGCGCTGATAAAAACTTACGCCCCCGAAGATTACTGCTTTTCTGGCGTATCACAGCCTTTCTTCAATTATTTCTGTACGACGTTGGGGGCGGCAGAGTGCATGGTCGCCTTAACCTTTATGTTTAACCCCCGATACTTACGCCGATTCAGTTACATTGTATATAATTTCTGCGCACTGTAATTTGTTAACATCCACTCTGCCCCAATGATAGAACATTGCTTCTTTCGGTGTACTTCGATGATACGTAACCGATATAACGGCTATCAGCAGATCTGATTCCGTGGAAATTTCTGAGAATCGATGGTCGAGGCGAAGAATTAGAGAAAGGATGGTAAATATAGAAATTGACACAATAGTGACCACGAAGGGACGTTTCCATTGCTTTTCCTTGGTGTTATTCGAAAGTTACAGAATTTTGGAATTATTTTGGAATTTTCAGTTGAGAAATCAATCACCAATGAAACACAAAAAGACGTGTAACTCAGGAATAAAAACGGGACAAACATTTTTATCAACTTTTATTTACACTTAAAGTTACGCTCGCACGTTATGAAACGCGCAGTATACTGCACTCTCCCAAAATCCTTACCTTTCATTCGATAAACTCCACATTTCTAAGAATTTCTATCACCCCTCTTCATCATTCAAGAAAACCCAATTAACCTCTAAAGTCACACCCACATATTATGAAATACCCTGTACATTGTACATCCCCAAATTCGCTACCTTTCGTTCACATTATCCCACATGCCCAACGAAGAAGATTACAGTCCCCGCGCCATGGAAGACGGCAAAGCATGCGCAAAAGTACTGGAGGAAATCCAGAGTGGCGCAAATAACCAAGAGCGACCCTAAACCCGTGAGCGCATGTCAAGCTGTACCGTTCACCTGCGTTGGGCAAACGAAAAATGCGATAACTCGTCATCCGCGAGCACGACCAGCGTCTCGCTTCCGCGCCGCACGGTCCAAAGAAACCATCCTCTCCCGCCTGAATGGCACAAAAACATAGTTTGCAGACCGTTACACGTCCCTCTAGCTCATGGCACCCGTACGACCCAGGAATCGACGGCGACGTTCAATCAACGTGCGCCGAGCGTGGCACACGTGTGTCAGGTCTCTTGCCGGTGTGCCGGACCACCACGTTCGACGACGGGAAGTCGCTTTCACAGAGCCACGGCAGAGTCAAGTCGCGCGTAATCGTGGCCGAACGATCTGTCGTCTAAGCCAGGTAGATCGACCATGTCGGCTGGCATCTCCGCGGAACACCGCGGTTGATTGCACGACCAACGCCGCACACGTGTACTGCGCCTCGCTCAGATACAGGGACTAAACAGAGATCAACTTGAGTGCTGTGGAAAGGAATATTCTTGAGGGTACAGGCCACCAAATGTGTTCCCTTTCACGTATTACAAGGCTGCGCTTATTTCGCCACGTTCTTGCGCAGTGCGCACCCTGGGACCTTGACATACTAATAATGTTCAAAAAGTACTATAACTTGTGGAGATATAGTGGGTAACCTGGTTATGGTAAAGGTACATTCGCGAGCAGTGGCAGACTGGCCAGGGTGTCAGCTTGCTCGATGGCAAGTGGGCTCTGTGGGACCCCTTATACACTAATTACTAAAACATATACATTTATTTCACAGGAATTTTAATTGTACATTTATGCCACTCATGAGATTTTATGAAAATTTGATTTATTTCTTATAAAAATTAAATGGTAGCCTGACAGTTGTGGGTGGGCCCCCTTTGTCCCCTGGCATTCAATATTTTCAGACCCAGCCCGCTACTATTCCTGAGGATATAAACGACCAGATGTGTTCTGCTTACACTTATTTGGTCACATTTCCACACCTCATAGTCTTGGAGTACTAATGTCTAAAAAATACTGGGCCTTATAAAGATAACTACAGTAACTGACCGTAGATCAATTCAAGTGGAGTAGAAAGGACTATTCCTGAGTGTACAAACAAGCAAATATGTTCTCCGTTATTTACTCCAGGACTACGCTTACCAGTGGCGGATTTAAGAAAAAAGGCCCAGATGGCAAACGTTCTGAGGGGTCCATTTTTCAGGAAAATGAAGAGGTAGTTTACTAAAAACGGACCAAGTGTAGTAGTACGAAAAAATGTAGTGCTTGGATATGTACCTATACCTGATCATAATTTTTTTCTGGAGATGGGGCCCTGGAGGGGCCTTCTGGGAAGAGGTCCAGGCGGCAACTGCTCATCAGCCGCCCTGTTAAATCCGCCACTGACGCTTACATATTTGGCCACATTGGTACTCCAAGCTTTGTTAATGCCATTCCCAGGTTCTTCATGCCCAACACTCAAAAGTCCCACTTGTAATTACTACTTCATCCACGGCATTACTATATCTACTCCACTAACAATACCAGTAAGTGTATGCGCTCAAAGCTTGCGGAAACGTTCTCCTCGCGTGCATCCCCGCGCATCCGAGTCCCGGAGGGGTCGAGGGGCCCATCAGGTTGCGCGCAGGCCCAAGGACCGTTGCACGCCGACTCCCTCTCTCCCACTGTTTCTCTCTCTCTCTCTCTCTCTCTCTCTCTCTCTCTCTCTCTCTCTCTCTCTCTCTCTCTCTCTCTCTCTCTCTCTCTCTCTCTCTCTCTCTCTCTCTCTCTCTCTCTCTCTCTCTCTCTCTCTCTCTCTCTCTCTCTCTCTCTCTCTCTTTGGGTGTCTACGAGTTGAAAATAAAGGCCGCGGAGGAGGCAAGCACGGCGCTTATTATACCTCGAGTCTTGTAAGGACCACGTACGTGAAACGTGCACCCGCAAAAATTACGACTCGGTGAAACGATAAAAGTTTCACGCCGCGCCGCATGCACGCGCGTACCCGGGGCGACACAGGGCTTTTGGGCAACCCAGGCTATTAAAGTTAAGGATTGGCTACGCCCACCGCAATCATAGTGATTACCCGACGCGTATTACAATGCAATTGCTGGTTAATTCTCACGTGCCCGCGCGCCTCCAAGATCGTTCCGCTAAACCGTACCCCTCCCTCTTCTCTTTTTCTTCTGACCCTCCTCTGTCGTGCTTTTCGTCACGCCGAGGGAAAAGAAGCGAGCGCTGGGTTGGCAAGATTGAAATAATTGGTGGGGTTAGCTTTCTCAAGGACACTTCGGAGCTTTGTGGGATTATCTTGTGTTGGATTTTCAGATGCAATGGAATATAATCATTATGTATTTGTATTTCATTTTTAAAACTGCCAATGGGCTTTTTTGATGAAAGTAATTACATATGTGCGTTTATCTTTTTCGCACTGGGGTTTGGTGTTATTCAGTTAACCTGGAATTAAGGCTTAGTTTCATTGAAATGGATATTTCTATGCGCTCAAAATTGTTAGGAACATTTCAACTATACTGCGTGTCCTTTGACTGGTGGTACAACTCGAAAGATGGTGATTCTACATCCTACTAATCCTACTAATTCCTACTAATATAATAAATGCGAAAGTGTGTTTGGATGTTTGGATGTTTAGATGTTTGTTACTCAATCACGTCGCAACTACGCAACGGATCTTTCTGAAATTTTGTATATACGTAGTCTAGGACCAGGAATAACATATAAGATATTTTTAACTGATCTGGACCACATTTTGCATTATTACTCTCTAAAACCCTGCGGAAAATGTAGGTTACCATGAAATCTAAACATTCCACCTTCCCCCCTCCCGCTTATTTCACCCTGTTGACACTCCATGATAATCGAAGTTTTACCCGGGCAACGCCGGGTACTTTAAGCTAGTAAAAGAATAAGTGCAGAATGTAGAATATAAATGATACTGGACGTCTGTTAAGCCAGTGTACACCTGATCAAGAATAGACAGAATGAATCAAATTCTAGAATCTAGGTTAACTTTTTTCGAACGAGGCTTTATGTTCGAGAAAATTTGCATTGGAAATGTAACTGATACTGAAATCCACAGGTATTCGACGAATTTCTTAAAAAATGAAGCCCCAAGTCAAAAAATCGTATTCTGTATTTCCTGCTTAAAGTTAAATTAATAAAATTTGTCTCTAAATTTCCTGAAAAAAATATGAGCACACTTCTTGACAAACGTAATAGTCAAATCTACACATACTTAATGGGTTTTCAAAATCAATCTTCTCGGAGACAAGGGCCCAAATAAAAAAAATGTTATTCTACATTTTCACCTTACTTTTTCAATTAGAATCATATCATCACCTTCCGGGTTGTACAAATAGTATCAAGACACCCCATAAATAGTTGTCACCAGGTCCATTTCAGCCACATACCAAAATGTGCCCTCGAACTTATCGATTTCCTCTCGGTTGTCACGCTGAATCAAAATGACCCACAATTTGACTTTGAGGTAAAAATATCTTTGAGGCATCATTGAAAACGGCACTATTCTTTATACATGATGATACTTTAAATGTTAATTTTCAATGTATATTCTACAATGTTCAAACTTTATCTCAGAATTTTTGCGACTTAATTTAACAGATAGTTCTTAAACAGCAGCTGATCGAAAATTAGCTGGTGTGACAATTGCGTTCGAAAAAATAGATGTGACAACCAAGGACCAAACAATGAGAGCCTCAAAAGACATTTTAATTTTCCCAAGCTCCCAACTTTCACTTAAAACTATGAAACAACCTATATACACCAGCAAACAGTGTCTGGGAGGTCAACTTGTCATCAGCCCTAATTATTATACAGCGATTTGTCTCTAATAGCCTCCACGTCGAGCACATCGAAGAATCCCGCTATTGGGAAACCCTGAAACATATCCCACTAATGATGCCCGAGGGTTTGTAATACCCAACATGTAAACAGCGGGATAGTAACATCGTGCACCTTTATAGTTGTACCAAGATGGCAGCACCCCGACCGGAGCGTACACTGTTCTTACGTGCCGTTCTTCCTTTTGCGCAGCTTAACGCCGACTTTTATGATTGAGACCGATGCAGCGATAATAAGCGGCCTTATCGCGCAGGGGACATCCGCAAAAAAGGGAATTAACGTTGCATAGTAATGCATCCGGGAGGGGGGATGCAAATAATCGACATTCATCGTCAAGCTCGTCGGCAATAATTCGCCAGAACTGCTGCCTTCCATGGACACCTCTTCCATTTCATTCTGAAATTTTTTAAAAACTGAGCAGGGGGTGGATTTGTTTTTAAAATACTCACACTTTAAAAAAATGTCCTACGCCTAATAGTTCTCGAGATATTCCAGAAAATATGCTCTCGACCCCGAATTTTAGGGGCTGTTTTCACCCTTTTAAAATTAACGATTACCGATAACAAAAAATAAGTGGCAAATACTTTTCACTAATCTGTAAATCTGCTGCGGAGTCTCATGAAAATTGGTGTGCGCGGATCCGATATGTTCCCTTGGTAGAATATTTAAGGAGCTATGTAAGATCAGGTATTAAATTTTGGACGTGAAAGTCGATAACATATATGTTACAAGAAACTTTTATTTTTGACTACCGATTCACAAAAAGAACAAAAAAGAAACTTCAGGTCAAATTTGACTTATATTCGTTTGCCCGCTCACCAGAGATATGTAGTACGGTGGCCCTTATTTATGTATACGTGCCGAAATTTTTTTTTCGTATTTCTTTGCTCTCACCCCCTAATATGGTTCCATTTCATAAAAAAATAGTCCCTGAAAAAGATTATTGCAATCGGACAACAGGAAAGGATGCCGACCAGCCCTTAAAGTTTAGAATTCATCAATTGTTTGAATTTAAAGAATTTTTCAGAAATGGTAAGCCCTATCGAAATTTTGTTCAAATAATATTAAAAGAGCATTCAATTTTCTACAATTACTGTGTATATATTTTTTTCGTGCCTTCAACCATTTTTTAGATAATAGCGTTTGAATATACAGAGGTCCGCACTTTGCGCGTACCACCTGTACAGCGTGACGTACTGTCTATACGCGCGTAGTGCGCAACTTTGTATATTCAAACGCTAATATCTAAAAAATGGTTAGAAGCACGAAAAAATTGTATATACAATAGTTGTAGAAAATTGAATGCTCTTTTAGAATTATTTGAACAAAATTTCGATACAACTTACCATTTTTGAGAAATTCTTTACATCCAAACCATTGATGAATTCTAAACTTTAAGGCCTGGTCGACACCCTTTCCTGTTGTCCGATTGCAATAATCTTTTTCAGGGACTATTTTTTATGAAATGAAACCATATTTGGGGGTGAGGGAAAAAAATCGCATGTTGAAAATAAAGGCCAGCCTAATATGTAGGTACCACTCACTCTCATCTTCTTTGACTAGCTCTTACTTCTGTCGTTCTGTCTCATTCACTTTCATTCTCTCTCACTCGCAATCCTTTTCGTCGACTGTGACTGTTAGCAAAACAAAGCGCGTTGGTTGATTAAACAACAGCTCGAAATTTATGAGGTGCCAGGATGTAGGGCCATCCACGATTCATGTTCCGATCTGGTCCTGAATATGGAACAAAAGTCGAATCATTACTGTACAATGTTGTCGTATTTATTCAAAAGTAGTCATTTGACCCTCATTGGTCACAACTTCTTATAGTCACAAATTAATTACATAGGGTTTACTGTACCCCAGCGTCATTTTTCAGTTACCATTTTCGTATTTTTAAATTTTTTAACTTTTGAGTAATAATTGAATATTCGCAATACTCATACGATCATGCTCTAATCGTATTTTTCTAGAAATGTAAACATTGATATGATGAAATTTGTAGTTGAAAGAATAGTTGTAGAAAAAAGCGATTTTTTGTTACAATTCACAAAATTTTAAATTTTAATATCAAGGTCTAAAAATTTACAGAAATATTGCTAAAGACTAAAATTCTTTTACATGGGATGCAATACACCCCGTGTGGCCATGAAGGGTTAAAAAAAGTATGGTGTTATTAGAGATCTGCTGTAAAAATTGCTCAAAACGTCTTTAAGCCTTTTTGACTCGTTCAATTTTCATCGCTAGCTGTTATCATACAGTAATTATAGTAACTGTATATAATTAGCGTATTAACATATTCAATAATTGACTCTTAACGAGTTTCACTACCCCGGTGCAAGAAATCGCGATGAAAAAGCGTGACAAGTTTATTAAAAGGGTAACACACGTTTAGTGCAACTCCTTTCTCGAGGACTGCGCTTCTTATTGGAAGGAAGTTTAAGAACACCGTGTATAATTTAGCTACAGGCATCTACGTTGTAGCGAAATCGTTATTTGCATATTAGAAGGAAGTTTCAAAGTACGCGCGTTTTGTTTTATAATTATAGGGCAGCGTATAGTATGTTTGTAAACGGGACACGTTACTTCAGCAGTTCTCAGTTCTCACGTCGAAGTTACTTCCCGAAGTCAGTATTTATGAACGAAAACAGGCAATCAGAAACTGATCTATCGCATAGCGGTACAGCAGTTGCTATTACACTTGGGTCGTAAAACATTCGGATCTATGGTTTAGTTGAGAATTGGCAGCTCGACCTGAATAGCAAAAATGAGTAATGAAAACTTGAGGCTGTGTAGCTTCCACGAAGAAGTTTGAAATATGTGCATTGCTGGCTGGCGGAGTAAAGGTGGATGCACATTGCACACCAATATTTTGCTGGCACGTCAATGATTTAAAATAATTATTATATGGTTAGATACACTAAAATATTTTTTGCCAGTTTTTACTATATGTAATATAACAATATGTATTATGAGTTCATTCCTATGAAATTCTATGTCAATTTTTAAATTTTTTATTAACTTTTCCCCCCATTAAAAACAGCCCCGCATATCAGCAATTCGATAAATATTGTTTATAAATTTTTGGCACGCGCAGATAAGAAGGTTCGCCACCACTGGTCTAGCCGGGCAACAGGCTACCGTCCGTCGAAACATTTTTGGGACGGTATGCTGGCCTATATGACGTCATACGGTGTAGGAGAAGGGGAACCCGGTATATTTGGTTGGTGGCGCCGTGACGTCATGCCAGCGCCAAGCCAATCCAAGCCAAGTGACGTCATATATGCCAGTGCGCGTGCTGGATTGCCTGGCAACCCTGGGCCTATGTTGCGACTGGCACATAGGTGGCGCCCCGTTAGTTTGTGTATTTGTAGAGTTCGGAAAAGAGTAAGATCGGAGAGTCAGCGTTGGGGGAATCGGTAACGCGGCTGGCTAGTAACGCGGAGGATCCCCGAACATCTTGGGTTCAACAAGTCCCACCGCCCGGGGTTCTGTTTTTTTCGCCTCCAACGTGGTTAAAATGGTCTGGGTTTTATATGGAATAAAGTTTCATTAACAAAAACTCCATAACCACTCATTCCTTTCACGTACCCATCACAGTGCCCCAAAAAATAAAGCCCCTATCCACAAACGATGGTCCCAATGGATGGCACTTTGTCTCAGAAGGGGCAGTCTTCAATGTATTTTAATATCAAGGGGAAAGGTCGTCGCTAATTATAATGATCCCAAATTAACGACCACGATTTCTACGCGCTATGTGCACACAGCAACGAGCGGTGTCGTAAATGAAGATGTTTATGGAGACGAGAAAAAGGAAATGAGGGGCGAGAGGGAGAGGGTTGGCAACACTTACCATGCAATTACACAGGTCGATAGTGTTCCTAAATAAAGTTATTACTCGACGTGTCGCTCGCGTTACATTCGCTTAGCGTGGCAACCGAGTGTACATAATCAAGCGACTAACAACACACTCGCGCGATATAGGTACACGAATGGCCACGCTAAGTAATAATAATCTGATGCTGATGAGCAGAGGATCTCCGTTGGCGAGCTTCGCCTCGCGATCTTCGGTATTCTTAACGCTGAGCCTCGTGGGGCGTCTTCCCTCTTTTGGAACACTCTGTAGGACGGATTTTTGGGACACGTATCGAGGACTTTGTGGACAACTGGTTTGTACTTTGATCAGTAAGAAACAAAATTTGAAAAGTTAGATTAATTGTGAGTAGGTAATAATTGGTAGAGATGTTCGATGTATTATTGGAGTGGTGCATATCCAATTTCCGATCGCGGATGGCGTGAAAGTTCCTTTGTTTATGGTGGGGATACAATAACAATTGCTAACGCTGGCAAGATTCTGGGATTTTCACAGAAACTCAAAAAAATGAAATGAATAAAATAGGTAAAAAGCAAAAAATATTTTCATTCAAACTTCCCCACCAACCTAATGTCTCAGTGTGTGTAAGTTCGTGGGATTGCAACGTTGAATTTCTTAGTGATTAAAGGTATATATATATATATATATATTCTGTAAACAGTTTTATTGATTTACTAGCTTTAATTCTGATTTTATACAAAAAAATATTTTTTTATGAAAATAGTCACATTCATCTGGATTGGCCAGGCATAAAGAGCTGAGGTACATTTCGTAACCCCGGAGTTTACCGTTCGAAAGTTTTTAGGCGACAGACAAACACAAAAACATATAAACTTTCTGCTTTATGTATTAAGATGGTTTGCAGGGAATTTTGTAAGCCATCGTATACTTTTTAAGTAGAGTATGATCGAAGACAAAGCTTCCTGGCGCAAAATTCTAAGAAAAATTTACTCCTATCTGTGGATGTATTGTTTGAAAGTGACGTAAAAGTGACATCAAGGTTCACAAAGTTTTAGTAAGTTTTAGTAAATAAGACACCTCAAAAATAATTTTTAAGTAGTCTTATACAAAACTTTTCATCCAATTAGATAATATAGAAAAATCGATTTTAAAGATGGAACCCACTCTGAATTTTCAAATTTAATATTCTCAAAATCAAAGCCTTGTTCAAAGAAAGGGTACAATACAATTTCAACTTGCTCTTACACAAAGACCATTTTATCCGCAATTCTATCACATTGAGTACTACATTCTGTGAATTTTTCCAATTACTCAGATGCACTCACACCAAAGTCATTTATAATAAAGACATACATATATCTAGTAGTAATAACAATAATAATAATTTTCAAAATCATTTTTCTCGAAAATGTAGACTCGTAAGAAACAAACTATTTTAAAATATCAAATTATTTGGAAGTGCAGAATCTACCCCTTTGGTGGAACGCTTTTCGACCTGCAACGCTTACGGCGGGCAAAATCCTGAAACATTCCCTTTAGGTACGTCATGGTGCCCCTTGAGTATCCAAAGCAGTGCCTCAGTGCACGCGTACCCAGCAAATACTCGAACTCAATTCTCTCGAAAACGAAGCCCCTCACGAACAAATTTATTTCTACATTATTGACTACATAAATCTTATCGTATAGCCTGCTGCTTTATCACTCAATGTAATAAATCAGGCATACACATTAACGGGCCCTAAAGGTCCCAAATAAATAAATATAAAACAAACGAAACCCTATGCAATAACAAACTACCCCCTGCACAAACGAACCTCCCAAATATCAACAAGAAAAGCTTTCATCCAGCCACCAGCTGCCTCATAGGAACGTTGACACCATAAAAATTTTAACGACGGCAGTCGACAGCGGTCGTAATGTCGAGGGTGGGGGGTAGGTCCCGTCGATTTAGGTGCCTCGATTGCGTGTGAGACGTAGCAATGCCTCTTACGTCTCCAAGTATCGAGGAAGTTTCGTTCTCGTTTGCACTTTCGTCGTCGATTTCGGTTGGCCCGGATACCAGACTGTCCCCCCGTAAGGCCCCGTCCGCCCCACCGGGCCCCGTCCCCCCGGTGGCCGTCAGCCAGGCAAAAACTGGTTAACCCACGCCTCGCGCAAAATCCCTGAGGGCTGCAGCTGCATCGCGAGGTGTCGTTGCCACCTGACGTGCATGCAGCGTCGCCTGTGACGTAAGCGGAGAATAAACTTTCGTCGAGTCAGCGACGTCTTCGGGTCGTTCGTGTCGTCGTCATCGGCCGGCAACCTTGAAGAGTTCATCGCCGCCCCGTGCAAAGGGGAACCAAGCTGCCCGAAACTCTCTCGCACTCGAGCACTCTACCCGCAATGGGCCCGACGTATTTTGGGCCTGATGTGTTTCAGCATTCGGTTGGCTAAAAAGTTGCCTCGTATTTTTTAAGGAAATTCAATGGCTATCAATTTTCACATGTAAATGCAGAATTTTAGATATATTACCAGTGGCGGATTTAACGAGCGGCCGATGAGTAGTTGCCGCCTGGGCCCAGAAGGCCCATTTTCAAAAAAAAAATTATCCAAAACACTATATTTTTTTATTTCCCATAATTTTCATATCTACCACATACGCGTAAATTTATTTGTAATTCTGTTATGCATACAGGGTGTTCCAGAACATTTGCCACAGGGGCCTTTTTCCTTAAATCCGCCTCTGTATATTACGTTTCTGCACAAGTTCCGTAAGTTAAAGTACGTCCATAGCAAATCCGATTTTTGGAAACAGATTATTGTACTTTGGTACCTCGAACTATGTACTTTCCATTATTATTTATGACAGCTTCCCCTCTACGTGGAAGCTGTATTATGTCTCTTTTATAAGAATCTGAAGATTTATCATTGAAAAAAGGACATATTGCACTTTATGTGGTCTAAAAATTATTGAAGCTTTTCCCGTCTGAACTGTTTTGTTGTGACTGAGAAAGGTGAGAATTTGTTGGTACCTGATCCGGGGAATATGGTCGGCGAGGAATAAGGTCCCATTGCAATTCCGATATTTTTCATGACGTTGCTATCGTCGTGGAGGTACCTACAGGGCACCCTTTCGATTCACAAGGGATGGTCTTTTAATTTGCAGTTCTTGCTGCACTCTTTCAAGTTGTTGACAATACAAATCAGCACTGATAGTTCTATTTGGATTTAGTAACTCAGAATACAAACGGAGTGGCGGACAGAACCGATGCAGCAAGCTAATACTATGGGAAAAAATGGCGAGCAGAATTTTTGTCAGATGGCTTCTATGGAATACGATGTAGTTCTATTATGCTGTCAAAGTTACTGTAAAACCTGCATTTTATGAACTGGCGGGGTGACGTTACTGTTTGTATAACAGAATTTCTCAATAATATTTTTTTTTTAGATTTATTATTAAACGGGGTGTTCGATTACATGCGGGAGAAAACTTAAGGGGTGATTCAACATGAAAAAATAAGCCGAAAATATAGAATAAAATCTTTTGACATCGCGCTTCGTTTTCGAGAAAATTGACTTTGAACTTTAGCCGAGTGCGCGTGCACCGAAGTACTACGCATTCCCCTGACCGCAGTGCGGCCCTCAACCGCCAAAAACTGTTAAATTGCAACTGAAATCAAATTTTTCCTCGCCATGATTAGAAAACTATTATTTGACACTTAACCCACTTGGTACATCCACTCTGTGCTCAGGAGCGGATTTGGAGATTTGGCGCCCCTAGGCTAAAAACCGTCCGCCGCCTTTTCCGAGAAATATCGTCAAATATTTTAATTTAAAAGAGTTGAGATAATTTTTAAATTAATTCAATATGACAACTCACATATGAGTTGTTGCTAACTTGCTACATAAAAGAAAAGTGATCTGTTTTTAAAGTCTCGAGCGTCAGTGTTTAAAGATTACCTTTCACTTTCGGTGTTAGGGAAAATAGATAGACATTTCATTTTAGAATGAAAATCTATGCTATTATTATCGATGAAAAAATAATTTTGTTAACAGATTTTTCTAATTTACTCGAAGTTGGTAAAGATGGAGCTGCACCCTTCTTGCTGCAAGGTCCTGAATTTTATTGTATCCGAACAAATTTACGATAGTCCTCAGAGCGTTGGCACATTATCGTTTCACACGTTGTAAAAATTTCTTTCCACCTCGAAATATTAATAACAACAGTTATTATGCGCTGTAATTCATGCACTTAAATTCGCGCGCGACACGCTGCAATTTCAGAGAAAGTCAACGAAAAAATACAGCCTCGTTACGAGGATCTTATCTGGATAAAATACGGTGCAGACTACTGTGTATGACGTGGTCCAATTTAGGTTTGGAAGGATTCCTTGCACGCGACGAAGAAAAACGAGGCGGCCTAATTAAGTCGGCAGTCACGTTTCGATGGGATGTTTTTAACAATGTAGGTCAGTCGACGACAAAAGTACTTGACCAGGAGGTGTAGAAGGGCGAACATCACTATCAGAGATAAGAAACTGCTTTTTGTAAGCAGTGGACTCTCCACCTACACCTAAAAAATTATGATTGACACTGCATGTGTACAGCCTAACAGAATGAAGACCAAATAGAAAAATATTATTAGGCCCAGTGCATTAGTCTATTGATATTATCTAAAATAAAATAATTTTAAACAGTTTATTTTAAGTCCTCCAATTCGTATTCACAATTTAAGACTTTAAATATAGATTTACAAATTTTAATATACAATAAACTTCCATTTAGTCGATAAGCACAGTCAAGAATCGATTGTCTTTTATTTTTGGAACAGCGTAGATCATGGTAGAAACAAATTTGTACTTCTCAAATTTAATTACAAATTTTTGATTTATGTGTAAAAACAGTTTCAGTCATATTTATGCAACAACTAAATATTAGAACGAAGTGGAATTTTCAACCCAAATGTAAGGTATAAAACCTCGTTTTAATTATTAACAGAACATGATTGAATCTAAAGTTTCAATTATTTAAAGCAATGATTGATAGAAATAAAATTAAGGCCATAGATTCTTGCAAAAACTCGCAGGTCAGGTGGGTATGTTAACGTGAAAGCAGTTT
Organism: Andrena camellia; assembly: GCA_029448645.1. Taxonomy (NCBI): domain Eukaryota; kingdom Metazoa; phylum Arthropoda; class Insecta; order Hymenoptera; family Andrenidae; genus Andrena; species Andrena camellia. Next base: position 30,944,478 of record CM055678.1, on the reverse strand, counting down.
TGATATGGCGAGATAAATTTCTACGACGTGTAGAATACTTTTGGTAAAAGCGGAGATGAAAAGTGATAAAACGGACAGTGATAATTATTCCTTGCCTGCACAACAGGTTTGATGCAAAGAAGGAAGTGGGCAAATTAAAGTGCATAAATAGAAAATTACTTTCCACTGTCACTTTAATTGCTTCGACAGAAAATCACTTTCTACTCTGACAAGGTTGCTCTGCGAGTATGTTACGTGAATTTCACATGCACTACTTACTCGTTCAGTGCAAATCGGATTAATTTTCCGCTATCCTCTTAAAAAGAATAACAAAATATTGTCACATAAGTTACATTGGATGTCTTCAATTCATTCAGTACACGCAGTATCTGCGAACACCGCCCATAGGCGTTCAGCGCCTATGATTAAGATACGTGACTAAAGGAGTCCCGCACGTGGCGTATGTGTGGCGTTCAAATTGTCAGCACTCAAGGGGTTCATAGGTGCAGCATTGAGCAAAAGATTCCGAGTCGATCGACGATCGAATAAGTTGGAATGCAAAGGATTACAACTGAAGAATACTTGAAGAAGAAAAAAGGCCAAGATAAGATTGTAGAAAATTTAATGCAAGCGACATGTACATATTTTAAAAGCTATAATCGCTATCTGACAATGCGACTGATAAAAATGTAAAGGAAACGTTTGTGCTAGAAGAGCGTGCCTGACAAAGTACGTGTGTGACTTCAGAGACTGGCTATTACAATTCATCACAATAAAGCCTATTCAGAACGATTACGATCTCTTTTTCTGTCATGAATTAAAATTTATTCGTCCCCATGTGCTTGCCATGCACCAAGAATGGGGCTCGAATGTGGGTCGTGCATTCTGTGCAGCCTGATTGATACAATCTGTGAATGCGGGCAGCAAAGGAGCCTTCCCTAGAACGTAATCGAATTGTAACAATGAACGAGAGATCCTATCGTAACGAGAGAATAAAGTGTTACGAAGGTGTCGGCTAGTTCTCGGCAGGCAACTGTATGAGAACAGTGACTGGCCAGGGTATTGTCCACTAGCTTTAAATTTCAAATTATTTGTACATTGTGGTTACAATAAAATTGTAATGTATGTACTGTGTTGTAATACCCTGTATATTGTCTGTTAGTATTATTGTATCAGTGATTTGTACTGACATCTGCTTTCCTTAACCCTTCGTGGTCACACGGGGTGTATCGCACCCCAGGCAAACTTTTTTCTCTGCCAATATTTATATTTCTGTAAATTTTTACACCTCAATATTCAAATGTAAAATTTGGAGAATTTTAATAAAAAATTTGCTTCTTCCACGACGATTTTTCCACTACAAATTTCATCATATCAAAATTTACATTTCTAGGAAAAGATTGTTAGAGCATGATTGTATGAGTATTACGAATGTACAATTATCACTCAGAAGTCAATAGATTCGAAAATAGGAAAATAGTAACTCAAAAATAACGCTGTAGTGCAGTAAGCCTCTTGTGACCAATTTGTAATTTTTGGAGTAATCCGCTTTTGCTTTTTCGATTTTGCTGAAACTTGGATATGTTGTGGTCTTTAGTGATATAGGTATAAACGTACCTCGAAAGATTTTTAAAAATTTTAGAAATTGATGATCTTCGAGCTTCTTGAAATTTAGTGTTAACCTTTTTTAACGGACTTCAAAGAGGAGGAGGTTATAGATTCGACCCGTTTGTATTTTTTTTTTATGTTTGTCCCCGCATAACTCCTCAGCATATGGACAGATTTTGATGATCTTTTTTTTATTCGAAAGAGGGCGATGCCCCGGTGGTCCCATCCTACACTGCATCAAAATTGACCCAATATTTTGCCAGTTCTGGTTAATAATAAAGACTATTGTCACCTAATTATTATAATTATTTTATGTACGTACGCGCATATCTCCTCCGCATGTTGTGTCAATATATATAAAACTAAAAAGTTAAAAATAAAAAAATTTAAAAAAAAAATTAAAACCGACTTCAAAAAAATAAAATTGCACTAAAAACTAAAATCTAATTTTATCCCTTATTTAATCTACGACTTTCATATTTTTTAAGTCGTTGCCTCATCATTTGCACTGTGTAAATCTGGCGCCGACTTAAAAAATATGAGAGTCGTAGATTAAGTAAGGGAAAAAATTATTTTTTTCTTTTCAGTGCAATTTTATTTTTTTGAAGCCGGTTTTATTTTTTTTATTTCATTAAATTATAACTATTGAACTAACAAACTGATGAAAATGAGCTTTTGAATGCTTACAGTGGGGACATATGAATACCTAATAAAAATTATTTCAGTTGAAAAAAAAACAATTTTTGACCATGTAGTATTTTGCAATTGTTCTTAACAAATGCAATTTTATAATAGCAGGGCACTATATAAAAATTTGAAAAAAATATGGATATAGTCCAACTTACAGACAAGTCTTCAGAAATATGAACACTTTATAATTTGCCCCATGAAATTACTATCAAGTACCTAATAAGAAAATTCATGTGCAAATTAAATACCTTTAACAAAGAAATGGCGAGTACAGCGTCACTCAACTGTACAAAAGAACAATTTTATAATCGATGCGTGGAGCTTGGGCTCCAACAAAAATGCCGTTCGTCAATTGATATTCTCGCCTCGGCTGGCTGTTAGCAGAACCGTCGACTTGCTTCCTGCAACGAAATTTTCGACGTCGAATCGATAATTTGCCACTCGAGTTAACACTGTGCAGAAACTTTCCTCGCAGGACAGTCGTTGAAAAGTTCACGGAACTCTTAAGCGTGAAACAGAAGGAATTCCTACAAAAACGTTTCAAGAAATTTCAACGATCGAGTTTTATGGCGTGCCAATGCGTTGGACCAACGGAAGCGTTATTACCGAAAAATGTTGAACGATTCCATTCGTTTTCGTGCATAACGTTCGTGAAAGATGGAAGAAACTTTTATGAACTTGCCTTTGCAAAAAAATTGTCATAATTTGTCGCTGTTAGGGATAGCACTTAGGATACTTGCTTCAAATGGCAAAAATGCGAATAACGCGCTGTCTTAAAAGCCGCTGTTTTTCAAAAACAACGTTTATTTTTTATTCTGTCGAACGTAATATTATAGAAGAGCAATTTTGAGACTGTTCGCTAGACGCGTAATATTACGGGGGTGGGTCTTAAGCAGTTAAGCCCCAAATTAAAAAATATTATTACTTACAAATTTTTCGACTAATTTTTCATGTAGAATTACCACCTTTCAGGTTGTACAGGGTGGATAAAAAGTAGTGGTCACTGCTTTCAGAGATAGATCTACACCTCTGAATCGGTGGAGACTTGCAAGAAAACTTCCCGCAAAATTGTACCATGGATATACTACACTCTACATGTTTATGTTAGTTTTTCTCGAATTTTTTTCTCGTCATCCTATTGTCAAAAAATTCGCTTTTACGAACATGTGTCCCTATCAGCTCGAGTAATGGAGGGTTCTGCTGTAACTTTGGAAACCCAATAGCTCTGCATAGTTGGCAGAAAATTTGTGTCCGAAATTTTTATTTCAAATAATTTTTTACCCATCATTTGATCGTTGGGGATAGACGCCATTCGAATCTCCTGTTGGCCATCTTTTTCCCAGTCGCAGGACCCGTTGCACGCTACTACTTAGATACGTGTGACGTGCAGGAATAATCTGTTGCAAGTAGCACGATGAGGCAAACGACACCGACAGAATGTTAATTGGTCGGTGGACAAAAGTGTGGCTGGGACGTGGCAATTCCGGGCCTCGAATTGGCGTGTCGCGACGTGTGCTTCCATGACTTTATGCTAATTCGAAGCACACCGCGCGACACCCTGCATTTGAATGCCACCCTTCCCAATAAGACAGCGTCGCGGCTAATCCCTGGGACTTAATTTCAAACAACTCCAGATGGCGTCGCGATCGCTGGCCCACGGGCTACTATTGTTAGTCGACTTTAAAATTTAAATCTGCGAGGCACATGTTACCAAAAAAGGCGCTCGATAGCTTGTATGTAGTCAGATGTAGTCACCAGTGTAGCGAAACATTTAATAGGGATTCTAATATTACGAAAAATACGATAAATGTATTTTGGAATCTGCTCTGCAGGTTTCAAATAGTGTGGATGTATCAAATAAACCGTGGAATGTATTAAAAGTAATTAATACCTTTTGACGCAATTTCGATACAACCAAATTCACGTCGTATTCAAGAATAGTATCTATTTAGTCACAAGGTGAGGCAATTAAAATCTGACAGTGAGAACTACATGCGTATGCCGTATGGAAGCACGTATAGGTGTGCCGACCAGAAGTGAGATCTCAAACGCGCATGACCAAACAGAATCTGGTACCGCAACCAGGCACAAGCCTCTATTCCGCCTACAAACATCAGTATTGCTTGGTACACCCATAACTGCCTGTCGCCATTTGCCCTACGAAAACTATGGGAGACCGGGGCTAGTTGATACATTTTTCGGTTTTTAGTTTATAATTTTCAAATTATGGTAGATTGGAGCGAATCGCATCAAAATAAGAATTCAGACCATATTTGTTCTATCGCGAAGAAAATTACAAATTTATAATTTAAAGCTTCAACGTTTCAAAGTTTCAAAGTTTCAAAGTTTCAAAGTTACAAAGTTTCAAATATTCAAAGTTTCAAAGTTCCTAAGTTCCAAAGTTCCAAAAGTCCAAAGTTCCAAAGTTTCAAAGTTCCAAAGTTTCAAAGTTCCAAAGTTTCAAAGTTTCAAAGTTTCAAAGTTCCAAAGTTTCAAAGTTCCAAAGTTTCAAAGTTTCAAAAGTTCAAAGTTCCAAAGTTTCAAAGTTCCAAAGTTTCAAAGTTCCAAAGTTTCAAAGTTACAAAGTTTCAAAGCTTCAAAGTTTCAAAGTTCCAAAGTTTCAAAGTTCCTAAGTTCCAAAGTTCCAAAGTTCCAAAGTTCCAAAGTTTCAAAGTTACAAAGTTTCAAAGTTTCAAAGTTCCAAAGTTCCAAAGTTCCAAAGCTTCAAAGTTACAAAGTTTCAAAGTTTCAAAGTTACATGTCACTACCCCTCCCGTTTAATACCACCTTAGAGACGACAGCAGAGAAAGGAGAAAAGACGGAGGACACTGAGGAAGGAAGGAAGAGAATGGTCACGTCGACAAACAGGACGTGAGGTCCAATAAAAGGATCTTAAAGCTCTGGAAACTATTAAGCAGTACGGCGCGCATTGTACAGCAAGTCAGACGTTCACGTGGGCGCATAAAAATGCCAACTCTTTTCGTAACGACACGTCCCGTCGTATATCGAAAGGGTTTTTACGAGCACAACGACCTGTCCTGTGTAACCTGCTTTATGTGGCGCGTTCGAACGATAACGTTCGCGCTACCGTTTCGTCTTATCGGCTCCACCGCTGGCACATGATACCGTTTTCTTCCACATTTGCATAGAACCCCGCGCGCCCGCTATCAAACCATTCAGGTAGTAATAAGTCTCTTAGACTTTCGAAAAGAATCTGTACGCTTCTCGCTTGGAATGAAGCCATTATGTAAATATCCTAGTGGCAATGGTCTGTGCTCCGAACCGTGAGATCAAAAATGAGAATGGTTTGTCGCTCGTCAGCGAGGGCGACTGGTAATGTAATCTAACCAAAATGGCTAAGGCATTTTTTCGAACCAAGGGTTTTGTTTTTAATTTTACCCTGGGTTCGTTATTTAGTGGCCCTCATTGGTAAAGTTTCAGGTAGTTATTTTCTAACTTTATATATGTATTCGATTGTTTTGAATGTACCAACTTTGAACTTTGTATTCCCACGAGCAATTAATTATCCTTATTTTGTGCAAGCTACTAAAAATTTTAACACTAGAAGATTTTATAATTCCGGAGGTCAGTGACCCAAAGCTAAAAAAAAATCGTAAAACGGAGATTAATTTAACCACGACTGAAGTAATTTAAGAGCTTTGTAAAAAGAAAAAAAGCTGGATTTTACTCTTTAAATCAATTTTTATAATCACCTAATGAATTTTATTGAATTCGCATTAAAAATATTTTTATCCATTCTCGGCTCCCTCCAAGATTAAATAGCTTTTAGAGGGAACTTTTAATAAACCATTTTTGACTACAGTTATGAGACTACATACCCCTTTATTTCATTATTACAACGTGATTTTAACGGTAAGGGAGGTATTTTAATTCTCTTCACTTCCATTCTCATTTCTTCGCGAAACGAATTTCCTGTTAAATTTATATAATAATATACATTTTAACAAATACCTTCAGTAACCATGTATAAGTTAATGACTAGTCCGCCATTAAGGTAAATTAGAAGCTATAAGAATTGCACTCACGTGTCGCTGAAAGACGAGTGCTAAAAACGAAAATGTTATTTTACAGCGAGACCTTGCTGCAAAAAGGTAATTTATGTTAAACACGTTTGGTTGATGGTATTTAGATTGTTCTGCAGCAGCTGCGGGGAATTGTCAGCCCGAGCGATGAAAAACAAACGACCTTAAACATATATTGCCCTTTGTCCATTCCCGTTCGGGCTTGTTAAAAATGCTCGTGCCTCCTTCTGTATCCTTCTTTTCCATGTTAAAGGCGAGAACACCGGACAACAATAAGATGAAGAGTGTTCCTACGGTTAAAGTGGCGGAGGAGACGATAAAAATACCAAGTGCCTTGCAATTACATCTACAGGTAAGCAAGCTTTGTGGGTAGTAATGGCTGCGAACAATCCGCGAGTAAAAGATTGCTCATCGATTGATCAGCCTGAACAAAACTTTTTCTAATAAGTCTACAAGGCTCATGGAATTCAGTTTTTTTTTATAAAGATGTTGCCGACGTGTGCAGAAGTTTATTAATGATAATTTTTATATCGATTTTCGATATGTACTATAGAAGTTGTTGAGTAAAGTGTGGTATAACTGGTGAGGATGTGATTTTTCATGAAGGAGTTATAATTGTAGTAAATTGTGGAGAAGATTTTGGAAAATATGAATTACAGGAAAGACTGAATAATTTGTAAAATGGATTGTATTATAGAAGCAATAGAAGACTAAATTCTTTTCGGTTGGTTGCCTATAGGATTTATACAAAAACCGACTTTTGAAAAAAACGATTTTCGAATTCCACTATTCCCAAAAAACCGGTTAAACCAGTTTTCGAATTTTCACAGAAAAATATAATTAAAATAGAAAATAAATATCTGTGGAAAATTAATATTTATGGAATTACAAAAATATAAAAAAATAAAATATACTCTATATATTCAAAACCAAATAAACAAAAAAACTTAAAGTAACTAAAATCCGTACAATTTTTAAGTTCATTTAATATTTATGGATCTACAAAAATATAACACAATAAAATACACTGCACACAAAATCAAATAAAAAAAACTGAAATAACTAAAATCCGTACAAAATATAAATTATAAATCTTTATTTCATTTAGTATTTTTCTTCCGGAAATATGAACTCATGAAGATTAGTTTTACAGTAAACTGTTACCTACTACAATATTCTTGTGTCCGAAGCGATTTCAAGTCAAAATATTAAAGTTTTTAATTAAATAATTAATTCATTTTTACATATTAATTCTAGTATATAAAACCGTTTTTTTTTAAATTTAAAAACCGGTTTTTTTAAATTTAAAGGCCGGTTTTCGAATTTTACAATTTTTAAAATAAAAAATCGGTTTTTAAAAACCGACAAACTCTAGTTACCTAGTTTCCTTTATTAGCGAAGACAAAGAAATAAGACTGTAATAATTCTTTTTCTTTTTGTTCTGGAAAGAGTTTTGCCAGATTAATAACTTTTATCGGAATGTATTTGATAACGATAATGGTGTTAGCAATAGATATGTTGAATGTAATGGAAAATGAGGAACCTGAAGACTGAACTGTCGAAATTGGAACTAAAGCATCGAATTTCAATAACTCGAAAGAGCACTATGGAATTATAACCAATATTAATGAAAAATTACATAAGTTCAATCTAAAAACGTATACTTATTCCAAATGTACCAAAAGGAGAATAAACCTCTAAAGATCAAATTCCAAGAAGGCGCAAACTATAACGAAGAGTAAAATATGTAAATGCGTAAAATCTGTAACAAACTAAGTCAGATTTTACTCATCACTTTTAACGATATTCCAATCGATTTTTATCGCGGGAGGTATTTCACCCCTAAGAATTAGTTTTCAACCAAATTGAAAAATTGCATTTCTTAATATTGTTCTTCTGTCCAATAACCTCTTAATGTAGGATTCTTGCGTTCATATTTTGTTGGCATATTGAAAATATATATAGTATAAGGGGTTTCAAATTGAAAACCTATATATAGTGGTCCAACTAACCCCTTCTCATCAGGTTCAACTGTCCCATTTGTAACGGTCAGATGAAGTAGCCTGAAGTTATTCACATAACACGGTGTACAATAACTTTTAGGTTAGAAATCATTAAAAAAAACGCTTGAAATTCGTATACTATGCAGTAAGCAACAACTTTTTACATCCAAGTTAAATTAAAAAGCTGAAATACTTACATTTTATGTAACTGCAACGCAATTAGATAAACTTCTGGCGATATGTACAACATACAGCAGTGAAGTATGGTAATGTTCGTGAAATCTAACAGGTATTTCAAAAGTTATGTAGGTGGTCCATCTCACCCATAATGTCCATCACTCCCCTCCTGATTTACCCTACATACCGCGCGCTATTTGTGTGCAAAATTTGAACCAAACCGATGACCCGAACCTCGTGCACTCCCCCTTGTTAGACGATGAAGATCGTGGATCATCGTCGTCATCGTATTCACACGAGAGTGGATCGTGCAGCGGGCAAAGGCGCGGTCGGCACTTCAGCGTGACGCTAATGAGCGGAGCGGGCCTGTACCGCTGTAATTGGTTAGTTAGCACATTTATTTCATATGAAACGCCCGATGAAAAATGCGAAGCGCGTGCGTCCTAATTGGCGGCCGTGCCATTCCCGGCGTGAATCGTGAACCGATCGATCGACGCGATACCGGATCGTTGACACCGGTGACCGAATAACGTTGCCCTTAAGGCTCGAACCCTGGCCGGTACCTGTGTTAGTGAATCGAACGGAGAATGTAGAATGAAAGGGTTACACCTCGACATTTCGGAAAAGAAAATTAATATTTGACATTCTGCATCTTTTTTAGGCGCGAAGTCTTGATAAGTGTTACCAAAATATTATGGTCAAATTTGCGTAATTAAGAAACTTATGGAATTTCAAGTGTATGAACTTATAAACATAACCGGGATGGTTACCTAACAATACCTACTGATATTTTGAGGGAGTTTTGCACAGTGATGAGGTATAAGATATTGGAGTTAGCAGTAGGTATATGGTTTTGAATTGTAGGCATTCGGCGTTCGGGAACGGCCTATGGTGCGATTGGCACACACAGTGTTATCTCCACTATCCACTTATCTCAGATCGCTCACGCGAGAACAGATGAATTGACCAAGTGGTCAGTCCCTATCCTAAAGAAGAAATTGGATTTTGGATGTACAAACGGCTTGCTCAAACTTTTTGCTTCGTTTTCCCCTGAGCCTGAGGACAAATGTCGAGGCGATTGTCTGAAAAAGGCCACGCAAGGCATCTGTTCCCGCGTGCGCGTTCTGAGTTAAGTGGATAACACTGTAGGTGTCGCTCCGTTATTTTGTGTATTTGTATCGTCCGGAAAGAGTAACATCGCAGAGTCGGCTTTGGGGGAATTGGTAACGTGGCTGGCCAGTACGCAGAGGACCCGCAGCTCTTGGGTTCGAGTCCCATCACCCGAGGTTCTGTAATTTTCGCCTACAGAATGTAGATCAACAGTTGAGAAGATGTTTAATGTTGAAGATCTGCCTGCCTTCACCTCTGTTGCATGTTCATCATCATCACCTTACGTAAAATTGTAGCATTCTCTCAGGTTCATAATAAGAAATCCCCAGAAACCCTTGTGACCCAATAAAACCGCAGAAAATTCTGAAAAGGAAACCTTGCTGGCTTGACACTTCTGCCAAGTGCACCTGCACTCGGTCGACCTGCACGGTGCGGGGCCCAAGGGACAAACGCGTGAAATAATTGTTGAGCTGTATTACGATTCCTCGTCCCTGACCTTGGAGCCCCGTAAAAGTACTTAATCGCGCATTCTGCATCTTCATGCCACTTTCAATCGCCCTGGCTCCCCTCCTTCTCCCTTTCTCCTTCCGCGGCGGTGGAGTTCGGGCAGCTTTGTCTCCGGATAGAAACTCCGAAGCCGCCACGCCCTTGGCTCGCCGAGTAATAATAATTGTTTGCGCGGCTTACATCTAAAATGGCGCCCGTGTCCTTGCAAGGCTACGCTCCCGCCACGGCTCCCTGCTTCTTTTAGACGGCGCAGCAGCCAACACACACCGTGGGAAGATGGCTGGTGCGCGATCCGCGATGGGCCCTCCGGCTCGCCTTGACTGATCCTTTCCACAGATTAGTCCCTATCTCGCGTACTCGCTGGACGCGACCGCGGTAAATATAGAATTAAATGGACCGAGGCATCGCCACCGACGGTATTAATAAACCCCAAGTTTCACGCGCCCCTGCCTGCTCCGCGCCACGAGCTTCTATCCCGTCTTTAGGACCACCATTTTGGCCCTAGTTCGAACGCGTTTGGCGCGAAACCTAAGGCCGGGTGCGCACTGCTGCGATGCAGCGTGTGACACAGGGGATTCAGATGCGGGTTAATTCGTAGAATATGGTTAGCTTGTTTTAGAAGGGGCTTCCACTTAAAGCCGGCTCCACATTTGTTACCGCCCCGCGTTCCGTTACCGCGACCTGTTGCATATCTGACCGGTCGTAGTACCAAGTGCAGACGATGTCGGACGATTCCAAGACATTTATCGGAACGGCTGAACCAAGTGACGAGTTACAGTATGTAATAACAGAACATCGTTAGATAGATAACAGAGCGGGTTGCGGTAACAAATGTGGACCCGGCTTAAGAGATTAAAGTCTGTGGTAACGAGACTATATTTCTAATCGTTTTGTATCGAAGTGTAGAACGCAGCGCTTTGCAGATGTATAGGTAGTGACTACCGAGGCCCACTCATGTGGTATTCGCTCACTGTGCACATTTTTACGCTCGAATAATATGCAACATTCGAGAGCACTTGGGGCAAAGGGGATTACAATTCTGCGGCCTGCGTCACGGTCTCCCCGTTGAAGACCCTTGCGCTGCGCGGACCATCGCAAGATACAACCGTCACGATACGGTCTCAATAGTCCCGATTTCTTGGCTACGCCCAAGGAACCTTGTCCAACAAACCATAAAGAAGTGTAACGGCCAAATAAATGCTACTATAATGCATTGTACTCGTAAATGTTTATCAAGATGAGCTGGCCTGGTTTTCACTAGCCTATTAACAGCGCCGTCTCAGTACCTCGAATATCGCGAATTGCGTGCTGAGGGACATTTTTTGTTGCAGAAACGGAACGTTTCGATATTTTTTTGCCAGACTATGAGAAATTCGCTCGATAAACTAGGGACTGTAATTAATTTTGCAGATTAATGTGGATTCGTCGTGGCGCGTCTGATATCTTCACTGAAATCGGGTACCGTTAAAGATATTATTTTACCTACCTACCACATGAGTTATGAATGTCATCCTCTTAAGACATCATAAAATAGCAAAATATTTGTACTTATTCCGTCATTTATTAAAATAATTACTTGATAGTGAAATTTAAAAAATTAGTGTGACAACGAGATGGAAGGAATGGAGTTTTTAAAAGGGACATAGTATTTTGTAGTAAATGATTTGAAAGATTGCCTGGGAGATAGGGCAGATGCGAAACAAATAATGGACTGTATGTATTAAGTCGCGTTCCCACGTGCGTTATGCGCTGCACAGAACACACTTGAAGTACTCGAAAGGGGGCATATTTTAACGACAGCCTGAATCGATCAGCTGTCTTTTTGTTTTGTGAAAGGTAAGTTACAGGTTATGTACGAGAAAATAGTCATAACTTTGGTAAATGAATCTGCATATCTGGATCGATGAAGATTCATCAAAGCCAAATTATTATCGAATAACACTTAGACTAACATATGTAGTTCTTACGAACGAGTGAATCTCAACAGATCTTGTGCATGATCATTAGGGGTGTGGGGATACACGAAATTACGGGTACCCGAGCCTCGGTTCCCTAATACATATACTCGGGTACCCGTTATTTCGGGATTCGTTTTGCGATTCGGGATCCGATGCTCGATTCAGAACATAATTTTTCCCTCTGGTCTTGTATTTAAGCTTTTAACCCTTAACCGGTGACGTCCCACTTTGTGACATAAATGGTGACATGGAGTCTCACAAACTCCTATTTAATAATTTGATATTGACAAGCCCTAATTTATTTTTAACTTTTATTAGTGACTTTATTACATATTTAAAAAGAAGCTTTTCATGTTTTATTCAAAACCACTACAAGTTGCCTTCCTGACACGACATATTGTAAAACAATTTCGAATGAAAGGAAGGAAAATATAGGAAAAATAATTCTGCAGGAGTCTTCCACAAAAATATTTTTGCAATGTAATCAGATGTAAGAATTTTTAAGCAAGAAAATCGGGTCCCGAATCAAAAATCGGGCCCCGAAATAATGAGTACCCGAATGTATTTATGTGTCGACAAACTTTCGGGATCCCAGCCCGAACCAGAAAAAAGATCCGAGCCCAAAATATCGGGTACCCACACAACCCCTAATAAATACCTACTTTCTGAAAATTTTTACAACGAACATCCTCAAATTTTAAATAATTTCCGTTGCGCCTCGTTACGAAACATAAGCTGGGATCGCTCAACTGAAATTGAATAGCTTCCGACACACGAGTTCAATCAAAAAACCCACGAATTCTCATGAATGAACATGTCCCCAAGCCCCTGAAGCGTCACTATTACACAACTATTCTTATCTCCCGCTACTATTTCCTCCCTTTCCGTCAACCCAACGAGCAGTCCCGCGCTACCTGGTTTCTTCGTGTGGCAACCAGAAACGGTTGTACCGTACCGTCGTTGTTACGCGTCAGGACACACGCAATCGGCGAACAAAAGAGTGCGATTCCCGTGAAAACGTGAAAAAAAAATGGCATCGCGAAAGAATCGTGCGAACTGGTATCACTCCACGCGACTATGATGCAACGTGCACGCGCGTTGTTCTCGCAAGGATTTGTCCGACAATGAAACTCAAGGTCGTTCCACTTTCCAAGCTTCCCAGGAACCATATCGCCGTCCCCTTCCACCGTGATTTTTTTCATTATCTCACGGGTGCATCGCTGCCCGGGGAGAAGGTGAATAAAATGATATAATTAAATATACGTTTTGAAAAGGGGGCCGTGTACCATTTCCCTTTAACGTCGGAGATAACTGTATAAGGAGAGGTATTACGGGTACGGGTTTACAACGGGCGTAAAGTTTTACTCGGGACCGTATTTTATCAGGCCCAAGATGCTGCCACATTGCGTATTTGTTAGCGAGATTGCTTTCTACGGTGTTACAGTTATATCGTTAAAAATGCGGGATGTCGAGTTAGCCTGGTCTGTTTACGAGGGAATTGTGAATAATTGTATGCGAGCGAGTTTCCCGAATTTCATTTTAACGAGCTGTTGAGAAAGAGTTGTTTATAACGAGATATCGGACAGAAGTTATTTGATACGTTTGATAGGAGAATTTAATTCTTTTTTCAATAATGAGGAGGTTGGATCATTGGATGAATTTCGTTGCGGAAATCATTTCAGACAGTGGTTTTAATTTTTGTTTGAAAAATCTTCACTATTTCCTTATCTATATTGAGAAACTCAGTTTTATATATATTGCATGATTAATTGCAATATTGATACCGTGCTGTAATATCTGTTCATCTTATTTCATCTGTCTCTGATTTTTTTTTTTTGGTATTTGTTCGTTTAATTATAATTTGAATTTTACCTTATTTGTCCGTTCGCTATTCATATCTTTTCATGTTATTATAATGTGCCAAAGGGTTGTTATCCTGTAAGAAATAAATAAATAAATGCCTACAATAATGAGACAACAATCATACATGATAAATTACTATTCGCATATTGATTAAAGAAATTTCATCCCTATCTCGTAGATTTTTACCACACCTCGTAACACAAAGAATTTTTACAAAAAAAAACAAACTTGAAGATACGATTTCAATAATTTTTTAAAATTTTATTCTACAATTACTCCAAAAACATTTCAAATTCTATCATGTTCAAATAAATCATGCTTGCTCTACTTTCCCATTTTAAGATTCCCCAAATTTTTAGCGCTCAGAAATATGGTAATCAAACTAACCAAACATCAATACCGAGATCCCCATTTCGCTTCAGTCCCAGATATCTCAACAGGCCCCAACAACGCCACAAGCAAAATCATCCATCACGCAGATCGTTCTATCACCCAGCTCGGGATCAAGACACTAACTCGTTTCCCCTGTACCGGACAACGCCGATCCACTCGAGCCAGCTCGTGCACGCGTGAAATCCGCCTCGATTCCAGCCCGCTAATTCGCCACTGGCGAACATTATCGGCGCCGTTGTACGCTGTCAAACTATTGATACTTGTAACAGGAGACGCGTACACGCAGCAACGTCACTTACCACACCCGATTACGTTTCTAGAGGAACTATTAAGGGCGGTTCGCTTCTGTCGAAGCTGAACAGCTCCTCGAACACAATAGGGCCCCTATTGAATAAGCCCACGTCCCGTGGACCGCGCATAGGCGCGTACTCTGTTAGCCTGGCGCGGACTACGGGCCCGGCTCGCCAGCGCCGCTGGTAGTACGGCCACTGACAGGGGGCTGCGTGTAGTGGAGGCGACGCGACAGAACCAGCTGCCCGCGTGTTAGTGTCAGTGGGCCTCTTACGCTGGGCCCAGTCACGCCGAGGCGTCAGTGACTTCGCGTCCGCCGGTTCGATCGGTTCCTCTTCAGGGCCCACGGTCCCCCTCGCGAACTGTGCCCGGTACACCGCCGAAAACCATCACAAAATCACATGCAGATCCTAATCGACGTTTCTCTCGGAGAATTAAAGATTCTCGCGAAGCAAATCAGCTGCCTAGAAGAAGAAGAGCATCTACCTAGATCATTGCAGATCGCCCGGTACGATTCTGCACGTGCTCAGCTGCGATCAGCATAAAAGAATCCCCTCAAAACCTTGAATTTTGCACGCTTTCAGATACTGGATCCAGCTTGGTTATCTGTAAGGCGTTAGGCCAACGTATCTCACCCCCTCCCCGTCCTTTCGACGATAGCCTGTTGAGGGCTGCTAGGATGCAGTCCAGGTACAGTTGTCGAGTCCGAAGGCAGGGCTCCAATACGAGGCGATAAAATCGAGATACATCCTCCGGGCCACGCGAGGAGCTGCATTAAATCATAAACGCCACAGGATTCGAGCCGCGGGAGATACGGCTGCTCCCATGTAGAGGGAAGGAAGAGACGGTAGTTGGCACGACGGCGGATCGATCGGCCGATTTATCGACGTCCCGTCTCCCATAAATGGACCGCGGAGCTTTTCCTCGATTGACGACTACGGGACCTCGCCACAGCGATTAATAGGGTTCCATGGGAATCGTAAAGCTGACCATCGGCTGAGTGAATCGTCAGCTGTTTCGGGGAGAATGACGCAACGTTATTCCCTGACGATAGCCGTGGTGCAAGAAGAGGAAGTGATCGGTCGGCGCGGCCAGTGCTATGTCGAAGGTGGACTGTTCGCGAAGGACATGAAGGCATTCAAGAAGAGAGCCTTCACGGTGCTAACTGTAAGGATTCGCGACGCGGACGATTGAAGTGCAGGCGTGATCGTTGATCCCCACTGCATGCTGTTGCTTGCGGCAACAGTTAGTGTCCAGTGAACGAATTCTCGGTCGCGCTTGGTGGCTGCAATATCCTTTTCAGCTTGATCGAGATCGATTCTGAAACCTCGTCTCGCGTCGTTGACGATCCCCGCCCACCCCGGGTCGGGATAGCTCGTGTCCCGTAACGTTCCGTGGAAAGTGACAGCGACGGCCAGTGATATAACCGAGGAAAGTGCCTAAACGACTAATTGCTGGCCAGTTCCCGTCCACTTGCCGCGCCCAGATGTCACGGCGATAAAAATGCGGCGGAAAGTGAATACTAGGACTGTTCTTCTCTGGCAAGTTCCGCGGAAACGTGCCGAAGTCAACCCGCCATCGCGAACCGTTGGCGAGATCGGGCTCCTCTAGCGATGCGCGATCGTGTTGCCCAGTGGCCCCAGAAGAAACGAAGGATCTCGTCTTCGATCAATTCCAAGGGCACGTGAAGTGCAGTAAGTGGGACAATGTCGTCGCATGGGGAATTCTCGACGATGTCCAGCGAGGAGCCCTCGCTGCCGAAATCGCTACCAAGCTCGAGGGAGGCGACGGCCGAGGGCAGTTCCGGCTCCGCCGGCGGTTACATGCCCCTTCGGGAGTTCCTGGATCGCTTCTCGCTACCGAGGGTCGTCAGGCTCGAGGGCGCGGGCGGCAGACCAGTGTTGCTGTACAAGCAGCAACAAAAATCCCTTCGCGTCACTGCTACCTTGCTGATACATCGTTACCGGCACGATGTTAAAGTGGGACCGGAAATAGTCATCCCAGAAGGCTACCCGGGTAAGTATTGCGCGCAAACTATTTATTACACTTCCAACTGTGGTCTTGATGATCTTTATTCCTGAATGTAAATGGAGGCTAACAAGGGGTGGGTCTATTTGCTGAAATTTTGAATACTTATTTTGAGGAATACTCGACTAGTACAAGTAGTCGAATGTGTGTTGAGTCAAATTTAAATGTTATAGTATTGGAATGTACACTGAATAAAATTCGAATATTCAAGTATTGGAATATTATATTCGAATTGGGACTGCAGTCGAATTATTGAATATAATTCGAATTTTTAAAATAAATCCAGCCCGCTGCTCGCTTTTCAGAAAATTTCAAAAAATATGTCTCTTGACAGAAAACGATCTACGTAATATATTTTTATGCAGCACCAATTACTAGATATATGGTTCAAATATTATATTTTGTTGGGTAAAAAATGAGACGCAAATGTAAACTTTATTTATAAGATTCTTTTTTGATAATTCAATACCAATTTACGAATACATAGGAATCCTCCATAACGTTTCAGTTCCACGAACTTTCAGTATTTAGCCAACTTGGTCTAGTGTTTGATACGGATCAAATTCGATAAATTACTGCAAATCCATGTGACCGTCTAAAATGAAATTGATCTATCAATAGGTATATTCAAATTTGAGACCACTCTAAATTTATCAATTTTCCACTAGATTGTAGTTCGATTAACTCTACAGTCTTCAGCCAAGATCAACTGCTTAGCAGATTCGATATCTAATTACAATTCTATATCATCATCTGAAATGGAGTCGCTTTTCAATGAAACTATTTAACTTTGAGCCCACGCGTAGCCTATGAGCCCTTCCCAACGCTGTAGTTTGATGATCTTTGTGTTTTTAACCAACATTAACCGTTTGAAGATCAGATCCGATAACACAACACAGTTCCACCTCATCGGTGCCCATATTTTACCGCCCGAAAGTTTTGCAAATCAACGTCGACACGTTTACTGCTTCATAAAATCCTCCCTATGTAAAAGAGGCAAATACTTCTTTCACCTTCTGTAAAAATTAGTAAAAGAAATGCCAATGTCTGACACTCGTCTTGCTAGACGACACGCTGATACCTCGAGTGCTCCTATCGAAATTAATTGCAGCGATATCCGAACCCTTACCCCAGTGATTCCCAAACTGTGGGTCGCGAAGTGTTTTCTAACAGGTCGCCACGGTTTTTGGGGGATTTTTCTTAATCTCATTAAGTTAGAATCATATTCTGAAATACCTATTTTTAATGTGTTTTAAATACACCTTACCCTATTTGAGAAGAGATCGCGACTCAAAAAAGGTTGGGAAACACTGCCTTACCCTCTAACTCGATAATAGTAAATTGTCAAAGCACTTTGGTAGCATGAGTTTTTTATTGTTCAACCACATATCTCTTTAGTAATCTGAGCGGTGTTAAAACGACCAGAATTTTTGCACTTACCCGATATGTGCTTGAAGTTATGTACAATCACGCATGCTCGATACCTTGCGCAGATATTCACGGAGAATTGTTTGAATGCGCAAGAGTTACTGAAGTTGTGTGCTCGATGTTTATGTATGAAGATAGTAGATAGAGGAAAGTGCAGTGACAAGGCAGGCAGGGGACTTGTCCGTCTAGAATACAAAAAAAATCCTAAATGCGCCCGCTAGCATAAATGGAGGCAGGGTGTGCGACGCCATATTATGGGCGAGAGTGAAAATGAAGATTGCCGTCGGGAATTTAGACGACAATGGTTTCGAGAAAGTAATTCGGTGAGATGAAATTTTCGATTTTCGGAATTCCAATAAATAATAGATCAAAATTTTTCGTCGATATTGGTAAGGGTAGGTTATTGTGTCGTTGCGTGTAACATTGTTAAAAAGATGGATAATTTCAAAAAATTTCTGAATATTACAACATGATATTCTCTGAAATAATGGTGTCACTGTAATTTAGCACCATAAATAATTGTTATAATTTTAATATTATGAGAGACAGAAAGTCAGAAAAATATATATGTGTAGGGGGAAGCATCAACTATTTTGAACACGCTTTTTTACTATATAGTGTCATACTTTTTTTAATTCCAAGATCACACTGGACATTTAAATAAAACATGTTTTATTCATATGATCGTATAACCGGGACAAAAAAGAATTATATAGATATAAATAATATGTGATATGTAAGATTTCAAGTTGTACAGGGTGAGCTGAAATTCGTGGTACAACTAAGAAGAAGGTGATTCTGATAACACAAAAATTATTGCTAACATAAATCAATTTGTCGATAATACTGTATGTCGACTTTTAGTATTTTCGAGAAAAATAGTTTTAAGAATGCAAGGATACTTTATAATTAAGGGAGTACATAATTCCCCAATTTCACAAAAAGTGGACACACAATATTTCCGCACTAAGTCAGTTCGATGTGTAAAATTCTTTACAAGAATACCAAAATTAAATTTTTCCAAATTTCTATTAACATTACACAAATCTCCAGTCCACACAACGTGCATCAGTTCACATTACATTACGCCCACTATAAAATGTTTGGTAACAGAAGCTATAGGTTTCTCCACCACCCCGCGCACCGCTTGCAAATCATCCTCCAACCATCCAGTTCCATCGACTTCCCATTTATCACCAAACGCGGTGAGTCGAAGTGACAGGAGCAACATCTTCCTCCGAATTTTTCTCTCGGCATGTTCTATCGGGACACGCTGAAACCTGTTCCGCCGACCAAACAGTCTAAAAAGTGGGGTGAGACAGGGTTACTTATAATTGACAGTGAACCATAATCGCCAGCAACGAGCGGTTAGCTTTTAATGGGCCCGGGTATCCGGTAGACGTTTTCAGAAAAACGTAAATTATGCCTGGCTGAGCAAACGGGAACGGTTGTGATAACCAGCTTAGATCACTGGAACAGGTTATATGGTGGTGCACTCTCCGCGAAACCGTCCACGGTGTTCCAAGGGGAGGACGCGCTAATGCTCCGAGGGCCAAGAACTCGGTTGCACTATCAGCCACTGTCTCTCTTCTTTTGAATCGTAAACCACTTTGTAGCAATAAGTTGCTAAACTGGCCCCGGCGCAGAGCAGCCGACCTCCTCCGGACGATACGTCCTCGCCAAACCCCCCCACCCTATATTAGTTTTCTGACGTTTCCAAACGGAATTTACGACGGCAATAAAGCGGGGTAATGCGGACCTATTAGCTCGAATGTGCGAGAGTGAAGCGTGGAAAGTTTAAGATCCGAGTGTCCCTCTGTAACGACGTCTAGTTCCCTAGGGAAAAAATGGTCGGTGGACGGGGGCATCTGATTTTTCACCAGGATGCGCGGCCGTCGCGGCTCGAGGCGAGCATGGAACGAGGGCTCGGGGCATAACTATGTCTCACCGGACAGGATCTATGTACAGAGTGCTTTGTAATGGGTGGTACAACCGACAGGGTAGGAGTTCTATATGAGAAGATTAGTAGGAAATTGTGGGATGAAATTTGTTCACGGGGGGTTTGCTTTTCGAGAAAATTGATCGCGAGAAGCTATTTGGTGTGCGAATAGCTGATTAAAAATCAGCGGGATTTATCAGTAAATATGATATAACTGCGAATGACATGAAGTCTTATGTAGAAATAAGTCGAAATTGTGGAATAACTTTTTTTCGAATGAGGGTTTGTTTTTGGGAAAAATAGATTTTGAAAATGTATCGATTAAGGGTCGGTTCCATTTTCAAATCGACTTTCTCGAAAACGAAACCCCCCTTAAAGAAAACTTACTTCACAATTTCGACTTGTAGTTATACCAATTCTTAGCCACGGGTACAAATACGAGACGCGTTTACAAAATCAATTTTCGAGACAAGAGTAGCTCGTATAAACAAATTTTATTCCACATTTCCCACTTATATTTTTATGTAGAATCACTATCGTTTCGATTGTACCACCTACTATGAAACACCCTGTACATCCTTGGATTCTCTGGTGATTAAACGTTGTAAATTTCGAATAGGCTATTCACGAAGAGCAAGCATCGTATGAATAAATTGTATTCTAGGTTTTCCAATTATATGGTCATTTAGAATAATTATCCTTTCGATTGAACCACCCACTATGGAACACCCTGTATATCCTTCGATTGTCTGCTGATCAAGCGTTGTAAATTCCGAATAGGATATTCACGAAGAATAAGCAACTTATGAATAAATTGTATTCTAGATTTCCCACTTATATGGTCATTTAGAATCACTATCCTTTCGACTGAACCACCCACTATGGAACACCCTGTAAATCCTTGGATTCTCTGATGATCGCGCGTTGCAAAGTTCGAGTGGGCATGCCAGTCGGCATGCCTGCCTCTTACTTATGTAAACGAAAGGAGGTTACGATCGCTTGACGTCGAGAGTAAAAAACCTGTTACGAATTTTGTTTCCACGGGCGTTACGCGGTTATATCGTTGACTCATCGGTAAAAAATCCAATACGTTACGACACTTTTACTATTGGCGTCAGTCAATCGACCCACGTTTCGCGTTTACGCGAACGATCCGTGAATGAATCACTGGTTTCGAGATACGACGGAAGGTACTCTGGTGGGGCTGCACTGACCTTTCCATCTCGAATGGAAATTGATCCATGACGTGAACGTGGGCAGTGCTTTGAAATCTTTTTTGAGAAGTTAATTCGTTGCACCGGACGTTTTTGTTTACAATTTCAGTTCAATTTCAAGCTCAAATTGAATTTCATGCACGAAGGAAATGTTAGTTGCTCTTTGTAAGAACGACTTAAAATCAATTCTATTACGAAGAAACGTACGAACTTTGTAGTTATAAAGTAGAAATTTGGTGATGGTATTTATGGCCATCTTTGAACTTTACCCCTCGAACGACGGTGCCCGGATCTCCCTGTACCCATATGTACCACCACCGAGTATAATACTAAATAGTAACACAGAAAGTCTAAGAAATCGAAAAAATAAATTGCTCTAACAAAAAAAAACGTCGTCTAAAA
The DNA here is from genome assembly GCA_029448645.1 of Andrena camellia. NCBI lineage: Eukaryota > Metazoa > Arthropoda > Insecta > Hymenoptera > Andrenidae > Andrena > Andrena camellia. Next base: position 30,922,845 of record CM055678.1, on the reverse strand, counting down.
TAGACATATTGGGAATATTTGGATAATGACAGGCCCAAACGAACCAAATCAGCGACTCCTGTGCAGTCGTTCAAAAAGTCCGCCGTTGTCACGTGTTTCATTTTTTATAATAAAATTTGTTACAGGGAAACACCGCGAACTCGTACTCACCGATTGCAATACAACTTGGTGGGTTTATGAATTGACTCAATACAAAAATCTTGAAGGCGAAGAAACGGTATATTTCATTCGTGCTCAATCGCCCTCAAGGGTGTGAAAACTAACCTCAAAGTCAACTAGGCACTCCCACTTTTTCGCGTATAACTCTTAAAGTACAAGAAACAGAAAAAAATGTTTCAAACAAAAGTTTAATAGCACAATAAGCGCTGCAAAATTGCATTAACAAAATTTTGACTTTTTTCGTGTATTTTTTTAAACTTTTTTCCAAATTTTGTTACCGCAAGATTACAGCGCTTAGTGCGTCATTAAACTTTTATTTGGAATATTTTCTTCTGTCTCTTGTACTTTAGGAGTTTTATGCGAAAAAGTAGGAATGGTTTTATGCGAAAAAGTAGGAATGCCTATTTGACTTTGGGGTTAGGTCTCACAGACTTAAAGGGCAATTTGGCACGAATGAAATATACCGTTATTCTTGTCTTGAATCACTCTGCAAACCCACAAAGTTACGTTCCAATCGGTGAGGGTTCGCTGTGTTCTCTTTTTTGTTAAAAGACGAGTGTTTTCCCATATCGTAACACCGTCCAAGCGTCAAATAAAACCGATCCATAGTACAAACGTTTACGTGTACACTTTTTAAGCAACTTCCACTATATTCTCAAGTTATAAACGTAACCATTCCATTCCCCTTGACAAGAGTCTTCCAATGCACAGCAATCGTAACACTCTGGTCACAAATCAGTCTACAGACTCAACGTTATCCTTTACAAGCAGGCCAGATTCCTGCATTCGGTGAAATTGATTTCTCCGTATTTCGTTGGCGACGAGGCCGCTTTCTTTCGCCAGCAATCGCGAGCCTGGCGCAGGTTGTCGCGTTTCCTTATACCCAGGTGGCTTCATTAGGTGAATCGATCTCGCGTCCGCCTTGGTCGTCGGGCAAAAGGACGCTTTGCGCGATTCCCGTCGACAAGAAATTCTCAGGTGGTTACGGCGAACAGAGGCCAGCTTCAGCTAACTGTTCCACCAGCCACTTTTCCTTCTGCGTCATCGTGGAATTTCAACCGGCACGATCGGTTCCGTTCCGAGCGGACACTTTCGTCACCCGGCTAATCCCATTTGTCCGACGCACGTGCATGAAATGCGCGATCGTCGCTGGCGATCTGATTCAGTAGAGCCTCGTGCTGCCACTGCGGAATGGAAAAGCGACCCCTTTTGGCGTGTTGAAGACGAAGCATTGCGGGAAGCGTGATGAAGACTTTTGTGGAATCGAACGCGCAGCGGTGTTTGCTGTCGTGCTCTGGTTACAATATTTTAGATAGCGCGCTAATTAAGGAGGCTTAAAGGCGGATTCATATCAGTTCCGTAACGGTTCAGTGCTGTCGGTGTCAGTGGTAAAAAATATCGTTTCCCTGTTTTGGAACGGAGCAGCTTGCACTTGTCCATGTTATTTACTGAAACTGACGGTACTGAACCGTCACGGAACTGATATGTGTGAATCCGCCTTAATCGAAGGAGGAAAGACTACGGAATATCAGTACAATTTTTTCAATTTTTTAAAAACATCTTGAAGTTTGTGTTATTTTCATTGCAGAAATGATTTTTGGATAAAAGAAACAGTGAGGAGAACCTATTCTTTGCAATTAAAACAGATGCAAAACGAAATCTTTATGTATAATGGTTTCGGAGATAAAAATTCATTTGACAAGGGGGTTTTCGGAAAAATCGTCGAAAATTGTTAACTTTGAAGGACTATTTTTTAAACAATTACGAATAATGCTGACTTAAACTCCCTCTAATTTCATATGAATTATGACATATTTCAATTTCTAGGTGATTTTACGTGAAAATATAAACAGGAAGACTATAGCAGAATGTAATAGTGTAGATTACTGTAGATGATAGAATTGTAGATGAGATAAAACCCTGGGGAAATATGCCTCGAAATTGTAGAATAACTTTCTTCGAACAAGACACAAACGTTTAAGGGTATTTTAATTGCTTTCTCAGCGCAGATGATTCTGCTATATTTACCAAGCAAATGAAAAGCGTTTCCGCTACGTTTTAATTTTCATCTCACTATTCAAGGACATTAATAAAATGTCGAGAGCTAAAGTAGATCCACTTCCGCAAGAAACTAATGGCGGCTATTCACGGCTGGGATTAGAAGAATGTTTATTACTGTGTGTATAGTGTCATAAAATGTGGAGCGTAATGAATATGCAACGTGAAATGTAATTTTGCGGTCATAAAATTACATGACTCGTAAACTGTGTAGATTGCTAATCTACATATTACACAAGCTAAATATCGTCTATAATCTATGTAAATCGTTCTATAAATTAATATCAGTTTCTACAAAATAAAAAAGTGCTAAGTGGTTGCAACTGAAGAAATTCAAAATCTCAATACTAATATTTAAAAAATTTCTATAAGTATATAATTAATACTGTTTAGTTAACAGATTTGGTGGAAAGAGACATTAAAATTAAGAACCAGCAGTGTGAAAGAGCCGAAATACAGGATGGTTCACCTCACCTGACGACCTCAATTTACTCGTAAATTATTGGTTGTATTGAAAAATATTTTAAACAAATGTTGCATGATATCAAGGGGGATATATAATGCAATAATACGTTTTCTATTATGTTACATCTTTCTCAAGATATAACGGTCACCTTCAACTTTTTAAATGGAACGCCCAATATTTCTTCCTGGATTTCGATAAAGTGTCAAATATCGCATAGAAAAGTATTTTACATTTCACACACTTCATACTACCGTTTATCACTTTTTTATTACGTGAAAAGTCTATTAAATCCGAATAATTGCTACACACACTTAAAAATTCGTATAATTTCATTTTTACTTATTGTATTTACATATATATTGTATTACTTTTATCAATACTCGAGGATCTACATAAACTGAAACGCAGCACATACGCAACCTTACTATGTGGCTCTTGCTATGTAAACAAAACCCCACGCTCCCGCTCACTTGTATTTATGCGGAGGCCGAAGGCTACGTGTATGTAGTGTGGACCCCAAATATAAAATTTTAGCTTCGGGTATTAATTTCGGAGATATTAATAAAAATTACTATTATTTATTTCTTTTACAATTTTCGAACAATGATTTGACAATAGTATAAAGAAGGACTTAGTTTTCTGTTGCCATCTGTGATAGAAACGACCAACTCGCTACCTGTTAGCATTGTAAATGTACCCTAATCTCAGAACCAATGACTCTTTGCTTAGCAGTGACGAATCTGCGTCAAAAGTCTCCATCTATTCCTGAAATTGGCTCGTTTTCTCGTCACTGTAATAGGGCAAGTACATTTGGCCATAACTACAAAACCCCCACGTTATACCTATACCACATCAAAGCAAAATTTCGACGCTTCTCTTGCAAATGTAGCGCGAAATTTTGCCTCTCTTGCAGGAAGAAGAATGGTGCGATCGAATTCGAGCCAAGGTACAATGCACCACTAGTATTAAGTCTTACCTTGACGCTAGCTGTTGCAAAAAAGTTATGTCTAATTAAACTTCGATTCTATTATTAAAAATACCTCTTTGTTCAACTTGTGTCCTACTGAAATCAACGATGGTGTCATTGACTTAATTCATGTAATTTATTTGTTCAGTAATCAAATTACAAAATTGCGATTTTTTTTTAATTTGCAGACATTTCAAATCACGGTGTAATAGACAGATGTTCCGAGTCTGTACCTTTTACCCCAGCGATTTTGTGTGCCGATTTCTGTTTAGTTCCCCTGGCCGTCGTGAGAGGCGTCGTGACTTAGAAGGCATATACATATGTATTAATGAGACTGCCAGAACAACAGGCGGCCTGTATATATATGTAAATGCCTTTACGACATCGACGAAATCTGCCGGCCGCCAGATGAACTAGGACGAAAAAGTCACACATTCTGGACAGGAATCGGAACACCTGTCTATTACACCGTGCTTTAAATTTTACTTGTAAGATAGTGCGTTTGTAACTCAAAATTGCAGGTATTCTGTTCCCCAACTTTCATATTATAATTTCCTTACAAATTAATGGTATTTACAGAAAATTCTTGTTGGTTCTGGTGCTTCAACTATCCTACTATGGAATTGTATTGAAAAAATTATGTGTATTTAACATTCAAAAAATGACTTTTTTCCTCTGTTCAAACCACTGTGAACCGTTTGAACGTTGCTGCGCCTGCACGAGAAGCAGGTTTATAGAAACTTTGCTACACTTTCGGGGACGTGAAGTATACGTGAAGTGTGTAGCTTATACTGTGATATGAGAAGTGTGAATTGTAATCACCTTATCATTACTCGTAAATTGATACAACTGTTTAAACTTTTATGAATTCTATGTAATAGAACACGGATTTCCCGCTTTCGTTTACTTCTATAACCTGTCGCTTGTGGCGGTGCAAAATAATTCTCTAGAACCAGGAGAGATACTTATCTACAAAAGTATTATTATTCATCTACGAGATTTAGTTAGGAGTTCCCTCCATTTCCTTCTCCAGTGTGCGAAGCAGTGTAAATAAATACACAATTTTACAAGAAGTGAATGTTGCATTTCGCGAAAATCAATTTAATGTATTTAATTTATATAATCTTTTAATATAAGGAACGTAAGAATTGCTGTATACACGGTGCTAGCGGTATTATGGACCAGCTTTTTTTCTCGCAAGTGTTAAGTATTTGAAAAAAATGAAAGAGGAAAATATTTACAGTTTTGTTAACACGTTAAGCGCCACGCCGATTTTGCTTTCCTTTCCGTTTGGCCCACGGTCTCCGCCTTCACCGATATGCTGGTGGCCGGAGATCCATGTTGGTTGCAACAAAGTGACAAACATTTTTGAAGTGCTTTACGTTTATATTCAGTCAGTGACTGACGTGGCGCTTAACGTATTTTATACTGTCAGTCACCGGTGACTGACGTGGTGCTTAACCTGTTAACGCACTCGCCCGAGTTAACTCGGGTTTAAGACGTTAAGTTTAATTGGTGCATTAAGGAGTTAACGTGTTAATTATTTACTTTAGGGTTTCATCACCGATTTTGATGAAATTTAGATATGTTATAAACTCCACATTCTGGACAACTTTTTTATATACATGTTACCGCCACTCGGCCTCTGTTTCTGAGATATTTGCAAAAATATTTTGTAAATTTCTTGCTTTGGTTTTATAATTTGAGTTAGTTTTGGGTTAGATTTGCTAGATTGGTTAGACATAACTGCAAATACAGAACAGACTCGTGAAATATCTCGTCTGTGGGTGTTTACAAACGGCATGGTGTTGCGGGATTGTATTATTATAGTGCAGTATGTCACGAGATATCAATATAGATATGGAACTAGATTTCAGAGGGGACGGAAGCTAATGTATGTATGTATGTATGTAGCGGTAGTGTCTGACCTTCTGTGACCTTGGTCACAGTATACCAAAATATATAAAACATTTGTACAAAAATATATATAGCACTCAATTAAAAAACTGAACATCGTCTGCGTTTCTCGGAAAATATTGCGAACACAAAAAATTGACATACCATATTATTTTGGGTATAAAAAACAGTCAAATTTTTCCTGTCTCATTTTTTCCAAATACTTACGGTTTGCGAGAAAAACGCTGATCCGTAATACCGCGAGCACCCTGTATATTTTGAAGCATTGAAAATATAGATAATTGAATTAATAATTAAATTATACTAATTTTTGTTTGAAATTCTTATTGGTTCGGGTAGATTGTGCTTATATTAAACAATATAGTAACATTCTGATACATTACATGTACAAATGATATAAATACATTTGGGCTTTTATTTAGGATTATGGAGGGCAACAGTGATCAATTTGTAGCAAGGCCATATCAAATTGATGAGTATGTAATTGCAGTCAAGCAAAATACTATTATTTATTCATAAAACAATTAAGGCAGGATTCTCGTATAACAGCCCCCGAAATTTATGATTTTTTTTAAACTATTGTTAATATTGCATTAAACTCTTTTGGGGTATAAGAAGCCATCTTTAAACTTGTAGAATTTTTTTTATGTCGATCCTTTTTATTATTTATTAATTATTGTGGAATCATGTTAACCTCTTCGACGATGTTGGCGTCAGGTGTAGCACCTGTCACAGTCATCTCATTGCAAAAAGAAGAAAATTTTCTTTAAGTTAAATAATTTACGCTGGGACTGGACCTAAAATTTTAATTTTAGTTTTTATTTCTTATACTTTTTTCGTTGATATAAAGAATAATATGAAAAATTTGTCTAAGGAAAAAACTTACTTTTTCTTTCAAACGCTATAACTCTTTCAATTTTTCAATTTTTTTTTCTTTAAAGTGGACCAATCCCAGCGTAAATTATCTGACTTTAATATATACATATATACATTTTAAGGCTAACAGGATTAACCTGCGGGGAATTCAGTGTTGACAAGAATGTTGATTTTTGGACCAGAGATATATGGAAAAAACTGTTGGAAGAAAATCAGGTGATAGAGATTCGTTATATATTGTGTTACTTTTATAAATGTTATAGATATCACGTTAAACTTATTGTAATTTATGTATAATTCAGTGTCCCATTTTAATCTCCCCTGGTAAATATCTTGAAAAATATGAACACGGAAAAATGCTTCAGGTGAAAATTGTAGGAATCAAGGGGGACGTATCATGTTAGTACCTATTTTTTTGACCTTGCGATGACATTGTAAAGCACTGTACAGTGCACACTCATTATAAGCCCGTTTTTACCATGCGTTGTGCGCCCAGCGACTATCCCCACCATTTCTTGGAATCCTTCGGACGAGAGTGAGAGAACGAGCGAGAGGCTCTTGCGTTTCCTCTCACTCGCTCTTGGGTTTTTTCATTCGCGCCATTGGCCACGCGGAATAGTGTCCACAACGCGCCGTACGCCCGTCGCCAGCCCCGTTCGTCGGGCTTATAACGAGTGTCTATTGTACCGCTAATGCCAACGACATGTCAACTTTGGAAGTTCATATCTCGGTAGTGGTCTGCGCGAAAGACACAGGTAGGTAGTGTTTTGAAAACGTTTCGACGTCAGCTACAAGAATATGAAATAAAAAATAAAGGTTCCCATTTAAAAATTTAAATATGACCTTCACAGGGCTTATCAATGTCATCGCAAGGTCAAGGAAATATCAGCATGATATGTCACCCTCGATTCCTACAACTTTCGTCTCAAACATTTTTCCGCATCATTCATATTTTTCGAGATATTTACCAGGGGGGATTGAAATAAAACACCCTGTATAGACTGTCCAGCAAATCGAGTCTGTTTATAATAAGAACATTGCTCCATAGGTTTTAGTGATGACCACATCAATATCGATCAATGCATTTTGTCATCGACCTACATTTTTGAATACAATAAATTTGTTAACTTCTGACGAATGTCACAAAGCAGTGAACGATCATCCAATCAGGCAATTTACTCAACAATTTGAAAATTTCCCTAAAAATGAACCAAAAGTTTTAGCTTTGGCAGCTTCATCATTAGATTCTAATGTGAATTTGGCTAAAGTAGAATTGCCTGTTAAGGTACCTTATATGCCCTTATTATTACGCAATTATTAAATAGTATTATTTTATTCTGAACTTTATACTCGAATAAATAAAGCATTATGTTCGAGTGTTATTACAGTCGTTGAAAGTAATATTTCATGCAAAAGTGGCCGCAATAAATTCAGCAATGCAAGTAAAAAATTATGCAACTCCAGAAGAAATAATCGTCGAGTACAATAAATATGATATACCTCGTGTTGGAAAGCAGATAAATGTCGTCATCGATGAAATAGAGGATGTTTTGAAAGTTATAGTTTTGAAGAGTTCTTTAAAGTGTATTCAATCTAGTGAAGTATGTGGGCCAAAAACTGTGAACAAAAAGTTGGCATCCATACTAAGAGACATACAAGAACAATTTGCAAATTCAGGTAGAGGCATGGGATTTGTTAGAATTTTATTTATATGGATATATGTAGCTACGCGTAGTTTCTGTGCATTTCATTCAATTTTATTTTTAATACAGGAGTATATGGTGCAAGTAAAGCTGTTTTACTCCATTTAATTCAATTAGAATGCATGAAAAATTATACCCGGGAAGAAGTATGTACAAAAACAAAAGAAAGTGAATAAACTTCAACCCTGTAATTTTTGTATTCCATTATAATGAAGTGTTTTGTTTAGGAAATTACGAACGTCCTACGATATTTCATTACGGAATTTACTAAATTTAGAAAGTTGTTAGAGGATGAAATGAAAGATTATACAGATATGGAAAAAATTCACAAGTCAGTTAACTCTAATTGTATTTATTTTCATTAATTTGAATTATGCTTTCGATTTTTTAACAGTATGAATATAACTTCGATATTCATTTCAATTAACTTTTGAGATGTTCTAAAATAATTATGTTTTGCGACTTGTTTTTATAAGTATTATTTTACAATATTAAATTACAGGTATTCATCTGATCAAGTGCGAAAACTTTTTACAGTATTAAAGAACTTCCATATTAACAAATGCACCGATCAAAAATTTTCTTGTATTATTTTTGTACAACAACAAAGTACAGTAAACGTGTTATATCACATATTAAAGGTAAAGAGTAGCTTTAAATTGCATGACTCACGTTCAATTTATAATTGTTCTTTAATTCTTATCCTTCTAGAATTTATCTATACACGACGAAGAATTTAAATTTCTGCAACCTGACTTTTTGGCTAGATTATCAAACAATCCTTATAAAAATTCTCGAGAATCATTATGCATCTCGAAATGGAAACGGGAGGTTTTAATCAGGTACGAGGTCATTTATTTTTCGTGTTTTAAATAATCGGAAAGATGCACAGGTTTGTTTACTAAGCACAATGTAAACATAAATTTTGTTTAGGTTCAAAAATGGTTTATCGAATTGTATTATTGCGACAGATGTTATGGAGGAAGGTATAGACATACCAACATGTAGATTAATTGTAAGATATAATTGATATTAGAGCGGATATCCAAAACAAAGGAAAAGTGCGATATGTAATCAATCAGTATACATTATCATTTCCAAGAAATGACGCACAGTATTTAAAACGATATGAAAAATTTAATGTGTAAAGTTAAATTTACGATTGTATCATATACAGGGTGAGTCAAATAACTTGTCCACCCCAAATAATTTGTTAAGTATGACATTTAAAAGAACAGTGAATTTTCTATAAGAAAGTATTAAGCTTTATTTGTCCTAAACCATATAATAGTAACAGTTGCATGGAAATCAACGACCATCACTCTTAGCACCTACTGTAACTAATTGTAAGGTAAATAGTGAGACAATGAACGTTTTTTCAAATATTCCCCTAATTATTTCTTATACAGAATTCACTGCTCTTTTAAATTGATACAAAAAGGTACACAAAATTCTTGATGTCTCGTAAACAAATACGTTATTTAAAAAAATCGTGTCGGCACCATATGCTCCCTTCGATACCACGCAATTTCTGTACAAAACACTTTTTTGTAGAACACATACTTTAGCAGTAATTCGGAGTGGACATGTTATGTGACTCACCCTGTACAAGCAGATTTACATAATTTTTATAATTTTTTGTTACATCAATTAAAGAAATCATTTCTTTCCACTATTTTTAAGTCCTTATTAAATTTTCCTTTCAAAAAATCTCTTTAAATCTTCCAAAAACCTAATATTTCAACCAAACATATGCAATCCCTATACACATCTGTTACGTACAACGAATCTAAAAAGATTTATACGACTTTCAGATAACAAGGCCAGGTCAATCATTGCACCAGAAAAGAACCGTTCAGTTTCACAAATTTACAAAATTATTCCCCACAAATTCCAACACACGTTACAGCCTCGTGAGAATCCTAAAAATATTCACTTTCTGTGGAAAAAAAAAATCTCTCAAACCACGTAAAGAAACCCAGAAAAAACCCACGCAGACGACTACGAGCTCTAGAAGCCAACAAAGCGCCTACCCCCAGAGGCCTGTACCTCTGCTATAAATCATCGTAATCAGCTGACGGCGCGGAGCAAAAAGCGCGAAAGATTTTTTCATCGCTGTGAAGGAACGTTTTCCTGGAGGCGCACGGTAACCAAGGGAATGAAATGAAGACGTTCGAAGCGAGCAAGAAAGGACGCTACGATCCCCGAGGTATCTCGAACAAGAGACAGGGGTATCCTGGGAACACAGCGCCGCTGCCACTGGGAGCTGCTTATGAAATTGTAATGGCGCACGGCTGAACGTTGATCAACGAGCAGGATGCATTGATTTTAATTTCAGCCGAAGAGGAGAACAGCCGCCTGCCATGCGACCAGGCACACACGTAGCACGTACGAGGCCACCGGTTGCTCTTCAAATCGGTAGTAAAGGGGTAGGAGGAGGGGGATGGAATCTTTGTCGAGGGAACTTGAACCTTCAACCGGGATAAAATTACTAGGGGAAGATTCAGCGTCGTGCATCCGATTCCAGCGACTGATAGCGACGATGGACGATATCGCACAAATCACCGGCTCACTTAACTACTATTCGTGCAAACCCACGGCTACGGGACTCAGGGGCTCCAGTTTACAGTAATTTATTAGGCGTGTAAACCTCCAGCTCTTGCCAGGGGTCGACGGCCTCGTCCCTCTCATCAGGAGACCTTCGCCTCCTTGCTTTTCCCCCCTTTCCCTCTGCGACGCTGCTGAAATCCGCTCGACGGGGGAATCCCAAACCCCACGAAACGATCGATCGCGATCTCTTTGCTGGCACATGAGCCTTAAGCGGCCTGTAGATGGTCAATATTATTGTGCCATATTCAATATTGCACAAAATTATTGACCGTATGTGGATCGTATTGGAAGGTTGCACAACAATATTGAAAGGTTGTACAATATATTGTGTGAATGAAGAAGAAACTCGGCTCCTAGACGCTCAATATATTGTTCAATATTCATATTGCACAATAATATTGACCCTCTGTGGATCATATTGGAAGATTGTACAGTATATTGTGCGAATCAAAACGGTTTTGATATTTATTGTCCAATATTGAATATTGCACAATAATATTGACCGTCTACAGGCCGCTTTACCGTCGTTCGGCTTTAGTTTCCGAGATATTCGCAAAAAAATTGATCGGTAGTTGGTGTGGATTAGGGGGTTTACCGGCCCCTCTCAAATTTTGGGAGATTTACATATTTTTTATCTTAAATTCGAGTAACTCGAAATTCGTTAAACTGACTTTGGAGTCGACGGAAGGAGTTAACAAAGGGAGGACAGGGTGTGGTGGACATCGATTTTGATGAGCCTTGGCACGATGGGTTTATGTCGAAAATAAGTAAATAGGTGTCCAAGCGTTTAAGCCAATAGGCCTTAATAATAGAGATATTTACATTTAAATTACTAAACATTTCATGGTGGCAGTGGGGTTTTAGTGGGAAAAATCCCACACAACCCGTGCCCCCGAGGATTCCCCCCTGGAGGCGTCGGGGTGTCTTCTGAAGATTTCCCCACGTTAAAAAAAAATTATAAATATAATTAACATTTTATTATTTTTTGTTTAACGTGTCTGTCCTCCATTTTTAAGTGCAAGAATGAGGAAAATCGAAGTTTTTTCGTAACTATGTAGGTAGTAGGTACCAATAATGATACAAAGAGACGATGTGCAGTAACGGATTTAACGGAAACGGATGAGCAGTGGCCGCCTGGGTCCCTTATTGGTCAGGACCAAATATAGTAACTCACTTAAGTTACTGAAGCTGGACTCCTTTTTCTAAATTTTATTTTCCACCAAGGTGATCGGGGGGGGGGGGGGGGGAGGAAAATTGCAGTAGTATGATTTTTTCATCGCTTTCCTAAATTTTGGGTGCGGCATCTACAAATGTGTAGCTTGAAGGTCGAGACGTTAGAACGTCCCGCGTTCCCTTACTTTGGGAAAACCAGCATTCTCGTTGGTTGATTATACCTGATTCACTACTGCGAAACAGGAAGGAACTCCAGCTCCTAATTAGAGTGTAGTTTTCCTGGTCATAAATAAGTAAATGGAAAAGTGGCAAGGCAAACGGCGCACGAGCTTTGAATCTCTAAACTAACGAAGGGTTGTACCACACTTTGCGTGGTGAAACTTTTTATTTTACGAAGGCGAATCGTTACTCTTGATATTCAAATTTGAAAATGTAGGTACATGTTTCTATGATTGTAAGAAAATGCCAGTATTACCGATCTCAAGGAATTGATTATGTTTGTATCGCGACTGTTAGTGTGGTAGTGGTTTCCACGAATCGACTGATTAAGAATTATTTATATAGACTGTTTTCCAGTATTTTCTCCTGCATTTTTATTCTCTTGCACATATTACAGAAAATTGCTTGATTAATTCCATTATCTGAACTAATGGGGTGACAATTTTATTGTTTGGATAAAAGAATTTTCAAATAATAGAACACTCACTGTTCTGACATTCATGCTTCTATATTTTAAGTAAAATACAACTATGAAGACCAGAAATAAGAGAATAGTATAAAACAACGAACTTGTCAAAAAATGTACATACTTTATATTTGTGGTGCTGCTTCTTCCTAGTTCCAAAATTATTTATATCCCAAATATGAAATTGGAATGATACAGATAGAACTTATAAATTATAAATCCCATTAACGAATAATGCATGGTGATGAGTCACTGAACTGTTAAGATTTTTCACACACTCATATCTCTCCAATATTCAAAGTTCTCTCAGAGGTTAAAACAAACAAAGGATTGAAGCTATTGTACAAGTCATTTAAGAAGGAACCCACCGACAGACAAGTTCAGACCTGTTCTGCGCATTATGGCGCTCATTGGTGCCGAAACAAGTTACTATTGGCTATAACCCAACCAACGCTCCCTCGGAGCCAATGAGCTCATTCTACATGCGCGAAACGGGTTCCTTCTAAAATGATTTGGAGTATAAATAAAATCGTTTAGAAACAAAATATACGTGGTCTATTCCAAAATCAACCATTCTGGCCACACGCGGCTAATATTGTAGTGTTAAACGTTAAGTTCGCCCATGAAGGGACGAAGCAAGAACACAATTCCAGTGTATAAATCAAACTACCCTATGACTACGTCAGAGAGAAGCAAATATTGAAGAACCTATTTGCATATTAATCATTTAAACACTAATTAACTGCCTCTGTCGAGTAACACGCACCCCATGTAAACCAAAAACTGATGAACCACCCAATAATAAGTACTTTCGGGAAACTGAAATCTAGAATGTGTTGAACAGTGAGAGCAATAAATTGCTTCATCTGATTTACATAAAACAGTGGACAATTATGAGTGTCAAGACACTGTTTCACAATAAATTACCTCGCTGGCGTAAAATACGCGTCATTCCGGTTACAGTTATTCGCAGAAACAGCAGAAGCCCCAGAGCAGCGTAATTAAATATGCAGAAATTCACATCCGCGTCTTTGTCAGCTCTAAATCAGGATAAAGTGTAAAGGAAAGTTCTACGACCGCAAGTCACGCTAATTTAACACGTCCACCGCAAGCACTACTGGCCTGTAACGTCCACAGTCTAATACTTTGCTTGGTTGACTGCAAATGATACGTACCTACTACTTCCAGCCACGACAATGATCTAACAGTGCAATCGAAAGTGAACAAGAAAGCAAAATTACGAAGCATCTAATCGGCCACGAGCTGTGGAGTCGAACGAAGGAGCTAACAATAAGTGCAAAAAGAGGAAAATCGAAGTTTGTTTCGTAACTAGGGACGAGGCATCAATGACTTCTCAGTGAACTTCTCCCAGAAGGGACCCCCAGGGGCCCAAGGCATCATTTTCAAAGAAAAATTGTGATTTTATCCAAATACTATATTTTTTTCTATACTACTACACTTAGACCGTTTTTAATATACTACTCATTTCATTTCATTTTCATTTTCCCGAAAAAATGGGCCCCCAGAACATTTACCACCTGGGCCTTTTTGCTTAAATCTGCCATTGACAATGTGCCAGCAATTTCTATGTGATTAAAAAGCCTGCCGAATTTCTTTGCTCTTTTTGTAATAGTAATTTAAATCAAATATCCCTTTTTGTAATTGAAGAACTATTATTTGACAGTTAGCCCCTTTGACACTTTGAGTATACAACTGTGAAGGGATCATGAAAATGAACTCGGCAAGTACAGTAGGTGAGTCATAAGTTCTTGCCCATTTGATATGCAAACTTTATTTGTTTGATGAAAATTCGTACAATATATGCTAGTCTTCGAAATAAAGACCATTGTGTTTTATGGTTTAACCCTCGGTTATCACACCTATTTTTTTTTTAATGTAGTTATCACACTACTTAAGTCGATTTGACCCAAGTCAATCTTCAATCAGCTGCTGTTAAAAACTATCTGTTAAATAAAGTCGCAAAAATTCTGAGATAAAGTTTCAACATTGCAGAATATATGTTGTTGGACGAAAATTGACACTTAATGTATGATCGTGTTTAAAAAAATTTTGAAAGAAAAAGAGTTGCAGAAAAATTTTTTGCTTAAAAAAATCATAAGTCTTTTAATTTTTAATATTTTTAGCTAAACATTTATGGTTATATACTCTCAAGATATGCTACTTTAATAAAAAAAATAGAAACATTTAATAAATAAAATTCCCCTCACTCGGGAAGCGTCTCTACCTGAAGAAGATACATGAAATTACTACTACATAGCTCCAGTAGTACCATTTTTAATGATGCCACAACGATATTTTACCTCAAAGTCAAATTTGATGTAATTTTGACCCAGTGTGACAACCGAGGGTTAAACCCATCTTCCTGATAAATGTGTGATTCTCCATTGACTCATTTGATTCACTTTTTGAACTTTGCGGTCGAGAAGAATCAAAATAGAGAATGGTCTATCCTGAGCAAGCATTTATGACTCACCCTCTGAAAATGTGTGGATACATACATTAAAATATTTCCAATGTAAAATTATTCTGTTGCGTAACTGGGAATGCATAAATTCGCTTTAATGACAATGCTAATCACAAGACAAAGATGCATGGAAGATTCCATGGGATAATTGAGAATCAAAATATGGAAGTTAATAGCGATCAATACAACAGTCATGTACTTTCAATAGCTGTGTTTTTAAACAGGAATTAATTCAAAAATCGATTCCATTTCCATAAAAAAATCGATCCAATGGAACACCACATGTCTCTCTTCAAAACCTTGATTTCAAGAAGGAATCCATCAGAACAATACTTACAAATAGCCATGTACATGGCTCCATTGGAAACTTCCCCTAATACCAGAGTCTCCACATAATTAAGCACAATTGAAGTTCAATCTACGAGGAGCAATTAACGAAGAATGATGCTAAAAGAATTTTCCCAAGACAAAAAACACTGTAAACCAAATTCCTCGCATTTGCATATATATCGTGTAGGTACGTTCACCAAAGACTTCTCGTAACAAAGGAGGATCCACACCTATAATTACCAGGCGTAAGTAGCCATTGAACAACAAATTTCATGGCCCCTCAAGGATCGTGGCCACGGAACAAGGGATCACGAAGATCGTTTCGACTGATGACCACGCGGACTTATTGAAAACTGTTCAAGGAAACTCGGCCAGGCAAACTACACCCAACGCATCGTTATTTGTTCGTGGCTCTAATAGACGATCGCCACGAAGCAACAATATATCGCCAGACGCGCCCTCGGCGGTGGCTGGTCACTCTTGATTTTTAAATAACGGTCATTACACGGGTATAGCCTGTCATGAACGTGCAGCTACAAAACGAACGACGATAAAAGGGAGACGAACCGTCCTGGTTTCGATCTATCTGTCTGCGATGAACTGTCCAATTTCAAGGGAGCGATAGCATCTATAAAGAGCAACCTTCGAACCGAGATGTGTCCCAATGATTAACCTGTGATGTTTTTCGTTTTCAGTAGCTATCTTAAAGCCTTTTTGTACGAGCCATTTTTGATATATTTTCTGCATTTTCTTTGTTAAGTTTAAACTACCACTGTTTTTTTCTACGCTTATACGCAATTTGTAAAATTACACGAATAAGTAAACTTGGGTCAAATTGTCCCAATATCATATATTTATGAGAAATGAGCATACAAAAATAATACTCAGTTCATTTAATTATTACGGTTTAATATTTTGAGAACTTATTAAATATGTACAATAAAAAAATAGAAAAAATAAAATTTAAAAATATTTTTTTATTATTTACGGTTATTAATTATTTAAAATATATATTAATTATTTATTATGAAGGAGTTTTCGTCCAAGTAAGACATTAGTAAAGGGGGAATTTGTAACTCAATTTTTTTGTCAAAATGACCCAATTGCTGTACAAGAAAACTTCAATAGGATTGTTAGCTAACATTATTTGCTGAAATCAATGGTGAACGATGGGAACAGCAACCTCGCGTCGGCGTGAGTTGGGCTGAAGTTTCTGTAGAAATCCATCAGCGTTGGGGATGTGGAAATTGTTTCGGAGAAACTATTCTAAATTGCAAGTGGCAGTCGGGGCTAGGAGCACAATAGCCCTTTAACCAGAAATAAGTGATCGTCGACCTGAAAACGCGGCTAACGTAAAATATCAGGAATCTGGTTGAACACCGTAAAATCGCTGACAACTTGGAAACATTGTGAAAGAAAAAAGAAGTGTTCCTTGTCAGATTTCATATCTTTTTAAACAATTTTTCAAATTACACGCTAATACTTATGGATCATATTCTGCAGAATTAAAACGAAGAAAATATTTAAAAAAAAATATCATTTTTTGAAATTCTAAACCAGACTCAATTTCTTAAGGGATATTAATCTTAGAATTCATTGTGTGTATCGAGATATATTTAGAGTGTTTCTTGATGGATGATGACGATACTATAAGTTCTAAAACTTTTTAATTCCACTTTTTCATCTTAATTTACAATTGATTTATCCTAGTGAATCAGTCATTATTATCGTTTTAAAGATATAAATACATATTAAATTGACTCGAGAATTCTATTCGTTCCTGGATTTCTTAACTCAAAATTATCAGATCTTTGTAAAAGTGGAATTGACTAGTTTTTGGCAAGATATAAGTAAAAAAAATGTAGCGGAGAACCCACTAAAAATCGAACACTAAAATAATATCCTCAGATCAAAAGTTACAAGAAATAACCTACTTAGTCGTAATTTAATCTACTTAGACAATTGAAATCCAAACAAATATGGCTAAGGGAAGATGTTATCAAAATCATGTACATATATTCTATCGAATCTTTTCCGTTGGGAAAATTAGACCGTCGTTTCAAAGACCAACAACTTCCATTATTGCAAAAACGAACCTAAAACACAATAGTTTCACTATCAACACCCTAACTTACTGCTTAAACTTTTTACGCAACACATAAAAGACGACTATGAATATCAGACACAAAACTTAAAAAGCGTCATTTAACCCTTTGAATGTGGTCGACAAACGTATATATACATATACGTTCTGTATATTTTGATTGAATCCGGGCGACGAATATATACGTTCTGTGTATTTTGATCGAATCCAGGTGACGTATATATACGTTCTATATATTTTGTTTGAATCCAGGCGACGTATATATACGTTCTGTAGATTTTGATTGAATCCAGGCGACGTATATATACGTTCTGTATATTTTGTTTGAATCCAGGCGACGTATATATACGTTCTGTATATTTTGATTGAATCCGGGCGACGAATATATACGTTCTGTGTATTTTGATTGAATCCAGGTGACGTATATATACGTTCTATATATTTTGTTTGAATCCAGGCGACGTATATATACGTTCTGTAGATTTTGATTGAATCCTGGCAAAGTTTATCCGCGGTTCGTTGCGCAGTTTACGTTGACAATTTTTATTTTGAAATTCCCCAGATTCAAAGGGTGAAACGATTTCCATAAAATATTTGGCGGCGAACGCGCATCGAGACTCCGAATACCAGAAATTATAGCAGCAGTAACAATACGAGGCCAGCACGAGAAGCAACACGAGGCCAGGCACGAAAGCATTGAAATCGCGAGAGCAGGCTGGGGCGTTTAAAAGTCCCGTATCCTAAAAAGAAGATAACATCTGGAGCTGCAAGGGCCATTGTCCATTTCATTGAAAAGGCCAGGCCTCCTTTCACGGGCCGCAGAAAAATCTGAATCAGAATTAATTCCTGAAGAGCGTTACAATGTGACGTGGGCCCTGCAGGCGCACCTGGATCGCGCGAACATCTGGTCCCTCGAGGGGTAACAACCTTAACCACGGTTTCCTCCGTGATCCTTGAGACCATTTACAGTTCCTAGACAGGACGTTGCACGGCGCACGGCTTTATTCAGGCCCTGCGCCCAGAAAGCTCCGCCCGAGACACGTGCTGCGAATGCGTCCGCAACGACCCCGTTCCGTTTCGTAACGCGTGTCAGCGCGAGCGCACGAATGCGTCATTTCCGATTACTGAAAACCAGCACGCGATGAATTAATGCTGGCTGAATCACTCGAGCCACATTCACCGCTTATCACCTCTCACGTTTTTCACTCTGTGAGAGGGGGCGAGTCCATACGTCCATAGGCGTCCGCAGGGCAAGGGGGGTGGGGCAGCTGTCCCTCGTGGCTTCAGAAAAAATCGCAGTTTTTTTTAAAACTAATCTTTATTAAATTTATATTAAAAAGGAAAATATTTGTAAATTTCAATTTTGTGTTTTCGGAACTACATTTTTTCTTTACCGCCACTATTTCTCAAAGTTGCCCATGGGGGAGTCGGAAGGACTGTATTCTGTTCGAAACATTGTCAAGTTGGGACGTGGTACTTCTTAGGAACTTGCCTAGCTCCTTTCTCTTCGACCTTCAAAAAGTTACCAAATTGTGTTGTATTGATGTTTAAATTAGAAATCTTAATATATAAAGCAGAATGCTTCTATATGTTTGTGTGTTTGTCTGTCGCCTAAAAACTTTCGAACGATAAACTCTGGGATCACGAAATGTGCCTCAGCTCATTATGCTCGACTAATCCAGATGAATTTTCAGAAAAAAATTTTTTTTTATAAAAATCGGAATCTAAATTTCGAGCAAAACCGAGTAGATAAAGCTAGTGGTTAATAAATTTAAAAAAAGGATGTGTCACGATATTTGGTGAGTTACATCGTATAGTTCGTACCTATTGATTTTTACACTTTACTTTTTATCCACTCGTGGTTTACAGAAAAATGAAAAAAATTTGCTGGTAATGAAATTGGCTAATGTTTTAGATACTTCCCTTCGAGTTACTCATGTTACGAACGTACATTTAGGGAAGTGCGATTAGAACTGCAATCCCAATATCCGAAAACGACTAATTTCGTACTTCCTTTACCAACAGCTTAAAAAAAAAAGATTTCTTGTGATGTCGACTAATTTTCGGTGCTTCTCAAAAAATAGTTGTGCCGGAGACACCCCCTGTTCTAGCACGACTACTATTCAAATAATTGAAGATAATTAATTTGTTACACTCCCCTCCAAAAGTGTTCCAAGAATTATAAATGTTCGAGGTATCAGTATCCATCGTTCAAGGAGTTTCACCAGTCCACCTGCCTAATCTCCATTTTCCACACACGCAGATCGAAAACGTCCCGGAAAATTTCCCTTCAATTAAAGAACGCGGAAAACGAGCGAACGAGACGCAAGCTGCATTGTCTCCCCTGTTGACAATGGCTTCGACGCAGCTCACCCTAGGTCCTTTCTCAGAGGGAGCGCTACACTTTGAATAATTAATCGGTAAAGCCGTGTAATTACATAATTAATGGCGTAATCTCGTGACGGCGTATCCTAATTAGACTGTCGAGGAAGTTGACCCGTGGAAAGCAGCTGCTGCCGGGTTCTGCCGCGTATTTTCCCTTGCTCGGCCCGGCTTTTTCAAAAGGCTTTTCCGACGGATACGACAATCTCGTCGATTGCGATCTGAAACGGCGTGTGCAAGTCGCATTAACTGTGTCGGATACGCGCGTGGAAATGGAAAGTGGAGGAAGAACGCTTGTGTAATTCTTTGTTGATTACGAGGAGTACGCGTTCGCAACGTTTCTTTTCCGGAGTACACGCTCTCGAGTATCCTGGGCCGAGTATATCGAAAACAGCACGAGAAAACGCGTTTAATTTTCATTTGAAGTTTTCACTTTAAACTCATTCACGATAATTCGCTACCTCTTCTTTCTCGTCAACGTTATACTTTCTGCGAGAAATAATTTACAGCGGGCCTCTTTTACCTGGATACTCTGGAATATTTCGTTGGTAGTTGAAGCCGCGAAGAATTACCCTTACACAAGTTATGTACTCTGCAAAGCAAATTTTTCTCACGGTGGAGGTGTGAAGGAAATTTCAAGATCGACTTGATTTTTTAAAATGAAATGATATACTTTTTATAACGTAACAGTGTTTCGTAATAACGTAATACCTTCAGAGAAGTTAAACAAGGGGTAATAAAGGGTCACACAGTGCCACGAACAGTCGTAAATTAGTGAGGCCCTAACGAATCAGATAAAAGACGTAAAACTGGGGACATTTTTGAGGCCCGGGGCTATCAAACCATCGAGGTCCCCATTGGTTGAAAAGCGTGAGGGGGAGAGGTGTAAAAAATGTTGGTAATAAAACATACAATAAAATACTTAAATCTTTAAAAATTGAAATTTATTCTAAATAAAATTAAATGACATTTAATCATAATGAAAAATACTATTAAAAGAGAAGCATCCAAAAGATATGTTAAAATACACTTATTATTTCAAAAGGGAAGCAGTAAACAAATTTCGTTCAACTATTTTTTTACATGAATGGAAGGCTTAGAACAGGCCCCCTGAAAAGTGGGCCCCCTTGATCCGGCATTGGATCTTTGCATGCACACAAAATATAAATAATAAATTACGTAAAGAGAATATTTGTAAAAGTCTCTACTGTATGTTCCAACGAAGAAAATAGGGCGTTCCTAAACCAACAAGGAAAGCGCACGAGGTGAGGATCGCGATTTGGTTCAAATTTCGAATTTACCCCCGTATTTTACAATCGATTTTTCCAAAACCGGCGGACCACATAAAAAAATTTCGTCCTACATTTCCGATTTATTTTTGCACAAGAAATTACCTTTTACCTGGCTGCACGCACCACCCGTCCCCGCCCAGCCCGTACAGTGCGCGGCTGTTGGAGCGATATTTTCCAACCGATGGTACAGCACGCAAATTCGAAAAAGGACGCCGTTGTCCAAATGCATTCTCCATGTTCGCGTAGCCGTATCAAAAACAAACGCCGCGACGCGCACAACAGAGAGGGATGGTCGAAGGAAAGGAAACCTGACCGAAGATTTAGGTCTCTCCGCGGATAGGATCGTCTGGGAGAACCGTGGTGGCATTCCAGGACGAACGATCAGCTCGCGCGCCCGCGCGCGCGGTCCTTAAAGGCCGGATTCGAGGCGCAGCATGCGTGCATTCGCATCGGGGCGGCATTCTTAAATCAATTAGCGACAACCAAAAGAACCAGCCGACCTTCGGTCAGCCAACCACTCGGCTACCGTGTCCCCGTTGCTGGGGCCCGCTGCTATTACCGCCGCGGGGCGTGCGCAGGCGCGCGGGCCCGAGAGCGTGCGCGCGCGCGCGCGCGCCTGCTATCGTCTCGAACTTTGGAACGCTTTTTGCAGGCGAACCGAAAGACGCCGGCGTGTATTTCCTTCCTACTAAATGGCTACATCCTTTGCCCTTCTACGGAAGACCACCGACCGCGAACACGGCGGAACGCGACCCTCCGATTTATTTCAAATCTTTAGAACTCTAGACCTACGTTTTTCCCCACCGAGACACCGAGCAATGGCTGGAACTAGGTTCGAATGGAGAGAGATATTGGGATCTTGGGTGGAGATGGATTTCGAGAGCTGCGCTTGATTTAATGTGATTGTAAATTTGATAAAATTTTAAATTCCTGGACCAACGTTTTTTCACACAGAGGCCTCTAGCAATCGTTGAACATATATCTGAATGGGGAGATGTTGGGAGTAGGGTTGCCAACCGTACTATAATGTATAGTATTGTATTATATTTTTGTCTAGTGCTCTATATACTGTTAGAAAAAAATATAGTACGTAAAAATGCTATATTTCTGATGCAGGGATAAAATTCTATAATTTTCACTTATTTTTTTATTCTACGGCAACATCAAAACAGTAATTTGCGAAATTAAACTTTAAACTTTTGAACGCGATTTAAAAGAAGTGTTGTCTCTCTATTCCCACCACTTCAGATTTTATACAGAGGATTTTTTCTGTAATGAATGTGAAGTGGCGGGAAAAGAGAAACAGAGCAGTCTATCTTCCATAAAAAATGAGCTCATGTATGTTAATTTCGACTCTCAGTGTAATCGATCCTTTCACATATTTGTTAAAGACAATAAATTAATTAATAATGCATAATGCAGAAGAAATATACATTTAAAAAATAAGATGTTATTTTAATGTAATTTTAAACTCGGAAAAGTACCTACTATATTTTTTCACAATGTACTATAAATATTTCTTATCACATTTGGCCGTAAAGTACTATATCAGTGTTCCCCACCCTGTGGTTCACGACCCCCAAGAGGATCGCGAAGTGTTTTCGGGGTGGTCGCCACAGTTATTTTTAGTTAACGATTTTTAGCTCTTAATTATTTGCATATGGTTACATTGCTATATTCTATTAATGATGTACCACTGATTTTTCATAAATAAAAGAAAGGAAATATATACCTTACCTTATATGGGAGGGGGGTCACAGGTTATTTGACTATTTATAAAAGTGGATCCCGACTCAAAAAAGGTTAGGAAACGCTGTAATATATTTTCCCGAAAAATGAATAATTAGGAATGGCTGTTGGACTCCCGTATGTAGGTGGATTTTGAGACGCGCGATTAAGTACGTGAATACGGTGTAATTAAAAATTTCCATCCCAACATTTCTTCCTCAGATTCTGAGGAATGGTCGCAACCTTATTTCGAGCATCGATTGTTACACGGTTACCGTAATTCCTCATGGGCCACAGAGTCCATCAATCCCGAAGAAGTTTGTAAATTAGCCAGCATACCAGAACGGCGTGTTACGGCGCGTTATTTGCAATCCGCGAAACGAAACGGAAAATGCGAGGCGCGGCCAGCGTAAAATTGGCGTTTACCAGTAAATCATGCGCGCGCGTACACGCCCATCGTCGGAACGTTACCATCGAGACCGGCGGTTCCCGAAGACGTAGCGTGGAAGCCCGTTACGAATGACATAACGGCAACCGTCGATCTCGCGCGTCGACCAGTGCGAACGAGGCAAAACACGGGTAATAGCGCGAACAGCGGAAATACTTGGAACGAGATTGATATTTCGCTTCTTCGGCGGAGTTGTTGTGGTCGATTCCTAGATCGGCGACGGACGGACAGATCGAACGAGTTCTGGGACGGAGGGGCGAGAGTCACGAACCAGTCCTGAGCATAGCGGGGAGATATTTTGTGAACTGTTCGGGGGGGGGGGGGGGGGGGAATGATCGAGCGGCGAGGGACGGTTCTGGGGAACGATTTCTCGATGACAATTAGGGGGAATCGTGGAAGTCGAAGTTATGTACTTCGTTTCTTTGTGAGTGAAAAGTGGTTGAAGTTGGACGACTTTTTCCCGCGTCGCACAGTTATACTCGTCGATATTTGAACTTCGGTAGTATGGGTGTGCTGAGCAGTAGTGGGGTTTATGGGAGGAGTTAGGGGCAAAGTGACGCGAAAAAAGTTTGAAGTCGAATAAAATTTTTCCCTTTCAATAAAAATGTGTGGAAATAGATTTATAATATAATTTGAACATTACTATTGATAAATGACGAATAGCAATACTTAAAATGAACTTAAAGTATATTAAAATTCAACTTCAAAAGAAAATGCCAAAACGACCACTTTACCCCATATATGGGGTAAAGTGAGCTACTATCTGGGGTAAAGTGAGCTGAAATAAAATTCGAGTTTTAATTAAGGATATAGGTAATTGTTAACCCCTTGCGCTGGGATGACGTATGTAGCACGTTAGCTTCTGGCTTTTTTTCACCGTGGTTGTCAAAAACTGTGGCAGATTTCCCATTTTTTTGAGGTTAGATTCTGTTCCATCACGCCGCGTGGTTTCCCAGCTAGCTGACAGGTTAGATTATTGCGCACATCACTCGCGCATCTTTTCTTTGCAGCTCACTTTACCCCGGCCACTTGGCCCCGAATGTGTACTCAGTGGAAAATTAATTATTTAATAAAGTTAGGATTAATGTTTTCTCAAACGCGTGTACATGTGTGTTTGTAAGCTTGTTATAAACACGCAGAAAGAAATTGGAGTTAAAATAACACATTTAAGACTCATTTATCCAAAAAGCTAAATTGGAAAGAAAACCAATTGGAAGTCTCTAAAACTTCATTTTTAATTTTTTAAATGAAATTCCATTTTTCGATATCTGAATGTGCATAATTATCATTGTGGTATTACACACATTTATTACGTCACCAAAACTTGTAAATATATTCTATTGTTAAAGAATAAATTAAGAAAGCTCATTTTACCCCGAGGTTCACTTTGCCCCGGTCTCCCCTATTGAGGCAGGGGAGTGAGAACATTTTTACTGTAGATTAATTTTAGTTTTATTCTAGATTAATTGATTGCGTTTCTTGGTTCAAAAAATGCATAATTGTGTCTCGAACATTTTTTAATTTCTGGTTAATATGAAAATTGTAATAAGATATATTTTAGTGTACTGAGCAATAGTGAGGTTTGTGGACGGAGTTACAAGAAGGGGGTTCTCAACTAGAGGACTCTATAAGAGATGTTTAGTAATTGGCTGTTTAAGGGTGGGATTCCACTGAGACAACGCAAGGCAACATGTCGCATGGCGATGAGTGGGATAGTGATTGCATATGTTGCATGCCAAAAAAAGATGTGACGATGTTGCTGGTTGCCGGTCGCCAAAAAGTTGCCTCAGTGGAATCCCACCTTAACGCTATTCACTCGATTTTAGATAGCCTTTCAAATCTCGAATTTAATCAAAAGTAACGATGTATAGCTCTCTTCTGATGGGACGTGTGCAGTATACAAGGTATTCGGCTACAAGTAAGAGAAACTTTAAGGCGTGATTCTACATGCAAAAATAAGTCGAAAATATAGAATAAAATTTTATGATATCGCGCTTAGTTTTCGAGAAAATGACTGAATTTTAGTCGAGCACGCGTGCACTGAAGTACAGTGTTTGGCGCCTGAGGGGCGCACTGAGGTAAGAAGGACGCGTCGCGCTTTCCTTAGTAGGTACTTCAGTGCACGCGCACTCAACTAAAATTCAAAGTCAATTTTCTCGAAAACGAAGCGCGATAACAAAAAATTTTATTCTATATTTTCGACTTATTTTTGCATGCAGAATCACCCTCTAGATTTTCTTCCACATGTAGCTGAACGCCCTGTATAACCTTTATGTATTCTATACACCTATTTTGAATGTCCCGGCTTCACTTCCCAATTCATCAAATTCTAACTTTCGTTATAGTCGCTTTCCACCAGCAACCGAGAATTCGCGGAATCCTAACGTGACCAGCGACAAAAAGATCGAACCTACGCTATGTCCGAGATCGAAACTAACCTATTCTCTTCGGGAACAAACGAAACGGAAACGCAATAACCTGTTACATTCCAACGGCGTGGGTCCCGCAATCGGAATCTGAGGAACGCGACCAATTATAGTCAGAAGAAAACCGAACGGTTTCCGGCGTGTTCCATTGGAAATTGCGTGGCATTCGTTAATTGCCAGCCAGACGCGAGCGCGTCGATGCCTTTTCCATCGTGGAACGTCGGCAAATATCAAATAAAGACGACCTCGCTATGTTTCGGGCCCACTCAACGACTGTTTTGGAATAAACGGGCTTGCTTCCGATCGTTTTCAATCGAGTCTCGGAAATCTTCACGATCAGATTTTCTAAATAGAATGGAGATGTGTTTGGTGATAAATATGAAATCTGGTCGAGTTATTAGGCTCACGCGCTATAATACAGTATTACCTCTCTATAGGCACGCGAGCGACCTCTACAAACATGCATTCAATTCATTGTAAATAGAGACTGACTACTTCGTTCACTACATACATATTATTCACTTTGGATGAAATGCAGATGAAAACAATCGTTACACTGTATGTAGACGAATCATCCGGGATGCACATCCAAAGTGAAAAGTCTAAATTCGCTTTCACTGTTTATGTGAATTAAGGATTTAAGGAAAAAGGCCCAGGTAGTAAATATTCTGAGGGGCCCATTTTTCGGGAAACTGAAGAGGTAGTTTACTAAAAACGGGCTAAGTGTAGTAGTACGGAAAAAAAATATAGTGTTTGATAAAATCATAATTTTTTTTCTTCTTTTGAAAATGGGGCCCTGGGGCCTTCTGAGCAGGGGCCCAGACGGCAACTGCTCCTCGGCCGCCCGTTAAATCCGCCACTGGGTGGGGGGATAGCGACGAAATCGAACGAAGTCGAATTGGATAGCTGGCAATCAAACATATTCCAGGATTTCTTTCTCTTCGATCCCTCTTTTCCGCTCCACCTAATCGGTCCGCAACTGGCTTTGTACGCCAATACACAAAAATCGTGAACTAATGTCCTCCCTAGCAGAGGACGGCAGCTAAAGCGCGCAAACTGTATCATAATTACCTGGCTGCGTCCCTCTCCCTCTTGGTGGCTATAATAACAACGCGGGACAATTTTATAAGCATAACGCGGATCGGTTAGCGGACTATGCGAGGCCACACACCGGCGCGGTTGACTATAATTTAAAAGCATCTCGTTATATTTCTTCTCACGTTCCTCGTTACCCTGTCGCGCGCGCACATCAGCCACCCAATGGGGCACCGTACGTGAAGGCGGACCCGCGATCGTGAGGGTGTAATATAATTCAGGGCCTCCTCTTTGCCGAGGTGTCTCCCACACGGACGATATACCGCGCGAATTACTTGCGCGTAATATACTGCGAAACAAAGCCCGTTAACGTCGCGGAACGGTAAGCCGCGAAGGCATTTTGTTTAGTGTCCCGTAACTTATGCTGTCCGCAGACGACTTTGTAAGGGGCAGAGTAATTGAGTACTCGTGCGGGAACGACGGCTAATACGGACCGCCGCTTTTTACCCGCGCCGAACCTGAACGTAAATCTGCCCCGTTCCGGCCGATATCTGAAAATGCTCGGCCTGATTTATGCCACTGGATCAGCCGCGAACGCACTAGCTCCAAACAATGTATGCACTGAAGACAACAGGATTTGGAAGTGGTGGGGTGCTGTTTTTTTTAAGGATGATACGTTTCGTGTACCTATCTACCTATTGCTTAGAGTGGGGGTATCTTTGGAGGGTAGTTTTTAGCAAACTCTGGTTAAGTGGTCTTGGATGGCGGTGGTAGAAGAAGAACACGGATTTGATGTTGTTATTATTATTATGCGTCTTTATTGCACAAACAAATATATGTATATAAGCAAGAGCAAGAGAAAAGAAAGAAGAACACGACTAACGCAGAGGCGAGGTTCAGTCTAAAGACTATTTTCCAAACATGTAGAAGACTAATTAGAGTAATACTATGTGGATTTAGTATGATCTGGATTCTTGTGGAACTCTAATAAAAATTCGTTAAACTCTGAAGATTCGATATGTTTATTATACGATTTTTTTTTTATATTTAACTTCACCCCTCTGTCTGCTTGTTTTTTTACCGTTTGTTTGTCCATTTGTTTGGTTCAAATCTTGGAACTCAATTTTAATTCACATCCACAAATCCAATCGACTGGAAACTTGATAAAAACAATTGTAATTTGTCAAGAAATAAATGTAATTTGTTAAAAATAAAAATAAATTGTAATTTGTGAACGTTCAGATATGCTTAATTCTTTCAAAAATTTCCAAAGGGATCTTTGAGTTGAGAATTCATAAGAAAAAAATTGATTGCGAAGCAGAAACACTAAAAAGTAAAAAATAAAAGAAATATAAATTTATTTAACTTGATCAATAATGCACTAAAAAAACAGTAAAAAAGAATTATTTTCTTGTACTGCAGTATTAAATAAAATCGTGGGGTATGATATTTTATAACAGGATATGAATTAATTTAATACAGAATCAAACGTCGAAATGAATTTATTGTGGGAAAGTTTTCAAGAATGCATTCGCATTAATTAAACAAAATATTTTAATTGCGGAATACAGATTCCAACGTGACAGAAAATTGATAAATCAGTGGATGATGCTTATTAAAATTTTTCTTTGAAATTTTTTAATATTTCATTTATTTATGAAGGATTTCTGATGATGACCAATTTGTGGGCGCCCCACAATTTTATTTAAAGTCACATATCACCATCGAAATTGTAGTACAATAAAGGAATAATTTTTTACCTTTTAGTTCATTATTGATGAAATTAAATAAAATAGTTTAAGTTAAAATTTCTTTTATATATTTTTTTGAGTCTATCCCCATGCAATTCAGATTAGGTAATATTTACTTTCAAATTACAAATAACTACTTTTTGAAAGTTAGAAATTTCATGAATGAACGACAGAAATTCCGCGGAATCTGATACTAAATAATGAAATAAAAGGCTTTTTAGAGTGGTAATATTCTACAAATTTGTTAAAATTAAATACCTTCAGGTTTCCACTCGATTGTGAGTAATCAGAACGTTTATTTCGTTTCCTAGGAATTTATGAAATAAGAGTCTGACATTTCAAGAAATATATGCTCCATTTAACTTCGTCGTAATTACATTTACTGCCACTTATTTGCTCCTTAGCGTTATATAACCATGAAGCAATGCTGCTTATCTTCACAATATTTTCTTCGTGCTCGAAATTGTACGATCGTAATTTACGCGGCAACGGAGCATGATCGCTGCATTTCATTAGCATAATCTTGGTAAATCTCGGATCAAGCTTTTACCACACTTCTAAGTGCGCGTATTTTCCTCATCTCCCTCTTTTCTGTCATTTAACGCGCTCGAGGGTAGAAAATAATTACAAAAATGAAAATAACTTCACAAAACGGACACTAACTACTGCGATTAAAACTTTACATTAACTCATGAAAATGTTATGTTTGCAATTAAAGTGATCACGTTAGTATACAAATTTTATTAATTATACTGAACAATTAATGTATTAATTTGATAAAAAATAGGATAGTTAAAAAACTAAACTATTTGCACAGATTTCTCTGATAATTCTGAGGCATTTGGATTTACGAATATTTAAATACTTTAATTCTCGAAAACTATTTTTAATTTTGAAATTCAGAGTCAAATATTTTGTATTCGCACCTCGATAAAACGATAAAAAATTCAAAACGAAGTACATGAATAGAATAATTGAAGATAAAATAGAGAAAAGAATTTCTTTCCAGAAACAACACTACGTAAACTACTTAGAACACAATTTTACAAATCTTGGTGTAAGAGAACCATTTACAATTATTAAAGTTGTCTAGATGTTGGTCAAATACGTAAATACATAAGAATAAATAAATTTTACATTGACTTTCAAGGTGCAAACAACTTCTGCAAAATCTCTGCGAATCCAAAATTCGTAGATTCGTCAGTGAAAGACTTGATTACAAATTCCTTCACACCCTGTACATCTTTTATCGTTCACAAACTATTTCATAGTTCCAAGAGATATTAATTTGCGATTTATGCACAACTATTTTCGCTTGATACTTTGATGCAAAGACAGGTTACCCTTGATTTTATGATAACCAATTTAGCCTGCCATTTTGTTACTGACATCATTCAGTCTCATCATCCATTATTCATAATATGCCCCAACGTTCGACGCATTTATCAAACTTTCCATGAAAAGAAAAATTCTGCGACTCAAGGTCGAAACAGTTTTCACACAAAAAGTGAAGTGCCTACCTACACCTCTTTGACTCTACAGTGCACACGCGGGGCCTTACAGGCCCAAGTGAACAGTTAAATGAATATAAAAAAGGGGCCTTTTAAATAAATAATGGCTTGCATATCTTATGTAGCTTTCCTTAAGCCTGTTCTCGTGATATTGAAAAATATTCGAATAACGATATTGTTAAAGAGATATTTCTTCAGTATTTCATTTTGTTATAAATATTATTCTTAATAAATATTGATTGCAATAGCTTACATGCGGTCTACAAATATTTTTTTCTCAAAATATCCATGCATTCCTAGATTTGAAGACATGGGCCTATGAGGCCCAACGTGTGTAATGATGAAATTTTAATTTACGTGTGAGCTGTAGGGTTAAATTTACAAAGTAATATTCGAAACGAACAAATGTCTTTATTGCAAGATTTTGCGTGTTATGACAGTGAAGGTT
This sequence comes from Andrena camellia, assembly GCA_029448645.1. Lineage (NCBI taxonomy): Eukaryota > Metazoa > Arthropoda > Insecta > Hymenoptera > Andrenidae > Andrena > Andrena camellia. The sequence continues at coordinate 30,892,291 of CM055678.1, read as the reverse complement.
GGATACACTTTCCACAAGCATATGAGAGAAATGTTCAGCGATAACGAAACGTAAATGTCACTTCCCTTATTAGACTCCTCTGGCGCATTAGCAATCATCGATGCTCGTTGCCAGTGTCTGAATATCATTATTCACGAAGTAAACGAACGTGGAAGCGAAATTTGCATTCAATTGTAGAAAGTATTATTCCTACGCGCCTGGTGCCTCTAAGTGCAAGAAACTCGCATCTCGAATGATGTTATAGAAAGCATAAATCCTTGCGACATCTTCCTTACAGTTTGATTATGCAATTCCAATGGTTTAACTGGCACCATTGTTAATATAAATTCTAATATTAATTAATGGCTTCCACGAGAAGGCATAAGGAATGCGTCGTCTAAAGAGGCATTAGTGCAAGTAAAATACAATAATTTGTGTGAAGTAACCATGACGATAAGTTGTAAAAAAATGTTTGTAGGTGTTCTTGAAATTTGATTCACTTTTTAAATTATCTCTGCAGAGAAGTGTTGTAGGTACAATGCATGTAGTGGCGGTCGAAAGACAATTTGAAAGGTGAACGATAAAAAAACATAGATATAGTGTAAAAGTTTGGGGTCATTAGTTTTTCTTGTATTTTATTGTTAATTTTGTATTAATCAATGAAACCTCATTCCTGAATTAAATTAATTAAACAAATTAAATTAATTTTACCTTATAAGTAACTTCTCTTACTGTGGAAATTATCCATACAATGACTTTGGACCATATTAAACGTCCTAGATTCGTTTTGAAACACTATACTTGTGTTCCTAATAAAAGGAAGCAAAATGTCTTTCAAGGGAAGATCCCCAAGCCGGAAATTCGAATTATTATGAAACTTTGGAGATATGTAAAGGATATATAGATATGTATTACGCAATTTTTTTTTGCTGCCCAGTTCACTCTAAGGGTGTGAAATTGACTCCCGGAAATCCGGCTATTTTCCGATTTGGTGTTATACCTCGCGAAGTGTAAGAGCTAGAAAAGAGTTTTCGCTCAAAAGTTACTTCTTCTAATTAGGACTATAATTTGGTAACAAATTTATCCTACGCCCCTGAGATGAATTATTATTTAACAACGCTTATATGCTAGTAAAATGAGCTTTCTGTTTCCTCTCGTTTCAGGATGGTTTTCTGTGATATCTGGCACAAATACAGCGGGCAGCGCGCGAGTTTACAGAAGAGTGGATTCCCTGGTCCGAGCAGGAGTACCCGCGTTTCTTTTGGCAGCGCCTTTAAGGGCGTACATTTTGACGCACTCAAAAATGGGTAAGTAACGATGCCATGACAATGTATTTTTGGTGAAACACATGTATCAAGTTATACATATTCAGTGTTACACCAAATCGAAACCTAACCTTCAGGGGTAACACCACTGTAACGGCACAAAAACGTTGTGTACCTTTGACAATTGTTTGTGGGTAAACAAAGAAATAAGTCGAAAATCTGTTTAAGCGCCTTTATTATACACATCTTAAGTAGTGTCGAGCTATTTTGTACATTTTCTTTTTTTTTAAAATGGCACTTTAAACGCTTTTTTTCTCGGAACCACGTCTTTCAAATTGGCCAGCAGTACTATTCGAACAAATATTATTCGATTCACATGAAATTTTTATAGTAGCTTTTAAACTACATTCTCCATCGAAGTACGCACCGATATTGTAAAATATTGTTTTTCTTAGAAATGGTAATCATTTGAACATAAAGTTCACTCTCTAGTTCCATTCACCACCACGTCCAGCACCATTTTCAGCTAAAAAATTGTTCATAACTATAAAAGTTTTCAACAAATCGTAAAATCGGTGCACACTTCGATGGAGAATATAGTTTGGAAGCTACTGTAAAAATTTCAAGTGAATCGAATAAAATTTCTTCAAATGGTGCTGCTGGCCAATTTGGAAAAAAAATATGTGGTTCCGAGAAAAATGCGTTTAAAGTACCATTTTGAAAAAAGAAAGGAAAAAAATAGCTCAAAACTACTTAAGATGTGTATAATAAAGGCGTTTAAACAGATTTTCGACTTATTTCTTTGTTTACCCATAAACAATTGTCAAAGGTACACTACGTTTTTGTGCAGCTACAGTGGTGTTACCCCTTAAACCTGGGTGGGTCTGTCAGGATAACAGAACCCTACCAATTGAGCCACTTGCACGGTCTCAGTACTGGTAGGTACCTATGTGCTTCCAGGGAATAATCAACCAAGAAGCAAGCCCCAAGCTCTGGGTGGTGTAATAGGTATAGTTTATTAATAGGTAGGCTTTGCAAGATAAATTAACACTTGGACGGAAATTGGGTCATTTTCACCCAAAATCGAATCAGAAATTTTCATTCCCTCTGTACTAATGTATTATTTGGACTGAAACTCCTGCATGTCTTTAAATAACTAATAACCGTCAATAATAAATAATTTTTTTTACTTGACAAATTTTGTTATTATTGTTTGCTAAACAATGCTCCTCACCGGCAGCGCCATTTTGTGAAGTTTCAGATCTCTACCATCTCGTTTAACAATAATATAGGGGTAAAAGCCTTTAACTTTATCATTTCTTTTCTCGGTTACTACTTAAGATAAATAGATGAAACAAAAAAGGAAACATAGATACATATTAGCTGTACTTCGTGTATTTTTTTCCAAATTTTAAATCAATTATTACGAGTAGAAAAAAAATAATTTAATTTTGAGGGTGGTTTTTGCAAACTACACTTTGAGAGACTCCCGCCAAAAAAATCAGGAATAATTCTCTATTATCTGACTACGTTGTATAAAAGTTGTAGGATGATCGGGTTGGTAGAACATAGTTAATTAAGGGGGAGCCCTATTTAGGACGCTAAGAATAAGGTGATTTTTGGGATTTTTTTTCTAAGAAACTGTTAAGCGGATCTTATCCAAACTTTCAAGGGTAAGAAAATCCTTGTTTTTTTATTTCAGGGAAGAATTGGGGTGTCCAACATAATCGCAAATTTGCAACTCCGACGCGTGAGTCTTTACGAACGTGTTCATATATCTCCATTTCTACCGAATACTTTGTAACGAAACAATTAATTTTTATTATTTGAATGTGAACTAAAATACCCTGAATGTTTGGAAAAGATCCCCTTAATAGTTTCTTAGAAAAAAATTCCCAATAATCACCTTATTCCTAGTGTCCTAAATCGGGCTTCCCTCCCCCCCTTAATCCCTCAAGGACGGCAGTCGGGTCCCAATAGTCTGGCCCAGAAAGGGGTAAGGGGTGACAATGAAATCGAAAGGTATTTATAAGATTCAAAAAAGAACGACAGAGAAAAGAAAATAGAAAAGGCATCGAAAGGAGTAATCAACAATATATACACGCTATAAGAGATTGTGAAGAAGGGAAGATTGCAAGAAAGTTGAAAAAGTAGAGACGAAAAAAGATGATCGAGGGAGAGAGGGAGGGAAAGATGACAAAGAAGCAAATAGAGTGAAAAGGAAAGAGAAGATTGAAAAGCAAAATAAGAGTAAGCCAAAAGTAAAGAAGAATAGAAAGGTATTATATGAAAGGGAGCAGAAGCCAAAAATAACGGGAGATACGTGATCATATGTAATGTTAAGCAACATCGTTCTTGACACAAATGCATATTAATATCAGTTCGCGTACGCTGACTCGGTAAGACGAGAAGCACGAAGAATGCGTAAATTATACGTTCCGAGCGGAAGCAAAAAGTTAAATGCAGTAAATGGACTGTGCCAGCGATGGAAATGCACGAAGCAGTGATATAAGAGGCATGAAATGTCAGTGTTGATGTTCCAATTTCTGTTTTGATCGCTGGAACGCGTAGTGAATAAAAAACAGAAATTCCCCGGCAAGAAGTGAAGTGGAAATGTTTAAAACCTGTTCGCGCAATCCTTGATTTTGAAAATGTGTGAGAAAGCACGTATATTTATCGGAGACTTTGTGCAAGAAATCCCTAGCCTACGTCAAATTATTTCATTTCCTTTGGTATCATTAATTCGAGACGGACCAATGAAACGTTTCACGTATCTTCATAAAAGAATTCAAATAATAGAGGTCTGTACCTATATCGACAAAACAAATCACGAATAGGTAGTAATTTTTATACACTTTGCTTTCACGAAAGAAAATTAATTGTCTGCACCCCCCACGAGATTGATTTAGGCCATGCTAATTGGTCATTTTTTGTCCATTTTTAAAGTACCATATACCTTCAAATCCTTCGCCCTCTATCTTTAAATCGACCTGTACTACTTAACCCTTAACTGCTATACTGTTTTTTTTTTTTCAAACGTAACTGGGATACTGGGGTTGTGGCAGACCCCAAATAAAAAAGGACAGAAATTTGTAAAGTCGACACTAGATCAACCTCTATGAATATTTTGTTCTTAGTTAATGTATAAAATAATAGACACGTAGAAAGTTAAACTATTATTATAAAATTAATTAGAAATACAGTTTACAAACCTAGACAACCAAATATTTTGCAGCGAACTTTGCGTGCTTGGGGTCATGACCGACCCCAAGATACCAGTTAAGGGTTAATAAGTTGACAAAGAACTAAGTAGTATTCCTTAGACCTCTTCGATTGTTATCTGTTTGCAGAGAATGGGAATCTGCGAGCTCACTACACAAAGACAACGATCAGAGCTGGGGAGATTCTACGATTGATAGCGGTGTTTCAAGACACGAGGAAGTGCAGCACGGTCTCGTTCGGGATTTCGGGTAGCTCTTCTGAAAAGGACCAGTACGCGCAGTGCTTGGACCCACATGGCCGCGAGGTGTTTGCACCCCTGTCTGCGAGGGGCGAGTTTTACGCGATTTGTCAGAACGGAAGCATCGACACTGGCAGCGATGCAGTGCTCTACAAGGTGCACCACCTGGCGAAAAGGCAGCTGCCCCTCAGAGTAAGTGCTTCTTCGCTTTGAATTTGGGCCAGTGGCGCACCCAGAGCGGGGGACCAATGGGCCTTGGCACCCCCAAAGAAAAATGAAAAAGTATATTAATGTAACCCGGACTGAAGTAATTCAAGAGCTTTGTAAAAAGAAAAGAAAACTAAATTTTATTCTTTAAATAAATTTTTACAATCACCTAATGAATTTTATTGAATCTGCATTGAAAATATTTTTACTCGTTCAACTGGGCTGCCCCCCCCCCCCCCCCCCCCAAGATTAAATCCTGAGTGCGCTACTGACTTGGGCTATACATATTTGCTGACGTCATTTACCCAGATAAAAAAATTAAAACCGACTGCAAACAAATAAAAATGCACTGAAAAGTAAGAAATACTTTTTTCCTTATTTAATCTAATTGTAATTTTATTTAAAAAAATTACCATTAACTTTCAATGTTATAAACAATTTTGCGGCAAGTTTTTTTACAAATCTCCACCAATCGAGAGGTGTAGATTCGCCCCTGAAAGCAATGACCATCACTTTTTTAACACCCTGCACAAGATCATAATTGAAAAGTGGATATTTCACTCTAGAAAAGTAATCAAATATTTCGAAGGATATCAACTATGCCAAAATATTAATGCTAATCAGTGAAATTAGATACGTATTATTACGAGAATGAATATATATTTTGGAAGATTTTGCTCCCAAAGGAACGGCCGTCAAAGAGTGACATAGCACAAACAGTAGATTAGGTCGTTCACGTGCCAGCCAAAGTATCAGTGAAAATATTAAGGATATGTCAGGCCAGTATATGAAGACTGACGTTTTGCAGGTTCGCTTGATAGCTGGCCCACTTCCTGTGCCTTTGCCAAGAGAATACGGTGGGTTAATGCAACTGGAAAGCTCAACACGGGGACCAATCGTCTTAGGATGCATAGTACCAGAAAGGCCAGTGCACAATCCTGAGATGCTAGAGCTCGTGGTGACTGGAAGTGGTGCACCCAGAGTAAGAAGAGCACGACTGGGTTACCCTTCAGAGGCTAGGCTATTGGCATCGCCGAAAATGCAACGATTATTGTCTGCTTGCAGGTGAATTTACATTCGTTAATTCATTATTTTAATAATTTTACACGTACGTCACTGTTTTACTAATTCCCTATTTCAGTTGCTGTCAAAATAGTGACTTATTTATTATTATTATTATTATTATTGCTATTTCCAAATAAAAAATAATATGAAGATTTCAATAATAAAATTTCTTTAAAATTGGTCAGTATTACAAAATCTCGAAAATAGCGACCTGAAAAAATTGACTCTTGCGCACATTTATCCTCTAATTAAATCTCCCCACTTCTACTTTTTTTCTACGTGAGAGAGAAAATAATAATTGATTTACATTTTAATCCTCAAAGTATTCAGAGCAAAAAATTCTGCACTAGATCGTACTTATTCAGTTTAAAAATGACTTCCTCTATAAATGTACATACGTAACTCGATACGAATAATTGTATGAAAATTTAGCAAAGATTATTTATAGGCTAAATGTAATATAAGACTCCTGCAACTACTGATGTAACCGCGCCAAATCATAAAAAGCATAAAACAGTCACTTAGCGCCCAAAGGGTTAAAAACTGATTCGATGGCGTTAGATACTCCATTCCTTGCAATCTCGGTATTAAGAACCTAAATAGAAGCGAACCGCATATCAACGGAGAATCAATTTCACGCACACGTGCGCGCGTCGATGGATTAGAAATGCATTACACGGGATGGCCGATAGAAGATACATACTCGGAGTATACCGTACCGTGTCCCGTATTCCCGCGATATTGAAAAGACGCAAAACGCTTGTAAATGCAACATATGTATATTGTATGCGGCCTAACCTGTTTTGCCACTTGCAGCCGGGCTGTTGGCGACCGTGCAACGGAACCGAGAGTGGCGCCCCTCAAGCTGCTCCCAGCTGGCGAAAATCTGAAGGAGATGCACTTGAAGAAAATCAAGCCGAAAACCGAGACGAAGCCCATACTGCAGAGCTTGAAAGACGGGCTGGAGCATCTGAAGAAAAGCACCGTGAGGGAGAAGAGCCAGACCAAGCAGAACTGTCGGAACGGCCTGCTCGATCGTATCTCGAAGTTCGCGCAGGGCGGTCGCAGCAGGAATCCCGCGAAAAAGTCGGCCTCGTTCACGTTCGCGATGAAGCCGGAAGTCGCTATGAGATGCCAGGAGCGCTACTCCAGTTTGGAGCCGGAAACTACCTCTCACCCGAGCCACTCGAACTTCTCCAAGCAACCTGTACAAAGATCGGTCTCCACCAGCGTTCTGGAAATGCCAGCCAATGTCGAGCTGCAGCCCAATTACTCGCACGTCCGAGATAGTCTAACGCCAGTGCCATCCCTTCCCAAATTAACCAGGACCAAAGCTGATGATATTTACGCGGAGATATGCGAGAACGCGGCGGCCGCACAGATCCAAAAGTGTCCCGGGAGCCACGTGATGGCCAGGATTAAGATCGTCGTGAAAGGGCGGGATTCCCCTGCCGCGCTGCCGACTAGGATCGACAATGACAGATACGTGAACTCGATAGTGACGAACGAGCGGATCGACTCGATCATCAGCACGGAGAACGAAGTTATTTACAACACGATATTCTGAGTATAGAGAATTCTGATTACCTTAAGTAATTATAACCGGCTGTGTTTGATGATGGGAAATCTGTTGATTGCTGTCAGTGCGCAGTTACGGATCGAATCTGTATTTATATTAATACTATCGAAATAAAAGCACCACGAAGTTACATGTAACATTGTAGAAATCGTAAATATTTGCGTGTACATATGTCTGCCATACGTACTAACAATCGTTACGTGAGAATGAATGCATAGTATTCTGTAAGAGGGCTCAATTTTTCTTTTCTAAACGACAGAATCGATGTAATATTTGCGAGAGAAAATTAAACGACTTTTCCTTTTAAACTTACTTCCACTAACGCGGTACGAAATATGAATAATTACACAGAAAATTGAATGTAGACAATAAAATAGATATATAAAAATTAATAACATATTTATTTATCCTTATTCCACTTTATTAAAGGAATGCTTATTGTTTTTTTGTTTTTGACTTTTTTGAAATTTTAGTTTTGAACAAAACTCTCTTCTTTGCAGACTGTTTAGTTTTCTCCTTTTTTTTCTTCGGAATCTCTTCTATGGCCTTCTTCATAACATCGACAGCTTTCTCGTTATCTTCGACTATCTCCAATTCGATATTAGCATCGAGATATTTTCCAGAAAATCCTTTCGGGAATAACGGTTTCGATAAAAGAGACGCTAAGTGACGGTTTTTTATTTTTAATTGGTGTCTCAAATCTGCCATTTCTTTCGTTTCTAATTCTAATTCTCTGAAAAATAAATTATTTTCATTAAAAAGGGAGGATACTAGTAACTGGCAATGACTGTATCTATACTGAATCTTACTCTTTGTCCTCCTCCAAAAACAAATCCATATCCTCAACTGCTTTACGCAACCAGCCCTTCTGCGAATTATCTCTGCGGCATTTCAATTCCAATTTATCGATTTCGCGAGCGACATTAACTCTTTCTTTCACCGCGATTAACAATCTATCTACTACGGGGAATACAGGCAAATCTTGCGCTAAAAGAACAATTCTATTAGTATTCTACTCAATGCCACCAATTCTTTAAAATTTATCCACTTACTACGACCAAGTGTTTTACACAATTTGCTATAGTATTGTTTTTCAGAAGGCTCCATCATAAGGACTGTTATACCTTCCCTCTGTGCCCTTGCAGTTCTCCCACTTCTGTGCACATAACTCTGAAACACAATTACCAATAAAAAACTGAAAGACTTGTACCTTTCAGTTTCTCCTTAAACCCTTTTTCTATACATACCTCGCTTGTTCTGGGAACTTGATAGTGTATAACGTGCTCGACACTAGGAATATCCAAACCTCGTGCTGCTACATCTGTAGCTATCAGCAATCCATCCTCGTCCGCCTGGAATCTACAATGCTTTCAGTTATCTGAGAATTTTATCCCTCTTAAAAAGCGCTTACCTTTCAAGATTTTTTAGTCGCTGTCTTTGTTGCATATTAGCATGCAGAGGTAAGGGTTTGCAGTCAAGTATCCCGAAAAGTGTAGCTAGGCGTTTTACACATCCGATGCTGTTACAGAATATTAGTGTCCTGCCAGTGTGCCTTTTCAGAAAGTAATAGAGATAATAATCTTTATGATCTATCGTACACACTATCCTACATTCTGTTAAATTGCTGGCAGTACCTGAGGAAGGATCGTTTCAATTATTTATAAGCTGTTACATTGATTCTAATATAAACAATTATTTTATATAAAAACACACAACCTGACTCTTTTGTAACGTCAACAATTTTTGGATTCTTTATTCCTATTAATTCTATCATTTTTTGTAACTTCTGACCGGAAGTAAACTTGGATATTTTGCTCTTAACGTGCTTCTTCTTCTTCCTTTGTAAATACTCGGGAATATCGTGTACCATAGTTAAAGTAGCAGAGAACACAAATGTCTGTCGTTCCTTTAACTTCGCTTTATCCAAATTTATTTTTTCCAATAACTGTTGCAATTCTTGGAAATGTCCTTTCTCTAACATCCTATCTGTCTCGTCGATGGCTAAATACCTATTATAAATTGTAATACATATATTTTGTATTATTTTATACTTTTTAATAAAACTGAGATAAAACCAGGAGTTGAGTATATGCTTAGTAGGCTGCAGTCTAATAAGGCGGTAAATTTTGGGGATCGGCAAATTTTGGGGAGCGGCAAATTTTGAAGAGCGGCAAATTTCGGGGAGCACGAAATTTTGGGGGAGCATCAAATTTTGGGGAGGGACAAATTTTGGGGAGCGAGAAATTTTGGGGAGCGAGAAATTTTGGGGGGCATCAAATTTTAGGGAGCATCAAATTTTGAACAAAAGAAATTCGCAAAGGTTTAAAACTAGCAGAAGTAATTTTGAAATTGTCTCGTCTCTTTTAAATTAAAATATTTGATATCTTGCGTAAAGGGTGGCAGACGCTTGTTAGCCTAGGGGCGCCAAATCTTCAAGTCCTCCCCTCTATAAAACTTCTGTTCTTCTAACATTTTACACATAATTCGTTTCCCTAATTTGAGATTTCAGTGCACGAAGGAACTGCTTAACACTACTTACTTGATAGAATCCACCTGATTCAGATGCGGATTGCCTTGCTGTATTAATTCCCACAATCGACCAGGAGTAGCAATTACAATTTCAGGTCCCTTGCTTAATATTCTTTCCTGTTTAACTGCAGCCATTCCACCTAATACGACTGCTATCTAAATAATACCAATATTTACTGACTAGCATTTTGTAGTACTTCAATCCTTATTTTATATTTGGAAGAACTCACTTGTATATCGGCATATTTCGCTGCTTTAGTGAGATGGTCTTTTATTTGTATAGCTAATTCACGAGTCGGAGTTAAAATTAATGCAAATAATGGTTTCTGCCCATGATTCTGTGGCTTATCAATTTGTATATTATTAATTACGCGTACACAACCAATACCACCTCCATTAGTACTACCAACATCCTCATTGTAATCGCATTCAGAAGAACTATTCTCCTCTTCACCCGTTTCATTTTCTGAACAAACCCACCCTTTGTTCTCAATGTTATCACTTATGTCTGTTATTGTTTTTGAATTTAACATAGACTGCTGTTTACTTTTCAATTCCAAAATACCGTTTATAATTGGAATTCCAAAAGCTAATGTTTTCCCACTACCTGTCTCGGCAGCACCCAATATATCTCTACGACCTAATATTGCTGATGGCAATGTTAAAGCTTGTATAGTAGTAGGCGTATGAAACTGTTGATCTTTTAGTGCTTTTATTACAGGAGCAGGAACACCTAGAGTACTCCATGCCTGAGCATCCATATCATACACATGACTTTCATCGTCGCTACTTTTATTAGAAACTTCGCTTTCGTTATTAGAATTAACATCTAGATCACCCTTCGAAAACTTTCTTTTTTTAACACTTTTTTCTTTAACCTTTTTAAGCTTTGTAGTCTTTGGTACCGGTTCATTATCATCTATATTATCTTCTTTCCATTCACCTGAACTTTTACGCTTTGACGATACCTGTAAAGCCTATATTATAGACTTGCACAAAGCTTCAGAGTATCAAAGGAATAAATTTTCTTTCTCACCTTATTTTTCTCATTCTTAGTTTTCCCATCGGAAACTAAAATCTTCCTCTTACGATTTCCTTCTTCTAATTGATAATCAGTTAACTCCTCTATACCGATTAATCCATCAACACCACCAGAAAATACAGACCCCTCCAATGTCAGAGGTTTCCAGCCACTGGAGTTATTCTGTTTTATCTTGGGCATAGTTTTTACTGTACTGATACTATTTATTACAATCAATGAATACTATTTAGTCAAACAATTAAGAATTGTATCCAATCCATATAACCTTATTCGTTCGTCAAACAAAACCACGTGGGATATACAGTCAGGATTGCTAGAAAAATTCCTCATATGACGTATCAGGGAGTAGTAGAGGGGGAACAGCTACCTATTGGCAGTAGAAATAGTGACGTATGGGAGGAGTGGAGGGGGAATCATGCATGTGAATCCCCCTCCACCGACCACTACTCTATACGGGTGAATTCCACAGTCCCCTTACGCCCAAATCGCCCGTGAGCAGGGTTCACAGCGATTAATCGCAGTGAATGGAGAGGGAAACACCTACAGGAGTGGTGGTAATGTGTGCGTGAACTGACGCCAGCGCCAAGCCAGCCAAGTGGCCCCAACGCGAAGTCAAGGGTGCGTTCCACTTCCGCCCAAATCGCCCACACGGTCGCAATATGTAATAGAAATCACGAGCGTTGCGGGCGATTTGGGCGTAAGTGGAACGCACCTCTTTAACTTTTTGGCGGTCTGCCTTAGATTCGGAAATATTAATAAAATACTTTCGGCATAATATATTGAAATTTGAAAGCTACCTCCTCACCGATTTTAATGATCTTGATATATGTTGTCAAAAACATATGAAAAACTTTCGGCATAATATACCTATTGAAATCTGTTTCACAGCCGACGGTATTACCCAAATAGCACAGGACGTCTTAAAGACGTTCATCTTACACGGAAAAGGGTCCGCACCATTGGGAACGGTGCTGCAGCATCGTGGCCGACGGTACTCAGCACCGTCAGGAACGATGCTAGGCCAGCAGTGCCAGCACCGTTAAAACCGGTGCTGAGCTCAAGTCACAACGGTGTTCAGCACCGGAAATATCGGTTCACAACGGTGTTCTTGATGAACGCGCATCTATGTTTTCCATGGTCGTGCACAGTCTGTTCTTTTCAATTAAATGTTCTTTAAATAAAATGATATGAATATAGGTTATATTTGCATTCGAAATTCACATTTGTTAAAAGCATATTCGGAACTGTTTTTTAGCCAGATTATAATGTGGCTTACTCTTAGCTTATTATTGAACTATACTAATTAATAAGCCAACCAGATAGATCCATTAATTTTCTATCACGACCTCAACGGTGCACATCTTATTCCGTGTACCACGCGCGCATCGAAAGTAACGACGAACGGCAAGCAGTGCAAACGTCGAGAAATTGAAAATATCGAGGATGGAAAACATAGATGATCATCAAGAACACCGTTGTGAACCGATATTTCCGGTGCTGAACACCGTTGGGCCTAGCATCGTTCCTGACGGTGCTCATTTTTCGAGCACCGTTGGGAACGGTGCAGACCCTTTTCCGTGTACGTCCATTTTAGGTCTGAACGCCTGTCGGCTTGATTTGTGAAAATGGACGTCTTTAAGACGTCCAGAACACGCCTTGGTTACGCCCGAAACGGACGTTCAAAAAAGGCTGTGCGCCATCTGAGAAACGTGGATAGATTAGGATATATTAGTTCAAGGAAACCAAGGGATTGTAACCGCTGTCTAACCCAAACCATCCACGAAATATGGATAGATCGCACAGGTAAAGCCTAATTAAATCTATATACTTATATATATATACTAAGTACATACTGGTACATATAAATGTTTATGAGCATTTGCTCAAAGAAACAATGGAAAACTAAAAACACAGAGTCATTTGTTTAAATGTTTCTGACCGAATGTTTGCAAACCGGTTTTATACAGTTTTTATATTGTTTTCGTACAGTTTTTATACAGCTTTCATAACGTTTTTATACAATTGTTGTATATTTGTTTCAGTATTTGCGGTCAAAGGTATGTAGTTCTAGGTTAGGGTTTGAATAATTTTTAAATTTTAGGTTAACGAAGTGGCAAATTTTGATTGCAACGGTTTTAATATGTAACTATCACCCTTATTTTACTGTTCCTAATGTTGATTACTGTAAAATTCAATGTAATGTTTCCTCGAAATTCTTCTTTAAGGTGCAGCAGAACACAGGAAAATGGCAGAGAATAGAAAAAATACAGAGCTATCCATACAAGCCTGGCTAAAAAGAGCTTGCGATAGGAAAACGTCACAGCCGAAGATATTTTAACAAAGCGAGTAACACTACAGGGAGTCTTTATACATGTCTTTATTTAATTGTTCGTATAGGCCTATAGGGTATAAGTTAATTTCACACCTCTTTTTATTTACAGACAGCAGCACACTTTAGAGACGATTGCAGATAAATTAAGATTGTTGCACTCGATGAATAAACAATTATACTTTGTATAATTTATGTATACTACCTACATGTTCTACATAGTTCATCTATTTTAAGTGCACATCCATATCTATTTTAAGTGTATATCCTGCATAGTTTGTATATTCTGTATATTCGACCTCGTACTAACATGTTCTTGTATTTATTGTAAGTGCATATATTCTGCTTTATTTCTGAATTAAATAAATGAAATAAATTGTTATCGAGTTTGATCTTATTTTGAAAACCATTTACTTAAATTTTTATTAAATCGAACCAGTACCAACATCCCAAAAACGCTCGTTTCTGGACGTCTTAAAGACGTACTGTTTTGTGAAAATGGACGTTTTTAGGACCTTTTAAGGCGTCTTCTGGACGTTCGTGGACGTCTTTGAGACGTCTTGAATGCCTGGCCTGGACGTCTTTAAGACATCTTGAACGCCTGGCCTGGACGTCTTTAAAACGTCTTTGTGCTATCTGGATTATCTCTACATTTACCGGTAAATGGACACATTTATCAGAAATGAAGGGCAAATGTAAGTTGTACTCACTTTTACCAAACAAGCTGGTATATGTATACATTTTCCGGTAAATGTGTTTACCTAACTATGTACTTTTACCGTAACAAAAGAAACGAGACAATTTCAAAATTAATTCAATATGGCTACTCACATGTGACTTTTGCTAATTCGCTAGATGAAAAAAAGCGAATTGTTTTTAAATTTGTCTTAAGCCCCTGTGTTTAAACAATTTCTAATTTCTGTCGCTCAAAATTTGTCGCTCCCCAAAATTGCCGACCCCGAAAATTTGCCGCCCCTGCATTATTATAATTATATACCTATATAGTAAATAGGAAAAAAGCTTTGGCAATCAAATTTACCTCCTACATTCAATGTGTAATTTTTCTTTCCTCCGTGTTTATAGTAGTCAAAAGATGAGATGAATGTATGAAACATGAATCAACATATAGTAAAGATAGTTGAGTAGCCTTGAGAGGTTAAACTCTTGGCTTGATTATAAAACACTGGTAATCAACATTATTTTGGAGATTTATTTACTAACGATACATATATATATATATATATATATATATATATATATATATATATATGCTTCATGCAAATAAATATTAAATATTAAGTACTTAAACTGTATTTTATCACAGAGTAGAATTAATATAATATTCGAATACGTAGAAAAAGCTACGAAAAATATGGAAAACGTATAGTTAAGTATGGTCGTATATAAATTCAAATGTTAACAGGCATCAACTTTAAAACGCACAGATTTGAATTTCGGATAATAAATCGAAAGACTATAATCTTGCCTAGTGAGCATTTGGTTGAGGTTACAGGCAGTGTTGCATTGTATTACGTTTTTTTTAATTTCAAGTTTGGTATGTTGCAATTGATGTTATTGATCGAAGATTATCATGCTACAAATGTACTGACACAATTATAACATAATATCAAGTAAGTATTACAAGTATCTGATTGTAAAAATGATTACCATCAAATTATTGGTGCATCTTGTTAAGCTTGAATTGATTTTAGATTTTCTGAACCTTACAAGAAATTGCCAGCAAAGTGCTTGAAAGGAATTAGTTAATAAACACAACTGGTTTCCTTCTTACGACGACATGATACGCAAGGCCCATTTTAAAGACAAAGATATGCATAAGGGGCCGAAGCAAAACAATAATATAAAAACAGTAGTGGCTACGAAGTTACCCTTTGAACAAATTACTTTACGCTCTAACTGTGTACAAACGCACTCAAATTCACATCAAATGGGTAACAGCTCGACCACTGAGAAGGATGCCAGAGAGAGAAATAATCTTTCGAAGATGCAGCCACCTACTGTAATCCGTGCATCAGCGTATCAATCTATAAATAACTCAAGAATTATAAAAATAATTCCTGTAACCAGAAGTCAATTAAATAAACTCATAGCCGCGCCCACTACTTGTAAGACTGCACATTCAAAATCTAGCATAGCAATACCAAAGATTATCAGTACAAATACAAAAATGATAAAAAAGGTTTCGAGTGCTAATGCCATTAAAAAAGTTCCGGTTTTAAAAATAACTATAAACAAAAAGTACAATAAACCTCCTTCGTCGAATTTAAAAACTAATAAGCATGCGTTAGATGCTGCCAATAACATTGAGATTCATGAAACAAAAAAGGGTGACGAAGGTATTAATCCCGATGTAAAAGATCCCCTGCAAAATATAGATGCTATTCGAGAGCCAATCGTAATGGACTTAATACCTATGAAAAATAAGAATGCGACGGTGGGAAAGAACAATTCTTATACGTCTAAAATTGCGTATGCTAGGAAAGGGGATTTGTCGAGGGATAATTCGTATGTATTTTTGTAAAATAACCATTATGAACTTTTATACTTTAGTAACTTAAATGCTTCCCATACTTTGGTACAATTAAACATTACCAAAGGAAAGTGGATTACGAGACTTCGTTGTGTTTAGAATAGAATGTTTCTAGGCGTTGTCAGACATCAGCAGAAAAAGTACGATATCTGTATACAAAAGCACAAAGAGACTGTGATATATTAAGAATTCGTTTGAGAGCGTTGAAAGAAAGACAGAAACAAGAGAAACTAGAAGTTAGAAAGCTACAGCTGCATTTAGGCGACCTTTCTAAAGATGTCACAAAAGAGTCTCTGAATGAGAAATCTGAAGAGTATTTGGTGAGAAAAAGAACGCCTCTATGTTTGGGGGACACGGAAGAAGACGAATGTGAAAAGTTGCTTAGAAAAGTCAGAAGAATTCAACAAGACATATTAAATCCGAACTACTCTGCCACAACGTCAGATAAGAAATTAGAAAGGACGAGTACGAAGAAGAAAATAACCAGACTGTATGGAAGACGCAAGACGAATAATGGCTCAGAAGTAATTGTCCTGAAAAGAGAAATAGTTAGCGAGGTTCGCAATAGCGCCGATGCTGTGGAGGATTTTAAATCTGAAGATTACGTAGAACCAGCTGTTAAAGCGTGATCGACAAATTTCGTACTTGGAGTTGTGTTGCGTAATAATATTATTTTACGAAATAAAGTTAAAGCCACGAACGTTTTTATACATTTGTTTATTCTATGCAAATGTTGGAAAAGAACTGTACTATATAATAAAGTTAAATGTAAATTGAAAGATTTAATACTTTTTATAGTACTTTTATTATAGTTGATATATTTAGAAGTAATCATAAAAATAATGGAGTAGTTTATACTTTGTAATGTAAGATAATGCTAAATCACTATGTAATAATTAAAAAATGTTAATATTAAGTTGCAATAAAAATATATTAGAAAAAGAGAAAGGTATTGCTTTCATAAATTTAGTTAACTTAAAAAATTATTCCTTTTTTTATTTACAATACTTTGTATACAATTATACGTAGTGAAATAGGTAAAAATGTACAATTACTTAATCTAATTTGCACCATCACTTGAGCTATTTGCATTAATTTTAATATCTTTGTTCGATACTGCTTTATTTTCTTGCGAATCGGCAGACAGAATAGTTTGCTCCACGGGTTCCTTTGATTCTGACGCATTCATTTTTTCCAATTGTACAGCGCCTGTATCGATTGCTTTATTTTCAGATGTTGGGAATGCGTCACTGGAAGCTTTTTGTAATATTAGTGATTGTACATTAGAAGTAGACAATGGAGAAGCGATAGAATCTTTTCGATATTTTGGAATTGGTAACAAAAGAGCCAATGGTTCTAATATACTACCCCTATTTAAGTACGTGATCCCCTGTAAAAAAATATGCTTAATATTTCTATGTATTTATACCTATATTCGTATTTTTCATCATAAATGTATCCAAAGAAAATATATGCTTCTGGATAATATGTACGACATGCTTGAATAATTACGTATCTTTACGTACCTCCGTTTGCAATAAATTTTCTGAAATGCCTAAATGAATCGCAATTTGACTCGGTGGGAAAATAACGTGAATACAGTATTGTACGTAAGGAAGCAATTGTTCGCTTAAGCATTCTGTAAACTTCAACATGTTTTCTCTTTCCGCAGCCACAAAAGCCTGTAAAATAAATACGTTAGCTCAAACATATAATTGTTTCGTTGAACACAGAGATATTAACTTACTTGTTGCTCTTGTTTATAAAAGATCAATATAGATTTCGCCACATTGTGCAAAGACTCCTGTAAAATGTTTGTACAGAAGACAGAGAGTGCCACTGGTGGGCACAGTCGAATTTCATTGAAAGCCGATATGAGACCGTTACAATATTCAGCTAAGGGGTAAAATTCCACCAACTGTTCTGGTGGATTCTCCTACAAAGAGAATTATTTTCTTATCGTAAACGCTTTCGAAACACATGTGCAGTCTAGAATAATACAAATGATAACAGCAGAGGTGTGCGAGAACCTAAAACTGTGGAGTCGGGTTGGAACGAGAATTTTTCTCGGGATCGGTACGGGTTCCCGAGCAGTGGCGGATTTAACAGAGCGACCGATGAGCAGTTGCCACCTGGGCCCCTGTTCGGAAGGCCCCACTAGGGCTCCATCCTTAAAAAAAATTATGATTTTATCCAAATTATATTTTTTTCTGTATTATTACACTGAGCCGGTTTTCAGTAAACTACCGCTCTAGTTTCTCGAAAAATGGGCCCGCTCAGAAGGCCCCCCTTGGGCCCTGTTTTCAACAATAAATTATGATTTTATCCAAGCATTTTTTCTATACTTTTCTGTACATTTACTCCCATTTAGTAAACTACCTCTTCATTTTCCCCCAAAAAAATGGGCCCCTCAACGTTTGCCACCTGGGCCTTTTCCACCACTGTTTCCGAGGATTCCGGGATTCGTATTATTAGGATACGATGATGTCTGTACTTCGGAAAATCAACAATGTCTCTGCACTTTTTCTTACGAAACGGCAATCAAGTCCTCGGAATTTTCGGAAACCCCGACACTTTCGGGAACCCGATCCGACCATCGAGTTCCCGGCATTTTCGGGTTCTCGCACACCTCTAGCTAACAGATATCAGTAAACCGAAATCGATTACTTACTGACTTAATCGTTGTGTTTATTTTAATATTAGTCCTTTGGGTTTTATTAATCAATGTAAATGATTCCATATCTTTCTCAAACTTCTTTGTCGTTTTAAGGACACTGGACTCAAATTTCTCACCGATCACGCGTACAAATATATCGGACATTCGACCGGTAAAATCAGCGCCTACTCTACCAAACGATAAACCAAAGTATGTGCACTGGCCCAAAATAGAATCTATAGATGTTACACCCGGTAAATCTTGTTCTAAAGTCATCAGAAATTGGGATATCTAAAAGGAAAGTAATTAAATTACGTTAATAATATATTACAGGGCAACATATACATACTTAATATACCTTTTCTTCGAGCCAATGGTAAAATATGGCACACTCGTTTACGGTAGGATCCCGTCCCGGTATTATGAGCTCATCATCATTGAACATAGCTCTGTATTGTGTTATGATATTAAACAAATGTATCCTTGATAACTCTATTGTTTTCGTTATATGAAGATTAGCTAATAAAAGTTAAATATTATTAAATTTCATACCTAACAAGGGAAGATTCCGAACCCGAAAATTCAAAAAATTCTGAAACTTTGTGAATATACAGGGGATTTCCTTCTGATTACAACGCAGTTTTTGTTTGCTGCCCAAATTCACTCAAACGGGGTGAAATTAACCCCTGAAAATTCGGCTATTTTCCGATATTGTGTTATAACTCGCGAACTGTAAGAGATAGAAAAAAAGTTTCAAGACAAAAGTTACTTCTTTTAATTAGATCTGTTTGGTAAAAAAATTATTTTACAGTTCACGAGTTATAACACAAAATCGGAAAATAGCCGGATTTTCAGGGGTCAATTACACTCCCTTAGAGGGAATTTCAGCAGGAAACAAACATTGCGTTGTAATCAGTAGGAAATTTTACCTACATATTCACAAAGTTTCAAAATGTTTTGAATTTCCGAGTTCGGGATGTTCCCTTGTAAGTAATTTATTAAAATTTATTCTATCTTCTAATCATTAAGAAAGTATTAACTTACGATCGTCTTTAGGTATAGCATTCAAGAGACTTTGAAGCCAATTGTCACGTGCTTGCAGGAATTTTATACGTAACTCTGGTTCTGTAAAAGCATCCATCGATCGCAGTAGCCCAACGAGTTGTAAGCATCTCGGAAGCGGCAAATCTCCTCTCAACGATCCGACAACTTGTCCTACCATGCCTGACCAACTGCTCTCAATTTCTGCCACTATGGACTACATTGTTAATGAACAAAGTGAAATATATCGCGTCATGTGTTTTATTTAATATTAAATCATACCGATATAATCGGAATGTCTCCGTGCTTGGTTCCTAATTGACGAGCGTACTGGGATAATTCTAGTGCCTCGTTATACTGATTACTCCTTAAACAAGACTCCATTAACTGAGGCATTTCCAACACTTCGAGTAGCTCTGCGTTTCTGGTTAACGTTAAACTATTTACTCTTCTATGCGCGTTTATGTCTTTCGAAGTATCACAAAATAATTGGCACTTCTCCACGAACTTAGGAATCTTCTGCACAAGTCCATCGAGCCGACTTTCAGTTTCATTGAACTGGAAGTTGCATAATAAATTTGTATCAGTATGATCGTTACTAATAATACCGATACTGTCCTAATTAATCCCATGGGTAAACTTTTTCTCTGGGAAACCTTTTTTTTTTCACTGCGAATTTATATTGGTCGAAAGGACATATCAAATAACATGTAAAAATATTATTTTTGAGTTTAGGAATGTATCCGTTGCAAAGTTATTATGTTAAAAAGACTCCGAAATTTTGACCAACCTATACTAATACTCGGAACAAGTTGAAAAGTGAAATGCGTTGTATCGTCGAACCAGTTGTGAAAACTATAGAACCCATTTTCAGCTAAATACTTTGTTGTTAGACAATCACCGTAACTGTCACAATATCGGCTAGGCTAGAAGATATGTTAAAATTTCGCAACCTTTTTCGCCTCATAACTTTTCAACGATAACATTCCTAAACTCCAAATTGGTATGATTAAACTCTATGCATCAAGTACTTTCCATAAATATAAGTTTCAACCTCCAAAAAAGGTTTCCCAGAGGAAAAGTTCACATAATCCCATTATTACCTGTTTGAATATCTCTCTGGAACTCTCTGCCGTTTGAATAAACGTCTTATAATTTGCAAACACTAACTCCTGCGTAGTTTGCAATACCGAGGTTTTCTGGCCATCTAAATGGTCGGGTTCTTTACCTAAAAAATACAAATATTCCAAATACCGTCTCTAAGAAAGTCTTCCTAAAAATCAGAAGTGACTTACTGAGTTGATCGACGTCGTAGCCACCAAGTTTCGACAAATACTGATAGAAATCTGGATTTTCTTTCCATGATTCTATAATAGAGAAATACAAAACTATATTTGTAATCAAAGATAAAAAGGAGGAATTATACAACAATGTTGGAAAAGTGATTAATATTAGAATGTATGAACGTATGTAAGTCACCTCGTATACCATCCGGAAATATAAGGTTTATAACATTCTCAGTTTCCATGTCCATTTTTTATTTAACCAATACATTTATGTTTCTTATCGGGATACTTAAATTGTCTTCATGTGCTGTATGTCATCTGCGCGAACGTAAGTGTGGAATACAGTTTTTGCTTTTGATAGAATGTTTTCGTTGATTCTGAAATAGCAAATACAATAATTGTCCGTGCGTAGCATGCACCCAGTACGGATCTACGTATGCAGGTAGGCAGAGCAGGCAGAGTCAATGATTGCAATGGTCGAATGGACTCTATCATTTACCACTACTGGCGCAACTGCATAAGAAACTGAATCACGAGGGTGGTGGCAAGTTCGATGCATTTATTCATTTTATAATATGGCTATTATAATTAAGAGAAATGCATAGACTAAACTTATCATAAAGTGTGTGATTATGTAAGGTCGGGGTCAGATATATTGGCCGGTCTGAGGCAACTTCAGTGAAGTTGTTACATGAACAGCAATCGAGGGGAAATCGGCCCCCTCCAGCAGCGTTAGTAAGCGTGGGAAAAAGGAGGGAAAAGCGAAAAAGCGGATGGTAGTGGGGGACGTAACTCAAGTCACGCAGGGATCGGCGGTCTCCGGCTGCCAGCTACACCTACAGGAGCGGTGGTAATGTGTGCGTGAATTGACGTCAGCGCGAAGCCAGCCAAGTGGCCCCAACGCAAAGCCAACCAGGGCCAACCAGCGTCGATAATCTATTGAATACCGGCCTATTTCCCGGCGAAGCTGGTTGGCCATGGTTGGCTTTGCGTTGGGGCCACTTGGCTGGCTTGGCGCTGGTGTCAGTTCACGCACACATTACCGCCACTCCTGTAAGTGTTTTCCCCCTCTATTGTTGCGCTTAATTGCTCCTCACCCTGAATGACGCCGTTATTCACGATCAAAATGTAACGTGTTTTTGTCCATAAAAGTATCCAATTATAGAAATAGTTTCTTAATTAATAATGTAACAAATCATTTGATTGGTTCTCCGCTCGTTAAAAACGAGCGTTTCACATGGTATCGGTGATTTAATTGCAAAGCAACCGAAACCAATATTTAATCAATATTATTTAGCGAGCGTCTCTAAGTAGTATTCGTTGGAAAGTTTCTGTTTATAGTTTCGATTGCTTCGCTTAACAATTCAAATTTGGCGTGTCTAAACTTTGCTATACAGAGCCATCTAACATGGGAATTACTTGTGGACCAATTAAACTAGATGAATACCGGCCGGAGTCATATGCACACATATATCGCCACTGCCGTAGGTGCTTCCCCTCCACTACGAATAGTTTGCAGCAACCCATTTCCCGGCCACCCCGTATACAGTTGTATACAGTTGCCAAGCTTGATTGACATGATAACTGTTTAAAGTAAATAACAATAGCTCATTTTTGGAGAATCGAACGTTATTCTTGATTATTTCAGTCATTACGAAATGGCGTTAAATGTTATTAGACAGGCAAGTATATGTTTAGGTTACCAATAAATGTTAAGTTACACAAAGCTATAAACAAACAAGAATGTTTATTACATCTTTACTGCTTATCAACAAAATAATATAATCGCATTATGTACGCAGGTTACAACGTCCTGCCGTCATTCACTATTTAACAAATCATTGAGGTTTTACGGTATATATGAGCCACCTTATTTAAAGGTTAGTTTACTCATTATTACAACTGATATTATGCAATGCGTTCATATGGTGTATTATTATATCAAACTGTTTTAAATACTGTAGGTTAAAGAACCAGAGATTCCATTTTATCCAGTCTTAAATATACAGATTAGAGGATATGTATATCCTTTGCTTGAAAGCTATCAATCTTTCATTCATAAGGTTGCAAATCAATTGGATGTCGATGTTGAAGATAGGTAATATTGCACTCCTATTTTGTTTTAACCCCTTAACGCCATCCTCCGTAATATTAAGTTCGCTAAAGTAGCAACCACTTCACGCTTTTTTCGAGAGGAAGTGTTTTGTCCCAGTTTATATACATTTATATAGTAAAATAGAAACAAAATATGTAATTCTTGAACGTTTTTCTAAAATTGAATGTGTTAAGGGGTTAAATTAATTGCTTTAATTTTTAGTAATGTCTGTTCATTCTTTCGTAGTTTTGGTTTCCCTCATCAAGAGTACAAGGTGAAAAGATTTAAGAAAGAAAGTACGATAGTCGATACCGAATACCATCTTAGACTATACGAAAGAGATATACAAGTATCGAATGTAACATCCATAAAATGCCCTATTTTAATTAGAATATTAGAAGCAACTTTACCCGAAGGCGTCTCTTTACATATAGATACATTGGATCCAATGTTAGAAAAGAGACGTTATATACCAGATAAGGAATTACTCGACCTGAAATCTGAATTGAGCAGTATGAAAAAGCAGTAATGCAAGCCTATATAAGAAGGGAAATATTTAAATGTTCCTAATATACGTAATAGACAAATTACTTAGTAATATAACTTGAAAACAATTTTTATTGTATAAAAATTCTGTACAAAATAAGTGTATATGCTCTTAGGAGACAATGGAAGTGTATGTAAATGCAGTCGTACTTTTTTCTTTCATTAAAATCTGAATCCTTTACAAAAGCCCGAAGTGTACCACTTTTATCTTAGAACCCTCTTCCGGTTTCGTAGATTCTTTAACTTTATCGCTAATATCGTCTTCTGAAAAATGCACGATTCGAGTATTATTTCTTTAAAAAATTTCATTCGTCCCTTTATCACTTATCTCTTACTTGAGAGCGGTTGAAAATCTTTGAGATAGTCTTCGTTGCCGAGGCACAGTGGAAGACTCTCCGCCAGCTCGCGTTTGGGATCAGTTAAATGTGCTTGAGTAATGGTAGAACGTTTTTGTTTATGCGATTGACCCTGTAAAAAAGCGTTAAATGAATTAAAATAGCACGAAAATTGTATTTTAATATTTCGATATTTCGTGTAGGTATATGTACTTACTGTACCGGGTACTAATATATGCGTCACTGTGTCTGAAAACTTGACCTTTGGCTTTTCGTTCGCTATTGTTGTATCCGTAAAAGTGGAGAATGGGGAACAGGATATGGGATTAGACGTTGGAGTAGATATAATAGGTAGCGGTGGTACATTGGAAGACACCTTAGTCTCTTTATTAACGCTAACATTTGTACTATTTTGCGATAATATTTTCGAGTGCCTATTATCGAACCTGTTCTGCATACTGAACGTAGAAGAAAACTGCGAAGCGCCAAGTTTCGTGTTATTAGTAGAGGAATGTATATTAATATTATCACAGCTTCCATGGAACGAAATGTAATCGAGATCATAATTCAGTCTATATCTAGAAGGTTTAATATTACTGTACTTCTGTTGGCTTTGCAGAATGTTAGACGTGGAATTTTGCCTCTGTAACAAATGCGACGTAACATTTCTCGTTCTGATGGACGAAATTTTTTGAATAGACTCGTCGATATCTGCCAGCCCAGATGTACTTCTGGATAAAGGGAGATTCTTTTTCGGAAGATTCTGAAGGTAACTTGCGAATGAATTTGTTAAAGAAGGAGGCGGTGGCGGGACACTGAAGTCCACTTGTTTCTTTCCTGTAAGAGATTGTTCGTTGTTAAAGCCCTTCGAATTGCTGTTACGAAAATCCTGCACTTGATCGTCGAGAAAATTGAAAGAAGTTGAAGAGAGATTACTATGACTGCTATGAAAGCTGGATGTTGTTTTATTTGTAGTAACAGAATCAGAAAACGTTTTAGACGCAAAGTCATTCG
Organism: Andrena camellia; assembly: GCA_029448645.1. NCBI lineage: Eukaryota > Metazoa > Arthropoda > Insecta > Hymenoptera > Andrenidae > Andrena > Andrena camellia. The sequence continues at coordinate 30,867,312 of CM055678.1, read as the reverse complement.
TAGCAACGGACGACTTTGTATTTTTTAGAGACGAAGAAATGGTCGAATCGCATTTGCTAGTTATTAAATTACTCAGAGAACAGTCATACGTATTTGGAATACTTGTACCAAGTGTACTAAAAGACGTTGACATGATGTTACTCTCCATGTTATCTAGCGACGATCTTAATAAATCGGAAGGAACGTCTAATGTAACTGATTCGTATGTTGGATTGTTGAAAGGAGTGGACATGAAGCTGTTCTCTTGTACCGAATTAGTTGCTATCGTGTCGTCAGATACACTATTAAGGGAATATTGCATTTCACCGAGTATGGCTTTGTTTAGCGTAGCGCCTACAGAGTTTTCGGCAAGTCGATTAGATACCACAGCCTTTCGTTCGTTCACGGAGAGACTTCCGAACGAAGTTGTCATTAGGTCATCGGAAATGTTAAAAGACTGCGAACTACTGGTAGAAGTTACCGTAGATGTTGACGCTGGATTGGCGTGAGTTTTATACAGTGGTTTGTTAAACGACGTCGATGCGAAAAATGTATTTAGAAGCGAAAGATGCGACGAATGATTGAAGGAAGTTGTTGCGGGAGTATTGCCAGGAACGTTAAAAGATGTTGATATTAAATTGCAATCGTTCTTTTCGTTGGACGAAACGTCAGAAAATGATGCGGGTAACAGGTTTTTATTAAGGTGATGCGGAGGAAGAACTGGTAAGGGAGGGATTTGGCTATTTGACTCTTTCCTATAGATAGGACTCTTGGAATGCTTTATATCAATTCGATTCTCTTTAGTGGAATTGTCACTTTCGTCGCTACAAGACTCCTCTCCTTTATCACTGATCGAATCGGAGCACAACGAACACGATGCTCTAGAACACGTGGAATCTGAAACAATTATAGTATAATATTTTCCAAGAAACAGTTCCATAAAATATTCAATTAATTCTTACGTGAGCTGCTGCAACTATCCGATCTACTAAGAATACGCTCAGCATTTTCTTTTGCCGCTGTTGCCATTGCCATATCATTTACGACTAATGCATAAAAGTGTATATCCATAAAAAGGTCATGATCATTCAGATCTATCGCAAGCCGAAAGGCTTTCTCAAACATTTGATACCTACAGTATTTAGAATTAATGTATAACAGAAATTCTTTTTTAAAAGTAAGGCACACGATACCTTAACAAATGATGGAAGAATCGCCTCGTCAAGTCTCTTATTTCATCTCCGTATTCTTCTTCGATAGCTTGACTTATTGGTTTAACTGGCACGTGGAAACTGCCAAGTGCGTTCTGTATAAAGTCTGGAATATTTAATTATTTGTATTGCCCGTGAAGATCTAACCAACTAATCGTAAGATGTGAAATTGAGTTTTACTTTCACGCTCTGGCGTCAATGGCAGCTTGAACAAATAATTCAATATTTGATTCAGCGCATGCATACACGCACGAGGATGGGTATCCCAATTCATAGATAGCAATAAAGAAGTCGCTTGTTCCACTTGAGATAAGGATAAATATCTTTTAACTAATACGTCTCCGGACAGAGAGTTTCCTTCTAACATTTTTATGACACCTATAGGGCCTCTATTGATATATTACATTGATATTACTCATTTTTACAGATTCTGTCTATCACGTAAACACAAATCGTTATGACATACCGTTGAAAAATGAGTAATAACAGAGAATTTCCATGATTACGTAGGTCGATGTAACCGTTTAGATCATTCTTTTTATTCCACTCCATACGTAGTAACGCTGGTTGAATTCTGTATCGTAAATAAATCACATATTTTACGCATAAATCGTTAAACTGATGGCTAACAAGGAGAGTATCCCAGGTGTTCGCCTCCGATTGCTTTGATTTTTGGATATATTTTAGAGGACCGAACAATAAGATATATGTGTTTTTTTATAACGGCCCGTTTTCATATTTAGGGGGTGAAACCACCCTTCAAAGTTATAAGATTTTCAGGTGTTCGTGTACGATTGCTTTGGCCAAGCGGGCACCACCTATTTTCATGAAATTTGAGGAGTGGTTTCATCCCCTGAACATGCAAACAGTAACACCTGAAAATCTTATAACTTTGAGGGGTGGTTTCAAAAAACATGTATATCTTATTTTTCGATCCTCTAAAACATATCCAAAAATCAAAAGCAATCGGAGGCGAACACCTGGGATACTCTCCTTGTAAGTGAAAGAATTTGAAATAGCAGTACCTAAAATATGAAGACAGATCAAGAATATTGGCTGGCGTTACTTCTTCGCTTAATGTCTGACTTTTAATACACGACAAAGAAATGTCGAAGTGTTGGAATTGACCTTTGTCGTTTCCAATAATAAATATCGTTCCGTCGCTATGCCATGAAGCTAACGTAGGTATCTTAAAAAAGTATACATCATACATTCTCAGGAGTGGCTCCCTTTACTTTAGCTTCTACGCGTGCATTTAACTTACAAAACTCGCTTTCACGCTGGTAGTGGTAGCTTTGATCTGATCGTAAATTATTACAGAACCGTCGATGCAACATAATAGTAACAACTCCTGATTAGGTGAGAATTTCACGCAGCTTGTGTGCGTAGGTAAGGGCACAGAGATCACTGCTATTCTTTGTAGCTTGTCTTGTTGAGAGACTTCGTACGTACGCCATTCTATGGTCACTTCGCCCTGCGTCATACTTATGATGTAAAACGTTCGGTTCAGACACAAATGCTACAGGAATGATCGCGATACCGAACGATGCATAATTATTACCTTTCTCGATACTTTCTGCTCTACGGAATGAATAATATTATCATGCCATGCATCGAATTTTATACATAAGGGATCAAACTCGCTACGTATATAACAAATTAATTCTAATTTTACTCTGAAAGTAAGAATACATGGTACTGAGATACTTTTACTGCGTAAACGAAAATCAGTGTCTTCGTTAAGTATTGAAAAATGAAATTTAATGGAATCATAGTGTCATTGAGAAGCTTGATACCCTATTAGACGATAAAGATGTATATTTGCACGATCGTGCTCTTTCACGGCGGGACTCCATGGATAAACTTCGTTCATTGTAGACTTCCACCAAATTAATATCTATAATGTACGAAAGTTTACTTTTAAGACGATAGTCTCAGTGAAGACTATTTTTAAGGAACGCAACGTGAGGTCTGAGAACACGCACTTTCGGGATTTTATTTTGGAAAAACTTGAACACTTTTTAAAATAAACGGTTGTATATTCGAAAGTATATAGTTTAAAGTTCTTGTAGTATTTTTTGCAATGCAATATATATATATATATATATATATATATATATATATATAAATAAAGGAATTATGGGCAGTGGCGGATTTAAGAAAAAAGGCCCAGGTGATAAACGTTGAGGGGCCCATTTTTTCGGGAAAATGAAGAGGTAGTTTACTAAAAGGGGGTAAATGTACAGAAAAGTATAGAAAATAGTGCTTGGATAAAATCATAATTAATTTTTTAAGACAGGGCCCTAGGGGGGGGGGCCTTCTGAGCAGGGGCCCATTTTTCGAGAAACTAAAGCGGTAGTTTACTGAAAACGGGTTCAGTGTAATAATACAGAAAGAAAATATAGTTTGGATAAAATCATAATTTTTTTTAAGGATGGGGTTCTACGGGGGGCCTTCTGAGCGGGCCCATTTTTCGAGAAACTAAAGCGGTAGTTTACTGAAAGCGGGCTCTGTAATAATACAGAAAGAAAATATAGTTTGGATAAAATCATAATTTTTTTTAAGGATGGGGTTCTACGGGGGGCCTTCTGAGCGGGCCCATTTTTCGAGAAACTAAAGCGGTAGTTTACTGAAAACAGGCTCAGTGTAATAATATAGAAAAAAAAATATAGTTTGGATAAAATCATAATTTTTTTAAGGATGGGGCCCTGGTCGGGCCTTCCGAGCAGGGGCCCAGGTGGCAACTGCTCATCGGCCGCCCTGTTAAATCCGCCACTGATTATGAGCGATCGCCCGCAGCGTTTTTTTCTGAAATAAAAAATTCGACGAAATTGAATTACTATATTCGATTATCTAGTGCCCGATCGTTCATTATCCCGAAAAATTAATTTGCTATAAAACGGTGGCTGTTCATAGCAAAAGTATCGATTTTCGCCAAAGAATCTCTTATTTTTCATCTGTAAAATAAAAACTACATAACGAAATTAAAAAAGTCAAGATCAGGCACTAGATAATCTAATATACTAACTAAATTTGGTCGAACTTTTCATTTCTGATGAACCAGGCCAAAGCTACAGTGGTCACTGTAAAGTGCTTAAATAAAAACCGCTGCCGGACGATCGCCCATAATTCCTTTATTTATTCATATATTGCGTTGCAAAAAATACTACAAAAACTTTAAAACGTATACTTCCGAATACACAACCATTTATTTAAAAAAGTCTTCAAGTTTTTCCAAAATAAAATCCCGAAAGTACGTGTTCTCAGACATCACAGTTAGGCATGACCCCTTAATGTAACGAGAAGTAAAACATTTTTAAGAAGCTTTTAAATGTATAAATATATTTACCAAGTCGTTGCATTTATTCGTTTGTACTTTTTTATCCAATCTACGACCATTGGGACCAAACATATCAGTCGTGAATAATTTCGGTTCGAGTTTACTAATCTTATCGAAGACATGCCTTTTACATCTTGTGAAATGTACAAGGCTTACTTGATTATCGTTGTAGGTACAAAGTATGTAATGCTTAGTAATTATCACTATAAATACAAGGCAGAATGTGTGAAAATTGCTCGACGCGCAAGTGTGAGCCGATTAAGCTAATAATTACCGTCTGATATATGGTCGAACAGCTTTCCTATGAGATATTTATCGAAAGTTATTTTATGTATATCGCCAGTAGCAATGTTGACTTGTATTTGTATTAACAGGGCGTTATTTAACATTAACTGTAAAACGCAGTCATCGTACCACTGGCAATATATAATCGAATTGTCCTTTAACTGATCCTATAAAATTGATTCAAGATAGAGTGCTAAAACGTTTTCAATTTGTGTTAGCGTTTTCTTAAGCTGTTACCTCTAAATATTTAATGGAATCTTTTAACTTGTTTCCTTTCTTATTGGTAGGCACGTATATCATACCACGCTTCTGGCAATACGATCTTTTCCCTTCCTCGTGCAAACTATCAACACGTTTGTCATGGTATCTGTGGTAATATTGCGAAACTCAGTATTGGTTTGTAATTTTTGGAAAAGAAATATTATTTATTTTTAATGTTGATACAGGCAGAATATTTAGAATGCATATATTCCGTGTTATAGGTTTCTATCGATATATTCGATCATTAAGATAATTTATAACGTGCATCAATTAGTTTGTCTCACCGAAATGCACCGAAATCTGTGCTCTTTATGTTAATGTTGTCATCGAAACTCCACAAGTTTACTTCGCCCAGTAATGTAAACATTATAAAAAACAGCTAATGCAATAGCATTGAACTTTCACATCAAACTGTACATAAGCAGAGTCAATTGAGATTCGGCGATATTATGTTATTCTACATTAGAAAAAAACTGGACCGTATGTAAAGCACGAAAATATGAGATAAATACAAAAAACGCTGCAGGACTTTGTTTACGGAAATTGAAACTCGGCCGTCACTATAGCGTTACAGAGTACTGTTTTACCGACGTCAGTTCCAGGCGAGGTATAGTCATCGACGAAGTATAGGATCACAGACGAGGTATAGGATAGACCTATCACCTTATGGATGATCGTGTCGCCACCCAAACTGTGTTACCTACCCATAATTTGAGGACTGAATGTAGTGGCATCTGCTCATGAACAGCGTCCAACTCAGCAACTACTTTGAAATGTGTTGAAATGCTGAAAGGTGTGTGCGCGCTTGTATACGTGTGACTTGTTTAGAGTGAGAGAGTTTGACATAGAAGGCAGGCTTTTGCTACGCTATGCTTTAGCTCGGTTTGTCAACGACTCACGCGGATTTCTCTCCGAAAATCCATTTCGGGGATCAAGAAACTATGGCGCTCAAAAATGATATTTCTTCAAAGCTCGTGCGAGCTATAAATTGCACGATGACATTGTTTATTAGCACTTTGCGTGTAGTAGAACCCTTTCACGTATCGTACCCCGCAAAGTATTAAAAATTGAAGCTGTTACTGACATTCCCGCAAGTTTCTAATGCACTGTTTAATCAGTCTGGTGAAGTAATAATAATTGGATTCTATTTGTAATTCTTAAAAGCCTCGCAGAAAGTTGCATAATGCATGAGTGTCGTGGGGTGCTTAGATGTAACTGCAAATCGAGTTACTTTTCAAACACGCATTGTGAAATAAAATTTTGTCTAGCAATGGACATTGCTATATAATATTATTTCTGGCCTTGACGAATTTCAAGTTAGCTGGGAGTCGGCCGAGCGCGACAAAAACATCAACAACCTCTACCAAAGTCACTACATCGCCGAACGGTGTGTCCTAACAGTTCGACGTTGTCCGCGACGGTGATCGGATCACTGAATATCTGTGCAGTCGCAGTGGATATCATTTCGTCATTTCACGATTCCTGCATCAATTCCATCGATTACTAGACTATGTGGAAGGCCCATTAACAAAATTGTACTACATTACACTCGGTATCTAGAGGATTATTTTGGAAACACTTTACTCGAGTCCGAACACATCTTCCCACTGTTGCGAGATGTTTAAAAGCGTGAAGTGCTTTTGTAATCGTGTGCAATGCGATTGTAGAGTCAGTGCTTATTTCGCGATAAAGTATTTCGTAGTGCACAGTGGCCCTGCGTGTTAGTAACGTGAACGCGACCGTAGAATCAGTGTTTTAACGCATTTGGAACTCATTCAGATCACCGGTGCTCTTATTGCTTCTTCATCTCGAAATTAATGCGACATATTTGTGAGTGTGACACGTTCTATTCGGTACTGACCCTGCAACTGCAGGACATTGGCCTGCAGATCGAATAGCTACTGTTGAAGGGGGATGCTTGTCTGCATGGATAGCAGTGAGACTGTTGCAACGAACGGTGAGTGATACCTACTTTTTCATTCTTTCAATCTTTCTGCATGCCATCGAACAAAATTATTGCTGTAGCGAGCGTAGTGACCACGAATACATACTTAACCCTTATGTACGCAACCGGGTACCCATTTCTATGTTTCCTTTAACAATTTTTAATGTTCTTGTAAAAATATCGACAAACCGCTTCGGCTCCCCATTCTGTAGACATTTTTACGTCGATTTACGTTTTGAAAATAAAAATGTATGCATAAAATTTTAAATAGTAAAACTTCAAACTTATATATACGCTTGTTGGATAACCGGGGTACCCGGGTACCTATATAAGACAAGCTTGGAGTTAGCTGAATTATAAACGGAAGTTTTATAAAGAAATTTTACAGAACACAAAACTCTTAATTAATTCTTATTTGTGAACATAAATAATAACATTCTGACCGGTGTCAGACACTTCGTTATTCAATGACTCTCTGGTTGCGGCAGCCAGACTTTATCCTCATTATGTGGATAATATATTACCAGAAGAATTTTCTTCTTCGAATAATGCAGTTACTAAATATCTTTCTCACGGGGATACTACACGTTGCAGAATAGAACTCCAGAGAAAAAATTCCAAAATGCACGTCGTATTCGTACAAAGAGCTGATTCAAATTGATGCAATTCTTCGTTTCGTTCTCTAGTTTATTTCGTGGATGCGTAAGTATACTTGTTTATACATAGGTATATACAAGATACGGTTCCGTTTATTACTGAATCAGAAACAATGATCTTCGTATAGAGTCAAGAATAGGGTGAATAAAATATTTATTCGTATTAAAATATTTATTTGTATAAAAATATATCTGCTTAATATTATTTAATACATTTTTCTCTTTGTATAAATAGCCATTGTTATAATTGGCGCAATTTTTGTATATCATTAATTTTATAAAGCTATTAATTTACGACAATGTTTTTAAATGTGATTCTTTTTGATGGGTTAATTAAAATGTCCACGATATGAGTAATGAAATGTATGAACACAGCATTTTAGCTGTGTATATGTAATTGTGTTATCTTAAGCGCAGTTGGAAAGCACCTTTATCTCTCTCTATTTTGTAATTATTATTATCTTCTATTTTTTGTGACTTATTTGATTTTTCATGTACTTGACGTAATTTTTTTACTTTTTTGAAGTTTTTTTTATGGGGATCTCACTTCTTTTTAGAAAGAACGAAACATGTGTTAGTTTCGTTTTGGCTGAAGGTGTGCGTGTAACGCGTATACGTATTATGTCGACGAAAATTTTGACTGGAGAATCGGAACAAAAATCTTACCGTTTTCGATAGATCCATGAGACGATATTACGATATCTCTGTCATGCGTGGACCGATTTTATTGAATTTGGTCTTATTCGAAAGCTTATATACGGTTTACATAAGAAAAATGCATTTAAATGTAGAAAATATTGCAGGCGTGATGAGATATTAATGAAATAAATTTCAGGTTAGGTTGGAATAGTCGGGCGACGAGTAAATGAAAGCGGTAGCGACAGTCGACATATACAGGGTTTCTTTCCTGTACTTGGCGTCGAGACGCTACCGTGTTTCTAGATCTATCGCAATAGGACGCATGGGGTACCCGGGTATCCCGGTTGCCCAACAACCGTGAAACTTTTGGTTGTGTACATAAGGGTTAAGTAGTACTCGCGAATAGTAACATTAATGCGTGTGCTTCCAGATGTTTAATACGCATAGAAACATACAAAAAAAATACATTTTAAATTCTCGATAGAAGTTTTAATATCGCGTTTCAAACATTCTAAACTAGATTTTAATTTCCCAATCATTTGGGATGCTTAATGTATCGAATACGAGTTAAATTTCTGAAGTTGAACTCTTTCGTGTGAGATCTTTCAAATCGTCTCTCTTAACAGTAATTACATTCGAGTCATTAGATTCTCTTAATAAGGCGCGAATAGAAAGCATTAATTTGGTATAATAACTAACAATGACAGTCATTGTTGGTCATACCTGCTCAGTATGCTCGCTACTTTTGCTTGACCGTTACATCTACTAAATATAAAGAGACACTAGTGGCAATATTACGAGAAATCAAAAATGCCACATTTACCATATAATAATAAATGACAGCTGCCAAAGTGGCTGCTATATAGACTTAAATTTCTTTCCCCCTTGCATTAAAATAATTTTAAGCTACTAAACCTAAAATTTTATACATCGCGGAAGAAATTGCACGCGTGCTTAGTTTTAACTAGGTATAGTCCTAGCAATATGTCTTAGGTTAAGAACTTTAGTCGTAAGACTTTTTCCAAATTTTTCAAAATGCACAAAGTATTGGTCGAACATGGACCAGAAATATATTTCGTAGAAATGGGTCACTTTCGTAGGTACCTCCATGTTGGTGTGCTCGGACAATTGGTAACGTTTTCCAAGCATTGCGACTTGCGAAACGGAATCAAAGACTGAAGCCTACGATCTAGGTTAAGGGCCCAGATCGAGCCAAACTTACGTTCAGTGACTTTGGTTCGGTCTCGGCAGCTAATCAGAATTTTATTCTGTTTCAGGTAGGTATTTCTTCGATGGTTTTGCATAATTTGTTCTATTTCATGCATTTCGTCGATGGTATTGCATGATTTATTTTATTTCATGGATTTGTTCGATGCTTTTGTATGATTTCTGTCACTTTGTCATGTATCTCATCGATGGTTCTACATTCTCAGCTTTTTACTTCATGTATCTCGACGATGGTTTTTCATGCTCGTGCGTGCTCATCTATAGGTCGAAATTATCTCGATTGGCACCAACTTACTAAGTTTTTTCTTAATTTTCTTCCAGGCCGACCACATCATTACAAACATAACGTAGTTGATTGTTTGAGCTTTTCTGGTTCAGCCCTTCGCTGGGAAGAGACTTAATAAAATAACACATTTAAAAAAAAAACTAGTGAAAAGTAATATTAATAGTGAAAAGTGATAGTGATAGACGTTCAAAGGGGCCACTCCTTTTTTCTATCAATCTTGAGAATCATTAAGCGCCCAATGTGGCTGCTCGAAATTTTTCTTAATGTCTGAATTGCGTGGCGCTCCATGCGGCTGCCTGGAATTTAGAGGAAATTTTTTGGAACTTGTTTAAATACAAATTGTCTGTTTCAGTAATAGTGTTTGTGATCGCCCGTAATGCGATCGTAGAGTCAGTGTTTTTGCGCAAGTAAAACTAGTCGAGAGCTCCGGTGCTCTAATAGCCTTTTCACCGCGAAAGTAGAGTCATGCACGAGTCCAACTAGAGCTGCTGGGCTGAGGGCTAAAGGGGTGCTGAGCTAAGGGGTGCTGAGCTAAAGGGTGCTGGTCAGAAGGGTGCTGGTCGCGGTGTTGCTGGTCAGGGTTTATGAGTTTGCAGAGATGCAGTAATCTTGATGACAGCGAACGGTTCGTCACTTTATAATTCTTTGAATGTGGGTGCACGCAATAGAACAAAATGGTTTCTGTAGAAAATGTAGCGTAGCCAGCTCTTTCGATTCTGGCTGTTCCAACACAAATACGCGACAAACAGGGGCCCATTTCACATGGTCGGTATTCGTTTCGGGAACTCTTATGCAATATTTCGCGAATATGGTCTAGGGCGTCTAGGCAGTAGCCTCATGACGTGGCTCTTTTCTAAACCACATTCACGAAATATTGCAGAAATGTTCCTAAAACGAATGCCAATTATATGAAATGAGCCATTAACCGCTGCACATACGTGTTGGAAAGAGCAGTATCCAATGAGCCGACCATACAAGGTACTCGTAGATAGTGACATGCATGTGTCTGTCTTAAAATCAGAAAATTAAATCAATACAACAGTTGCTCGCGATTTTTACAATTCCGATTAATAATTCGTAAAATAATCGAATCGATCGAGTAGAGTCACGTTGAAAAATTTGAAAAGGTTCCAAGTGGAACCAATCTTCCTAGCGATCTTGCAGTCTAGCAAGATCCTTTGTGATCGCGCGTAATGCGATCGTAGAGTCCTCGCTTTTTTCGCGTCCATCTACGTATTTTGCAGAGCACCGCGGCTCTTAATTAGAGTAGTACTACCGTGAATTTGGAGTCAAATTTTTGCGTATCTGTGACTTGTCCAGAGCACCGAAGCTCCAGTTGAAATTTCTTCGCGAAAGTAGAGCCACTTTTTTGCGCGTGTAAAGTTCGTCCAGAGCACCGGCGCTCTAATTGTTTTTTTATCGCGGAAGTAGAGTCAAATTTTCGCTTAGCTTCAATTTTCAGCGTAGACTTACCAATGAGATTCTAGGCCCTAGAGAGGGCCTGCCGTGGGCCCTGAAGAAGACCCAAGACATGGGCCCTAGAGAGAGCCTAGCGCGTGGGCCCTAGAGAGGGTCCAAACGGGGGGCCCTAGAGATTGGGCCCAAAGCATGGGCCTTAGAGAAGACCTGCAGCATAGGCCCTAGAAAGGGTCTAGGGTCACCACGCTAGCTTGGAAGATAGCGATGATGGCTGGGTGGACCGTATTCGCTGACCGGTGAGTCATATTTTGTACTTGCATGCGATAGTAGACACGAGTACCTTATATTCCTGGATAGTAATCTTTGTGCGTGCAATTTTTGAAGGGTAAGCATCCTACCTAATCGCATGCAAAAAGACTTTGCCCAACGAGTCCATTCCGAGAGCAAGGAATGTAAAATAATTGAAATGGCGCGTTTAAAATACAAGAGGGCCAAATGTTGCTGCTCCTTTTTAATAAAATAACACATTTAAAAAAAACTAGTGAAAAGTAATAGTGATATTGATAGTGATAGTGAAAAGTGATAGTGACAGAAGACATCTAAGGAAGCCTAGGCAAATTTATTATAGTTGAAGTATTTAAGGCCCCATGTAAAATCGCCCAGTAGTCACTGAATTTTATTAGCTTTGTTGCTCGTTTGCTGGCTCCTTATCTCTGATGAGGAAGTCACCGCTGCTTCCGTTTGCGGAAGCAAGTGACTGAGCATGGACTTGGTATGGGTAGATCAGTTTCATCCCCTGGTGTTCTTGCCGAAAGGGAAAAGTTTCGGGCGTAGGGGGTGTACCTTTTGGTAAACTGCCTGCGTAAGTCACCCGGGCCGATTACCCAATCTCCGCGTAAAGGCGGCTTGAGTCAGGTCAAGTGTTTGCTCCTGTCGAGTCGCATCGGAGCAAGAGGAATCGTATGGGAGTAGTGTAATTATTGTCACAGACGAGGTATAGATAAATAAACCGGAATAGGACAGAAAGGTTAAAAGGCGAATGTGACATCGTTTTATTTTCATCCTCTTTTCTCTTCCGTTGAACGGAATATGTTCATAAGACGATCTTTAAATTGTTACTCTAACAGAAACATTTGTAAATCGCGGGCTCCGACTCTCAAAAAATGACCTACTTTTACCTGTGCTGAATTCTAATGCCTACCACGCGTAGCGTTACAATCTTATTTTAGACTCAATCGATAACGTTGGGTGTGACATGAAAATGGTAACAGGTTGCAGTTGCATTATCAAACGCTGGTATAAACGTTAGTTTCCTTATCAGTTATTAGCAAGGAGGTAATCAGAAATTTAAAAGGAGTAATTTCTATTTTTTGTGTTTTATTTGAATTTATCTTGTCACGAGACAGACATCAAAATTAGACCATATGTTAGGAAAGCTACGAATGATTCACTTCCATCCAAAGATTTATCGATGACCAAACAGAAACATTAACTTTTCGGTTATCCAGTACAGTCTGCACTGAATCCTCAGTTAATAAATATACTTCCTTCGAAAATTTCAAATTCCTGCTACGTCTCATCGATTTCCTTTAGTCACATGCACTGTACCACCGTCTCGCGTAGGAATTCCGAGGCGCGTGCTTTATTTACTGTCGATAAATGTATTAACATTATAGTTTTTGTACACATTAGGAAATTATATAGCATTTAATTTCAAGCCAATCACGTCCCGTTTTTACTCTGAACCGTGTAAGTCAAATTTTAGGGGAAAGAGGCAAGAAATTTTGATTTCATCAATATCGTCGAAGAACATTCTTCTGAAATATAAAGAGGGGGTACTTAAGGGGGCCAGGCAGTCAAATCGCTCGAAAATCAAGTATTTTCTGCGAATTAATTACAAGAAGACGAAAGCAAGCACAGACTTTTGCTTTTGCACAATGTTTATTACTATCACGTAGAGTAAAAAAATATTTTTTTGGTTTACATATCTATTTTAAAAATGGCGCCACGCGAGGTTGATTATATAGTGGTTTAGAAGAAGTATCTTTGGTTTTGCCCTGATATTGCTCTTGAAAATAAAGATACAACGAGTTCCTTGGAATATGTTTTTCCTAGAATCTATAATTTTGAAGTGGACGTCTGAAAAAAAGAATTTAAACAAAATTATTAAAATAGCGACTAAGAAAAAGGGATTTTTACGAAAAATGACGATTTTTGGGGTGCACCGATGGCTGTCTTTTTTGTCTCGGAAACCAGAGCTTTCACACATTATGCTGAGGTACATTCCAAAAAGGAGTATATTTTGATCATGCTGTAAAAATTTCAAGTCGATCCGAACCTCGGTTTTTTCGCAATCAGGGCAAAACCGCAGAAAAAACGCCTACACAACAGACGAGTATAGCGCCGTCATATACATGTATATATTATCAAAAAAATTTTTTTTTACAGTTTATAGTATTAATTAACATTACCCAAGAGTACTAGTCACAAGTTGTATTCATCTCGTTGTAATTAATTCGCAAAAAATACTTGATCTTCGAGCAACTTGACTGCCTAGTCCCCTTAATCCTTCCAATTTTGAATTTTCTAAGCCTTCTTTCCATTAGAATAGGCATATTTTTGAATTTTTGCCACCGGAGCACTGATTATAAGTAACTTTTAAACTCTACGTACCCACCATTGTAGAATTATGACAGCATCCTTGGTTTCCTCCAAAAGTTGACACCATTTAAGACCTATACTACTAGCTCACTTCACAGAAACTAAAACCCATCTTCAAAATTAATCTACGTTTGACAGTAAACTGCAACAACAGGAACCCTATTTTCCAAAACACATCGACAGTTTTCCCATAATCCAATATTTCGAATTAATAAAACTGTTAGCTCGAATTCGATTGCAATAACACCATTTATTAGCTATTTAATGTCGTTTACAGGATTCTATTAATTTTTACAGATAGAAATTTAATTACTTTTGGCTCCCATTGTGATTTCTCTCGAGGGACGGGTTCGTTCTCCCAGTGGACGAATTATCAATAGAAATTAGTTTTTATTTACGCGATGTTAGTGGCGCACACTGGTTCAAAATGCGATTCTAGCTAAGCAAAATTAGTTTTGTCATTACTTTTTCCTGTACGTTTATATTCTTTAAAAGTATTAACTCATTTATTATTTTTAATGTTATTTCTACTTATTCATGATTATTTTTTACTTGTTTTTGTGTGAAAGTAAAAATGCAGGTGTTCTCGATAAAAGTTAATGTTTCCAGATTATAATCCATTAGTTTATTGTAAATTTACAAATAAACAGATAAGTAGATATTTCAGTAAAACTCAAAAGTGCATATAGTGTATATAGAATAAAAATAGTGCAAAACATTAGAAAGTGCTGTAATTTAAGGACAACTTTTACTGCTTTTTGCAGGTTATTGAGAAAATTTTTTTAAGGTCATTCTCTTTTACCTTCTATCGAGGGATATCAAAAAGTAATTTGCCAACATTAGCATCGGATGTTATTGCTCTATTGGAAAATCCTTCACTGTCGAATAAAGAAGATAGCGAGTAAAATTAAGAATATATTGCATAAGTTTATACATATATAGACTATAAGTTTGTAATAATATTTCCTATCAAGAACCCACAACACGGACACAATCAGCTAATATTAACTTTTATCGAGAACACCTGTATTTTTTCTTACACTCCAAAAACAAGCCAAAAGTAATCACAAATAAGTAGAAACAACATTAAAAATAATAAATGAGTAAATACTTTCAAAGTATATGTATATACGTACAGGAAAAACAAATGACAAAAATAATTTTGCTTAGCTAGAATCGCATTTTAAACCACTGTGCCGCGCTCCGAAGGCTAAATCGAGATTGTGACCCCATTGACTTACGCGGCAAGGAGCGTCACCTCACCACTTGGAACCTCCGCGAATTCCCTACTATTTATTTATCTCGCGAGATGAATACATCGCGATGAAATATCTGCATTTCCTCTCGCCCAGAACATTCCGTGCCCTTCGCTGGGAAGCATCGATCCCAGTTTCTTCTCTCCCCTTTTCGAGGCCAGTGGTTTCCCGACAATGACTGCGAACACTTGAACATCGACGTCGATTGCGACTAAGGTAGCATAAACAGTGAATCGCTCGAGAGCAATAGAAACGTACACCGAGCAATTCCTTCAGCAATTAAAATTTTTTAATAATGTCCCTCGAGCTGGGGACTTTAACGAGAACGTCTAACTTCGAACAATAACATTGGAAACACATTCTTAATGGTGAAACTGAATTTATAAAAACATCAGGTTCGAAAAGATTGTTTCTAAATTTTTTTCTAAATAATTCTCCTGATGATCCAATTTTGTTATCCGTTTCTGTGGCTTCTAAAGATTTATGACAGAAAACTGTTCTGTGCATTGTTGAAAACGCTGCCAAAGGTTCCCCAGGGTGTGATCGTTGTTTAAGCAGTTATTTCTGTGTCGCTCCAAGTTCTCGACGAGCGAAAACTGTCCGCAATTCGTTAACAGAAATTACATAAAACCGTGTGGTCGGGCTCCACGCAAATTAATCGCGCGAATCTCCTGTGCCAACATCAAAACACAATTTAGGTCGTGACCTCGCTCACCTATATGGGGCGCAACTGAACCCGTTCGAACCCTCTTTATCAGAACTTCCGTCTATTCTTACCCACAACAGGGATCGCGACGATAAAGAGCACCTGGTGGCCCTATAACGTGCGTACTTTCGAAATTCGCTTTTGATAAACTGTCTTCTACGTCGGCAATCTTTTGGCCGAGCTTCGTAGAATTACATTTATCCAGCAGCTGGCTTCTTTGGCGGATAAATATTGTGGTGTATCGCGCAGAAATTGGGTAAATAATGGGAGCTAGAATTTTAATTGTAATTTCGAATGTTGATGGTAAAGAGTTTTCAAAAGTATTTGTGTTTTTCGCTGATCGCATTTTGGAGGAGAGGGAATTGTAAATTTTGTGCAATTGTATAGAATATAATTCCATAATGAAAATGTATGAAATCCATCGTAGGATTGAAGTTCACGAAATTGATGAATTTCGTAATTAAAAGTTATGGAATTACAAACTTTGCAGTTCCTTGATTCATAGCATTGGAATATCAGAATATAGTGAGCGTAGGAATTTGCATTAATATAGTAATTAAAATCGATTGTAAGACTGTTCGTTCCACGAATCAATTTAGAAATTAGTTTACAAACAGCTTGAATAATAACGTCAACAGCTCACGGCGAAGGTTACTTGAAAAATGACTTCGAAATTAGGTTTAAAAAATTCGTAGCTTTCGGAACCTCTGCCCACAGCTACTCCAATTAAAACGCTAACGATCGAAGTACTCGATAGTGTAGAAATCAAGGAACATCACAGACTTTCAATTTCTCAAACACTGCAGAGTCCTCCAACAAACCTCGATTTCAGGTTTGCTGTATTTCGCACGCAGCACTCACGCTCCCATGGCCATTCGGGTTTCTAAAATGTAGTTCAATGTGATATTACAATAATTGCTTTAATTTACTGGAGCATCGGATGCGGAATGTAGGTCACGACCTCGTTAACCTACTCGCTAAGGTGGAGATTCCCCGCCACCAGATCTTTATTTCGCCAACTGTCGATCAATTTTCAATGGAAAGTCATCATTCCACTCTTCCTTGCCACGCAAATCTTATAGGAATTCATTTTCTTTGCACATACCCGAGGGACGTGGCAATCAAAATATTGATAATGGTACTTTGTGTCACAAGCTTGGCCGAAATCTCGGTTCACAGCTCTCCGTACAGGGTGTGAAAAAATTATTTATTGCAATTATCAGAGGCGATTTTATATGCTTCAGTCATGGAAGATCTGCTAAAACAGTGTTTCCCAACCTTTCCTTGAGTCTCGACCCCCTTTTATGATATTCAAATAACCCGCGATCCCCCCTTCCCCATATAAGGTAAGGTAAATTTAAAAAAAGGCAAGAAAACACATTAAAAATAGGTATTTCAGAATATAATTCTAATTTAATAATATTTAATTATCTTAATACATATACAGAGAGTGGCCAAATTATTATACTCAAAACATTTTCGTTAATTCTTGGGATCATTTTAAAATGGATTTAATACGATTAAAAAAAATCTGAAATTGACAGCTAAAGGTTCTGAAAGGAAACTTTCTTAGCTTTCCAAAACACTCATGAAAATTTGTCTACGATCATGAGTTCGCAAGTTATAGGTGTTCAAAGTGAAAAGTACCTTCTTTGCTTTGATCGCGAATAACTCGGTCAATAAAAATCATAGAACAAAACCAAAACAAACGAAATTAAAGAGAAATGTTTGCTCTATAAGAGCTCTTCGTTGGATTTACCGGAAAAAATTTTGTTTGGCCCGCGTATACGTTCAAACTAGGCGAAAATTTCTGAAACTTTGTTTCCTGCGCTTCATCGTGATACAACAGTATCATAATCGATGAAAAAAAAATTGAGTTCTTGATTCAAAAACTAGAAACTTCGAGCGTTAAAATGCGTTTTTTATATATTTTTTACGACCATTTTTCGCAGGGGTACAGCCGATACAAAGATAAGCAGAGATTCCATTGCATAAACTTACAAAATCTCAAACCTTTTCGTTTGAGTATAATAATTTGGCCACTGTATTAAATATCCTTAAAGATATTTAATATATTTAATTATTTTATTAACCTAACCCCCTTGGCGACAGACGAGTTGGGAACCACTGTACTAAAAGAATGTGCCGCGAAATTGACCTTGACTTTGAAATTCAAGATGCAATTATCCTTATTCTAATCCCTGAGAGGATCGACAGTGTCAAAGGATCCATTTCTTTCGTTTATTCGTTGGAACATACTCCATTTGAAACTATTTTATCCTGTCAGTGAGATTTGACCCTGAATTTGGAGGTCGGAGTCAATGTTACTGTAAATTGTTTTTAACAAATCTCCACCGATCCAAATGAGTAGAATCACCTGCGAAGGCCGCGATAAATAATTTGTTTACGGCCTGTACATCGTGATCTGCCTTTGTTCCCCACTGTAGAATCACCCCAGGACTATTTCACGTGTTCAGACCAGCACTGCGAGACCTGAAAGTTTGCAACCACCCCTCCGTAACACCCCAGTGCAATTAGAAGCTGTTAGATGCATCTCCATTTGCAGTATCAACTTTCACCTACCACCCCCTGGTTTTGAAAGTTCGTTGCGAAGGAGCTGGAAGGCACGCATTGAAATTCAGGATGGAGATAGGCGATTGAATGCGGCGGCACAGAATAAACGAGTGGCCGTCGGGATGGGTAATCAGGTAACAAACAACGGGATCAGTATGGGCCAACTCTCCTAACTCGATTTATACCAGCGGTACGGTGGTCGCGAACGAACACGCTCCTCTCCGCTCGGACGAGTTAACGTACTGGATTAAAGCGTATTAACGTTTGCCGGCTCGACATTCCCGCCAGATGTTTCTCTGCATTCGTTGAAATAAAAAATTCGGCGTCGCTGGAATTGCGGATTAAACGGTCGAGCGTCGAATTGAACGTGATTGTTTTCGCCGTTTAATTCGTGGGAATACCCTAGAGTTGGCTGGATCGTTTAGGGGAAGCTATTGTTTGGTTCTTTTTTGTGATTATTGGGTGTATGTGATTTTGTAGAGTTTTTGGTTTTGTGTGGAAGGAGATGGTTGGTAGTGGTATTTTCGGAGGGTAATTATTTATGGGGCATGTTTGGGGGGGGGGGGAGGTTTGCTTGGCATATTGAGACACTTGGGGGAGTTGATTAGTGTAGGTCAGGTGTTATAGAGGAATCTGTGGATTCTAGAGTAATTGATGAGTGTAGATGTGTGTAAACGTGAAATCGGTATGGATGTGGGGAAAGAATAAGGGAAACTTGGTTGAACCGGGTAAATGTCCGAGTCAAACTCAATCTTCGAGTTCGGATTGTGTCAATTTTAAAGTCGAATTTAGATAGTAGTCAAGGAGAATTTAGATAATATTTAAGCTGAATTTAGATAATATTCAAGTTCAATTTAGATAACATTCAAGTTAAATTTAAATAATATTCAAGTCGAATTTACATAATATTCAAGTTGAATTTGGATAATATTCAAGTCGAATTTAGCTAATATTCAAGTCGAATTTGTATAATATCAGGGTAGAATTTAGATACTATTCAAGTTGAGTTCAGATACTATTCAAGTTCAATTTAGATAATATTCAAGTTCAATTTAGATAAAATTCAAGTTAATTTTAGATAATATTCAAGTTGAATTTAGATAATATTCAAGTTCATTTTAGATAATATTCGAGTTGAATTTAGATAATATTCAAGTTGAATTTGGATAACATTCAAGTTGAATTTAGATAATATCCAAATTGATTTTAAATAATATTCAAGTCGAATTTACATAATATTCAAGTTGAATTTGGATAATATTCAATTTGAATTTAGCTAATATTCAAGTCGAATTTGTATAATATTCGAGTAGAATTTAGATACTATTCAAGTTGAGTTCAGATACTATTCAAGTTCAATTTAGATAATATTCAAGTTCAATTTAGATAAAATTCAAGTTAATTTTAGATAATATTCAAGTTCATTTTAGATAATATTCAAGTTCATTTTAGATAATATTCGAGTTGAATTTAGATAATATTCAAGTTGAATTTAAATAATATTCAAGTTGAATTTAGATAATATTCAAGTTGAATTTGGATAACATTCAAGTTGAATTTAGATAATATTCAAGTCGAATTTGTATAATATTCGGGTAGAATTTAGATACTATTCAAGTTGAGTTTAGATACTATTCAAGTTCAATTTAGATAATATTCAAGTTCAATTTAGATAAAATTCAAGTTAATTTTAGATAATATTCAAGTTCAATTAAGATAATATTCAAGTTCATTTTAGATAATATTCGAGTTGAATTTAGATAATATTCAAGTTGAATTTAAATAATATTCAAGTTGAATTTGGATAACATTCAAGTTCAATTTAGATAATATCCAAGTTCAATTTTGATAATATAATATCCACGTAGAACTCATTTCACTACAAGCCAACCTCAGGCGACGTCAGATAATTTCAACTTAATTCATTAATCTCCAGCTTCACCACTCAGGCATTTCATCCCTTATTCAACTTTCACACTTTCCACCATCTATTCGTCACTGAACTTCGTTCCAACAATCAAAACATTCAAGCTGAAATAGCATACCTCTAATAACGATCCTACGATAATAGTATTTCATCCGTATCTCCGAATTGTGATCTCGCAGGCCACAAATTACTCTACCAATAATTACCAATACAGTAGCTACGGACACGACATCGAACCAACTGCGGTTACAAGCAAACAATATTCGAAAGTTAAATGGTTGTTGACACGCTCGCATCGGAGCAAGCTTCGCCCCTTGCAGGATAGGGAATCTCGTCCGATGTATACATTTTTTTAATAAACGCCTGCACAGAAACGCGGAAACGGCACACCAGCTGCGTGACCCACATTTCAGGGGCGAAAAAAGGGGTCGTAGCCTTTGGTGGGCTAGGGGTTGCACGGCGTGTGACGGTCGATGCACTGAAAAATATCTACAAACAAACTTCTCCGAATAGCAATCTTCTCGCGAAACGCCTTTCGCCGAAATCCTTATTTAAACGGTCGCTATTCCTGTTGTTCTGGTTTTCCATTAGTAATTCAAGTTCTCAGAACAAAGAGTGACGATGATACATGGAATTCTAAGATTGGATTCATCTCAGGAAGATTGTCCAATCGTCGAGCATATCAATTATTTTTCACGATACACAGATGGGAGACCTGTTCCTGGAAAAGTTAGTTGAGACACAAGTCGTTGAAAGTAACGACGGTTAAAGTGCAATTTCTAATTTGAGTAGTATGAAATTCTGTGGGTACACTTTCTTTCGGGGTATTTATCACAAACAGTCGTGGAAAATTCGGTGGAAGGACTCAGGCCCTTTTTTTGCATAAAACGCATAATTAGATTCCTCTAAATTTCATTGCTATATCTTTGAAATTGACAGAGCTATGGTAAATTTTGTGAATTGATGTTGACTCTAAACCAAACATACATCAGCCTGAACATGGCACGATCTATGATTACTTTTATGACTATATTTTTTCAAATATTATGCAAATATTAAATAAATAATAAAAAATAATGTTAAAAAACAACATTTGTTTCTATATTTCTCCCTTTCATGCAAAAGGGCTAAAATTACAAATTTCACTGAAATTATCTTCACTAAATTAAATAGAATTCGTCAAATAATCTTCACCTATCTCTGCCCCGACTCGATCTAAATTTCAGTTCAACTTAAACCTACACCCAGACGTGATCCACGCAACATATCAATAATACTACGTCCACTATTTCATCCTGCAACATCTACTGATTCTTACCAAACGCCCAAGTACACCCCAAACATCATAGGGAGCCATTAAGGTTCCAAAACCGAGATGGAGTCTCTGGACAGTCCCAGTTATTCGAGGGTGGAGGCGAAAATTCCCAGGACAGGCAGCGTGACACGCGTGCAATACGTAACTCACGTATTCCGTTTGGCTCTGGACTGGAAATTCCAGCGATAATGGCAACAGCAGGTTAACGCGCAACGCGGAATTGGCCGTTGCTCTGTGCAGCGAGCAACAATGCCTCGTGCGAGCCGTCCGTTGTCCCCGTGCGAAGGAGGCGGCCCTCACAGGCTGGCTAGACGCGAAATTGCACTACTTTCTGGAGCAATGTGTCACCGCGCCGACGCGTACAAAGCGGGGATATACGGGCCCTGTTGGCTGTCCAGTTACGAGTCAATAGCTTTTGTAGGCGGCTGAACAACGTGTTGGGGAATAAAGTTCACGGCACAGAGGCTGGCGTGACATTTCGGTCGAACGTGTCGCGAATGGTCGTAGAATCGAAACGGGTGTATATGCCGCGGAAATTGGATATGCTGCCACAGAATCGCTGCCGGCGGCGTGGACGGGATCCTTTGGGTCGTTCCAAACACTCGGCTACAGTTTCGCTTGGGTCGCTGAAGGGTCTCGTGAACGTCGGACGGGTGGAAATCGTGTGGATACTCGAGCGAATTGAAACGTCTGAGGAGCTTATAGAGGTTTCGGAACGCTGAGGATTTTAGGCCAGTTGGAAGTGGTTGGCTGGTGTCTGTCGAGGTAGAACGTGTTCGGGATGTTGAATGTGAAATGGCGAAGGTGGCAAGGGTGTTGAAGGGTTTGCGAGTGTTAAGCTGGGGCAAGTGGTGGGAGGTTGGAAGGTGTTTGAAAGTCATTTGTAAATTTTGCGAGACGTTTGAGGGGATTTGGGGGAAGTTTGGGAAATCTGGAGAAATTTGGAAAAATCTGAGGGAATTTGGGGGAATTTGAGCGAGTTTGAGGGAGTTTAAGGAAGTTTGAAGGAATTTGAGGGAATTTGAGGGAGTTTGTGGGATTTTGAGGGAGTTTAAGGAAGTCTGACGGAATTTGAGGGAATTTGCGGGAATTTGAGGGAGTTTGAGGGAATTTGAGAAAGTTTAAGGGAGTCTGTGGGTAACTGAAGGAATGTGAGGAAATTTGAGGAAATCTGAAGATATCTGAAGGTTTGAGGGGGGGGGGGGCGCACTGTCAAAAATCGATTTTTTCTTTTTTAAATTTTCTGGAAGACATACGTTTCAAGAATGCTCTCTCTAAGTTTTATGAAGAAATTTGTCAAATTGCCGGAGATATAGTATTTTCCGTGACATTTATCAATCGCGTTAACAGTATACAGAGAAAACTATACGTCCAATTGACACGTGCAAGGCCATTTATTGTACGAACACCTCGTCTCTGTCACGTGACGATCAGTTTTTTTAATTAACGGCCTCCTATTTTTTTATCAACATCTTTACCCCCAAAAATGATTTTTTTCAGTGAGCCACCATTTTGTTATCTTTTGCAATATTTACTTTTTTTGACCGTCACGTAATAGACGTAGGCTTCTAGTTTCTAAATATTTTGTCTTTTTGAATTCAGAAAAAAAATTTTTTACCCTTCAATATGTACATTAGGGTGGCCCTTATTTATGCGTGCCGAATTTTTTTTTCGTATTTCTTTGTTCTCACCCCCTAATATGGTTTCATTACATAAAAAAATAGACCCTGAAAAAGACTATTGCAATCGCACAACAGGAAAGGGTGCCGATCAGGCTTTAAAGTTTAAAATTCATCAATAGCTTGGATTTAAAGAATTTTTCAAAAATGGTAAGCCCTATCGAAATTTTGTTCAAATAATATTAAAAGGGCATTCAATTTTCTACAATTGCTGCATATATAATTTTTTCGTGCTTCCAACCATTTTCTAGATAATAGCGTTTGAATATAGAGGACCTGTACAGCGTGACGTACTGTCTATACGCGTGTAACGCAGACCTTTGTATATTCAAACGCTATTATCTAAAAAATGGTTGGAAGCACACAAAAATTGTATATACAGTAATTATAGAAAATTGAATGCGCTTTTAATATTATTGGGACAAAATTTTGATGGGACTTACCATTTTTGAGAAATTCTTCAAATTCAAACCATTGATGAATTCTAAACTTTAAGGCTTGGTCGGCACCCTTTCCTGTTGTCCGATTGCAATAATCTTTTTCAGGGGCTATTTCTTTATAAAATGGAACCACATTTGGGGGTGAGAGCAAAAAAAATCGCATGTTGATAATAAGGGCCACCATAATATAGACATTAACTATACTAAGCAATACATTGATTTACTTGCGTTGTTTGGTTAAAAATAATTCCCGAAAACAACCCTTACTTGTCAGACCATTACAGTGGTCCCCCACCTTAAGGGAATTTCAAGGTATCTTAGAGAACTTAAAAAAAATTTAAATGATCTAAGGGAATCCAGGAAAATTTAAAAAATGTGTAGGTATTGAAGCAACACATCCGAAATTCTGTTTTGTAAATTTTATTATTAATACCCTACACGCGTAGCTCGCCACATCTTCAAACGACCAATTGATATATTCATATTTTTACATATCTGTATACATAGTTTCCTTTCTGTATATATAATATATACGTATATGTATAACATCATCTGTCGCTACAGGAAAACAGGATTCATTCTCTCTCGTTCACTCACCCTTTCGTACCTTCATCAAGCAGCATTACCCTTCTACCCTCTTTTAACGCGTACGATTGCCAATAACGATTAATGACGGTGATCTAACAGTTAGTCGAAAATCGCCTGTCGCCACGACGTCGCGTCAACTAATAAAATAATTGCTCTTCTGACCGCTATTGTCGTTTGAATATTATACACCTTAGCGTCCCCCATTCGGGTGACGATGATAACGACGATAAAATCGGCCCCTCCTCCTCCCCCCCCTCCCCCTCCCCCAGCCTTGATTACCGTTTAATTGGCGATCGACCGATCGCTGGGGCACGCTGATAACATCAGTACTTATCGTTACACATTAATTTAGGTCACTAGTCTCTTAAATCCCTAACGATAGACGCGCGATACGGTGGAACGAAGTCGCCAGTCTCGATTCAAACGTTTCAGAGTACCTTAATCCTTTAATCCTGCCACTCGCTGCGAAGAACAGTGAAATGTTTCATGTGAACATTCTTTTCCAGCGAAATTAGAAAAATAAATGAAAACACGTTTCAAGGGATTTATTCTACATTGCCTTATGGTATGTAACAAAAAAAATTGTAACTATTTTTTGTAAAGAAAATAGCGTCGATGGTGCTCTTCTATTCTTGCAGTTTTTGAAAAGACACTCTCCACGGCTGGCAGTAGAAGTCCCGTATACTTTGACGTAGGATAAAAACCGGAAATTTTCATTCTTTACACGCCATTTACTACGGAAGTACATAACGATTTGTTAAAATATTAATTTTTGAGAAAATCGTGGACATCTGAAGAGAATATCAGTTTCAGCCAAAAAATTTGCCTGTAGCAAAAAAGTTTTTAATGAATCGTAAAATCCGTACATACTTCGGTAGATAATCTATTGTGGAAGATACGAATCGAATAAAAATTGTCCAAATTATGCTGCTAGCCAATTCGAGAAAAGTGTTTTCGAGAAGCTTCGCGGGACAACACGTGCCATTTTTTTTAAACATTTCTGTACAATATTTATACAATATATTCATTAATACATGTCCTAAACATAAAAGTATATATATAATTTTCAACCTCTTAGTATCATAAAAGAATCGTTTAATTTGGTGCCGTTTCGAGCGTCTCAGGGTGGCGCAACCCCTTAAACAGCATTTTTTTTCGTAGATTTTCGAAGCCATTGATAGCCAAAAATTTACACAGACAAAGAAGAAGCTGATTGCTCCAAGTGTGTTAATATATTATTCATTCATAAATTACTCACACTCGATTGCACAATTTCCTTCAGTTTCGGTTGCGTTTAGTAAACGATTTAGTACTACAGATATTTGAGAACGTTCCGGCGAAGTAAATCGATTAACGTACCGTTTGAATATGCAGCACGTCGTTATGCAAACTCTCTATAAAATCGAACAGTGAATATAAAACGTTTAAAAAACAGATGAGAATTGAATATCAATGAAAAGGGCATTTTTACGATAAATTGTCGACTGCGTTCGGTAAGAAACTGTATAAATTTCTTTCTCGTTAATCGTGCGTGCTGACTTATTAATCACAACGGCGCAGAGCTGAGTTAGAGGGGGTGAAATTCAACAGAGGTGGGTAAATAACGGTTGGCAAAATCCACAATCCCCTACACCTCTAACAGGGATGCAACCGTTTGTTGAAGAAACATTTATCGGGAAACTGGGATTCGTTTGTTCTTCAAGGTTAAAGGATCACGTACTCTGACTCATACGTTCCTCCACCCTCTGCAATTGCAGACGGAGCTCTGTGCAAACAGTTTCAGGTTTGTCTCGAGGAACAACGACGAAGTCGTGGTCGAGGCTTACATGTTAATGATTGTTTCGCACTCGAAAATTGCTGAGCGTACTGATTCCCTCGATCCCGCGTCATCTCCGCCATCAGAACCGACAATGTACAGTGATGTGCGCTTTCGATCGTTTTGACGTACGCTAAAATCGATCCACGGGGTGTAAACGTAGGATATTTTCTATTCGGCGAACAGGGGTCGTTAATCGATTAGATTGAAATCGGTTTGAACGTGGGTACAAAGAATTTTAAGTGATGGAAGTCAGCGCTTTCGTGGACAGGATGAATTTTCGTTTCGCGATGGCTGGTGCAGGAAGTGCATGCAATTTTATTTGACAGTGGAGAATTATTAGAGAGCATTGGGAAAATGATGTTGAGTATTTAATAGCATTGCTCTAATTAAATAAAATTTAGTAATAATTGAAAGGTCAGGGGGAGAAACAGGGAATCTCACAAAACAGCTTTGTCGAGAAAATTCAGTTTTAATACTTTAGTCTATCAGTAAAGAAACAAGGTTCAATGAATTTCATTTTATTATATAATTTTCTTCTAAATAATTTCTTGCTTTACCTTAACGACAGAAGCTTGAAGCTAATGCTTAGGCAAAAAGTGTTGAAGTTGATAGCCTTTCTGGGTTCAAGAAACGACTCAGAAAATTAAAATAAAATGAAGAAATAGAATATTGCCGAGCGAACACTTCCAAAATACTAGACGCTATTCAGAAAAATGTTTCCTGTCAAAAAGGGCCCAACTGACAATGAAATGTGACTTAACCACTTGCAGTGACAATTACTAACAGTAAGTTTCCAAAACAGAATATTTTATCGATCAAAATTAGAAGCACAATTTCGACAGCCGTGGGACACGATTTCCATCAAACCTGGACAAATCACGTGTGTGGGAATAATTTGTACCGACTACGGTGCACAGGAGGCAACACGCGTGTAGCTCGGCAATCCAATTAATTAATTAAGGGAAAGTCGTCGCGGGAGGATCAGCCAACGTTGCTCCAGAGGAAGAAGCTTCATTATTTATCCTGGTTGGCGAAATTCACGGAATGATTCGTCGTTCCTGGAGAAGGTGGGGCCACGCGGAACTCGAACGGAGCCAGTTTGGAAACTCTATCAGCTAATGAGGAGGGGGTCGTGCACGAACATAATGCCGCTGATTGTGATGAATCGGCCAGCTGGCAGGTCCAGCCTTCGCTCGACCAATTTCTCGCCCCTAAATCAGAGAACTCCGGGGAATCTCCAGGGGCTGTTTACTCCGGAGCGATGGCCGTCTCTCTTTATAGCTGTCGGAGCTTGATTTTCCTGCGTGAATTTCACCTGATTCAAGCATTCCGGTCTAACGTGGAATTCTACGCGTGCGACGATTGTTAGAAGGGTTACTCGGGATTTGGATGCGGAAGGAGCTTCGTTGTACGATGTTATAGGGCGAGCGTGAGTGGATGAGGACATTTCAGGGGAGTAGATCAATTATTTTTCTGGCGTCGAGTGTTCTGCTTGTGTGAAACAATTCGATGAGGAAGAGAACGTGGATTACTCTACTGTTTAGGACAAAAGGATTCGATGGTAAAGATTAGGAAATTTTTGGGAATACACCTCCCATTTTTAAACGATTTTATTCAGCTTCGATCCTCTGTTTGTTTGTTTGTTTGTACGTATGGTTCAAATCTGGCAACTCAAATTTAACCCACTTCCAACTATCCAATTTTCTTGAAACTTAGCAGGCGTGCGTAGTTTGGATGAAAATACAATATTTAAAAAAAAAATTAACCCCGAGCGGGTGATAAAATTACCCAGTCATCAATAAATATAACCCATAACCACAAATCCAAACGACTTGAAATCAGCCACTCGCGTTCTTTACGAAAACGACAAGAAGCCGCTGCGTTCAGAACACTTGTCGCATCGCGATTACCGAAAATACACAATTTTAGTGACTGTAGCACTATAGCGTTTAAGCAAACTGTTAAACTCTATACAGCAATAAAAGATATTTGTAAAGAGGTCTGAGCTGGGAAATGTAAATCCACGAACACTAAAAACTAGAAAATAAAAATATATAAAAAAAAATTTTATGTTAAACGATTTTATTAAAAATGCACTAAAAACTAAAAAATAATTCTTTTCTTGTACTACAATTTCGAGGGTGTTTTTTTCACTTTAAATAAAATCGTGGAGCAGGATATGTCATAACAGAATATGAATCAATTTAATACAGAATCAAGCGTTGAAATGAATTTGTTGTGACATATCCTGCTCCACGATTTTATTTAATGTAAAAAACACCACCAAAATTGTAATACAAGAAAAAAATTATTTTTTAGTTTTTAGTGCATTTTTAATAAAATCGTTTAACATAAAAATTTTTGTTTATATATTTTGTATTCTAACTTCGATTGTTCTACTTCTTAGAACAAGAGAATTCGTTGAGAAAGGCAAATAAATTTCAGAAAATGGACGTGGAGTACTCTGCTCTTTAAAATCAAGTAATTCAATTAAAAACAGGATTTTGTGTAGAGATATGCTCTGTTAGGATACAGAATTCGAGGGGTATTGCCTGTGGATAATAAACATTCATACAATAGAGGTTAGGATAATGGAGGGTTGCAGTGGCTGATTTGAAACGAGAGATAACAGGACGCCTGCAAGGGTACGGAATTAAATCATATAATAATAACAGCAACAGTATTGGTGGCACCATTTACCACATATTGAATTTTAAGATAAAGGGTCGTAACTAAGGGAAACTAAATTTAAGGGGTGAGCCTGGTGTAGCGGGGCGAAGAGACCGATTTTTTTTTGCATAAAACAATAGTTGAACATCACGATAATATGTTCCCAACGCCGCAAAACGAAATTCGAAAAATTAAAGCGGATATAGCCGGTTTTGCTACGGAGCACTAGGTTACCAGAAAACTTGAAATGTGTTTTTCTCGAAACGACAGTTTTACAATTAGCGGGCAATGTAACTTCAAAAATATTCAACCAATCGACTTGACTTTGTGCACGGATATTTGTGAACATTTTCTTCACGGAGCTTAGCTATTGGTATAATGATATTGTTTAAATAAATAACTTTTTTTTACACATTTAAGGCAAAATTTCGTTGAAAAAAGTGAACTTTTCTTCAAGAGGCCGCTATTTGTTCAATTCTGCATTTTTTAAGTTATGAATTTATACGATTTGTGCGTGCACTCATAAACTAAACAAAAAATTTTCGATTTTTGGTTTCAGATGAATACAGTAGACGCTACGTTGCCCGCAGTGGAACAATTGCGTCGCCAACGGACTGGGCATAAGCCCGTATAACTCTGTTATTTTCCGCTCTTTTTTAATAAATGTTTTTTTTTATCTACCTTAATCTGACAATACAATATCCTGAAAGTTTCAGAAAGATCGATTAAATACTTTCTTTAAAAAAAATTCCCGAAAAATGCCTCGATTTTCAGCTAGTTACACCAGGCTCCCCCCTTAAAAAATCAAAAAGATTATTATTGGTGAATTTAACGCACTATTTTCTTATTTTCATTTTTGGTATACTTTATGAAAACGATTCGAAATGTTAGAGTTCTTTTGTTACTTCCACTCCATTTAGCTCTCCTTGATTTTATTTTAGTCCATGGTCGATCACAGCCGCCACGAACTACAGATTTGCTACAGAAACAGTAGGAATTGTTGCTTAGAAGCCCACTGTCTTTCATCAATTTATCCTCTCAATTCCTTAGTCTTTGATGGTTTAGAGTATCAGTATCATTTGAAAGGCAAGGTTTCGTCGAATGGTGCCCGTTTGCCAGTGATTCCAATGAGACCAACAGCAATTTTCTTAATGCATTTGACTCCGCAAGATTAACAAGATATTTTGAGGTCCCCACTGCAGGGCAATCCTGTGATAACTTCCTCATAAACGATGCAACAGAAAATGCTCCACGATACGAAGCAACAATATTTTTAATGGAATTTTTCCATTTCCACTCTGAAATGGAATGCAGAAGTAGGTATCGGAGTGCATTTGGTGTACGTAAGAAAATTAATATTTCAAGGTAATCTGTGGTATCAAATGAGAGACATTTAATGCATTTGCAATTGCATTAAATTTCATTTTAATATGAATTACGACAATTCGTTACAAAATATTACATTCTTCAATAACCTCGTTCGTCTTTAACTCGAGTTCTTTCAGAGCTTCGAATTCGAATAATTCTCTTCAGAAGAAGTATTTTATCGGCGCCGTTTCCTTGTTTAGGTCTGCACAATCTTTAAATTGTTTTCCAAGCTGTAAACATTGCATGGTACGTGGAAATATTATTAGAAACATATTCTTCATCGTGTATTTCTCTGTAACTAAAACTTAAAAACTCTTTCCTTCAATCCTGGAACATGGCAACCATAATTGAAATTTCCTCCGTTAAAAAAGCGAGCAACTTGCAAAACAGTATTACACGGACCGTGTCCATAGTTCATCTAATAATATTTTCATCCCCAGGCTTACAGCTTCTGCAATTTTTCTTCCTCACCCTCGCGTTCCTCGACTTTTTTTTAAAAAAAAAAACTCCTTTGAAAAATTCCATGCAACTTTCGTGCACGACTTTCTCGACCACGATGTCCACATTCTTGGCTAACCTCGCCAAAGGTAGCCGTGCCGTGTGTACATGGCCCGTGAAAAATTTATGGAGGCGTTCGTCTTCCACCGCCCAGTATAAATCTTCGCCCAGTAACGAGCCCTGCCTTTTCATAAAAAAATATCGTTTCCCCATTTTCCCTGCAAGATACAGAATGTTCCTAGTTCGAATTTTCATTCAGAGCGCGCAACTTCCCGAGCTTGTCGACGTATTGAAAAGCAGCGCGGCGTTCTGCCACCGCAGAAGATATTTTTTCGCATTTCTCACGGCTTTGCCGAGTGTCTTTCGCCCTGGGGGGCGCCATCTATTCTCTTTTCAGGCGGTTTACTGCAACGATGACGAACGATCGCGTATTTGCTTGAAATTCCGCGACACTAATTTCTGAAATTATTCCCATCTGTTCTTTTCGCTACTTAAGGTTTTGTTTCCCCTTTTCCGAGCTTTAAATATTCAGTCCTGTATTTACGAACGGTTACTCGAGAATCACGTATCTGAATCAAACATGGAGCAACTAATTCGATTTGTATTGTTAATGGCATATAGTTTATCCTATCACTGGCAAAATGGCACTTTATTAAATTTGGGAACATCGTTAATTTTGTATAAGTAACTTAATAGGATCTGCACCACGACAGGTGCATAACACACTACTTTTGTTTCTTTTAATTATTTTTCTTTTGTACTTCCTAATTCTTTGTTCTACGCTTGTGTGACTGCGATTTCACAGTTTCAGATAAATAGATATTAAAAACAATTAGAATAATATGACAAAAAACGTTTTTTGTTAACTTTCAAATATATATTTTTAAAAAATGTGTTACCATTAACATTAGTATAATTGACAGATTCTAAAATCAGCGGGAATAGACGATAAATGGCGGACCAATCAAAAGTGGCCTTTTCGTGGCCAGACTCTTATTATAGTGTCTCTAAGGGCGAATTCCACTTACGCCCAAATCGCCCGTGATTTTCATTAAGGGGTCATGCTCAGTCAGGAGGCCGAAAAAAGGGGTGGTCTTTGGAAATTTTTTACTCAAAAGCTATAACACATTTCTCAAAAAATCTTTTTTCCTTTTAAGGATTGCATCTAGTACCGTGCATCGTAATTTTTTTTATTTAAAAATATTTATCAATAACTAAGTTATTGTCCATCACTCGAAGGTTCTCTAAAAAAAAGGCTTCCGCGGTGACCACTGTTGCTCGAAAGTCGATCATCTAAAATAAAAAATTCAAAAGAATTTACTTATTATATTATATTATCTAGTATTTGAACGAAGGATTTTTTTATCCGATGCTTAGTTTTCTTTTAATTGACGAAAATCAGGCACAATTTATGATAAAAATTGAAACTTTTACTTTAAACATCAGCCATTTTTTCCCAAATCAATATTTCGAAAAATCCTTCGTTCAAATACTAGATAATATAATATAATACGTAAATTCTTTTGAATTTTTTATTTTAGATGATCGACTTTCGAGCAGCAGTGGTCACCGCGGAAGCCTTTTTTTTTAGAGAACCTTCGAGTGACGGACAATAACTTAGTTATTGATAAATATTTTTAAATAAAAAAATTACGATGCACGGTACTAGATGCAATCCTTAAAAGGAAAAAAGATTTTTTGAGAAATGTGTTATAGCTTTTGAGTAAAAAATTTCCAAAGACCACCCCTTTTTTCGGCCTCCTGACTGAGCATGACTCCTTAAGGTAGGGTTTCTTGTACGCGACTAGACGCATCGTTAAGAATTTCAAAGTCGATTTTCTCGAAAACGAAGCGCGATATGAAAAAAAGTTACTCTTTCTTTTCGACTTATAACAAGTAAATAAGTCGAGAAAAAGGAATAAAATTTTTTGATATTGCGCTTCATTTTCGAGAAAATCGACTTCAAAATTCTTGACGATGCGTCCAGTCGCGTATTAGGAAACCTACCCCAATGAAACTCACGGGCGATTTGGGCGTAACTGGAATTCGCTCGAAGTAATCTGCTGTTCGGGCGCCATCTTGAGTGTCCTGCCGCAGCTAGCGTTAACAAAATGGCGGCCAGCTTTGCCAAGCGTCCTCCCCATAAGCGTGTAGGTACAACTGTCGCTTTTTTATTTCGAGATACTGCGTGTTTGCCGTTCCAAAGTTCCTCCTCGTACACAGGTGTCCTCTTTGTCTCGTAATCCACGTTCCTTTCGCGTTCATCGTTTAATTCCCCGTGTCAACACCGACCCGAAGCCCCAGGGAACCTTCGTATTCCGAGTAAATTTCATTCTCCAACGAGGCGTTCTAGTCGCAATCGCCTCTCTATAGGTTTTACAGACTTTTGTGTCGGGGTTCCATTCCTTTCTGCCTGACTTTGACAAACTCTGCACAAGACAGCGATTCGTTAGCCCCCGCTGTAATTCGTTTCTTTGTGAGATACCAGTCCTTCTGCTGATCCCAGTTTTTAATTAAATGCACTGACAGTCGTTCCTTTTTTTTTTGGCGTGATTAATTAAGTGGGAGGTTTTTTAAAATATAGGTACTGTTGAACAGCTCGATTGACGTCGGTTGTCCATTTCGGGGGAGATTGAAGAGAGGAAGCTAACAAGGGAACATATTGAACCCGCACAAGCTGATTTTGATGAGACTCTGCGGATGTGCAGAATAGGTAATCATCCATGTTGGGGGTTGAAAACAAGTTTTCTGAATTTTTCTAAAACCTGACCAGGGGGGGGTGGATTTGTCTTTAACAAACACGCGCTACAAAAACAATTTGTTCTACCTACGCCCAATAGTTTTCGAGATATTCCAGAAACTATGTATTCGACTTACAATTTTAGGGGTTGTTTTCACGCCGTTAACGTGGACAAGTGTCGATAACAAAAAATATGCGCCAAATATTTCTTACTATTTTGCAAATCTACAGTGTCGTCAAAATTGGCGCGTGCTGGATTGATATGTTCCCTTGTGAGAATGAGAAAGTAAGAAATAGGAATTGACATAAGTACGAGGTGTGATTTAAGGGGGTATTCCACTTTGAACGGTCGAAAAATTAAGCTATATTTAAAGATTTATTTCTCAGTAAATACAGCATATAATGAAATAAATCTTTTTGGTATTTATTAAGCTACGCTTATATTATTTAAAAGAAATTAAAAAGAATATTTTTAATTTGTGTTACTTGTTTTTTTTACAGCGTCAATATGGCACCTAAACAAAAACGGTATGTTCGTGGTGCAGGTGATTTCCCGGCTTAGGCGTATCTGAAACAAAAAATTCGAAAAGATTCTTAATCTGTATGAGTGTCGCTATCGCCCGTAGCGGAATTAACAATTCTTGTCGAATAATAACCGAGATTTTTCTCGGGGAACATTCGAGAAAACACCATTTTGGAGAACTTTTTCTTTCAAACCGGTGCCATTTTGTTATTTCTCTACAAAAATTGTTAATTGAACTACGGGCGATAGCGACACTCATACAGATTAAGAATCTTTTTGGATTTTTTATTTCATGTTTTTGTTTAGGTGCCATATTGACGCTGTAAAAAAACAAGTAAAAGAAATTAAAAATATTCTTTTTAATTTTTTTGATATTAATATAAGAGTAGCTTAATAAATACCAAAAAGATTTATTTCATTATATGTTGTATTTACTGAGAAAAAAATCTTTAAAAATAGCTTCATTTTTCTACCGTTCAAAGTGGAATACCCCCTTAAGAAGGAAGTATTTTCACAGATTTACCCCTTAACGACACACTAAGTTTTAGAAAAACGTTAAAAAATTACAACCTTTTTTATGTTTCTGGTTTACTGCATAAATGTTTATAAACTGGGATGAAACACGGTTTTTCGAAAAAAGCGTTTACTTTTTATTCTATCGAATGTAATATTGCGGAGGTGGAAATTTAAAAATATTCGCAAGAAACGTAATATAACGAAGGGGTTACAGCACCTTGGAGCCTAAAAAACAGCTATCTTTAAGATTTTTTTTTTAGAAAGTGATAAAGAAAACTAAAAATGAGATAATATGTAGCGACAATAAGACATATATTGCGGTTTTGTGATATATTAAAAACTGACCTTGCTACGGAAACTATTATACTCAATTATTATGTAACAAATAACATCATTTCTTAAAATGTTCACTATTTTCAAAAAAAAAACATACTTTAGAAAATCCCTACATATTTCATCAGTAAATATCATGTAGAAAATGAAAATGTTGAGTTTTTGCTCTAGGTCGAACTGCTTTGCAGTTATCTTGCACACCAATGTGGCGAATTTGACGAAAAAGAAGCTTAAGGGGTTAGGTTACCCTCAAAATTTTAGAAAATTGGTTTTTAGGATGTTCGCATATTCCGCTAGCTGCATCTTTTTCGCGTATTTTAAGCGTAACCGGGCCCCGAAATTCCAAAAATTGATGGAATTACAGTAAAAAATGTACGACCCTGCACATGAGATCGGATAACGACAAAACTGCATGTGTAACTTCAAACGCGATTTCCCAGAAACTACGTTTTCCAAAACGGTGAACATAAAATCTCGAAAACCGCTCCAACGATTTGAATGAAAATTTACAGGGAGTTGCAGGAAACTATTCCCCTCCATGCATTGGGAGCACATTTTCAATATAAATTCTTAAAAACAAGATAAAAAATATTTTTCCTACAAAAAAGATTAAAGATCAGAAATATCAACATAAAAATTGTATTAATTTGTTTATCAAAATTTTGCTTGCTGCACAAGATGGAGACTGTCTTACAGATTATAAAAATGCCTTTAGGTACTTTGTGTTTTAGGTAATTCACCTGTCCGGAATCGTGTTCACCATCAAACGGTGCATCGCGTACACGTTCTCACATTTATATTCATAATTTTATTTCCTATAAATATACTTAAAATTTTCTTTTTGTGCATTAAAGTCAACGAAATGGCGCTTAAAAATTGAAAAAAAAATTATCTCTATATTGATTTATTACTTCAGAATATGCGTTTGAAGAAGGGCCCGATTTTGGGCTGTTGAGGGTAACCTACCCCCTTAAGTGGACCGGTACCAGCGACGCCATTTTGTTCGATGGAAAGAAACAAATTTTTTTTCGTGTACTTCAATAGTTGTACAATAAACGCTCTGTCATAGATTATTTATTTTCATTATAATTTTTTCAAAAAAAAAAAAAAAAAAAGAAAAATCTTAAAGATAGCTGCTTTTTTAGAATCCAAAGTGGTGTAACCCCTTAAATTGAATTGGGCGTTTAATCGAAGCCCCATCCAAGATTTTCCCCGCAAACAATTTATTTGATCCCAATACTCTCTAGCATCCAGCGCACGCGTTGCTACAAAAAAAGAAGAAGCAGAATATTTCCAGTGGATGCGATTCGAATCACGCTGCTCCATAGAACGCCCCACTTCGCGCTCCCCCGAGTGCCCAGAACGCAAGAGAATGTTGTTAAGGGCGAGGAAGGGGCTTAATAAGCGGCGATCCGGCAAAGAGGCGCCAGCGGATCCGGAGGCGACGTTATCAAGCCAATCTAAAAGTATTATTCAAATCAGATCGTCAATCCGTGCCGAGGGGCCAGCAGCCTTATTTACGAACTTAATAAAGCTTCGTGACGGAAATAGACCAGCTGGCCGCTGCAGCCAGTCTTCGCCCCCTTTAAAATAGGTCGACCTCGCTGGGAATCTCCTTTCAGGACGCTTCTTCGGGCATTAAACCTTCCTTTTAATAACGTATGGCCCGGCCAACCGACGTGGATGAGGCGTACATGTGTAGCCAACCTCTTCGGGCGAGACTTACACCCTAGCTACACGTGTATCGAGCACGCCCAGTGTCCAGGTGCAGCTCAAGACGAGCGCCGCGGCTTAATTAACTTGTCGGCGGTGAAAGGGGCGAAAGGATTGAATGTAATGAGGTAACTGAGTCACGCCTAAATGAATCGCGCCGCGATTCAGTGGAATAGGGCCCAGGGGATTTCCCTTTTTGGTAGAGATCGTTACAAGTGATATGTATACCGTGTTAAATCCTAAAGTGATATGGCGATGCAGGGCTTCATTCAAGTCCACGTGTACACTGAATTCCTTTCAAGAACAAAGGGCAGGGTCAGGTCGAATGGAGTCCTCGAAGCAGAACATGTCCGGTAGGACTGCAACTGGGATCCCCTTTATCGAGCGCCCGCGATGTAACCCAATCGACAGCCCTAGGTGAGTGTGCTTCATTTGGCCTGGAACTGGAGGATCAACGACGGAGAAAGAAAGAAAACGTCCCCCAAATCCGCTCGGGGGGATGAACGATACAGGAGTCAGCACGGTAGACTCTAATTGGCGATCAAAGTACTCGCCCATCGGCGGATGCATGCTGATTGGCGAGCGAAACAATTCTTTCCGGAGTCGCGCGTTTTGCACACTAATTGGCGAGCGACACGGTCCTCGCTGACTCACGCGCGTCAGCTATTAATTGGCAACCACCGGGGCCCAGCTTCGTCGAGAAACTACTGTACACAGTGTCGGAGGTTAACAGGGCCGAAGCGGCCGATTGTCTATTTTGTGTTCGGCAAGCGGGGACGCCAGCGTCCACGTTGCTCAGATGCAGGCCTCGATGTGCACGTTGGTCAGCTCGCTGGCCCTCAGCTGGTTGTTGACGTGCAGCTCGGAGGAGGCGTTGCTGTGCACCAGGTCCTGCTTCCTGTGCACCTGGTGCAGGTCCCTTACGGGGCCGATCGCCACGCAACAGGTCTCCAGGGTCTTCTTGAAGGCAGCACGGAAGTCTCGGTTGAAGTAGGCGTAGATCAACGGGTTCAGCGCGCTGTTGAAATAGCCCACCCAGAACACCATGGCGACGACCGCGTCGCTGCTCTCGCAGGTGTCGCAGAGCGACGTGATGATGTACCTGTCGGAAGAAAGCGAAGGGACAGGCGTGAGAAAAGTTTCTGGGGGATCGCGATGCCGGGGGGTCGCTGAGAAGATGAATTTGGGGGAAGGAGAGTTGGAGGAGAACTGGATCACTCCGTGGCATCAGTATTCCGACCTGGTGCCAGGGATTTCGATGCAATTAGAGTATGATGGAGGCCACGCGGAATTAGGGGGGGGGGGGGTTAAGTCATCATCTTGCTGGATTCGTAATGGCACGGAAAATATGGAACTTCGAAGTTCGCAATTTCTGCATATTATGGGGAGATATAATAATGGACGGAAATTTTGTATTTGATGCTGGGATTTTCATGATCTTCGAATATAATGTAGTCCACGTGAAATTAAGGAGGGTTTAACAAGGCAAGATCCCGAACCCGGAAATTCAAAAAATTCTGAAACTGTGAATTTGTAGGGGATTTTCTCTTGGTTATAACGCAATTTTTGTTTGCTGCCCAAAATTCACTCTAAGGGGGTGTAATAATTGACACCTGAAAATGCGGTTATTTTCCGACTTTGTGTTATAACTGGTGAACTTCCGGGTTCCGGATCTTCCCTTGTAAGTCGTCACTTTGCTGATTTTGAATTTGTTTAAAACAAAATATGATTTGGAAGAACAAAAGCCATTTTAATTTCAAACATAATTTCTTTGTTATAACGACCCCAAAATTCCCCGCTCCTTAAAGGATCGGTAACAAATAATAATAAGTAAGACAACGAAAAGGAGTCCAAACGGACCCCGCATTAGGGTGGCCTTTATTTATAAGTGCCGAATTTTTTTTTCGTATTTCTTTGCTCTCACCCCATAATATGGTTCCATTTTATAAAAAAATAGTCCCTGAAAATGATTACTGCAATCGGACAACAGGAAAGGGTGCCGACCAGGCCTTAAAGTTTAGAAATCATCAATATGTAGTTTGGATGTAAAGAATTTTTCAAAAATGGTAAGGCCAATCGAAATTTTGTTCAAATAATATTAAAAGAGCATTCAATTTTCTATAATTACTGTATATATATATTTTTCGTGCTTCCAACCATTTTTTAGATAATAGCGTTTGAATATAGAGGACCTGTACAGCGTGACGTACTGTCTATACTCGTGTAACGCAGACTTTTGTATATTCAAACGCTATTATCTAAAAAATGGTTGGAAGCACAAAAGAATTGTATATACAATAATTGTAGAAAATTGAATGCTCTTTTAGTATTATTTGAACAAAATTTCGATAGGACTTACCATTTTTGAGAAATCTTTACATCCAAACCATTGATGAATTTTGAACTTTAAGGCCTGGTCAGCAGCCTTTCCTGTTGTCCGATTGCAATAATCTTTTTCAGGGGTTATTTCTTTATGAAATGGAACCATATTTGGGGGTGAGAGCAAAAAAAATTGCATATTGAAAATAAGGGTCATCCTAATTCCGCATTCGCCAAGCAAAGGTCAGGGCACAGCGTTCCACGCCCACTAGATTCGAGCCTCGTTTCCCCGGCATTCGCAGCCCCGTGATCTCTTTAGCAGTGGGAAGCACAAAGTTCCAGCGAAGAATTTAAGAATACCGAGCCCAACCCTCTCGGCCCTCCACCCCCTCTGTTCTCCGCGAAGCTGAGGAGCCTGGAGGATCGAGGACAGAGCCACTGAATTTCTAACGGTACGCTCTGAATACCAGCAACCTCTGAACCGCGCGACCCTATTGACTCGATTTAAAATCGATGTAACTGCTGGCAGCCGGCTGCCAAAATACTGAGCGGCCCTAGAAGCAGTTTGGAACGGTTCCCCCGTTTCCCCTATTAATCTCCATTCCACGGATGCCCCAGGGTTGAAAACGAGACAATCTGCTTGGCCCGAATCGGCATCGAAAATTGTTTCCATTGTCGCCAGCCGGGGCGGATTTATTGGCTGGCTTCGATCGGCCATCGAGCCACGCTTCTCATTGTCGAGATTTTACCTCCCTTTCGCGGCGCCAGCGACGAGGACCGCGAGGCTTCTCCTCTCGCCCCCTTTCGCCACGGGCTCGAGCAAAGGGCTCGCCAGACAATGCGAAACGAGCCCTCTTTGGCGAGCACAATTTAAAACCTGCACTCCTTGCGCCTGCCACTTGGTTTTATTGTCTCAGCTTCCTGCACAGCGCCAGCCCTAGCTTCACGACGGATCGAAGCATGCCTGGGATAAGCGACTCCGCGCCGGCTCGCCAAACTTTCTGGCTTATCGATGCGCTCGTCGTTCTCCCTTATCTTCGAGAACGTTTCGCCG
Source organism: Andrena camellia (assembly GCA_029448645.1). Classification (NCBI taxonomy): domain Eukaryota; kingdom Metazoa; phylum Arthropoda; class Insecta; order Hymenoptera; family Andrenidae; genus Andrena; species Andrena camellia. The sequence goes on along the minus strand of CM055678.1, from coordinate 30,827,365 downwards.
AGAATTCAGCCGAAGTCTGGCTGCTGTTCGGCGGCCCGCGGAAGTTGAAGTTCGAGCGGAACGGTCGATAGGTTGGGACGGGATCCAGCGCGCTCCGAGCAACATTGAAGCCGCAACGTGGCGGGACATGTCACGTGACGGGTTCACAGAATATTCGATGAAATGCTTCTTGTTTGATGGCAATGATTGTGGAGTCAACGAGGGATTTGTGGACAGTGGCGCATTTAGAATTTAATCTTAGGGGAGCCGAGTTGAACGGATAAAAATATTTTTAATGCAAATTCAATAAAATTCATTAGGTAATTATAACAATTTATTGAAAGAATAACAGCCAGTTTTATTTTCTATTTACAAAGCCCCTTCTTTGGGGGCTACTGTTTGTGGGTGAAACGAATCTTAGAATGTGGGTGTTGATGACTTGGAATATAAAAATTTGAAAGTTGAAAGTGGTCGACTTTGCTTTTTCTGTGAATAGTACCCATAAAAAATTTCAAAAAATTAAAAAAGTTACGCCAAGTACGTGACAAAGTTGAGGACGGAAAAGAGTATTATCAAATAAATCACAAAAAAAATACAATAAAATAATATCACAAAAAAATAGAAGATAATAATAATTAGAATATAAATTCTTTTTATGAATAGTAAATGTTGAAAGAAGGGGTGGCAGAGTTTTAGTGTTTCTCTGTAACGAATAGTTCAGTCAGAGACTTAATTGCCTTGTGTGGGATCAAGAACCCCCGTAAAAGGGAGCCCGGAATAAGAGATCTCGTAGGGTCGACTTTGGCTTAGTTGGTTAGGCGCCCCCAGTCAATAGCGTAATACAAGAGGCAGAAAACTTCCTGGTAATCTATCATGTGTGCAGAAGAATGACAGATAAAAAATTAATGTACCTGCAGTTCAAACGTAGATAGAGGAGACAGCAGTCTTAGGTTTATGGACAAGCTCTTTGAATGGGACAGCAAAGACAACCACAGAAAAAACACTAAAATTTATTGGTGGCTAGATGGTTAAAGACCAAACATGAAGGGAGACGTGCGTTGGGGCACAGAGATAATGTAATAGGAAGTAGGGGAAGCAAGGCCAATAGGGGTAGGGCCGATGCTGTGAACACGCTCAACTCGGACAGAGATCAAAAGGCCAACAGGGACGAGACAAAGTTTTAGTATTCTTAGTTATAAGGATAGGGTTAAGGTATGTGAGGGTGGGAGTGTGTGTGGGTGTGTAAGGTTAATATGTAAGAGTGGATTGTATGGTGTGCGAAACAGGGGAATGCAACCTGGAGTGGCCAGGAAGTGGCAATATCGAATGAAACGTAAGTACGAGTAGGAACAGAGGAAAGGGCCAGTGAGGCACCTGCTCCGGACCAAAGATATGCCGACGGGTATAGCACAAAACTAGTATTGGAGAGTACCTGATTAGTGATCCCATACAGCACACTCTCGTTGCAGCAAAGTTGCAGGATCGTTGCAGTGAAAGATTGAAATGTTGTCGCAACGTTGCAGCAATATTGCTATGTCCGCCTCTTGCAACGTTTCGGGCAGTGGGGCCAAAAATATAAATAACGTCGTCGTCCGTGACGGACGCGACGATATTGAATGTGTGCAGAATCATAGAAGTACAAAGCCCGTATTTCTTTTTCTCACAGAAAATTTTTTTCCCCAAGGGGATTCGAACCGGGACCTGTAGCGTCGTAGGCCAACACTTTACCGCCGCAGCTACAACCACTGATTGATAAGACTGCTAACGTATTCGAACTTATACTCCTACCGTGCAAAACTTTGAACTCAAATTATTGAAAAACGAAGGCTCATTTTGACAAACTCCATTAGGGTTTTCCAACACTATAGGTATGTGCTACAACTTCCACCCTGTGTCAATCTACACATTAAAATATACATGGTGAATCACCTAACATTTAAGCTTAAAATATCTCCGTTGTTTTTAATGATACGAGAAAATGTCTCAGGAAAAAAATGATTGCTAGATAAAAAGGACAACATATTATACATGGTTGAATTTGTATTTTTATTGGTTATAACGTTAGAGTAATGAAAATACGTCATCCCATTAAAAAAACTATTAATGATCTTGAAATTTCAGGAAATATAACATTGAGAAAAAAATCGTCTACGTCAGAATAATTGTCTTCCTGAAGCAAACATTTTTTTCCTTAGACATTTTCTCGTATTATTAAAAACAACGGAAATATTTTGGGTTTAAATATTTTAGGTCAAGCAACGTTGCGCAACATTGCAGGATCATTGCAGCAACATTGCAGGAAAGTTGCGTCAACATTTCAGGAACCTTGCCGCAATACTGGCGCAACGTTGCATCAACATTGTGGAAACGTTGCCAAACGTTGCCGTAACGTTGCAGAATTATTGCAGGAACGTTGCCGTGCAATAATACAACGCAACATTGATGCAACTATGCTGCAATAATTCTATGTCCGCCCCGTGCAATGTTGCACGGCAACGTCGCAGCAACGTTACATCGACATTGCGCTGCAACCATGCAACACTGCAAGGTTACTGCAACGATCCTGCAACGTTGCCGCCACGAAGTATGCTGCATGGGATGTGAAGATAAAGTAAGGCAGACGTCAAATTCCGCCTACATAGAATTATAAGAGTAGAGTATAGTTTTGTTTTTGATATCCCTTTCTATACGGTGACTTACTAAAGTGTCTTGCACAAGCTAAGAGTTACTAGAAACGTCAACAGATTAAGGTTATCACAGGCTAGTGTAGCACAAAAGTGCGATATCGTATGTACAAGGAAATGAGACTGCGCGTACCCAAACTGGGTCTTTAGTCTGTATACAAGAGTTTTCCCGCGAATGATATTCATTTTATACGCTGGAATTATGTGGTTGTTATTATTTTATTGTTGGGTATTAAACGTATTTAAAAAAAAAAAGTAGGTTAGGCGCCTGACCAATACGCAGAGGATCCTAAGATCGCGGGTTCGAATCCCGTCGCCCGAGGTTCCATTTTTTCCGTGGCTCCCGAGCAAAGGAATTACAAAACCCACACTTGCAATATCATCGGTCAAGCTAGGTGTGTGCCTGCCTCAACTTATATCCTGAGTTGAATAAATAAATAAAGAAGGAATTCTTTTCTACGAAGTCCTGTCCAACGTGGGTTAAATTTAGGAAAGTTAATGTGAAAATCGAAACGGAGGGGATCGGCCACGTAATAAATGCATACATAAGTACGAGGTCTTGAAATAGTCTTTCGCCTCAGGCTGTTATGTCACACGTTACGTCACAGAGGGGTAGTTTACGGGAACAGCGGCACGGAAGATTGCAGAAAGGAAAAGCTTGCTGACGAGTGGGGAGCATTAGCATGCACAGACGAATCGAACCCCGCTCGATCATCCCCCTATGGGACAAGTTTGACCACTTGCTCGGAACGGAAGGTGGACCTTCACCCTTCTTGTTCCAATTTTAGCACGGAACTATAGCTAAGGTCGTGCACTCGATTAATATTGTATATCGATCACGCGCGAACGAATGCAAAGGCAACAGGGAATGGGAAATAGAAACGAGGGGTTGAACCATTGAAGCAAAGCTTCTATTTATTTGTCTGCTCGTTTTCCATGTCGCCGGAGTAGGGTATAGAGACGAAGAATGCGTGATTTTCGAGGGTGAACGATACCGTTCGTTACTGGGCTTCTAAGGCGAGGCTCCCGTCGCGAATTCAATGCGCCTTGGACGACCGCCATTTCTCTCGTGGGGTCCTATTCGACCGCGAGAAAGAAGGTTTGCTCATTAAACGTCTTCTGCCTCGCGACACCAGGCCAGCTTCCAAGAGTGTGCTTTCAAGAACTTTTCCAACCTCTCCCAATTGTAAGACTTTCATCCTCTTTCTATCGATCCCCCGCAATAAAGGTTTCCCGTTGCAAACAAGGGTCGCGGATTTCCAAGGAGCTTATTGGCTCCAATCTTATCGAAAGTGACGAAGGATAACAGTCGTAGAATTATCCAGAAGAAATTGTGGCGCAAGTGTGTTCCGGGGAATTTGTTCGTGGCAGAAACTTTTACTGGCGGCGACTGCCTGATTAATTAAAATTCTAGCAGGAACGTTTAACGCTGCAGTTGGACGCAAAGTTTACCTGCTCCGTTTGGTGAAATTTTAAGGGAATCTAAACAATTATTATTGTGATTATTATGACGACTTTATTACGCGCTTGAAATTAGCTTGATCAAATTTTGATAAAATTGGTGGCGTTGCGATTTGAGAAATTTCTTTGTTGTTGCATTATTAAATGAGCAGAATACTGGTGACTGACTGATTGACTGACTTATCATCGCCCAGCTCAAACCGTTTAACCCTTAGGAACGTCAAATTTGGAAGGAACAAGGTTGTTTTCATGATGTAGACGCCCATTAAGGTAGGACGTTTGGAAATTCCATCCCCAAGGGGGTGGAAAGAGATAAAATGTATTTTCTCGGATTCCTAAAAATCCTTAAGACCCGATTAAATATCAACTTGGTTTTTACTTACAAAGGTTACTCACACAAATGCCTAAAAACCAATTTCAGGATTTTGCCCTAATCAACCCCTAAGGGGGAAGGGGTGAAAAGACGTAAAATGTATTTTCTCGGATTCCTCAAAATCTCTTAGGCCCAATTCGATGTCGATACGTGGTTTTAGCCTAACAACACAAATGCTTAAAAACTAATTTCTAAAATTTTCCTTTATCAACCCTTAAAGGGTTAAATCTGGTTCTGGTAACAGATCTTTTTGTAACATTTCGTACTAAGTGTACATTCAATGGGGACGTTTTAATTGTTGAATGGTAGGTGTGAACGAACATAGACATGTTCATTATACAAAGGTTACTTTACAGAAATTACTTTAAAAAAAAAAAAACAGATATAGGATGATTTCTTTTAAGGATGAACTTCAGTAACATTAAAAAATAAGCGAAAGGTTTTGAAAATTAGAGGAGTGAATCTGTATGCAATATTAACCCCCTCCCACAATACTTTAGAAAAATTGATTCGGTAGTTTTTAAATTATTTAACTTTTAATTTAACATGCATTGTTATGGGAAAACGCAATATTGAGAGATATAAATACAAAATTAAGAGTGAACTAATAGGCCAAAGTTTTTAAAACCTTGTGTACAGAAAAATCGAGTACTGAACAGAATTGTCAAAAATTCTGGACAAGAATATTTCCTCATTGTGCACCGTTGCCACGATCGTAAGGGATTTCCGACTCATGAAAATTATGTATCTATATGTAAGAGTTTTATTAATATAATTAAGATATATGTGATCAACACTCACCAAACACAACACATTGGCACACTTTTCACTACTTTTCATGTAAGTAAAAAGCAAAATTAAAAATTATAGTTTGATTATTTCATTTCTAGCAGTTGCATTTCAGTTAAATTCCAACAAACAAGTTTATAATAAAAGATCAAACATTCAATAAATTGACAAAATAAAATAAAAGGTAAGAACAAATTCAACCGAACTTGCGATAAAAAAATACACACACCATTACCATTACTGGCTGGTTTTCATCACAGAAAAAGTCCTCGTTAATATCTTGGAAATTGATTAACTTTTGTCTACGATTGTTACTGAAATTCATCCTTAATTATTTTAAGGTATTTTGCTAGTTATATTGATATGGATGTCAGGTTATTTTCAAGGTAGCTGCATTTGCAGATTTTGCAATGAAATTGCACTGCTTTACCAAAGTCTCAAAAATCAGTCGAGTGCTTTGGCACACAGAGCTAACGACCACTTCCCAGCGTTGAAAACATTGAAGGAAGCATACGATTTACGAATCCTCTAGCATCCTTACTGAAACTCACAGATTAGATACCCTTAGTGTTCCTGATTTCTCGATATTTTTTCTTTCTCGAGAAATCAGAAATCAGATCATACTTCTTGAGAATTCTCGAGAAATTGAAAAAAATATTACAAAATTTATATTTTTTTAAATAATGTTGACAATGTTTATCACAGACATAAGAAAACTTTAACTGATTGTTCATTCCTGTCTAATTTGCACAAAACTTGTATAAATGAAAAAACAGATATTAAATATAATTCATAAATTTATTTATTTAATACAAAATTTGTGCAAAGCGAACATTACTTTCTTGTTTTAAAATAGTTTTTTAATCTATTTCTTTTCTTTTTTGTGATAAATATGGATATTAAATGAAAAAACGCGTCTCTTCAATTTTTTGAAGAGATTCTGGATTACCTATGCAAAAATTGTATAAAGAATACAATAGTTTTGTCTCTTCTTTTCGATACTTCTTCTTTAATAGCTACAAGAAACTCGTTACATATTTCAGTAGGCATACCATTTTTCTAAACTGTTAAATAGGAATTTAAGAGCACCTTCACCAGTCGATAATGTCGAATCTTCTCTACTGAGATTGTCTATTGTAATTCATATAAGTTCTAATGTTACTAATAAGATTTATTATAAATTGTAGATTTGTTTATACGCGATTCGCGATTTCCTAGACTTAAGTTTCTCGAGAAAAACAGTATTTCTCGAGAAATAAGAAATAAGCAATTATAAATTTTCTCGAGAAATTCTCGAGAAAGAATTCTCGAAAAGGAACACTAGATATCCTGCATAATGAAATCTTATAAATATCGCGATTTCAAATGCGAAGACTTCGATCGAACGGCAACCATTTCCCAGTCACTCTGTAGAATGCTTGATCGACCTCGCAGATCAAATAGATTTCACTTTATGAAACTGCCCTGGCGTGGGCGAAGTTGTTAGCAGAGATACGTGGAAACCACTTGCCAGCGGAACCTGTCGATTTCATCCGCCACGAGGGAAGACCATCCAACCCGAATCGATCCAGAGCTGAAAAACGGCGATTCCGTCTTCAGATACCCGACCTCATCCGTGGATTCGTCGGAAGTGCCAGGAGAGCCGGGGAAGTGAAGGACGGGCGAGTTAATGAAGCGAAACGTACACGATCCAACACCTCGGCGAGTACGAAAATCGCGGCGCATTCTCCTGTCGACCCTGTTCCGCGTGGCACATTCTTCGAGCTTTTTGTCCTTCCTCCGCGCCCGCCCCTCCTTCGCCACCACCCCCTCGGCGCTCGAAGAAATAATTCTGTCCGGTGCTTTTGTTCCCAAAGCTTGAAAAGACGGACGAATTTCTCGAGTGGAACGCTCGCCCGTTTGTTCGCCTGTGAACATTTCCACCAATGGCGCTCACATCGACGATGACCTCTTGGCTGATTCTAACACTTCACCTGATGCAGCTTCTGGAGGGAATTTAGGGTCGTTGTAGATTTCTTTGGAATTTCCGTGAGGACGAAGTTTCGTTGCAAATGCCAAAGAAGATTTTTCAATGAGGCAGTTTTGTCGAGGATGGACATGAATTTCAATTAGAAGTATTATGAAGTTGAAGTATTTTCGGTTTTATAATATGAATCGATTTACGTTGTGATCCAAAGATAACGTAGATGAATTGTTCATCATTTAGAGAATATGCATTTTATTATTATTATTACTATTCGTTTTTAGTGCTCATTATAGGAAAATACATGTAAATTCAGTGATATAGTAGAAATTAGAGTAAAAGACGAGGCTGTAGTTTAACCACTGTTAAGGGGGAACACCACTGTAATAACCGCAAAACTAAGCAAGTAATTTTTAAGAATATACGACAGCAAAAGTAATTTTTAAGATTTTCTTCAGGAATAATTTATAATTTTCATATAAAAATTTCATTACCTGTCTTTAGTACAATGTCTTAAGAGACTATAAAAAAAATGAGTAGAAAAACATGTATAAATTTTAATATATTAATTAATCTTCTAGACCAGGGTTGACAAACTGGTGGCTCGCGAGCCACCGGAGGCTCCTCCGCCTTGCTGCTACGCTGAACGACCCCCCTCCATACCGACCAGATTCTGACGATCGCAGTCCATTCCTGCTTCTTTCCTTCTCTTTTCGACTGCGATCGTCAGAGTGTGATAGGTATGGAGGGGGTCGTTCAGCGTGGCAGTAAGGCGGAGGGGTCCCCGGTGGCTCGCGAGCCACCAGTTAGTCAACCCTAATGCTGAAAATAGGTTTTTATCTAACATAGTTTTCCTGTTCTAGAATCACTATCAACAATAGAAATAGACACAAATAGTTAAGAAAATCCCACCGAACAAGCGTAACTACTGTAAGTGCACAAGACTGATTAAATACGCTAGGTAAAGGTTATTAGGTTAATCAGGGACTAGGCTTAAGAGAGTATATTTTGTCTAAGTACATTGATATATTAAGACTACTTATATATATTATGTACATACTGTTATTTTCTTAATAAAGTTTATTTTATAAAAAAAAAAAAAAAAAGTTAGTCAACCCTGTTTTAGACCACTCACGCGCGCTGGTAGGATGTGTAACTGTGGAACAGCAGGTTCGAAATCAAATTTAATTTTTTTTTATAAACTATATAAGTGCAGTTTCCGTTGCACGTACCGATTTTTTAAACAAATTAATTTTTAAAAGTGGCGCGCTTTAAAAGAAAAAGTTTCGAAAATCCGCGAATAAGATGAACAGTTTTTCGAGCGTAAATTTTTCAAAAAATTTGTTTTCGGACAAAAAATCCGTACGTGCAACGGAAACTAGACTCATATAGATTATAAAAAAAAAATGAAATTTGATTTCGGACCTGCCGTTCCATAGTTGCACACCCTATTAGTGTGAGTGAGTCGTCTAGAAGATTAATTAATATATTAAAATTTATGCATGTTTTTCTACTCATTTTTTTTTTATTGCCTGTTAAGACATTCTACTAAAGGTAGGTAATAAAAATTTGATATGGAAACTGTAAATTATTCCTGAAAAAATTCTTAAAAATGGCTTACTTTTCCGGCCGTCACAGTGGTGTTCCCCCTTAAGAGGTCGCCACCTTGGACGGATAAAAATTGCAGTCATTTCGGCATTTTTTATTAGGGAAATAATGAAATAAACAGAAAATTCAATATGAAGCCTGTTATTGTACAACTCTCGCCGGAAAAAATCGTATTTTTTTTCCTACAAAATGGCGGCAGTAGAATCGCGATACGCAAGATCTTGAAGAGCGACGTTTTCTACGGTGTCCAATCTCACGGCTATACCGTTCGACTTAGAACAAAAAACCAAAAAGTTTTACTTTCTACATGCCTAAAACTAGAGAAGTACACATGGGTTTTGCGATATCTTGAGCATATTCGTTGCAATTGACACTTTTATAAAAAAAAAGAATGTACTTTTTCTACGCATGTTCACCATTTCGAGACAAATGAATGTTTATGGATTTCCATTATACTTCTCTAGTTTTAGGCATGTAGAAAATAAAGCTTTTTGTTTTTTTGTTCTAAGTCAAACGTTATAGCCGTGAGATTGGATACCGTGGAAAACGTCGCTGCTCAAGATCTTGCGTATCACGGCTCTACCGCCGCCATTTTGTAGGAAAAAAAATACAACTTTTTCCGTCCAGAGTTGTACAATAACAGGTTGTTACTGAATTTTCCATTTATTTCATTATCTCCCTAAAAAAAAATTGCCGAAAACCACTATAACTGTGCTTCATCCAAGGTGAACTAACCCCTTAAGGGGGTAGGCTACCCTCGATAGCCCTAAAACAGGCCTTTTTTCAAACGCAAATTGTAAAGTGATAAATAACAGTAGAGACAAGGTTTTTTCTTAGTTTTAATCGCTATTCTATGAGCTTTAACACAAAATAAGAAAAGTCTAAATATCTCTATGTACAAAACAGTTGTGAGTAAAAACATAAAGGCGTGTACGCGGTGCACCGTTTGATGGTGTACATAAAATCTCGAAAACCGCTCCAATGATTTGGATGAAAATTTAATGAGACATGCAGAAAACCATTCCCTAAGATGTGTCGGAAGCAGAATTTCGAGATGAATTCTTAAAAAAAAGATAAAAAATATTTTTCATACAAGAAATCGATAAAATCGTATTTTTCAACATAAACATTGTATTATTTTTTCTCTCGAAAATCTGCTCCCGACACATCTTAGGGAATGGTTTTCTGCATGTCTCGTTAAATTTTCATCCAAATCATTGGAGCGGTTTTCGAGATTTTATGTACACCATCAAACGGTGCACCGCGCACACGCTTTTACGTTTTTACTCACAACTTTTATGTACAAAGAGATATTTAGACTTTTCTTTTTTTGTGTTAAAGCTCATAGAATGATGATTAAAACGGGGGGAAAACCTTGTCTCTACTGTTATTTATCACTTTAAAATTTGCGTTTGAAAAAAGGCCTGTTTTAGGGCTATCGAGGGTGACCTACCCCCTTAATAATCCGAATCATCAAATAAAATTATGCGTGAAAAATCTTATCAAAAAGTTAGTAAATTATTTTGGGTATGCCGTGGATTTTTCTACGAACCTTCTTCTAATCTTTTCCACAACACTTGTGATTTTAGATATGTTCTCATGTTCGGTCGAAATCAAAACAAGTGGACACCTCACAAGCCTCCAATCGTCTTTCCTATAAAAAAGACCAAGAGCTTCCAAGAATCACCATACAATATCTTCTCCAGAAGAGAACGAAGGGACTCTGCAAGAAACTTTACCTTGAAAAGATCGAAACCCATATTCGCACGTTTCCCAAGTACAAAATCGCGACTTTGTCCAGAAGACCTGTTTGCTCAAAGAAGCCGCATCACTCGACGTTTCCCCCCTGTTCCCTCCAGTTCCCTCGAGACGGAAGCTTAGGCTACACGCTATCGAAGCACGGAACGAAGTCGCACGAGAAAAAGCGCCCACCGGGAGGCAGGAGTTTGGATCGAAAAGGGAAGATGGAGGGAAATAAACGAGGAACCAACGACGATGGCTTCCATCGATTCGACGTGACGTCTGAAAACACCGGGGAAATGAATGTTTGCCAGCAAAGTTACGAGTCATGTGCACAATATAATTCACGGGCTGAGGAACTGGAAGGTCTCCTCCTGGTGGGTTGGCGGCGCGTGTGACATTTTCGATCGAGTCGATTAATAACTGTTACATACTTCATAGTATGGCAACATTAGTTTTGCTACTACAGGAGGCAGCGAGCCACTGACGCACAGTGGCGCGTCCTGTACGAAAATCTGGCCAAAAGTCAAAAATTTTTTTCCTGATTCTTACACATCTATGTATTGCATCTCATTTATGACTTATCAAAGCATGATTTTTCACTAATACCAATTTCTATTGTACGATCCTCTTAGAGATATGCGATCTCAAAGTTGCTGGTGTTACGGTCTGGAACTTTTAGACCAGAATTGAAAGTAAATTTTGCATTGAACGTGGAACTATGATCCTTTTTTTTCCTGTGCTGGTAGCTATCTGACATGCTCTAAGTTAATATAGATTCTGGTGTTATTGGTTTATTTCACTTTTTACAGCTATGGTAGCGGAGAATACACGATATATATATATTTTTTCTTCACCTAAGCAAATAGTTACGTATCAAGCGTCAATTTTTGCTGGAAAATAAAGTTTGGAGGTTCTTGAAGTAAGGCCCGTTGTATTTTCCTGCGATAAATTGCGATCTTATGAGTTATTGTCATTTCTTTGCCGTCTGCAGTTTATGGAGGGGTAGATTTATGGCATAGGATCGGAATATCGTGTTGATGAAGATTAAAAAGAAAAATAAGAAGAAGAAAAAACAGTAGAAGAATATTATAATTAATTAATTAATATTAATTAATTCATTAATTACAATATTCTCCTTGAAAATGGTGTTAATAACCTGTACCTAAATATAAAAATGTAAAATGCATTCTACTTCATATTTATTAATTAATTAATTATTTAATAATGCGCGTGTCATAGGGAAGGCTGGCCAAAAGTAATATTTTTAAATCTAAGATAGATTGTTGGACTAAATAGCAATACTATGACTCTAAAATGATAATGATGTACTTTTTTAATGTTAAATATTGAATATAAAAATAATGATAAATAACTATAAGTATAAAAATTTAAAATACATGAAGATATCACGAGGAGAAGAATATTATATTTAAGAGTATAATAATCTTCTTCTTGTGATATTTCCAATTATTTTAAATTAATTAATTAATTAATTATATAATTATTATACTCTTAATTATAATATTCTTCTCCGTGCGATATCTTCATGTATTTTAAATTTTTATACTTACAGTTAATTATCATTATTTTTATATTCAATATTTAACATTAAAACAGTACATTATTATCATTTTAGAGTCATAGTATTGAAATTTATTCCAACAATTGATCTTAGATTCAAAAATATTACTTTTGGCCAGCTTTCCCTAGAAACACGCCACTGTGTGCGGTCTTCAAAAGGCAGAATAGTTACAAGCAATCTTAAATCGAGTAAATTAGAAAAAACTCCGAGTAAATTAGAAAAAACTGTTTATAAAATTATTGCTTTTAAAAAATGTATATTTTAGTATAAGTAGCAGTTATTGAGTTGATAAGTTTTTATTTCTATTTTTGGCGAATTTTTCAAATCTGAAGCTTCCCAAAACAAAAATATGGCACAAGACAGTAATGGGTGTAGGTTCAATATTTGCAATAAATTGCTCAAAAGGATGTAGAATTTTTTTATATACATTACACGTCATAACTTAAAAACTGTTAAAAATGTAGCTCCACCTCTCTTGCTCCAAGATCCTCATGTTTTTACCTATGTTTATTCAACATTTATTCAATTTAACCCTTCGTTGACACTCTGAATGTGAGCCACCCATAAGCTGATTTTGACGCTCTATAACTTTTATATGCAAAATAAATACCATTTCTCCAAAGCCGACGTATAAACTATTTTTTTTCTCAAAATATTATATCTCAACAACAACTCTGTAGATTTATAACTTCTAATATTGAAATTTATAAAAGTTACAATTTTTAGATGATTTTCTTCGTTTTTTCTCAACATATGGTAATCTAGAAATTTCCCACAAAAACTGTGATAAAATTTAAAAAAAAAAAACACTAATGGAATACATTCTAGAGACCTTGAAAATGACCCATGATTTTTTTCATAACGATTGGATTCTTTAGATGAGAATGGCAATCGTTCAAAAATTGCTCTGGGCGTGAGCCACCCAGGTCTGTCAAAGTTGATCGAAATAAGCGGTGTGTCAAGGGTTAAGTGAGCACTACCTGCACTTATAAATTCTAAATTGCTTCTTCAACACTCTGCAACGTGCATTATATCTGACCACTATAGTACATAAATTCAATGAAATGAAATTATTAAAACGTACCAAAGCCTATGAATAAACTGGGAACTACAAAATGGAGGGAATAGGGTTTGTATTTTTGTTTGTTATTTCTTCGTTCCAGTCTGGTTGCGAAAGGTGAAAATTGTTGCTCGTCCAAACATTGACATGCTATCGGAAAAGAGATATGGACGCGAGGTCATCGGTCTGCCCTGATGTCACGAAGGTAAAGTTCGTGCCAGTTACACGGTTGGTTACCTCGATGCCAGTTATCGATAGGATTAACCCCGTTACCGAGTCAGCTTCTGGATACCAAGATGACCTATTACAAATCCACCAATGCCCGCGTTGCACAAGGCTTAATTCAATCAGAATCGATACTCGGAACTACGTACGACAAGCACCCTCGAAACCGTCAGCGAGTCTAAAAGCAGCGACATATATTATCTAATCGTTGCCACGTTTAAAAAAAAAAAAAACAGTGTAGGTATAAATTCGATTGGAAATTAGAAACGACTCATTTTTAAGGAAATTTGAAAATTGTCTACCATTAACATGGAAAATTTAAGACGACTAATTATTCGGAAGGAGAAAATGCTCTGTAATTCCTTTTAAGTGTCAAGAATAGCTAATTGAGTCTGTTACAATGGGAATTTATCGCTTTACAACCGTGACAAGCGAGCACAGCTCGCCAGGGGCGTTAAAAAGAGCAAGCGAGCTATAATTTCTGTCGAGGATTAAGAACAGAATAGTTGAATCGGTCGTAAAAGGACGATGGGTTCGGTCAAAACGGCAATGGCCACTCAACGACCGAGCATAATAATGAATCAAACTTTAAATGGGCTCTGCAGCTAAATAACGAGTCTTTCGCGTCTGTTACGGTCTCCTGATGAAACAAAGTTCCCTGTTTTATTTTACGAACCACACAGGATGTGACACATAAAAATGGCACTCTCGACAACTCCATTGCTTTTGAAGATCTAACAAACACTTTGACTAAATAAATCTACATACTATCTGGATCTGAGAGAAATTTACCCCAAAAATATTTTTCACCATTTATTTCTAAGTATCCCCCTCAAGGTCAGTCACTAAAAGCCTGACAATTGAAAAGTTCTTGGAGAAAACACTAAGTAGTATATTTATTATTACTAATTATATTCGAACAATTTCATTACAAAAAAGGAGCCCTTTTCTTAATGGAAAAGAACCAGCAATATGATAGGCTACTAATGATTAGCTGCCATAAACTACTTTTAATATGCAAATATGTTAGAATCTGCACGTAGATCTTACAGGGTCGCTAATTGAGACCACCTTGGCCAGATCAAGACATATCGCATCTTTGGGAATTTATTTCTACGCGACAAAAACACTTTAATCGATAAAAAATTTTCAACGAAGATAGAGACATCTTCGAATAATATATACAATTTTTTTTTTCAAGTATCAAAACATTCCGAAAACTGTAAATGTTCTTTAAATATTAAAGTTTTAATAACTTTAAGTATTCTCTATCGTCCGACCGTCAATTTTTTCGACTGGTTGAAAAATAACAAAATAGTTACACTTTGAAGCGAAAAGCTCATTTTCGTGTGTAAGAAAATGGACTTTATTTACGCATAAGTAAGGTAAAAATTAAAATATCGAAAAAATTAACGGTCGGACGATAGAGAATATTTAAAGTTTTTAAAACTTTAATACTTTTAAAGAATATTTCAAGTTTCCGGAGTGTTTTGATATTTGAAAAAAATTGTATATATTATTCAAAGGTGTCTCTATCTTCATTGGTAAATTTTTAACGATAAAAGTGTTTTTGTCACTTAAAAATAAATTCCCAAATATCTCGCCTAACCCTAACCCGTTAAGTGGTAAAATTAAAATGAATTTTTTTTATTTTTGGCACCTAAAGTGTTTTTTATAAGGATTCTTCAATTACCCATTTCACACCCTATACTTGAGAAAGTGCATAGCTCCGTTAAAAATAGTACCCATCACTTCAAAATCTTGAGAAATGGTACCTTAAAGTAAATAGCGCCCTGGAAACAAGGTCAACTGCGATATCGCTCCCTTGCATTCACGGAATTAGTATTTAGGACACTTTGCAGCATCCCCAAAGGCAATGGAGGCATTTTGATCCTGTACAGTTGCGAACCGCAGAACACTTGCCAAAAATGGCGGGGCTCGAGCGCTCGGAAGCTGGAGAAGGACTCACAGTGGTGCTTTCAGGTGAAAATTCCATAGACAAAGGGATCACCGCAGCTGGTATGCTACAGAATACATTTGTCAGGATTGGTAGGACACTTCCGGCGGATCGCCAGCATACCAGCAACGCTAATTTGCGCTCTAACGTCGACGACGCGTGTGCGACAGAAATTATTCACGACGACGAGCTCTGAAATGTTTCTGGAAATTTTCGTGACTCTTATATAGAACTAAAAAATTTTTGCCTTTTGTTCCAAGTCAAAAATCGGAGGAGAAATCTTTCCCGCTGCGGAAATGAAGGAGCTTCCTTTGTTGACCTATGGCGCCGCTATTTCGTACTAAAAAAATTTAAAAAAAATTGTGATCATACCTCAAGGTATGTGCAATAAAGGACTCCAAACAGATTTTCTATTCCATTCACTGTACTCGCATGAAAAGTTCTCAAAATCAGCCTGTTTTTCCCCACAGTGAGTAACGAGTGGAAGGGAAGTGGACCTGTTACTTTGTTAGCGAATATAGCAGCTTAATTTAACGTGGAGCGAATTCGTTCGGTTGGTAATTTCTCTGTTGATATAAGCAGATATATACGCGGGAGAAATAGGCAGAGTATTTCGGGAAATTTGGTTTATGCAGTGTCGTAAACTTTTGGTAACTCTGCCGTGTATATTACGCTCGGACTTTGGAGGCTACCAAATTGTATTTGTAACGCAGATAAGTTATTTTAATGAAAATGGGGATTAGTTTCGTGCTCGACGTGTTTCATTCTCACAGAGTTCGCAGAATTAGAATTAGGGGGTTGTGACGTGGAGTCTCGAACGCCATCTTCCCCGGAATAAACCAGAAGTCCTGAAATACCGAACGCAATAAGTGTCTCGAAATAATTCCACCTTATTTTTCAAGAAATCAACAAAATCGAATTTTTTCACAAACACGCCGAAGCCTCCCCCCTTCCCCAGAAAATCGGATAGCGACGAACCACAGATCGATCCGTCAACTAGACTCCGGACGAAATTCGGTACAGTACGATGCACAAGTTTGCGTTTGAAGTCGGACGATCAAGCTTCGAGGAAAGTACAGCAAGAATTCCTTGCCCGCGAGGGACTCGGCGTAAAGTTCCGCGAAGCATCGGCCGCGAATCGTGTCGCGGCGTCCAGCCGCAGCGTTTCAAAAGAAGCATCGAACGTCGTGCACAAGTGTATACCCGTAAGTCGAGTCCTGTGCAAACCACTTGAGATCGTCGGCAGCAGGTTGGCTGCTTCTTTTTCCACGAGACGGTATCGATCGGGCCGTGCACGACCCTCGAACCCGCCGCCCCCTCCGCCCTCTACCGTGCTACCGAACCCTTAGGAATTTCGGGATGCATCGCAATATCGAAAGTAGCCGAGGTACTCGAAGCCTATCGAAATTCCATTCAAACGCGGAGGACCTACTTCCTAACCAAGGCTTTCGATTTTTTTTTGTTTCTTTTTTTTTTTTTTTGGTCGAGGAGGGCCATTTACAGCGGAGGGGGGGGGGGTGAAGAAAGGGTGGAGTAAATTGGGGACAGGGGGAGTTTAGGGATGAATTTCGGTGACAATCGGAGACAAAAGTTAATCAATTTCGAAGATATTAATGAGGATTTTTTCTGCGATGAAAATCAGTCAGACATTTCAATGGCAATGGTGTATTTTTCTCGCAAGTTCGGTTTAATTTGTTCTTACTTTTTATTTTATTTTATCAATTTATTGAATGTTTGATCTTTTATCATAAACTTATTTGTTGAAATGTATCTGAAATGCAACTGCTAGAATAGTCGAGCTGTAATTATTAATTTTCCTTTTTACTTACATGAAAAGTAGTGAAAAGTGTGCCAATGCGTTGTGTTTGGTGAGTCTTCGTCACATATATCTTAATTATATTAATAAAACTCTTATATATACAAAATTTTCCTGAGTCGGAAATTCCTTTTCGATCGTGGCAACGGTGCGCAATGAGAAAATATTCTCGTCCAGAATTTCTGTCACTTTTTTGTTCAATGCTTGATTTTTCTGTACACAAGGTTTCAAAAACTTTGGCCTATTATTTCACTCGTAATTTTATATTTATATTTCTCAATATTTCGTTTTCCCATAAGAATGCATGTTAAATTGAAAGTTAAATAATTTAAAAACTACCGAACCAATTTTTCTAAAACATTGCGGGGGGTTTTACTATTGCATAAAGATTCATTCCACCAATTTTCAAAGATTTTGGCTAATTTTAATGTTACTGAAGCTCGTCCTTAATTGGGGGTGGTTTTTTCTTTTTGGCGGGAAAACGGTGAGAGTTTGAATAATTGCAGAGCTTCTTCTTCGTGATTGTTTGAATAGATTGTTGTTCGTTCAGGGGGATTTGTGATTTAAATTTTTGAAACTGTAATTTTCCTTTGGGGGGGGGGGGGAGTCACTGTGAAAATTCTTTTTTCTGATTTTTTTGCTGCATTTTCATAATGTTTGGGGTCTCAAAAATATATCTGCACAGTTTCAAAGTGGATCTCGAAAAAATCTAGGAGCTACTGGGAGCAAAACAAAAGGAACTTTTTTTTTTAAAAGCCTCTTTAATGATCCGTCTGTAGCGTCATATATAATGCATATTTTTTTACTAAACAAACATGTTTTTCAAAGCTTATGATGTTAATAAACTTCATGCCAAAGAACTAGTCTCAGTTTCAATTGGTTTCTTTGTAATTAATTGAAACAGAAATGCTTCATTTTAGACAGGAACGACTGCCTAGTACCCTTAACGTCATCATATGTTTTGGCCATACTACTCAAAAAAAATTCCAATCTAAGAGCACAAAATATTAGTTAAATATACGTATTTTCAGATGGTAATAAAGATTTTTCGTAAAAATCAACTTTTCAATATAAAAGAATGCCTTGAAAGTAGCCTTTATTTTCAATCGTCACAGTGGCTCCCCCCCCCCGCCCCGCCCCTGAAATTTGCAAGCTTCTGAGCAAAAGCACTGCTAGTAGGAACGGTGTAGAACGTTTACGGCGAGAATGGGCTGCGAAATGCTCTGGTTAATGAGGCTACAGGATATTCGTGAATGCGTGTTAAGTTTAGTGAAATATAGTTTTGATTCATTTATACAGCGTTAGTCATTGGGACTCTGTGAATAGAGAATCGTGCAGTTAGTGTTACAAAAGGAGGGCAAGCTTATCTGGTTTTATTAAATTCCATATCTAGTTTAATTATATTTACACTCGCCAACGAGTGCGCACGAATGTAATTGGCCTAATGAGAAAATTTAATTAGATGCGAGTTTTTAACGTTTGCCTGCTTCCGATTTTCGTGAAGCATTTTCCCGATTCGAAGAAACACTGAGAGATTTGGGGCTGAGGATGCCATCCGCTGGTCCTCAGCGATATACCTTCGCGATCTCATTCCAATTAATTTGATGGAAGTAGTTCCGGACTGTTTTTAGGCCAAGTGAACGTCGGACGCTCATTTCCTTCGTTTAATATATTCAAACGAGTTCCCTTAATCGCCTGGAAGTCGGCTAAACTTGGATTGTGTTTCTGTAGATCTCGTTAAAGTAAACTGAACTCGATCAGAAATAATAAGAAGTCGCGGGAACGGAGAAATTAGATTTCCAGATACTCGAAAAACAGTCGAAATGCGGCTGAGAACGGTTTCCCGACGCCCAAAGAAAGCAAAATCGTTCGCTTTATTCTGGAAGCACTCGCGTTGAGATCTGATCAAGGGCAATCTTCTTACATTCCATCCAGTTGCGAGTTATTTCTAGCCTGCTCTGTTTGAGAAGTTTCTCAACAATGCCGATGCTTCAAATGGGATCTAATTCTCATAATGAAATCAATAATAATAAATTAAAAATGTGCAATGGAATTTTTCTATCTGAATTTTGAAAGCTCCCTTCTTAACTACGTTGTAGTCACACCAAAGGGTTACTATAGGGTATCCAAAAGGAGGGCACGTCCTCCTTTTTTGACTGAAATGCAGTGTCCTCCTATCATCTAAAAATGTCCTCCTTTTTTGTTTTATCCACAACTCAAGCGATCCACTCGCCTCGGCTCCACCCGGAAAAATTCCATCACTATTTAGCAGATCCAAAAATGAAAAAGGAGAACAATCTAGTCTGAAATCGTTTGAAAATAATTTAGATATCAACTTTTATTATGTACGGAAACATTAATATTTATATTAAAATAAGCTTGGGTAGGTATTAAATACTGATTATGGATTTTTATAATTATTTTTTAAGAAATGAAGAACTTTTGTAAAATAAAAAGGCAGCTCTGAAAAATAGCCACAAGATTATTCTAATGTAAACATTAATGTTTTCTCATATAATAAAAGTTGATATCTAAAAATTGATTTCAGACCTGATTGTTCTCCTTTTTCATTTTTGGATCTAGTAACCCAATACCAAAACGATCTGTCTGCTCAACATCACTGCCTCCACAAGTAGCCAGTTGAGTTTGTTCCTACTGTATCTCAGCTGACGCCATTTTCTCCCTAGAAATCCTCCGTGACATAACCTCAAATCACATTTCTCGCGTGTTTCTTCTCCTCAAATCAAATCCTCCATTACACCATGAATTACCACACGAGAATTAGAAAAAGGTACCACAGCTAAAATTCGATTCTATGAAAGTCCAATTTCCCCTATCAATTTCGAGGTTAGAATTTTCGTATGAAACAGCACGTTTCGTATTGTGTTGGGTGATTATACGAACACGGTCGTGTATTCAGAAACAGGAAAGATGTCAGTGCGACTACATCGAATCGCACGATTTCCAAAGACTTTGGGAATTCGTTACTGAGAGCGAGGCGCGTGGAACGGAATTTACCAGAGAAAGAAGGGAAGCCAGCATGCTAGGAATGCTGACATGATGATTCCGAGTGTCCTGGCCGCCTTTCGTTCCCTCCTCATCTTGCTGCTGCTCGTGATCGGTGGATCCTCTGACTGTGGATCCGGCGACGATTGATCCACAGTCGGGAGCGACGTCAGGCCAGCGGAAATGCCGTTGATCTGCAGATGTTTGTTCAAAAGCGCAGCCGCCACTTTGCTCCTGCAACAAACCGTCCCATATCTTGTATTTCTGTTCACATTCGCTGGGTACTTTCAATAGGAGACTATACCGTCGCTTCCGTCAACGGTAGAACGGGATTTTTAATCGTACATTGGAAGGAGCAAAGGGGCTAAATACCAGACAACACCCCTTTAATTGCGAAAAGGAAACATTCGATTCAAGCTGTTATTACGAGAGTAACAAGAGATATACAGCCGTTTTAATTTCGAGGGGATTTCTGGCGCACTGTACTTTTGTGGGATTACTGGTCATTACCATCCATTGATTGGGGTAGCTAATTACAGAAAAATGACAATTTCTCTGATTCTTTTCAGGTCCTATTAGGAAGTTCTCAGCTATCACTTCGTGTGACATACTTTTTTGTTTTCTTAAGGGGAATTCTCATGTAACAGCCCCTAAAATTAACTGATATTTATGATTGTTTTTTAAAAAACTAGTGTTAATATTGGATCAAACTCTTTTGGGATATAAGAAGGTATCTTTAAACTTGCAGAAATTTTTTTTTCATGTCGATCCTTCTTATTATTTATTAATTCTTGTGGAATCTTGTTAATCTCTTCGACCATGTTGGCATGATTTATTTATATACTTTTTTCATCGATATAAAGTAAATTTATTGAAGAAAAAAGGTTCCTTTTTTCCTTCGCTATAATTTTTTCAATTTTTCATTTATTTTCTTTAAATTAGTCTCAATCCCGGCGTACACTATCTAATTTAAAGAAACTTCATTTTTTGCAATCAGATGATTGTGACAGGTGCCACATGTACTGCCAACTGGAGTTACATCGTCGAAGAGGTTAGCAAGATTCCACGATAAATAATTAATAAATTATAAGAAGCATCAGCATAAAAAAAATATTTTCTGCAAGTTTAAAGATGCCTCTTTATATCCCAATATAGTTTACTCTAATATTAGCAATTGTTTTTGAAGAAAAAAAATCGTAAATATCAGTTACTTTTGGGGCTGTTACGCGAGAATCTCCCCTTAGATCAAGAATTTATGTTTTCGTGAAATTTTAATTGTTCTAATTTCGACGCTAGAATTATGTTTGAATTAGAATATTATGTGGGACACGGAATTATCCTTGAGCAGATGCACCTGAAACGATAGAAAGGGATTACAATTTTTATGCGAGTCGGGTGCACGAAGGTGGCCGCGATAGTATTTACATTTGCATACTTCTAATTAAACGACCGGACGGGGAGATCGGAAATTGGAGACCCGTAAAGAAACGGGGCGCTACGTTTTCAGGTTGGAAAATCTGCTTTAATTAAAGCGCGGGGCCAGCTTTACGCGTTATTTAATACACATTGAAATCACTAACTGACATAATGCGCGACGAAGGGAGCAACATTTGCAACTTCAAGTGACTTCATTACGAAAAATAACTTTCGCGAGAGATAATTGTGAGAGGTGCTGACAGTACAAATTAGGGCACTTATCCTGCTATAATTGTAATTTTGTGATATTTCAACAGTACTTGATTAAAATTGGGAAAAATTTCTGTGCTTTAATGAATCACTTCACTAATATAATTGTGTAAGTCATGCAAAATGTTCAGATTTGATTTCGATAGGATAAAATAGTTTATTATTATCAATTCCTCTTCCTGAATATTTATTATCATGGAAAGCAGCATCACTATAGAAATATCTTCTTTTATTTCGGCTAAATTTTCAGTTCTTAATGGCTGCAGCTGTTAGAATTAAAGGATTCCAGTAGAAAACTCAATCATTAGTCAGGCATTCAGTGTTACTGTGGCACATCATTGAAATAGGGAAGCTGCGGTCATTGAAAGAAGCAGATATTGCTTTCCACATCTTCCTACAAGATACTTAATTTCCGATTCCACCTTTTTATAAAACAAAGGAAGCTAAATTTCTAATTATTACAGCATTCAGTACATGAAATATAATATCAGCTAATAAATATAACTGTCCATATTGCACATCAAATTCTCTCCACATTGAATTATTATTAAAATTAGATAAGCAAAATTCCGTAAAACAATTATAATTCCAGAAACACACTCTATATTAATATACAGATATATTCATTCATCTGACAAAATACAATTAAAATCGCAGTATTACAGATTCTATACCCTCATTAATCCCATTCCACACTTTCTGCAAAATGAAAAGCAGGTTTTCGTGGTTTCAGATTCACGTTGATACCAAGGAATTATAACTTCCGAGGACTTGCTCTCGTTTCATCTTACAGATTTCTTATTTCGAAGTCTGCAAGAAGTCTTTCGAGGGTGGATAATTCAAAACCCACGCTTGCTCCTTTAATCGGTATCCGACTTTTTCACTTACAATTAGACAAAGGGAAGGAGGGGGAGGAATCCGTTCGCAGCGTGTCACCTTCCCTCGAAGAAATACGAGTGATCGCCACGAAAGGCATCGCGACAACTTTTATTAGCTCCCTGGAAAATTACTTTCACATCCTGGCCGCGAACTTTCGAGTTTAATCTGAATTCCCCCTCCGATGGAAGCTTGTTTTCTTTTTTTCTCCGCCGATAGCCAGCCTGACACTTCCCCAGCACCCCCGATAAGAGCTTCTCATGGCGGCAGGCTATCGAATTAACCTTCAATTTCTGATCAATCGATCGACGTGGATGGAAAAAGAGAACGGGGAAGAAAAACCATACAAAAAGTTTCAACCTGGATGCGCTTATGACACGCGCCAGCTACGTCTCAGCTTTCGAATCGATTTCACCGGTAATCGACTGTGAATTTAACGCTCCTGATATTCTTCTATTAGGTTGATAGTTTTCCATTTTTTATCCTTATTTAATGTACAAGAAATATAGTTTATTAAACCTTCTATCTCTTTTGTTATTCAGTGGCGTAAAGGTAAATATTTTCCTATTTGTTTAAATAATATCTGCAACACCACTGCGTCACTTGCTTCTCCGAGACAAATCTGATAACATCGTAAAATGAAAAGGGGCTAGTTTATATTTCCAAAAACGGGTCTAAAAATATACAAGTGACAGCATTAATGTTGGAAAATATTTTCCATGTTGCTCGAATAATATCTGGAGCGTCGTTAATTCGCTTGCTTCACGGGGATGAATTTATAATATCGTAAAATGAAAAGGGACAGGTTCACTGTTTTATGAACAAGTTAAAAAATATAAAAGTGAACGTATGTTTTTAATGAGCCGCTGCTGTAAGCCTCGTATACATTTCTCTGTATCTGCGATCTCTTAACGACGAGTTTCCCTTCGAGTTGCGCGACCCAGTTCGGCAAATGGCTGCATCAGGAACAATCGCGCAAATACCGAAGAGGCCGATGCGCCCTCGCACAGAAAATAAGTAATCAAAACCGTTGGAGAGGGCCGTGACTCCATTCCTATCCAATTTATTCTTCTCGCGGAACATCTTTCTGTATATCAATTCAAATTTCTCTACTCTTCACTCCATTCACCTTCGCCTATGTGTAACATAGATAATGGTATAGAAAATTGCTACCTCCCTTTAATTGAGGACCTTGCAGCAAGAGGGTGCAGCTCCGTCTTTATCAACTTGGAGTAAATTAGGAAAAACTGTTTATAATATTATTGCTTTGACTTATTAAAAAGAGAATATTAATTGAAGTAGTAGTAGTTATTGAGTTGATAAGTTTTTATTTCTATTTTTAGCAAGAAATATTCTATAACAAAAATAAAATAATAAAATATTATATAATAATAAAAAAATAAAAATATTAATATTAATTTTTTTATAATAGAATTTTTTTAAAATAAATACAATTTTCTATAATTGATATTAATATTAATATCAATATTTCTATTTTTATTTATTTGCAATAAATCGCTCATTTGTTATCGGATTTGCATCAAACGCACACCAAACGATGTAGATAATTTTTTACGTATATTACGCGTCATAACTCAAAAACTGTAAAAAATGATGCTGCACCCCTCCTCCTGCAAGGTCCTCAATTCACAATTGTTTAAATAACTGTGTATGTGTACTTCCCCATTTTGTTGCAACGACAGGAGTCCTAAGAATGGACGACAGAAACGAAAGCTTTCATCCCCCCTAGATCTCGAGCATCCCCCAATCAACGAGCGCTCGAGGGATCGGATCACGTGGACGCAATGAAACGGTCATCTCTTTCTCGCAATAAAAGTGATCAGGAGCGGGACTACCAGTTACCACTCGGCAGAGGTACCCGCCAGGCCGCAGGGGAACGGGTAGCTCTTTGAAGTGGGATCGAAAGTGGAGAAGCTGCCGCGCAGATTTAATTTTCCCTTTGAAGACCACGGAGATAAGGATGTATATACCGAAGATGGGTCTCGTTTCAACGGCTCAAGGCGCGTTTAAATCGGGATCAGAATCTCTGAAGAGCCCTTTGTGTCTGATGTTCCAGGCCCCGGGGCAGTCGATGACATATTTGCTGATCGCATTTCGAGGGGGGAGCTGGTTCGACTGATCAACATCTCCAGGAGCTGGTCCATCGTTCTTCTTTGCTCATGCAAAAAAGCAAAGAAACTTTGACTGTGGCATGGTACTATAAGATAATCGATGTTTGTGTTTAGGGCTTGTGATGGTTGGTGCTGAGATAAGGCTTGCTCTTACAAGGAACACTATCCAATTGATGATGGAATCGCACAGATTTTTTTATATAAATCCAAAGTGTAGAGAGATCAATAAAGCTATAAGGGAGGAAAGGAGAAAAGTGTGTTCAAAATTAATTACCTTTATTAATAAATTAATGATAGATAATAATTAGAAAAAATTATTGATAATAAATGACATCATAATACCCACTGTTATGATTTCATTAGTATTATTATTTATTATCATTAATATTTTCTGATTAACATCTATCATTAATTTATTAGCATTCATTTATTATAATGTATTTTTACATAATAAAGGTAATTAATTTTGTACAGACGGTTATTCTCTTTCCCTCACTTTTGTTCTTTCCTCTCTTCTGCTTTTATGGATCTCTCAAGGTCAGACCAGCTTTTGGTAGCACCTTTAATTTACATTTATGTGATCTTTGTGACATATGCTTTCAATTTATATAAAAAAATCTGTGCGATTTCATCATCGATGTGCGATCATCAATTGAATCGTTTGTCTTGTTAGTGTCGGTTTGGCTCGTTGGCTTGTACATATGCTGTGAACACGAATTGGTGGTTTTACTGTAATTGGTACGAGATCAGTTGAGTAAAATTTCAGGGGGCGAAGTTCACGTGGAGGTGGGGACGAGTGGTGGTAAAACAGTACTCTGGGGTGACAGTCGTGGTTGAATGGAAGTGAACTCGATTAAATTGTCTTGAATGAAGGGAAATCGAATGGCACCAATATTAGTGATTTTCGTTATAGACGCTGGTTTGATGTGGCAGAGCTAAAATTGCTCGGCTTGAGAATGCATGGGCATTGAATTGGAATGAAATTAAGGTAGAGTGGATTAAAGGGACATGCTTGGGATTGTTAGTTAAAGTAATGCACGTATTAAATGGTGGAAGGGCTGCAAGTGGTTATTACGGTGGAACGGAGAAGAGTAAGGGGAACAGATCGTATGTGGTCAGACGCGCTGCTGGAGTTGCATTTTCTCATAACTTTCTACGCGGGCGTTGTTTGAAAAATTGTTTCGACTAAAAGTTATCCCATTTGGTGAGGTATTTGAGGGGCTCTAGAAGCATTTAGTAGGAATTCCAGGCAGGATTGTTCAGTTGCACTTCTGTAAATTCTGCATTCCTAAATATTACAAAAAAGTTTTATACCATATTTAGAATAGAAATTCTGGTAATTTTAGTTACTTTAGTAGAAATAATTTACTAGTAATATACTTTAGCAGAAAAAATCCTTTGGTGGCGGTCTTCCCCTTTTATTATTATTTCTAAACGTCACTGTGGCTAATTTAATATAAAGAACGATGGTATTATTTAACTTTGACATACATTTTTTTCTTCAAAATGGAAAGTAACCAAATTTCAGCTTTGAAGCCGCAGAGTGTGTCGGTGAGATTGAGTTTCGAGAAATTGCATTTCTTCTAACCGTCGCGTTCGAGCGTCGAAATTATGTAAAAAGGAGCATCGTCGTGCTTCCAGCTGGTAGAGTATTTGTAAGTGGAATTATAAACCAATTTCTCGTAAAAAATTAAACAAACCTTTCTGAAAGCGTTTGGAAGCGAATCAATTGCCAACATAATTGAGGACCTTGCAGAAAGAGGGGTGCAGCTACATTTTTTAATAGTTTTTGAGTTATGATGTGTAATATACGCAAAAAATCTACATC
The DNA here is from genome assembly GCA_029448645.1 of Andrena camellia. Lineage (NCBI taxonomy): Eukaryota > Metazoa > Arthropoda > Insecta > Hymenoptera > Andrenidae > Andrena > Andrena camellia. The sequence continues at coordinate 30,800,597 of CM055678.1, read as the reverse complement.
GTTTGGTGCACAGTTAATGCAAATTCGATAACAAATGAGCGATTTATTGCAAATAAATAAAAATAGAAATATTAATATTAATATTATTGCTTTGACATAACATTAAAAAGAGAACACTAATTGCAAAATATATATTTTCACACAATAAGCAGTAGTTATTGAGTTGATAAGTTTTTATTTTTATTTTTATTTTGGGCCAAAAAAATATTAATATTAATTTTTTCGCCCAAAATAAAAATAAAAACTTATCAACTGAACAACTACTACTTATTGTCTGAAAATATATGTTTTGCAATTAGTATTTTCTGTTTATGTAATGTTAAGTCAAAGCAATAATTTTGTAAACAGTTTTTTCTCATTTTCTGTTATTTAATAGAAACACGCATTCAATTTAGAATAGCAGAATAATTCCACAGAATATTCCTTTTATAAAGCAAGAGATCTATCTTCAATTAAAAAGAGTGATGATTCACCATGACTGTACAAATTCTGTTTAAACGATTGGAGAATATCGAAGCAACATCAATTACAAAATACTGTGCTATTGTTTGAATAAAAAGGCGTCCAATGGGGGCAGAATTTAAATGTGTACTTTCAGCCAATCGCTCCTCACAGTAATGGGAAAACTCTACATATAATACCCCTGGGCAATTGATATTCCTTTCGTCGTTCTAAGAATTATTGAACGCTCCCCGTTGAAACTCAAGCTCCGTGGAATTAAGAACAATAATCCCGGCAATACCACCGTGCATAAATCGATGCACCCTCAATCATTCATCGACGTAATTCTGTCTGACCGTGGACGAGCTCTACTACTTGCTGCCTACGTATCCTTAATCGATCGATCTTTAATGGACTCCTTTCATCCTGCCCCCCCCCCCCCTGGAGGAATTGATTTCTTGTGGAACACTTCGAATCGATCTAAAACAGTGAAGGCAGAAAGATGCTAAGTTTTTCACGACTGACTGAAGGTATTTCTTCTCCCGAACGCAAGCCAGAAGCTAGCCAATAAAAGAGGACCTTGAAGGAAGTTTTCTCTTATCTTCTGAATTTTCCTGACGTCGGTGAAATTTCTTTTTGTGCCGCGCAGACGTTAAAATGCAACCCACGTGCATTTTTAATGTCCACGTGTCAGAAACCGAGAACTGTGTATGAACTGAAGTACTTCTGTGCCTGGACAAAAAGGTGTGTCTGAATTTTGTTTCACATTTTTCTAAGCAAGTGAATTGAGGTTTCTAATTGCGAAGAGCAAATACGGATGGAGGAAAATAAGTTGCATGAATTGTAGGGAATAATTCTTCTTGTACTGTCGATGATGTCGAATTTTGACTGTTTTGTAATTAACAATCGTCTACTGTTTCTATTTGAAGTGACATAGCATTGGAATATTTGAATTTCTCCAACTGTTCCAAGGTGTTTGAAAAGTCACTTTAAGTAGTTTGCTGAAATAGAAAGCAATTTCGAAAAGTTGGAAGGATAATTACAAAATACACTTCAGAGGGAAGAGAAATTAACAAATGTACATAATTTGAAAACTCTTTGAGAGTAAAAGAGTGGTGTGTCTTCAAAGGAGTGCTCAAAGGTTTCTTGTAATTAGATTAAGCCAGACATTAAAATCGATATTCAGTTGTTTATTATCATTTGCCGTAAAATTTAAGAGTAATTCACTTGCAGTTGACTATTATCTTCCCCACTTTCATGTGCAATGATGAAGCTGTGAATGATGTCGGTTAAAAATTTCAGACAGATAGAGTGGCATTGTGGGCGAGTGTGGACCATCGAATCTTCAAAGTCGAATAAGTTATCTGGTGAATTTTTGAAGCTTTGCTCTTCAGTAGGAGGCTCTAAACTCTCTAAACTCTCGACGCCTCAGGTACGTGGCTGTAAACTTTTCAGGCCAATTGAATCGGCGTTACGAGTACCTTCGAGAATCGAATTGGTTAGCAGACGGAGTGGATGTGGGTGTTTTTAAAAGAAACTTAGCTGACTCGTGGAGTATCCCCGAAAAGTCTGGAGATCGGAGTTGGACTTGGAATACGATCTCCGTACTCATAAGAGACGGTGCTAAAGGAGAAGCCCCGAAAGTTCGATTTAAAGTGGGTCACCTGAAGTTTTAATGTCAGTCTAATTAACTATTTAGGCAGAAGATTCGTATTTACGGTGCTATCTGGATCAGTACGTCTTCGATTGGATGACTCAAGCGCTTGGGACTCGACGAACACTTAAAATATAAAGAACTAACAAAATACTCCCGCGCTTCGCTTCGGGTTTAAGGACATATTGAGGGACTCTATGAAAACACATATCACGCCTTTTCACCCCCCCCCCCCCCCCTTGGGGGTTGATTAGGGCAAAATCCTGAAATTGTTTTTTTGGCATTTATGTGGGTAATCTTTGTGAGTAAGAACCAAGTTAATATTTAATCGAGCCTAAGAGATATTAGGAAATAGGGATTCCAAGAAAATAAATCCTTGTGTGCCTACGGATCGAGCCTCGGCCACTTATTCCCGCCGCGGTGCTATTTCGTAAGCGAGAAGTGCTCGCCCGGTCGCCGTCTGGCGGTCGCGTTGCGAACTACTGTTATTTAAAAATCATTATTTTAAAAAAATAAAATCGTTAGAATTTTCCTCTCATCAAGGCGAACAAGGTGATGTAACACATTTGTGGCTACAGTTCATATTTACTGAGAAACCGCATTTCAAAGTATGCAACTTCAATTTTATATAATAGTATCGATTAGGGGACTTGTGGATATTTCATTGTAATATATCGTAGAACTTTGCCACTAGAGGGCTACGATCAAATAGGTTAGAGCACTAAAGAGGTGAGTATGCCCATCCGCCATATTGGGTCCTCTGGAGAGAGAAGACTTTTTAGTATTGTCAAATTCGCTTTATAAACCAAATATAAACTTAAATGTAATAAAATAATCTAATAATGTGTCGTGCTACCATGTATCAATATCAGCAACGCATATTTTGTTTATAAAGTGAATCTGTCAATACTCAAAAAGGCGGGTACTCAATAATTTTCTCTCTACAGAAGACCCAATATGGCGGATGCGCATACTCACCTCTTTAGTGCTCTAAATAGGTTGCATCCACCAACAATTTTGAAAAGGGAATGGGCGAGGCTCGTGTCACTGACTTGACTAAAATTTTACTCATAATTTTCTGAAGGGATTAAGTTCAAGGTTACGGATTTAAACAACTACTTAAGAATGAGTAAAAATACGAATATACAATTTACCCGAAAAAGACAGAACTTCGAAGTCAATTATCTCAAAAGCTTCTGAGTAATTCTCTCCCTGTGCTTCACATATAATAGTACACGTCGCGCATTGACTATACGCAGAATTTAAACCAAATCGGTGGCTCGAACCTAACCTCAAAACCCATCGCATTTTCCGCTTTGCGCCTTGAGTAGCAATCAGAACATCGTGACACATTGGTGGAGAAGATCTAGGGTATCAAGCAGCATTCACGAAGCAGAGGAAGAAACTTGAGCCAGCCATCCCGACCAAGAAACCAGAGACGACCATCAATAATATAATTACCAGCCTACCTGCTCATATCCAGCAGTCGAATTTCCTACGAGCATGCCACTTCCCCGCTTCTTTCGCAGATGAGGCGAGGAAAAGGCAGAGTAATGAGAGCTCCGGTGTGGTCGAGGGTGTCTGTGGGCTAGGGGGCGGCGAGGTGGGTAATAATCCGTCAGATTAAGGCCAGAGCTGGATAACACGAGTTCAATCTCAGCGGGTAAAAGAGGCGCTGCAGTGGCGAAGAGGTGGCTCGAAGATTTCACGAAGGAGGCTCGAGGAATAGAATTTATGAACACCTCACCCCCCATGGGGTTAATTGCGTGGAAGATCGTGTCTGCGAGGATTACCACGAAGACTTTGACTCGAGATCGACAAGAAACGAATGCGTCACGTCGGGTAAGCTCCTTCGTGGATTGCAGACGAGGTATTTCCGAGGTATGGACGAAAGTGAAGAGGCGTCGAGATGATAGGCAGTAATGCCCGAATCGTGGAACTTGGGACAAATGCTTACCCAACAATCCGCATTGCCGAAACCCGAGCGTTCGAGTCCAAACCAGGAGGTCGACGGTTCAAATCCCAGTGTGGCGGTTTACTTTTTTTTTTAAATCTATCTTTAATTTCACTTTTTAACATCTCGGGAGAATGAAAACTTAAAAATTATTCATTTTCAAAGTATCTTCAAAATTCAATTTTATAAGCGATCTGTTAATGAGAAGTATATATTCTTCGAAGGGGCGTTTACGGTACCGAGTCGGTGCGATGCAAGTCAGCTATCGGACCTGGTGACGGACAAATCATTAGTCGAATTTTCCCAATGTGGAATTTCAAGAGAGGAGGAATAGGTACACCTGTACCAAGGTGCTCGTGAACCCAAATACACTTGTACCCAGGCGCAAACCTACAATTTTAGAGGCTCATAACTAAAACATAAAGCGTAAACAGGTATATGTTTATTAGACAAAAAATGTTGACCATTAATTTTGAACCACCCTGTATTTTCCCCTCTTTGAACAGTACGATTATTACATTTTTGAAACGTCGACCCGTTTTATGCAACCCATAGGCGAAATTTATTCCGAAGTCGCTCCATTGGGTGGTTAGCAGGCAGAAATGCCTGTATCACTCGAAGATAGTGGCACGGTCTGCTTTCCAGAGTTATGCTGGAGCAAATCACAGTCGAACTGCCGTCTGAAATTTCCTACACGTGGACGAAAGAAAACGAATACCTCTGCAAGGTTGTCTGGTGCACGAGGACACGAACAATAATTCTGCTGGGTCTGTGACACTTCTGTCGATAGAGTTGAGTTATCCAACGTGGTTGCTCATCGTCCTGCGATGCATAATGTAATGTGCATTATGCATGCACCGAGCGAAATTCTCCATTTCTTCATCCAGTCATAATTTAGAACGAAGTAGGGTGTTCCTATTGCTTGAGAAAGAGATAAGGAAACTGGATAGGAGCGCGGTGGTCTTCTATTAATGTACAACTTTTGTATGTACTGTCTTAACATCAGGTCCGAATAAAAACAGCTTAATACGTTCCGTGCGGGTGACGTTACCGTCGCGTCATGGGCCTTCTTCCAAGAAATGTCGAAGAAGAAGAAGGGCGTTCCAGGTATTGTGTTTTCTTCTTGCATACGCATTCAGTACGAACGTTTTTACCAGCGTGTGCAGTTACGCATTTTAACCATTTATCGCCATTGAAGAAGCTGTAGAGCTGTCTCTTGTATTTAGCAAGGTTAGTTGTGTTTTTGATGCCCTATTCTACTTCTTATCAATATTTCTGTTCAATTTCTTCATCAAATATTGTGGAATATACAATTTTGAGGTGGAAACATCGTGAAAAAAGAGTAAAATGGAATTGCAAATATGTACAATATTTAGTAAAATATTAACTTTAATATAATTTTTTTTAATTGTTCTTGCTGAAACCTTTATCAACGTCATAATTTATAGCTACATATAAATAGAGGTGGGCCGAAATAAAAATGAAATACGGGTTTGCCAAACTAAACCCCCATCGTATGGTGGGTGACAAAATTATTTTTGGTTAAAATATTATCAAATATCGAAAGTAGTGTAAACGGGTACATTTTATACAAAAATCTATTTCCGCCACCTGGGACCTCCAACCATTTTTGGTTCCGCACGGAATGTGTTAGAATTCTATATAGGGCGAATTCTACTTACGCCCAAATTGCCCGCGGCGCCTGTGATTTTCATCTCCAAATTTATGAAAATCTCCTGAAATATGGAAGCGAAATCTCTGAAAGAGCCATCATCGGAAAATACAGGTTTTAAAGTATAAATTACAACTCGAAAACAGGAACACATAATTTATGACATTCATTTTATTACAAAAACGGGAAATTCCTGCTCGGGCAATCGGGCACAATTTCTTTGTTTCCACGCGCTCCATTAGTTAGTCACTGAGGGGGAATTCCACTTACGCCCAAATCGCCCGCAACGCCCGTGATTTTCATTAAGGTAGGTTTTCCTATACGCGACCGGACGCAACGTCAAGAATTTCAAAGTCGATTTTCTCGAAAACGAAGCGCAAAATCAAAAAATTGTATTCTTTTTTCTCGATTTATTTAATTATTATAAGTCGAAAAGAAAGAGTAACTTTTTTTGATATCGCGCTTCATTTTCGAGAAAACCGACTTTGAAATTCTTGACGTTGCATCCAGTCGCGTATAGGAAAACCCTAACCTCAATATACACCTCAGGCGCCAAATTCAAACTCAGTTTCCTCTTAAAGCAAGTTACGAAAAAATATGGCTATACATTTTCAACCCTGCTTTTCATACAGAGAATCACCACCCTTCCACTCCCGCTATTTCCTACGAGACACCCTCTATAGACCCCCACGATTAGTCACACGACTGAGAAAGATTGCGCAAAGGGGTAAACGTCGCGAGGCACGCGTCGACGGAATTAAATCTCACCCGCTCCCCGAGGTTGTTCCAGCTGAAAGCGTTTCCCTGTTTCGCGCTAGGGATCATGGACATCACTTTATGAATAATTGTCAATCGCTACAACCTCGCCCGGAATGCCGTGATGGAAGCTGCGATCGAGGCACGTGTTGTTTCACACACGTTTGGTTATCGTGGTGGCGCAGTTATTGAAGGGAGGATTGCACCACCCCCGCGAGCAGCGTTTTTATTGCGGATTAAATCTTCCGCTCGGCGTCGTTACGCTTGTATCGCGCCGCGATAAATCGCGAGGGGGGGGGGGGGGAGATGAGTCTGGTGCAAACGCCGGAAATAACCGCATTTGCGTAAAAAACTTGTCGTTCTTCGAAGCTTAGGAAAAGCTGAACGAAATTAAGAAAATATTACATCGATCCTGCCAATTTTATTTTGAGTCGATTTTCAGGGGGATGATTTTATTAAATCTAATTTAGATCGTGGTCTACAGTTTTAGGCTAAAGTTTAGTGAGGAAGTGACTGGAGTAGGTGTGTTATTCTTTGATCTTTTAGCAGGGGTGGTATTTTTCCATTTCACTGGTAATTAACGAGTTTTTTTTTTTACCTTTTTCGTCGTTCACAAAGGGTTCTCAACTGTAAGGCGAACCTAAGTAGTTTCTTTATTTGAAGTTGCAAGAGGGAATTAATCGTGCGACTCTGATTAATCGTGTGGTTCCGAAAGTAGTCAAGTCGTCGAGCTTCCCTTGCTGGTGACTTCGCCTTGTAAATCCCGGGGCGAAGTGTTGACTCGCAGCGACGCAACAATGATAGGAGCGACGATAAAGCGAATATTAGAGTCGAGGGGAATTAATGCTGCTAGGTATTTGCAAGTATTTCGCAGGCATTCCCTTTGTCGTTGACGACCTCTGTTTACCGAATCAGGCCTCGCAGTGAGGGAGCCTAATTAACCTACATATCGACGCGCGGTATTATGTGAAATTCAGTCGCTCATTATCCCCGTGCCTGGAAAAAGCGCGGCTTTCTCTCTTTTATTCCCGCTGCGATTCTGTATCGGATAGTACAAACTGAGGGCCTGTCAATGACGTCTCGCTCTTGAAATTTTGACTTACATGCAGTAGGTACGCTGTAAACAGTGTAGTGGGCGTTATTCTCTCCGATTGAGTACTCGAACCGAACGAATGCTAGCAGTGTATTTAATAGGAAGTAGAGTCTTTTATTCTATTACAGACAGGTACTCTTAAGGGGCCATTCTACTTTGATCGGCCAAAATATTAAGCTATTTTTAATTTCTTTTTCTCGTCTAATCGTTTCGGAACTTATTAACCCGTTGTGGGCACACTTATTTTCGCACCTTTCGTGGGCACATTGGGTTGTTTATGTTCATGGTTGTTTTTTTTTTTAATGTTTTTGACTTTCAAAATATCTGAAAAAATTATGGGATACTTATTCAAGTCTCTACTTTAATATACAATCGTTCGTTGAGCCAAATATTTAAAGGAATAATTAGGAAAAATAATGATTCGGAAGGAAGTTTAAGGGGTAATGTCACTGTAGAGCCCGGAAAGGCAGTCTGATTTTGAGAATTCTTTTATGCGAGTATAGTGAATGGAATACAAAATTTATTTGAAGGCCTTTATTCTACATACCTTGAAGTATGATCACAATTTTTAAAAAAAAATTTTAATACAAAATGACGACGTCACAGCTCAGCAAAAGAAGCTTTTTCTGAAAAACAGTGCTCCGCGGCCGGAAAGATTTCTCCTTCAATTTTTAACCTAGAACAAAAACAGTATTACATATACACATATAAACATTCTTACAAAAAACAGTATTTTTTAATTTCCTCGTGTACTTCCCAAGATAATCTTATATAAGAACTTGACAAGTTTTTATTTTTTGTTCTAGGTCAAAAATTGAAGAAAAAATCTTTCCGGCCGCGGAACACTGTTTTTCAGAAGAAGCTTCGTTGGTTGAGCTGTGGCGCCGCCATTTTGTATTAAAAAAATTAAACAAAAAATTGGGATCATACTTCAAGGTATCTACAATAAAGGCCTTCAAACAGATTTTGTATTCCATTCACTATACTCGCTTAAAAAATTCTCAAAGTCAGGCTGCTTTTCCGGGCTCTACAGTGGCATTACCCCTTAAGAAAAGAGGCAATTTGCTGAAGACATAAACGACCCAGTGTGCCTACGGCGGGTTAAGCTAAAAATTAAAAGAATTTTTTTAATTTGTTTTAAAGGTTTTATATATAGCGTCAATATGGGACTTCAAAAACAGGTATGTTCGTGGCGCAGTTGACATCCCCACTCAGGCTTATCTGAAACAATGAATTCAAAAGGATTCTTAACCTCTATGAGTGTCGCTATGACCCGTACCTGAATGAATAATTTTTGTCGAAAAATAACCGAGAAAAAGGGTGTTTTGTCAAACGTTTTTTACAGACTGGCGCTATTTTGTTATTTTTCAACAAAAATTTACGACACTCATATAGATTAAGAATCTTTCGAGACTTTTTGTTTAAGATAAGCCTGAGTGGGGAAATGCGCCACGAAAATACCCCTTTTTGAGGTCCCATATTAACGCTATAAAAAAACATTTAAAACTCTTGCTCAGTATGAAAAGAAACTAAGACACCTCATCTTTTTGGGCTTGGGGGGTAAAACCTCATCAATGAGGTTTTAGTTTCTTTTGTTTCAATTTGTTTCTTTGTCATTAATTGAAACAGAAATGTTTCACTTAAGACAGGAACGAGTGCCTAGTACACTTAAGCTACTCTTATATTATATAAAAAAAAATTAAAAGGAATTTTTTTAGTTTGTTTTAAACGTTTTTTATAAAATACATTTAATAAGTACCCTTAATAAATACCAAAAAGATTTATTTCATTATATCTTGTATTTACTGAGAAAAAAATCTTTAAAAATAGCTCAATTTTTCGACTGATCAAAGTAGAATGACCCCTTAAATTCCGCTGCTGGTCTTGATTTTGGAAATAAATTTTAGTAGTTCAGTAGTATTTCTCTCGATTTTCGTGACTTTAAAGGTATCTGTAATTTTCAGAAAATTCTGATTTTCTTTTAATATAATTTTCAACACTCTAAACGTATTTCTAGTATTCAGAAGTTTCTGCTCGCAGGGTTAGTGCTCCCCCTGATTTGCAACACGAATCTCAGTGCTCTGAACGTGCTTTGAACATTTATACCAAGCCTGACCACCGGTGTTCCATCGATTCAGTGACAGATAGCAGGTAAATTGCTGTTGAAAATAGAAAGAACCCGGGCTTCGCGAGTATTGTACGCGTCGCGACGATGTCACAGGTCGACGGTTCCATCGATTACACAGGCGGAATCGTTAGGACCTATCGCAGATCGCAATTACTCGCGTGTAACGCCGCTGATAACAAGGACACCGGGATTGACGCAATAGGCTGCCCACTATTTTTACCCACCGCGGGGGTATTTTTAAACGCTTCATTCACTCTGCCCCCGCAATCCTCGCGATACTTTGGAACGCAGACGACCTTTGAGGCGAGGACGAATGCTCGGAACAGTTGAATAAGTATCCGTGGCATGTGCTTTTCTTACGCTGCGTCATAAATTATTAGAACAATCTGCTGGAATTTTAGGCAACTCCGCAAGTAGGTACAGTAGATCTAGATAACTTTTCTAAAATTCAAATCAGTCTTCATCTTCGTAACACGCAAAGATCGGTTTATCCAAGACCAAGAAATAATCCATCGAAATGATCTTATCTCGAACACAAATCACGTCTTGACGATATCTCCGAAATTCCCCCTAGCTTTATTTTAAAGGAACTTCTGAAAGTTTGCAACAGGACAGCCTCTTTTTGAAGACAGTTTGGCTCGTCGAGGACCTGAATCGATTACAGCGCCCTTCTTCATTGGTGCGGGGAAAAGTGATAAGTCCTTGAAGGGCGAAGTTAATCTTCCCCAGCAGTTTGTTGTTCGTGGAATAACGAACAAGTTTGCGCTGCTGAAACTCGAGGACGATAATCTCCGTGGAACAGAGACTCGTGTATCCAGAAACAGCATGTCGAAGCACAGGTTCGCGTGGCGACGCCATTCTATTCTTCGTGAATCGTTAAGGGTACTGGACAGTCGTTCCTGTCTAAAATGAAGCATTTCTGTTGCAATTAATTACAAAGAAACACATTGAAACTGAGACTTGTTCTTTGGCATGAAGTTTATTAACATCATAAGCTTTAAAAAACTTGTTTGTTTAGTCAAAAATATGCATTAAATATGACGCTACAGATGGGTGATTAAAGAGGGTTTTTAAAAAAAGTTTCTTTTGTTTCGCAGTGATAACTCAAAAACGGAGGTTCCAATCGGTTAAATTAAAGTTACTGAAAATTAATAAATTAAAGTTAATGAAAGCTCTTATTCTTTATGAAAAGAAACTAAGACCTCATCTTTTGGGGCTTGGGGGATGGTAAAACCTCATCAATGGGGTCTCAATGGGGTTTTAGTTTCTTTTAATAGGACCATAATAGTTTTTTAATTTTGAAAAGTGGCAATAGGCTTTTTGTTTGTCTTTCGATTGAATAGTTTTCTATTTCTAATGGTAGATAATTAGGATGAGAAGAAAACAATTTTCAAGTAAACAAAATAATAATTAAAAAATTCTATTTTGTCAATAATAATTGACAGAAATCCAGGCGGAAAATAACAGACTTTTCCGACGCGGTGGCGTATGGGTTAATGCCTGTTTGAAAGACCACTCGACACTGTGAAACAAGTCTTTAGTGGGTAATCAGTGTTTTAATTGTAATATTAAAAATACACGAATTCTGCCTAGCTTTTGTTATTCGTGGTTTCGTTGGTCCTTTCGTCTTTGCCTGTCAAGCATTGAGTAATGAGAAAGAATTCAACTGGATTGGCCATGCTGAACGAGCCATCAAAACCATAGTTCCATACATCATAGCTCTCATCTCGCCAACACTAGACGTCATGAAACCGCAAAACCCAAAACTGATGCGCGTGTCGAGGGATCTGGACGTTAACAAAATTATGGTCAAAAGGGCCGTATGGAAAAGGATCGATATTTTATAAAAAAAGAAAGTGGGAACGGTGCACTTCAATCTCTGGAATCTAATCAAGGAAGAAGAATGGCCACAACTCGGAGGGTACCGAGAAAAATGAAAAACAATTCCAAACTCTACTCCAATCGAGCTACTAACAATCGACAGAAAGCAATTTCAAAAATTCCTGGAATTTAGTCGACGGAGAAAAATCTACAGAATTCAAAGCATACGCGTAAAACAAAGCAATTTGAAATTCCAAAAATCCTGAACTCTAAACAAATTAACCTACCCCAAAACCACGATAAAAATAATTTTCATACCACCACTATATCCTCCTGAAAATACTCAACTTTGTTCTCATCGAGAATTTAGCATAAAAGTTCTTAAATGAAAATGAAAATTATGAGAGGAAAATCCAGATGCAAGTCGAGGAAGATTTCGCGGATGGGTGAAAGGGGAGGCAGTTTCGGGGATGAGTGTTTCGTAGATTCAGTGATAGGGACTCATTTACGGAGTTGAGGAGCCGACGGATTCGAATTTCCATTTGCGGGGCTCATGAATCACCGTGAAAGATGGTTGAGCTAGTGTCTGCGCCTGAAATCTGCGACCGCGGAGTTCAACGATTAATGGAGGCTTGTCAAGCGCGAGAATGCGTAATAAGTTCATTATGGATCGCATCCCGAGAGCAGACGCGACTTCCCCTGTTCCATGGTAACGAGATCCATCGATCGCGATAGAACATACAGCGACTCGTAAACGTCTCCACGAAGGGCTGTTGCATCCCCTTCGCGCAGATCATGTGGGTAATTTTATTATTCTCGTGGAAAGTGCAGAAACTGTGCAGCAGCATGGAGACTTAACATGACGCAGATGAGGGCACAGGAAATATCCACACAATCTCCAATTTCCTTCCAAGTGTTTTAAGGAGTCTTCCTGGTGTGACGGCTGAAAAGAACTTAATTTTTCGAGAATTAAAATAAGAAACAAGTGTTGTACGTTTGTAGCTTTATTCTATCACCTTTTAAGACCTTGGAAAAAATATTTGTAAGTAAAAATATCTCATTTATAGCAATGTCAGCAATTGCACTTATCTTAAGGGGAGGTTTCGGTATAAAAATGGATTTTTTTTTATTTCATTTTTCGAATGTTCAAACTTTTAGGAATACGTATTTAAAAGGATTTGTTGAAAGTCGTAAAATTCCCGAAGTTATAGGCATTTGAGTAGCGGCAAACGTGTGCGTAACAACCGGCCACTCGGCGCTCACGTAAAACTTTAAACGCGTTTTTCTTGAAACAGTGTTCTCAAAATCGGTGGGACCTGCATCTCCAAAAGTTATTATCCAATTCGACTGAAAATTTTTTTATTTTGAAGAATATATTTCTGGCTAGGGGGAAAACCAGTAAAATTGTAAAAAAATTGAAAATTTATCATTTTTAAAGGTGTTGAAAGAATGAAAAATATAGGGAAAAAATGATTTCAAACTTCAAGTGTCGTTATTTTCTAAAAAAATGTCATTTTTTTAATTTTTCTGGTTTCCCCCTAGCCAGAAGTATATTCATCCAAAAAAATAAAGTTTCAATCGAATAGGATAATAACTTTTTGAGATACAGGTCCCACCTGTATTTGGATGAATTTTTTGACCCTTCGACTTTAACGACTCCCCAGTGCCGTCTTCAATGATTAATTATAAAACGAAAAATATATTTCTATTATTTAAGACACCCTTAATACAAACCAAAAAGTCCCATTAAATTATATGTAGTAGTTTTCCGTTAATTAATTCCTAAAGATCACCTATTTTTATGGGCTCTAGACCGGAACAGCTCCTTAAACACAAAATTCAAAAAGATTGGCAATCTGTAGACGCGTGGCTATCGTCTGAACCAGCGTAATGAGAAAATATTGAGAAACAAAGAAGTGGCAACATCTTAAAAAAATGTTATCAATTTTAAAAACTTTTTTGAAAAGCATCTTTAATAATTTATCTGTAGCGTCCTATATAATGCATATTTTTTACTAAACAAACTAGTTTTTTAAAGCTTCTGATGTTAATAAACACTGTGTCAAAGAACAAGTCCCAGGTTCAATTTATTTCTTTGCAATTAATTGAAAAAGAAGTGCTCCATTTTCGGCAAAACGACTGTCTAGTACCCTTAAGGGGTTATACCTAATCAGGAGGCCGAAATAAAGCGAATATTTGAGAATTTTTTTTAAAAAAGTATAAGCATATATTGGTACAGAACTTTTTCTATTTAAAAGAGTAACATTTGAGGAACATTCAGTAATATTTTCGTGTAAAAGAATTCATTTATAGGAAAGTTACAACCGATGTCTGATAAGCAGTTTTTGAAAAGTAGTTTTGCGGTGAGCACTGCCATTTGGAATCAGGTTATCAAAAATTAAAAAACCAAAAAGATTTGGTTATTATATTAGTTTATCCTCTAATTAATCGATGGAATTTCCGAAATATTAAGTTAAAACAAAATGGCGGCAGTTTAAATTTAAGGTTCTCATTTTTGCAAAACAAAACGTCCGTTTTTCGTTCATAAAATTGAAAAAGGAAATCTTTCCATCAACCACTAGATTTTTATATCTACAATAAGCCCACAAAATTTCAGAAAGATTGGTGCAGTAATTTTTTAGATATCTTGCTCACCGTTATCAGAATTTTTCTACAAAAAAATTACCAAGTGTTCTTTAAATGTTGCTCTTTTAATTGCAAAAAGTTCTGTAAAAATATATGATTCCGCTTTTTCAAAAAAAAATCACAATTATTCGCCTCTTTTCGGCTTTCTGACTAGGTATAACCCCTTAAACGCCTCAGCTTAGTAGATCAGGCCAGCGCTTGGTCAGACAAATGGTTCACCAAATACGCAGGCATGGAGATGGGAGAGCATCACTTGACGCACAAGTAGATTACAACGGCACCTCGACACCCCCCTAAATCAGGACGTCGATTGGGCGAGTAGATTTGTACAGTGACAAGTCAGACATGCCAAACATGACAGGATTCAATCGTGCAGTCACACGATTATGAGATACAACACTTTACGACTGGATGAGTTCCGTAAATACGGTGCATTTTGTGCACAACATTCTTTTTCGGTGAACTGCATGCTGCGAAATGGGAATTCTGTGCGTGTAATTACATTTGCACGAGCAGAAATGGGAAACTCCTGGTAAAACAGTCTGTCCCGAAAACATGCGCTGGAAACAGTGTCACCAGCCACCCACGCTAGAATTATAAAATTAATCAGTGTCTATTCGATGACTAACTGCTCGTCGCTGGCAATTATCCTCCATTTACTGGACTCGTACTGTAGACTCATTGTCTGATAGCCGAGTGGAGAAAATATTCAAGGAAAATAGTAGCCTCGCACTTTGGCTTAATATTTGCAAGTTATGCTGCATGAAGAGGTATTCGTTAATTTAAATGACTTCTGTACGAAACGATGCGGAAGTTTATTCAAAGATGATTCGAAGATTCTTAACTGGAGTGCAAGAAAGAGTTACTATTAAAGTCACTTGAAGGTAGAAGTGGAGTGAAAAGTGGAGTAAAAGTTAGAAAAATTGAGCTTTATCAGAAGTGTTTTCGTTTCATAGTATTTAATAACATTACCGATACTTCTTTTACTTTCTTTACTTCACATTGCTGTTCACGAGAATATCATTATTAATTGCTTAAATTCCAAATTTTGTAAAATTAAAATGAGTGATGTTTACAAACATGTTCCCTAGGAATTATAACCCTTGAATTTCTTTGTATTTTCTGCCGTTACAATAATTATGAATTATTATGCTTTAGGTTGAAACGTAGCATTTATAGCGCGTCTTACCACAGGCAGATCATTGCCACTTCGCGTTGCCTTCCTCTTTCCTCCCACAAACGTATCGCAGTCTTCCATGCAACAGTGGCATCGCCGTTATTAGTCTAAGAGCAGCAAACGTTGCGGTTGCTGAACGTTCAGGAACAGCTTAAAATCCGACTCAAACAGAAACTAACTCAGCTGCCGCAGCGTTCTACTTTGCTTCGCAGAAGTCAGCAGTCCATTATTTCCTGGATTACTGAGATTACCTGCTCCCCCGAAATCCCGAATTACTTCATTCTGTTATTTTTGGGGCTTAGCGAATCCTTCATACAGCATAACGAATCAGAATTATCGTTCCCCGAAACTTTCTGATGGCATGAATGAAAATTGTTGCACTTCTTTTCCTGTTAAATCCAAATGTAACTAGGGCACGTTTACTTTTTAGTTCACAATATAGCTTCGAAAATAATATTTTATACAGAGAACATTCAGTTACAAGAAATTTTCTAATGAATGTTCAGTGAGCTCTTCTGTGTTTCCCTTTTTACCAGGGATTTTGACAGAATTGAAATATTAAGTAGCCCACGTGGAAAATTAGGTAGGCTTTAAGTCATCACTTCGCTGGTTTCGAATTTATTTAAAAATTACATTTTCAAGAAAGCACACTACACTAATTAATATTTTATCTCAAAAGCCGTCAATCACACAAACATCCCTTTTCTTCCCTCACAATTCACAAAACCAGCCTCCCTGTCTAAATTTGATTAAAAACCAAAACTGCATTTTGTTTATTCTACAAAATCTCATATCGGTGGCTTAGTGCACAAATATTGTACGTCCACTTCTTGTGAAATTTGAGACTTTGCATGTAAGAAATCATTCTTGACTGTGTTTTTATGCTATATAAAAATCCCATTTATATTCACTTCTTAAATTTATCACAAATGATATTTTTATTCATTGCACGTCCCTGACTTTTATGTACCATTGCATGTTTAAACCAACAAAAGAAGACAGCTTTTCTGTCTCGCGACTAGTGTTTCTTTAAAAATGTTAACGATTCTACAAACGTATGACCCAATGACCTAAGGACCAGCGTACGTCGTCCTGCAGTAGTAAGCTCGCCTTTTAGTCAGGCATTCGACGTGCTCGTTTCGAAAGGATCTCATTTTGCTCTGTAGTGCTACAGTGTGTCCACTTTCACGCAATGCCGGCGGACATTCTGTTCGCCACACATCGCTGCTCTGGAACCTGTGTCGCCGTTAATGAGTGCTTGATGAACATCGCCAATCCCATTGTTTACCGGGCGCAAGCCTTCTACAAAGGTCAGAGGCATCGAAGCCAGTCGATCAGAGCGTTGACACGTCCAACCACGACGCGATCAGAAAGCAAGGACATAAAGGACCTCGACGTTCCCTTGGGCACCAGGAATAAATGTTTCAAACCTACAATCGCCGGAGCTTGACACCCTCTTCGCCCCCCTTAATCATCCAAGTCGACTTTCAGATTTTTAAGTCCACCACCAAAGGGAAGGACACGCGGAGGGACGATTAGAATAATCTGCAGGATCGTTTAAATTTCACAGGAACGATTCAGAGAGAAAGGGTGTGGAAAGAAAATAAGGATGGAGGAGAAGTAAATTATAGAAGTAGAATAATAGAATAATAGACGGGGAAGAAATTTAGTAGCAACGAGAAGGATTAGAATGATATTTAATCCATCGTGGTCACACCTTCTTATAATCACAAGTTTGTCACTGCACACCAGCGTTATTATTCAGTTACCATTTTCGTACTTTTGAATCTTTTAACTTTTGTGCTCTAATAGTCTTTTTCCAGAAATATAAATTTTGATGCGATGAATTTTGTAGCTGAAAAAAAATTGTTGCGGAAGAAAGCGTTTTTTTTGTCAAAATTCACCAAATTTTTAAATTTTAATATTAAGGTCTAAAAATTTACAGAAATATTGGCAAAGAGAGAATACTTCCTGGGGGTGCGATACATTCCGTGTGATCACGAAGGGTTAAAATGGATATTTAGAAAGAACAGGCAAAAATAGAAGGCTGTCAAACTGTCAAAATTCTTGCGTATGTGTTTATTTCAGCGATTCTCCGTCTCAGGTTATCGTGGATGAAAAGCGATCCAGTTCCTCCTAAACCGCAGTGAAAATATGCGCGGTAGAAGTATCGTTCAAACAATGAGGAGCAAAAAAGGAACAGTAACGCGACGGAACTTTCCCAAGGACACGTTCTTTCGCGGGCAAACCGCCCCTGCGAAGAAAATGGCGGTCTCTCCGTGGTTCCTCAATCTCGCCTTTTACCGAGCGGAACTCGGTCCACTTTCTGAGCGGGCGGGAGGGGGCGTAAATTTTCACTTAATTGGTGGAATTGAGCGTGAGGCTCGGGTGCGCACGGAGATCCAGCAGGACGATAACTGCTCGACCGTGCCATGTAAACGCGCCATTACGTGCAATCACATGACAGGAAAGTAGGGCTAATGGAGGCTGTGCTATAACGTCGCGTTAAGCTTTAATCAATAAACAAATATGGGAAGTTGGAAGTGGCGGAAGGGGCCAGGTAAGCCAGATAAACAGCTGCCTTTCACCTGGCAGAGTATGACAGATTAATCGAGGGGGCGAGGGTCTGCATGAATTGTTGCGGAACATTTGTGGGCTATCGCGGACGTCGGCGCAATTGATTTTATAAATGGGGACGGCTGCGACCATGACACCCTATCACCGGCGTTTTAAACGCGCGATAAAATTTCATTGCGACGCCGCGATAAATCGGATTTGACGACGCGTGGTTCTGAAGCTGGTTTAATTTAATTCGAGCTCCGCAGGTGGATTCGTCCCGAGTTTTTGGGGTAGCGTAAATGTTGGACGACGTGTGCAGGGTAATATAAGGTGGTAGGGTTGTTCTGTGCTGCTTGGGTTTGGCTGAGACGTGAGGTGTAGGGCAGCAAGTAGAGGAGGTCTGTGTATGGTCAGACGGAGCGGTGTGTTTCTCTGTAACTTGGCAGAGATGGATCATTTTGGAAATTGTTTGGAGTGGAAGTTGATGGTGATGTAAACTTTCGACGCAGGCTGCAGGAACTTTTAGAATTCTTAATACAGCCTCGTGTCATTTTAGACGTGTAGAGGCATATGGAGTTTCCTGTGTTCTGAGAAATAGGGGTAAACAGCGTAGTTGTTGGCCACCCCGCAGTAGGGTTTATACAAAAACCGACTTTTGAAAAAACCGGTTTCCGAATCCGACTATTCCCAAAAAACCGGTTAAACCAGTTTTCGAATTTTCACAGAAAATATATAATTAAAATAGTAAATAAATATTTGTACTTATTTTAAAAATGTTCAGTTTCCTTAATATTTATGGAATTACAAAAATATAACACAATAAAATATACTCTATCTGTACAAAACCAAATAAATAAAAAAACTAAATTAAATAAAATCCGTACAAATTCGTACTATTTTTGAGTTCATTTAATATTTATGGATCTATGAAAATATAAAACAATAAAATAGACTGCATAGAAAACCAATGAAAGAAATAAAATAACTAAAATCCGCACAAAATATAAATCTTTTACGGTGGTACCAAATTATAAATCTTTATTCCATTTAGTATTTTTCTTCAGAAAATATGAACTCATGAAGATTATTTAGTTTTACAATAAACAATATGCTTGTGTCCGCGGTGATTTCAAGTCAAAGTGTTAACGTTTTTTAATTAAATAATTAATTCATTTCTGCATATTAATTCTAGTATATCAAACCGGTTTTCGAATTTTACAAATTAATAAATAAAAACCGGTTTTTAAACACGATTTTTAAAAACCGACAAACCCTAGTAGCTAACAGTCATAGCAACAGTGAAACAGTTGTTGGCCGCCATTCGCCAGAATTTTGGCCGCTTCTTTGTTGTGATTTTAAAAGGTTAAGTTTTAAAAGAAAATGCTATTAATACAATGTAAAACGCTGTTAAAAGAAGGTGCAATACTAGCTAATTTAGGCATTTAAGTAGAAAAAGTACTATAGATTATATATTTTAAATTTAATAATATTATATTACTCATATAAAATATACCTATTTTTATTTAATAATTTAAATCCTATGTTTCTAACCGAATTAATTCATTTTTTTTACATTTACATTATTTCATAATTAAGTTAGGGTATATATCAGATATAGGTTATGAAATAGTGGCCAATAACTGCCAAACGATCGGCCAATCATTGCCTTCACCTGGCCAATAACTATGTTTTTTTCGTAGGAAACCTATTTTCTGTAAATTTTTGTAGATCCGTCTACTCTTTTTTTTAAAGAATTTCTATTTCTAGACTATTAGAGTCGTTTACAGCTATTAACACTAATTGTGTTCTTAAAGCTATCAAAATAAGACTTATAATTCAACGCTTATGTGAATCTCTGACTTAAGTGGCCAACAACTACACTGTTTACCCCTACTAGTTGGCAAGTAAAGAGCTCGTAGAATATTAATAAGGATATCATTATTATATTCTCGATGATTTCTTGCATGCAGAGGTCACTTACATACTTACAGGTCCAAAGATGTCTGCAGTGATTCAAAGTAAATTGTCCTCAGAGTTTTGTGAAGCTTCAAATATGATAACGTGAAGAATTTTTATATGAAATTTCGCAGGTCGTCATAAAGTAGCAGCGTGCAACGCAGCTTGAAATTTTATTTCACTCTTTGCTACGAGAAGTTTTGAATACTGTACACCTCTGTACGCTGTAAAATGAATCTTTCCCTTTCATAATTTTTAACAAGCTCACGCTTTGTTCCTCGATGTTGCATTCGAATATTTCTCCAGCCTTCAAAGCAGCGTTTTGTAAAACGTACACACTGGGGAAACATGTTTCCCTATTTACCGCGTCGCTGATAAAAATGAAAGGCAATCTGTTTTATTTCATTTGATTGATTCTATTTATGTAACACACATTTCCGCTTAACATGCAGTTTGACTTGGAATAAAAAAAGAATTACGAGAGACCAACCATTACAGCTCCCACGGTGAATTTTTAAAGATTATACATAGCTCAAACCAGAGATCCGTCCTCGTTGTGCAAACTTTTGTTGCATGGATAATTCATCATAACCATCCAACTTGTTTTCCCTGAAGAATATGCAAGAAGAAGGCTGCAGTTTCTTTAAAGGCGTAAATAAAATTCGAAGGCTTGGATTTCGGGGATTTGGAATTCTAAGGCTTAGACTTGGAGGATTTGGATTTCTAAGGCTTGGATTTCGAGGATTTGGAAGTCTAGGGCTTGGGATTGGGTGACTTAGAATTCGAGTGCCTAGAATTCGGAAGCTTGGAATTCGGTTGCTTGGAATTCGGGAGCCTGGAATTCTGCAGTTTGGAATTCAGGGGCTTGGAATTCGGGTGCTTGGAATTCAGGTGCTGGGAATTCGGGAGCTTGGAATTCGAGGGCATGGAATTTTAAGGCTTGGATTTCGAGGATTCGGAATTCGAGGGCTTGGGATTGGGTGACTTCGAATTTGGGTGCTTGGAATTCGGGATCTTGGAATTCGAGTGCTTGGAATTCGAGTGCTTGGAATTCGAGTGCTTGGAATTCGAGTGCTTGGAATTCGAGTGCTTGGAATTCGAGTGCTTGGAATTCGAGTGCTTGGAATTCGGGTGCTCGGGATTCGGGAGCTTGGAATTCGAGGGCATGGAATTTTAAGGCTTGGATTTCGAGGATTTGGAATTCGAGGGCTTGTAATTCGGGATCTTGGAATTCGGGTGCTCGGAATTCGGGAGCTTAGAATTCGAGTGCTTGGAATTCGGGTGTTCGGGATTCGGGAGCTCGAAATTCGGGTGCTTTGAATTCTCGGGTGCTTTGAATTCAGGAGCTTCGAATTCTACAGCTTGGAGTTCCAAGGTTTTAGAAGTTCCTCCAAAGACGCAAATAAAAGTGCAGACTACTGCAAAAGAACAAGTTCCCACTGGTTCAGTATTCTAACATAAGCTTTCCTTATCGAAATTGCTTTAATCACTTTGAACAATGTTCTTCCATGGAACACGCGAAATGGACCCTGTTTGTTAGCCGCAGAAATACGCGGCGGTGTTCTTTCAGCTTGTTAATTTAACTTTTAATGCTCGATAGAAAGAAAATCGAGGCAATTTCTGCATTCACGTTGAAACATTCTCGGCAATGTACAACTATCGATTAGAAACTTTCTGCGGAAGGTTGTAATCGTGTAATTTGTGTGAAATTAACAGTTCGCAGGTATTTCTCCTGGAACGTAAATGTTTAAACGTTGAAACAAATGTTTACCGAACGGTTTAGTGCAAAATTTGCTCTGCAGAGCTGAACCAGCAGCCCTTGCAATGTATACCACTGCGCACGATGGGTTGCTCGCTAATGTCGTTTGAATTTTTGGCAAAGGGCCAGCAAGGATTCGTTCGCCATTATGCAAATCGGTGGCAAACTGTTGCGCTGTTCCAGGAAACGATATCGTGAACATCGCGTCGAAACCAGAGCTTAGTATGCTGGAGCATCCTACGACCTTTCTTCCTCCTCAAACTTCGGACGAGCAAAAAATCGATGGCACAGAAATAATTTGAAAGTCATGGTCAGTGGTGGTGGTTTAGTACCCTCTATTTTACGTTGAGATATTTTTCGATAAAGGAAAACGGAAGTAACTTCGTTTTAGGGGCAAGGGAGTCTGTTCTTTATTGAGGAAGTGGTAGAAATAAGTGATATGTCAGACGTCCCTTCCTAATTTCGAATATATATTCAGTAGCGTGTTTTGATATGGATGGATTCATGGAATACTGATAATATGGACATTAGAGGATGCTAGAATTTTATGTAACAGCTTTTTATATTGATTTCAACTTGAAGGGTTGCAGGGTACGATTGCTACTTCAATCTGGTATTTATATTTTTAATTCGTGATTTCAGTTTCAGGTTGCACATTAATGAAACGAATAGCGTCTGCACATTGCTTGTTGGACGGTATGTGATGAAAACAAAGGGGTTGGCACCCTCGACGTGGGATTGAGTGAAAGTTTTTCTAAGGTTTCGTTATAATCTCGGCGGATGGTAAACCTCGTTAAGCGTTTTTCTACTGGCACGATGTCATGTATTTCGTCTGTTGTCAGGCTTCCGCGTGGTATGAGTCGGAGTTATTTTTGTACCGAACGTGACTCAGACTCGCGTTATCATTGACATGGAAATCCGCTTCGGGCCGACCGATGCAGTGGTCATTCTCTTAGATGGTTGTTTAGTTGTTCTGGAATTTCGATTCTGGTTTCCAAATATTACTGTTTTCATTGAAAATGAGATCGTTGGGATGGATGTGAATCGCCTTGATTTCGAACTTCTGTTATAGTGATATACACGTTCATATTTATTCGATAGTAGGTATGATGTTTTAATGGATTTTGAGTACAAGTGGATTAAGTATTATACTAAAATTTTGAATAAATGTAAATAAATACGGCTACAGTATTGTAGGTACAAGTATTAAGAATACTTGGAATATTAGGGCTTGGAATTCGGGAGCTGGGGATTCAAGTGCTTGGAATTCGGATGCTTGGAATTCGGGAGCTTGAAATTCGAGTGCTTGGAATTCAAGGGCATAGAATTTTAAGGCTTTGATTATGAGGATTTGGAATTCGGGTTCTTAAAATTCGGAAGCTTGGAATTCGGGTGCTTGGAATTCGTGTGCTTGGAATTCGTGAGCATGGAATTCGAGGGCATAGAATTCTAAGGCTTGGATTTCGAGGATTTGGAATTCGGGTGCTTAAAATTCGGAAGCTTGGAATTTGGGTGCTTGGAATTCGGGAGCATGGAATTCGAGGGCATAGAATTCTAAGGCTTGGGTTTCCAGGATTTGGAATTCGGGTGTTTAAAATTCGGAAGCTTGGAATTCGGGGGTTTGGAATTCTATGGCTTGACTTTCGAGGAATTGAAATTCGAGGGCTTGGAATTGAGTGATTTAGAATTCGAGTGCCTGCAATTCGGGAGCTTGGAATTCTGGAGCTTGTAATTAAGAGGCTTGGAATTTGGATGCTTGAAATTCAGGAACTTGGAATTCGAGTGCTTGGAATTCGAGGGCATAGAATTCTAAGGTTTGGGGGGACTTAGAAGTTGAGTGCCTGGAATTCGGGTGCTTGGAATTCAGGGGCATGGAATTCGGGTGCTCGAAATTCGAAGGCTTGGATTTCGAGTATTTAGAATTCGGGGGCTTCGAACTCGGGTGCTTTGAATTCAGGGGCTTGGAATTCTAGAGCTTGGAGTGCCAAGGTTTTAGAATTCCAATACCTGGAATTCCAGAGCGTGGAATTCGAAACCTTGCAATTCCAGAATTTCTACTACCCCCATTCTTTACACTATTGTTTGGCCTCTTAATTGCTGCATTATCGACTACTTTGAAAAGCAGTACCATAATTATCGGTGAGCCTTTTTAACCCCATCCACCCCTAGTGACAGGTCCCACGTCAATTTCAAAGGAACCCGAATTTCTCTCGTGATACACCAAAGAGGGACGCCGTCAGGCGTCAGAGAATATTATTTAAAGGCTGCAGAAAGTTGCATCGGGCTTTTAATAAAGGAATTAAGCTTGAAAGCAGCGGTCCGTTAGATCGTGTCGCTTAGATGTACACGCGGAGACGAAGGAAAACTTTAGAGCATATAATATCACTGCCACCAGACTAATGGAAAAATAAAAGCCGACGCTTTGATCGCCATCGCGTAATCTGCTCCAACGTATCTCCACCCTTTACGCGCGTACAGAAATCCCCTTTGATCTTTCACAACCATTCAGACGAATTTAATGATCCTGCATTCGTTCCATACACCACACGTGACAGTCTATAATCCCACAATTACGTCCAAAGGATCTCCAGAAACCTCCTCCAACCATACATCTTAAATCACAGGAACCAATCTTTATTATCGTAGCTTTAATTTATATAAAGGCTTTCAAAAGATGTTAAAAAATAGTAAAGCATCAGAACACAAAAAAATTGAACTTTTGGGCGGTTTCTTACAGGAATCAGCAAGTGCAGTCTTGAAATTAGTTTTAAAAGAATATGAGTGTAATACACGAAAGGAAATTTGCCACCATTCAGAAATTTTTTTCCTTAGACAAGTTTCGAACGTGTCAGGCATTTGTCCGTAGGTTTTTGAGTCTCTGAGGGCGCTTTAAAATTCACGGCTCAGCAGTTTCCGCCAGGCCTCGATCCCCTGGTCCAAGCAACCGAGAAATTGAACCGAAGTGCTCTTTTATGTCGCCGGTTCCATGTGACCGCAGCACCAGCGGGGGATGAAATTTTCGAAAGAACAGCCGAGTTCTCGGCTTATGGAGCCCTGGAAGTTCTGTGTCCTAATAACAGGAACTGTTGGCTACACTTGTTTCCCAAACACCTCCTTTCCTCCAGAGGAAGCGCCAACGAGGTCAGCGTTCCTCTGGGAAGTCTTGAAAACGAAAATGTCATTCCGAAATCGCTGAACTGCTAACCAGACACGGGGTCAAAGTGACTACTTCCCTTTAACGATCAATAGTACCCAACTTGTGACATATCATCAACAATGTCAGCAATTAAGCTGAATTTCTAACAGAAACTATGTGCATACAAATGTGTGCAGTTCAAAAAGAAGAAACGTTGATACAAATTCGTTATAAATTCAGCCGCGCATCTTTAAAAAATGTTGTGTTTTAAGGCAATAACGCTTATAACTCTGCGTCCTTTTCACCTTCTTCCGTCATAAAATGGGCCTTACCCGTCCATGAGAAAATAAATAAATAAAATAACCTTCTATTCCATCAAATCTTTACACACAACCAAAGCTCTGTGGCGGTATAAAGATGAAGGAACCTCGAGAATACTCGCGAACCACAAAATTGGGGACTCGAAGCACCACAATAAATATTTCAAACGAAAACTACATTTTCTCTAAGGCTCTAAGCACGTGTGCCTTCATTTGATGGCACTCTGTATTCGTTTAACGTTGTGCTTCATCGGTGAGCTTAGGACGAGCAGCATCGATCATCATTGATGGACGAGTTTGGAGGGGAGTAGCGAGACCCAGCGCCATTCCAGGGTACCATTTTAAATTCCATTCGACGCGAGCTGGCCCCAGCCAATTTTAGGTCAACGGGAAATTAATAGAGCATGGCAACCGTTGAATAACAAACGCGAGCAGGATTGCTGCTCCTGAATTCGTTATTCACCATGGCATTGTCAGAAAAGTCGGATCGCTAACAGGAAGGAGTACCTGACTCCGACGTCCTGGCTGATTCGATTAAGCGCCCTCTTTACCACCTGCTAGGTCGCGTCACGTTCGATGGTACACGGCGATGTGATCCCCAGAATACTGTAGCGTGTACAGTGGATCAGATTTGCCCACGAGGGGCTGTTGCATCCTGGAGTTCAGACTATGTGGGTAATTGTATTCTTGATACTGCAATTTTGAGAAACTGGACGACTGATGGTTACGGAAGCTTTCCGTATCGAAATTGTAGGAACTGGGCAACAATTGGGTGTGGGGACATTTCGTTTCGAAATTCAAGAAAATGGACCACGATTGGTTAAGGGGTTATACCTAGTCAGGAAGCCGAAAAGAGGCGAATAATTGTGATTTTTTTTTGAAAAAGCGGAAGCATATATTTTTACACAACTTTTTGCACTTAAAAGGGCAACATTTAAAGAACACTTGGTAATTTTTTTGTAGAAAAATATTTACGTTTATAATAAAAATATCATTTTTGATAACGGTGAGCAAGATATCTAAAAAATTACTGCAACAATCTTTCTGAAATTTTGTGGGCTTATTGTAGATATAAAAATCTAGTGGTTGATCGAAGGATTTCCTTTTTCAATTTTATGAACGAAAAACGGACGTTTTGTTTTGCAGAAATGAGAACCTTAAATTTAAGCTGCCGCCATTTTGCTTTAACTTAATATTTAGGAAATTCCATCGATTAATTAGAGGATAAACTAATATACTAACCAAATCTTTTTGGTTTTTTAATTTTTGATAACCTGATTCCAAATGGCAGTGCTCACCGCAAAACTACTTTTCAAAAACTGCTTATCAGACATCGGTTGTAACTTTCCTATAAATGAATTCTTTTACACGAAAATATTACTGAATGTTCCTCAAATGTTACTCTTTTAAATAGAAAAAGTTCTGTACCAATATATGCTTATACTTTTTTAAAAAAAATTCTCAAATATTCGCTTTATTTCTGCCTCCTGACTATGTATAACCCCTTAAGAAAGTTTAAGGGGTTACATACGTTTAGAATTTTTTTTAGGGGTTTTATTAAAAGAAACTAAAACTAAATACTTATTACACATGATTTATTAGTCCATAAAGAGCATGGAAAAATTTAATTACAATAATTTTTAGGTTCTTTAGACTCAGACCACTGCAGAAAAAATGACCAGCGTGATATCGCCTTTAAACATCGATGGATCTGAAAAATAAAATCATATTCTTGTACAATAATGTTGTCATTATGAGCTAAGGGGCCAAAATTTTTAATTTAAAAAAATAATGTATTTTGTAATTCTGTAATTGTGCATAAAAAATTAATTAATCAAAATGTAGAAAAATGGCTCGTCAGCCAATATAATGGCAACAGTATTTTACAAGAATATTATTTCATTTTTCAGATCCATCGATGTTTAAAGGAGGCATCATTCTGACCAATATTTCTGCAGTGGTCTAAAGAATCTCAAAAATCATAAATAATGTAATACAAGAATTAATGTAAATAAATTTCTTCGTACACTTTGTGGACTAATAAATCATGTGTAATAAGTATTTTGCTTTAATAAAACCCCTAAATCATTAATTTTCGCCACAGCTAAAACTATGTGACC
This sequence comes from Andrena camellia, assembly GCA_029448645.1. NCBI lineage: Eukaryota > Metazoa > Arthropoda > Insecta > Hymenoptera > Andrenidae > Andrena > Andrena camellia. The sequence goes on along the minus strand of CM055678.1, from coordinate 30,773,405 downwards.
CCTTAAACTCCATTGCACTTATATGTACACACCTGTGAGTGACTTATGAAGGGATCGCTTGAAGCGTAACGCATCGATTTTAACGTGTCTCTTTAAGTAGAACAGAAGAGCAAGAAGTATTTCATCCACTGTGTTTCAGTGCACTCTACTTCAGAAGATGTTTATCTCTATTTTTGGATGCAAGGCACCTGCTCCTATTACTTGAAATATATTTACCCAGGGGAACGTCGCGAAATTGTCTTCTGAAAAATTGAACAGAGCACCAGACGAGTTCGTTATGGAGACAGTAAAGGGTTAAGAGGGATCAGGGTGAGGAATAAAAAGACGTCCGGATGCAGGGAGCAACGATGACCACGGTAAGTCGAAAGGGGTCGCAGATGGTCTGCGAAAGAAGGAAGTTATGTACATCTCGGTTGAGGGATCGATGGAACACAATGGAAAAGCACTTATCGTGAGTGAAACCACGAACCGATGCCAGCAGTCTCTTTTCATTCCTCAAACTGTCTGGCTGCTGGGTAGCGGTATCTTATCCATATTTAAGGACACATTTTCCCTGGCGTCCCTTGCAACAGAATGCTCTTGGATACCGTGGAGCACGCTGCGGCTAAGCACGCTGGATTTATACCTTTACCAGGGAGCAGTGTTCGCGTTCCCTCGTCGCAGGATCTATTTTCCAGGCTTTTAGACGCGTGGGAGGTGGATCCCGTCTCCTGTCAGCGTTGGTGTTCTTGAAACGCGTTAATAGTCCGTAAAGAGCGAAGGGTTTCAAGAACTTCGATTTCTCTTCGGTTGAAATATTCGCTGCTGGGTTCACCGAGATGCTTAATCGAATGTAGTTCCATCCTACGTCTTCCATTTACTTTATCATAAGTAATCACCTCCAGCCAATCACGGTTGCATCGGTATTTAGAGCTCACCCTGTATATTTAACCCCGAAATCCCTTTTGGTTATACTTGCCAAGAGGTACTTATACCTTTTTCATTCGTCACTGTTCATCTTATTCGACTTGTTTGGCCAATTCTTCATTTCTCCTAGTTGTCTGACCAAACGTTGATCGATTCTACTTCCCGTGGCTAACAATAAGTATACACCAACTGCGACGATTCCAATTGCTATTGTAAATCAGTCACTCTACTGTCATTTATCGCTGTTGATCTTACTCCACTCTGCTGGCTGAGTTTTAGCTACGTGTCTGACCAATTACTGCCCTGTTCTACTGCGCCAAACTAGTGGTATGTACTCCGTTTTAGTGACCTCACATTGTTACATCAGTCTTGAATGCCATCGTTCTATATTATCTACATTCTGTCTTGACTTCTATCGCTATATTCTATTCTTCTATAATCAACATTCCATTTCAACCGCTTCAATTACGAAACCACCCAAGTCGACGCTACCAAAACCAGATTTCACGCTTATTATCCTTTATAAGTCTGGGTTAGGAGCAAATTTTAGCTTCACAATGGCGAATCCTAGCTTACCTGCCACATCTCGAGCTCCTTATGAACCGCACTTTGTCTTCTCAAGTGATACTAGTAAATGCTATGTCGTCCCATAAGTAAAGCGGTCTTTTTCGCTACATTGTCCGCATTTTTAAAGCTTTCCAATATGTTTTAGGTGACTGTGGATCGTAGAATGAGCCGAATTCAATTTCTGGGCTAATTCTTCAGTAGTTACTATTCGATTTTGTTCAACAGTAACCCGTAAAACTTCTTCGTCAAACACTCTAGGTCTACTGTATTTACACTAGTTTATATACCAGATAATTGACGATCGCGACGAGTTCCATTGTTTTAAGAGGTAATTCTACTCTTCTCGGTTGAGAAATTAAGTTATTTTTAAAAAAAAATTCTGAGCAAATACAACGTATAATGAAATAAATCTTTTTGGTATTTATTAAGCTAAATAAAAACCTATACACTTTATTATTAAGCTATACAAAAAAAAATTAAAAAGAATTTTGTAAATTTATTTTAAATGTTTTTTATAGCATCAATAAAAGAGGTATGTTTCACATTGGGTGCCATATTGATGCTATAAAAAATATCTAAAAAAATTCTGTTTAATTTTTTTATAAGGCATAAGAGTAGCTTAATAAACACCAAAAAGATTGATTTCATTATATGTTGTATTTGCTGAGAAAAAAATCTTTAAAAATAACATAATTTTCCACGTGACCTAACAATAAGCGATGCGAGCAGCTGGATACGTAGGAAGGGCCAAACTGCCCTTGGACACAGAAACGTCGAGACGAGTCTCTCGTACAGGGTTCGCGAAACCGCGGCGTAGATATCCCTGCGACGTCAACCGGAAGCTGCGCGACTGGTAAGCATCTAAATCCCCGTAAATCCTCGCAGAAACGCCGGAATGAGTCGCTGGTAAGCTTGTGGAAGCTAAAGCGCTTCGTTGAATACGAGCGCCGTTGCATCGTGTATATTTACAGTTCTTCTTTGGTGGACGGAAAGGAAATCCTCCCGGAGAGGATCCTCTCGCTTCTGGCCCGCGGTATAAAGCTCACCAACTCCAGCTTCGTTGGTTTTATATGGATGAACGACCCGATTCTGACCACCCCCCTGGATTTCTGAAACGTTATGTGCGACGCGCTGCAGAAGGAATATCTCAACGTGGAATAAAATTGTAATAATTGTCGCGTGCTCGTCCAGGAACGAGTGTAGCAGTAATGTACAGGAAGATCACTCGATTCTGGCCTCTCTAACATAAAATAAAAATTCTCGAACACCTCTTGGATATGTTTACTACGGTGTCACGTGATCTAGTAATTATTGATAACTTCGTTTTAAGAATCTCCAAATATACGACTGCATGTTTCCGCGTGTCGACTCGATTTTCCACCATGTCGCGAGTGTTTCTCTTTCGAATATTTTCTCCCGTGCGTTCGCTGGGAATGCTCGGAAAATTGGTGGAAAAACAATGGCGAGGCGTTAACTCGAAGCGCGTTTTCGCTCACTGTCGGGGAAACAGCAATTTGCCAGCCCCATTCCCATAGCTGGCGCGCCTCGAATTTCCCTTTGAGGTCGTAAAGGAAGTTTGCCTTTCGCCCGTGAATCGATCGGTTTTAGGCAGGTCCAGAGGAAACTGAAGCCCTGCTCTGCGTATTAATTGCATTATTCTGATTCCTCCGTTTCATACTTTCTGCAGTAATTTTTTACACCCCTTTTAGAAGTGTCGAGCAGTTGAATGGAAAGTGAATAAATAGGTCTGAGAAAATAATTCCATATTCTTGTATGATTTAGAAATTACACTCACAAAGTTTGCGCCACCCGTTAAGGGGATGCGCCACCCCGAGACGCTCAAAACGGCACCAAATTAAACGATTTGTTTTATGATACTATGGGGTTGAAAATGATTTCTATACTTCCTATGTTTGGGCATGTGTTAATGAATATGTTGTATAAATATTGTCCAGAAATTTTGAAACATGGCATGTGTTGTCCCGCGAACCTCCTCGGAATCACTTTTTTCAAATTGGCTAGCAGCGTAACTTGAACAATTTTTTATTCGATTCGCTTCAAATTTTAATAGTAGCTTCTATAGGGTTTGTCGGTTTTTAAAAATGGAGTTTAAAAACCGGTTTTTATTTATGAATTTGTAAAATTTTAAAAACCGGTTTTTTATACTAGAATTAATATGCAGGAATGAATTAATTATTTAATTAGAAACGTTAACATTTTGACTTAAAATCACCTCGGACACAAGCATATTGTAGTAGGTAACAGTTTACTCATTACTGTAAAACTAATCTTCATGAGTTCATATTTTCTGAAGAAAAAAATTAAATGGAATAAAGATTTATAATTTGGTACCACTATAAAAGATTTATATTTTGTGCGGATTTTTGTTTAGTTTTTTTTTCACTTGATGTTGTATGCAGTCTACTTTATTGTGTTATAATTTTGTAGATCCATAAATATAAAATGAACTCAAAAATTGTACGGATCTTAGTTACTTTAATTTTTATTTATTTGGTTTTGTATGGATACAGTATATTTCATTTTGTTATATTTTTGTAATTCCATAAATATTAAGGAAACTGAACATTTTTAAAATAAGTACAAATATTTATTTACTATTTTAATTATATATTTATTGTGAAAATTCGAAAATCGATCTAACCGGTTTTTTAGGAATAGTGGAATTCGAAAACCGTTTTTTTTTCAGAAGTCGGTTTTCGTATAAACCCTAATCTTCTATAATAGATTATCTACAGAAGTACGTACGGATTTTACGATTTATTAAAAAGATTTTTGCTACAGGCAATTTTAGACGAATTTTTCGGCAAAAACTGATATTCCCTTCAAATGTCTGCTTCAAATCGCTCCGTAGTTCTGTAGTAAATGTCATGTGATAAATAATGAAAATTTTCGGTTTTTTATCCTACATCAAAGTATACGGGACTTCCACTGCTAGCCGTGGAGTGCCTCTTTAAAAACTGCAAAAATGGAAGAGCACCAGCAACGCTATTTTGTTTAAAAAAAAAATAGTTACAAGGGCATGTAGAATAAATCCCTTAAAAAAGTTTCTTCAGTTATTTTCTAATTTCGCCCCAAAAAATTCTGAAACTTACATATGATTTTCGGGTTTCCAAGGTGACCTACCCCTTAATTGTTGGTTGAAACGGATAAAACGTATTATGGAGAGCCACGGGTAAATTAGAAAGCACCCTTCTGAACTTGTGTCAGTATTTTGACTTCGCATTCTTCGCAGACTTCGAAGTCCCCGAAACTGTGCAAAGTAGAAAAGGTTTATTGCGCGGGAGGCACGACGATAGATTCTATGCTCTGGGAAGTCGCCCGGGACGAACTTCCTTCCAATTTCCATTTCAAACGTTTTCAATGTGTCGTACGATGGAACAGGCCAGAGGACTATAGAGGAATTCGATTTCGCTCCAGTGGTGCTTGTACCCCTCTTTTTTAATAGATCTCCAAGGACTTCCCGCGAGAACTGATTACTCACTTCGCAGCCACCCCTCCCGAGATCGATGCTAAAGTTTTACATAATTTGCAAAATTCTCCAGCCCCCTTTTCCCGCGAATTGAATGCCGGATGGGCAAGCAGTATCGCCGCTATTATTTGCAGCGTTATGACGGGAAATGGCATCGGTCCTGGAGGAAATTGAATTTTCCTTTAGTCGCTGAATTAAGCATTCACCCATGAATTACGAATGCAGAACCCGTGGAAAATGGATACGCTTGGCAGCGCGGCGGAATTCGCATCCAAGAAGCATTTTGTCAGGCACACTGGCGCACAGTGGGCCGGATTCACTTATTTGCCGCCATTTTGGTCTTTTTTTTTAAGATATCGGAATAAAATTGACACCAAAAAATAGGATAAAATTATCTCTTTCTAATGATGTATAATTTAATATTTTTGACATTTATTTATTTTTCCTTTTTTTAATATAATTGTGAAAAAAAATTTGAAAACTATTCATTTGGTACTTTATTCGTTGCCCTTTTCAGTGGTTTAAATCGAATGTTCTCGAGACTTTTCGTTTCCAAGTTATAAGAAAAAGTCGAGAAATAAAGGAATGCAGCCAAATTTTGTTTTGTTTAAATTGAAGGCCAATCTTTTGCGCTAAACATCATCTTCTATTAGTAATTAATGTAAATAATCTATTAAAAAATAATTCTGAAAACAGTCAGGAAAATTGCGACCTTTTTTAAATTTGACTAGGAATATCTTTCAAGTCCCAACGAGTCCCGTATTTTTACAAGATGGGATCTTTTCGGTGCACCTTCTTCTATACAATCATGCAAGAATCACTTCCCACTTCGTCCCATTTCTCGAAATATTTCGGTTCGAAGTCATCAGCGTCGCGTCATTTTCTTCACGTTCATGCGAAGACATGTTTTTATAACACTTGAATCATAAAAAATATCATAATGAAATCGGAACTGAAAATTAAAAAAATGATGCCCAACTCTGTTTCCCACTCATTCTGTCCAAGAATTTCACCCCAAATTTTGTGAAAAATTCCGCTTGTTTTATTCTAAAACTTTTCTGTTATTTTTTCCAGAATTTTCACTCATTTTCTGGAAGAGTTTCCTCTCGTTTTTCTATTTTGCTTCAAGCTTATGTGTGCTTTTTTAATTCTCCACCGAGTTTAGCTGTTTCCAAAAATTCGTACTGAATCGATTGGATGATTCGCGACGGATTATTTTGTAATTTGGCAGAGCCTCCGGTGGAAATGTACGATATTCCACAGGAAATCACACGGGGCACTACGATGCCATTCGATCCCGGCGCATGTATGTTCAAAAGCAAGCGCACCATTCGCAGCGCCGCAGGGGCTATTGTCTGCTCAGTCTTGCACTGTTTCCCTGTTTTCTCCATGCTTCTATGAAAAGTTCCACGGAGGCCAGCGTGGAGTGCCACTGAGGGCCACATACGGCCTGGAATTTCGAGAAACTCTGCTTCTTCCATTGAAATAAAAAAATAACACGATAGGTAGCTATACATATGCATTCTTTGCGATCAAAGTATCTATTTACTGGGCAAAAAATTCCTCCATGCATTTCAAACAGATAGTATAGCAGTTCGCGAAGTTTTGAAAACTGTATCTATACGATTTTATTGCCTTTTGCTTGCCCATAACGCGTGAAAATTTATTTAAAGTATTTACACTTCTAAAGATTAATTACTCTATTTTAATTACACTTTTGGAAGAATTTAATGCATAGTAGCATTAATGATTTTTTGGAGGGTGGGGCTAGTTTCTATAGTATTTCTATGTAGATGGATACTTTTTTATTAAAATTCATGGTGTGAAGCAACGAGCCAGAACCTGAAAATTTTGAACGAAATTACCACTAAATCTGTGCCCATCTGGAAACTTCTCACCCATTCGAACAACTTCCAGAAGGAAATATTTTTTACACACCCCGCGTGCAAAAGATTCGCAAGCTGCAAAACTGCGTCTGACCATACGCCGACCTGTTCCCCTTGCTCGTTTAAACCCCATCTTCCACTTCCTTGCTGCCCCTTCACAGACTCTAATTTCACTTTTCCAGCTAAAATCCAAAACTCGCAGAACAATAACATTTTCCAACGGGAACACGTGGAGTACCCATCGAAACTACCCCTGACCCGGAGCGCGCCAACTTTTTTTTATGAATGTTAATGCCTGCTGCCCTCGCGGAAACATGGATCCGGAACTTTTGCTGGGAATTAATTTTCCAGAGGTCAGAATGTACATGGCGCTCCACTTACCACGAGGACCTTGAATAACTCTTCGCAGGAAGCGGATAAATCATAGGGGTTGAAAAAAGATTCCCCCTGTGGGTGATCGCTGGGAAGGATTCGCGATAATCGTTTCCTCCACGAACTTTCGCCAGCTCCTGGATCAATGCTACAACCTTTTGCAGCACACCCCCCGCGGCTTCACGCAGAAACAATCGCAGAGGGGATGTTTTATCGAAGGGAGAACTACGACGGAAGCGAGGGAGGGAGGGCGTAGCACGCTTCACAGCGGGGGAGCGCGGCGTAAAGCTCGGTAATCAAACTGACCAGAGACAGCTAATGGAGCTTTTGATGGCGACCGGTGGGCACCGGCACCCTGGTCCGCCTGCTAGCGTTTAAAACTGTTTAACTGCGCGCGCTATAATCGCGCACAATGCAAGTGGGATGCTCCGTTGCGTGGGAATTCCGGGCGTGACGTGGCTTCCGCCATTTCTACGTGACTGGCGTCCAGAACAGGCAGCTGACTTATTTAAATTGGCCTGGGTCGGCTGGTCGAGGAGCGCGGGATTACTGGAGTCGGAAGGTCAAAGGGAAGAAACGAGTCTCACTCGCGAACACGGCGAAACGATTGGAGGGCACTCGTCAAGGCGCGCTATCGTAATTTAATCGATTCTGGAGCGAACGATGGATGTTCTGCTTAGGAATTTCTGCCGACCGGGGGCACTTCATCCCATTTCACTTGCATGGTGGAGCACCGTCCCATTCTACTTAGCCAACCAAGCGTTATTCTGTTCCACTTGCCTGGCTAGGTACTATCAATGTGACGGTTCCGCGTACTGGAGGGGGGATATTGGTACGAAAAACGAGGCTTCAAACTTCTGCCAACACAGTCCTCGCTCGGCTCCCTCGGGCTGATTCGATACGACTGTGCAAGCGTTGCCTCGTTCCAGCTGGCCAGCCAGGCAGTCGGTTATTCTACTTGCTCAATCGAGTACTGGTTCTATTGCGGTTGTCCGACTAAATGCTTTAAAATCAGGGGTTCCATGTTGTGGGGATATCGAAACGTAAGGGCTCTAAATTCTTACTAGGTAACGCGTTCTGCCTGTCCCAGTTGCTTCACATGTCCGACCTAATATTGGTCTGCTCCACTTGCCTGGCTGGGTATTTCAAGGGGAGCGACTCAATATACTGCGAAACAATAGTGAAAGCTACCAATTGAGGAGCTTGCAGGATGAGGGGTGCAGCTCCAGCTTTATCAACTTCGAGTGAATTAGAAAAAACTGTTGCTGTAACTTAGCATTAAAAAGGGAACGCTAATTGAAAAATGTATATATTTTCACACGATGAGTAGTAGTTATTGAGTTGATAAGGTTACGTATTTGTACGTGTATACACTTGAATAGTATTTAGTATTTTATTATTTTTAATGATTGTTTTACTTATTTATGATTTTTTTTTATTGTGTGTGTGTAAGTAAAAATACAGGTGTTCTCGATAAAAGTTAATTATTGCAGATTATAATCAATTAGTTTAATGGAAAATTTACAAAGAAATTAGTATTTCAAAAAAAATAAAATAATACTTAATATAATGTATCCTTACTAATATATAAAAGTGAAGCGTTGTCTGTTTATTTGTTCTTCTTTCACGCCTAAACGCCTGAACGGATTTCAAGGAAATTTTAAATATACATTACATACGCCCTAGATTAGATTATTGGATATTTATTTTTTTTGTTTAAGCTTTTTAATTCTTCAAACGCCATAAATAATACTCGGGTGAAATCGGGTAACGGGTCAGCTAGTGTAGAATAAAAATAGTATGAAGCATTAGGAAGTGCTGGAATATTTAGTTTTTCTGGCAAATTGATAAATACATTAATAGAATTTAAGGACAACCTTTGCTGCTTCCTGTATTTTTACTTACACGCCAAAAATAAACAAAATTCAATTCCTCAATAACCTGCAAAAACCAACAAAAGTTGTCCTTAAATTCTATTAATGTTTCTATTAAAGTACTAGAAACAAACAAATATTGCAGTATATCCTATTGCGTCACACTATTTTTATTCTATATCTATATATTTTGATGATATTCCTCCCAGAAATATCAATACTTCTACATATTTCAGAGTGGTGGAGAAGAAGCGTTGCTTTGACGGAGTAGGTATGTCTAGTATTCCCCGGGAGATAAGGCATGTAAAGGCCTTTGCAGCGTAACTCGGAAAAAATATTTTCACCGTATTCAGGAATAAAAATGAAAACACCTCATGGGACATATATAGACATACGCACTTCTCCATGCCCAATAAGATAAATGAAAACGATAATTTAAAAACTTTTCAAGCAAAACAGTTAAAGGCAACGATAAAAAATTTCAGAGAATTGTTCAATGACGCGTGTAAAAAACGAGATTTCTATCATTGTGACGCTGCATTGTTACTACATTGCTTTTTCTCATGATTACCAATCAAAGATAGTAGCCTATAGTATAGTAGTAGTATAGTAGTTGAATATTAGAATTGTGATTTAGTGGTTTATTAAAAATATTTTGATTAATTAAATTATTGGAGGGTAATTGAATTTGAAAAATGCATTTAATATGAATTGAAAAATATTTTGATTAATTGAATTATTGGAGGGTAATTGCCCCTCAAATTAATTGCGCCTACGATGCACGCGTATTTGGGTGAAATTCAAAGTCAATTTTCTCGAAAACGAAGCCTTTACCGCAATTTCGTCGCTCTTGATTTCCGTCTTACAATTAGTATAGTGTTTAAAATCACTCCTTAAATTTATTCCCACGTGCAGCTGAACATCCTGTGCGTCCTAATTTTTAAAATTGACGTACAACTTTCAAATTTGATCTGTACCTATCCGTAGCCAATTACAATCGGTTTCTGCAAGAAAGTATAATAAAATCCAAATAGAAAAAAGTCGAGTTGAAAGGGTTAAAAGTAGAGGAAGTGGCATTGCGTCGTCGGAGATTAACGCCGTCCTGAAAAAGGGGACGTTTTCTGTTCACAACAGAAAGTGTCCTCTACGAGTTTCTACAAAATAGAGCTGTCACGTTTACGCCCAATACTTGCAAAGAATAAAATCCTTCTACCTTCGACAATTCTAAATCGTGTTTAAATTAAAACCGTATTTTAAATATAGCTGGACTTTGGCACAAGTTTCGCCAAGTAACCATTCAAGTTTCCTTAAATCACAGCTCTTTCGACCCCAAAAAAGCAATTTCCTTGCCTCCACAAATTTCAGCCCCTTACTTTTGAAGTGCTACAGTCCTCTCTCCGTAAGTTTAACCCGTCGATTCCTAAATCACAAAGTTCGCAAGCTTCCACTGCTAATTCCCTACTCCCAAAGGACAGAGCTCGAAGATCCCGAGACACTTTATTCGTCCGAGCTGGAATTCATGTTCAAGATCACCTTCCCGATAATTAAACCGTCAGCTTGTTTACAAGCAGGAGGAGCACATAAACAAGAACACCAGTGTCGTCATACAGCTTCATTAATCATGTTCGATTCGATTGCCCCTGCAATTATTCAAATCTATTAAGATCCCCCCTTCTCCTGGGCATCGACGAGCAATTGCACCGTGACTCGGAGCCTTCCTGCCCGAGGATAAATAAATGAAACGAAGCGCCCACGCCGGAGCGAGACGGAAGGGAAGAAGGGTAAACAGCAATGTGGCGCGGTGCGCTATTAACCGTAACCACGAGCCATACGAGCCTGTCTATGGGAGCCTCGTGGGACGAGACGTGCCCTTTGGTTTCGTTTCCGTGGCAGGGTCAGGGGAAAATTGAGAGAAATCGTCGGCGGAGGAGATGGGCGCGGAGATAAGGGCAGACGGGGAGCGATAAATCGGGGAACGGGAGGGAAATGAAGAGAAGATGCGAGGAAAGAACGATATCTCCTATCCTTAGGAGCTCGTACCTGCTCTCTGAAAAGGGATCCAAGGATTTCGGGCTGTCGCCGCGGCAAACGGAAGACGAATGGAGAATCTGCCGAGCGGCAGTGGCGCGTCGACTGGTTTTCAAAGCACTCGCCTCTGTTCCGCCACTTCTGACTGTTTCTTTCGCTACCCCTGGGACCGAGGCTGCTGGAACTTCTTAAAAACTGAACTCAGAAATCGGGGAGATTTCTGCCCCCTTGGGCTACGATATTGTTAATGCGAAACCCGTGTTCCGCGTGCCTACTTCCACCGGTAATGGGAGTGTAATTCTTTTCAGAAATATTTTTGTAGAAATTCTGCGAAAGAGGATTCCATGGTCTTGTGAATTAGTATCTACAGGGTAAGCCTTTCGCTAGAGTTCTGAAAGGCAATGCCGCTGGCAATGACGCGTTTCGCTGAGTTTCGGGGCCTTCGACGCTCGAGACCAGGGGGGCTACAATGTTGTGCTACAACAGGGCCTACAATGTTGTGCACTATCAAGGAGAGTTTCCCAGGTGTCCGCCTCAGATTGCTTTGGTTTTTGCATATGTTTTAGAGGATCGAAAAATAAGAAATTCGCGTGTTTTTATTTTGGCGCGTTTTCATGTTTAGGGGGTTAAACCACCCCTCAAAGTTATAAGATTTAAGTGTTCGTCTCCGATTGCTTTGGTTTTTGCATATGTTTTAGAGGATCGAAAAATAAGAAATTCGCGTGTTTTTATTTTGGCGCGTTTTCATGTTTAGGGGGTTAAACCACCCCTCAAAGTTATAAGATTTAAGTGTTCGTCTCCGATTGCTTTGGTTTTTAGATATGTTTTAGAGGACCGAAAAATAAGAAATTCGCGTGTTTTTATTTTGGCGCGTTTTCATGTTTAGGGGGTTAAACCACCCCTCAAAGTTATAAGATTTAAGTGTTCGTCTCCGATTGCTTTGGTTTTTAGATATGTTTTAGAGGACCGAAAAATAAGAAATACGCGTCTTTTTATTTTGGCGCGTTTTCATGTTTAGGGGGTTAAACCACCCCTCAAAGTTATAAGATTTAAGTGTTTGTCTCCGATTGCTTTGGTTTTTGCATATGTTTTAGAGGATCGAAAAATAAGAAATACGCGTCTTTTTATTTTGGCGCGTTTTCATGTTTAGGGGATTAAACCACCCCTCAAAGTTATAAAATTTAAGTGTTCGCCTCCGATTGCTTTGGTTTTTAGATATGTTTTAGAGGACCGAAAAATAAGAAATACGCGTCTTTTTATTTTGGCGCGTTTTCATGTTTAGAGGGTTAAACCATCCCTCAAAGTCCATAAGGGATACAAAATTATGTTGAATAAAACTTGATATAAATTTCATTTGCGTCATAATTTGCTGTATGGATGACGATCTTGTCGTCAGTCACCGTTATTAGGGGGTAAACTACCCAAGGGGTGGTTCACCTTTCATTGTCAGTAGCGATGAGAGGTCATAAAACCACTGATGTGTCATCCTAAAATAAATTATGTCTAGGGTTTTTTTTAAGTATTTTATGAATTTTTTACACGTTTCAGAGCTCTCAAATGCGCAGTGAAACCATTACGGGTAGTTTACCCCCTAATAACGGTAACTGACGAAAAGAACATCATCCATACAGCAAGTTATGACTCAAATTAAATTTATATCAAGTTTTATTCAACACAATTTTGTACCCCTTATGAACTTTGAGGGGTGGTTTCAACCCCTAAACATGCAAACGGGCCGAAATAAAAAGACACTTATTTGGTATAATTCGGTGCTGTTCCCAATGAAAATGGCCTGAAAGCAACATAACAAAAATGGCCCCAAGCGAAAAATCGATTTGCCTTGATGTAAAGCCAACTTCGTCAAAAATAGTCCGATTTGCATGGCAGTTGGTATGATTTTCATGGAAAAAACATAAGGAATCTATTGGTGCCACTGCCATATTGATTCAAAAATCGATGCCCGACTGATTCTCAATTGTCAGTATGATACTGTTTCTAGAGAACTAATACACACGATTGTCTGTAGAGTTCGTCATTTGTTTATCGAAACTTTACGATATTACCTACCTTTACGCTACTCGATTCTGAGAGCAGTTCACTGTTTTCAGCGTTTTAGTAAGGGAAGGAGGCAAGCGTTTTGCGATCGATATGTAATTCGAGAAGCCAGCGTCGAATTTAACCGACACGCTGCAGGAATTGTGATCAGGTGGACGTGTAATGTCCCTTTGGCCAATTTGCTCTTACAGCATTCGATTCGTTGACGCTGGTGTTAAGCTACACGGGGAACAGGGCTATATTTAACGCGGAGATTTTTCGATGAATCCCGGTTTCACGCTTCCAAAGCGACCTTCCAGCCGACACTACCCTCCATTTTGCATCACCGAGCTCGACCCAACACACGTGCCTACACGTGTTTCGTTTGCCGTGAAAACGGGACAAATTCTCCGGTTCCAAGTCGTCAAAAGCTTCGGGGAAGTAATTTGACCCTTCCGGCTCTAGGGTGACGGAAATTTAAAGTAGTGGTACACGATGGCTTCGTGAAACTTTGGAAATGTCGAGGGTCTTGGAATTCGTGGGATTGAATTGAAGGGTGAGGGGATGAAACAGGGAGTGTCCATTTTTACTGATTCTGCGATGTATAACGTAGCTTTTTTGGTGGCAACTGGGACCACAGAACTGTCGAGTCACAAAGGGGTATAAAGTGGAAATGTCCACACAAGGTAACGTTAAAGATTTGGTGTACTGGTTAAGGGGTTATACCTAGTCAGGAGGCCGAAATAAAGCGAATATTTGAGAATTTTTTTTAAAAAAGTATAAGCATATATTGGTACAGAACTTTTTGCATTTAAAATAGTAACAGTTGAGGAATATTCAATAATATTTTCGTGTAAAAGAATTCATTTATAGGAAAGTTACAACCGATGTCTGATAAGCAGTTTTTGAAAAGTAGTTTTGCGGTGGGCACTGCCATTCGGAATCAGGTTATCTAAAATCCAAAAACCAAACAGATTTCATTAGTATATCAGTTTATCCTCTGATTAATCGATGGAATTTCCGACATATTAAGTTAAAGCAAAATGGCGGTTGTTTAAATTTAAGGTTCCGATTTTTCCAAAAAAAAACGGCCGTTTTTCGTTCATAAAATCGAAAGTATATATTGAAAAAAGAAATCCTTCGATCAACCACTAGATTTTTATATCTACAATAAGCCCACAAAATTTCAGAAAGATTGGTGCAGTAATTTTTTAGATATCTTGCTCACCGTTATCAGAAAGGCTTCTTGGATGTTGTTATATTTTTATTATAAACGTAAATATTTTTCTACAAAAAAATTACCAAGTGTTCTTTAAATGTTGCTCTTTTAAGTACAAGAAGTTCTGTAAAAATATATGCTTCCGCTTTTTCAAAAAAAATCACAATTATTCGCCTCTTTTCGGCTTCCTGACTAGGTATAACCCCTTAAGGGGTTTCCCCCTTGACGGTCGAAAAATGATGCGAACTTTGGGAATTTTTAAAAACAGCCATTAAATATATTTACTTCCAGCTTTGTGGCTTCATTTGTCAATCTTTCGAGAATATGAAAAATAAATTGTATGCAAAAATAGTGGTTATATCCGGAGTTATAGTGCTTCAAATAGAGCGCCTTACAAAAATCATATGCGCATTATTAGCATAAAATCAGCCGTTGTAGTTGTCTCAAATAGAAAATTTAAAAATTTATGTAATCTGCATGAGTGTGGCTATCGCCTGAACTAGATTAAATGAGAAATACTGAAAATTAAAAAAAAAATAGCAGCGACTAAAACAGACATCGAATTCTGTAAAAAATTCGCTGGTTTTTTAAGTCGCAAAAGTCTAATTTTCCAAAAACCGAGTTTAGTTGTACTACTAACGAGAATGGGACATCCACTGAAGATATATGCTAAGTTTGAAGTAAATCAGGTAATTTTTTTTAGATATCATGCCAACTAATTCGAAAAACATAGTTTTGAGAAAAAAGCGTTTAAAGTTTTAAGTACCCTTGTTTTAAATTAATTTTTTTTTAAATGTTGTCTAAATATGTACAAATATAGTCATGAAGTTTTAAATTAATATGATTTGAAGGTTTCTCTTTAAAAAAATCCGAAGTATCCCTTAATAACAGAAAATGTCCACCCTCTACTGGAACAAAACAAGGAATGTCCCTGTCTTCCTACTGACGTTATGTATTTATGATTTGTGTAAGTTTGCACTACATCAGAAGCCCTCGAACGCCACTGTGTACCTACACATTCTTGTTTTGATAATAATAGAAGTGGACATTTATTTTGTTACAGTATCCTGCAGGCTTCCATTTGAAAGATATTAAAACAATGTAAAACAATTATCTTTTTGCTCAGTTCTTTTCTCATGCCTAATTAGAGTATAAATTGTTCATATCATAAACAATACTGTTAAGTTCATTGAACCTTCTTTCTTTACTAATAGACTAAAGTATTAAAACTTGATTTTCTTAATAAAGCTGTTTTGTAATATTCCTTGCTTTCCCCTTGTTTATCCTTCAATTACTCTGTTATATTAGAATCGCATAGAGAAAATAATACAACCCTTCGCACTCTAAGTATGCCAGTTAAGTTCGTCCAAGTTTAAAGTAATATCGCATGATAATTTCATGAATCTTTCCAAAAATGAAGGGTCTCGTAATTCGTGGGATTAGATTTCAAGTTAAATGATTGATCTTTCTGTCGAGTTCATTTACATTAAAGGTAATTAATTTATGGTCGTTTAACACTAACATGACACGATTGAAATGGAATACCTGTATCCATTATTTTTGCACATTTAAAATATACTTCCCACAGAGTTTACGACTAAAGGTAAAATTTCTCGATTGTTCGTTTACTTAAAGCACGTGCTTTATATTGCTGCCAAGTCAGAGGCACTGCGTTCTAAAACAATATTGCCATACGAAGCAAATCTTCTTCCATAGAAATCGTAACGAAATCCCAATACCTACTGCTTCAGTTTAGCGTTTCGGAAATCGGGGTACCAAAATAACAGACCCAGAAGATAACAAGAGCGACAGGGTGGGGGGGTACATTGGCAGAAATCACGCGGGTGTTTGAAGAAGCTTCGAGTGTTTTATATTCGCTTCTTGAAAATTTCAATCGTGTCGCATATTTTGGACAAAGGAAACATTGAATTCGTGACAGAAAAATACTCGGGGAATGCGAAAGAATGGACTGACACTGTTCTAACCAATAAGATGTGAATTTTTCAGCAAGTTGTATCTCCTTATCCGTGGATCCCGCATTTGTTTCAGTTTGCAAATATTTGTCCCGTGCATACAGCCATAGAATGCATATTGTCGCGCTAAAAAAGTTATCTGCGATACATGAAAGGGTAGACACGGTGCCTCAGAGGTAGCGTAAAGACAATAAGTAGCGCATTTTTGCGGAAATATACAACAGGATCTACCAGCAGTCAGATCTCGAATGCCCTCGAGTAATCTTCTTCTTGAGAGTATGCCGGAACGCGGGAAAACGCTCAGAGGATCTTGAAATACAGACAACCACTCGCATACGGCAGGAAAAATGAAATAGAGAATAAAGCGAATATCCTGGCTTTTCCTCAATTCATTCTAGTGCACTTCGATCTGCAGTGAGTCTAGGGTTTGTCGGTTTCTAAAAACCGGTTTTTATTTATAAATTTGTAAAATTCGAAAAACAGTTTTTAAATTTAAAAACCGGTTTTATATACTAGAATTAATATGCAGAAATCGGACACAAGCATATTGTAGTAAGTAACAGTTTACTGTAAAACTAATCTTCATGAGTTCATATTTGCAAAAAAAAATACTAAATGGAATAAAAATTTATAATTTGGTACCACCTTCTAAATGATTTATATTTTGTACGGATTTTAGTTATTTTAATCTTTTTTAATTTGGTTGTGTATGCAGTCTATTTTATTGTGTTGTATTTTTGTAGATCCATTAATTTAAAATGAACTCAAAAATTTTACGGATCTTAGGTAATTTAATTTTTATTTATTTGGTTTTGTATAGATACAGTATATTTCATTTTGTTATATTTTTGTAATTCCATAAATATTAAGGAAACTGAACATTTTTAAAATTAGTACAAATATCTATTTACTATTTTAATTATATTTTTTTTATGAAAATTCGAAAACCGGTTTTTTCAAAAGTCGGTTTTTGTATAAACCCTAGCAGTGACTGGCTCGAGAATAATTTCGACACTCTGGAAGATCATTCAGCTTACCAAAACAGTGAAAAATATAATTTCCGACGTGTCAGATGGTTTTTGAAAAATTAGAGAAACCTCATTTTCAAAATACATGCGATTGAAACTCGAGAATCCTACATTCAGCTCGCACAATTTAAATGCTGTCTCGAAATCCAAAGTGCAGGGAAAATGCGGAGCGAGTTAATTAAAAACAGTGGGGAGTAGGAGAATCTTTTGCGTGTTTATTTTTTATGCCACTGTCATGATCTGAATGGACAGTGTCCATTAAAAAGTGAGTACCAGGCACGTTTGCTAATGAAGCGAACCGGTGTGACATTTTTTTGCCCCCACCCCATCATGAATCTTGGATCTGTGACCGCTCTCCCACCTTTCGTAACTACCAGGTATACAGTTTTCGTGTATTCCGAATTCGGGCGTAAACAAGGACACCCCTGGCGAGTAGGTTTCGAGCAATCAGTATTATTCGGGCCGTGACAACGGAAGGAACTCTCGAAGGACGTTTCTCGCGACGCGTAATTGTTGAGCGACGTGGTAGTGACATAAAGCTCGTTTCATTATTATCCATTAACAAAGGGTGCTTTATTAAATTTAATGTGGGATGTTGCGAAATAATCGAAGTAACTGCTACTAGCATTCAAATAGCGCGCGCTGGGGGATGGTTTCCAAATCGGAAGCCTCGAAGTTTCGAAACTGAAGCTTCAAATTGCAAAAGGGTGAGTGGTTTTTCGATTTCTTTTGGTTACTATAATTTTGGGACACCCTGTGGCACGGAGCAAACTCTATCAAGTTGATCCAGTGGCGCACTCAGGATTAAATCTTGAGGGGAGCCGAATTGAATTGATAAAAATATTTTTAATGCAAATTCAATAAAATTCATTAGGTGATTATAAAAATTTATTTAAAGAGTAAAATTCAGTTTTCTTTCCTTCTTACAAACCCCCCTTCTCTGGGGGTGCCAGAGCCACTTGGCTCCCCTCTGGATGCGCCACTGTTATCAGCCCTTAACTGGTGACGTGGAGACTTTGTTACCTAAATGGTGAGGTGGGTTCTGACCAACGCCAATTTTTATTTTACGTTAGGGTAGACCGGGGACGGTAGTAACACTTTGATTTTGGAATACGATTACGCAAAAACTATCACAGTTAGAACAAAAGTTCTTATACGAAAATGTTACTTATCTGACATTATTGAGACACAACAGCTGTATGACAAGTAATATCCAGGTTATTAATAAAAAATGAGGAGCGGGAAAAGTGTTACAACCGTCCCTTACCCCGGGTCGGTTGTAACACTGCGTGGAGTCGATAGTAGCACGAATTTAATTTTACAAAATTAAAATATTTATTGATTTTAATTATAATAATAAATGAGAAAAAGTAAAATTTATAACCAATTATGCGATATCGCAATTGTGGCAGAAATAGAAAACGTTTTGGCTGGTGCATTCTCCATGTGATCAATCCTTATATTCAGTACAGTGCACCCATTTTTCATTTGGCTTGCTTGTGCTGTGTTATAGGATTCCATGTAAAAACAAGACAATATTATTCATCTTCTTTGTCACTATTCGGTTCTGTCGCGGTGCAAGCGACCCCGACTGCTGATGTTACAATAGCCCCCGACCAGGCTTTTGAACTTAAATTATAAATTTCGATTGACTAGATACTTTAAATCGATAAGTAACGATCAGTATTACTTTAAAAATGACCCGATTAAATATTAAAAAAGAAGAAGAAAAAACACGTACTTGCAAATAGGGCTGGGACTATTCGAATAATTTAACATTCGAATATTTTACAAGTATTCGAATGCTACGAATAAACTTCGAATATTTCAGTATTCGAATGTTATTATTCAAATATTTAAGTATTCGAATGTTATTATTCGAAAATGTAAGTATTCGAATACTATTCGAAAATGTAAGTATTCGAATACTATTCGAATATTTAAGTAAGGTAACTGTACTCGTAATTGACAGTGTACCAATAGTTGACACTTTTATTTTCAGTCACGAATAATAAGCTTTCTATTAAAAAAATGTTTTTGACTAATACGCTGTTTGAGAAAGTATTAGTCAAAAACATTTTTTTAATAGAAAGCTTATTATTCGTGACTGAAAATAAAAGTGTCAACTATTAGTACACTGTCAACTACGAGTACAGTTACCCTATTCGAGTACTACTCGAATATTTCAATATTCGAATGCTATTCAAATGTATACTGATGTGTACTGATGTATTCGAATAGTATGGTGTGAATTATAAATCAAGTTATTAGATTACAAGATTTCACCCTGACAAACTAACGAACTCACAACTGAAACTAAATAAAAGCTTGTAAAAAATGAACCTAAAGAACTTGATTTATAATTCACGCCATACTATTCGAATACATCTGTATTCGAATACTTAAATATTCGCATAGAATTCGAATACTTAGATATTCGCATAGAATTCGAATACTTAAATAATCGAATAGTATTCGAATTATATTCGCCAAATAATTGAGCAACTGAAGTATTCGAGTATTCGAATACCGAAAAATTCGACAAATAGTCCCAGCCCTACTTGCAAAGGGAGTATTTATATTACAATTTTAAATCAGTAAGAAAAAGTTACTTTAGGGTATCGAAAAGTTATTTTCTTCACTATACATGTCTCTTGTGTATCTACACTGCTAGGACATGGATGTGTGTATTCCAAATGTCATTTTTCATCATACAGGTATCCAAAATTTGTGTTAATATCTATCATATGTTTTGAGATATTTAACGTATTACAATCGCCCCCGGTCTGCCCTATTAATACAAGTGGGACGAATGGAATTTTATTTGAAAAGAATGTGGATGTAGAATTAGTTGTTTTCGTAGGTTGAAATAAACCATTTTTACCATTTGGGGGTTAAAATTCCCTCGAGCCGCGGATACTTTCAATTAAAAGCCTAATTCCGACCGAAGCCACGGGAATATTTCGTTCCCTGAAACCCTCCGGTGATGAACTTTGCGAAACCGCAGCGTCGCCCTAAAAAAAGTGGAGAAGGGATAAAAAAAACTTCGCTCGTCGATGCGCTACCAAGTTACGTAACGCCAAGTTTGCCCAAGAAGGGACGATCCTCTTAATCCTGCAAAATTAGTTCAATAAAGCGCTCTCATTCGCTACGTTCCACGTTCACTTTATCTGCCCCCTCCCCCCTCAAGCTTTAAATTAGAATACTTGACTCGTCGAACGCAAAACACTGCAAAACACGCGATCCCCCATCAGTTTCGAAGAGCCGAGGGTAAAATGCTACGCTGAATTTTTAATGAGTCTCTTCCTTCGTCTATTTAACCCTCGAACAGCTGTGCCTGGGCCTATTTCGACCCATGTTCTCAATATTTGTAATTTATGTACAGGAAACGATTTTTAAAAATTGAAGTACCAGTTGCTGGCACAAAGGAATCATGTTGTTAAGTGATGGGGAGAGAAAGGAAGCTGCGTTGGGGTCTAAATTGACCCAGCCACGATCTTCCAATATTTAAAGTAGTTCCTGAATAATCTACTAAATTCAAGAATTCTTTCAAATTTCGTGCAAAAATAATTTAGAATGCAAGAAACCCTTATACAAAGTTTAAAATCGATTTACCACATAGTTATTGAGAAATTGTTAATTAAATTTAATGCATTTTAACACAGTGGCATATGGCAGAGTCGAAAAAAGAGGGTTATAGTTTCAGTTTTTCTTCTGAAACAGGAAAACTATATTCAAGAAGTGTGCCAAAATTGGCAGCAACGTGCATCGAAATGACAGAAAATGAATTTATTAATTTCTGCAAAACTCACCACATAGTGTTTTCGTAAATGCCCATAAAAAATAGGTTTACGTGCAAATTTTTCAGAAACTATGTACAGCAGTCAACATGGCAACGTCGCACTATCGATATGTTTAGACATTTAAATAGCGAACGACGATTCAAATTCATATGAAGGCAAATTATATTATAAATTATATTATTTATCGGAACTTTGTAAATAAAATATTAAATAACACAATTGTGACTTAAATTTGTTTATTGTTGTTAAACAATTTTCTCAAGTTTATCGAATTTTCTTTTCCAATATTATTTTTTCAATAAATTTACATTTTTAACGATAACTTTCTGACATTTTGGTTAAAAAAAACGCTCCGAATGAATGCGACGTTGTCAGATCTGCTGCTCGAATTCACTACGCTAACCAATTTAATACTCTATTTTCGTATTACAATTATTTATATTAACATTGAAGTTTTTAAAATATATATAAATGATGTTAAAAATTATTATTATTATTTCTATAGTATCATACTACTTTATATTTATCATTTATTACCCAACTCTAATTTGACTAACATAGTTGGTTAGGAACTACCTTAAGTGATTATAAGTTGTAACAGAGCAAAGAAAATAGACGTTAAGGTACACACGGTGAATTTAGGAATAGGGATCTAGAAATTAAGTAGAAAACTCGCAAATTGGTCAGCCAGGGTAGATCACGTTGCAAGCCCTCTTTGATATCAATTATCTCGAAAACTTTTACTTCACTTTCCACGGGGAATCCATCCACCTTTGGACTACATTTGACCACCAATAAATGTTAAAAAAAAAAATACACGAATAACGGTAAAAGCGAATAATTGCAGAGCAGTGAGAGTTCGGTCTTGGAGATTCTCTGCAGGAATCATTTCCCAGAGTTACGCGCTGCCCCTCGAGGTAATCGCCGAGAGGGTAGGAACGCACCCCCACCCTCCCTAGGCGAGATGAGACGATGAAGTTTGGGATAGCAAATGGAGAGGCAGGGACGCCTTCTGGGAAGGGGTGAATGGGCGGCTCGTGATCATGAATCGATCCAAGGGGGAGCTGAAGGGGACTGCCTCCGCTCGGTCTCGCACAGGAATATATCCTGTGGGTATTCCCAAAGGGGAAGAAACGAGACTGATAAACGTAGTATCCACGATACGGGAGTAATAGAGAACATTTGCGGCCGAACGTGACAATTTCAAGCCAAAAAGAAGTGGTCGAGGAGATAAGGGCGTTCTTCTCAAATAAACCCCGAATTTTATGTCGACAAATTCTTTTTCTGTGGTCCATACTCGCGATGGTTATTGCTCCATCGAACGTAGCAACCAGCGAAAAGGATACAAGCGACAGATCCCCAGGAAATCTTTCACTTTCTCGTCGTTGCAGCTGCCGAGGGTGTGCTTTTAAATCTCTGAAAGCTGCTCTAAAAGCCACGATAGCGGGGACATTGACAAATCAGCGATTAACTGGCAATTTGTCCAGCCAATCTTCCTCCACTTCCGTTTGATCGATGCGCGTGTTCAATTCCCAGTGAAGGAAGTGGTTTAACGTTTTCCTGGGAAAGAGTTTGCGAGGAATCCTACGGGAATCGATTTTAATTATACCGAGAAATGGTGGGAGGTGGATCAGGGAAACACGAGGATATATATGATTTCCTTTCGTTTTTGCGCGACGGAAGTCGGGTAAATGGAAGCACGAAATGGCCGACGCGATGCCAGCCGAGTGCAGTTAAGAGATTGGCGAAGTGATTGTTCTATATATTTGTTAGGGTGGCGAGGGTTTTTGGGATTTTTTATGTCGGGCTTGGAATCTCGTGCTTCTGTGAAATTGAAGTCATTGTTAGTTAGGAATCACGAGTGAGTTGGATGTTTCAAAGTAAAATTGTTTTTGTTTCTCTCTTTAATTGGATTTATCGCAAGGGGTGGAATAGTTATAATTAATTTCAGGGAGCATTGAGGGTTTTATTCATCCATATTAAAATATTTTATCACTTGTTATAGGTGCGTTTGATAAAAGAAAATAAAACGATTTTCAACCCTTTCATTCTATTTCGTTACCTTGAAATGGGTTTTCTAATTGCAATTCGATTATTATTTTAGCTTTTAACAATAAGACGCCACTCTTGATTTGGGTAGATTATTTGTTTATTTATTTATTTAACGAGTACCCTTTAGTTACAACGAAGCATATAACTAACAATAAGATAAGAGTCTATAATAATTGTACTGTTGGATGCAAAAACGGCCTCAAGACAGTCAGGCCCTTTTTGCATAAAACGCATAAGTAGATTCCTCAGTCTCTTCTACATACATAATTGCCGGACAAAAGTATTGGCACACCCTTTAAAACAGAATAACTTTTTTAAAATTGGTCCAAAGAACTTGAGTTTTTTTTTTGAGGAGCCAGAAGGATTAGTTTACTAGGTGCCGTGTTTCTTCGTTTTGAAAAAAAAATGCAATTGATCGGAATAGCGAAGAAAATAGTGAAGATCGCATTTTCAACTTTTTTATCTGATAAGGGAAGATACCGAACCCGGAAATTCAAAAAATTCTGAAACTTTGTGAATATATAGGGGATTTCCTTCTGATTACAACGCAATTTCTGTTTGCTGCCCAAATTCACTCGAAGGGGGTGAAATTAAGCCCTGAAAATTCGGCTATATTTTCCGATTTTGTGTTATAACTCGCGAACTGTAAGCGATAGAAAAAAAGTTTTGAGACAAAAGTTACTTCTTTTAATTAGATCTATCATTTGGTAAACAAATTATTTTACAGTTCACGCGATATAACACAAAATCGGAAAATAACCGGATTTTCAGACGTCAATTACACCCCGTTAGAATGAATTTGGGCGGCAAACGAAAATTGCGTTGTAATGAGGAGGAAATTCCTTACATATTCACAAAGTTTCAGAATTTTTTGAATTTCCGGGTTCGGGATCTTCCCTTGTGAGCCTGTAATGAAAACTTGAAAATCTCGTTTGTAAATTTAAGTAAGTTGTATACATGCTGAAAATTTCAGTGAAATATCATTATATACATATCATTAAACAATTTCGGAGGGAAAAATTGAATATAATTTATTAGAATCTGACATAAAAGCAACAATGATATTTTATTCCATTTTCTCTGCTATGGAACGTCCAGCAGTAGCAAGTGGCGAAATACTTTTGGACAGTACTGTACGTGATAATTGAAAGAAGCATGATCGTCCTCAAAAGCGAGCAGGGGGTGTTCGACGAGCTGCCGACGATTTCCTTGCGTCCGCGGCGTCTCCAATTTCCGTTGGCCCCCGTTCGACCAGAAAAAGGGATCTGCATTCCGACGTTTCCGATGTCGCCAGCCAAAGCGTCGAGGAAACGATCGTCTCGGTCGAGCTCCCCGCGGAAAATCAACCCCCGTCCACCGCGCAGGAAAGAATTCTATTTCGCCATCGACGTCTCAGGACGGGCCAGGGAAAGGGCGACAGGGGCGAGAGAATTTCGTTCAAAACTCGAAACGATCGTTGGGAGACACTCGAAAGCCCTCGGAATCTCGATACCCGCCGAACCGTCCCGTGTAATCACGCAGCTAAATAATTAATGCGACGACGACGGTAGGGTGGGAATACAGAGCAATTAGCGGGTAATTGGTGAAATGTAACGGGGCGAATTTGGTGGCATGGTTGAAGGAGTTTCCTTGGATAGAAAATCTGGTGCGCGTTGGCTGTTGGGAAATAGGATTCAGGAGGTTAGAGCATGTGGTGTTAGGTGAATTGGCGAGGTTCGCGTGATTTTATTCAAATTGTGCGGATAAGTTGCAGTGATGGAAAGGAAGTTTAAGATATGAATGGTGACAGAAATAAGATAATTCCTTTGGAAAGAATTTGTATTTGAAGGGTAAGGAGAAAAACATGGAATGTCTCAAAAAAATATTTTTTGAGAAAATCAAGTTTGAATACTTTAGTTCATCAGTAGGGTTTATACAAAAACCGACTTTTGAAAAAACCGGTTTTCGAATTCCACTATTCCCAAAAAACCGGTTAAACCGGTTTTCGATTGTTCACATAAAATATAATTAAAAAAGTTAATAAATAGTTGTATTAATTTTAAAAATTTTCAGTTTCCTTAATATTATGAAATTACAAAAATATAACAAAATAAAATATACTCTATCTATCTATACAAAACCACATAAAAAAAAATAAAATAACTAAAATCCGTACAAATACGTACAATTTTTGAGTTCATTTAATATTTATGGATCTACGAAAATATAACACAAATATAAAATAGGCTGCATACAAAACCAAATGAAAAAGGAACTGAAATAACTAAAATTGGTATAAAATATAAATCTTTTAAAAGGTGGTACCAAATTATAAATATTTACTCCATTTAGTATTTTTTTTTCTGAAAATATGAACTCATGAAGATTAGTTTTACAGTAAACTGTTACCTACTACAATATGCTTGTGTCCGAGGCGATTTCAAGTCAAAATGTTAACGTTTTTAATCAAATAATTAATTCATTTCTGCATATTAATTCTAGTATATTAAACCGGTTATTTAAATTTAAAACCCCGTTTACGAATTTTACAAATTTATAAGTGAAAACCGGTTTTTAAAAACCGACAAACCCTAAGTAAAGAAACAAGATTCAATGAACTTAACTGTATTGTTCATGACATGAATAATTTATTCTCTAATTAGGCATCAGAAAAAAACTGGGCAAAAAGATAATTGTTTTACATTGTTTTAATATGTTTCAAATGGAACACTGCAGAATACTGTAACAAAATAAATGCCCACTCCTATTATTATCAAAACAAGGATTTGTACACTCTACACAGTGACGTTCGAGGGCTCCTGACGTAGTCCAAGCTTACACTAATCAGAAATTTACTACATAGTGCAAGTAGGAAGATTGGGACATTCCTTGTTTTGTTCCAATGGGGGGGGGGGGGCGGACATTCCCTGTTTTTACCAGTACACCAAATCTTTAACGTTGCCTTATGTGGGCATTTCTACTTTATGACCCTTTGTGATTTAATAGTTTTGTGGCCCCAGTTGCCACCAACAAAATATCTTAAATATCGCAGAATCACTAAAAATGGACATTCCCTGTTTTCCCCGTACCCTTTTAAGATTTATATTCAATAAAGTGGGCTCACAGGGTAGAGTGTAGATAATCCCAGTGTGTTATAATTATGCAGTATTATGGGGAGCATTACTGTCTTGCTTAGATAAATTCAAAATAGCTGACAAGATCCACTAGAAGCTACTAAGATAGTACAGAATCCTGTGGCATAAGTGTGTGAATATTTTGTGACAGTGGAAGAAATGCACTTGAAGAGGTGAAGTAATCGTTCACAATATATATGAGGTCACAATGAGGTGTAGATTCACCCCTCAAAGCAGTGATTATTACTTTTTATGCACCCTATACAAAAGAAAGCAAAGTACTAAGTAGGATCCTGCAAATAAAAAATCGGTTCCAACTCCAACGCAGTTATTCAACCTGAATTTAATATTGTTAAAAACTCAACTCTCATTTCTCCCAACACCCCGCATAGAATCACAAATACATTGGTTTAGACGAGGAATCGAAAGGAGATCCAAGATCGCAGTGCCACGATAAATAATGTACTTTCCCACGACTGATTCGAATGACTTCCCTTCACCGTATTTTGTATTTACTTCGATCCGAATCACAGCGTATATACGGGAGCGTGTAGATTTAAATTGGAGAAACTGAAGCCTGAAGGAGACGGGAATCCATATATCACTGCCTGTCGTCGACTGCAAATGCAATGCAACTTCGGTCCAAGACAAATCTGAGAGACTTCATTCGAGGATCTCATACGCATTTCAATAGAAACTCACGCCATAAATATTTATCAGGCACGCTTGGCTAGTACCCGAATAAAATATTTTCGAAATCATACTTTTTAAATAACGCGAGGCGACTTATTTATATACTCGTGGGGTTACTCGAGCAAGGTTACTCTGAATTATTTCGTTATTTGGTTACTAGTCAAATAATTCTCCTTTCGCTTCGAATAACTGACTCCTGAAATAATCTAAAAGAATTAAGAAGAGTTATCTAAAAGAAAAAATCATTTTGAAATGATCGATTCGCTTTTGACACAAAACAATTCATTATTTGAAATATTACCTTTTATTTCAGTATTTCAAATATTGCCTTGTAGCGATACCTCCCGATTCCGCCACAAGATGGCATTCCGACTGATCCCGCTTTCTCGCAAGTTCTCCCTCAACTACCGATTCCTATATATACGAAGTTCCCTCTCATCTACCGATTCCTATATATACGAGTTTCATCCTATCTTCTAACATCCCCGCGTCTAAAACTGGGCCTGCTAGGTGAGTCTTACGGATGAGAGTCCACAATGTATTCATTGTATTTGAATAAAACACTTAAGAAAAATAAACTATAGTCTAACTAACGTCCCCAGGACGAAACGCAACACCTTCCTTTTCTCCCCATCCGTCCTACCTACCCACCATACTTCAACCCCCCCCCCCCCCCAAAAGAAAAACCTTTCGTTCCGTATTTCAAATAAAACTTTTAAGGTTTAAACACACTTGTCAGTTCCGTGTCAGTACCGTTCCGGCGTGTCAGTGGTAAGAAGAAGAGAGACCCTCTACGCCCCTCTTCTCTACTGACACGGAAGTGACAAGTGTGTTTAGACCTTTACCCAAATCTGTTATCAGCTCAAATAATTAGCCTCTATACAAAGAAATGCCGAAACAGAGAATATAGATCCTGATGCACAGAAATGTTCAATTTTCGAAACATCCTCTCAATAGCTAACATACGACACATTCCTGGCTGTTCACACAAGCCTGCTTCCAGCCACCATTACACCCGGCAATCTCTTCCTGGCGATCACAGCGCCAAAGAAAATAATCCATCCACTCACCTGTACAGCATGCGCTCCTGTCGATCCGCCTCCTGATAGATCTTGTAGTACATCGCGATCATGATGATACCCGGCACCCAGAAACTGACACTAGAGCTGACCACCGCGTACAGTTTGTTCACTTGGAACACACACACGCCCGGGTAGTTCCTGCGGAACTCCAGGTGCTCCTCGGTGGTGTACCATCCGGCGAATATCGGCAGGAAGCTCATGACCGTGGGCGAGAACCACACCACGCTCAGCATCGTGCTCAGCCGCAGATTGGTCATTATCAGGGGATAGTCGAGCGGCTGCACTATCGCGTAATAACGGTCCACGCTGATGCAGCACAAATGGAGGATAGAGACGGTGCTGAAGAACACGTCCAGCGAGTTCCACACGTCGCACATGAAGTAGCCGAACAGCCATCTGCCAGAAAGCTCGACCGAGGCGTTGAACGTCATCGCGAAGATCGCCACCAGCATGTCGGCCAGGGCCAGCGAGACCACGAAGTAATTGGTGATGACGCGGAGCTTCCGGTGCCTCATCACGGACACGATCACAAGGAGGTTGCCGAACAGGGCGCTGAGGATGATGAAGCCCATGACGGTCGCCTTCACCGTCAGCAGGAGCACGTGCTCCAGCTCGTGGCTGTCCTCGCGGCTGTACACGCCGTCGCTAAAGTTCCCTTGGCCAGTGTCGGAGAGGACGTTGGACAGGTCGGTCGGGTCCGTTCCGTTGGCCAGGTCCCAGTCCATCGTCCCGTTCAACGCCATTTTGCGGACACCAGGCGCCGGGGGCCCGTTCCTGCTACGCTCCACCACGTTCCCTGCTTTGTTTCGTTACCGCGATCCACAGTGGCCTCCGTCGTTGCCTTCCCCGTCGTCCTCGTCATCGTCACCGACACGCTTCATGGGAATATCCTGACAGGCCATCGAAGAACGGATGTGGACCGGCGAAGTGGTTCGAAGAGAGAGAGAGAGAGAGAGAGTCTTGAGGGATACGTGGACTAGGTGTCGACGGACGATTTGTTGACTGACGAAACAGCGCGGAGACTTTAGTTGGAGGGCACGAGTAGTGGATACCTGGCAGGATTCATAGGGGAATCCGGCAACGCGACTGCGGACGTTGATGGATGGAAAGTCGGGGGATGAGGCGAGACTCCTGACGACTATCCTTGCCGTCCAGGTCGATTTGGATTGCGTGCACGGTGATGGGCAAACGAGCCGCGCGAGGTCCTTTGCTTGTTGAACATCGTGGCAGCCTGGAATTGTGCAACAACAGAGATTTCACATCGGTCAGATATGCTTCGGGGGTTGGTGAAACAGTTGTCGGGGAAATTCGAGATAGGTTCTGTAGTTTTGATACTTTTAGCGATGCTACTGTATAAGTTCGAAGACCGGTGAATCTTGGGTTCTATTTATACTAGATTTAATTACCGTTGTTGGGCGCTGAAAGTCCAAAATGTTTCATAAAATATTTAAACTTCGGGCTTTTGCAAGTCTCATTGGTAAATTCTGACATTTACTAGCATCTGTTAGTGGAAACACGATGTTTGAATGTTTTGTGGGATATTTTGGTCTCCTTCCGCCCCGCGGCAGTGAATTTTTAACCGACTTCAAAAAGGAGGGGGTTATAGCCGTCGGACCTGTATTTTTTTTTTTTAAATGTTTGTCCCTGCATAACTCCTCAGCATATGGACCGATTTTGATGACCTTTCTTTTATTCGAAAGAGGGCGATGCTGGCCCTATACTACACTGCATCCATATTGACTCAATACTTTGCCAGTACTAGTTAATTCAAACTTCGGTACTTTACATAATTTGTATTTCATGTTTTTTCACATTTTACAGTATTTCCGCGCGTTGAGTTGTAGACCCCATATAATGAATTTGAGACATCTTTATTCTCGGTCCACCCATATTTTGTTTAAATAATGTAGTTTTATAACTTAAATAACTAAATAGTACAAAATAAAAAAATTAAAACTGACTTCAAAAAAATAAAAATGCACTTAAAAGAAAAAAATAATTTGTTCCTTATTTACTCTACGTCTCTCAATTTTTTTAAGTCGGCGACGGATTTATACAGTGCAAATGATGAGCCGTCGGCGTAAAAAAAATGAGAGACGTAAAGTAAATAAGGAAATTTTTTTTCCTTTTTAGTGCTTTTTTTTTATTTTTTTTGAAGTCAGTTTTATTTTTTTTTACATTTTTTTATAGGATTTTAAGATTCACCTATCTTCGAACTTTTACATTGACATCGACACTTGAGAGTTGGAAAGCAATTTTGAAAGTACATTTAACGCCGTGCAAATTATTATGCAGCTATTTTTATTGAACCTTGAAGAATAGTTGAACATTATGTGGGTCTGAAGTTGGGGAAGACCGAAGACTGAGGTTTATAAATTAATTTTGAATGGTAGAGCATGCGTTTGTGGATTTTGGAATTTAATGCGAATTATATTGGAAAAAATTTTCCAAAATACAATCTACTCCTTTTTGTTGACAAACACAGGTACAATTTTAAAAGTACAGGAGCGCGGGAGGCTGATTCGATTTTCGCTGTTTATACGGGTGTGTCACTTTCCCATCGCACAGTGAAAACTCTACCTCTGCCGCGGTGAAAATTACATTCCGAATGAAATGGGGTCGCAAGTTAATTAACGGGGACCATATTTCCACGAGATATAAGTGAGCATCGTCGATCCAAGCGTTTTTAATTAAATTGTTTACAAACAGGAATCACCATTTCTTTGTGACAGATCGAAATTCTTCTGTGAACTCTATACAAGCGGACACCTTTGCAAAACGTTTCAAGAGTCACTTACAATTTTTTCCTCTTTTGAAAAATGGCACCCCCAAAGAAAAAGGAAAAGAGAGATTAATGTAACCACGACTGCAGTAATTCGAGAGCTTTGTAAAAAGAAAAGAAAACTGAATTTTATTCTTTAAATAAATTTTTATAATCACCTCATGAATTTTATTGAATTTGCATTAAAAATATTTTCATCGCGTTACAAAAACCCTAATTCACTGAAAAAAAAATTATTCATATGGATTCTTGTCTCGTTATAAGAAACAAATGAAGAAAAATTCATTAAGAATCAAAGATGACAAAGGGAATTCCGTGAAGCAAGGTGGAACTTCGCTTGGAATTCACGATTCAACGGGGTAATTGATTTTTATTTAACACTTCCTAGAATAATGCCGGCTTAAGAGTGAATCACCTAATGAATGCTTTGACATCAATCTGTCAGCCATTTGCGACACTATTATCCCGGAACGACAGGATAATCGGGGCTGAGAATTTATTCGTAAATTCTATTTCAGCCGGGGATCTCATTAACCGGGCCAATTACCGCGGGAAAATTAAATCGTCGCCGTTAATCAGTGTAGGATGAGCGAGGAACTTGCCACGTACCGCGGGTTTCCGGTGTGTTTCAGGCGACGTTTTCATTTTCTGCGAGGACGAGCAGCGTGAAATGGAAATGCCGTCTCGTTTAGACGACGTTGCGCGTGAAAACGTTTCCTGTCAAATCACATTCTATTTCCAAAAGACATGCGGCAGTAATAATTGCTTTGACGATACTCTACCTATGCGCGAAAAATTCTGCGGAATTTCGAGGACGTTAGAAGATGTGACGTTTCGCACTTCAGCTAACAAGGCTCGAAATTTGAAATTAGGGGGGAAGGGATTGTCAGAATTTTGAAGGAAGCGAATTTACATGTCAATTGAATAAAGTATGTTTAGCAAGAGGGTAGTGTTGAAATTCTAGGGGGAGGGAAAGATTTCCATTTTCTGTTTCCATCAAAGATCAAATGAAACTGTCAAAATTTTTAATTAATTATGAAAAAACAGTAATTTTTTTAGTATCATCTTTTTTGTTACAAGAAAACAATAATTTCATACATTATTGCATAAATGGGGAACTCTTAGTTTCTTGGAAGTTGAAATAGATTTCAGTTAAATAGACACATTTATTCTGCTTTGAAAAAGTTGAAGTTGTGGCAAGCAGATTTCCCGTTTTGTAAAATAAAATAATATAAAAATCAGAACTTGCTTTCTCTTCTAGGTATATTTATTCTGCTTTCAATTCCTTAAATAATGCTAATTAAAAAAAATAATTCTAATCTTGATATTTTACCTTAAAATATCTGTTAAAAATACATGATCCTTCAGAATTTTTGTTAATCGAATACAAAGTAACTATTAAAACTGAACTCTTACAGCAGAGTTAAAATGTTAACGTACAAAGTTAACTTAAAACAGGAAAGAAATAATTTAAAAGTTCAGTAAACAACTTTCATTTATAAAAGTCAACAGTTTCATTCAGTATTTAAAACAGTATTTATTTGAAATTGCGACTGCTTAGGAAGATTTAAAGATCGGATATTCTATCCTGCTAATATTTCATGCCCGAATAAAGATTTAATAATTCACAGGGGAAGCTCCATCACAGTTACACGTGAGTATTAAACGAAACTAAACAGAGGCTCAGAACTAAACCAATAAGCACTATCCAAACAAGGAGAACATCTGGAACAGCAACCCAAATATAATACTTCTTAAGCAAAATTAACAACCATTAATTCTAAAATCAGTAACTCCCAAATAACCCCTCTACTTCCTAAAAATCAACTCCAATAAACCCTGAACATCGTCCAAAAAGTGTATAAAACCCCGGAAAACAACCCCCCTATTCCAACCCTCGAAACATTCCAAGCAAGAAATTCAAGGGACAAACGTGACACGTTTGCCAAGAACCGTAGAGAACAATCAAGGAACGTCGACAATAATTCGATAACAAGGTTCGTGCCTTAATTAGCACGGATCAGTTCGCGAGAAGCTGAAGGACCTTCTGGGGAGGGGGCAAGACCAAGGACCCTGTACCTGGACTAAATCACTCGTTAACGAGATAGAATTTAGTTTTCCCAGCGAATTAATGTCGACGAGGATTGATTCAGGTTCATTGAAAAATATTATCTCAGAAGGGGGCACGGGGGTGCACCGACAATTAAACCATTGCACATCGTTAAGTATAACCGCGAGCTTGTGAAAGGGAAAAATGTCGCGCGCAAGCTCTGTGACAAAGTAAATTTTCACTAAGAACCTATCCCCATTCATTTTGCACGGGGGTACGTTGGAAGGGGTGGCGCAGATGCAGCCGTACCTGATGCAGTAATTAGAGAATTCACGTAGAGGGACCGGCAGGTTTTCCTGGACCCAGAGTGCAGGTTGTTTTATGTAGCGGATTACGAGAGGATACGGGAGGACGATAATGGCCTCAGGGAGCTTTGTGTTACTTAAAATGTATGATAGAAATTAGTGAAGGGGCAGTGACTGAAAATCGCTATTAAGCTCCCCTGCGCCGGAGGAAGTTATTAGCAAAATTGACGATCAACAAGTTGGTGGCTTAGTAAAAAAATAAAGAAGAAATTGAACGATTTAAAAACACCTGAGTGCGAGTCGACCAGAAAACTATTTTAACACGGATTCTTTGAAGGAAAATTTTCAATACTCTGTGTTTTAAATTATTATATAAAATTGTTGATTCATTGACACATTTATGTAGTATAAATAATGTAGAATCTTTCAAATAATTAGCTAGATAAATCGAAAGGAAAACGAGGAACATTGTGAACGCCTTAAAATAGACGTATATGTTCTTTTAGATAACAAATATTTATCAAGCATTTTGTTCAATGTCCCAGAACAATTTTCTTCCAAAAATTGGATTCTATAATTTATTTCTATCTACTGAAGATGTGCGCTGCGAGAGATACGCCTGTGTTACTTGGAAAATCGCACTGCCTGATATATCGCCGAGCTATACTACTGGCACAGTTCACTAGGACCTTTCCTCTCGCACCTGCCGTAAATTGAGACTCACCGACTAAAAATATCGATGCCAGGGCATTCGTCTGCCCCCGTACGTGTTCGCTTTCCCCCGCAATTTGTCAACAACGAATGGCATTCGAGCAAGATCTCATCCTATTTCCACGAGATCTGGGCGCAGCTGGGCCTCGTACTTCGAATATATTCGCGATTCTTCTCCTCGGAGCTACAATTCCCCGCCTTTGTTCGGTCCCTGAGATTCTCTTTGCGACGTGGATTCCGTCGTGAAGAAGAATGGGCAGAAATTTCGGGCGGAAACGAGGCGAAATCCCAAAAAACAAATCAGTGCGGCAGCGATTAAAGTAAACAATGGTGCAATATGCTGACACGTTAAATAAAAGCAATAAAACTACTTCCAACTTGTACCTTCATGAAGTCACTTGCAAATATAACTCGTGGAAGTGATTGGAACTCGAAGAACTTGAGGGTTTAGGTTTCATAAAAAATAATATGCTTCTCTCAAGTGCTGGTGATTTTATGAAAGTGGTGTAATCGTGTGCTTTTTGTTTCGAGATATTTAGACTGCTGCGTTTGGGCGTATTAGAAAATATTTTTCCAAAATATTTCACAACATATTTGCTCTTCTAATGTCAAACTTATCTATCATTGTAAAATTTTATAAGTAACTTGTACCAAAATTTGTTTTTTAAATTAGTCTTGAATGCCTTCGAAATTCCAAAAGTGCTCGACGTAGTATTTTGATCTTCACAACTTAATACAAAAATTCAAACATTTTTCGAATAAAAGAAATTTTTACTTTCAAATATTTGCCAGTAACAAGTTTACCATTTTTGGTAATATAATCTTTACCACTATTTCTCCTAGTTTTTCTTGTATTTTCAGCATAATTAAGTATATTTCGCGTTTCCTTTTTTTTTCTTCGTAATACAAAAATATGTAATTATTTCCTTTTTCACAAATTACTTATAGAGGCAAATGACTTACACAACTATCGAAATGAACGTGAAACTCTCGCGGCTCATTATGAAAGTGATTCATTACTTGCCGCTATTTTGCAACAATTCTTTCATAATATTGAAATATAAATCAATCTATATATATATAAAAGAAGAAATCCTAACTGACTGACTGACTGGCTCATCAACGCCCAGCTCAAACCGTTTAACCTAGGAACGTGAAAGTTAGAAGGTACATTGTTTTCATGACTTAGGAAGGATTTTTGGAAATTCCATCCCCAAGGGTATGAAAGGGGGTAAAATGTATTTGCTAGAACTCCCTAATACCTCTTAGGCCCGATTATTTATCAACTTGGCTTTTATTTCGAAAGGTTACCCACATAAATGCCTAAAAACCAATTTCGGGATTTTGCCGTAATCAACCCGTAAGAGGGTGAAAAGGGGAGAAACGTAATTTCACTAATTCCTCAAAATCTCTTCGGCCCGATTAGATATCAACTTGGCTTTTATTTCGAAAGGTTACCCACATAAATGCCTAAAAGCCAATTTCAGGATTTTGCCCTAATCAACCCCTAAGGGGGTGGTGAAAATGGGTGAAATGTGTTTTCATGGAGTCTTCACATCTCTCAGCTCCGAAGCGAAGCGCGGGGGTATTTTGCTAGTATACCATAAAATAAGAGAAATCTCAATCGTTTGGTGTTTTGACCTCCACCACGTTCATAATCACCGACACACATACTTAAGAAGTCACGATCCGAATTTCTCCAGGGCTATGATTGTCCTGCTACACCACTCGCCGTGTTACGAACAAGAGAACAGATGGTCTCCACGAATTGCATACGGAATGAAGCTTCAGTGACGACAAGAAGACGCTCCCTTCTCGAGCCTTGTTCAAAGTGTCCCATACAAGGAGGTACCGGGTGCGAGTACACCAGTTAACTACGTTTAACGGGGATGCAGTAACCACCGCGAGTGGAGTGACGTTTGAAGCGCACGGGGTTGAAGAATTTACCTCAAGGTTCCACAGGTGTGACGGTTCCCGGCGCGCATCGGTTGCACCGTCGCATTATCGTATTCCACACGAAACTCTCGCGGGCCCAGCACTGTTTACAATCGAATTCCCACACCGCGATCCCGTCGATTCGCCTCATCGTTCCAAGATATCGCTCGGATGCACCAGCTTCCCTTAGCACACGGATAACAAAATGTCAGACGAACCTCTTCGCGGAAGCGACACTTCGTCCCGGTCCATTCGTCGACCGCATCGACGACACGACGAAATAATTCATTGCAACTGGCAGCCAGGCCACGTAGCCCTTCGACGACATTTTCCCACGGAGCTGCTTCAAAACGCTCGGCTTTCCTCCCGAGCAATTAATCGTCGCAGCCCCTGGGAGTTGATAAAACCCGGGCCTCGTTTAACTCTACGATCCAGTCTCATTCATCCGCAGTCATCCTCGTTCCATCGTCGCCAAAAAACATCGAATCTCACTTAGCACGCTCGTTGAGAATGGTCCCAGCAAAAACCCCGCGCCTTTAGTTCCGTGAGATTAATTCAGGGAGCTGTCGAGATAGTATTCAGAGCTTTGTCACAGTGCACATCACTTCCCATTCCTTTTGGGACTGGGATTCAAGTCCATCACTGGCAAGAATGGGTCGCGGAGCACTTAATGTTGCTTGAAGTCTCGCGGAAGTGCACTCGACAGTCGTTGGCGACAGTACTGTGATTGACTAAGTGTAAGCAAAGCCCACCACCCGGCAGAGTCTATGCAGGTAGGTGCTAGACATTGAAATCTGTAGGCTGTAAAAATATCACCGCCTGATATCCGACACCTGCTAACGTTCATTCAATCTGCTTCCCATCTTCGTTCGACACTGGGGCCGCAGTTAGAGCGTACCACACCGCAGAATACCCGACGACACCCACACTTTCTCCGCCTCCCGGTATCGGGAGGCGTTAGTGTCTCTGCCCAGGGACACTCACATGCACAGCACCAAACGTTGCTCGGGACTTAGCGTGCACCACTACAGCATCCACAACTTGGCGGCGCAGCGACAGCAATTAAGGTCCATCACGCCGGTGAGTGTCCGACGGTGCTCAAACTCTCTCGCACCCTAACCACCACCCTCGTCACGGTATCCAGAGCTAACAGACGAGACACTGTCAGGAAACCAAGGCTAGGTCGTCTTTGAACAATCAGAACGGATCTTGGCCCCCCCCAATCTTTTGAACGAGCCTCTGTCTAGCCGGCGGACCGGCAGTCAGTGATTTCACGGTGTCTCACGGGTTGCCTATCGCGGGGGCCACGTAACACGTGTAGCCAGCGACTAGGAGTCGTGCGACGTTGCCATCAGTTCGGGGGCTAATTGCTGGAGGGTCAGGAGAGTCGCGCGCTAGAGACGGTTGGAAGGTGGTGTTCGGTGATGGTTTTCTTGTTTACATCCCGATGGTGGGACGAGTGGACGCGACGCGACGATCCGTCGTTTTGACGGCTTGCGAGGCCGCAGCGAACTGTGGACACTGGCTGCTTTCCCGCTTTCCGCCACCCACCGCCACCCTGACGGCAGCACTTGGGGCGTCTGCACCTTCGCGTCCCCTGCGCGGACGCCACCCCCGGCCGCCCCCCCCCCCCCCAGAAGACGTTGGTGCTGGGGCTCACGGCCGATTTTGTTCGCACGCGATGCGGCTCCTTCCGCCTGCTTTTCGACCGTTCGAGGAGCATTCTCGGAGATTATGCGATCGATCCTGCCCGGTGTCCCGTTTCGAGATGCCTGGGACACTGTTGAACAGCGGCCTTTTCGATCCGTACGGCGGAAAACAGTTTGAATGGCTAAGTTGTGTGTCTTTTTATGAGGAGTCCACCCACGTGATCAGATTTTCGAATGATCGAGTTGTTTGAATAATACAGGATAAAATAACACTTATCTGGTATTCATTTCTCCGGTAAAATGTTAATCCATTCAATTCGGTCCTCAACTCTGTTAAACGCTGGTTAGGTTCAGAATGGTTCCGTGGTAGGGACTTGGGTCGCAAGAGGTCCTCGGGGAAGCGTGCTAGGATCAAGGGTGGGGCTGTAACGAATATTCGAATAATCCAAGTATTCGAACGTGAAGACTAGTCGAGTAGTAAAGACTAATATGAAAAGAATTTTATGATAAAGTGAAACAATATTTCATGTTCATATTTGTATTCGGCACAATTCGAAATTCGGTTAGTCCGAATATTCGAATACTCCTAATTATTCAAATAATGCTCGAATATTCGAATACTCCTAATTATTCAAATAATGCACGAATATTCGAATACTCCTAATTATTCAAATAATGCTCGTATATTCGAATACTCCTAATTATTCAAATAGTGCTGGAATATTCGAATGCTCCTAATTATTCGAATATTCGAAGAAATTATTCGGGTTCTCTGATATTCGAATACTTAGATTATTCGAAAATCAGAGAATTCGATTAATTTCTCTGATATTCGAATACTTAGATTATTCAAATATCAGAGAATTCGAATAATTTTTTCGAATATTCGAATAATTAGGAGTATTCGAATATTCGAGCATTATTCGAATAATTAGGAGTATTCGAATATTTGGAGTAACTGAATTTCGAATTATACCGAATAGGAATATGACAATGTAATATTGTTTCACACTTACAATTAGCAAGAAATTCTTTTCATATTGGCCTTTACGACAATTTGTTTTTCAAATGACAAATTTGGAACTTTATTAATCCTTGGTAAATTTATAAATTTTGAAAAGTAAAGAACCATCAGTTATTAGTATTATTATTCTAATTATTTTATAATTGTTATTCGAACAAATTATTCAAATAAATAATGATGAATTATTCGAATAAATAGAAGGAATAATTCGTTGCAAAGAGTAAATAATTATTATTTAAATAATATAGTATACTAAAATGTATGTATTCGGATAATTACGTTACATGCGCACACAATTACTCGAAGCAATCGAAATAATGCCCAATTCTGTTTCGCAGCCGATATACGCGACTGCATATTGAACACAAAGTTTGAAACAGTATAAGCAGACGTTTTCGTAGGAAGCTAAAACCTCGTAAACGATTTTAAGGAACTATAACATTTTCATTTCTTCCCCCGTTACTGTAACGTTGTTTCTCTAAATTTATGGAGTATTATTCACTTTAATGTGAATAAAACCACCTTACTCATTAATAATAATAGTAATCAATTTATTCTTTGTTTCCATTTACTCCTAATTATTCGAATATCCGAATACTCCTAATTATTCGAATATTCGAATTATTCAAATCTTCGAATTATTCAAATCTTCGAATTATTCCTTCGAATTATTCCAATCTTCGAATTATTCAAATCCTCGAGTTATTCAAATATTCGAATATTTACAGCTCTAATCAAGATCTCGGTGACAATGGTTGACCAAGAAATTGGGATGAGAGAATTTTCAATGCGACAAACAGTCAAAATCGCGTTGCTTTAAGAATGGGAATATTACTTCTAAAGGATTTGGCCACGACGTGAAGAAGGCTACAGTGCCTTCTGGTAAAAGGACTGCGAGGAATGGCACAACATTAACCTCCAGACACCTCTGAGTAGCAGCTGGGAGCGCGCTCGATTCCTGTCGGTTAATTCGTTTGGAAGATCGTGGGTAGAGCTCGATATCGATTTTACGTAAAAGGGAAAGTCCATTTCAGGTGACTCTGACATTAGACGCCTATTTGGGGTTGCTACTTGCCACGCTAGATTACTCGTGGACAGCTTTTCATGGACGAGGGCTCGTCCTTGCAATGGATTTTTATTGGTTTCGGCCGTGCGGTGAGTTATTTATGGGGGCTGCTTTGGGAATGTTCAGAACTGTTTGGGGGTATGCTTGAGCTACTACTTTCTGGTGTATTTGTACTTATGGTACTCGCTTGTCGGCTCGAAAGGGAAAGCTTTTTATGCACGACCCTATAATCCAGACCATTAGAAACATGAGTAGTTACTGCTTCTCTGCACAACTTTCGGTAATCCTTTCTGGTTTACTCGTGAGTGATAGTGTATATGTGTATAGGCGCAATGTGAAAGGGACTATGGGTAGTAGGAGTGTTGTGTCCCAACCGACACCCCAAGCCCAACGACCCCGCGGCATTCCGATTGCCACAATCGAACGGCCGAAATCGGGCACAACCGCGTAAGCATTCCCGGAAACATTCCGAGACCATCAGCACATGGTGAAACACCCAAAAGCGGGCCAAAGACGGAGACCCCGATGGTCCCCGCTTCGCCCCGATTACAGTATAAGAATGGTGTACGAGCAATGCGAGCTCAGACTATATTCAGACTCGATTGAGACAACACGGAGACTTGATACAGACGCTGTACAAGCTCCACGCCTGATACAGGCATAGTACCAGTGTCAC
Source organism: Andrena camellia (assembly GCA_029448645.1). NCBI lineage: Eukaryota > Metazoa > Arthropoda > Insecta > Hymenoptera > Andrenidae > Andrena > Andrena camellia. The sequence goes on along the minus strand of CM055678.1, from coordinate 30,733,087 downwards.
CCAGATCGGGGCAGAATAAACTTGTTTAAACCTTACGGTGAGTTCCAACTCTTTAATCAGCAACGATCCCCTACCTTCGGTTTCCGAACCGAATCCTTCCGACCCGAACCTTCGGAGCCCGTTGGACGACGACCGTGAAGGACGACCCGGAGCACCCCGAGATTCGCTGCCAGAATCTCGACCCCAGTCGCCTTGACACAACAGGAGAGTAAGATAAATGTACCAGTGCCTGGCCATGTCCCAATATCTGAACAGTATTGCGAATTTTATTTATTTTTAAGCTTAAATTATAATGTAATTAAAAAACAAAATTATTATCATAATGCATAAGTAGTTAGCAATATTAATAAAAATCATTATTATAGGAAATTGAAAATCGTTAGGTAGAAATAATTATTTGGTAACACACTCCGCACCCATAGCAGATTTCTTAGAATCACAAATTGGTTATACGGGATTAGGTTCACTGTACCCCAGCGTCATTTTTGAGTTACCATTTTCGTATTTTTAAATCTTTTAACTTTTCAGTGGTAATTGTACATTCGTAATACTATACAATCATGCTCTAATAGTCTTTTTCTAGAAATGTAAATTTTGATATGTTGAAATTTATATTTGAAAAAATTGTTGTGGATAAAAGCGATTGTTTTGTTAAAATTCGCCAAATTTTTAAATTTTATTAGTGAGGTCTACTAAAAATATACAGAAATGGGGTGCGATACACCCCGTGTGGCGACGAAGAATTAAGTTCCATTATATACACTGATATCGGCGCACTGGATCGGTCAGGTTAATTTTATTTTTTTGAATTTTAAACAATCTTTTATATTTCTTATTTTCAACAGTACAAAATCTTTCAAATATATGTGAAGGGAGGAAAAACCTGACCGATCCAGTGCGCCGATATCAGTGTATTTAAGCTTTACGGTCGAAATTTAGTTTATGAAAAATTCTTTAAGTTCCATTATAATAAATATGTGTAGTAAGTAAAATGTTACCACAATGTTTTCCAATCAAGCCATAACAGTGAGTACGTACGCGTGTTTCCTTTCTCAACATGATTGGTGAAAGAAGAATCCTATGACACAGTTTCCAGTGACACTGAATTTCTTTTAAAACACTAACAGTCAATTCTTTTTAAAACACAAACGAGCCTAGAATTTATATACAATTCTTATTTACGCTTCAATTTATGTATTCAGAATCGCATCCATTCTTCTGGCGTTACTCGAATCAGTATACATCAACAAACTACCCCAGTTCGTCTCCACTAGTTTCACATAAATACGAGAAAAGGATTTGCTCCCGTTTCGCATATATTCTAAAAATCCTCATATCATTCTCAATTGTTCCACTCGGGCCTCTACTTCCACTTTTCCTCTAAGGAGCTTCGACTTACGATGAATTCGGGACGCGTTCCCTCATTACTCGGACGACGTTCGATTCGCTGGAGAGGCAGGGAAAACTCGCGAGACTTTCATCTCCCGAAGGCGAGTATTACGCTGCCTCTGTGTACTCGATCTGCAGCGCGAGGAATAAGTTTGCCAGGCGACTTTCCATAAATTTCTGGAACACCTCGATACATAAACGGCCCTTATCGAGGCGCCGAGAAAAGAGTAATGGCGTTATTTAAACACTCTGATCCTAAAAAGAAAAGCTCCATTTACGGGCGGGATAAGCGCGCTGCCTTGCTTGCATATTGTAAAGCTAGACCAGTTACCTTGCCTCTGTTATACGAGCTTCCATAAATTATTGTGCTTGGATTTTGTAATCTCATATCGGCGCAGGTTCCCCAGCTTTACCTCCTGACATTAAAAAAAGGGCAAAAATACTGAGGGCGAATCTCTCGCCTGATACTTACAAGGGAATCGAAAGTTCCAACATTTGTCAAACTTTGCAGGATTGTAGAGGAGGTCAATAAAAGTATTGTTATATATATATATATATATATATATATATATATAAAGCAGAAAGCTTTTATATGCTTATGTGTTTGTCTTTCGCCTAAAAACTTTTAAACGATAAACTCTAGGATCACGAAATGTACCTCAGCTCATTCTGCCTGATTAATCCAGATGAATGTGACTATTTTCACAAAAAAACTAAAAAAATTCTAAAATCAGAATCTAAATTTCGAGCGAAGCCGAGTAGTAAAGCTAGTATAGCATAAGGAAAACCGTTTTCCATGTCGTTCTCTACAACACTGTGAGGTTTGGTAGAGCTGTGTCGATATATTGCAAAAGTTGCCCTAGGTTGCCACAAATTTAGTATGTTGTAGAGGACAAAAAGGCAAATACTTTCTCTTAATAAAATTTTCTCATACGACGTCGTATAACAAAGTTACAGACCTTAGAATATTTTAAGCGGCGAGCGCCTGTCGCTAGGCATCCTGCCAAACACAGTTGCCTATTGCCAGGCGCAAAAATTCAAAGGGCTATAACTTTGTTATACAAGGTCCTGTCGGAAAAAGTTATTGAGAAAAAATGTTTGTTTTATTGTCCCCTATAACATGCTAAATTTGTTGAATCTTATCACAATTTTTGCACTGCTGTTTTCGCCCTGAAGAACTACAAAGTATAAGCTTTTTCGTTGCATATTTCAATATGCAATAAAATTTTTACATGATTATTAGGAAATAGTAACTTTTCTAAACAATGCTCTGAGTGACCAAAAGAAATGCAAGTAACTTTAGGTGCTGCAATTATCTATTCAGAATTGTGGAGCAGGCGTATTTTTTACTTTTTAATGAAACCGTATTAGCTCGTTCCCCGTGACCTTTTCCCACGCAAGAGACCTTCCGTGAAAAGGAGATATTTTATTACGTACAGCTATTTCAGTTCTGGACTACGTTTCTTCGTGAAGATTTGGTAGGTTTCCTCCTTTTAAAAAAATTGCTCCTGGAACCTTCATTCGTTCAATTATCGGGGCTCTTTTTAATAAAATATGGCGCGGGTTTAAAGATTTCAAAGTGGCAGATCCCAGCATCTCGTCCATTCATCTTCGAGTTCCATATCTCCTCGACCCTTTTCTGTGTACCTACCTACTAAAATTATTAATTTATGGATCTCGTGGCGTATTGGTCGATTCTATCGCTTCCACACGATCTCCACGCCCAACCTTCTTCATTTGATGTTTCATTCACAACTTTTAGCGCCCACATAGAAGTCTCCCACGCCTCTATCCTTTCTGCGACGCTGTAAAGTCTGAACAGAAATCCCGGACGCGTCAGTGGAGACGATAAAGCAGATAATTGCAAATAAAGGAGCGGCCCTTCCCTTGCACCTCACGGGGAAAGGAAAACAACGGGGCCATTTCGAACTACACCGCAACTTCCGCCCATTTACCGTGTCTTGGTCGACGACGGAGCCCCCGATGCACTGCTTTTCAGGATTCAGTTCATTTAATTGACTCGCTAGGCGGGCTTTCTTCCGACCAGCGCGCTTCTCGGAACTGAGATTGGATGATTATACTGGGACGTTTACTCGCCACGCGACGATGTACATACGAAATGAAACGGCGGAGCATCGGCACGAGAAATGGGAGATCATTGCGAGTGGAATGTAAAAGATGCAGGCTTCGTTTCCAACGGGTGTTTGCTTGTATGAACGCGGACGGGGTTCGCGATCGATTCGCGGCAAATTTGCACAACGTTGGCACGTGCGTTTTATCAAACGGAGCTGGGGGAGGTTTGTAAGGTATGATGGCGCCGGGTTGAACAGATAGAGGTTTGGGGAATTTGGGGAACTGGAACGTAGGGGGTGTAAAAAATTAGGGGGGTAGTGGACTATTACAGCTTCAAAAAATCGATTTTTTTAAACTGATTTTGAAAGTCTTATCCTTTATGCACATTTTCAACAAAATTTCATGAAGAAATTTAAATAATTGTCGAAGTTATAGCAGCTAACGTAATTGAGTGCACCGTCGAGTAACGGCCTCGCAGAGCGGTATTGGCATAGGGGATTTACCTATGAAGCCGGTTTTCTCGAAACACCATTTTCAGAAACGGTGTACATCATAACTCTTAAGCGAATGAATATTTTCACTTAAAATTTTAACTGGAGCTGTAGAATTCCATTCTCTATCGCGTGGAAATTCCGCATCAACATTGGATGTTTGTAAAACATTTTATAACTGATTAAAGACGATTTTTTCACGTAAAAATGTGGAAAGAAAATTGATTCGTGTGTAACTTCCACAATTTTTGTTCAAATTCATCGGAAAGTTTCCACACTGTAGATATTTGTGTATAGAATAATCACCTCAAAGCATTTTACTTTCAGATGATTGGTTCACCTGAATCGATGTACACCACCTGCAGCGGCACGCCGTACCGGACTAGCTTCAACGATTAATAACTTCGACAATTTTATACATTCCGACGATTTTTTTTGTAAATACTCGCAAACGTGTCCACAATAGATTGTCAAAAGCACGACTATAACGATTGTTTGGTATCAAAGTAATTTAGCGTCAAAGAAACTAACGATTTTACGTATCCAATAGTCCACTACCCCCTTAAGGGGAGTTTCCGGTTTAGAGCCCCCAAAAATAGGTGATCTTTAGGAATTAATTAAAGGAAAACTACTAAATATAATTTAATAGGACTTTATGCATTGTATTAAAGATGTCGTAGATTATAGAAATATATTTTTTGTTTTATAATTAATCGTTGCAAATGGCACTGGGGAGTCATTAAAGTAGAGGCGTCAAAAAATTCATCCAAATCGGTGGGACCTGTATTTCCAAAAGTTATTATCCGATTCGACTGAAACGTTTTTTATTTTGATGAATTTACTTCTGGCTAGGGTGGAAATCAGAAAAAATTACAAAAATGACATTTTTTAGAAAATAACGACACTTGAAGTTTGAAATCACTTCTTCCCTATATTTCTCGTCCTTTCAACGCCTTTGAAAATTATAAATTTTCAATTTTTTGTAATTTTTTTTAGTTTCCCCCCTAGCTAGAAGTATATTCTTCAAAATAAAGAAAGTTTCAGTCGAATCGGATAATAACTTTTGGAGATACAGGTCCCACCGTTTTGAGAACACTGTTTCGAGAAAAACGCGTTTAAAGTTTTACGTGAGCGCCGAGTGGCCGGGTGTTACCCACGCATTTGCCGCTACTCAAATGCCTATAACTTCGGGAATTTTACGAATTTCGACAAATCCTTTTAAATACATATTCCTAAAAGTTTGAACATTCGAAAAATGAAATAAAAAAAAATCGACTTTTAAACCAGAACCTCCCCTTAAGGGATTACGCCACCTTGAGACGCTCAAAATTTTATGATACTATGAGGTTGAAAATTATGTCTATACTTCTTATATTTAGGGCATGTATGGATGATTCTATTGTATAAATATTGTACAGAAATATTAAAAAATGGCCGAGTTATGTGTTGGCCCGCGAAACTCCTCGGAATCACTTTTTTCAAATTTGCTAGCAGCATAAGTCGAACAATTTTTATTCGATTCACTTGAAATTTTATTAGTATCTTCTATAATATATTATCTGCAAAAGTACATACGGATTTTAAGATTCATTGAAAACTTTTTTTGCTACAGGCAATTTTAGACAAATTTTTCAGCTGAAACTGATATTCTATTAAAATGTCCACCATTTTCACAAAAATTAATATTTTAACAAATCGCTATGTACGCCTGTAGTAAATGTCATGTAAATAATGAAAATTATCGGGTTTCTTATTCTGCGTCAAAGTATACGGGTCTTCTACTGCTAACCGTAGAGAATGTCTTTTCAAAAATTGCAAGAATGGAAGAGCACCAGCAACGCCATTTTGTTTAAAAAAAATGGTTACAATTTTTTTTTATATACCACGAAGCATGTAGAATAAAGCCCTTAAAAAAATTTCTTCATTTATTTTCTAATTTAGCCCACAAAAATTCAGAAGCTTACGTATGAGTTTCGCACCTGGTGTAATCGGCAGAAATCAAGGTTCTTTTTGGGGAATTTTTTGTAAGGAAACTATTCATGCAATCTTTTTAAAATTTTGAGGATATATTATTATGTATTTGAAAAAGTGAACAAACATTTTTCGATGTAAAAATAACGCGGCAATTCCAACCTGAAATTGCCTGAAACCAACAAACCAAATAGTGTTGTGTTTTTAATAAAACGCTATGAATGGACTTCAACCTGGAATAATATTATTAACCCTCATCCGTCCCTCGTGTCAATTTGACACAGTTTTCCCGTAATAAGTTATGTTGTGTTGCTATTTGCGATTCTTGTATCAAGCAGTATGTCCTGCAACATCGTTTAATTTTATGCGAAAGTTATGAAAAATCTAAGATGTAAATGTCTCATCAGTAAATGATTCATCAATTGGAATAAAAAAATATCGAAACATAGCTGTTTACCTTGTCATTTTATCGATCTTTTATCACTGTATCAATTTGACACCGAAGGACAGATTCAGTTCGTGAAATGAGGAACGGATGAGGGTTAAATTTCATAAATTTTATTGCACAATTGACATTAAATTTTTTAACGAAAAACGCAACTACATATTCCTTCAAACACTCACCATTATCTTAATCTTACAATTTTGAATGCGGATTTAGGTGTAGATAATTGAGGAAGTAACGAAATTGAAGAATTAAATAGTGAGTAGTATTATCAAAGAATTTTAAAAATCGTATGTTCACAAGAAAGAAAACTTTCACCTCCTCCCGCAATAAAAAAGGCTTTCAATGATTGTATCCTATACTCGTAAAAGAAAGGAGAGGAAAGTATCATAGTGCGCTTCAATCGCGCGTTTATTTCGTTTGTCTGGCTTAAGGGACAAACCAAATACCTGTATCCTCTCGTTTAGGCAATTAGCGCAGCTCGGGATCTCTCTCTTTCTCTCTCTCTCTCGCTCTCACTCCCTCTCTGATTTCATCAACTTCGAGGGGCGAAACATTTGATTGAATCAGCCCCCTTTCCCATCGATAAAATACCGTATGAATGTGCTAATTGATTTCATTGAAGCTTTCATTTACTCTTCGATGCTGCAGGGATGGTCGATTAAAAGGAGTAGGTACTTTAGAATCTTGGTATTTACAAGAATCGAGTACTGTAATCAAAAAATTATTAGCAGTTTAAGAGAAACGAGGAAAAGAAAGGCCGGAGATAGTCGCGCAGTTCGTAATATTTAATTCGTCGAATTCATGGCAACTTTCCCTACGACGTGGATTGAATGGAGGCTCGTTAAACTCCGTGAAAGGGGAGACAGAAAATGGTTGCATGCGAACACAGTCGTATCACGAGTCATTTATCAATTCGAATGGCGTGGTAGATTTTTCGAGCGTGTCAGGCGAATTTATCGCGGCCTGAACATCGATTTACCTCAGCCATCGGTTTAGTATATTAATCGACGCATCGCACAGACCCTTTCAGAGGTGGTGCATGAAACGGAGGGTAGCATTCAACAACAAACTTTATTAACATGCATTCAACGCTAAATAGCAGATAAACTTCTGTACCCTTCGAGGACGTGGCCAATAATGCTGCCGGTGATTGAAATCAGGGGTAGGTACTTACGAATCACTTTCTTTCGGCTAACTCGATTTCAATACGATTCGAGTGCCTTAAGGGGGGGTTGGGCTGAAAAATAGGTAATTCTTTGTGATTTTTTTGTACAAAAACGGTTCGACAAATTAATTTGAGGTTTGGCAGACTGTTTCACTATATCTTGAACTATTGTTCTGAATTTTGGTGTGACAGTGAAAATACAAACATGGCAGATACAAAGAGAGCGTTGAAACATAATCGGGTGGTGCTGGCGTTGACAGAAAGTACTGTAAGGGTTATCCGAAACATAAAAAGGAAACGAGATTCTTAATCTATATGAATGTGGCTATCGGTGGTAGTAGATGCATTAAGAAAAATAAAAAAATGTTAAAATGACAGCCTTTTGAAGAAGGCGAAGTGTCCTGAGTTGAGTCTGAAACAGGTTTTGACCCAAAATCGGGAAAACTTCTGTAAATAAAAAACGAACGGTAACAGATACGGCAATAAATCTACTACCACCGATAGCCACATTCATATAGATTAAGAATCTTTTTTCATTTTTGTGTTTCGGATAAATCTTACAGTACCTACTTTTCGTCAACGGCAGGATCACCCAATTATTTTTCAATGCTCTTTTTGTATCTGCCATGTTTTTTTTTTCACTGTCACACAAAAATTCAGAACAATAGTTCAAGATACAATAAAACAGCCTGCCAAACTTCAAATTAATTTGTCGAACCGTTTTTGTAGAAAAAATTCACAAATAATTACCTATTTTTCGGCTCAACAAGGCGCAATCCCCCCTTAAAGGGAGAAGCTGGTTTAGGACGCTGAGAAACGGTGATTTTCGCCATTTTTTTAATACAGAAAAATAAGGTAGATCGTTCCAAAACTGTAGTGGTATTTTAATATATATTTGTAGAATACAGAAAAAAAATTTAATTGAAAAATTTCAAGTTCATCGCGCCGAAATTGATTAATTATTGATGTGCCTCGCTACTGGAATTATGAAATGGCGGGAAAAATGGAGCCTTTAATCTTTGCCCGAAATAAACCAACCGAAGTTTTTCTTAGTTTTCATGAATTTATATTGTCGATGAACTAAACAAATAAGGAAAAAGTCTAAAATTGATCAAATTGTGGGACTTTAAAGGAAAAGTTACCGGTTTGA